>CM073605.1:57877125-59149625 GCA_037074985.1 Solanum bulbocastanum
TTGCTATGCCATTTAATTCAGCAATGAATTTCTTTTACTGATTCCAAGAGCTGCAGAATTGTTGATGGACTCACCATGTGGCTAAGCATTATAGAGGTCTTTTTGTGTCTAAAGATAAGATAGAGTGTCCAGAGGGTGGTTGATTATTACCTTTAACACTGCCTGAATCAGAATAAGACCGATAATTATTCAGTCTAGATATGAGGTCTACTGCAGCAGTCTGCTTTGCATCCTTCTGTTGGAGAGGATCTGGTTCGACATGACCTTCTTTCTGAATTTCCTTCACCTATCACGACAGAAGATATTATATTCTCCAAAAGTCACACAAAATAGAAAACAAAACACTACTAATTCTATTGATGCACAGCATCCTAATTATCAGCTACTGAACAACAAAAAAGGAGGTACACACTCTTTTAATTAGCTCCACAGGCAACATAGCACGGCGAATCTCTTCTGCTTCCATTATATACCTTTCAACTGCAGTTGAAACGGCAAGAACTCATATAAGCCTCTTACCAGCATTGGATTAGGTGATGTTGCAACAGTTTTTGACAAAAAACAAATATCCTAGAACAAATTTGTAAGAGAAAAACTCGCTATGTACACCTCCACTTTTTATTTTGGTACATGGGATGGACGGGAAAGTCCTCCACTTTTTTATGGCATTTGTCATCAAGCCGCCCCACCTGGGAGCAACTGAATGTCTTGCCCCATGCCCATTGCTAGCTCTAGCACACAAGTACACCATATCATGCTCATTCATAAGGTATAATACACCCTACTATTCATGTTGCAGGCTACTATTAACTGCCTTAAAAGTGGATATCTTTTGTTTCCGTCGAATCACAAGCTGGTGCAAGGACAAAACTAATGCAACTTTAGGATCACTACCAAAAGGTTTTGCAGAAACTCAAAAATGGTCATATGGCAACTTACATAAGAAACCTTATTTTGTGCTATTTAAGCAAGAAACATTAGAGGAAATACAAAAGAAAGACTTCAACTTCCTAATCTCATATACTCTTAATTATGCTTACCCCTTTCTGACCTTCCAAGTTCCAAACTCAATTGAATACAAAAAAATGGTTCCACAGTGAATAATTAGATCACAAAATGCAGCAATTCCAGATCAAAGTAATCATTTTTACATTTCTTAATCAAACAGCAAAAACCTCTATCCTATATACACTTTCTCAAAATTTATCTTCTGTTGCTACCCTAAAGCACAAACCCAGAAAAAATCAAACAGAAAGAAACACAGTTTACAGATTAAAAACCCCAAGAACCTAAAAATGAAGCAAATTTAAAGGAAAAAAAAAACAAGAAGAGATGGGAACCTAGAGATGGGAACCTGAAGATGGTGTGGTGGAAGATGAAGAAGAAGAGAAGAAACTGTGAAGTATAAAAAGGGCAGCAATTATATTGAAGAAAGTGACGATAATAGTGGCATTCTTGAACGACCACCTTAATCTCCACCGATGTTGTACATGTACCACCTCCATTTTCAATCCTCGGCTGAAAAAAAAGGAAGGTTCTTGATTTAACAATTGTCTTTGCCCAATGGAAGTTTCTCATAAATTGGAAATTACTGATTTCGGATCTCAAAATAGTAAAAACTCCAATGACTCAGTTGATTCATCCCTCTAAGTATCGTCTTCTCTATCCGATAACCAAACGATTCCTAAGTAATTTAACTAACATTGATCATCGAGATGAAATTGACAAAACTATCTTACAAAATTAAATTAACTATCCTACCTTCTATATGTGATAGTCAATTTCATTAAAATGGAATAAAATGAGTTCTTATACTAATTAATATTTATTAAGATTATAATCAAGTCCATGTTTAGATTTGGGACTTCTATGTTAGAGATCTCAAGTTTAAAACCTCTTTACCAACTAAAACAAGAGGTTTGCCTTCTGAGTTGAGCTCGCCGCACCGAACTTGCTTAGTGCTGATTATCCTTTATTTTGTGTAATTTGCGAGTTATTGCATAGAAGCTGAATTTTACCTTATGCACACCTAAAAAATAGCGGCTGCGAATTTTCCTTATAATAAAAAAAAAGACTATAATGAAACACAAAATAAAATAATCACTTTTTTTAGAAAAAAAAAATTTGAAACAAAAGGAGTAATTAGTAATTTTATCTCGATATTATTATCCCGATAATTACACCACCCAAACAACTCCTGAGCAAGTCAATTATTTGTAGGAGATCGGCGTAGCTCAACGGAGAAAGAGAAGAAATTAGGGTTCGGCATGGCTTCACGAGGGATTCTGTCGAGGGCAAGTAGAATGAAGACGAGGCTACAATCAGCACTTGAAGCTAACTTAATTGAAGTCGAAGACGTTTCTTACCAGCACGCCGGTCATGCCGCCGTCAGGGAGACCGGAACAAACGAGACACATTTCAATCTCAAAATTGTATCCAACAAATTTGATGGACAGAATCTTGTTAAACGTCACCGTATGGTGTATGATCTCTTGACTGATGAATTCCAATCTGGTTTACATGCTTTATCTATAGTCGCTAAGACACCCAAAGAAGATGGCATGTAATTGTTCAATTTGAGTAGATTTTATTGAGCTGAATAAATTTTGTGTGGAGTATATTTTGGTTATTATGTCGAAACTCAAATTGAGATAAGCTATGAAGAGTTGGAGTGATTATAATTACTATTTGCTGTTTTTTCTTTGCTTTAGTTATCGTATTAATTGTTGTTGCTACTTGTTTCAGCATGGTTTCTTTGTTATTGTATTTATTTTACATGCTTGCCTTTTGCTATGCTTTACTTGAGCTGATTGATGAGGATGTGTATTCACAAGATAGTGGTAAGTCTTCTTAGACACTACTCTCCTTAGACCTTGTTTGTGGGATTACGTATTGTGTTGTTGTTATTGTTCCTTTCTTGTTGTTTTCCTTATTAGTTGTTATGTTTTCTTCTTCTTTTTTACTTATTTGCTGCACTTGAAAGTTGAACCGAGGCTCCTTCAGAAACAACCTCTCAACCTTGATGAGGTATAGATAAGGTCTACATACACTCGATCTTTTCCAGACTCTACCTTGTGGGATTTCACTGGATATTGTTGTTGTAGGAGATATGGGTGAATCATGAGTTCTCCCATCTATTTGTTTTCCTCCATAACCCTGTTTGATAGAAGTCTTGTGTGATTTCTCTTGTTAATTGCTCTGCCTCTCTTGATTTTGCAGTCAAGTAGAGAAGTCTTGTTGTTTACCATAACCAGATTTTAAAGTTAGCGAAATTTAGGATGTGTGATTGAAAAGATTATTTGCTAATGGGGCTATTCAAAAAGCTTTTTTTCGTCTCATGTTTTAATACTAGTGCAGGATGCTTTAAGACAGCTGTGTTATTCTGCAAAACCATGGCTATCTACTTAAAAAAAGTCATAATTATTTGATTATGCCGTCCTCACAGTTCCTTACCTCTTGTCTTGAGGGTCTGCTGCACATTGATTTTTATGTAAGGTTTTTTTGATCCTATCAGTGTAATTTGGTCTGTTATGGGAAATTATTTACCTCTTTTTACAAGGTTATTGATTAATCTTTATCTAGAGATTTCCCTAATAAGTGACTTGATCATGTAAGTTTTTACATCGTCAGTGCATAGAACTTAAATCCTGTTTGTTTCCCATATTTCTAGTGTAATTCTTCTTTTACTAATTTTGAGTCTTGCTTGATTATTTTTGTCATTTCTTTAACCTCTGATATTGTTCTTTTGTGCCAGGCCGGCTTTAAGAGATAATATTTAGATGGAGGTTTAGCCTTTTTATAAGTTTGTCTCTTTATATACATAGTAAAATATCAAATGGACATATTTGTTGCTCTTGGATTTCTTCTTTGTCATTTCTGTTGATTCATTCGAGGATAGAACAAGAAAGGATTTTTCCAAAAAACAAATTCAGAGGCTTATAAGTCAGTGTAAAGTGAATATGCTCTTCATCGAAAAAAAGTCTGAAGTGAATATGCTCTTCATTGAAATAAAGTGTGAGGTGAAGATGCTGATTAAAAAGTCTACTTCTACATATTTTCTGACCCTAGCGTGGCTGATCATCGCCTTCGTAAGTTATTGCCTCACCAATAGTTAATCAGACACAAGACCATCCTCGGGCAGATTCCTCCTTTTGCTCCTCTGTCCACAGGTCTTAGCAGCCATTTCCAGCTGTTGTTCCCCTCTCAAGATCTCAAGAGCAGGTTCTTACGCGTTACTCAACCGTCCACCATTGGAAATACCATTTTGCCTACGACTTGCATGTGTTAAGCATGGCGTCAGAGATCATCCGGAGCCAGGACAGGTCTATTGTTCTTGAGCATTTTCTCAATGCAGGTACTTTACGTAAAAAGTAGAAGTGAGTCCAGATTCTATTTAAACAAGCATTGTGAATAATGGCTTCTAGTTCCAGTCATGCCAGAAATAAGAAGAAAGCCAACCAATGTAGTGATCATGCTGAAGGAAGACATGGATCTCTTGGACAAGGGTTGAATGAGTCAAGTTTTCAATTGTCACGTGACACTTCTGGATCTCTGGTACTATCGGCTCCGACCATTATGAAAATAGCAAAACAAAGATTACTCAATCATATTTCACAGAAATTTGATCCTTATTCCATCATTTTCAATCCCCTTACAGCTAATTCTGGCCAGGAGATGTCTCCTGAACTAGTGCAGGATTTGGACCTAGCTGAACTACTTCAAGCTTCTGCTCAACTGGTTGCAACTAGAACATTTGATCGTGCTAGAAAGCTGCTAAGCTTGTGTAACCAGTCTGCTTCTGCTACTGGTACTCCGGTCCAGAAAATCGTGTATTATTTCACTGATGCTCTTCAACACAGGATTGATAGAGAGATGGGGAAAATGCTATTTACTGGAGAAGAAGATATTGAAGTATATTCTATTGAGATTGAAGAGTTTATCATGGATCTTGAACCTGCTGAATTTGCAAAGAGGCCATTGTATGCCTACCGCCAAGCGACTAAATTCACTGGAATACAAGCCATCTTAGATTGTACAATAACAGCAAAAAGGGTTCACTTGATTGATCTTGCTATAAAAAGTGGATCACACTGGACAACGTTTATGCAAGTTGTTGCTGCTCTAGATAAATGCCCACTCGAGCATCTCAAAATAAGTGCTGTTGGAAGGTCCAAAAGGATGATGGAAGATGTAGGGAGGAGATTGTCAGCTTTTGCTGCTGAGACATTAGTAAATGTCTCTTTTTGCTTCAAAACAGTGGTTTCAGACCTGAAGAATCTCAAGGCAGATTCCTTTGATGTAGAGGTTGATGAAGTCGTTGCATTTTACTCAGATACAGTTCTTTGGACTATGTTAGCTTGGCCTAATGAACTTGAATCTATGATTGAGGTTATTAGAAGCCTTAACCCTTGCATAATGGTGGTCATTGAAGCAGTAGCAAACACAAATTTACCAAAATTTATAGATTCTTTCGACGAGTCTTTAACATACTTCAGTGCTGTTGCTGATTGTTTTGACGTTTACCACAAGGGTGTAGCAATATCTGGAGGAGTTTACATACAAAAAATCATCAGAAATATGATCACATATCATGGAGAAGAGACTGTTCCTCGCTATGGGAATGCTCAAGTGTGGAGGGACTTGTTTTCCAAGTTCCATATGGTGGAAACAGAACTGAGCCACTCATCTTTATGCCAAGCCAGTTTACTGTTTGAGCTGCCCAAATTCCGCGGATTGTGTACCTTTGAACTGGATGGAAAATGGATAGTTATCAGTTGGAAAGGAACCCCGATTATCTCTGTTTCTGCCTGGAAGTTCCAATAATACTGGAGAGAAAAAGGGGGTCACATATCGTAATTTTGTTATCTCCCTTCAGCTTAAGTTTCTTGTTTTAACATTCTGATAAGAGTAAAGATAGAAGATGTTGTACTTTCTCGTATGTTTACTGTTTTCTTAGTGAAAATTTTAGTTCCGTCGCTGGCTAATAGTCATCTCTTTTTTATTTGGACCAAAAGAGCATCAGGCCACACTTGTAATATGAAATGAGAAATTAGAAGTTTTATCTTCTTTCTAATATCTCTTTTCTTGCTTGAGTTTAATTTCTATATACTTTGAATATAAAAAACAGTTTTTAAAACTATAGGCCATCTAAAAGATAATTACAAGTAACCATGAAGTAGCAGTGCACGCTGCTATAACAAGTTAAAATAGTCCACCTTAGTGTCTCTTAATGTGTCATTTAGCAACCTATCTTATATTTTATTTTGTCATCAATCAAGATTGTAACCAATAACTATAGCAAAAGGAGTAGCAAAAGAACTTGCTGGTAAATTTGGAACCAAGAAAGAAGCAAATAAAAGAGATGATACCTAAAGCCATGATTTTAAAAAAAACACATTTTCATATCTATCATGATCACCCGTCCATCTAGTTTATCTGTAGAGGTGAGTTAAAAATTTGAAGTTTGTGATTTCGCAATGACAAATCATAGCTTTAGTAGTGCATCCATGATCCACCCCTCCTCGCTACACCACGGTTAAAAAAAAAACATTATTATGATGATCATTCGTCTAGCGTATTCGTAGAGGAGGATGAAAGATATGAAAAGACAACAACATAGGAAAACACAAAACAGATGTGGTCGGCAGGATTCACAAATCATAGCTTTAGTAGTGCATCCATGATCCACCCCTCCTCGCTACACCACAGTTAAAAAAAAACATCATTATGATGATCATTCGTCTAGCGTATTTGTAGAGGAGGATGAAAGTTATGAAAAGACAACAACATGGGAAAACACAAAACAGACGTGGTCGGCAGGATTCGAACCTGCGCGGGCACGCCCATATGATTTCTAGTCATGCCTGATAACCACACCGGCACAACCACTTGATGTTCTTATTTCTCACAATATAAATACATTACTTCAAACTGTTAAGAAAATGAATGAATGATTTTTTATTTTCTCTTTATCTTCATCAATTCTCTTTCGAGTGTTCGAATTTCTTCGGTCTTTCAATTTTTCTATGCTTAAATTTCTTGTCTACCTCTCCCTACAGTTCAAAAAAATCAATTCTTGCACCATTTTTTTCTTAAAGTCTCACAGCATTTCGGAGTAAAATCTTGGCCCCTCTTCTAAAATATCGTGTATGAGACTCCCATCAGTGGCTGAAGCTTTTTGGTTCAAGATAAATCCTGGGTATTCTTTATTTTTAGTTTTATTATCAGTTTCAGCTTAAAGTTACAATCTTTATACACTTTAAGGCATTTTCTTGAAGAAAAAAAAAGGTATTAATTTGAAGCTGAACCATGTGTTTGATGATTTGCAGGAATAATTTAGTGTGTTTGTTCTGATAGTAAGATGGCATTGACATTCCTTAGAGGGATACAACTTAACCCGTCTATGTTATACCCTTCTTCATATTTTGCAAGAAAACATGGTGTTTTGTATTGTTGTATGAGAAGTGCACAGACACAAACTGCAACCGAAGAAAAGGAACAGACTAAGTTGAAAGTTTCCACACAAAGCCAACCTAAAGCAGTTGATAAATTTCTGAAGGATTTTGAGGCAGTTATAGGGATAGAAACCCATGTTCAACTTTCCACTCTTACTAAGGCTTTTTGTAGCTGCCCTTATAACTATGGTTCTCCACCTAATACCAGTGTTTGCCCTGTTTGTATGGGTTTGCCTGGTGCATTGCCAGTGTTGAACTCAAAGGTGATAGAGTGTGCAGTAAGAGTTGGCCTTGCACTTAATTGTAAACTGTCTTTGAATTCCAAGTTTGATAGAAAACAGTACTTTTATCCTGATCTTCCCAAAGGGTATCAAATATCACAGTTTGATATCCCAATTGCTAGTGGTGGTTATCTTGATGTGGATCTTCCACTCGAGTATGGCGGTGGCCATAGAAAGTTTGGCATTACCAGGGTGCATATGGAAGAAGATGCAGGGAAGCTGCTTCATACCGACGGTGGGAGCTACTCACAGGAAAGAACTCCTTCACATTTAAACATTTGCATGCTCGCCATTTTTTTTTTCCCTATTTTCAGACCCTTTGTTTCAGATAGCGTATTCTTATATTCATCAAATGCATCACATTGTAATGTTATGGCCATTGATGTTTGTATCAATTTATGGTGATTTACTTTGTATATGTGCATTAATGGAGTTAGATGATTTAATCTAACATACTTGTTGCTTTTATTGATAAAGTATTTACTATGAATTTTAGGCAGGTGTTGATTTGTTTGGCTCTCTGATACAGGTTGACTTAAATAGGGCTGGAGTCCCATTGTTAGAAATTGTATCTGAACCAGATATGAGAACTGGTATTGAAGCTGCAGAATATGCTGCAGAATTGCAAAGGTTGGTCAGGTATTTGGGAGTGGGTAATGGGAACATGCAAGAAGGATCACTTCGCTGCGACGTCAATATTTCAGTTCGTCCTATTGGGCAATTAGAGTTTGGTACAAAGGTTTGCATGATGTGCTTTACATCTCTGTTGCTTTCCCTTGTGCATAGGAAATACTAATTTATAGCTAGACAATTCAAGCATGATAATTCTAAATTCTAGTTTGCTTTCCTTTGTGGATGTTTTTCTGTCTTATCTTGTTCTGCCATTCTTCTGGGTGGATGGTTTGGTAAGTTTTGTGTTATAAGCGATACATTGACTCCTATTCCATTGTTCATCTATGCACCACAAAGAATGGCTCCTATATAATCAGGTCAATGGACAACTTAATTTAGCGGCAGGTGAAAGTCCAGTTTGGCCATTTATGAAATTCTTGCTTTAGCCTTAAACTTAGTAAGGGACTGTACTTGTCATTTGAATGTGAAATGTGGTCTATGGTAGGTCCCGGAGAAGTCTATATTGCATGCCAAGATTTGTGAATCCAGTATTTCATATTCTGATGAACATAATTTCAACTTCATTTGGTGGAAACCGCCTTTGTTTGACAAACTTGAAACTGGAGACATGTTTAGCATGCAAATTTTTGTCTTAATTCCTCAAACTACATATTAAATGCCATTCAAGACTTTAAGTTAGCTGTCCTTGTATTTTTTGCTAGAGTGAGTGAGTGACCATAATTTCCCCATTTTCGCAACTTTCATGTCAATTACATTATTTCTTCTATATTATGGATCAAGTTTTTACTTCATCTGGTGTTAATTTTTATTGTTGCCTTTCTATGTTAGGGAAATTCTCAGCAGTGAGTGTTTAGTTTAAGTTGCATATTGTTAAGTCAGCATTCTATATAATGAACTGATATATTTTATCTTGTGTCAGGTTGAAATTAAAAACTTGAACTCCTTCTCATCGATGAGTAGGGCCATTGATTATGAAATTTCAAGACAGGTGGAACTACATAACCAAGGCCAGATTGATCAAATTGTACAGGAAACTCGTCTATGGGAGGAAGGTGCTCAGGTATGCAACTGTACTTTTTATACTACTGCAGTATGTCAGACTAGCTTACTCAAGTTTTTCCAGGGAAAACTTATATGCTTAACTTTCTCATATATCTAGAAAACAGTAACCATGCGAAAAAAGGAAGGACTTGCCGACTATCGTTATTTTCCCGAACCTGATCTTCCTGGAGTTACTCTCACCGAGGAGTATGTGAACAGTATCCGTGAGTCATTGCCTGAACTTCCAGAAGATAAGCGTCGGAGGTACGAGAAAATGGGCCTAAGCATGCAAGATGTCCTATTTCTTGCCAATGACATCAATGTAAGTGCTTCTCATCGTCAGGTTCTGCTTATACTGCCTTATTGGCATGTGGACACTCCAGTACTAAAATCTATCAAGCTGATGTTATTTCGTAAGGGTTAACCTGTGCATGAAGTGCTTCTCGCCGGAAATTTAATATGATGCTTTAAATCCTTAAGCATCAAAAAGGACAAGCATTATTTGACTTTTAGATACACATAAGTCCATTTAGCTGTATGCCTCTTGGAAATATCTACCTTCCCTTCTCCCTTCTCCTCCTCTTCCAATGGCCCAATGAGACCAAAGTTGGGTGTGTTGGTGGTGGGTGGTGAGAAGAGGGTGGGAACTTGGATAAGTAAAGGAATAGAAGTGAAGGGAAGGGAAGGGGAGGATGATGTTGTTCAAGAACATTACCATTCTTTCATGGACTTTATGGTTTAACATGGATGGATTCCCCTATCAAGTTTGTCTTCAAAGTAGTCCTAAAGTATGACATCATCGTCCTGTTATTAAAATTTCTGGACTGTTAGCTTGCAAAATCAGGCCTTTTCCCATTATTTCTTCTTTCTAGAAATATCCAGAATCCACTGATAATTGCATGTTTCAGATTGCAGATTTTTTTGATACAACAACTGCAGGAGGTGCTGATATAAAGCTTGCTGCCAATTGGATTATGGGAGATATTGCTGCGTACATGAAAAATGAAAAAGTGACTATCAATGAGATTAAACTTACCCCTCAAGAACTGGGGGAGCTCATAGCTTCAATTAAAGATGAGACTATCAGCGGAAAGATTGGGAAGGAGGTAATTGCACTTTGGGTGCTGATATAACTAAATTTGATGGTTGAAAATTACATCTTATGGTTTTCCTATACATTATTAAGTAGAATTTTTGTCTTGCTGATTTTCTTCACTTTTTAGAATATTTTTGGGTGCGTTGAGGTTGGGGGTTTGTTCAGTCACAAGTAACTATCTGTTAGGCTTCTTAATTTAATCTTTCCTGATTTCTTCTGCGAATCACTGACCTTCAATTGGTTGCAGTCCATGTTGCCTTTGAGAAGCCAGGAATTGATAGAACAACAACAACATACCTAATGTAATCCCACAAGTGGCTCTAGGGAGCTAGGATGTATGCAGACCTCACCCCTTTGTGAGTTAGAGAGGTATCTGACGCAGGATAGTAAGAAAAAAGAGACAACAGAGTAGATGCAACAAAAGATAGAAATACACCTCGAAGAATAAGAAACTATGCGATAATTGATAATAATACTAAAAGGAGAGGAGGAAACTAGCCCAGTCCCTCCTCCACACAGAATGCGACAACACTCATCTACCTACTAACCTTCAAACCTTATCCTCGACTTTCATACCTTCATATCTGAGGTCATGTCCTCAGTCAACTGAAGTTGTGCTTTGTCTCGTCTAATCACCTCCCCCCAGTTCTTCTTCAGCCTACCTCTACCTCTCCTAACTCCTGCTACAACCAACCTCTCGCACCTCCTTACTGGCACATCCTCACACCTCCTCTTCACCTTCACATGTACAAACCATCTCAGTCTCGCTTCCCTCATCTTGTCCGATGTTTCTTATTGGTGTTGATGCTTTGGTTTACAATGTCTTAGAAACATTATAACTGAAGATGGAACATATATCAGGAATTTAGCATATACCTTCTTCAGACAGCAATGTAGTCTCTCTGTAACTTCAGTTTATTGTTGTACTGGACTTTGTGACAATCATAAGCTGTTGTTTGAGCGTGAGAAATCAGTACTGATCAAGAGTCTTTCCGGCATGACTAGTTTGGCATGAATTATTTTTGATGATACATCTTAATATGTGCATGGATGTGTGCGTATAAGAGAGGGAAAGAGTATCACTAGTGCATGATCAGTAGCATTCTTTAGAAATGCATAAATAATGGGTCACTTGCTTCATTGGCTTTACTTTGATCCACTCTGTTCAATTATTATGTTTCTTACCAATCAATTGTAATTGAACTTTACAGATTTTATTTGAGCTAATCGCTAAGGGTGGAACAGTCAAGGGACTGATAAAAGATAAGGATCTGGTTCAGGCAAGTCGGCTTGCAATATTGCAAGAACTCTAGTATTTTTCTCTTGTTATAAATCATTATAAATTTAAATTATTTTACTGTTCTGTTAATGGCCTTTATAATCATCTCACTGTTGAACTGGATTCTTTTAATTCTCAAATAAAAAATTTCTTGAATAAACTTTCAAGACCATTAACTTATCACCTGTTACCAATGACTCTGTTCTCTCATTCTGATGGATAGAGTTAAAATTGTAGCCCGTGTTACCTGAATTGTAGTCATTTGGAGACCCTTTGATTGGGTAAGGAAGCTGATCATGAAACAACTACAAATAAAGATACTTGAAGATGAATATTGACCCCACAGACACTGAGCCAATTAACTTTAGATTGCTTGATGATTGTGTGAATTATCTGATGTGTTGATACTTGATCTTACTTCCAAGGTTTCAGGATTTACCTAGTAGAACCATATTATAACAAGTTGTAGATGAAAGTTTTGGTATTGTTGTGGTATCAGCTTTAAAAACCAAATGACTGCTAAACTGTTATTGTCTCAGTTTGATAAAAGCCTCAGCACAGTTCCGTTACCCTGATTCTATGAACTGTGCGGATAATCTATTGCTGATAGCATACACATCACTGTTAAAAGTTTCCATTACTTATCTATCAGGAAAAGGTTCATGGTTAAAACTTCCCAAAATTATCTTTTGAAGCGTGTCAAGCTTTGTATATGTTTTTTGATTACACTGCCTCGAATAGCTATCTTGTCTGGAAACATCTTGACCTAAGTGAACCATATGTAATTCAGACTGACTGCCCTTGTGGTAATGTTTCTTGATGTTAATTTGTATAAAGAAGTGTTGTTGTTGTCGATTTACATGACTGGCAATTCACAACCAGTTAAGTAACTGAAGCATATTTGTTATTAAAGGAATCTAATGTACTTTTCCATTTTTGAATAAACAGATTGTTGACACCGCAGAGATTGAGAAAATGGTAGATAAGGTGATTGCAGACAGTCCAAAGCAGCTGGAACAATACCGTGGTGGTAAAACTAAATTGCAAGGTTATTTTGCTGGCCAGGTATGTTTTCATTCAGTTTTTGAAGTTTGTTGTTTTCATATCATGCTGGCTATTGACCAATGTTTTTCACATTGTTATGCTGATTACTAGGTGATGAAGGAATCAAAAGGCAAAGCAAATCCAAAACTTTTGAACAAAATCCTTTTAGAGAAATTAAATGCGAAAAACTGATGTTGGTTGTTATCTGATCATGTACGAACTCCGATTAGTTCTTTCTTTTCCTGGTTCATATATACATCATTCGACATTTGCTTCCCTCTCTTGTCTTATTGCTTGTGTTGACTGTTACCATTTTTGCAATGTGATATCAGCGATTGGCTACTGATGAAGAATCGATATTAACTGGTGATAATCTTGATATCTCCAACATGTGGAAGCACCTGATAAGAGCTTTCAGATCATTTGCAAATCATCAGAGTTGAGGAAGACAAATTTAGCAGAGTTAGGATAGGTCATTATTTTCAAGATTTTTTTGGACTAGTTCTTAATAAGTACAACGATGGTATATTTTCGAACAACCAAAGTTCTGATTTATGTACTAACATCAGGGGAGAATAAGCTAATTGTTAATGCAATTGCAGCTGATACCTTCTTCCTTCAAGTGTAACTAAAGCATACACTTCACTATGGATTGTCCTTTTGGTTAATGACTTTTGTTGCCAATTAGACATAAGTTTTGAGCATAAATTAGCTTAGCTTGCTTATGATCCCAGAGTTTGAGATATTTCAATAAATCGGAGACGTTGAACTTGTTCAATTGGCTACACGTTCAGCCTCATAAGTAGAGGTGTCAAATGAGCGGGTTGGGTTGATATTGGAGATATTAAAATGAGTTGAAATAGAAATTGGATTGGGTCTTGACCCGTCCAATTTGACCCGCTTAATCTCAATAAGTTGTTTCTGTGGTTCAATTGTTCGTTAGTCAATACAATTGAAACTTACGCTAATAGGAACACATTTCACTATTTTCCACACATACTACTTATGTGGGGCTAAAAATTCAAGACCACCCTTTATGATATCCTATTTTTTGCAATTTTTTCCTGAGAAATTTGCATGTTGTGGTTCTAGCCTGATTTTCCTAAAGACCTAGCGTTTCAAAATAGGAAGAATATTCTAATACATTGTGAAAAATTATCTAATATCAATAATAAGTTAAATACCAAAATTTATTATCCTTTCAACCTTGAGAGGTTAACATTCATTTGGTTTTTCTAATGGCATTTGAAAACAACAAAAACGGCATTAACTTTAGGAATCACAATTTATTATAGACAAAAAAAGACTACCCTATGGCAGCCTCATATTCTTGTTTTCTTCTTTGTTTACCGTTCCACTACCATTCCCACAAACGCTGGTTTTATCATTAGGTAGAAAAACCAACGTTTTACGGGTGGCGGTGGGCGGTTAGTGGTGGTGGTGGTGGTGCCCGGTTCTTGTATAATAATGACCAGAGACCATATTATGGCAGATGGGAAACACTCAACTAAGAAAATAATGGTGGTGGCTGATCCAACTCGTGAATCTGCCTCCGCCCTTCAATACGCGCTTTCCCATGCAGTCGCGGAAAATGACACATTGATTCTTCTGCATGTTGGTAATCCTAATGCATGGAGGAATCTCCTTGGTGCCTTGATCAAGAAGCCATTGCCAAACTCGTCCACGTCCACATCCACGTCCCCATCCGATAGTAGTCCGTTCAGTACTTTCTTTAGAAAGTCATTGACAAACATAACGTCACCACAGCCAATGTCCGCGGCCTTTCATGCGGCCACGGAAGACAGTGGTGATGTCAAAGGGTGCACAGGAAAGGGATATATGGATTTTCTTGGGACAATGAAACAGGCATGTGAAGTTGCACAACCTAAGATAAAAGTTTGTACAGTGACAGTGGAAATGGATGGTAATGCAAAGGAAAAAGCTACCGTCATTCTTGCTAAATCAGCATCTTTTGGTATTGATATTCTTGTTATAGGTCAGAGAAGGAGTCTTTCTAACGTAATACTACGGTGAGTTTATATTCTTTTCATATTATCTAATTTCAAAATCATGAGCCATATAATGCACAATGTGTGAGTTAGACGCACATCACGAGTTTAAATTCAGCCATAGGGGTATTTTAGGTGAAGAAAGGGTAGAAGGATGGAATCATATAATCCACCGAGTTTTGATCCTTAGGGGTAAAAATACAAGAAGTAAATACATATTTTCGAGTGTGATTAGACAACTAAAAGTCCAGGACTAGTAGCGAAGCCAACATTTTTGTCAAGAGTGTTCATACTTTTAGGATGGGTGTGGGTGATTATTAGTATATATATTTAACCTATAGGTAGGTGTAGCTCCGTCCATGTACGACAATGAAGCCCCCCCCCCCCCCCCCTCTCCCCCTCCCCAACACACACACACAGCGACACTCACAGACAAACTTCCTTTATTTCTTTGTTTTATGGTTGAATAAATATGAATCATCCTGCATTTGTGTGGCAGGCCTAAAAGAAGTGTATCACTAAGAGGGCTGGGGCTGGATATGGCAGATTATTTGATTGACAACAGCAAATGCACCTGTGTTGCAGTTCAGAAGAAGGGCCAAACAGCAGGATATCTTCTCAACACCAAAACTCATACAAATTTCTGGCTCTTAGCATAATCCTAATTTTTACATGTATAAGATAGTTTCTTCATCTTCCTTTTTCTGGTACTAAATGGCTTGCACTCTATATACTTCTCTATTTTATTTGGTTATATCTACAAAGGAGTTGCTGTTTGTCAATTTTGTGGATATAAAATAGGAATAGATGTCATTTCATTCTGCTACAATCATTGGGAAGGCTTATGTAATGCCAAAGTGCAAGAACACAAACAGTATTGTACATGTATTCTCTGAAAGTTACTGGACATACACTGTTTAGCTGTCTCTACAATACCAAGATCAAAAAACATATAACCGGTGAAGGATCAACACGAGCTGTGAATAAAGGAAACAAACGAATATACGATTTCTTGTAACCAAGATATGACGCTTCATAGATGAAATTGCATGTAACAAAGAAAATGTACAAAGTTATAGAGAATTTAAAGTTCATCATGCATAGCTTGTTCTAAGGGTACATTTAACTCGGGTACAACAGGATTCATCTGAACCTGAGCAACGTTTGCACCTTGTCTACCAGCTTCAGCTATTATCTCCACTTGTCCAGCTGTACCGGACTTCACAGCTTCAATGAGCTTACGCTGCAACTTGAGCAGCCCCATACGCTTCGAAACCACGTAAAGCACAGCCAAGGAGAAAATAATAAATCCAACCACCAATATCACCCTGTTCACAGATTATGTTAGTGTTGCAGTTAAGGTTAAATACACTTCCAAATAACATAATGAACCAGCGGGGAAAAGTATGATCCAGCTAACTTGCAATGGCACTAAAAACTCTGTAGTAGAGTTGCAAAGAAAAGGTCAATGTTATTTTACAAAGTCGTTGTCACGTGATACCTGTCCAGAATGTCCTGCCGTTGCATTGTGGACAGAAGGTTCCGAGTTCGCGAAAGCAAGGAGCGGTGGCCCTTGTATTCACTCTCGGCTTTCTTTAATACGCCTGTTGATTCATCTGCAGTATCCAGAATATGTACATTGTCATCTTGCCTCGACTTACATACTTTTCACATTTAGGATATGAAGAATGGCATCCAAAATTCATGGAAGCAGTCACCATCACAAAAAAATTGGATAACAAAGCCCTAGGTGTATCTCTTGAACACATCATTGCCTCGTCAAAGAAACCAAACTGATTCATGCACAACGTACCACATTGGATACATCGATCCATCGAGTCATTAATGAATAACATCAATGTATTTTCTGGTAATGTTCTAGTTATATTTTCCTTGCAACCATTAATTAAGCTTTTATGCTACAGATAGTGTTTATCTATAGGGTTACTTTTACAGTAAGGTAAACATATTTAAGTGCACTTGACTAGTAGATAACCTGGGTGATCGGTCCAAATAACACAAGACCTAACTCTTCTTTTTTATACAAGGAACAATGCTTATCTGTAAGTTGAGCTTTGATTAACCAACAAAAATGGCATATAACCGAAATTGAGGTTTAAAATGTTTTATTTTCCAATACTTCAGATTCTTAATCAAAAGTAAAATTTATTCAAAATCAAACAGGTTACTTTTCAAACTGGACTTGTTTTCATTGTAACTACAAAAAATTTATTCTATAGAATGTTTGATACACTTCCTAACATATGCCCAGAAGCGATCCTATCATTTTCTTTGTATGGTATGAAGAAATGCATTCTTTGATGTGTCTTTCGTTATAACACAATTCTTCAAAGAAATATCTAATATCCCCCTTAATAAAGAGAAGAAGAGAGACGGGGAGAAATTTAGAAGAAAAGAAAAGAACCTTTCCTCTCAATATGACCTTTTCCTTAAACATCCATTTCATGCAATCAATTTTTCTTTCTTTAGAAGTAACAACAACACAAAAAATAGCAAAAGAACTACAGAAGACAAGAAAAACGTCATCTGGATGAAGCAACATAAGATAAAACTGATCATAAAGACATCATGACAAGAGTGAATGCCATTCATAAACATGGAAAGGTACTTACCAACTGTCATTAGAGTGCTTGCACTTCTTTCAACCTCCTGTAAGCATATTACAAACGACAAGAGAACAAGCAGTGTTATGCAACATAAAAAGCTCATAAATAAATACATCAAGCAAAAAAATAAAAAGATGATCTTAAACCAAGCAAATGAAAACAGAAGAAAGATGGCAATAACCTGAACCATAAGTTGGCGACTGCGGCGCAGGCTCTCCGTGATGCTTTCAGCTGCAGATGTCATTCCAGCTTTTGTCCTGGCAAATAGATTCATAATTAAGAAAGAAACATTGTGATACTTCTGCCCTTAAAAGCACAGACGATTGAAATTTAAAAGTGGATATAACCATGGTAACAAAAAGACTAAAAGGGTACACATACTGTAGATTTCGTCTGCGAACTGTAGATTCTTCCCCACCTCCCAAGAGAAGCTCCCTCTGACATCATATGAAGGCAGCTTTTAGTATGACACATTTTCCAAATATAGGTCCAAAAGAGGAGAAATAGCAGGTAAAAGATTTCCATGGTTCGACATCATTTTCAAGGCATATGTCAGCATGATATCTTTTGTGAGTATTATTCTATTAGACACAATAGGGGATAAAATGCATGATGTTGACAAGTTAATAATTCTGACATGCATCCGAAAAGGGTATTCTCATATCCCATCGCCCTGTAGCGCAGAATCTCTGCTATTACTATTTGGGAATTGCCATGAGAAGTACATTTTTTAAATCAAAATTCATATCATTCTCAAAAAATAATTCTGACATGCTAAATTGTACTTATCTTCTATACAGATAAACAAACTACCTCTTCTTGAGCAGCTTTCCTCATGTTTGCCTTTGCTTGTAAATTAGCATTTCTTAAACTCAACCTCAAACTGCAACATACATTTAAAAGATCATAAAGGGAAAAAGAATATAGTACTAACTAACTTCACACACATGAAGTGAACATAGTATCACATTCTTCCACCATGATCACGGTTAGAGAGTAAAGAGATAATACATCCAGTGAACAAACTCACAAATAGCCCAAATCTTGAACAGAAGATGATACCCAAAGAAAGCTATAAAAAATCAACCAAAATTTCTCCAAAAAGCATATATCATTGATTCCTTATTTCCTGGAAGGGAGTTTTTTCAAGAGGACAGCAACAATAACTATGCCTCAATCTCAAACCAGAAGGGGTTGGCCACATAAATCCTCTATAATCCTTTTCACTCTACTAGAACCTATTTGATTTCAATATTGGCAAGTAGTTTATCTATTGAGACAGATTAGAAGTTCTCCACACTAGGAGTTCCCTAAATATCATTCTTATTTATATCCAAACTTAATGTAACTAAAAGCTAAATTTTACAGCCAACTATAGTTGGCGTATCGAATATATGGATCCTTCACTTCTACTTTTGTGTTCTTAGCTTAATCCGAAATAGCTTCTAGGAGAGTTAGGTGTTTTTAACAGCTTCCCTCCATATGATTTTAGATCTTCTGTATCCCTTTTAGTAATATCAATCACCATAATGCCACACTTACGAACTGGTACATTCAGAGACCAACGTGATACATGGACAAACCATTCAGACAACCTTCTCTTATCTTATCCTCTAAGTGTGTTATTTGCACACTTTGTTTTGATATGACCGTTTCTTGTCTTGTCGAATCTTGCATTGCAGCACATCTATCTTAATATTCACATTTTTTACCAAGTGTAATTTTATTGATAATGAGAAATCTCCCATGTACAAGAGGTATACCAACAATACAGAACTCTACATAAAGATATATTCACAGTCAAAATTACAACAATTTGGAAAAATGTGATCCTTCTGGATATCCATTCATCCATTAGAATGTCACTACTAAGTTATATACAAGCCAATTCAGTTTAATAGTCAACCAGACAAGCAAACAACATATTTTGTCAAGGTCCGTATTGTATTATCAAGTAAGAAAAACTAAAAAAAAAAGACAAATCTTAATCTTTCCTATTCTGAACCAAAATCTCTGACTTCCTCGCATCACTCTTCTATAGAGTATGGGCTGAAACAGATGCAAATAGTGAAGAATAAATATATATAGCTGAACCAAATAGTTCGGGATGGAGACTTCCCCACTCTCAAAAAAAACCCAATGGACGAGTCAGTATACACTAAGGGAGTTCAAAATATGAAAAGTAAACACACAAGGAAGCCAAAGGGGATTTAACATCTACTATATTATACATTTTTTTAACCTCATATAAACAATGCAATTTTCCATTGAAAGGGGTTTGGATGACCCTACTTGGTTCCGCCCCTGCTGAAAGCAAGAAACTTGAAATCATCCCCATTTCTTATTCAGCTCCCCAACCCCAAAATTCTGAATTCCAAGCAGTGTAATTTTCCACCGAAGGGGTTTACTTGGCTCCATTCCAGCTGAAAGCAATAAATTTGAAATCAACCCCATTTCTTATTCAACTTCCCAACCCCAAAAATTCTAAATTCCTCACATTACCATTCTACAGTTAGAATAACCCAAACGGGTCCAAATAAAGGGATACATATAATTCATATAAAACAAACCAAAAATGCATATATTTTTAGCTACCTTTGGATCTGGGATTTCCATGATTGTGCCAAAGACTGAGTTTTTTCAACTTGATCATCTGAAGGGAGTTGTGGGGCTAAGAGATCAAGCTTAAATTGAAGTGATTGAAGCAGATTCATCCCATCTTGAGCAAGACCATTCAATCTTGGAAGTGAACTTTTCTCTTCTGAAATTAATCTTGTTGTTCCTGATTTTCCATATTCATGAATAGATTTGATGTGTTCTTGGGTCTGTTTGTATGTTTCTTCCAACTCTTTCTTCACATTTTCTACTTCTTCCACCACTTGGTCCATTTGGGGTTCCTTCAATGGTGAGTTTTTGCAGAGAAGAGAAGGTTTGATTTCGTGGGAAGAAGAAGAAGAAGAATTATACAATTACCGATTGGTCCTATAACTATTCAAGAGCTTAATAATATAGAGTTACCGGTTTTAGTTCATTAACCATACATTATCGGTTTTAATTCTTTTTTGTCTATTTTAAAATGCAAATAACTTAGATTTATATTAACTTTATTCATCGTAAAATTAAATCTTTAACTCATTTTTAAAGTTATTTCTTTATGCTCACTACCTTTTCTTCAAATTACTCTTATGAAAAGAACAATAATCTCAACGATTCAAAATAAAATTAAAAAGGAAAGAAAATTTAAATCCTAATTTTATCCAACGGAGGATAAAATAAAGTATATAATTGTTGCTAATGACTTGAATATACTATGTTCCCTTCTTTGAAGGTTCATGATTCATAATCAATGCGAATTTTTAAAATTTTATTTTTCGTACGAAAGAAAAATAAGAGATTTGATCTTACTACTCAAATTTCTCTATGTAAAATAAAATAGATCTTTTTTTTAAAAAAAAAAAAAACTAAAAAAAGAAGTTGCAAATCTATCATTTTATAAATTTCAACTTTTGAAAAATTAAACAAATTCTCCTCAATAACTCGTTGAAGTACAAATTTTGAATTTAACAAGTAATATTTTTTTTTTTCTTTTTAGAGTAAAACATAAACACACCATTGAGGGTAAAACTTACCTGCATCGGGTGTTTACATCAAGCCAATACATGTATGTCATATGTTTAAATTTATAGTTTCTTTTACTTAACCATAATTAATTTACATGTGTTTTACTTCATTAAATCATGTAATAATGAAAATTACATTGACTTGGTGTAAACACCCGGTGCGGGTAAGTTTTTTCCCACCATTAAAGTTGTCTCGAATTTTTAAAAAAGACACATTAACTTTGTGGGCATCTTATTCCCCCACAAAAGTATTAAATATATTTGTAAAAGAACCATTTTGCCCATTTTTCACATGTGAGCACGCGCGTGATTCTCACGCTTTTAATTAATTCAATTTTAATTAACTCGACCCAAATAATTTCAAAAAGAGAAAACTCTTTCTTTCTTTTGTTTTCCATTTCTTAGTTTGTCTCTTCGTTTTCTTCAATCATAGCAATTGTTGAAGATCATTTGCTTCAATTTTGACATTTCTTGGCCAAAATTCTTAGAGGACTAGCTGAGTAAACAAGGAATTGAAGGTTTACTTTTCTTAAGTGAAATGCATATTTACAGCTAAGAGTTTTAAGGATGAAGAGTATCCAAATAAAATATGTTTTCTCCATTTGAGCAATTAGCTAAGAAAATTACTTGAGACAATACATAACGTCACTATATAAAATATTGAATAGGCATGAAAAGATGACATTTCAGGATTTGATCTTATCGTAGAAACAAGTCGCTCTTGGTTTAGTATTTTTTTTAATACCGTCGACTCATCGAGAGTCCAGAATTTAGAGCAGAACTAGAAGCCCCAGAGAGCGTCTGCAACATGTCTCCAAAGGAAGCTTGTACCAAAAAGTGCAGCCACCAACCAATTTGTCATCATTTTGGGGAAGATGATGCATTTGAATGAAGTAAATAATTAATAAAGAAAACAATTGAAATGTGACACTTTTTAATTGGTTTTTGCAACAAAAATAGACTTTCACGCATGCCATCTGCGTGTTTCACAAACATAGTGAGAAAATGAGTTAAAATAGTCCTTTTACAAAGATATTCAATACTTTTGTGGGGTAATGGAACGTCCACAAAGTTAAGGTGTATTTTTAAAAATTTGGGACAACTTTAGTGGTGACTTTATGTCGTTTCTCTTCTTTTTATAGTAAAATTTAGCATATTCAAGTCATTAATAGAAAATGTTTCATTTTATCCTCTACTGAATGAAATTATGACTTATATTTTCTTTCCTCGTGAATTTTATTTTGAATTGTTGAGGTTAAGATTCTTTGCATAAGGGTATTTTGAAGACAAAATAGTTGGGAGATAGAAACATTTGAGAAAATGGCTAAATGATTTAATTTCTTCAGACATAAATTTCGTTAATATAAACCTAAGTTATTTGTATAAAAACTAGACAGAGACCAAAACCTGATAAATTTTTAAATACTTAAAGAACTAAAATCGATAAATATATAGTTAAGGAACTAAAACTGGTAAATGTATAGTTAATGGACCATCATTGATAAATTTTTAAATAGTTGAACGACTTAAATCGGTATGTGTATATTTATAGGACCATTTTAGAAATACTCCTATAGTTAAGGGACTGTTTATAATATTTTCTCGATATAAATATATGTTAAAGTAAACCCTAATAGAATATTACATGTGCTTATGCCATGGAACTTGAGTTCAAACCACTCTTTGCATTGATCTAGCTTCGACAATGAGGTCAAAGGAAAAACAACAAAAGAAAATCAAGGGGAAGTGTAGCAATGAGGATACATGTGTTTTTCCGTATGATATCATTGTCAACATTCTTATTAAGGTATATGTTGTATCATCATTATGCTTTAAATGTGTTTCAAAATCATGGAACAATATGATATCCGAGGATGTTACATTTACAAAAGCTCACTGTGAGCAATCTAAGATCTTAAGACGTGAAAAACTTTTATTACAAAGAAAATCGGGAGGGTCTGACTTCATACATTTAAACAATTTTAATGAAGTTATCATAGATAAGCAACAATTTCCTCTCAAAGGATTAGTAGGTGCTCATGTCTTATGCTCATATGATGGCTTGGTACTATTGAAGAAACCTAAGGCTTACAAGAAATTTGTGTTATGGAATCCGTTATCTGGACAACATCAAATTTTTGAGTGTCCATATATGAAATCTCATGAATACACATTTTCTAGTGTTTGTGGGTTATGTTATGATTCTATCACCGTATTGATCTATAACCTATTTTATGTTGTATACTCTATGAGTAAAAATATTTGGACGAAGAAAATATCTCTCCCTGCATTACAACAATGTACGACTGAATTTATTTTTTCAAGTTCACACTCATATGTGTGGAGTAAGGGAATTAGCACTAAAGATCGTGTATATTGGTCTCTGAATGGGAAATTTCTCCGTCATAAATGTAAAACTTCTACATTCATATACTTTGATACGGAATTGAATAAATTGAAGGAGCTCCCAATACCAATTGCTATCAGTGAACATCAATGCTTATTTTAATTGTCTACTTGGAAAGGTTGTCTAAGTGCATATGGATGCAACAATTCTTATTCTGAATTTCACATTTGGATCATGCAACACGATGATTGAAAATGGTTAATGTCCATTCCCAACATACCAGCTTTAAATTGTGGGTGTTACTTTTATAATTATAAGATTTTGTGTTGCACAGAGAATGATGAACTTATCTTTCAAGGACCACAATGTCACAATTTTTCTATCTATTGTTTTAAACAACAACGATTTATTAGGAGAGTTAATATACCAAATCATCTTGAGTATTTACTTGGTCATGCAATGTCAATATGTTTGGATAGCTTATATTTTTTCAAATTCAATGTTACGCGCAAGAGGAAGCAACTCAATACTCCATCAAAGTGAAGCCGGGATTTGAAAAGACAGTTGAGATATTAACAGAGCAATGTCAAATTTGTTAGATCAACTATATGCATTAATGTGTAATCTTGAGTTTTTTTAAAGTTTTGTACTCAATCTTCTTGGTATTCTTATGGTTACATGTTTATCTTCTAATGTTTTATTTTTTATATCCAAGAAAATTTATTCTTGTTGTCGTAATTTTTGAACACTTATTTCTTCTTGAGATTTTATGAAAATATATATTAACTAAAGCATCAATAGTTGATGGAACCGAATCAATGTTTAAATGTGAATCATTTTGAATAAATTATTTATCAAAAGACTTAAAACATCGAGATGATTTCATATAAATTTCAATACTGTTTTGAGGATATTTTGAGTTGGTCGGAATTGAATAGTCAATGTATATTTCATGTATAGTTAATGTATATTTCATGTATAGTTAAACTATATTAAGTTTTTTTGAGTGTATCATAATATATAATCAACGTATAACTCATGTATATGTAAGTTATATTCAGCTTTTTGAGTGTATTATAATATATAATGCTTTCTATGACATTTTACTATTTTTATGTAAATAAAACATGACTATATTTATTGTAAATTAATTATTTTATTGTATATATTTGAAACTGTCCCTTAATAAAATGGGTCATCAGCCCAACTCCAATTAAAAAGAGGAAAAACCACCTAATTAGACAAAAATGCATACTATATCTACTAATCTAACATATACTTTCATATAATTACCTATTACTCCCTTCGTCCCAATTTATATGACACTTTTCGAATTTCGAGATTCAAACAAATCTATTTTGATAGTAAATTTTTCATACATCTTTTAAATATTTTGAATTGTCAATTATTGTGACTTATAATAGTTTTTACTTAGTTTATAAATATAGTAGTTTCATTTCAAATAATTTGAAGATTTCATGCGTAAATTATTGCTCAAACTTAAACTATTTGACTCTCCAAAAGTGAAAAGTGCCACATAAATTAAAACATAACAAGTACTATTTAATAATTTTGTATCATATTTAGTGTGAGATACACACTCCTTAAAATAAGCTTAAAATAGAACTCTAAATTATCTATCCACCTAATTCTCTCTCCTTTTTCTATTAAATCCACCTCCATTACTGCACTTTCAAAGCTTCTCAATGGCTATAGCTTAGATTTCATCTACGGAAAAATTTAAATCAACTTATTAATACTTAGAGAAATCTAAATCTATTTATTTTCTCATTCAAGCATTGTTCCTTCTTCGTGTTCGTCTACTTTGAGGTAAAATTTATCAAATACATAGAATAAACTATATTAGATGCATAAAAAACAATCCAAATACATCTAATCATTAAATACGTATCAAATACATAAAAGAAACTATATCATATAACTATTCAAATACATAAAATAAACAGAATAAATACAACTAATCATTAAGTACATACCAGATACATAGAAGAAAGTAATAGGAATTAGACCTAACACGATTCCAAATAGAACAGTTCAAATATACAAAATGAACAGATTAAATATATCTAATCATTGAGTGTGTATATATATATATATATAGAAAAACTATATAAGATACATAAAAGAACAATTCAAATACGTAGAATGAAAAGATCAGAGACACACAAATTCACATTCCAGAAGAAAAAGTATAAAATTTGCCAATGCTCGAAAAAATTGGAAGAACTATGATTTTTTGAATTTTTTTAGGTGTGCTACATCAGATACTCCAAAATTATTGTACGCGTGATTTTCTCCTTCATTTATGTCTTTCAGTTACGTTACTTATTTATATACACTTAATTGTATGTATATGGTTAACATATATTTAAGACACATGTATTTAAACACACCAAATATATGTGTATGAGGTATATATTATGGTAGAATAGATAATATTGCAAACTCACGAGAAAAAAATAATTTGCTCCTAAACTGATGAAATTTGTGTTGTTTGCCCTTAATAAGATGGGCCACCGACCTAATTTCATTTAAAAAATAACTGATGAAATTTGTGTTGTTTGCCCTTAATAAGATGGGCCACCGACCTAATTTCATTTAAAAAATAAATCAAAACATGTAAACATTGTCCAATAAATTAAATCAAACCATTTAAACCAACAAATTTTAATTAAATTTGTTAATTAAAAACACAAAGAGGACTTGCTTTTCTAAGAGAAGATTTTAAGTTACATATGCTATCATTATAAATATCCTACATGATAACGAGTGATATAAATACCTTATGGTAAACCCTAACAGAAATAACACCACATTCTTGAGTGTCCATATGTGAAATCTCATGAATACACATTTCTTCATGCTTGCGGATTATGTTATGATTCTACCACTGATGATTACAAAGTTATATTGGTCTAAAAATATTGTTGTAGTCGTCTCCCATAATTTTCACGCACTTCATTAGCTGTTAGACCACATCTATGTCAGGACACTCATAGTTAGGTATCAAAGTGTTTACTCTTAGCTAAATCAAAACAAGGCATAAATTAACCCTTACTTTCACAGGGGATGATGAGATATACAGGTGGAGAAGCTAAAACTAAACCAAAATTGCTGCAGCCACTGAAAGTTGAATTACTCATCCCTTAAAATTTTTCAAAAACTAATACAATTTTTATACACCAACTTGAACTCTTCCAGAACAGACTGATGAGTTCATCTAAGCGCGGTTGAAGGTTCTGGGGAGAGATTGGTTGTGCCAAAATTGCGATGCTTACCATCAGCAACGTTTGTTAGGTGAAAACCATAATTAGGAAGTTGATTTATTAGAAGAGTTTCCAATTGGCAGGCGATGCTCTTGCCAGGGACTAAGAAATATACGAATGATGCGTTTTCCATTCCCTCCTTCAAGCGATGAGCACGGACTCTGCCCTCAAGATCATCAGTCTGTACATATAATAAGAAAGAAGAACGTTAAGATATAATATGTCAAAGGAAGTAATAGCTCACAGTAGCCGAAATGAAGACTAGTGTTTGCACTGATGTGCCCATAGACTTCATTTTGTATAACTAAATAATGTCTGTCTATTGGCCAATTTTTTTTTTGACAACCGAGAAATCTGTCTGTCACCCGCCCTTTGGACCAATCATAGCCTTCTAAACTCGGTGGATAATGGGCCCGCCCCTCTACCCTTCTCCATTTAAATACCGGGCTTTGCTTTGCATGGTGTGGGCCTTGAACCTGCGACCTAAGCCACAAATCCTCCACCTTTTGCCACTCGAGCTAGGCCTTGGGGGTGTCTATTGGCCAATTTTCTCAAAATAACTTTGAACATGATTACCTCCACAACTTTAAAAAAACATTTTGGAAAAAGAAACTGAAATAGAACAGTTAATTCAGTTATTCTCCAGACGGTCAAGTAGCAAAACAATTTTTTACAACAAAATGAGGCTCAATTCTGCATGGGGCGTTCTGCAACTCGTTAAGCTTCTTAATACAATTAAATCACATAAAAAGAATTGATTAGACAAAGTATGCACTTTAAGACTCAAACTGGAAAAAGGAAAAGATGTACCTGTCCAACATACAGCTTTTTGTCAGGTCTTAGCATTATATAGACACTTGAAGCACCAATTGTTGATGGAGCCGGCTGTTCCCTGGCAGCAATAAGAACACAATTCACCATTGCCATTTCTGACGGATTTTTCATTTTATACAGCTCAATTAACTTCTTCTCACAGATAAGACAGATAGCATCTTCAAGTTTCTTGCTTGAAATTCCCATTCGATGCATTAACTTTGTGGTAGAATCCAAAGCTATTTGTCTTGTACCATTTAATTGGTCAGAGCTTTTATCTGTGCTATTGAGGTCAATATCTGAACAAAGAGGTCTTATTTGGTCTTTCTTCCTTGGTATCTGATTCCCGTAAGCTGAATTATACAATTCTTCTGCTCTTTGGATTAATATTTCTGGAATTCCTTCTCTCTGAGCTGTTTCAAATGCTAGACTCTCTTTACAGACCCCATCAATGAGTTTCCAAGTTGGTATTGGTTGACCATCAACATACTCAGCTCCCATTGCTTTATACACAGTATTCTTGATTTTCAGGGGTAAATCAAAAATTCCATGCAAGTGGGTTGATACAATTCCCAAACAGCCAATTGCGTCCAGGGTTTCTATGACACTTCCAGCAATACATGTCCCTTTTGCTGTTTCTGTTCCTCGACATATTTCATCTATAAGTACAAGACTGCTTGAAGTGGCACCAGTAATCAGAGACCGAATTTCAGACATTTCAATCTGAGGCATGTTAGACAATTAAGAGTCATAATGTTGCCTTCAAAATTCCATGAGACTACTATGTCAGCAAGGAAAAGTGAAAAATGATGAATAGAAACACCAACACCTAGAGTCAAGATTATTATACACAAATGAATGAAATAGCTTCACTCTCAGAAAAAACATATGATAGAAGTGGAACTTACATCATTATCACCTACAGATTAATCCAAGAGAACGATGCAAAGGAAGAAGACTCCAAAATAAGAACCAATAAGATAACCAGAAGAGATTGGCTTTTTACCATAATAACCACAGTAGAACTGCTATGTACTAAAGATTCTTTTGTCAAGACAGGCACAACGTTCTTGTTAAACATCCACTATACTCGATCCACTTTTTGGGATGGAGAGGATAAGAAGATCAGTTGTGCCAAATGTCTAATGAAAACCACTCATGGAATTGTGTATCCCTCCTGACTATGGATTGCAATCAAATACAAGTAGTCTTGACAAGCAAAAATCATCTACAACAAGCAAATGCAAGCAAAAAGAAAACTGCTTATCTGTAACAATCGCAGAAAGCATCATGATACAGCATCCATGTCTTGTTTTATTTGCAGATAAATTACTAGGTTTCTAGCAAACAGGACAAGAAGAAAACCATATATGCTACAAATCAAGAATATAAAGCATATTACCTGAAATGAACTTTTTCCATCAGCAGGACTATCATATGATTTCATATGCAGCATAATTGAGTCAAAATGAGGAATGACAGCCGATTCAGCTGGAACCATGAACCCACACATTCCTAGCAATGCAGCTGCACACAACGATCGCAGCAAGCTTGATTTGCCCCCACCATTTGGACCTGTTAAAAGAAACATGGACTGCATATCTACTGTATTCTGTACACCAGTCCCCCGTGCTGCATCAAACCAATAAGGAGATAGACCAATTATCTTCAATCCCTCAGTTCCATTAAGTGCCTGTGTGTCCTGCATTTTAATGGCATGTAATTGGCTCACATGAATAACAGATAAAAATATGAAGACTTTCCCCATTAAATGAGATCAGGATAAGGTTTGTAATCCATGTCATATTTTTCTCCATATGAAACCAGCCAAGGATTAGATGGGAGGGCCTGACGGAGGCCAAAGATCAGGAGATTGGAGAGAGGTTGGTGGCTAAGGGGAGTAGTGGTTACACATCATATTTTTTTGAGAAAGATAATGTTGTATTCCTCAGCATTAAGGATATGCTGGAGACCTCCAAAAATTGGTTACCAACAAGAGAAAAAACAAAAAGGCTAATAGATTACGAAGTGCCTGTAAAATCCAAAATTTGAGCAGCTTCTTCTATCCCTTCCTCTTTACACCAAAAATAAAAAGTAGTCAAGCAGTTTCATTTGACTTTCCCTATTGAATTAGCCTTGTTATCATAGCATCTGCTATTTCTTTCTGTCCAAATAGACCACCAAATGCATGATGGTATTACTCCACCACTTTTTCTAAGATTTTCTCCCCCCTCTGCTCATCCAGCAACTAAGTAGATCTATTGTATGCTCAGGCATAATCAATTCTGTATGTGTTAGTCCCAAAAAAGGGTTCCACAATTGTGTTGTCACTCTGCAATGGAGGAACAAGTGGTTGTTGGTTTCCTTAGTCTCATTACATAGAGAGCACCAAGAGGCAATATAGAAACCCCTCATTTTCAATTTCTCATGTGTGGAGCATGCTCTTCTGGCAACCAACCAAGAGAAACACTTTATCTTGATTGGCACCTTGTTCCTCCAAATCTGTTTCCAGGGGCAAGCTTACCACTTGTATGCTCCTTCACCTCCTTAATATATAGCTTGTTAACAGAAAGGCTTCCATCTCTAGTGTGTTTCCATATGATAGAATCGTTTTCTGCCGATAACCTATTGAACCCATTCAGAACATGTAATAGCTCAGTCACTCTCCCAATATCCCTGTCATTTAAATGCCTTCTAAACACAATATTCCATCCATGTTCTCCAAGCTGACACCCCATAAGGGTTATTCACAGAGTTGGAGACCCAATTTCCATTCAACCCTTACTTGTTGACCATCACCTCCCTCCACGGTGCTTGTTCCTCAGTGTTGAACCTCCATAGCCATTTTGACAATAGGCATCTATTCTGCAACCCCAAGTTTCTGATTCCAAGTCCATCAGATTGTTTGTGTAACTGCACAGTCTGCCATTTGACTAAATGCAAACCCTTCCCTTCTTTATTCCCTTTCCAAAAGAAATCTCTTCTTAGTTGTCAAGTCTTTCTTCCGCTTTGGCAGGCATAGGGAATAAAGACATAACATAAGTTGGAACAGAGTCCAACAGAGTTTATTAAAGTGACTCTCCCGCCCAAAGAGATATATTGATCTTTCCAATTGGACAATTTCTTCACTGTCTTTTCAATTATGCCATCCCAAATTTCTAGCTCCTTATGTTTGTGCCCCAATGGCATGCCCAAGTAAGTAGTGGGAAGTTTTCTACTTTACACCCCCAATATCCTTGCCAGGCTCTGAAGTTGAGGGACTTCTTTAATTGGAAGGATGATGCTTTTCCTCCAATTAATTGATAAACCAGAGACTGCTTCAAAAACCACCAAAGTCAATTCTTTTAAAGGCAACCTGTTCAGCCTTGCTTTCACATAAAATAATTGTGTCATCTGCATAAAGCAGATGACAAATCTGCATTTCCTAACCTGAAGAGTTGTTGACCTTGAAGCCTTTTAACCAATTGTTTTGGACAGCTACTCTCATCATACTGTTACAGCCCTTCATGGCTAGGATGAAAAGGAAACGAGAGAGTGGGTCTCCCTGCCTTAGACCCCTTTCTGATGGGAAAAAACTTCTTCATTCACTAAAATGGAGAATCTAACAGTTTTTATGCAATAGTCGATCCACTTCAGCCATTTCTCCCTGAAACCCATTTGTTTTCGAATCCTGATCACGAAGCCCAAATTGACATGATCATAAGCCTTCTTTATGTCTAGCTTGCACATATTTCTTGGATCATCTCCTTTGACACTGGTGTCCACACATTGCTATAAGTGTTGCATCAATAATTTGCCTACCTTTTATGAAGGCCATTTGGTGTTTATTCATAAGCTTACTAATCACTCTCCTTAACCTTTCTGCTAGTATCTTGGCAATGATCTTGTATATTCCACCTATCAAGCTTATAGGTCTAAAATCTCTCAGCTCCATAACTCCTACCTTCTTGGGGATCAATGCCACATAGGTTGCATTTAGGCTCTTCTCAAACACTTGGTGGTCATGGAATTGCTTCAAGGTGCTCAGTATGTCTTCCTTAAGCATTTCCCCAAAGTTTTGATAAAAACTCATCGGGAAGCCATTCGGGCCTGGGGCCTTGTTACTAGAACACAACTTGAGTATCTCAAAGACTTCATCTTCCTCAAATTGTCTTTGTAGCCACCCTTTTTCCTCAACGCTGATGCTTTAACTCCCCTGGAGATTAAAATGTGGCCTCCATTGTTTTGATTCCTTGTAAAATTTCTGATAAAAGCTTACAACTTGTTGTTTGATCACCTCTGGTTCGGAAACAGTCACACCTTCCACTTCTAACTTCTCGATTGAATTGAATCTTCTGTGTGATGTAGCCATTCTGTGGAAGTATTTGGTATTTTTATCCCCTTGCTTGAGCCATTGTACCCTGAACCTTTGTCTCCACGCTATTTCCTCATTCTGGGAAATTTCTGCAAACTCATTGAATAACTGAGCTTTGTGTAAACTCTCCTCCTCATTAACTGTTCTCAGCTCCTGGATTGTTTCAAGGCTAGCAATCTGGTTTAGCACATCCTCCTTTCTATGTTTCCAGTTGCCTCTATTCTCCGGCTCCCATTCCTTTAATTTCCCTTTAAGTAGCTTTAGTTTTGTTTTCAGCCTATAGGAAGTTGTTCCATTTACAGTGAAGGATGCCCACCATTCTTCTACTTTTTCTCTTAACCCTTCACCCTCATCCACCATTGCTCAAACTTAAAATAAGTCTTCTTGAGATTTAGTTTCCAATAATTTAGAGCTATTGGACTATGATCAGAGCCTACTCTTGGGAGCACACTTCGGCTAATTTATGGGAACAATTCTTCCCAATGATTAGAGTAGAGGAATCTGTCAATTCTGGAGGTTGTTGTGTGGTTCTCACCCCTTCTCCAAGTATAAGATCCTCCAAATAAAGGAGGATCAAATAACTCCATCTCGTTGATCCAGTCAATGAACTCCGTCATTTCTCCAGACAGGTATTGGCTGCCAGTTCTTTCGTTTGGAAATCTTGTAACATTGAAGTTGCCACACACCACCCATGGTCCATCAAAGGAGTTTCTAATTAATGTCAGCCCCCCCCAAGTTGCCTTCTTATTATTCTTATTATTGGGTTGCAGTCAGCATAAACTGCACTTAGAAACCAAGTGAGATTATGTACTACACATTCTAGTTTACATGTAAGCATCTGATCAGCAATCCCTATTAGCTCCCCCTTCCAATACCTTTTGTCCCACATCACTACAATCCCTCCACTTCTACCCACTGCACCTAAGTGGAACTTGCCCACCCAACTATTATACCACACCTCTTTGAATAAAGCATTGTCAACTCCCCTCAGCTTTGTCTCTACAAAGACATAAACGTCAGCCCCCTATCGATTAGTTAAACTCCTAATGAGACTCCTTTTGCTCCCCCCATTCAGCCCCCTTACATTCCAAGAAATAATATTGATCTTCATTTAAGTCTAAGAGGTGTTGTTCTCCCTCTGCCTCTAGGTTCCCCGTCTTTTAAAGTTCATGTGAAATTCTAAGTTTCTTAGCTCCTTGGAGACACTATGCTGGTTGTTGTCCCTCTTGGTAGCCTCTCTTTTTTTAAAAAAAATCTAAGTAGCCTCTCTTTGGTCTATCTTCATGAGTAATTCAAAGGCTATTTTATCACATCCCTCGAAAACTGCTCCAAACCTCCTGCTGAATTCAAGAACGTTAGACTGCACCAATATTGTGGCTCTATCTTTCATTTCCTTTTCTGAGAGAGGTTCTTCCATATGTAAGGGCATAGGCTCTTCAAAAACTATCATGTGTCCCTTGGACTTCTCCCCCTGATCACCTTCATCATTTTTATTCGAACCATAATCCTTCTTCTTAGAAGAATTTGAGCAGACTGTCTCTTACCTCAGTGTGTTGCATGTTGTGGGCTACAACAATTAACTGCATAAGGGAAGAAACTAGAGAGGTTTTAGGGGTATTGCAGGTGGGCACAAAGGGGTTTATCGTGGAATGGAGAGGTCCAATGAAAAGTGTTAGCCAAGAAGGCTATCACTTTGTAAAACTTACCCTTAAGCCTTGATGACACAATCTTATCGCACATTCTCCTCCATTCTGCCCACCTCACTCCAATACTACGTTTGACATCATCATCAATCCCCCCATTTCCGTGGATTATGGACCCAAGGTACTTGAAGCTCCCTCTTTTGAGTATGACTTGTGCATCAATCTTCACTTCCACCACCAGCTCATGCGTTACGTCACTGAACTTGCACTCCAGGTTCTTTGTTTTAGTCTTGCTTAATTTGAAATCTTTTGGCTCTAGGACCTATCTCCAAACTTCCATGCAATCATTAACTCAACCGCAAGTCTCATCTATCAGTACTATGTCATTTGCGAATAACAAACACCACAACATCTCCTTTTGAATCTCTGTGTCAATTCTTCCATCACTAAGGAAAATAGGGATGGGCTAAGGGTTGACCCTTGGTACAACCTCATCATGACCGAAAAGTGTCTGGAGTCACCTCCCACTGTTTTAATCCAGGTCTTAGCTCCATCATCCATGTCCTTAATGTCCCAAATGTAGCCCATTGGTACCTTTACCCTCTAAACATCTAGAAGACCTCCCTAGGGACATTGTACACCTTTTCTAGGTCGATAAACACTATGTATAAGTCTCGCTTCTTGTCCATATACTACTCCAACAATCTCCTTCCAAGACGAATGACTTCTTTAGTCGACTGTCCTAACATAGATTCGAGTTGGTTTTCAGATATAAATACACGCCTACTCATCCTTATTTTCGACCACCCTTCCCCAAACTTTCATAGTATGACGTAGTAGCTTGATACCCTAATATTTGTTGCAATGTTGAATACTACCTTTGTTCTTGTACAATCACACCATTGTACTCAATCTCCATTCTTTTGGCATTTTAACTGTTCGGAAAATGACATTAAGCAACTCAGTCATCCACTCCATACTTGTCTACCCGTGTTCTTCCAAAACTCTATCGGTATCTCGACTAACCTAGTTGCTCTTCCCCTTCTCATCTTACGAATAGCCCTCTTAACTTCTTCAACCTGTATACAAAATCTCCACGACTCACGGAGTGCTCTAACTCATGCAACATGATATCCATGTCCACTTCTTCATTCAAGAGCTAGTGGAAATATGTCTACCATCTCTGTCAAATGTGCCTCTTCTTGCGGCACTTAACCATCTTCGTCTTTGATTGACTTCACTTAGTCATGGTCACAAACCCTCCTCTCTCATCTTGGCAAGCCTATACAACTTTCCATCCCCACCCTTGCCCTCGAGCTCTTAATACAAGTGCTCAAAAGCTTCTTATTAGCCATCATGACCGCTAGCTTTGTTTCCTTCTTTGTTGTCTTATACCTCTCTCTTTTCCTTTTATTCTCCTCGTCTAAGCTTTCCACTAACACCTGTGTGGGCAAATTAGGAGAGACATGATTAGAAATGAAGTTAATATGGGGCAAGGTGGGAGTGGACTTCACAGCAGACAAACTAAGGTAAGCGAAGCTGAGATGGTTCGAGCATGTGAAGAGAAGGTGTGCGGATGCGCCAATTAGGAGGTGTGAGAGGTTGGTTGTAATAGAAGTTGAGAGAGATAGAGGTAGGTCAAAAAAATCGGAGGAAGGTGATTAGACAAGACATGACAGCTTCAACTTACTAAGGATATGACCATACATAGGAAGGTGTGAACGTCAAGGATTAGCGTAGAAAGTTAGTAGGTAGCAATTGTTGCCGGTTAGGTGGGAGAGACGGGGGGCTAGCCTCGTCTTCTCTTCTTTAATAGTTGTAGTATCTAGTAATCATGTAATTTCTTGTTCTTCAATGTGTTTTTTGCTATTTGTTGCTCCATTTTGCTTCGTATCTTTATGTTTTATTGTCACTTTTTCCTTCTTGCAACCCTTCTCCGAATAACCTCTCTTTTAAAGTCGAGGGTCTATCCGAAACAACTTCTCTACCCCATAAAGATAGGGTAAGGTCTGCATACATCTTACCCTCCCAAGACCCCACTTTTGGGATTAATAGGAAAATATAAGACACTAGTGCACCAGTCGCCACAACCAAATTCTGATAATGTATTTGTGAAGTTTTTAAAGTCATCTGGTGGATATGTGTGACGTGTTAAGTCTATACTAAGTTGTGGAGGTACTAATATTTAGAAAATGTCAAAGAAGCAAATATCCTGAAGATTACCTGACATTTGTTAGATTGTGTGATTGTTGGGAAAATCCAATTTCTTCTTCTCCCTTCACTGAAAAGAAACCAAGATTAAGATTATGAGCTCAAATCACGGGAAAGGTGAGTGAAAAATAATGCAGAGCTCTGAGCACATTCATATACAATTCTTCAAAATGAAAAGGCTTCAGCTATTGGGCACTGATGAGAAAATTTTATGACATATCAATATAAAGAACCGACAGAATATAACAGAACACCTTAAGAGAATTCAAGAAAGCTCCGTCTATATCCTAAATTCACTCCATATGCAGTAATAAGTTTTTACAAATCTATGAAATAGATCCAGCTAGTACCACAGACTAGTACAACTTAGCTTTCATTAGTTCCTTGCTGCAGCCTGGAGCTAAATTCCACATGTAATTTAGAGAAAATCCAATGTGACTCAAAAGGTTTACTTTTTTATCTTCTTTACCCAAAATGAGAAATAAATAGACCCTGAGCTTAACTCAACCCCAAAAAGCTAGCTCATGAAGATCGCCCAAAACCAACATAGGACTTTGACACCCACCTACGGACTGGACAAATAGGAGAGTGGATAACATAACACAATGGATTGACAATGAGAAACACAACAGGAAGGATTGATGGGTTTGGCTCTGCTACCATGAAAAAATAGACTTTGGGTCTAACTCAACCCAAAATGCTTTGCCCATGAGGGGAGGATTGTCAAGACCATATAAGGAACCCTAACTCATTCTCTCAACCAATGTGGGACTTAACACAAGTAATAAGTTTTATATATCAACTAAATAGGCACTAACCCTACTCTTATTTATGCAAACATAGTTCTCTACAAAGTCATGTGGTCCTCAAAACATAATGGCATTTCATGTGTAACCAAAAAATATAGCAACAGTTTAGCATCTGGAACAAAATCTCTCTAAAAGACATGACAGTACTCAGTTACGTCCCTTTCGAATTTTATGCACCATTGTGTTAGGATAGACAATGACCCATCCTTCTCCTCCCACTTCCCCTGATTCTTCACTAGCACATCAACTTAACAGAATTCAGAACTACCAGGTTCAAGCTCATTCTGTCCATATTATGCAATAGATGAAATAGCTTTGATGTCACAAAACTCTGTTATGGCTTATAGCAGTCACTACGATTCTTTGTGTAGAGAAGTAAGGATTAAGTTGTTCATCAGTGCAATGTCATATTTTTGAAAAGGAACCTTCCAGATTATATAGATTCATGATCCAGTTGCAAATACACATGCAAGGAATGGAAACAGATTAAATGTAAAAAGATGAGTACACTCTTAGGCAGTTTGAGTCAACAAACCATAAATTGCAGAAGTGCCACCCACCCCCCAAAGGCGGGAAAAAAAGAAGCAACCCCGTAAGGAAGGTAAGAAACTGTTTTTTCAGATAAGCAGTAGGTTTCTGTCACTAACCTCACATGAGAAAATAATGACTTTGCTATCACATTCAAGACAGATGCAAAGATAAGGATATTGATCTTAGATAGTAATTCAGAAGAAAGTCCCCTTAGCAATTCCAAGACCCTTGACTTTGCCTTAGCACTTGCCTCGTGATACCTGCGAAAGAGATCCAAACAATTTTTTACCAAAGAAAGTATTTCCTTGTAAGAATCACAAATTGGCCTCAATGTAAGCAAAGAACCTAGCTATTGCATCTTCCACCCTCATTGTAGTGAACCATTCTTCTCCAACCTTCTTCCCCTTTGAATCTAGAGCAGGTCTGAGATGCTTAATTTGTTCTTCTCCAGCGGTTCCAGCCCAAACAGTTGGTACAAATCGCTTTCCCTTAAACCATACAGCTCCATGCTCTCGAGCATACAAAATCTCCCCTTTAGTTCCTCCAAGTGGGGCCATCGTGGACCTTATTCTTGAAATAATAGGCAGGAAATCTTCTGTTATCTAGAAACAGAATGGAAGACCACTTAAATATTTGGGAGATTGGTTGTTAAGTTCATTAATTTCAGATTTTTGTGTCTCTTTCTTCTTTATTTTTTTCTTTTTCGATTTGGCTGCCAGTCTTGGAACTGACTTGCATGGTTTCTTCTATAAAGTACAGGTCGAACTTCTATAGTTCAAGATCTATTTGCCTGGAGCAATTATAACTACTTCTCCAAAAAATTATTTTTATAGATCATTTGTTTCAGACTCAGAGTTTCAATCTGGTTAGTCAACCAGCCAAAGCATTATACATGACTATATAGAGAAAGCAATGTATATTTTAGCTATCAAGAAGAGTACTAAAGCACCAGATGCAAACCTTGTAAATCATTAGAATTATAATTAGGGATGATAGGATAGGAATTATTATTTGGGATGATAAGAGACTCACAGCTAAAGATAAAGCATCCGCAGCCTCTTCTACTTCTGCATATGCTTCCTCCAAATGGATCCTCTTGACACGACCTTTCCACAACAACTCCATATCTTCAAAGAAATCATTTGGGATGATAGGATAGGAACTAATCTTTTGATCACTTTCACCATTTACGGATATTATTTCACTGATTCTACAAGAAATCTTTTCACATTCATTTACCTGAAGTAACAAGGGGTTAATCTTAATCAGATCTACAATCAACGCACCTTTTGCAAGAATTGGCGAAAACAAATCTAAGTCAAATTAGTCAATACATGAGCAGATACGAAGAGCACCTGGCGCATGGACCAAACTAAAAAAGGCGAAAACTAAAATCAGTATAAACCCTACAAGAGAGAAAAAATTACAGAAAAAACACGAGGCATATGCATGTGTCTTACCACCAGGAAGCTAAATTATGATCAACAAAGTTTATAATTCTAGTATACTGAACGATTATTACACACCTCTAATTGTTGTTAGTCCATGTATAAGCTATAAAAGAGTATGTCCATCTAAAGAAGTATCACAATTTAGTATTTCCTCAACTCTTTTGATGATCTTCATGCCTAAACATTCTATCGAGCACCTAGAGTTATGATAGGGTTGGTATAAAAGGTTCTCTCCAGGTATAAAAAGTAGCCATGCTTTTACAATGTAAGAAGAAATTTAAAAACTTATACAGGAAAGTAGCTCCACACTGTCATCTTTGATCTCCAAGCCCATACAATGCAAAAGCATTTTCAAGAAAAGGAAAAAAGACAAAAAAGAGATTTAAAAAAGAAAAAGCTGAATGATTCCTGTCCACCTATCCTAAACTGGACTGCACGAGATAATTGCTCTTTATGCACCACTCAATATTAAACTGTACAGGAAGTCTTCGTAATTGGAAGTGGAATAAAGCCTCAACATCACTTACTAGTGTATCAAAATCAACTTTCAACCCAGTTGCCACCCAAGTAGGATCCATCAGTAACTCTACAATAGCACGAAGTTCTGAATTTCTATACAACTGCAGTATCTCTTTGACCATGCTCTTTATTTTGCAGAACTCTACGTGATTTGCCTCCCTCAACTCAAGCAGCTTGACCAGCTGTAAATAGATAACAAAAAGCGCAACAGTAATGCTTACAAACTGAAGCACAGAAAGCTAAGAATTGTTTGGGAAGGGAAAGCAGCTTGAGGAAGAGAATTGTTCTTTTATATAACTGAAGTTTTCCTACCTAGCACAAGGTTTGAAACTCAAAACACATGACATAATACCAGAACCAATGATCTATAGAATGAATACTAGACAGCAGTAGCCATGCTGCTAATCTGATGACAAGTTCAGAATAGTAGACAGAATTGATGGACTTAATATATCTCCCAAAAGTCATGGCTTATAGAAGAAATTCATAGCAATCATCTGTTTTATGACGTCTTCTTCTTTTCTTTTATTGAAGTAAGGTATTATCATTAAAAAGGCATAAGATGCATAAGGCGCAAAAATTACAAGAGTGATGACTGTTAGCTCTGCTAGTACAGAAAAATCTATGCTAGGATCAAAGAGTTAACAGTCATTACAAAAGAGTGATAGACTGTTTTATGTCATTACAAGAGAGTGATGTTTCCTAGTCCAGAGATAAAAATTCGACAAGACAAATCAATCTTATCTGAATCACAAAGATGAGCATACGACAGGAAAAATAACATAACCCAACTTAACTAGTTAAGAAGAAAAAAATTGTTACAGCATATGAACAGAATAGATAAATTTTGCAGTGAGAATAAATTGAATAATGAAATGCAACCTTTGCAGATGAAATACAAGTAAAATCAGGAATTGAACATGTGACGCTCATCATAAGTCTGCATGCCCCTGCAAAAGTAAATGAAACATATTAGTAAAGAAAAATTCATTGTGTTTGCTATAAGCACTGAAGATAAGAAATAAGGAAGACATATTAGCCATATATGACACTTCAAGAAATTGCTTGGCACAAAAAAATCACTCCCCCCCCCCCCCCCTTTCTCATCGTGGCAAAAGAAAACAGTAGCAACTACGCCAATCCCATACTAATTGAGTCAGCTCTGTGAATCTTTCAACTCAGCTCAATGTGAAGAATTTCATTCCAATACTTAACAGCTTTGTCTTTTGCAGATAAGGATTTATCTGTTACTAGAGATTCTCTACACTTACTCCTAACAAAGCTCTTGACACTAAAAAGATGGCAAACAAGACCTTAAGTAAGTTTGCCAACGTGACATATCCCTAATGAACTAGTTGGGCATTGCCCAAATTAGGACAAATTAGTCATTTTCTCAACATCTCGTTTTATCTCAAAGTCCACCAGCCCCTTGTGCTTTAGGAGACCTCTAACTCAAATCAAATCTCAAAGCTTACAACTTGATCTTAACTTCACTAGCAAACTGTGACAGTGTGGAGCTTCTTATTGACATCAACTTTTATTTCCAAGCTAGTAGCAAAAGATATTTTTAAGTTAATAGAGAATAGAGAAAAAAAAAATGCTCCACATGTTTGCTTCAAATATAAATACTCCCTCTGTCCCATTTTATGTGAGGTAGTTTGACTCGGTACGGAGTTTAAGAAAGGAAGGAAGACTTTTAAAACTTGTGGTCCAAAATGAATATTAGAAATTTGTGTGGCTGTAAATCATTTCATTAAGGGTAAAATAGACATTTTATAGTTAAATTGTTACTTAATATAGAAATGTGTCATTCTTTTTGGGGACTGACTAAAAAGGAAAGTAAGTCACAGAGGGAGTAACTAAATAAGAGAACAATTTCAGCAAAATATGATCTTCAATAAGTTTTGTGCACATTAGGACAAACTTTGTGTTCATTAAATTTTGTGCACTTCAGAAGGCCCTAATTAGCATAAATGATTGGATCCTTTTGGGGAGAACCATGTTTTTATGTAGGTTCTCCACTTTCAATAAACCACTTGGTCCACTTGTACACAGTGACTTTCCACCTATAAAGGAAGTAATTCTTTATAAGAGAAATGATTTTTCATAATCCCGAAACTTTACTAGATCTGAAGGTTGTTACAATTGTGCTATTTGCACAGGAAATCTGAAATAAAGAGAGAGAGAGAGAGAAAACAGAGAGACAGACAGAAAGAGAAGAGATAGGGAGGCAAAAAATACTATAATTATTATGGATTCAACTCATGATAAGAATGACAAACAACATAAAGTTAATTACAACTCTCTTTACAGAGAATATATTTTTGAGTTTTTTTTTTTTTTTTTTTGAGAATTTCTTTTTTAGAGATGTACTTGGAAAACCCCATAATCGAGGTCCACCTATGCAAGAGAAAAGAAGAACATTATTCTTTGAGTGAGTAAAGTAGGAACTATTGATCAAATGCCTGAATCATTTGAAGTGTTGCAATCATCTAGACCTAAACAATGTGTGAGAGAAAGGGTAGGGTTGGGGCTGTAGAAAGACCAGTCCTAACGACCTAAACTCGGAGCTTCCTGGTAGTTTGAAAAAGAGACGAGATGAGATGAAATGAAGGGGCAGTCTGAAGGCCATAGGTTAGAGGTGGAACAGAAGGCAGTGGTCATAGTCATTGCTTGGGTTGTCATATTTGCATAGGTTGTGGCAGTGACGGGAAAGGGATGAAACAGATAAAAACAGATAGAGAGAAGGGGGTTCAAAATGAGTGGTAGGGAGCACGAAGGAGGCGTTAACAGAGAACAATAAGGAGAATATCTATGCAATGTCCATGAACCAGTTTTTGTTTGAACAAAATAACAAAAATATTTTTAAAAAGAACTATCTTATTAACCATATATATGTTATTAGAAATCTTAATAGGTGATATCGGCTCACCGAAGCCAAGTATGTAAGCTCGACTTTATGCTCAGAAGTTAAATGAGCTGAACAGAAAGAAAGCACTTACTTGAGACAACCCAGCTTAAGCAGCAATCAAGCTGCCTTAGCTTGGATGCAACACAAAATGTGATGCCTCATAATTGGCTATCAATAGTCAGGAGGATGTGATTTATTGATTAAATCGTGGTGCAGAATTCTGTCAAGCAGACCACTGCCGGTAATGCAGTCAAGCGATCTCAGCTGATTGCAGCCCTAGATGTGATAGAGCTCGTAACAGGCCCATTAATAACCAGAAAGACCAAAACTTATCAATTGAATCATGGAGCAGATCTCCATCAAGAAGAGAAGCATCGTGTTACCAATTGAGTGCATTTGAAGGATTTAGACAGCCAGTAGAAATCCAATACAAAGATGCATTTGAAGGATTTAGACAGCCAGTAGAAATCCAATACAAAGATGCATTTGAAGGATTTAGACAGCCAGTAGAAATCTAATACAAAGATAAAAGAACGAAGACAAGTTAAAGAGCCTGCAATGTTTCCCTACTAGCACTCATGTGGGTCCTGTTGAAGGAAAGAAATACGAAAGCTTTCCAGGGGATAGAGAATAGCAACACACACTTAAGGAACACTTTCACTCCTAGTTATCTTTTGGTACACACATGAGGTTTCAGTTCGTACAGAAGATTGGGCGTCGCTAATAGAAATTCATATTTTGATGTAAATCTCTACTTTTGGGTATACCTTTTTTTTTCTACCCCTCCCTTGGAGCTCCCACCTTTTTGCTCCGTTGGTGACTTGAACTCACAACCTTAGGGCTGGAAGCGAAGGGTGCTTACCATCCGAGCAACTCCCTCTTGTCTACTTTTGGGTATACTACTTGTATAGAGGAGATTGTCTCGTTATTAATAAAATTATTTACCTTACTGAAAATAAAAGGAAGAAACCAAATAATGAAACTGCACTCACTATGATATGACAAAAACAAGAAAGTTAAAGCTGTCAAAATGATCTTGAAATTGATAAAATATATGATGTAGTTAGTAAAATGATTGTCATCATGAACATCTACAATATATTTCTCACCTTGAATGTCTGAAGAAATCTCATAGGCTGGTGGATTTAAAAGAAGATCCCTAATATACCTGATAGAGACAATATCACGGACACAACAAATACCAGAACAACATCAAATGTAAAAATAAGAAAAAAAAATGATACAAGATAGACAAATAGATAAATGTTATAAAGAAATAAGGGAACTATCATGAAGATTATATAATCACTTCAAAGTAGCATTGAAACAAAATTCAGTATTCAGAAGGTCATAACTGCTGAAAGAAGAGGAAGTTATCCACCAGAAAACTTTTTTCTAAGAAATACTAAATGGGAAATACAGCGAAAGGCCTGTGCGCATACTACCCTCCCCAGACGGCTAGACCCCACTTGTGGGATTTCACTAGGTATGTTGTTGTTGGGAAATACAGTGATATAATGAGGCCTGAGTGAAATTAGCCACATGTCTTAAATTAAGCTACAAAATCAGAAGGAATACCCCATTTTCGTCTGTGCTTCTTAGGGGTTACAGCTCTTTTATAGCTTGGACAAAATCTACTTAACTGACAGAGTGTTTATCTAATGACCACATGATTTGGGGGTGTAACAAATACAAGAACTAATTCTGTTCCTTTGAAGTATTTCCATAACCACATTACGAATAGAAAAAGTCTTTTGGAGCAATTCAAATTTTAAAATAAAGTACACTATCCCATACCAACATGTGCAGACTATATAATCGGCTTATGTCGAAGGAGTAAGCTACTAGTTAGGTGTTTAGCAAGTAACTTCAAAAGTTTGTCAATGGATAGGAGTGACTTGTCACTATTACCATGGATGGGAGCAAGGAGAAAGAGTTACAAGTGTGGGAACAGAAGGCTATGCAAACTAGGCAAAGAGTTGTGTGGTATGACACAAAGCGATCTCCAGAATAAATCGGAGATCATATCCATGTAAAAACTTAATGATAACCATAACTTTATGGCAAATTAAACAAAAAAAAAAAGATTCCACAGAAAAAACAGAAAGGAATATTATTTCTTTTTCTTCTCTAACTAAAACACCCAGACCACAGATTAATTCATTGAACCCCATGTATTCTTCTCCTCTTCAATCTTAATGGTCACCTCCCACTCTCTCACCCCCACCCCCCGAAGTCTCCTGTTAAGCTAAATCATGAAAATAATAAAACCTGTAAATTTTCAGAGACCATGAATTACCTATATGTGTGGACCTCTATACAACATAAAGATTCTTAAGGAGCTACAGGTTCTCAATATCTGGAAAACAAATACAGTCAATTGTATAATGCTGCTGTAAAGAACAGTGATCCCACATCTTTTGATAATTCTGTGGCTAAGACAAGGATTATTGAAATGGCAGCTAGGTGGAGTAAAAACTATAGCAGCACAGGTACAAAACAATTACTGCTGGTTTACAGGAGCTGGGGTTCTAGAAAGAAACAGAGAGAACTCCATGCAGTAAGGGCAGACAATTGTTTGCAGTAAAACAATGCTCACTCACAGGACTGGTAGACCACTGCAATGTGGAGGAAGCAACACCTTTAACAAACATGGAATCCCTTCGGTTGGAATAGCACCTAAAGGTAACAAACCCCGGAAACAGATGTTTCAGCCTAGGGTGACACCACCACATAATGACAGAATGTAACTGAATTAAACACAGTATAATCATTACCGATTTGTGTGGCAGTTCCAAGGTGTAAAGGATGGGGCCTATTTTCTGAAACAACAGTGACATTTCTGAATGGAATGTCATCATCGAGACCATAAAGCTCTTTTACCTGAAATTTTCATTACTTTGCATGTAACTGAAGTAATGAGGGTCACAAGCAATGAAACGATGTGAAGCCATACCTTGAATAAAAGCTCATCGATAGGATTGCCATCCAACCATTCCTGCTGTCTAGCATTACATTCTCCCCACAAAAGTCCACCTTCACCAAACTCTCCCCAACGCGATGTTCCTGTGAGGAGACCCTCCAGCTAAATAAAGGATTGAATAACATATACATATATAAATAGAGTAAATTCAGAACAGATGTGTTGCCTTCTAATCTAAAGTTACATGCAACAGCAGCCTAAATATCATTGTAGACTCAAAAACAAAATATTAGATCAAATAAACATACCAACCCCCCCCCCCCCCTCCTTCCCACTTTTTTTGGAACTGGATAGCAAAACAAATTGGTTGAGTCAATGGAAGACCTAAAAGTAACACAGAAGTTGAACATGTTCAGGAAGTGTCCACAACAAACTCTTCAAGGTTTGTTCGACCAGTCATATCCTATGTGGTTTTCAACATTTAAGTGAAGGCTAATTCACATCTAAACTCGCCTTGCTTACTTGATTAAATATGAAGAACCAAATTGTTAACAACTTAACAACCACCCGGAATGCCAAAATTACAGAAAGATGTTAAAGTAGTTTTATCCTATGGGAAAATTCTACAAAATTTCCTCTTCTTTTATCAGAAAAGAGATAAGGAGAATTCCCCATACTATAAAACTGCTTCTCATTGGAGTGAATTTCCCCTGAAACCATTCTCCAATGCAAGAAACATACATGAAATGACAAATGGAGATTTTCATGCTTTCAACCTATCCATGGTGCAAGGTAATGAGGTAATGTGGTCCTTCAGGCAAGTTAACTCTTATCAAACTCTCCATTTTACCTATTTCTCTAGCTCATAACCCCCCCCCCCCCCGGTGTTATCCTATCCTACTAGTCAATTTCAAACTAAAGGTAATTGTGAATGTTTTAGGATGGTAACATGTATGTATATTGATATAAAATTGACACCACTTAAAACTGGGAGTCACCCTTACTTACAAAAGTGAGCACATTGATAGTACTCCTCTTCCTTTGTCATTTAATCTCACGAGGAATCTGTAAGACAACAAAAATAGAAACCTGATCTTCTAAATACATCTCTTTTGTCATGGACTTAGACTTCTACTAAGCACACCATGCGGCACTTGACAACTCGCTCTTTTGCTTTTACGTCTCATGGCGGGAGTGCTAGAGCCATAAAATGAATCTTTCAAGATCTTGCAAGCTCAAGTAAGCTTTTTTGACACTAGATCGCTAAGGAATGTTGGAGTTAGGAAAGACATAAGAGAATTGCTAAAGAAGGTTTTTGTATTGCTCAAGACTTGGAAGATTTATTTCATTCTTGCTTGATTGTGTTACAAATGAGTGCCTCTCCATTTATGCTACACACCTAAGGGCTAAGATGCAAATAAAAATTGTAAGTCTCTACATATTTACAAATAAGTGCTATATCTAGAATACTAAGATTCCAAGGACTTTCCATGCAAATCCATGGAATCCTAAGGCCTTCCACGGGATTTCTCCAAGTCTCTAGAACCTTCCAGTATGGACTAGCTTTCTTCCTATGTAAGGCTTCCACATGGATAACTTTATGCCACGTGGCACCTACGTGGCATGATAACATTGCGGATTATCACACTTTACACCAAAAGTAAAAAAAGAGCTAGACATTTTGAATCCCTAGTAACCCACCTGTCAAAGCTTGCTTTCGATCCTATAGATCGTGGAAGTTAGACCTCAGATGCATACTTATAATGTTTGAAACTCGTAAGACACCCAAGTAGCCTCATGGTAATAGCTTCATCACCCAAGTCTAAGGAGGACTTGGTAAGAGAAAGGGACGAAATGTAGAGCTTCCTAAGAGAACATTTGCATATTGTCTTATTTGATTAAAAAAAAGTAAAAGATTAGTACACATCGGATAGGGGTTGGGTCGGATTGGTTTTTTTAATTGAATTTGTATTTATTATATTTAAAAAGTTCATTAAAAGATCACCCATCAGAAGTTGGATTTTCCAGCAAATGATTTTTGTGTTACTAAGGGCAAAATTGTGATTTTTGTGTTAAAAAATATAGTAAACTGACTTTAGTGAAAAAGACTCATATTTATAGGACCATCTATGAAACTTACCCATTTAGTTTCTCATTTAGAATAAATTGGAGTTCGAGTATCTAAATGAATTTCGCTGACAACTTTGAGGGGCCATAGATATATATTAAACTAACAGATAATAATAATTAAGTAGTGTTACCTTCTCAAAAAAAAGGATAATAATAATTAAGTTTCTTCCATTTCTTCCGTCTCTTGAAAATTGGTAGCTTAATTAATATTCATATGAAATTAGTTAATCAAGTGTTACCTTCTCAAAAAAAGGATAATAATAATTAAGTTCCTTCCATTTTTTCCATAGGTAATCAAGTGTTACCTTCTCAAAAAAAGGATAATAATAATTTAGTTCTTTCCATTTCTTCCATATCTTGAAAATTGGTAGCTTAATTAATAACTCATATGAAATAAGGTAATCAAAACCTCTATAAATACCCAAGTGCTTAACATTTTATTTTCATCACATTTTACATATAGTTGAGCATCACCTCATTAGGTTAGTTTAATTATTTATATTTCTTCACATTATTTGTTCCTGTAGAAGTCGAATTTCTCTGTAACTACTTCATTTATGAGGATTTTTTTCAGTTGTTATAGAGAGGTGTAACAACTACATATTTTTCTGTTTTTCCTAGTGATTAATTAACTGTGGAAGTGCCCTTGCCTATCCTATATATATAACACAGTCAAACGTCTCGATATCTGCATCATCTATAATTAATTGTTGTTTTATACAAATAAGTGTTATAGAGAGGTTTGACTTTAATAACTGATAATTTTCCCTTTTTTCAACAATTATTTAACAGCAGAAATGGCTTTGAACTCTGGTGATGATGGTGATCGGATGCGCAAGATCTGCACGGAGCTGGAGGATGTACGCCACCACATAAGAGGGTTGGAGTTGCAGATGCGAGATGCTAGATCAGCACGCAATGTTGGAGAGTTTATTAGCTTGCTAGATAGGCGTGCTACTTATCTGGAAAGAGAAGCTGAGCTTGAAAAGGAACTCGAGACTAAATTTAACTTTTTTTACCGTAGGTTTCTGTAGTTGATTTTTATTTTCTTTCCTATATGGAGGAAGATTATAGGAATTTTTATAATAATTGAATGTTGGGAGAAAAACTGAAAAAGTTAATAAAGACAAGAGAATTTAATTCTCTTTGGATTTGAAAATCTACACCTAAGTGATGTGTTTGCTTTAATGTATACGTATGTTTTCCGCTTTCTTTATTAATTGTCTTCACAAGGTAGGGTAAGATTTGCGTACACACCAATTTCCATATGATCCGTAACTACCACTTTTTTCACAAAAATCACTTAACTACCATTTCGAACACAAAAATAACTGAACTTTTGAGTATACAAACACAAAAATCATACAACCTGAAAATACTTACTTCCCGCTGGATAACTCAATTTTTTAAAAAAAAAAATTGATAAATAACAATTCAATTAAAAAGCATTGACCTGACTCAACCCAAAACCCATATGAAGAAAGCAAAATATTAAAAGAACGGAATAGAACGTTCAGCGATCTCCACAACTACTAGTCCTTCTCACCCCCAACTAATATTTGCATTGATCTTGTTTATATATTTCAAAGAAAGAGAAGGATAAAAAGTGTTAAAGAAATGACAGAAAATGGATAAAGTTGCCTAGAACATAGTGTCATGGAATCTCTGCCATATCAATTCAAGGCATAATCAACTAAAAAAAATATTTATGCTAGTCCATTTTCTATCAGAGTTGCTTCTTTATTAATATATTTTAGGAAAAATCACTACAACATGAAAACATGATAGCATAAACTACAAATATCATTACACCAATAATAAAAAACATGATCTATAGAACAAATACTTTTAAGGCAACAAAAATGAAATTTAAAACCCAGGGCGGATGCTTTTACGCCCACGACTTACAACTCAAATTCTGGGCACAGCCCTATGGATCTATGCCTTTCATTTTCACCCCAGAGCGTTTTTGGTACACCCCACCCTAGGACTTCCCCCAAAATCACCTTTGAAAACACTGGTAGCAGGTTGCTCCATTTTACTAGGTGGATCTTCTTTTATCACTATTGCCTACCCAAAGAAAGTTTCTTCCTAGAGCATCAATCTTGTTGACCACAATTACAGGATTAGGAACAAGGACAACATGTAAGTGGACATAGCATCTAGGACAACATTAATGAGCACCAAGCTGCCTCCCAATGATAAGTACTGCCTCTTCCAATTGGAGAGTTTCTTCCCACATTTCTCCATTACTCCATTCTATATCTTCTTGGAGTTACGTACCCCAAAGGGCATTCCAAAGTAAACAGCGGGTAATTCTCCAATTCTCCCCCCAGTATGTGAGCTAGTTCTAGCTAATTCTTGTAGATCTGGGACCATTCACTAGGTAAACAAGACTTTTATTCCAGTTAAGTTGATATTTTGTCCAGAAATAGATTCAAGGAGTACAAAAATTACTCTCAATAGCTTTTGTAGGTCTCTATCTGGACCACAGAAAATCAGAGTGTCATCAACATATTTTAGGTGAGATATTTCCACGCAACAGTCACCCATTGATTAACCTTGAAGACCCTAATCCAGTTGTTTTTCTGTGCCCTCTATATCATATCATCAGACCCTACATACATTGCTACAATAAAATAAATGGGGACAGTGGATCCCCCTGCCTAATTCCTCTCTGGGAAGGAAAGAACCCTGTTGAATTGCTTTTAACAAAACATAAAATCTGGCTATACTAATGCAATATTTGATCCGCCTAATCCACCTCTCCAAAACTCATTTCTTCACTGAATCCAGCAGATAGTTCCAGATTAAATGATCATAAATAAGCCTTTTCAATGTCTAGCTTGCATAGGATGCCAGGGGTCTTGTTTCTGCCTTGTGTCTACACATTGATTAGCAATTAGTGTTGCATCCATCATTGTAATCCTTTTATAAGGTCATTTGTTGTGCATCTACCAACCTTGCCACCACTTTCTTTAGCCTCTCATTCAACAGTTCAACCTCCTCAAAACAAAATAAATAAATAAATAAAAAAATAAAAATAAAATAAACTTCTGAAATAATTTTGTACACACTCCTGACTAGCCTGATGGGTCTGTAGTTATTTAGTTCTTTGGCACCAACTTTGTTGAGAATCATGGCCACAAAAGTTGCATTGAAGCTTTTTCCAAATATGCATTGCTCATGGAAATTCTGTACAGCAGCTATGACATCTGTACTGACCACCTCCTAGCACCAAATAAAGAAATGTCAGAGTAACCATCAGACCCTGGAACTTTATCCCCTGCAACATACTTCACTGCTTCCCAATCCCATATCCCTTGTGGGAAAAATGAGTTTTGAAGCATCTCATTATCCTCAACTGTTATCCTGGGCCAATCCCTCATACCACCTTGAGGTCTCCACTCCTTTGTTTATGTGTAGAGGTTCGGGTAGAAAGACACTATCTCTTCTTTAATAATCTTTGGATCTCTTATCAGTACCCCTTCCACTTGCTACTGATCCATGTTGTACCTTCTGTGGCATAGGATGCTCTATGAAAATAACTAGTATTTTGTACTCCCAACTTCAACCATAAAGCTCTGGATCTCTGTCTCCGTGCTTCTTCTTTATGTTTCACAATCTCTTCATATTCCATGGACAGGGATGTCTTGGTAAAATTTCATCAGAGAGATTCCTCTGATCATGAATTTTATCCAAGTCTTCCACTCCATGCTTTTCTTTTTCATGCATAAGTACTATTGCTTGGTCCGCAGAAGTAAACACATGCTGGTTTTCTTCAACTTGGTACCCATCTTTTTCTTCTGAGTTCTCTGAGAACTATGAACTATATGCCTCACAACACGCGCTTTAATCGTTTGACAGCTTTGTGTCGTAGTATTTGCTGACAGTTCTTTGATTAGTGGATCAGGCCTTTTATAAAGGAAGGGCTTCTTTTGGTTTTTGATTCCAGCAGATTTTGAGCAAAATGATCGGGGGCCAAACGTTTTTTCCCCTCTGCTTTCCCAGGGCCTTTAGAAAAAGATAGTTCATGTCCACGTGGTAGGTCATGTTAGTTATAATTAAATCCTTATGCTTCCCTGCTGCTCACCACGTGCAGTGTCCCGCCTTTTTGAATTGAGCTCATCCCCTATACTATAGGGTTCTTCTGTTATCCTTTGGCTTATACTTCTTTCATTCTTCTCCTCTCCCATAGAAACTCTGACCACCGCGTCAACTTATATCTGGATCTCCAATATTATGCCTTTAAGCACACTTTAACAAAATTGGCTCCACCATTGAAAGAAAATCTTGAAATTCATCCAGAACCAAGTTCCTTCTAGAATATGTACCGTCGATAGCTTCGAGGAGAGGTAGGGAATTATTTAATAGTCGCATAGTCTCTTGTTCGTCAATATGTATTTCTACCTATTGCCTCATTTGCTTTGTATCTTGCTATTTTGTTATATTATTCTTACAATCCTTCTTTAGAAACATTTCTTTTGAGCCAAAGGTCTATCGGAAACGGCCTCTCTACCCCACAAAGGTAGGGGTTAGGTCTAAGTACGTCCGACCTTCCCCAGACCCCACTTGTAGACCCCACTTGTGGAATTATACTGGATAAGTTGTGATTGTTGTCGTTGATAGCTTTGAGGAGAAACGAGAAGCTATTGTAACCCATCTCAAAAATATTAAGATGTATCTGCTTCCATATGCTACTCGCCCATCTGCGAATTTCCGACAGGATTGGGACGTCAAAGGTTGCTGTTGACAATTTTCCAACCAAACTTGCTGTGTGATTGTTCACTCTCAATATAAAGGATCTCCCCATGCCTGGACTTTTGCAGCTCCCATCCGTCTTGAGGCCCATCAGGACAGAATCCAAATATAAGAGCCCTGAATCTGTTGTCTTAAATGGTCTTGGTTCTGGATTTCTGGTTGACACCTTGATTTAATTGACTATCAATCTTTTAAGGCAATCTCCATCTACCCTGCATTAAATGTCATCTCAGGGACAATAATAATTTCTCTCCTCCTACCTTGAATGTTAATGATTGTAATGTATCGGCCATGACTGTTGTAGTTTCTTGCGCAGAAAGTGTCTTAAAAAATGGTCACAAAGTCTCCAACTTTTAACAGAATTCCCCTTCACCTACGATGCTTCCTTTAGTGTATCACACAGGCACCTCATTGTCTTACTCTTGAACATTGTTGTTCTGATAAGATTACGGTCTCTCTCCATCCATTCGTACCATTGCCCTGATCTGGATCATGCCTAACAACTTCAGATGATCTGAAACCCACTGTGAAGTGTATTGTATTGATCCCCATGAAGATTTGTAATAAACAGACTATTCTTTGTGTGTCCTAATGAAGATTCCAGCTGTTGTACATGAAATGATGGAGCCTATAAAGGGTGGACACCTTGTCAATGTCATTCCGGTGAGACTTCTTATTTCTTTGATAAGTTCATTCAGGTGGAACTTTGTATCTTATACGGATCAAAAATAGTATTTTATTCTACTACTTTCCATGAGCACAGTTGGGCCTCTATCCAAAAGTTCTAAATTTCAACAAGCCATTGGGACCATACTGTATGCAATCAAACCAAATTGTTCTCCTACAGAGACACGGTGAATTGGTCTCTATCTCAAATTTAACTTCACCTACATACATCCAAACAAATATATGCAACTATAACTAGAATGCCAGAGTATGTGGGTATTAGGTCCCTTAGCCGAGCTACTTAACTCCCTAATTAGCAACAGTAAAAACAAAAGAGCAATCTGCAAACCTGAAGAATTGTTCTTCAATGAATTATGCAAAAACAAATGATGGCATCGACAAGTACGAAGTTTGGTGACTACAGCTTCTTCAGTTAGGCCATCCTCCACAGAGTAAGTCTTCATAGTCTCATAAACAGAGATAATGCAATACCCCTTCGCAGAACGGGATATTCCTGTACCCACCAAATAAGAATCTTAGTTTGTGATTTGCAAGTGAAATTTCTTAATCTTTCATAACTAATAAATATGAGGTGCTAATGAACAAAAAAATTGTTTGCTACTTAAGTGATCAAGGGAGCAGTCACTAGTCAGTAGAATAGGACTTCTAGCATAGGAAAGCTCTGAATTATAAAATCTTGGCTGAAATGGCTCCAAATGGAGAGGAACAGATAGTGATGATTCATGTGTGCCTAGGAGGGTGTGTTTTTTTACTTGGCTAGCCACTAGAGGGGTTATTTTGACAATGGAAAATATTAGAAAGCAGAAGGTTGTCTGTGTCAATCGGTCTTACATGTGCAACGAGGCGGGCGAGGATATGGATCACCTTCTTCAACATTGCGGTCTTACCATAAGATTATGGTGGGATATGTTTAGATGATTTCTCACTCCTTGGACAATACCAAGAACCGTGAAAGATTTGGATGCTCAGTTGGACGAGCAGGAGGAGGAGAAGCCAAAGGTCTTCGAACGTGATTCTAATTGCATTAACGTGGGTTGTTTGGAGAGATATAAATAGGAGAGCTTTTGAAAGTGTAGAGTCAAGTTTCTTGCAGTTGAGGAGTAGTCTCCGCTCCCTTATTTTCTTTTGGTGTAAACAGAGTTCCTCGTTGAATAGAGGATTGGGTGGAGTTTGCAGGGTATCATATCTTTTGGTATAACCTTTGTATAGGCCGTTTTGGTCATGTTTATGAATGAGAATACTTTTGCTTGATTAAAAAAAAAGTCTACCCAATTTAGCTTGGAGAGACTAGTTGCTTGCCATATTCTGGCTTTTAGCTGGAGAATAAGTGGTCAAGCAGTCATGACAGAGATCAAAGCTGGACAGTGCATTTGCTGGGAAACTATTGATAAACACAAGGTCAGCATTATGAATACTGAAAAAAGTAAGAAGTCAGGCTTGGACGTAAACAACTTACAATCAGAACCAATGACTCTCTGCTTGCAAAATTATTTACATGTTCCATGCATGGGCAGCAATTATTTAGCTTTAAAACTAATTAGCAAAAGAAACCAGCTTATGCAAGAAAAATTTGCTCTGTCATACCAACAACAGGCATTGGTTCTGGAAAATCAAGATCTTGATCATCTCCAACAAGGCCAAAAACATAGGGACTGCCTGGATGTGCATGCCTAAAATATTGAGAACAATTCAATTGTAAGACGCCACATATTAGGATCATTCAGCATCCTTTCTAAGAGTATAAAAATGTTGGTGATGTAGATCTTACGAATATGTAAGATACTTTGGTTATGCTAGCATGCTGAAAAGCTTTACTCATTTCTCACAACTAATATTTTTGCATCTTAGCAGACATTAATTAGTAGATTCAACTGACATGGAAAAATCCAAGTGATATAAAAATAAAAACTGAATAATTGCACCCACAAATAATATTGTACTTATAAGAAATCTTGAGCTATTCATAAGTAATTACCCTGATATAAATCGGCTCTTACGAGCACGAGCTTGAGTTGGACCCTGAACTTCCTCCACGACACACTACAAATGCAAACATTACACAGCTGTACAAATTACTAAATCTCTTTTGTGCATGACTAAAAGGAAGTGAGGACAGAGAGGCACTTGAAGCTATATGTGGAAAAAAGATTAGGAGGGTAGAAGTAGGAAGATATCAAGTCAAATGGTCGAAAGAACATCATATGAAATTAGCACTTCAAGACATTAACCAGATCATAACTTCACTAACAAAAGACATCATTTTAATTCTTCAAGAGAAAAAGCCAACTCTGACAAGTTAATTAACATACCAATATAAATTTCCACTTCACCTCTCATGTATTAGAAATATATAAGAACTTATCCAACAAAAGGGATAATGAAAGTTCCAACTGACAGTTTGAGGACGGCACTAACCACAGAGAAACCATTACGTGTGAGATCATCCAACGTCTGTCTTAGATTCTGCAAAAAAGAAGAACAAATGGCACAGTTTACATGACAAAGAGAGAAGGAATAAAAGTAAATAAATACCATATATTTATCTTGAAAAAACAACTTAGGGACATCAGAAAACTCAGCATACTCTGCTGGCAGTTTCTCGGGTATAATTGTGCAGGAAGATGACAGAATAGAAGTGCACAAATTTTATTTTATGTCGATATTGAATAGGAACCAATTCAAGGAAATAAGGCAGTCAAAGGTATTTTCACTCAACGAGTTTCAAAAAGAGGGAACCAGTTATGCTTGAAAGTATTAAAAAAAAGTAAAGGCAAGGAAATAAAATGAGAAAACAAAATGATCCCCTATTTCATTGGCATATTAACAGCTTAGACATAACTAAGAGCTTCTTAACCCTGTTTAAGGAGGTAAAGAAAACAAATCCAGCCTCAAGCTTGGTTTCTACATGGTCACAAATCTGGTTCACAAGAGAAATCAGTTCTGAACCCACATTAGCATGCAGGTCCATTCATGCAAAATATGTAATCCATGTAATGTATAAACCTTTTGAACGGAAAATAAAAATAGAAAAAATATATACATAAAAAGAAAATGAAAACAGTACCACAACTGGACAACCAGCTTTTGGTATACTATCTGAGCGCAGGCCACCAAATGGATTTAAACCAGCATATTCCACAAGAATACAAGCATCGAATCCAATTGCTTCATAAAAATCACCAACCTGGAAAGTCAAAGAAGAACAAGAAGCACTCTTCATTGATTTTGATCACAGCAGTCCTCATTAATTGAGGAACTGATATGTGACTTTCAAGCACATTTAAAAGAAGAGTAGATGAAAGCAGTAAAACCATACTCTACAGAGCAAAACTTCACGTGGAAATTTTGACTTGAACTGCAACATCTCCGAGTTAAGTGTTCCCTCTTTAAGACTGATAAATTAACAAAGGTAGCCTTTGGTAAAAAAATTGAAGTAATAGACAGACAAAAACACAAAGAGACATAAGCATATGATAAATTTACAAACATAGCCTTCAGTAAAAAACTTAAGCAATATGAGACAAGTAATAGACAGACAAAGACAGGGAGATATAAGCATATGTATATTACACATATGTGTAAACTTTTACATGTCTGTGTGTAGACCTGACAGTTAGTAGTCTGTACATAACTATTTTTTGCTTCTTGATAAGGTCAAACTTGAACTGTACCCTACAATTGTTTTTTGGACGAATTTGTTGCAGCCTGGATCATTTTGCTTTTAAACAAGGTTTCCTAAACCAGGTCAGAAATTAAATAATATTATGGGTTCAAAATGTATTATTTGATTTCTGATATGGATTAGGGAACCATGCTGAAAAGAACATCATTATGGGTTTTTGCACAATTTGCAACTTGTCAACCATCATTTAGCGCATTTTATCAATATATGATATAAGTATTGAAAACACCCCTAAACTCGGCGTGAACTATTAGTTTCATTCCCGAACTATTGACGGTCATAAAAACACTCCTTTACTTGACTAATTGAATTTCAATACACCCCCGATCTTGCAACATGAGTGAAATACATCCCTAAATTTTCGCCAAGTTTAGAGGTGTTTTCAACACTCCTCTCGGCCTTTTATTAAGAGTCTTATGCTCCTACAAGAGTTTGAGACCACTTACATGTCATGTTGTATATCGGGGGTGTATCTAAGTTTAGCTAGTCAAGCAGAGGGGTGTTTTTAAGGCTGTCAACAGTTCGTACGGAACTAATAATTTGCAACAAGTTCAAGGGTGATTTCAATATTATTCTCTTAATACATTTATGTCCATATGAGTATAGGCAGAAAAATTCAGCATGACAAAATTGAAATACTTAGATATTGGAGTTTGCATTTTCATAACTCAACAACTTATTTCTGACAAGATTATATCTATATGAGGATATTAAACCATGAATGTGCAAACAACAAGAATATCAACAAGGAAAAACGAGATCTCAAAGAAAGTCTAAAACTTTTCTCAGCGGAGCTTCAGATTCCAATCTATAGAGGAAAATGTTAGAATAGGAATAGGTATATACAATCCTACTTAAATAGGAATAGGAGTAGTAAATAGTATCCTACTTGGTAAAGGATTGTACTGTAGTGTCTATAAATAGGGTCTCTCAGTAATAATTTAGATACAACACAATTCAATAATATTTCTCTTATGTTTCTCATAGAATAAACTAAGAAATACAGAAAGTCTATTAATGTAGATTTACAAATTAAAACCTTTAGTTGAGTTTATGGAGAAAAACAAAGAAATTCTCCCAGAACCCTTCCCTCTTTTTTTCTTTTTGAAATGGTAAGGATTGAGATTCACCCAAAACCCATGATTGAACTCTTCTCTGAATTGGAAGAAAAACTAGTTTAAAGAAATCCTAAAGGAAGGATCAAAAGACAACATGAAAGAACTAACCTTCCATTTCTCAAACTCGGATCCACACCCAGCAAGTTACAATATGTAAGCCTCTTAGCCAGTAGAACAGAAGAAGGCTTTCTCAAGAATTCCACTCTCTAAAACATAAAATCATGGTGGCATAACAATATACACTAATTAAACAATTGTTTGCACTTGTTAAAAAAAGGAAAAGAATCATATATTTAAATTCTGCAATAAATCAACCCAGTCATGAAGAGAAATGTAGACAACCTCTTTCCACCACATAATATTAACATAGTCTTTTTCCTCTGGAACACTTTTTGGTTGTTTGAGTTTTTTTGCCATTGTGGCAAAAAACTTCCGCTCCTCCAAGCAACGCATCTGCTCTCGGCACCTAACACTCAACGGGTGACAGAAATTGCAAACAAAATTTATTTGGATCCAGAAATTTGTCATCAGTAGTTGATATGAGAGTTATATGAAATAATTTAATCAAAAGAAGCACATATAATCTAATCCTAAAACTTAGAATGATAAAAAGGAACTTCCTTATTTCACAAATATCTTAAGTGCGTCCAACTCGCAACAACCTGTAGGCAAGCACTATGTATGCCATCAACCATAAGTCATTGATTATTCCTCTATTTAAGAATTCTCAGTTAACTATCAAATATACAAGAAAAATTCTGATCCTCTTTACACCTTAAAGCCTTCTACTTCTACTTATTCAGTCCTCAAAGCTTATCTTTCCATAAACCATTTAAAGAATATCACAGGTGCAGTAGCTACCAGTGATTCAGCCTCAAACTGATATAAAGACCTAGATGCAGTTTCAAGAAACCTTCTACAACTTGTCCAAAATATGAAAGATGCAGGCCTTAATAGTGCATCAAGCCCAAACAAGACAGTATCAAAACCACCAGGTATGAAAGTTTCAGAAATTATAAACACAGAAGAGAAAGCTCTTAATTCCATGGCTGAAAGAGCAAGTTTTCAGTTAATAAACTAAACCCCCACTCAGTGGCGGAGCCAAAATTTTTATTAAGGTGTCCAAGAATAATGGTGTGTGGCTGTCAAAATACAACAAAAGAACATTGTGCTATTTGGGGTTCGAACCCGGAACTTCTTCATTTAAATGGACACCTATTACCACTACGCCAAAAGCATAACTTTTGTCAAGGGTGTCCAACTTTAAATATATATCCTTTAAATGTAGAATTTGACAAATCTATACAACTCAATTTTCCAACAAAGGATGTCCAACTAGCTTTAGCTATGCCCCTGTGCCCCACTAGTAACTGGGATTGCAAGGGATTAGATGATCTATCAGACGCTGACTTACTGTGGAGGAAATCAGTTATATTAAAAGAGAGAGTCATTCGCTTCTTATATTATTCATCTATTTATTTATCTTATCTTGTAATGCACCATTGAGCCTCAAATCAAGTTTATTCAAATCTCTGCTCACATGGTGCCTCAAGGAGAACCTGAAACTGGTTGTTACTTCACAACAAGAAGCATACAGAGCATTCACAAAGAAATGGTGTACATGGAAGGAATAAAGCAATGGTGAGAGACTACTCAACGAGTGATACCTATCTTACTTTCCATTTTTAAGACAACAAAGATTATAAAGTCACCCTTATACAAAAGTAATGCATCAAGTATGGAATCACATCAGCTGCTACTCTTTGATAGCCTCGTCAAATGGAGAGTTAAGGGTTTCTGGTAGATAATTTTTTTTCAATTTAGAGAGAGCTCTAAGTTCTTAGTATGAGACGGCTCATTTACAGTTAAATGGAAAAATGAGATTTAGTAGGATCACCAAGCTAGCAGATCGGAAAGGGTTGTATGAGTGTCCTACTCCTGCATGAACTTTTTGAAAATGAATCACCTGCACTTATTCTTAATTTAGAAAGTAACAAATTTGATTAATGTTTGGGCAAGAAAGGTGCCACATACAACACCATACTATTGTAATGATTCACCAAAAATGTTCACCGGCTACCTTCCAATAGTACTATAACTTTTGGAAAAAAGGGTTGAAGCAGCATTGGCGCGAGGTGGGGGCCAAATTTAGTTTATCCTTCATTCATGCTTTTGATCTATCTAAACTCCAGAAAGCTCCATTGGTCTGAAGTAGAAAAAGGTGGAAGCTTGGGCAGAACTAGTCACCCTAACGTGAAAGTAGCATGATTAGATGATTTTCCACATATATCGGAACTAAGAAAGGTATGTTTTTTCACTTGGCTAGCTACAAGGTGAGTGATCCTGACAGCGGAGAATTTGAGGAAGAGAAAGATAACTAGTGCCAGTTGGTGTTTCATGTGCAAAGAATTAGGTGAAGATGAATCACCTTCATCTACATTGTTGGATAGCTTCTTGTTTATGGTGGGAAATTCTGGATGGTTCATCCTTGAGTGGGTGATGGCGAGCACTGTGAAAGAAACAATATTATATTTTATTTTTTTGAAAATGGTAATGTTGTACTCTTCAGCATTAAGGATATGCTGGTGACCTGCAAACAGAGGGAACAAAAGATGAGAAAACAAATACTTAAGGATCCTAATAACTCCACAAGGCATGGGATGTTGCTCCTCTAGCATTTATGTGGATCACATAGAAGAGAGGAATAGAGGAGCTTTTGAGGGAGTAGAGAAAGACTTTGTTTACTTGAAGAATAGCCTGTTTTCTCTTATTTCTTTTTGGTGCACCCATAGGATTCCTACATGTATAGATGAGTGGGTGTTATTTGTAAAAAAAACATGTCCTCTTGTGAGGTTTTCTACTTTAGGTATACTTCTTGTATACAGGCAAGCTTTTGCCCTTTTCTAATGAAATTTATTACTTTATCAAAAAAGAAAGTAGCATGACTATGTGTCAATTTTAACAGTGAAATCCAACAATTTGAAATAAACAATGACAGCGAATTCAATTAACTTTCTCGCTTCCAATTACAGAAGTAAATTTTCAGGTACTAAAGATTGAAAACATCAACCTTGATGAGCGCACATGGAACCTCTGTTCAGAACCTCTGTATCCCTGTTTCTTGTACTCAAAATAAGCACAATTAATTTCAAAAAGATTTACTGCATTTGGTTCCTCTTATTGATAACCTCACAGCATTTGGATCCTCTTCAACTTCACAAAGAAATGAGTCCCTCCGCTCAAAATCCACGATACAGTTTCACACCACCACCACCACCCCACATCCTCACAAAACACGTACCTAATAAAAAAGGGTACTAGTTGGTAGATAAAAAAATAAAACTGGTACTGCCCTCTGTTAGAATAGGAATAGGTTTATACAATCCTATTAGAATAGGAATAGGTTTATACAACCCTATTATAATAGGAATAGTAATAGAATAGAAATAGGAATACTAAATACTATCCTACTTGGTAAAGGATTGTATTCTAGGGTCTATAAATAGGGTCTCAATGCAATAATGTACACAACAACAATTCAATAATATTCTTTTCCTGTATTTCTCACATGGTATCAGAGCCTCTATCTTGGTAGAAAATCAAAGAGCTTCCACTGTCGGCGAGTGGCACCCATATATGCTGCCCGTCTGGCCAATGATTATGTTAGCAAAAGTTGGGTCACTATGTATTTTTCTGATGACTATTTTCTCATATCTAATTTGTGTAGCACTGTGTCATCATTCCGGTGACTACTTTCTTATATCTAATTTGTGTAGCACCGTGCCATCATTCCAGTGACTACTTTTTTTATATTTAATTTGTGTAGCACCATGCCATCTTTTTGGTGACTGTTTTTTCATATCTAGTTTGTGTAGCACTGTGCCATCATTCCAGTGACCACTATTTTATATATAATTAGTGTAGCACCGTGCCATCCTTCCGGTGACTATCTTTTTTTGCATATCTGATTTGCGTAGCACCGTGCATCTCTCCGGACTACTTTTCATATATAACTTGTGTAGTACCGTGGATTTTTTCGAACTATTTTCTCATATCTGAGTTGCATAGCATCATATGTCTTTTCAGTGACTACTCAGATTTGATTTGCATAGTTCCATTCGTCTTTTCGGTGACTCCTCAAATCTGATTTGCGTAGGGTTGTGCCATCATTCCAACCCTACCCGTATAATTTTTCTTTTTCAGTAGGGTCGTGCCATCATTCCGACCCTACCCATATTATTTCTCTTTTTCAATGGGGTCGTTCCATCAATTCGAACTATTCTATATAATTTCTATTTTCTAGTTGGGTCGTGACATCATTACGACCCTACCCATATAATTTTATTTCTTAGTTTGTGACCACTTTTAGCAATCAAATCTAATACTCCGGCAGATGAGCATGTTCTAGCCAATTTTTCGGTGACTTGTTTGATATCGACTCGTCTATTGATTCCAACATGATCCATATACTTTATACTAGATTTTGAGCACTTGCAACCGCTGCATTGTGAAGAAGTCTATATGGAGCAACCACCTAATTTTGTTGCTTAGGGAGAGTTTAGTAGCCTTGTATGTTGATTACGTAAGTCGCTCTATGGTCTGAAATAGTCTTTGCAAGTTTGGTTTGGGAAGTTCCAACACTGTAATTTTATCAATCCGTGTTTTATCGGCATTATGCATCAAATTCAGTATTTCATGAGAAGACCAAGTACATTGACATTGATTGTCAATTTTGTGAAGTCGAGTGATCAACTTGTAGATATCTCACCAAGCCCCTCATCAGTCCTCGTGTTAATTAATTTGTAACAAGCTAGGTACATGAATTGTATGCACTAGGTTGAGGGGGAGTGTTAGAATAAGAATAGGTTTATACAATCCTATTAGAATAGGAATAGGTTTATACAATCCTATTAGAATAGGAATATGTTTATACAATCCTATTAGAATAGGAATAGTAATAGAAATAGGAATACTAAATAGTATCCTACTTAATAAAGGATTGTATTATAGGGTCTATAAATAGGGTCTCAATGTAATAATGTACACAATAACAATTCAATAATATTCTTTTCCTATATTTCTCACACCCTCATTTATGCATCAGAGACCAACGCCAAATTTTTTACTTAGGGGTTCAAAATATGAAGAAGTAAACCCACGAAGAATTCAAAGGCAGTTCAATATCCACTATATATACATAAAAAAAAACTAATCATGTATAAATAATGTAATTTTCCACCAAAGAGGTTCTGATAAACCCCTAGGCCCTTACTAGCTCCGCCCTTTCTAAAGCTTAAGCAACTTAACTAATAGGCACCAACAAGAGTTGTGGTGGAGTAGTAAGTACTCCTTCATCCATAACCAAAAGTCTCGAGTTCAAGTGTCCTGGTTACAAAGTCGACTTTGTTAGGAAGCGCTTTACCAACGCAGGTACCGAACACTGAATGGAAAACCAAAAAAGAAAAAAAAAAACTTAACTAATAGGCTTCACTCAACTCTCCAATACAAACACACAAAGAAGAAAACAAAACAAGATATTAGAGCCTCCAGGTCTTCCTACAAATAACATATACAAGAAAAAGAAAAATCACATCTTTTTCAAACAAGATAACAGTTCTTGCCTTCTGAACTTCCACAACCACCCCACCCTTAACTAACCCAACTTTATGCAAACACAGAAACAAATACATAAAAAGCTTTCAACTTTATGCAAGAAGAAAAATCACATCTTTTTCAAACAAGATAACAAATTCTTGCCTTCTGAGCTTCCACAAACCACCCCATCCTTAACTAACCCAACAATTAGTGATCTTTTCTCCACAACCAGAAACAAATACATAAAAAAACTTTCACCTTTATGCAAGAAGAAAAATCACATCTTTTTCAAACAAGATAACAAATTCTTGCCTTCTGAGCTTCCACAAACCACCCCACCCTTAACTAACCCACCAATTAGTAGTGACCTTTTCTCCACACCAAGAAACAAATACATAAAAAGCTTTCAACTGTTTGCAAGAAGAAAAATCCCATCTTTTTCAAACAAGATAACAAAAACTTCCTTCTGAGCTTGCACAACCACCCCACCCTTAACTAACCCAACAATTAGTGACATTTTCTCCACACCAAGATACAAATACATAAAAAGCTTTAAACTTTATGCAAGAAAATGGAAGAACTTACAGAATCAGTGGAGAGAAAGAGAAGAAACGCTGGCGAAGTGGTGGACGGAGGAAAAGGGACAGTGAACGCCAGCGGGGAACTGAAACGGCGACGTTTTTCGCCGTAACCCAATACATTGCTCGATATCAGTGCACAATACACAGTGTCTCTGTGTATTTGTTCTTCCCGGCAGAGAAGGGTGTACTTTATATTATTTTCAAAAAATAAACTCTGTAGGAAATTAGGAATTACAATTAAAAATTAGGGATAGAATGTTAGTAGATATTGGTATTTGGGACGGATTAATTACTTTTAGAGTCGAGCTAATTGCATAGTTATTCGAAATATTGTTTTGACAAAACTTGATAGTTAATCACACTGAAAATAGTGAAAGCATTCTAAAATAAGGTTTTCTTTCAATAGATTGTCTGGAGCAAAACAAGGCGTGATTGTTTTATCATTCTTTGATATGCCTTTTCATCTCTAAGTAATGGTGTTTCAACGTGTTTTAGTGCAATCATTCCCTTTTTGAACCATTAATAAGGAATGATCGGAGACAATGACGTATGCATTATTTTTAAAAGATGGTGTTGATATTTATAGAAGGAAAGAAAATTTAATTATCGTACTTATAAGTAACTCAAATTGCATAATCAACCGATAAATCAACACGTCAATTGATATATTTTGCTTAGCAGTGTCATTTTATTAAATACATATGTGTAACTGTAAATCCACCCATGACGGGATATGATTTTGTGTGAGAGAGGTAAAGACTAGACTCTTCTTCTCTTCTTCTTCTTATAATTTTATTTAGTCATCGAGTAGTATTTATCAATGTATTTGTCTTATGAGCTATTTTGTTCTTTTATTTGTTGATTATACTCTTTACGAACCAAGAGTTTATCAAAACAGTTTTTCTATATCAGATAGTGACAAAATTTACTACCAAATTATTTTTGTCAATTCATATATTATTATTATTGATATTAGTATCGTATTCAGGATAAACTACTCTAGACATCTTTGTAATGTGATTTAATTGCAAATATTACCGATTCCATAGCTATTTATATTCAAAGCACAAATAAATATCACCTAGTAGAAATTACACCCTCCGTTCAATAATAGTTATTCATTATATTATTTTACGATGTTCAATAATACTTGTCCACTTTATAAAGTCAATGAATAATTTTACACTTAGTACCTAATTTACCCTTATCATTAATTATAGTCATTTTCATATTACATTTTTTTAAGACATTGTATTTATTATGTTTATGGTAAAATTATGCTTTTATTTATAATTTCTTAAAAAGTATGCAAAATTGGACAAATATTATTGGAGAGAAAATGTAATTTCATAAATAAAATTTGAAGGTCGATTGAGAACATATTCAATGACTTTATGACTTGTAGATCTAATCTTTAACCTTTAACTTGATAATCATGAAATTTCACCCAACTAGAAACAAAAAAGACAAATAGTTGTTTTTTTAAATTAATTACCACTATTTTTGAGGTATGCAGAAACTAAGAGTGATGTTAAGAAATCCCACATCGATGAAGAATTGGTCTCGATATATATTATATAGATCAATCATGAGACAGCTCAAAGGTACAGTATGAATGCAATATCATATAAATCGTGTTACCTTTATCTTTATTTCAAAAAAATTGTTTCTGTGATCACACAGCCAAGTGCAAGAATGCTTGCCTCCACTGGCTCAGTTGGGTTTATTTTGTTTTCTATTAATTATTTTATAATAAAGTTTGCCTTTTCATATACTTGAGGTCATAGCTAACTTTGTCCACTAAGGTCAAGACACTATCGAGGGATAGCCATTGCCTCCCACCAGCAATTAGCTACTAGCTAATTTTGTCCAATAAGGCTAAGACAAATGAAAATAAATCACCTAGTGTTTTTTTTTGTGCTAGAAATTGAACGTGAGACCTCGGGTCCTCAACTCACTTTATTGACCACTAAACCACAACCTTGTATAAAAAGAGGCAAACTTTATTATAAAATAATTAATAGAAAACAAAATAAACCCAACTGAGCCAGTGGAGGCAGGCATTCTTGCACTTGGCTGTGTGATCACAGAAACAATTTTTTTGAAATAAAGATAAAGGTAACACGATTTATATGATATTGCATTCATATTGTACCTTTGAGCTGTCTCATGATTGAGCTATATAATATATATCGAGACCAATTCTTCATCAATGTGGGACTTCTTAACATCACTCTTAGTAGCTGCATACCTCAAAAAGAGTGGTAATTAATTTTAAAAAACAATTATTTTTCTATTTATAGGATCAATTTTTCGATTTATATGTATATACCAATTGATGAACCCCCTGAACATAAGCTAGGGGCTTCGTTCAGTGGTAGAGGGGGTTCAAAAATTCGGTTCAGCTGATTTTCATTTTTATTTTCTAAATAAATAAAAAATCTGTTTTGTTTGAAAACCTATTGGTATTTATACTATTTTATTAGATATTAAAAAATAAATTTATTTTTTATTTTTATAAAACTAAGTAAAACTTATAACGTTTTTTAAGTTTTCATAATTAAAATTAAAAATACATTTTCTCATACTCATTTTAAGTCAAACGTTTAATTTATATTTTATTAAGGAATAATATAATTATAAGTAAGATTAAATAAATAAGAGCAATAATTTAAAATTTATAAATAAATACGATTGTCACGATATTTTTCAATCTTCATAATTATTTTCTTGACGCGAATTTTATTGTTACAATATGATCGGATTTAGAAGTATTCCTTACTTAGTTTTAAAAATTGAATAACGTTTATATACAATAATGACAAAGACAAAACCCATAATTATAGTTTTAAAAAATGCATTCTCTCATACTTATTGTAATGTTATGTCAAACATATACTTACTTGATTTTATTGTTTGTGTTGAGGTAGAGTTGAATTTTTTTTAGTTGCTTATATATGATCCGACCCATTTATATTTGACCTGCCCCGCTTATATGGATACTAATAGTGTGCTTACTTATCTTTTTGAACTCCCTCGATGGAAATCTTGCTCCGCCACTGGTGGGAGGTAATAGGTATTCAGTGGATTTACTCGAGGTGCGTGAAAGCTGATGGAGTGAGTACTTTCTAGTTTCTGGTTAACTTTCTTTCCTATTGAACAACACATGAAAGATGATGAAAATGGTAAAACTGTATCTCTAAATTTATGTCTTTTAGCTGTCCTAGGTGCATGCATGACCTTTTGTATTATCTAGTAACTTTTATGGTATTAATATGGCTAGATTAAAGTGTATGTGTGAAAGTACTTAATATGTGTTATTCTAGAAGACTATTAACACCTATATAAGCCCTTCTGGAAACTATGGTTAAACGTTTATAAGCTTTTGTTCATACTGTTGTGTGTTTGGTAGGGCTGACTAAGGAAGATGTCTAGTTTTGAGACTGTCTTTGATTTTATCAAGAGTGTCCCAAATCACGAAGAGATCTACTGGGAGATGGTAGCCAAAGATGGGAGCTCTGATATTGACTTGAATTCTTGGGAACTGTCTACAATTGGCATTGGTGAGAAAAACTTGCTGAGAGTTGTTGCTATGGTAGAGAAATTCCGTTGTCCAGGCATGGATGTCGGGTTCAAGTTGAACTCGGCTTCTCTTGCGAAGCAAACGGTGGTGAAAGGGAATCTCTCATCAATGAAAGCCTACGATGAGAGATTCTTGATGGAGGATACAATTAAGTTGGCCCCTATGGCAAGGCGAGTCCTCTGCCCTGGCAGGAGTGGGTTGGAAATGCTTAACAATGCCCCGTTGTATAACAAAGTAGTGATGGCTGTGGCGGGTATTGAACCTGCCAGCAACGGACGTAACTATGATGTTTGCTTGTGAGAAGCTTGCACTAAAACCTGACATGCGTCACATGTTCTTGAAGGGGTATTTGATGTTAATGGCATATAACTTAGCTGTCGTATCAGATTTGTGTAACTACAAGAAAAATGATATTAAAGCAGAGTTGGTTGCTGGTGTACGTGTCGCCAGATTCTAAATTGAACCTGCTGATGATGGAAGATATTGTAGTCGACGTGGCCCATTTTTCACCGAATGAGGTGTCTCTATTGGTTGAGATGTCCTGTGAGTTTCCAACAAGGCGATATGGTGCTGCAAACATTTACAATAATATATATATGTCCAAAGATAATGTTACGTTTATATCGGATGATCCAAGTTACAAATTCCCATAGGATATGGATTATGGTAGTCCTGATATGATGTGGATGAACCTGCTGAATATAGCAATCAAGTTCCATACTCTTGATGATTTACGCGAGGTGATGAGAGACTTCCGTGGAATACCCGGGATGTTGCGTGATGTCTCTCGATGGGGGAAGCAGAGTTGTTTCACCTTGAGTTAGCTCGAAGCTATAGTATTAGCACTGCTGTTGAGAGTTTGGCGGAACAGTTCCCTGGCGTGCTGAGAAACAGCAGGTACTATAGTACTAGTAAGTGTGTGGTTGTGGATTTGTTGTTGAGTAACATGTTACGAATGAGTTGCTACAACATAATAGAACAATTAGGTGCCATTGGTAAGGTAGGTTGCCCTTCTGATGATACTTTGAATGATCGGTTCTTTAACTTGAATCTACTGAACCGGGGGTTGAAGTCAGATGTTGAGGAGGGCAACTCCTTGCTGCAGGAGTGGTATGGAATAAAGAACCGTATCATGCCAGTGTCTTTCGGAGGGAAGCTGAAGGAAATGGTTGTTAAAATGGCAAGTTGTATGAGAAGTGGTGATACTTCTTTTCTCAGACCACAACTACTGCATCCTTTGCCTTACTCGGCTTCAAGGAACACTACATGGGCTGTGGTGCATGGATTGAGGAAAATCGAGTTTGAATCTACTCAACTCATCAATGCCACATTGAAGCTTAATCAAATGACCAAAGCATACGTGTGGGTGATGGGTGTTCGTGACACATTACCTAAGGTTGGGTTGAATGCACTGTGTGAGGTGTACATTGAGAACCTCACTTCAAAGGAGAGTGAGTTCATACAGTTGGTGTTGGGTGATTATGATATCAACATTAAGCACATGTTGGACAAAGAATTGGACCCGAGAACTGATGAGCTCGAACTGTGGTGCAGGCCCTTTTATAGTTCGTCCTTTCCGGGGACAATGTGCACTGTGGTGTTCGACTCAGATGGTGTTGGGATGATAGTTTTTGACGGTGCTTCCAGTTCTGTGAACGCCAGTGAGTCGTTGGGAGTTACTACTCAGGCTGCAACATTTGGTGCAGATGCTGTCAGGACAGCTGCAGTGGGTGCACTTTCTGAGGCCGATGTTGACAGATTGGTGGATGTATCTCCTCAAGAGACTGCACATAGTGTGGCACCAGATCAAGCAGGTCGAGCATTTGGTGTGCAACGAGCTGGAACTGATGCTGCTGACACTCAAAGGGCTGGTGGGCATACAGCTGGTGGACAGGCGGGCTCAGGACATGGCGTTTCTGTCCATGGTGGTCATGGTCACACAGCGAGGTGGAACTGGACAAGCCGGTAAAGACATTCTAGATGGAAATCACTATTCGACTTCATAAATGTTAAGTGTCTTGATTCACATGTCTTTTAGTTCTTCTAGCTAGGTACATGTTCTTTTGTATTATCCAAGTAACTCTTATGGTATTAATGTGGTTAAATTTAAGTGTGTGTGTGAAAGTACCTAATTGACAAGAGGGAGTTACTCCGTTGGTAAGCACCTCTCCCTTCCAACTCTCGCGAGTGTGAGATTGTTTTTTTTATTAGCATCCTTTTTTGAGTATGCATGTACTAAGAGTCAAGAAACATTAGCCTAACCCTCTATGAGGAGTTGACATGTATATATAGCTCAATCTATAAATACATCTAACCTATAAGACAATCATAAAAACTTCTATAAGTGTCAAAATAAAATAAATAACATGAGACACGCTCAAAAGTACAATACGAATGAAATAGCATATGAACAGTGCATTTTGGAATATAAATTAGTCAGTCAGAGTAATAACATTATAGGCTGCTGATACATAATGCTATCTTAAATCTACTTTGATCAAGAAACTGTACAATATTAGAAAATGAAGGACCTACCCTTATCTTTTTACTGTCAATATCAAAATCTAATTGGTAAGATTATACTTCATTGATCAATTATGATTCTTTATTTCAACATTCAACAGCTATACTAGTCACTTTTGCCTTCACACATTTTTATTCTTTCTTAAATTTTGTGTGTCATGTCAAAATCATACAAATAAATTGAAACGAAGGAGGAAGTAATGGTCAAAAAACAACAACATGCATTTTGTGCCTATATACAAATGTCATACAGGATCTTTTACTACAATTCAGAAAGAACAGTTCAGAAGCTAAGTGAGTTCTCTGCTACTGGAAATGGCTACCTTTTCCACCAGCTCTACTTCTTGTCTCAGCAAGGTATGAGGATTCTTGCAAAAATCAGTTTTTTTTTTTCTAAGAATTGATCAAAATCACTGTGATCCAACTTTGTTTCTGTGATCACACAGCCAAGTTCAAGAATGCCTGCCACCACTTGCTCAGTTGGGTTTATTTTCTTTTCTATTAAATATTTATAATAAAATTTGCCTTTTCATATACTTGAGGTCGTTGCCTACTAGTCAATGAAGTAGTTTAAGAACCTGAGGTCTCATGTTCAAATTCTAGCACAGACAAAAACACCATGTGATTTTTTTCATCTGTCCTAGCCTTGGTGGACAGAGTTAGTTGGTACATGTTGCTTGTGGGAGGTTATAGTTATTCCATGAATTTAGTCAAGGTGCGTGAAAGCAGCCTCAGACATCATGTTTATAAAAAAAACAAAACTAGGTGATTTCTTTATCTGTCTTGGTCTTGGTGGACAGTGTTACATAGTACCTGTTGCTGGTGGGAGGTAGGCATGTGACAGGTACACCATGGAATTAGTTGAGGTGATTTCTTTCCATCTGTCCTAATTTTTGTGGACAGAGCTCATGATAATTGTTGCTAGTATAGAATTATCTAATATTTGTTGCTAGTGCGTGGTGATAGGTATCCGTGAAAATAGTCAAGGTGCGGGAAAGCTAACCCAGACACCACGGTTATCACAAAAAAAAAAGTTTCCTTTTTCAAATTTGGGGAATAAAGTTGCAAACTTTCCCATATAGCTTAACGGTACTTGATGTTTGTGATTGTGAAATTTTGAGTTTTTTAGGTGAAGCATTGGATGACTATGACTGAGAAGTTGCTGGCTAGGACTTCTGAGAAGCTTCATGTGGTTCCAGGTGAGAATTTATGGGTCAATGTTGATGTTTTGATAACAAATGATGTTACTGGGTCTGGTGCTATTGGAGTATTTAAAAGAGAATATGGAGAAAATGCCAAGGTATGCAAAAATAACCATATTGTTGAATTCAACTTGAGTTTCATTGTTGTTGTTATAAATGGTTAGAGATTTATGTTTAGAGGTTTTCGGAGTCTTTAGTTTATGAACATTGACAATTGACAAAAATGCTGGAAACTTCATGTATAAACAAGAGCAAGTTAGAGTTTGATGCCTCCAAAGATATGATTCAATATCTTACTCCTCATTCCTGAAAATTGTGTGACAAGTTGAAAAGGGATGCTTTCGTATCTTTACTTATAATCATCCATATCTCGAACTTTTCCCTCTTGGTAACTTGAATTCCCATGCTGATGGTAAAAAAAGGGCAAGCATTCGATCTTGTCTAGTTGAGTTCTGTATCACCTAGGAAAGTAGAATTTCTGCAGTAACTTAACTATACAATATACCCCGTAATGAAGAATCTGCACAGGATCAGTGATTCATAGTTGAGGTACTGAGAAAAGTTGATGCAGAGTACCATGCTTTTCGAAATGCTAATCTAGTAAAAACATCACTTGAACAGACCTTGATTTTCCTATTGGGACTTCTATGGATCTAACAGTGCCGGGGATTGTTTGTTTTCTTCATATCTTAGGTCTGGGATCGTGAAAAGATAGTTGTCATACCCAATCACTACATTTTCACAGCTGATGAACGAGCAAACCATAATGTGGATACGCTGATGGACTTCTGTAATAAGCAAAATATTAAGTATGTTTATGACATTAAGGAGCTCGGAAACTTCCAGGTATGATATTGAGTCTATATCCCTTAGCAACAAGTTATGGTTAACTCCGAGCTATTGTATCTTTTATAACAGTTGCTAAAACATAGTGGACTGAATATGTTGACAGGCTAATCCAGATTACAAAGGAGTGTGCCACATTGCTCTTGCCCAAGAAGGTCACTGCAGACCAGGAGAGGTTAAGTTTGTGCTAGACATACAAAAATCCTAATATGTCTTGTCCTTCAACATACTTCTTTTGACTTTGTAGGTTTGTCTGCAGGTTTTAGAAGGTACAGACTCTCATACATGTACTGCAGGAGCATTCGGTCAATTTGCATCTGGAATCGGAAATACTGATGCTGGTTTCGTTCTGAGTACTGGAAAGATTTTGCTCCAGGCATGTAACTACTTTTATCCTATTTCTAATTGTATTTGATTTTCACTTGGACCACATGTAAAACTGTGCTTTCAGTTTGCATCTGGAGACCACATTCCTTTGATTCATATACTTGTTATTGAGTATAAGTAGAGAAAAAGGATATATACCTGTCATGAATATCTCAAAGTTCAGTTAATTTAGCATGGATTGCATGTCCATGTCTCATTTGACATATATGGTATGTATTATCTACCTGAAGTTTTATATGGTGTCGTCATTTAAGGAGGCAAGCTCATTGAAATGCTGAAAATTTTATTCTTTAGATCCCCGTATTTCAGGTTCCTGCAGCTCTCACATAGATCTTCTGTGAAATACAGGTTCCTCAAACTATCAGATTTGTATTGGATGGTGAAATTCCCAATGACATACTAGCTAAGGATTTGATTTTGCAAGTGAGTTCCTTAGACAGCCTCTTACTATTTTCTTTCCTTTCCCCTTTTGGCACGTGCTACGCATTTGTATATCACTCAGGATATAAGTAATATGTAGCATAGATTTGAGATAAATGATGAATCATGCATCGGGTTCATCAATTTCAGAATCCATTCGATATCATTGTAAATTTGACATGCCAGGTTATTGGTGAAATTTGTGTAGCTGGTGCAACATACAAAACAATGGAATTTGTCGGTACTGCTATTGAAAGTTTAAGTTTGTTGATTTTTCATTTGAAGTAACCGAGTTATATTGTTCGGAGTTATTAATATCTCTATGTTTTACATTTTGTAAAGATGGAAGAGAGAATGACATTATGCAATATGGTTATTGAAGCTGGTGGAAAGAACGGTGTTATTCCTGCTGATAAAACAACATATGACTACCTTAAGGTATTTAGCTTATGATAAAACAACATATGAGTAGATGTCGTAATTACTCCCTTCATCTTCTTGGTTGAGTGAATAAGACCAGTTCTCTTGCTTATGAACATCTTTTGTGTTTTTCCTTAGCCATTATGTGTCTCCAATTTCATTTATGAAGGACAGCCTTGGAGCAATGTTAAAAGTGTCTCCGTGTGACTTATAGGTCACGGTTTCAAGCCATAGAATCAGCCACTGATGCTTGTGTCAGGGTACACTCACTTGGGGTGGGGGCTTTTCCCCAGACCTTGCGTAAACACGGATGCTTCGTGCATGGGCTGCCCCTTTATTAGGAAAAAAGTGTATACTTTTGGGAATGAGAAAAAAGGAATGGAAAGGGATGAACAAGAGTCTTTTTTTCGACAATTTTTTCACTCAGAAGTTTGCTTAAACTTAAATGATGCATCATAGCTTTGTTGAAGAAATAGCTTAGTATGTTTGGTAAGATGATATTTCATTATGACTTGTGAGGTGATTGCCATAAATTCCAGATTTCTTGCAGAGTATCATTTCGACATCTCAAAGTTGGAGTCCTTAGTAGAAAAGTGTCTTGTTTGTGCATATGATCTTCAATATTTATATTTTTCTTCTTTTATAAGTTTTCCAAATTTCCCTACAAAAGAAAAGCAAAGTACTTTCAATCTTTTCGTTAACTTTCTTTCCTATCAAATAGCACATATGTTGCTGTTCTGATGTTCAAACAAACACTTTTTCTCTGTCTCAATAATTTCAGTATGCATATGAAAAGTATACATGTATATTCTGTTGCACTTGTCCTCTGTAATTTCTTATACCGCCTGTTTATTGACATGCCTGACTTGCTGTTGAATGCACAAGAGTCCCTCAAAATGCATACCTTGTACCTTTCCAACTAGATCACATTCCTTTGATTTATAGCTGAATAAGCATTTTGTGCTTGTTAATCTATGTATAGTAGTACTACACCTAAAGGTGTTTGTGTTTTGGGGTTAAGTTAGGCTCAAGTGTCATATCTTTCCATGGTATCAGGTTCATTCCCATATGGGCTCCCATTCCGCACTCCTGTTGGGCTTGTGTGAAGGGAGGGGTGTTAGAGTTGGTTAGAGTCCCATGCTGTTTGGGGAATGGTGATCTTCCCCTCGTGAGCTAGCTTTTGGGGTTGAATTAAGCCCTAGTGTCATAGCTTTACCGTGCTTAAATGATGCTTCTTGGTGGAAGTTTGGGATGTGATATTTCTCAGACTTTTACCAGACCATCTTCGAAAAATTGAACAGAACTTTCAGAAAAATGCCAGTGTTACAAGGGCAGCCAATTCTTTTTACCATATTGCTCCCTAAGATTTCTTGTTTGGTTTCATCTTTGATGGCTAACAGAGTTTTGCATTCTCACAGGTAAAGAAGGTCAAAGTTCCAACATTTCTCGTCCCTGATACGCAGAAGGTTTGTGCTCTTAATGTATTGTTCTGCCGGATTCAGACACACTTATATACAACATGATTGTCATGGTGGCATACCATATGGTCAAAAAATAATCGCAAAAATCCAAACATTTATCTGTCCGTTATAAGATTTCCTCCGGTTAATGGATAACCATTTTTTTACCATATAATGCAAAACCTTACAATGTTTCAGGTCTGGATGGATTTATATACTATCCCAGTTCCAGAATCTGGTGGCAAAACATGTTCACAGATTTTCGAGGATGCAGGCTGCGATACACCAGCAAGTCCTAGTTGTGGTGCTTGTATGGGTGACCCTAGAGACACTCATGCTCGGTTGAACGAACCTCAGGCAAGCTTCACCAATGCTAGTGGTTACCATTCTTGCATTTTTTGAACATTTGTTTGTAATGTACACCTGAAGATGTTTGTGTTTCTGACTTCAGTGACAACATACAGGTTTCTCAAGTACTCTTAGCTGTAGTTATAACATTTATTTGCTTGTGGAAAGTGTAAAGACGAGCTGAATTTTGTGAATCGTCTCATTTAAAAGATTAATGTCTCGATATAACTTCTCTATTATACTCTTTTTCCCTAATCACACGTGACAATATGAGACTCAACTCCTTGACTTTTACCTGTTCTGATAACATGTTGATAGCATGGAAATATCCTATTTGTGTAAATTACCCTATACCAAAATCATCACAAGTTGGTCTATTTTTTAATTTTATGTTATGATAGATGTATGAGTTACTATGGCCTAAATGAATTTTTTTTTTTTTTTTGGGTACCACAAATGAAATTGGTTTTGTGATCTTTTCACCATTAACTAAAGATCTCGAGTTTGAGCCCACGTATGAAGAATATCTTGTTGTCCCATGTTGGGAGCGTCAATAGGCCCTGCAATGCGCGATCTGAATTTAGTCGGAGCTCTAATGTAGACCGGAAAACTTAAAAAAACTTTTATGTTCTTTTTTGAGGGAAGTGACACATAATGTTCTTTTTTGAGATGATTTGGAAGTGACACATAATAGTTGGTGACTGAGATCTGAACTCAAATAGTTTCATCATTGTGTAGGTTCCTATTGTTAGGAAAAAGTGGAGAAAAAAGAACAAAACACAATGGATAGCGCATGAGGTTTATCATACTTTATGTTAGGAACCTCCTAGAAACACTATACGAATAAAAACTTAGTATAATTAGTATTTGTATCATTTAACGGAAGGAAAATCTTGAAGCAACGATAAAAATATTTTTATATATAAAGCCTATAGGTTACAAATTTAAGTCGTGAGATAAATTATTGACCTTTACATTAAGACAAGGTATCTACGTATACACACAACACACTCTTTTAACACGAAACCTTATATTGCGTATATTCATTAATTTAATATAAACATTGAATGGAAGTACACTTTACCATCCTTGTCTTGTCTCTTCATGGACTCCACTAGGAGTATTGGAATACAGTTGTCACTTGATCAATGGAATAATTATGTTTAGAATGACTAACATTAGTCATAATCAGAATTATTTCATCATAAGAATATAAATTTATATATAGTAGTGTATCTGTTTTTTAGTATTCCATCCTTATCTAAACTACTATGTGATTAGACAAACTAAACATTATATACTTTTGATTAGGAGGAAATAATATATTTTACATGAAAAATGTATACTAGTAAGAAAGAAACTAATTCTAATGGAACATAAAATTAATGAGGGACAAAGCTACAAACACAGACAAAAGTCATTCTTGATAAAATGAGACTCTAACCCTACTCCCTCCGCCCTCCCCCCTCCCTCCTCCCCCTAGGAGGGTGAGGAATTAAATAATAGAGTTAGGCCAAAGAAATCTTGAAGAAGAGCGATTACTCCCCCCCCTCCTCCCCTTAGGAGGGTGAGGAATTAAATAATAGAGTTGGGCCAAATAAATCTTGAAGAAGAGCAATTACTCCCCCCTCCCCCTAGGAGGGTGAGGAATTAAATAATAGAGTTATGCCAAAGAAATCTTGAAGAAGAGCGATTAGATAGGACATGATATGATTTTAGCTTATCAAAAACATTTTGTTAATAGAAGGGTCTAAAGGACGAGTAAAAGAGTAGACGATAACTACATGATTGTTTCTTTCACTCTATTTATTTATTATCTACTGCTTCTTTTTCATCTACGTTTGTTCAACCCTTGTCAAACCTCACTTACGAGATTATACTGATACATTGTCGTAGAGTTAAAGTGCATGCACTATATCTTTGAAGATAACTTTAGCACCAAGCACATGATAGGACTTTGCACAAACTCAAGTTCTCAATTTTTTCACTCATGTAATGATGGACACATTCCACAATAGAGGATTTGCTAAGAACTTTCAATAACCAGTGTCTTTAATGACTTCACCACTATTAAATTCTATATAATATATTATCTATATACCACCAAACAAAAAGAGATTAATCAACATTAAAATAAACAAATTAATAAATAGAATTTCTTGCAACAACACAAAACACACAAAAAGAGGAAAATAGCATTCCCATATTTACATCATGAGAAAGGTAGGTAGATTTTGGGGCAAAAACATTGGTGTATCAACTATATGAGGGGGCTTGAGACCTAAACCAAGAAAAAAAACACAAAAAAGTGGGGCACTTTTTGAAGAGTAAATGGTGCAAAACAAAAAATGCAACCATGAAAAAAAGTAACAATATCCCTATTTCTGTTTTACTTTTTGTTTCTTCCAAACTTTTTTTACCAAGCATTTTCCTTGCACCAAGCATATTTAGATAGGTTTTCCTTTGTGTCTCTCTTGTTTCTGAGGGATTCTTGGAGCTGAAAATAAACCAATAACTAGTGTTAGAGCTAAGGAAACAAAATGAGAAAAAGGCTATATTGCTCGGACTCTCCAAAAATGCACTACTTTCAGATTTGGAGGATCCAACACACATCCTGCACCCCAAAGCACTTTTGAAGAGTTTTCGAGCAATACAACAAAAGGAGAGGTAGAGAATGTTCTTTTGGCATGGCTATGTACATACCAAGTCCATTAGCCTCAGAAGTCCTCATGATTCTTAGCCTTTTCACAGTGTTGAGAAACATCCTGTAAGACATGAAAGTATTAGAACATATAAAGAACTAGAGTGGGGAGCTAGAAATGATAACAACTTGATTTTTCATAGATGTAGATCGTACTTTTTGTTAATGTCCTTCTATGCTATTTTTTCATGACGTGTAGGACCCGTTTAGGGAAAAACACACCTACCAAGAATTTCTTCATCCCCTCAAGACTCAGACTCAAGACCTCTAGTCAAGGATGGACGGATCACATATATCTAACCACATCAAGGTTGATAGCGTTTCTCTATGCTGCCAATGTAATATTGATAGTTTTATGCCTATTATTTTATTCATTTTCATTTTCGTACTTCCTCATTGGATGATGAAGGTGTGATCATTTGCTTTCATGAATTAGGTCCACCAAAAGTACCGTGCATAATATATATACTTGAGAATTGAGATCATCAATGCCTCATGTTTGCTAATATATTCTCTTGTTTTTTTTGGTTGGTGGGGGTTGATGAAAACTTAGACTTCTAATATTTATATGCTTTTTGCAACTATAGAATAGTACTAATTAAGGGAATTTCTTACCCAAATGGAACATCTCCAACAAGCATCCAGTCTCCTTCTTTATCCTCATATGTGAGCACAAATTCAGATGCATCCAAGAGCTTAAAAGACTTGGTTGCTTGTTCCTTTTCACCGCCTATAAAAAAAATGAAACATCAACAATCACTTCATAACAAAAACATCACAAAACATACAACTGATTCGTGTCATTTAGTCCCTTCTCTACCATAAAACATGGGGTGCTCCACGCCTGTGTAGAAGTGTGTCATTTAGTCCCTTCTCTACCATAAAACATGGGGTGCTCCACGCCTGTGTAGAAGTATAATGCACGGGAGAAACAAAACACTACACTAGATCTTAGCCAAAGGCCGAGAAAACTAATTTTTAGAGTCAATTTAAGTAACAAAACAAGAAGTAAACTTTGAAACAGAATCCATACTTTTGGTTGATTCGAAGAACATATCCTCCAAGGTTTCGGCTAACGATTCATAGCAAGTGTGAGCATTCAAATCAACCTTTCTTCCAATAGGCAAACCATCCATATTCACCTTCACAAAACCAAGATGCCCCTTTTCTTTAACCGAAGCTGCATCATCCTTAGTGTTCCCATGATTGATCTTCTTCTTCGAGTGCTCCTTCTTATCGTTCCCGCCAACTCCCTTGTCTTCATCAGCATTGAGAACCTTTGATTGATTAACCAAGCTGTTCATTCTGTATGCCCTTATGGGTGGCCATCCCACAACCTGACTGCTTCCAGAAATCAAAATAAATGAATCATCAATTATATACTCAATCATCCATCAAGAATCCAAATTCATGAACTTTGTAATCTTTAGCTAAAATGAACAAGTCAAAAGAAAGAGTTAAAAAAAAAAAAAAAAAGAGAGGAAAGAGGCATATGAATATTTGCAAAATGTTTTCTTTTTATTTTCTAAAAAGTACAAAAAAATATTGTCAAAAATTATCAAAGTTGCACTAAAAGTAGGATTAGAGGGGATATAATGACAGATTATCATAATGACAGGGCAACCAAAAGCAACTTTCTTGGCAGATTTTAGATTAAAGGTAATGAGATGAACAAAGGTGGTGCATGCTCTGCCAGCTTCTTAAAATAAACAATTAATAATAATAAACAATTAATAACTCATCAAAGACAAAAGCAAAAACAAATTAAAGGAATATATACTCTAACAATAAAAATCCAAGAAACAAAATAAAAATCCATTCTTGAGTAGATTAAACACGACTTTTTCATAGATAAACATGAAACTAATGTAAAAAAAAAAAATAGTAATATTGAAGGAAAGAACTTTTCTTCAAGATCATTAAAACCCTTCAAGGAATACACAATTTCTTGAGTAAACTAAACTTAACTTCATTGTTAGTCATGAAATTAATGTAAAAGCTTTAAAATCAAAGGAAAGAACTCTGCTTTAGGAACCAACAAAAAACAAAAGCAAAAAACTTTTGAGATAAATAATTTCTTGAATAAACTAAACACCATAACTAAACATGAACTAAATGCAAAAAAGTTACTAAATTAGAGAAAAAAAACACATTTTTATGAAAAATAATGAAATTCTTAGAAAAAAATTGTAACTTCACATAGGAACCTAAAATTACCAAGACCCTTTGAGATGAACAATTTCTTGAGTAAACTAAACATACCACCATGACTAAACATGAACTAAATGCAAAAAGATTACTAAAAATAGTGAAAAGAACATACTTTTATGAAAATTTATGAAATTCTTGGAAAAAGTGAAACTTCACATAGGAACCTAAAATCACTAAGCCCCTCTGAGAGAAACACTTTCTTGAGTAAACTAAACATACCACCATGGCTAAACATGATATAAATGCAAGAAAAATACAAACTTTAGAGAAAAGAAAACATTTTTATGAAAAATTATGAAATTCTAACCTTGCACCAGTAGAAGGAGATCCAACCTCAGTTGTAGAACCAGCAAAATCAGCAGCTCTTTTAGTACCAGAAACACCACCATTAATGGATCTCTTAGCTGAAAATCCATTAGGAAAATCTTTAGCAGTTAAAATCCTACCATACTCACCCCATGGTGATTTCTTAGTCTTCCCCCCCACCCCACCACCCCCACCTCCACCCCCACTGTTAAGGCTAAGACCTAACCCCAACTCAAGCTCTGTTTCATCCTCAGAACAAATACCCATATTGTAATCTTGCTCACTAAGACTTGGTTCCATGAAAAGGAGTTTTTTCAAGAATCTGTGAGTAAATTTCAAGAAAATGTGTAAGAGTAAAATGGGGTTACAGAGGATGAAGAGAATGTATAGATGGGGTTGTGGGGCGTAGGGGGTGGGGTAAAATGGTGGACGTAGTGATGATTATGGGACCCATATGTCTGGTAGTGCACCAAGCACTGCCCTTGAAAGATAATGAATTATAATTCTTGTTTGTTCATCAAGTTTCTTTACAAAAAAAATTCAATTTCTCGAAACTCATGATTTTTGGTTTTGGTTTTGGTTTTGTATTGCCATGCTTGCTTTTTTGGTATTAATTAGTACTTGAAAGTGTTTGTTTTTTCTTTGTCCCCTTTTGCCACCTCTTTTGTCCAAATGTTGGAAACAAAAAATAGTATGGGAATCATTTTGTATTTCTTGAGTTCTGTAAATGTCTAAAATTAACTTTACAAAATACTATCACTTCAATTTTTAATTATCATACTGCACATTTTAAAAATCAATTTTAATTAATTTTTAAAATTAAATTATATTACATTAATTTGATATTTTAAATAAAAAAAGTTAGATATTCAAAAACTATACGAAAAGTACTATAAATTACAATTTTTTACATATCGTAGAATATAGGTCAAAGTTCTTATCGTTTAACTCTAAAAAGGGAAACTATGACAATTAAAAGTGGACAGATAGAGTAATAATATTTAATAGCAAGGGTAAAATAGATATAAAAAGTAAATTGTCTCTTGATTTTTTAAACTGAACAATTTTTGTTGGACAACTATATATTTTTTGTATACTGAACAACTATTATTGAACGAAAAGATTCATAATCTTTTAAAATTTTAAATTTAATTACTACTAAGAGGTAAGGTGGAAAAGATTGTTTTATGCTTGGAAGCTTTCAAACCCTCAAATTTATTTACTAGTGGCAACCTTCCAGCCGGAGAGCAATGAAAAAGGATTTTCGGAATAATGGAGATTAGTGATGTGCAAAATAAGGTTCACAAGTAAAATGTTCTTGATTTGCTAAAATGAAAAAAAAAAAAGTAAAATAAAATATCTATTTTTGATATAGATTTCAAATAAATTGAAAATTGAGGATGTATTTCTTTTGCGTTATGATTTTACTTTAAAATAAAAAAAAAAAAAAATATGCTTATCACAAAATACCTGTCTTTTTAGTGTTCAAGATGATTTTTTTTTCTCATTTTCTTTTAGTAGTAATAGTTTTTAAGCAGATATAAATAAAGTAAATATAGAATGAAGAAAAGCTATATCTTAAAATTTAAATAATTAAGAATTTCCTTTTTTAAATTAGTATTTTTAAAATATATTATAGATAAAAATATGACAAATATTTTGAGATTACGAGAATAATTCAACTTTTGAAATTTATCAATTTAAATTTTTATTATAAAATATATATTAAAAATTCTAATATATTTAGAGTTGCATATAATTAATTAAACATGCAGCTACTACATGATTGTCCTTTCAACTAATCATTCTTGGTCTCATGCATGCAAAGCAGGACAGCTAAGGTCAAATGAGAATGAGCATTTTTAATTTACAGAAATTAATTGTTACAATATATGTATTACTACTAATTAGATGAAATTTTATCCTACATTCTATCGTGCATAAAATGAATTCAGTATAAGTTATGTATGATGATAATGATATAACTGTTGTTATATTTAGCGGTAATGATAAATATAAATAATTATAATCTAACATTATATATAAATATCGCTAAAGGCTTAGCAACTCTGGAATATGTAATAACATTAACTCAATTACGTGACCAATATTAGTCGTGATGGGATGATAGAAAATTTCTCCACTTTTCAAAGATTTCATGTTTCGTCGAGCCTTTAGAAATGAAAAAATTCGTTCAGAAACATCATCTTCAAAAATAAGTTTATAGTATATGAATTTGAATGTTATCAGACCTAATAGAGATATCGAACATTAATTCAAATCAAATGAAAAGAAAAGAAGAAAAAAGAACTTTATGTGTTTGATTGTACTAATTTTCTTTAGGATAACATAGAATCTTTTTTTGAAGGCCCATTAATGTCTGCCACAATATGTCCAATTACCTATTATAGTCTTGAATAAAAGCACTTAACTTTTTTATTTAGTAAAATTGTTTTATATATAGTAACTTGTAGTACAAAGAATAGAATTTTAATGAATGTTTTGTACAAGTGACATTAATTCCATTTTCAACCTTCACATCAAGTGTGAATCTTGAAAAAAGTTCTCTTGGAAGGAAATCAAAGAAGAGAGAGGGCTAAGAGTCAAAATGTCAAATTTATCATTGAGAGACATGGTGGAATGAATAAAATTTCTATATTTTAAATAAGAAATCTTGAATTTGATTCTTAAAAAAAATAAAATTAAATGAATGAAATGTGATGATGATCGTCTGAATTTTAATCGAACAAATATCAAATGAGTATAGAAGAAATTCAAATAGACATATATATTAGAGTTTATAGTGAAGTAAAAAATAGGAGTAATGAAAAAGAAAAAAGCAACACCGAAAGAAAACATGACAACTAATAGGAAAGCAATATCAAACATACCAGCAAGGTGAACAAGAACATCAACATATATAATATTGCAATCACCTAGACATACATAATAAACAACAAATCAAATAACAAATGCAAGAAACTAAATATGATAGACACAATGCCCTAAACTATCACCATGCCTAGCTGACTCGATCCGTTGAAAAGTAAGACAATGCTCAACTCTAACATTTCACCCTTACGTGATCTTCATATCTTCTATCTAAAATTATATTTTTGATAAATTAAAATTACATTATGTCATATATAATCACCTCTTCCGACAGAAGCATGAAAAGCAAGAGAAAAGAAAAGAAGAAATTAGCATGCAAAAAAAGGAAAGGAAAAGAGATAGAAAGGGGATATATAGAAGGAAAAGAGAAAGACAGTGTCATATTCATGATGAAGACTAATGAAGATAATTTAGAAGACTTTTGCCTAAGAATCTTTAATTAAGCATTTGTCACTACTCAAACAAACAAAGATTTCGAAAATATACTAATTATTACGTTTGGCCAAACTTTTTATATAAAAAATATATTTTGTTAGAAGTATTTGTTAAGGAAATATTTTTTAAAAATAGTAATTTGTGTTTAACTAATTATTTTGAAAATATTTTTGTTAATATTAAAATAGTAATTTGTATTTGACTAAAATTTTAAAATGTTTAATGAAAAAATATTTTTCTAAGTAAGTAAATTCCTTAAAAAAATTCTAATAAAACAAATAAAATTTCACATTTATTTACTTTCATGAAAACTTTTTTCTACCAAACACACTCTAATGCTATTGAATTTTTTAAAAAGGGAGTGGATGTACAAAACTTAAAAGAGAAATAATATAAATATGAAGGGAATAATTTAAGGTGAGAAAGTTCTTAATTATTACAAAAAAGAATAGAATATTTGTTTGTTTTTTTTGTTTTTCCCTAGTGGAATCTTTTCTTTTCTTTTGTTTTATTTATTATTTTATTGCTTTCGATAAATTAAAAAAAGTAGGAATATGATACTGGCAATATACTACTTGAAGTCTACAATCCTAGAAATCCAAAATTTCAGGGATCAAGAATCACAATTTGGGGTCACCTTTGGATAATTTTGTTATTTTTTTATTAAGAAATTGTAACGAAATATATAACAAACATAATATTAGTGGCCCTATGAGAGACAAATAATAATACTAATAATAATAATAATTAATTAGTGGGATAAATTAAATAAGTGAATTGTTACAGTAGCTTCAAGGTAATGAGCAAAAAATAGTAACAAAAAGATCAATATATAATTGTATTGCATTTCTGAATTAGATCACATATACTATAAATAATAACATATTCAATATAGTTTTACAAAAATAAATATGAACATTTTAAAATACGCAAACATTACTCCTATTTTTATGAAATCCCTTAATTATTTATTTATTTTTTTTAAAAAAAAAAGAGAAATCAAAATGAAAGAAAAATAACAATATCAATAAAGATCAGAATGCTTAATATTAATTATCTTTAAAACCAACCTTTAATCTATTATGATTTCAAGATAATTTCACATAGAACAATACTTCCCAACTGGGATTTTTTTTTTAATCATAATATTTTTGAGGTTCTTGAAATTGTGTCGGTCGTCCGATATTGTTATTGAAGCTCAATTAATTTGAATTCATGCATTACAAGTTGTGGCAGAAAGTAGAGCTTAAGATTTGAACTTGAAACCTTAATGTGAGTTTTGAAACCCTCAGTCACTAAGTCAATCTCTAATCTTACATTTAAGAGGTTCAAAATCAATATAAAAATTCTTTAAAATGCCTTATATATACGATGTAAGTTTTGACGAGGGGGTTTGGGTGAATCCCCTCAACTACCTCTCCTAATTACATGATCTATTTTTATTGAAACTCAAACTCGAAACCTCGAATTAATAGTGAAAATATCTTAATCATATCTCACCATTGATTTCTTTTGCCATATCAAACACACATTTTCTTATTCTTTAGTTTTTGAATACATAAATAATATGTTAGAGAACATTTTGTTCATTTCCAAGAACCCAGTATATATAAATTGCTTTTTGTTCCAAGAAACAAAATTTTAAAATAAGACAATATGCGTTTTCATCTAAATACCATTATTCTTTTTATTCCTTTAGCTCCAATGATCTTTAAAATCTTCATTCTCAAAGAAATTAAAAAGAAAATGTGGAAAGAATATAAATAAAAGTAGAAAACTTTTTTTTGTTCTTTTTTATCGTGCTTGTTAAAAGGAACAAGAAAATGATTTGTAATATATTTCCTCCGTCCAACAAGACTTGTCTATTATTGACTTTGCACTCTTTTTACGAAACTATAAATATAAGAATAATTTTACTATATCGCTCTTTGAATATAATAACTACAATCGATCTTTCATAAAATAGATAAATATTATTGGACATCTCTGAATAATAGAATGAAAAATTATTGTTGGATGGAGAAAGTAATACGATAAAATGAAAATATCGTGATATAATATACGATATGATAAGTTGATGATAAATGAGATAATGTAAGAAGAATCCAAAAAGGAGAAAACTTGTCGTATCATAGGGACAATCCGACAAAGTGGGGCCCAAAGTCACGTGCCTTAGAGCCACGTAAGCCGACAAAGAGCGCGGCTGACCGGGAGGCTTTGTGTGTTTATGGGACCCACAAATTTACCTCAGACAGCTTAGGATAACACACCAACAAAAACATTTGTGCTATGTTTTCATGTTTACAAAAAAAAAAAAAAAAAAAAAAAAAAAAAAAAAAATCTAATAAATTTCTTAATTATAGTAATATTTTAAAGTGGAAATTTTTAAAATTTGTGATCTTAAATATTATGCTATTTTGACACAGAGGTGAGTTAACGAGGATGGATCAAAGAGAAATTGTTATGCTACTGTCTTTCAAAATTTCATCGCTTTGATGAATGATCATTTGTAATGCTATGAAGCTCTAGACTAGTGAGTCGTTATGTTTTTTTTCAAGCGATGAATGTTTACCTCCTTATTGTCATTGCTCGATTACTTCTTTTTCATGATCCAGTGTGTATATTCAGAGGCGAATTTAAGATTTTTCGAATATGGGTGCACGAAGAGACCACGGGTTCAAATAATATAATATAATACAAATTTTAGAAAATATATACATAAAATATCTAGTTTTACGAAGAGACCACGGGTTCAGATGCCCCTATTATTTGCGTTTAAATTTGCCACTGTGTATACTTACTACATTTACTTCAAAAATAATAAATTTCTGTTTTTAAAAGAATTAACTTCTAATGAAAGTCATTATTATGTTCCCCTTTTGGTTAGTACTAACTTAATCGCAGAGATACAATCTGAATTTTAAAATTATGTATTCAGAACTTGTTATTAAATACATAATTCCTCTTGGTTATTGGGTTAATTAAATATGTATATGTATTAAGTAATTTTTTAATTTAATATAAAATATAATCTAAGCAAAAGATACTAAATTTATTTAAATCCTAAGTAATACTCCACCTCTGTTGCTAAGCATAAGTAATAACACTCTTCAACAATAAGCATGGGTAGAGACATAACATTACGACATTAGCTAGATTCACATGAATTCAATATGTTTCATATAAATCATAGATTTATTTCTTAAAATTATAGAACTAATAAATATGTCGGAACCTATAATTTTTAAAAATATATAAAAAATTAATATTATAAATTGTAGGGATAAGGGTTTGAAAAATATCCTAGTTTTGGTTGAATTTGTTGTTGCGATACTAAACTTTCATGAGGACATATTACCTCCCTAGGTTATTTAATAGTGTATTTTTTACCCCATGAACTATTTAATAGTGTATTTTAAAGGTATATATGTGCCCACTTGGACACATTACTATTTATAATTTTGCATTATTTTTTATGTCCACGTGGGGAAAATATAAGTTTAAAATACTGTATTAAATAGTCTAAGGAGGTAATAGGTCCTTATGAAAGTTTAGTATCGCAACAGTAAATTCGATTAAAGTTGAGATATTTTTTTTTACCCTTATCCCTAAATTGTAAGTATTGAACTTATAAAACTTAATTTTGATCTAGAACGATAGGTAAGTAGAAGTGAAAATTGATTACACGCTATCATGTTTTCTATTTTACATTTAATGGAAAGAAGAATTATTCTTCAAAAATAGCAGCCAAACACCAAAAGCTGGTTATTAAAGGAATATATAACAATATTCTCTTTCAACATCAACTTCACTTTAAACATCAAAACTTTATTATATACGATTCCATTTTGTCTTGCAAATTAGTAGAAAAATAGATATCTATTTTAGTTACTATATATTTACAGAAATTATAGTGTAATTTTAATTTCTTAAGGTCACCACTAGATTATATATTTATGCAAAAATATAGCCGCCCACACCTGATATGAAACGAATTGTGTAACGTTGTTTTAAATTTAGCTTATGTACCATTTTAATAGACAGGACAACTCAATCCTTAGAACATATCACAACCTCAAGTGGTAAAGAGCCGAAATCAAGGTTCCAAACTAGCTTCACGTTGATGCAAGCACTATAATAAAAATAATTTTTAGTGGTAAAAAAATATACACATTAACAAAGAGTACTAAAATCTTTACTGACATTAATTAATTGATATTGGATCCAATATCGTTATAGGCTCTAGAAATATTTACAAAAAGTAATAATTGTCTAAAAAATACATATTATTGCCGTTAAAAATCATTTTTAATATAGTGACGTGAGCTCTTAGGGATTGAAAGATCAACATGATCTTTTTCCTCTGAAATATTTATTGAGCGACGACTCTTTCCCTATAGAATCACTAAGACCGATTTTCATCTTGGCTCTCGATGGGTGAGTCTTGCGGTCAAGCTCATTATTAAAGCTAAAAAAACAATTAACAATGTATCTAGTTTAGAAAAAAAAATGTTGATTTAACTTTATTGTTTTATCGTGTACTTTTTTATGGTTCTTTTTTAACCAATAAAGATAAAAGATGAATTTTTTTCTTTCTTTCTTTTTTTTTTAATTGTAAAAAACAAAAGTGTATTTGACAAATACAAAGGGACCCAAAAGGACGGAGGAAGATATTCCTCATAATTCGAGAGCTGAAATTTGAGATACGAACAATCAATTCTGTCTCCACGCCTTCTTTCTTTTCTTTGTATTTTCAGTATTTTTTTAAAATAAAATTTTGTATTAATAATTAATATATATTATTTATCTATGCATCTTTTCTTTTAGCATTCACCCACTTTTGTTGAACAGTGTTTAGTTTAGTGTATGCATACCTTATTTATATCTTGAGAGTAAAACAAGGTTATTTTCTATAGATTCTTGTCTCGAGGAAAAACGTTGGAAAAAATAGTGGAAGAGAAAAGTTCATGATAAAATATTATAGAAAATATGTTAAAGCATTCTGAAAATAAACAAAAGCAATAACTACAATAAATAGTATGATAATCGAATTACGTACAATATATAGAAACAACAAATAGTATTAGAAATTGAAGGACCAGAAGTTTGGAAAGATAAGTGAGACACTTTACTATCTACTAACCTTCAACCCTAATTTGTGTCCTCCACACCTATTGTCTAAGGACATTTCCTAAGTAAGCTGAAACTGCGTCATGTTCTATCTAATTAATCATCTCTCTTTAATACTTCTTCAGCCTATTTCTACCTCTCGTGAAACCATCCATTGCCAGCCTTTAATACCTTCCATAGTAGGACATGTTTGTGTATCTCATCTTCACATATTTAATTTTCTAATATAGATATACATGATCGATATGGTTGTGAGCGGAAAATAATAAATTCGGTTGAATCGGCAAGTAATAATCATCATAAAATTTCAAACGTTTTCTCTAAACAATGGAGTACTCACTTTAAAATTTCCTAGGTAAATAATAGTATTTGTTTGGCCTTTGATAGTTTTGATCATTTTTGCCAATTAACCACTAAATTTAGACAGCTAAATCCAAAAATCATTCAAAAATTATATCAACATGCTAAACACTAATCATGCTATAATAGTTAAACATCATGAAATTTAATCTAAAGAAAATGCTTATTCAAAAACTAAATCAATACTGACAACAACAAAATGATAAAAGCCAACGAAAGAAGTATATAGAACAAATATATTTTGTTACTTTCGAAATTCATTGTCACAAAAGAGTAATGGTACGATAGTATATCGACATTGATTTAAAATCTTGAATCTTGTCACTAATTACGAATAACAATCAAGTAAATTGCAAAAGTGACATCAAGTTTATTCCACTTGGGCCTTCAAAAAATTATAACCTGGGTTTGGGCTTGGGCTTTTTTCAAAACAATGATCTGCTGCCAACTGATGGGCTATAGAACCTTGTGTTATATTTCTTTTGAGGCTTACCACAAATGCATTGGCATTCATACCCCATTATGTTACCAAAACAAGAAAACAATCCACTTGAACCACGTGCATGCCTCCTTGCATGGCGACCGGTCGAATGGTAGCTGCTCGAGGCATGTCCCTGGTCGTACACTGGTGGTACCTCTGTCCTCCACCTCTCGAGTTTGGACCTGAGCCCCTCAACGCTCTCGTCCAAACTCCAACCATCCAACACCGAGCTCTTTTGATCATCCAACGGGTATTTTTTTTCCGCCACGGCTGCCGCGACCTCGGATGCTGAAGGCCCAATTTCTGAGTCAGTCCAATGATGAGCATTTCCCTTAATTGGGCCTCCAAATACAAATTTTCCATTGTGTCCCAACCCTTTTGGGCCCCCAAACTCATATCCATTATAATTTTGAATGGGCTTTCCAATAACTGTTATGGGCTCTTTGGGCTCAACAACATTGGGCTTTGTGAGAGATTTTTCATCAACTTTCTTTTCATTTGTGGGCTTTTCTTTGTTCTCAAGCTCTAAAGCTATAAGTTTGAGTTTGGGCTTATCTTCTTTAGGCCCAGTATTATAAAGTGATGATTCTTTACTCACAATTGAATCACTTAAAACTGAGCCTGTTTTGCCCTTTTTACTTTTAGGCTTATCCTCTTTAGGCCCACTTACCATAGAACTTGCTTTGCCTTTCTTTTTTACCAACATTTGTGGTGGAGGCTCCAAAGAAATACTAAGAATTGAGCTTTCTATGTCATAATTATGTGCTTTGTTCTTCTTTTTTGAAGGTTTTACAACTATAGAACCACTAGATTTTGGAACATCATCGTCGAATTTGACACGTTCGCTACGTTCACTCTTTGTACGTAACAATATTGGTTTTATAGTAGTCACGTTGTTATTATTGGTGCTGGTGTTGGTGTTGTTGTTATTGTAGTTGTTGGTAGTAGTGGTGGTGGTGATGGTTTTCTCGTTGTTTGTTTTCTGGTTGTGGTGGTGATGAGGGAGTTGTTCTTCTTCCATCAAATCACGATATCCAACAGCTGACTTGTTTAATTCAGTGTACAATGGCATACTTCTCATGGTACTATCTAGTAATGCAACACCAATGTTCAATATCCCTTGAGGTCTCCCTGATGGACGACGTACCTAATACCAAAAAAATAATACATAAGAAAATATTTGTAATAGAATCATTAATTAGGTTATTTATAATTAAATCCGCTGCGGCCTCTGAACGGCCGTCCCATCTCATCTTGATTTGGCTATACTTGTATGTAGCCAGCCATGTTAGCTCCACATGAGAGCCTTTTAAATAAAAATCATTAATTAGGTTATTTATAATTAAATCCATCTCAATATTCATGACCAATTAATCCATATCATTGAAAATACAATTAGAAAACATTATTCTAAGCAAATGTACTATGAAAATTATATATTAGTCAAAACAATAATAATCTTGAAAACCAAATTTTGAATATATATATATATATATATATATATTATATGACGGAAGAATCAAGAATGGAGCAAAAATTTGCATGCATGCATGCAACTTTACGTAAACATGTTAAACAAATTTCCTATTTTGTAGAAATATTGGAAGAATGAAATTAAGAATGTGTTTGTTACGAAGGAAAATGTTTTCCATAGAAAAATATGTCGAACATTCAAACATGAGAAAATTGAAAAATATTTTATAAATTAAACCTGAAGTGCAACAAAACGCATGCCAAGATTATGAGGATGATGATTATGGTGTGTCCTAGACGGAGGAGGGATGAGGTTTCCGACGAGGACGCGAACGGACCCCACAAGAGAATCCTTAAACCAATGGCCACAATGAATTTCTATCTGTACAGCTGAGGTATCTTGCCGGAGAAACTCCTCATCCACACGAAACACAAATTTATCGTTCCACGTTGGGTTGTTACCTCCTTCTATGTCAACCGCGGTGGTTAGCTTCCGTGTAGGGTGGACCCACACGGTCGCGTAGGTTTTCATTTTCTTGGACATAGGTTCCAAATCTTGAGCGGAGATGATGTTTATTTCCAAGAGTTGGAACGGTTTCAAGACCCCCATTTTGAAAATTTTGGAAATTCACGACGTTTAATAAAAAATTATTATTAGTCGCGAATTTAATCCTGATGGTGAAATGAGAAAGCTTTGTTCGTCGTTCCCTGAAAGGAACGACGATCGAGAAATGAAGAGAGAAGGAGGAGGGGGAGGGCGTGGTGATTTTCTCGAGGAGAGAACATTAAGGCATTGTTACAAAGGAAGAAAATGTGTTTTTGAAATAATGTTTGTGTTTTTTTTTTTGGCCGTAAGGTTCTTCAACTCTTTTTATTGTAAAAAAATTAAGTTTTTCAATATCTGACTTATTTAATAATCAATTAATTAAAACGTGTGTCTGTTTATTTGTGAAAATTTCTCAAATATTACGTATTTACTACTTGCTAAATTATATGTAATCTGAAACTAACATGTCTTATTATTTGAAGTATAGAGAAAAAACAAATTGCAAATAATAATTACGTACTAATTGTATTTACATTATAATTTTCTTATAATTTAGTGATATCAACAAGAGTATTTCTTCATGCGACCATATTTTGGCTGATATTATTCTATTATGTTCTTCGTATAATTTTTTATTGTTGTATTTTTCTTTATTTACGCACCTAATTTTTTTATATAAGCTATTTAGATCTGCCATCGAAAATAACTTTACTATCTTTCACAAACCATAAAATTGTGTATTTTCTCTTATAGAATTACACTGATATTTATTGTTTCTTGAATATTCTAACTCGTGAGGTTGACTCGTTGTAAAAGAGTTCACAAGCATCATGTTGAAACTATATATTGTAATTTATAGTATTTTAATTTATATAACTTATACTAAAGTTAGATGCATTAGCCTTGGTATTTCATAAACATATTCTTTGCTTAGATAAGAATATATATAATGTGCTGTAATTTTTTATTTCTTTTTCACATTTTAGATTAGAATATTTTTTTATTAGATATTTTTTATGTATTTAAAAATAGCTAATTACTGAATGATATTGAATTAACAACTAAAACTTGATTAACGATCCAAAAGTATCCATTTGTCAATTTCTCCTCCTCAAATATCTCCATTTTGTCCAAATTCGGTCCATAACTATCATTTTCTTAATACATTGAAAATGTCATTTTTTAAAATTTTATTTGCACTTTAACCATTTAATTTTATATATATATATATATATATATATATATATATATATTTTATTTTTTTTAAATTATTTTTTTTTAATTATTTTTTATTATTATTATTTTTTTTTATAAAGAAGAAGTCAAAGTACAGATTGGCTGCCACAACTCCACGTGAACACTTTAATTATAAAGCTTTATTTATTAAAATTTTAATTCTTACTCCTCGGTCCCCATTTTAATTCATATAACGTCTATTAAAAATATATATAATTTATTAAATTATCTCTAATTATCAGATATTTTCGAGATTTGAGCTCTAGTAAAAAAACATTTTTCAAAATAAAAAAATATAATTAATAATTAATACAAGAGAATGGTTGCAAATAATTACAATACAATTCTTTTGTAGAGTACTAATTTTTTCTAAAATGATATTTTAGAATAATTTATTTTTAGGAAGCGACATTTATTTTAGAACAAGTAGAATATTTTTTTAATTAAAATTTCCACAGATTATTTTCATTCAAGCTTTGGGATTGAGAATCACAAAGTCCAAAAAAAAAGATACCTATTAACTTGATACTAATATTTTGCTCCACAATAAATTATTATAGATTTCGAATTTGAACTTTGAATATAGACAATTTTATTAGAAATATCACCTCAAAATAGATCCAACAATGGATAATTTTAAATTTTATTAAGGAAAAAAAAACTTGGATAATACTCATACTTTTCATCACTCCAAATTTACGAAAGTTTCCTCCTTTCATGTTCTTACACTCCACAACTTGAGTTTTTTCTTGAAAGTCTTCACATGTCCATTTTTTCCTTAATAAAATCCCACAGTCTTCACAGAAAATCACTTAGAAGAGCTCAATCTGATGGGAATTTAAAAGGGTTATCTTGAAATACTTTAATTTCTTATAATCTTGAAAAACTGTATAAGCTCAAAGGTGACATTTTTATCTTGTCATAAGCAAGAAAGTTCAAAATGTTGCCTAAAGAACCATCATTTTGTATATATAATACAGAGGATGGGGTTGATGAATTAAAGGAAAATCAAGATTTGGTTAGGTCTGTGACAATAGGGGATATTATATCAGATATAGGTAGTAGTGATTTCAGTTTTGGGAAAAGGGGAATGGGGTTGATTAAAGAAGATGAGAATGAAGATGGGGAAAAAAGGGTTTTTTATGAGGTTAATGAACTAGGATTTGAAGAGAGTGAACAAGTAATTAGTTCAAAGTACCTTGGTGGGGTTGAGTTTGAACCTTTAGATTTTGATGGAAATGGAGATGTTGAGGAATATTATAAAAGGGTTCTTAACGAAGATCCATCTAACCCTTTGTTTTTGAGGAATTATGCTCAACATTTGCAGGTCAGTCTTTGTGTCCTGTTCCTTTCAGAAATCATTTTTCTCTTTCCATTTCATATTATTTTATTGTGGTTACTGCTTTTATTCCCTTTTTCAATTGCTTAGAAATGCTTTTTTTTAAGTTGAGGATCTATTGGAAACAACCTCTCTATCTGTATGAGGTAGGGGAAAGGTCGGCGTATACTCTATCCTCTGTAGATCCCATTTGTGTGATGTGATTACAATGGGTATGTTGTTGTCGTTGTCGTTGATTTTTTTTAGTATTTGGTGACATGAGTAGAGCTTAAACCAGAGAAACATGGTCAGTGAGGATTCATATAGCCGACCATAACTTGTTTGGGATTGAGGTCATAGTTGTTATATACATGTTTCATCCTCATGGTGAATCCTTGAAAGATTCTAGGATTGCGAAAGTAAGTTTCTTGTGAGTTCTATAACTGCAAAGTTGGAATTCTAAACATGATCAGTGAGGATTCATAGAGCCGACCGTAACTGTTTGGTATTCAGGTCATAGTTGCTGTTGTATAGTTGTTTGATTCTCTTTGTAAGTCCTTTAGAGATTCTAGGATTGTGAAAAGTAAATTTCTTGTGAGTTCTATAGCTGCAAAGTTGGAATTCTAATTGTTGAGCTAAAGTCATCTCTGTGGATTTGATCTCATGATTGGCTTCTTGCTCTTGCTGTTAAGTTGCTCCTTGATAAAATAGACTAGTTGGATAAGTATGTCAGGATAGTAATAGTAGTTTGAACAACTTTTAACAATTTAGAATATTAGCAGTTGCATAACCAAGTCACAAAAAGGGAAAGTAAGTGAGAAGACTCTTCTTTCATGGTGTTCTAGCAATGGCAATGTACGCCGACAATAAAATTTACTAGTGGTTTGAAATGTAAAAAGCATACAACAGTAACTGATTCAAATGCTATTCTGGTCTTCCTAATAGATACTTCGGAAATCTGGTCATTATAGATATTGTGATTCTTTTGCTGGAAAAGCACACAACATTATATGCTTTAGATGCTATGTGGTTTTAGATATTTCTCCATCTTTATTTTTGTCGTTTTCTTGATATCTAGTCCAATCTTGATTCTGTTTTTGTGGCGACAACTTTTTCATGTAACCCACTGTATTCTTGTCTATAGTCTAAGGGAGATCTTTCTGGAGCTGAACACTGTTACTTTCAAGCTACACTAGCTGATCCAAAAGATGGAGATACCTTGTCACAGTATGCTAAATTAGTATGGGAGCTGCACCAAGATAAAAATAGAGCATCAGATTACTTTGAACGTGCAGTTCGTGCTGCTCCTGAGAACAGGTTATACTTGACTTGCACCTTTCATCGAAATGAGAGAATGAGTAATTGGTTCAATTGGATATTGATTTACAAAACCTGGGCATCTGAAGAAACTATTTGTCTCCTCTCCTCATCTTCTCCTTTTTAGTAGTATTTGTGTAGCATCTTAGTCTTAAATTTTAACTACTGCAGCTTCTTTGCTTTGTTCATCTTGCTATTTTGTTGTTGTTATTTTTTCTTTCAATCCTGCTTTGATTAAAATTCTTTTGAGCTGAGGGTCTAACAGAAACAGCCTCTCTATCCCACAAAGGTGGGGGTAAGGTTTGGGTACATCTTACCTGCCCAAAACCCACTTGTGGAATTACACATATGTTCTTGTTGTTGAAATCTATTATTGTTTCCAGCCATGTTCTTGGAGCATATGCTAGTTTCCTCTGGGACATCAATGACGATGAAAGTGAGGATGAAATGAACACACAGAGTGATAAGACTAAGGTTTCTTCCATTCTTTCTGCTTCAACGAGTACATATGTCTGAACTCTGTTTGACTTAAAGTTTCTTCTGGATGTGCCAGATTGAGGAAAGTGGGGAAGCTACTGTATCCCGGAACGTAGATTACGAAGAAGCTAACAGACCTGTTAGCCCTCCCTTACATCTTGCTGCAGGATTAGGAATTGGGGTTAATCTAGTTGGTGGCGGCTCTCCTGTTGATTATAATGTTGCTGTATCTGATATGGACGGAAATGCTGAGGAGGAGTACATGAGAATGATCAAAGAAAATCCTCATAACCCCGTGCTTTTAAGAAACTATGCTCAGTTTCTTAGTCTGGTGAATGTTTCTTATCTTCTGCACTAAATGTTCTTTATTAACATGTATATCATCCATCATATGCTTACAACAATGCCCATTTGATATCTAAATATTATCTTGTTTTAGAAATGTGTAATTATCCAAAGTTGCAATCATCGACACAGTCGTTCTATGGTTTTTCAGATCTCAACTCTTTCTTTAAATTGTACAAAATAACCGCCGGTCACCCTAATTCAGTACAATTGGGACGGAGAAATATAAATGCATGCCCAAATATGAAATTTTCTTGAACATTATGTCATTCCTTTCACAAGATCTTTACTATAGCTACAACAGTTTATGATTTACTTATCAGAATGTAACTAAAAACAAGAAGAGCTGTCTCCCTTCATTGGGGTTTACATATAATAATATCGACTGGTCTTGCTACTTCTGACATTTCTCATGTTTGCTGTTGGACTGGCAGTCTAAGGGAGACCTACTAGGTGCTGAAGAATATTACTCACGCGCAATTCTAGCGGATCCTACTCATGGAGAAACTATTTCACAGTATGCCATGTTGATATGGCAACTTCATCAGGATAAAGATAAAGCCTCATCCTACTTTAAGGGGGCAGTTCAAGCTTCTCCAGAAGACAGGTAATATTGAATTGAAGCCCCTCATTTTTTATTCGCAACATTTGGAATTAAAAGTAATAGTGGTAACTTAATTACCTAAGACATTTCCTACTTGGTCAGTTACTAAGACGATTTTACAGATTTATGTGATGTATGTAGGACAAGTGCTACTATTTGATAGCATGGAAAAGGTTAATGAGAAATGATACTAATATAAGGTTGTTGGTAACTTGGTATTATGCGAAATGTATCTGTGTAATAATACGAAGATCTTTGGTATGATGTCAAATCATTTGTGCGTTGCGGTTTAAATTAGAAATTGTGTGGTTGCTACTTGCCCATCAAGTTCATTGTTCTCATTGTCTGAGACTCTGAGTTGCTAGCTTTTTTTTTTTTTTTTGGCTTTTCAGCGACGTGCTTGCTGCATATGCTAGATTTCTCTGGCAAACGGAGGAAGATGAAAGCGGAGAAGAAGATGAAACATTAGGCAGTCACAATGGAGCACCACTTCTGCTAGGAGTTGTGGCTTCAAATACCTAAATCCTGACATCGAATGAATTCACAATCCAGCTTCCAATTCATAATTTTATTTTCTCAAGCTTTTCGCGTTATCTAAAGACTTAGAGCTTTCTCTTGTTGTGGAGGATCAAGCATTCTGGGAAAAAAATTAAATGGTAAATGTGGATTAGTGAGCAATAAAAATGTGAACAATAATGTTAAATTGACCTTGTACAATGTTCATTTTGGGAATAATAATAGTAGATGAAGGAGTTGAATAATTTAAATGGAGACTCTGCATTGTAGTAATATATTCCTCTATTTAGTTGACAGTGCTACAACCTTCATAAATTAGCACTAGAGAAGTCATTTTTAAGGGACTTGCTATCCACACATACATGCTACCTTCTACCAACACAAGTATCGTATAATTCTATCCACCAAGGACTCACAATGCTTTTTAAGGGCCAATGCAAATGATGACAAATGATATCTTTGAACACATGGCCATCCCAATATTTAAGAAGCCAAAACACTAAAATAAATCTGTTTCCCAAAGTGTTCCAACTGTAGCACATCAACTCATTTCCTTGCAAAGATGGGTTGAAGAAAATTTCAAACGACACCACACAGCATAATGAAAGACCCGCACCGCCTTGTCCCCATTGACATTCCCTATTTATAGTTTGTGCCAATACTGGAGATGTTCATGCTGGAGAGAGCATGTATGCAGAACAGTCGGTTAAAAACGAAAAGATCACATGAGAAACTTGCGCAAAATATCGACTAGCAGGCCAAAACTGCATTAATAATCATTTTCGGTAAAAGTCTATTCATGTACGGAAAAGCAACACTAGCTATTTCTGCCAAAAAATTATATGAATTTGGGATGCTTCCTTCCACAAATCTAAATTTTGATGCTTCTCAAAGTATACTAATGTTTTGGAGAACTATGAAGACAAAAAAGCTGTTGGCAACATGGCTTGTACAGAAGGGGTATTGTCTTTCCTTCATGAATTCAACTTCAGCTTATTCCCATGAGTACTGCTCATTTCTCAGGCTTTGCTGATTGCTAGGGTAAGCTCTTTCTTGCCGAGGAGCTTGTCTATAGTAACCATTTCCCCTTGATCTGCCATAGTCACGGTCACCTCCGTCTTGACCACCTCTCCCAAAACCACGGCCACCATAGCGCCCCCTTCCATCCATGGAGTAGCTAACTCTGCCTCTACCCCTTCCTCCTGTGTCCACATTTTAAAGACAAACTAAATGAATCTTAAGAAAGTTGTGAAATGTATGAAGCAGTAACAAGGGAACAGGCTTAGCAAAATGATACCTAAACAGTTCTATTTTGGCTAATTAGCATACAGGAATCAAACAATAAGCCTTGTTTACCTGAAGTATTAAAGAAGGCCACTTGTTATTTACTACTACGAGGTCCTAAGTAAATTCCAATGACACCAGCATAATGATTTGTTCTGAGACTAATACCATGGTCAAGATGTGGGAGCCAAATATTTACATCAGTTGCAGCCTGACAAGAATGCAAGTCAACTGGTGTAACTATAGTCCCCACTGATTATTCTCTACTTCCTGCTTTTCATTATTCATCTTGAAAATAAGTATTGCAAGTAGATCCAACAAAGTACTCCCTCTGTCCCAATTTGTATTGACTTATCTTTTTAGTCAGACTCAAAAAGAATTGTCACATTTTTATATTTAGAAATAATTTGGTTTTAAAATTCCCATTTTACCCTTCATGAAATGATTTGTCACACAAAGATCAACAAATTATTTTAAACCACGAGTTTGAAGATTTTTTTTTCTTAAACTCCGAGTCAAGTCAAACTAACTCACATAAATTGAGGCGGGGGAGTAGTACTGTTCACTTTACACTGAATTATTTTTATGAAAACACAGCTCTCTCCAGAGTTAAAACTTTCCTCCGAGAAAAAAAAGAAGGTATGAGGACAGGTTGGTTGATCCACTTCTCTTCCACCAAGTAGAAATCAAAGTAAATGATATGACACTTGACAAAACAATGTAAAAAAGGTGTCCAAACACCTGCAAGAAGAGTATTTAAATTTGCTCTTCTTGCAGGCTGGACATCTTTTCTACTTTTGTTTTGTCAAGAGTCATGTCATTGACTTCGATTCCTACTTGGTGGACGATAAGGGATGTAAATTGCTGAAGGTGTGCCTAGTGATCACCTAGTTGAAACATATAATGCTTAGAAGATCTTAGAAAGAAACAAGAAAGAATTTAGCTTGAAGATGCGCTTGTTTCTGTGAATGAGAAATGCAATAGCTTATTTATTGACCTACAATTGAGAAGATAAAGCCACTTACTTCCTCGAATTAAGTTGTTTCTGTTCGGTCTCCTCCCTTCAATGTACAACTGGTGTCCACCAATCTGAACAGTAGATGCCTGCAACAAAGATTACATAGATTTCAGTACCTACTCTGAATGTAAATGCTGTAATTAGTCTTAGCTGAAGGTATCAATAACAATTCAATGAAGGCGAGATAAATAGATCGAAAAAGAACATATTCACAACTCCCACATAACTTTACATGGAATACTTCGAATTTGTGCCAGTTTATTACTTCATTTGACCTCATACATAAAATATAGCATCATTCTCAATTACTCAAATAACAAACCTCAATTGCATTGAAACTTTAACACAAAAAGTATAATTAAAGATGGCTCAAAATTTTGAAATGTCAGTTCAAACCTCAATTGCATTCTGAACCCCAGTTACATCTTCAAATTCGACAAATGCATAGCATACATCAATGTCCTGCATCACATCAAATTCCAGATGAACTTAATATTGCCCTAATCTAGATTCAAGAGTATAGGGCAAAAGAAAGATGATAAAACAAACCTTTCGCGTTCTAATGGCAACAGCATCAGGCTTTAATTTACCAAACTTTTTGAATTCCTCCTCAATTTCATAAGCAGCCATTGTGGTAGGCACATTTTTGACATATACAGACTTAACTTCAACTGCAAAAAGTTCAAAAAGGAAAATCATGAAAGCATATCACTCAAATGAGGTCCCTTTAAAAATAATACACATCCCTGAGAAGACAGGATGAGTACATTATGCCAAAGTACGAGAAACTTACCTTCATCTTCAACAGCTGAAGCCTCATCTGTTGCCTCAGTATACCTCTCAATAGTATTAGTCGAATGAACTGATGGCAGAGCAGGAGGCTCTGGCACATGTTGCCACTCTGAAGGAGGAGGTGTAGGTTTGTTGAGAGAAGACTGGGCCAGTCCTCCTTGTGCAGAATTGGCTTTAGTAACTTGTAGCTTCCAAATTAGAATCAACCAAATAAAATTAGTTGATCACAAAAGCGTACTCAAGACAATATGAGAATGTAACGATAAGAAGGTAAAGGTAAAGGTCATGGCATACAATAGAAGCATAAGTATGCTTTTGGGGCTCTGCAACAGGTTCCTCAACAGGGCAGGATAAATGGTCTTGTACTGCATTAATTGTACTCTGAAGTGGGCCGTTTGACTGCACTGCAAAATTATCTTCAAGGATATTTTCGGCTTCGGGGACATGCTGAAGCCGTTCCTCCGGAAAACTATAGTTATTGACAGGCCCGTTATCTTCAATTTTAGGAGCATCAGCGAACTCCCTTGCTTGGATTTCTCCACCAAACATGTAGTTGGGCACTGCAGAAACCATCATTAATTCTTAACATATGCACATTCCCTTGTCTCATAATATTGTAGCATTAGCATGCAGAATTACAGAGAAAATGTATCCCAAGTTTTCTTTCAGAAGAATTGACATTCAAGTACATAATTTTCTTCTCACCAATTTATAGCACATCACTTAAACTTCTTCTCACCAGAAAAAAAAGGTATGAACATAGGTAAAATAGTGAGCTTCAGCATTTGAAGCTACTAGAAATATTCTCCCCACATTACCCCTACATGTGTGGGGTAGATCCTCCAAGAAAAAGGTAAGAAAGGAGAATGTCTTAACCATTACAGCAATGATTTTTTTTTATAAAAACAGAGTAATATTTTTTTTAGTATAGTAAATCTTAAAAAAACAGAATTCAGACCTTATCTGAGGATGAAAACCTTTAAGATTGAACTCATACCTTGCTCCTGAAGTGCATTGGAAGCATTCAGCTTGGAATCAAGGTTAGTATGTGCTAGATAGGCTAATGGTTGCTGAAGAATTTGATCCTCATCAACATAGTGAAAGATATCATTGAGGACAAAGTATCCTTTTTCCTGGGGTGCAAGGAAAAATGATTGTACAAACTTCCTACTCCTGTTGATACCTTTCACATTGACAGAACCTGAAACCATCACAAGGACACCACCATTCCATGATTCCAAGGAATGGAGCGTTTTTATCTCTATTCCAGTGTACTGGAGTGACATGATAAGGGTGTGAATTTGCTGCAGAACACAGAAAGAGCAATGAAAAAAAGTAGTAGAATGATTAATATTGGGGGCTAAAGGAGCAATACACATCATGAACCATGATTATTAGTTAGTTGAGCATAACAGAAGTTTTATTATATTGGAATAGAACAATTATAGAAGTTGTTCAAAGATAAAATCTCCCTCTTTTATGACTTAGAAATCTTTTACTTTTATTAGTATATTAAAGCATGCAAGTATCAACTCACGGGTAGTTATCATTTTTTTTTAGATAAAGTAACCCACTGGTAGTTATGATACTAAAAAGGACCTCGCGACAGCAGCAAAATAAGAAGCTCCTCTGATGGAAGTGCATGCCTTGGGGAACTTGACACTCTTTCAGGTTTCAACTTCTAGCGGACAGAAAAAACATTAATACAGCTGACTGGGGAGACAGAGAACTTGATGGACAAGCTTCAATTTTTGTTTTTCAGAAAAAATAACTTCTAACCTAAAAATCTAGAACATGGATGTTAAGGCTGCACTCATATGATATTTTTCCATATTAGGTGCTCTGTTTTGGAACAGGACTACATCATAGAAAAACTCAAAACTAATCTAGAACGTATGGACATCATATAGATGACATGACTGTAGACATGAGGTTCCAGTTAAGGACATGCATCTAGCAAGAGCAACCAATCATTGGTTAGCCAATTATACCACTTAATTTAGAAATAACTTCACAGAAGATTTTGCTCATAAGGAAGTTAGACAAGGAACTTAAGATAAAATACCAGCATTCCTGAAGCAGTCTCTCTGGTGCTGGAATCAATTCGAAGCACGGTACTAGCATCACTGTAGAACTGGTGAACAAAATCCGGTTGGGTCTGTAACATCTGATAATACTGGCCCACAAAGTATGTCCCCACCTGAATCATTACCCAAAACCACAGAAAGATGAAATTCAGATCCCAGACATTAAATATCAAACAATAAATCAACACTTCAATCCTAAACTAGTTGGGATCGGCAATATGAGCTCTTTATATATTCCCCTCTATTTAGACTCATTTCATTGTAACGCTTATAAGTAATTTGACTTCTAAAGAAAAAGAAGGGTTCTATACAGAATAAAGGATCTCTAAATCTCACACTTATCCTTACCTAATCTAATGTAAGTGAAATGATAACAACTAACCTAATAGGTTAGTCCTAATTAGACCATAACTAATTGTTTTTTGGATCATTTATCCTTAACTAGCTGGTAGTGTCTATATATATCGTTTGTTTCTATTGTGCTATATGCTTAATTAAGTTTGCATTGATTACTAGATTCAGAAGCTTTTTTCTCAGAAAACCTGTCCCAATTTAGGACATTTAATCACTACACCATCACAACTACATACATATGCATTTATAGGGAAATAAACACCAAAAAAAGCTTCCTCTAGTAGTTCCTATATCTCTTAAAACTGAATATACACACGTATATCCATAAAGAATTTTTCCTGAAACAGGTAACATCATATACATAAAAAGTTCATCTTTATACTACAGAACTGTTTTTTGGAACAAAAGATTTCATCTTTACACTAAAAAATTTTTACATTTCCAAGTCACTTAATACCCAATTCGACACGGTAAGGTAACTAGCAAAACAGGGTAAATGACCATGGCCAGAAACCAGGTAAGGCAAAGGGGTTTCATCCAAAACCCCTTCAGCCAATAATCCATTCATATATATAACCACAGATATAAAAAAAAAATGAGCATTCCTCGCTCCATATACAAGCTCCATTTACAAATGACTAAACAGACATGGAAGAAACAGCAAAAACACAAATTTGCCTTCACATTTCTACTCAACTTCTCTGCAAATGACTTATACAAACAAAGAATAAACGGACAAAGACTCTTTTTTATAGCAGAAGAGATACCTGAGCAGCAGTGACTGGCAAGTGAAAATGCGTCGCCATTTCGTAAAACCCGGTGGCGGCGGCGGCGGCTTAAGCAGCGGTAGAAATGAACTCGTCAATCCAATTAGAATGAGAATCTAAAAAACCTAGATCTAACAAAAGATCTAAAATCCCCAAAAAAACCCTAGATTTTCAGCATTCACATTTGCGCCGCAAGCAAAAAAGCAGCAACAGAGTCTTCTCCCATCACTCCACAAACAGTGAATAGAAGTGAATTCGCTTGTTACTGACTCTTCAATTTTTAGAGAGAGAAAATGGAGCGACCTCTTGAGACCACTGGTTCTAGAGAGAGAGTGAGCTGCTGAAATTTATAGCCTTTTTTTTTCCCTCGTTAGAAATAAGGTGCTGCTGCCTGTGTTTTTGGGACGGTGGCGCTGCTTTTTTATTGGTTGAGTGAATGTCCGCTTGTTATCCACCGTTGATTTAGACCTCATGATAGGGCTTTTTCTTTTTTATTTGCTTAGAATTATCTACTAGTTAGTGTGAATGTCCCCGGTGTGAATGTTTTCCATGGAACATGTTTGGTACAAATAAAAATGTGTTCTTGAAAAATAAGTTGTTTATAACTTATTTTTTTATATTTGGTTGGTGAGTGGAAAATATAATTGATGAATGAATTATTTTTTAAAAAAATATCTATTATTTTTTGTTAGAGAGTAGAATTTATTTTTTTAGAAAAATAATTTCTAACCTGAAAATCAACTTGATAATTGATCTGGCACTCGATCCAGACACCTAATATGGGACCTTGATCCCTACTCTTGACACAGGACTCGATTTGAACTGGACTCAATCTTGACCATGACCTTAATTGGGACATGATCCTAAGATCTAACCCAAGACCTAATCCCGACTTTCGAACTGGAATATGATCCTAAGACCCGACCTTGACTCTCAAACCCCAACATTTGACTTAAGATCCAGCTTTTGAAACGGTATTTGACCCTAGACCCGACACCTGACCACCATTTAAGACCCAACCCATATCTTGACCCGACACCCCGAGATCTAACCCTAACCCAAGACCTGGCCCCAACCTTGACACCCAACTCGAGACCCAACCCTAACCCTGATTTGAGACCCAACCCCCGACTTGATACCCCAACTCTAACCCCGACACCCAACCTCAATCCCGACCCTAATTTTGTAAATTTATTAGTAAGGCAAGATATGACTAATATATAGTGTGAAGTGTCGTGTGATAAATTAAAAATTGATTTGTTGTAAAGTAAATAGAGGGCAAGGTAGGGAAGGAAGGGAGGAGATAAGACGATCAATGATCGTAGTTTTGTTGAATCACAATGATCATATACATTTATTAGCAAGAAATTATTAGCACCAAGCAAGATGTGACTACAATATAGAGGGGTGATATACAAACGACTTAAATGAAGTGGTGATAGATGAGTTAAAACTTAATTTTTGAAAGTATTTAAGGTGTAAGGCGAGTTGGGAATTGATTGTAGTTAGGGGTGTGCAAATTTCGAATCGAAAAAATATTATTGTGTTATTGGGTTTTTAATGGGTTTATAAAAAAAAAGTTATTGGGTTATTAATTCAATATCAATTTTTACTATTGGGTTATTAGGTAAACCGATAACCCAATAAGACGGTAATAATTTACTACTTTACCCTTCCTAAATATTAGATATTAATAATTTAATATATAACTAGAAACTATAATTACATCAAATTATTAGTACTCTACCCACTTCAGACTAGGCTCGCTTTACTAGTCTTTACTGTTTACTCAAAACTTAAAAACTAAAGTAAGGGTTCACAATTGTAGCTATTTGATTTTAGTTTTAGTTTAAATCTTGTTGGACTATTTGATTTAATTTTAGTTTGTAATTGTAGGTTGTAGCTTTTGTAAGTTTGTAAAGGTCTGTAACTTGATTAACATCATAAGAAATTCCACACTATGTTTTGGCGTTGACACGTAATTATATCCTTCATACTATATTTTCTCTTATTGACGCAATTTCTCATTATTTTTCTTGTTTCACTATATCAAAATATTTAGAGAAGTGAGAAGTCATCTAATATTTTACAGACATTTTCTTATTGGGTAAACCAAAAATCAAATTAATAACGATCAAAAACCAATAAACCGAAAACCAATAAAAAATCTCTTATTAATTTGTTATTTGGATTAACATATTTAAAAACCGATAAATCGAATCGATAATACATAAAACCAAACCGAACCGACCGATGCACCTCCTTAGTTCTTTGAAATGGCATCAATCATATACATTTATTAATAAGAAAATATTAGAAGTTAAATATATTACCGTGAAGCAAGAAATTACTTAAATAAAGTGGTGGTGACTGACTTCTTTAATAAATAAATAAATACATGGCAGAGCAGGGAAATAAGAAGACAAGTAGGGATGACAATGAGACGGAGCGGGTTTTAATATTTGCAGTGCAGTGCGGGTTAGAGCTTTAGCGGAGCGGGACAGGTACGCGGGTTGAATTTTTATTTATTTCAACACACTTGATTCCTAGCCATTCTTGATAAATTTCTCTTATCTATAACTTCGATTTTACTTACCCTTTTAGGTAATCGTGCAAATTCTTGATTGTCTCTTTTCATTAATGGGGTATGTAGTTTTTCTTATTATTTGATCCCAATTTAATATTAACTGAGGATAAATCATATAGATTCATTATATTTTACTATTTAGGTTGTGGAAAATAATACAAAATCACTTGGTTCCTTATGTATTTGAATATTATTTTTGCTATTTTCTACTTCGCAATTAATCTTCTTAATATTATGCACATGTTGTTGTTAATACTTATTTTAAACTAGTAGATTATATTAAATTTAATGAAACTTGATTTAAGGCACAAATTTGGACGGATCTTATATTGGAAAGGCAAAAAGTCATTCGTGTAGTGCAGGAGCACTCACATTTTTTTTACTTACTCTTTCACTTTTATTTCAAAATTAGGCTCGCTCTAGGCTAGTTCTGGACCTCTCTCGAACAAGGGAAGGACAACATATCATTAACTTCAATTGAACAAGCTTAACCTTGATAAGAAAAGATTGTAGACTGACGTTGAATGCTTCAACTTGGCCACTGAAGAAGGCGAAGATTAGACGAGAGGCTAGGCCAACTTACTACTGAGCTTTAGGCCCCATAGTTGAAAATATATTCCTATTTACTTAGGATATTTCTACAAGAAACAGATCCCAAGTATTATCTAGTGAAATTGCTTGTACTAATAAGGCCACCAATTAGTTTGAGTCATTTAATAGTTTTCTAAAATATGATGAAAGGAACAATTACATCTCTCTCTAAATCACAAAATGAAGGAATGAGAACAAAAAAAGAAAGCTCAATGTATGGGGGATGTAATTCAAATAGTTACATCTACTTTTGACCTAGTTAAAGCCTTTTTAGCCATCTTAATCCATGAACTAAAATTGTTCTTATATAGATGGCAAATTTCAACTTTTACAACTAATATACAAAGAATCTTGTCCCATCTTATTGTTTCTTCCCTTGTGCTAAGCTAACTCGCAATGCCCTTCCATCCAATTCCTGAAAAAGACATACAAAGGGGGCAAAATTGTAAGTAGTTATTTCATTTTTCTCAAGAAATTGAAGTTACGTGTATCGATGATGTACAATATTTATGCAATCATATCACTTATAAGGTAATTATATGTATATAATATATGACAATTCACGTGAGATACACTCAAACTGATTTGTAGGACAATACGTAGGATGCGTGTGTCTACTAGTTCAACTTTATATAAGTTTAAGTGCCTACTTGTGCACACCAAAATTTTGATGGCATAGATGTCAGCTAAAACCAAGTTAAATAACACGTTTATGTATTATCCCAATATGAGATATGTCTTTGGTTTACACTAGATAAGTTGGGATACACTTTTATTTCCAACTTTAACCTTTGATATTTTGAAGAACTTTGGTGAAGGGTATTTAGGATTGTTATCCTACCGTGAAGGTGGTTGAAAATAATACCTCAATTGTGGTATAAATAATCCCAGGATCGATAACCAGAATTGAAAATTCAACTAACCACGAGATTAAATAATCTCGTATTTGATCCTGGAACTATTATACCTTAATCCATAATCGAAACTACCTATGACATAAATCCTTTCATAAGAAATGATCTGAACAAATGAAATGTTTCAAAAAGAGAGTTAAACAAATGCATACCACTCCATTGAGGTTGTTAAGAGCATTCTCCATTTCTTCTCTAGTCTCAAAGCTCACAAAACCGTAGCCACGTGATCTCCCGGTCTCACCATCATATAGTACCCTAGCTCCAACAACAGCTCCATATTCTTGAAATGCTTGTGCCAAACTTTCAGATGAGACTGACCACGCCAAATTACCAACGAAGAGCTTGTGTTCTGTTTCAGGGTAAAGTGGTTCTTTTGGTTTAGGCTTGTCCGAGAAATTCACCCTTAAGGTTCTGCCACCATACTCCTGGAATAAGTGAATCTTGCTTCAGTTTTGTAGCCTCAGATCATCTCAACGTCAGATATATTTCGTAATATTCGAAGCAAACATTCATGAAAGGAAATTGAAATAACCACTTACTCTTCTGTCTAGATTTTCGATGACTGTCTTGCAATCTTCAAGAGAACTCATTGTCACAAAAGCAAATCCTCTGCTTTTACCTGTGTCCCTATCATAAAGAACCTGGAGAAATTGGATAAATTAACATGTAAAATATATTTAGGACATATATAGGAGGAAGATTTTGGTTTTGATTAGGAGGAAGTTCTTTTGTAGCATTAAAAAGATGGCTAAATCGCAGCGTACATGCTTTTATAACGTTTTAATTATGAGCGCAGTTCCACTTCAGGTCAAGTTCAATCCAACCTTCAAACCTTCTTGCGCGCAAGTGATCACCTTGGCTCTTATTTCAACTGTCTTTCACTTAACTAACTCAGTCAAAACTGGAAAGTAACATTTTCAAAATACAGCGTTCAGTTGCTAACTTTCATATTCAAGTTTGAGTCTGAATACTAATTACGTTTGGAACTTATTCATCATCAACTTAATCATGAAGCAATAGGGTGCACTTGTTGGCTCTGTTACATGAACTTGTAGACAAGTATGTATCTACATGTATAAGTATATAAAAAGGTAAATTCATTTTTTGTTTTCTATTTTTAGTACATCTAGAGGGATTTTGACAATGCACCCACCTCTTATCACATTTTTTCTACACAAATATGTCACGATATATAAGTGAAGGATCCATGTAACATAGCTAAGGTGGTATGACATACGCTCACATTTTAGCACCTATTTATTCCGTGAATACTTATTTTCCATGAGATATAGTCAAGATCATCAATGACTCTATGTAAACACAGAATGTGTCAATGTGGTTCACAAAATGGGAACACAAAAACCAGAGCGTAGATCGAACACCTTAATCTACTTCAAGAAGTAACTGTAACATAATAATATATCGAAATTCAATCCTCAACTAAGCAATTCACTAGAAAATATTTTTGTCTCTAAACAATTCAATAAGAAAAGGCAACTACTTTAGCTTTTCATATCCCTGATATACACCATATATACATGGGAAAACAACACAAATCCCACTCGTTTAGAGCCTAATTACGTGCCTTCTTGTGAGTTTTCGATATTACCATTTGTTCAATATTTTAGTCACCAAACACATGTATCTGGTGCGCCCATATACATGTATCTCGGACATATGGGGTCTAATTTGTTCCAATATATTGTATCCAAATAGATTCGCGTATCGGGTTGGAATTGACTATACGAATACGCAGAGGCGAAGCCAAGGTTAGGAGTTTGGGGTTCTAAATTTTGTTCTCACAAGTTATTATACATATATATATATATATATATATATATATATATATATATTTTAATACTAATACAATGTCTATGAAAAAGCTAGTGGGTCCGAAGTCACGAACCCCACCTAGCTCCGCCTCTGCGAATGCACATATGTCGCTCTAATTTAAGTAAAATGCATACCTCAACAAGCTCAGGACTAGCATAGTCTTGAACAATCCCAGCAAGTTGTGCACTATCACAAAGATAAGGCAAATTCCCAAAATAAAGCTTAGTATTAACACCTTCACTTTCACTACTCCCATCGGAACCCTCTCCTACCTTCTCCTCCTCCTCATCCACTGCCGGCGCCGGCACCTCTTCCTCCTCCTCCGTTACCGCCGCTTCCACCTCCTCTTGCACCACCGCAGCTGCCAGCCTCGGCAATACCCTCCACTTCTTGTAAATCGACGTCACTTCACTTGACGACGATGAAATTGAAGTTAGATTTGGAGTTCTAGTTGATGAAATTTTAAGTAAATGATCGGAATTAGTCCAATTTAATTTAGAACGTATACAATGAAGACTGGAAAATGAAGAAGCTACTGCTGTGGCAGCTGCGGCCGCCATGATTTCGCCGGAATTTCAATTTTGATCGGACAATTTTATTTTAGATGGAGAAGTATTATTAGTGAAGAGGTGAGAAAAAATGGAGGGATATTATTATTGAGTATTTATTTATTTGAGTGGTGAGGTGGAGAGAAGAAATCCAAAGAGATAGGAGAAAATATAGATGAAGTGGATATTTGTATAATTGATAAGGTTTTTGGATTATTACTTTTTTTTTCTTGTTTTAATTGAATTGAAACTCTTTTTTTATTGGCTATTTTGGTAATCTTTTTGTAATGTTGGTGTTTCTTAGCCACACAACATGTTGCAAACTTTCTAGAAAGTGAAATGAGAAACAAAAGTACAACATATGTAATCACGTAACTTCGTAGAGATAGAGAGATTGTTTTTGAAAAATATTTGAATTTAGTGTAGTAGATTAAAGTAGTTATGAAAAGAAAATATGAAAGTGAAGAGAATAACAAATTGTATCGAGTATTCAGAAAAAGGAATAGTAATAACAAGGAAATGATGTGGTAACTGAAACATAATAGACAACAGATGATAACATATTTCAAAACCAAAACACTACATTTCTAAGAAATGTTTGTCATCGATTGACATCTATTCTCCTATCTTTAACTCATCATTGAGGTTGGTTTTAGTATAAAGGGAGTAATGTAATAGTTTAATTAAGATGGTTTAGATGATAAATAAAAGATGTAATATATAGATTGTTCTTTTAACTTGACTTCAGTTGATATCTATGTCTTTCAATTGCGTAAATAGACATTTAAACTTATATAAAGTTGAACAATTAAATATGCACGTCCTATATGACATAATACAGTAGGATGCGAATTGCCAAAAACCCCTGAACTCAAAATTATCAAATTGTATGAGAAAATGGCCTCGTTGAAGAAGTAAAAAAAGTGTTTGATGAAATGCCTCAGAGAAACAAAGTCATATGGGATGCAATGATTAGAAGGTACTTTCAAAATGGGAATATTGAGAAAGTTGTGTTTTGTATAATGAAATGCCTTCTAGTGATTTGTTTTCTTACGAGCACCAAGATTTTAGGCAGAAGCGAAGTCAGAATTTTAACTTTATGAATTTTGAATATTTAAAGTAACTACTTTAAGTGTTGGTAACTGAGTTCTAGATTCAAATTGAGTTAATAATCCATGTTTGAGACGATATGAATAAAAGAACTTATATTATACTATTCAATTCTCGTCAACGAACTGATTTGATAGTTTAGAAAATGGTATTCTCGACATTGATTCACTTTAAGATAACTGAAAGACAATATTTATTCATTAAATTTAAGGGCTAAAGATTTATCATCTTCATGAGATTAAATCCCGATCGAGTTCAAAAGTTTAAGAAACTAAGCCTTGTGTATCATATCATATATATTGAACAACACATTTTATGCTTGGTACAAACTTTTCACAAGCAAAGCTTGTCTATCTTATTCAAAGTTCTTTCCATGACATATATAGAAATTGGAAAGAACACACAACAACCAAAAAAAAACTATAACATGCAATACTAAAACTCAAACCCCAACTCTTCAACTCAGGTACGTGCAGGTCTAATTCTTTTTTCATCACTTAAGCGTAGACAGAAGGATTAGCGAGGAGGTAATCTTCGACAGCCTTGAAAAGTTCCATGGCTTGTTTCTTGCCTTCATTGTGTTCTTCTTCCTTTAAAACATAGTCACCTTTTGTATGGTACTCAGTTTTTGTCTTGCAAACACAACCTCCATTTCCAGCAGCTTCAAATTTTATATCATAGGTAATTGATTCCAATTTGTCTCCAAGAACATCACCTTCTATAAGTGAATATTTTGTTACCAAATTCTTGTCATCAATTGCATGAATCTTGTGCTTCAAATACTTTATTGGACCACCTGATATTAACAAAAATATAAGTTTTGTATACTATCGGTGTAAATAGTTTATTAAATTATCGAGTCATCCAAAGAATATCTATAGATACATGTGTTAAATGAGCAAGTTGAAATATATTGTATTCTATTAAAAACACATCTAAATTAAAGTATTTTGATTTTTTTAGTTTTATATTATCTTCTTTAAGTGAGTTATGTATCTAAACTATCAGATGTATGAGCTTTCTATCTGAACTATCATTAAATATTTATCAAAACACACTTGAACTATTAGTTGTTCACTTTTCTTATCAAAACAATGAACGACTGATAGTTCAAATGTGTTTTGAGAAATATTTGATGATAGTCCATGTAGGAAACTCACATACATATCAAAACACACTTGAATGATCAATTGTTCGCTTTTCTTATCTAAATAATAGTTATATTTCAGGTAGAAAAAATGAAGGACTGATAGCTCAAATATGTTTCGAGAAACATTTGATGATATATAGTCCAGATAGGAAACTCAGACACTTGATATATAGTTCAGATATGAAACTCAAAAACTTGAGATACTTAGCTTTAAATGTGTTTAATTTTAACATTTCACTAAAAAAAAATTGTTTAACTGTATTCACTAAGGATATGCAAAAGATATTTACACAATTAGATCCTTCATTTATTCTGGCTAGGTAGTAAAAATGATAAATGTGAAACTAATTATATTACCCTCAACAAAGTTCATCTTCCTGATGCTTCCATCTCCCTCAGTCTCAATATTCTTAACATTTGGCATCAATTTAGGGATAAGATTGTCAGCATCAACAACCAAAGCTTTGAACAACCTAGTAGGAGACACTCTGCTTGTGGCTTCATGTGTATAGGTAGTGAGACCCATAGTGTTAGTTTTCTTTCAACTTTTAGTAATAAAAAAGAGAATATATATGAGAAGTGAAATCAATGTGCTAGCTAGTTTTGAGTTGTGGGATATAATGATAAGTTTTAGATGGTATTTATAGGGTATAAAATAGAGTGAGAGTCAAGAGTTTAGAGTTTGAAGTCATCACCAACCTTAGCTTTAATGTTAATTTCAATATTCAAAGTAGGCCATTCTTGACTTCTATATCCATTTTTTCTAGATGGCGCTGATTATCATCTCGTGAAAAGCAAATTCAGAATTTAAATTTTATGTTTTAAGTTTATTATAATATTTCAAAGTTATGCGTTTATACTATCTATTATTTGTTGCATGTTAAAAATATTATGTTCAAATGAATTTGTTACATTCACTTCTTAACCGAAGTTTTTGAATTTTGAATTCTAAAGATGAAAATAACTTTATTCTTAATCAGATATATCTTGAATTTTGAATCCTAAAATGAAGATGATTTTGTAAAAGAATATTTTTCTCTTTTAACAAACTTTATATTATACAGGTTCTCAAATTAATCAAAATCAAAAATAATATCGAACGCCAAACGAAAAATAAAAATATATATTCCTTGAGCGTCACCTTAGCTCAAATTAATTTGTTGGTTGTGGCGTTGGATAACTTCATGACAAAATGGTCTAACGATGAGGCTGCATGACACATTAAAGTATACTCCATATCAAAATTGTGTCATATATATCCAAATACTTTGTGTTTTTTTCTTAGTATCTTTTAATAATAGACAAGATAATAATTAAAATTAAGATAAAGTATACAAATAACTTTATCACAAAAAAATGGGTATTATAATCATAATAAAAAATGAATATTGGACATAAAATTTTTGTGAAAGTGAACAATTTTTTATATGATATAATTCAAAAGTTAAGAACTTTGTATTTTTTTTACATATTTAATAAATATAATTTTATATTTAAATTTCAATACAGTCAAGAGATCGATCCAATCTACCTAGCTCAAGCTTTACAAACAAACAAGCTCACTTAGGCTGAGCTATAAAGGCTTTATTTTTAGATGGGTTCCGAAAAACATAGTTCAACTCTATCAAATTACGAGTTGATTTGGATCGATGTAACAAGTCAACATAGCTGATCATTTAATATATTTTAAAATATAAAGTAAAAAAGTTACTTACCTGATAATATTTTCACATAAAATAAGACGTATAATAATAATAATAAGTTATTGTTTGTCGCCTTGTGGTAATTGGGTGGGTAGGTGAGGAGGATAATATAAATTAATTAAGGATATGGTTTTTAACGACTTTCCGCATATAGTTTCTGCAAGCTGTTTTTTTTTTTTTTTTTTAATGTATAGTTAATAAAATAATTATGAATTTAAGTTATATATATCGTAAGTATAATTTTTTTTTTATATTATTAGTATATATTTATTTATTATTATAAGTTACGTTTTATTTTTCAGATCATATTTAAATATAAATATAATTAAATAATCAAATAATACTTTATTATTTTGAAATATTTTATTTTGTCTTTTTCTCGAAATATGATCCATGTTTTTATCTGAAGTGAAATTTTTTACTAGTGTAGAAATATTGACTATAAGTAAAGCCAATATTGCTAATGTGAAAGTAGGAATTATGTCTTTGGATGCAAATTGTAATATATATCGTGCAACTCATCATAGACATATTCTAATATTATTTTAAAAAATATTTATACTGATTAGTATGCTTGAGATGTTGCACAGGTTTAAAAACTATAGTATATACGTGAGTTTGTAATAAAGGAAAATTATTAGGATTCCTCTATTTTTAATTAGAAGTCTCAAAAATTTGAATTTTTGGAATAATAAAAACCTTGTCAAGAGCATTATCTCAAGAAATAGATCTGACATTACATAAATTTAAATTTAATCAGATCTTAATACGAATATCGAACATGAAAAAAAAATCATTCTTTCGTTCAAGACTCAAAAGTTTTTTGCCTTGTGTTTAGCAAAAAGTATTGCTAATTGAACCATTATGAACTACATAAAATATTTTATTTGAATAACTTTAATATTTTTTAGATTATGTTTAATTTATTATTATGAAAGTTAATTAGTTTTGTCATTTGATTATTTTATTTTATGTATTACTAATTATTATTTTTATCATAGTTAACAAACAAAAAAACTCTTATCAGATTGCTGTCTAGTCTATTCAATCTTTATCAACTCTTGTTGTGATTATAACATCCAAAATTATTTTCTCCAAATTTGAGACCTAATTTTAATGTGGAACTTTGACAACGTCAAAGTATGCAACGCCATTAACTTTTGACATCTCAACCGAATACACCGAATTCAAATCCTAAATTTGCCTCTCTCTATCTTCTATAGGCTCGTTGAGATATCAGGAGAGAAATAACTACGTACTCGGATCAACCATATCCTATGAAGTAAGGAAACTATACTATAGATGGTCGAAATTAATTGCTTATTTCTCCTTTCGTTTTAATTTATGTGATGTAGTTAGACTTGACACGAAATTTAAGAGAACATAAAAAACTTTTGAAACTTGTGATCTAAAATACGTTATAAATATTTGTTGAATATACAAATTTAGTGTTCCAAAATCTCAATAATAATGTTAGTAAAATACACCTCTAATTAAATTTTTCGAGATATGTAAACGTCAACAAGGATCAAGTATATTATAAAATGGAGAAAATAGGATGAATACTCACACAAATATAGACTTACTTTTTTCTCCTTTTAAAGGAAGAAGTATCGAAAAACCCCTACACTTGCCGTGAATTGTTAGTTTTATTCCTAAATTTTAACTGTCTTAAAAACACCTCTCTACTCGACTAACTGAACTTAAAGACACCCCTAATCTTATCACATAAATAAAATACGCCCTAAATTCTCATCAAATTTAGTGATATTTTTATTAAGAATTTCAAACTCCTATAAAATTTTGAAACCTATTGCTATGTCATGTGGAAGATCGATGTGTATTTTAATTGAATTTGTCAAGTAAAAAAATATTTTTAAGAGTGTCAATAATTCAAAATGAAACTAATAATTCACGTCAAGTTCAGAAAATTGAGCACGGTCTTAAAATTTTCACAAATTGTGCCTTGGGCTTCATATAATATTAAGTAATTCCTAATATTAATTGAAAAGGATATTTCAAGGCTTGGTACAAGCAATAAGAAAGCAAAGCATTCAATATTATTTATTGGAAGTTCTTCCCAACACATACAATATTTGGAAAGAACAGACACACCCAAAAAAAAGAACTATAAAAATGTAAAAACTCAAGCCCATGTAACTTTTGATCAACTTTTCCGTCTCAGCTAAAAGTTTAAACTTTTTAGAAATAGAACACACGTATATATAATTATTTAATTATGTAACATCGCAACACGCAACACATCCTGATCATCTCTCACGTGTGGATATGACTTATATTTCATCACTTAAGCATAGACAGAAGGATTGGCGAGGAGGTATGCTTCGATGGCCTTGAATAGGTCAATGGCTTTCCCTTTGCCTACATTGTGTTCTTCTTCACTAACAACATGATCACCTTTTGTGTGATACTCAGTTGTTGTCTTGCAAACACAACCTCCATCTGCAGCAGCTTCAAATTTGACATCATAGGCAATTGATTCCAATTTGTCTCCAAGAACATCACCTTCAATAAGTGAATATTTTGTTACTAAGTTCTTGTCATCAATCACATGAATCTTGTGCCTCAAGTACTTAATTGGTCCACCTGTCATTAATAAAAAAAACAATTTAAAAGTTTATATATATTATCCATGTAAATAATTTTTTACAAGGTCATTCAAACAATATCTATAGGTAAATGTGTCATAGTCGGGTCAAAATAAATTGAGTTAATAAATGAGCGAATTATTGATCTGTACAAAAAATGGACTGAAATGTAGGTCATATAACACATGTCCAATTATTACTAGTTTTAGTTGCTTTGCTTGTTTTTTTTTTTTTTTAAATAAATTTTTATAGTACCTTGTTAAATTATGTTATGTTTTTTCTTTATTTTGACTATGTGTAACATATCAAATAAAAAAAAATCTGACCAAAGTTCTCATGAGTTGATTTAGACTGCATATTAGTTTAATTTCTTACAGACTGAGCTAATAGATGAGCAGGTCAAATGACTTTCCCAAACTTGGGTGGGTTAGATATGTTATGTTTGTCACCACTATCTATAGGTATGTCTTTTAATAATATGAGATTTGAACTTTGACAAAGTTTAGTTTTATTATGAATATCGAACATCGAATCGAAAAAAACTATGGTTTAAACAAGATCATAAACATAAAACAAACCTTCAACAAAGTTCATTTGCTTGATGCTTCCAGCACCACCATCTCCTTCAACAATCTCAATGCTCTTAACATCATGTGACAACAATTTAGGTACAAGGCAGTCAAAATCAAGAACCAAACCTTTGAATAGCCTTGTTGGGGCAATTGTGGTTGTGGACTCATGAGTAAAGGTATTCACACCCATAATGTTTGATTAAATATTTGCCTTTTGAAAAAAAAAAGAAAAGAAAGATGAATATAATGATTTGAAGTGTGTGTGATATAATGAAAGTTTTAGATGGTATTTATAGGACAAAAATGGAGTGAGATTTGGTTGATAATTATTTTAATTTTGTCCCTACCTTGAAAAGTCATATAAATATTAATCTTTGGACAAGTGGTGTACAATTACTCGTATTCACTATAGGTTGTGATTTTTTTGATAAGTTATGGCTTTTTTGATAAGTTGTGGCTTTTTCGATAAATTGTGACTTTTACAATAAGTTGTAACTTTTTCGAAGGATTGTGATTTTTCGATGAGTTGTGACTTTTCGATGAGTTGTGACTTTTTTAATAAGTTGTGACTTTTTCAAAGGATTGTGACTTTTCGAAAAGTTAATGACTTTTCAAATAAGACACAAAAAATATTTGTTCATACTACCTTTATTGACTACAAATAGAGGGGTTTCCTCTCATTTTTCAACCACAATTTTTTCAATCTTCTACTTTTCTTCTTCTTGCATTTCAAAACTTTTTGTGTGATTTATGGTCGTTGAGGGAATTCGAAGTTTAGCGGAATATGAGGTACCATTATTCTGAGAAGTAAGTCTAAATTCATTTGTAGTCTAAATTCATTTATTTTTGTTAACAATTTCTCTTGTGATGTAGATATATGCTTTTGAATATCTTTTTCAAAATTTAGAGAACTGTCACAATTTGTTTTTGATGCTCAAGACAAAAGAATGACTTTATTTATCAATGTTACTTGTGTGATTTAGACTCTTATGACGTTTGCTTCAAAATAGTCATTACTATATAAACATTGTCCTTTTGTTTTACATATTTACTATTTCTTAATATTTCAACATCTTAAACGAAGAAAAGTTCATATGAATTGCAATAACGTCAGTTGGAGTTTGTATTAGTTTAATTTTTATTGTTTATTTAATAGTTAATTTTATGAGATAAATATTTTCATTAATGCAAATATATATTTATATTTGAGTAGGTATTTATATTTAAATTAAAGTATTATATATGTCACAAATGTATTATCAAGTTAACAAGATCTTTTAACTTCAAAATATATTATTTAAAAAAATAAAAACTTGCAACAAATGTGAAAATATATGAATATATAAAATGTAGTTGTTCTCTTCACATATTTATTTAACATCTATACAATTTAAAGTGGAATGCATATGCAAAACACATCTTGTAATCCAAAAAGACAAATATATCAAACAAAAATAAATAAATTATTTTTTAATAATTATAAAAATTTAAATTAAGATGAATAGTTAGATTGTGATCTAAAAGGTGTAGTTGCAAAAATTTGGTGAAATTTTAGAATTCTATGTCATGAGCAACCTTAGCTTTAGTATTAATTTCAACATTCAAAGCAGTGCAATGTTGACAATTGTGTCCATTTTTTATTTTATTTTTTCTACATGTTGTGTCACTATCTTTGATAATTAATTTTGTTAGTTGTGGCATTGGGAGAATTTTATGCCATTATGGTCGATAAAAATAAGGCATGCTGACACGATATTAAGTTGATTGGACGACAGGAACCTACCAATGTGGTAGTGCTCCTCATGTCTTTTTATTTTCCTATTGTCCTTCGTATTAGAATTCGATTAAATATAAATTCGTATAGAAAAGTTTTACATTAGGATAAAAGGTATCCTAACATAGGTGATTCTGTATTCTGAGTAATTCAAATTCGAGGCCTCTGATTAAAAATAAAAGAGTACTTATCAATCTACAACAACCCTTTTTGATAGTGCTATCAAGTCTGAAAGTACAAAAGAATCTTTAATTTCCTGATATTATTATCAATCAATACTAATTGCTTGAATTCGAAATTATCTAATTTCACGAGTTTGAGCTTTATAATATCATGATAGGTGTTTTTATTTATATAAATATATATATATTTATATTCAATATTGTTTATATTTATATCATAATAATTTATTTGATTAAACTTTAAATCGATCATGCTTACTTTGGAAAAAACCATTTCGAGAAAAGTAATTTTCTACAAAGTTTAAATATAACCCAAATAAATATTTTTTGAGTTTTGATTTTTTTTGAGGAGGCTAGTTGTTCTTTGATAATTGGGTGGGTGGGTGGGTGGGTGGGTTTGGGGTGGGTGGGAGAGAGGACAAAGATATATAGTATATAGTACTATATACTATATAGTTTATCTTATCTTTAGAAAAATCTTTTAAATGTCTACATCTTATTGACTAAGCCAAACATTGTCTTATACTAAAATCTTTGGAGTTGATGAAATCTTGACTAAGTAAAAACCAATTGGTAATGTGAAAGTGGCAATTTTGTATGCACTCATTTCCACTATCGATTTAAAAAGAATTAACTCACGTTCTCTATCTGAATTGAAATTTGATTAATTCAAATTTATATCTGCAGGCTTATTTTGAGGGCATTAATTTTAATAATTTTTTTTTAAGATCTAGAGCTTAAATCTCGAGATTTAAGATTAAGATAAAGCAATTATAACCATTTCAATTCATTCTAATTTATATCGATGACTAAAGGTCATGTTAAATTGCATATAGTGTTATTAGAAATTTAGAATAAGATAAAAGTAATATAGCATGTTCATGTTATTTTATATTTGATGAGATAGAAATATATAACGTTTTTCTAAATCTTGCTGCAACTAGGTATATATATTATTGTATTATTGTATTATTAATTTTGTCTCTTATTTTTCATAAAATAATATTAATATATAAATTCCCCCGTAATTTACTCATATATCAAGACGTTCGAATGTTTAAATTGCAAAACTATACATCATATTATAAAAATTATTCCTAACCAACTATATCAAATATAATATTATTTATACATAATATAATACTCCCTTCATCAACTTTTATTTGTCGTATTGCGTTTTTCGAAAGTCAATTTAACTAATTTTTAAAGTTAAATTAGATAACATTAATTCAATATTCTAAACAAAAAATTTAGATATTCAAAAAGTACTATAAATTGCATTTTTTTACATATCAATATGATGAAAAAATAATTTATAAAATGTTAAGCAAAATATTTATAGTTTGACTTTAAAAAAGACTATGACAATTAAAAATGGACGGAGTAGTATCTGCATAACTCACCTCAAATGAACTATACATACCTCTATTAATTTTTATGCCTTGGAAATAGAGGTGGATCGAAATTCCACATCTCCACAAAAAAGTTTTTCTTTCAAATCAAAGTGGGAAATCAAATATTTTTAGTATTTCCTCACTTAATTGTGAGTCTATAATATAAGGAAAAATCCTTTTGACCAGAAAATTTAGTTAGAATTTGTCTAAAACAATATTTTATCTATGTTATTTTATTTTTTAAAATATTTTTATTCTTTTAACTTTAATATATTTTAATTAAAAATTTTTAAAAAGATTAGTTTATTTTAAAATAAAAAAGATATCATAAACTTTTTTAAATTTATGTTCTGACTAAATTTTCTGGCCATTTAGTATTACCTATAATATAATATTGTTTGGCGAAACTTTTAAGAATCTAATTGTTTTGAAAAGTATTTTTTATTACAATTTTTTATGAAAGTTTTGAACTTTTGAGGAATGGTAATTTCTACTTGATCGATCAATTTGAAAAGCAATTCTTTATTAATTAAAACGATAATTTATGTTTGGTCAAGATTTTAAAATTACTTTTTCAATTTTTTTTCATATCTATTTTTATTCACGTACGTGTTTCTTAGTGAATTATGGATAATAATGCATATAGTTTTTGTCACTATTTTTTACATGGTTCTTCTACATTGCTATTTGCTCCATCTAAGTATGCTTGTACGTATAGTGCAAATAACAACAACACAACTCACCAATCTATCAACGAGGGTTGTGGTGGAGTGATAACTGATAAATACTCATTCATCCTTAATTAGAAGTCTCGGTTCGAATCTCCAGAGTAAAATATTCTTTATTGAAAGTTCTTTCCATGACATACAATTGGAAAACACACAACACACAACAAAAAACTATAACAATGTAACACTCATCAAGCCCTTGGAAGAATTGAAACAACTCCATATACTAATCATTCGACCTTTTCGTCTCTCATCTAAGAGATTAAACTTCTTAGAAATAACGCACACATTTTTAAATTATTTAATTATATAATATCACAACACATACGCGATTTCTCACTTGTAGACCTGATTTTTTTTCATCAATATTTAAGCGTAGGCAGAAGGATTCGCGAGAAGGTATGCTTCTACGGCCTTGGAAATGTTCACGATTCTCTCTTTACCTACATTGTGTTCTTCTTCACTAACAACATGATCACCCTTTGTGTGATATTCAGTTGTTGTCTTGTAAACACAACCTCCATTATCATAAGCTTCAAATTTGATATCATAGTTAATTGATTCCAATTTGTCTCCAAGAACATCACCTTCTATAAGTGAATATTTTGTTTCTAAGTTCTTGTCATCAATCACATGAATCTTGTGTTTCAAGTACTTTATTGGACTACCTGCCATCAACAAAAAATAATAAATAAGTTTCATATATTAATATCGATGTACATAATTTTTTTATACTATCAGATCATTCGAAGAATAATATCTATAGACTATAGGTACATTTAAACATGTGTTAAATAAATGAGTGGGACTGAATTTGAGTAGGTCAAACTAGATTAAGTTAATAAATGATCGAATTATTGATCTGTCCAAAACTTGCTTGGACTAAATTGATCTAAATTACAGGTCATAACCAACCTATCGAATTATTATTAGTTTTAATTGCTTTATTTATTCATTTATAGGTTTTTAGTACCTTATAGAAGTATTTTTTTTTATCAAGCGAAAATAATGTAATGGTATTTGAATATATTCTGATAAGATTTTTCATGAGTCAATTTAGATTATATATTAACTCAATTTTTGACGGGCTCATGAGCTAATACATGAGTTAGTCAATAACTTGTCCGAACGTGAGTGAGTTGGGCGGGTTATATTTTTGTGGACTAAATTTGTTACCTCTATTGATAGATATGTCTTCTAATAACATGAGATTTTAAATCTTGAAAGCAATATATTACTGTTACAATATGTAAAGATGATCTGGTAATGTAAAAATTATTTTCAAAAACAAGCTTTTGTCCAAAGAAAATAAAAGTTCATCTAAGTAATTAGTATGTCGAGCTCCAATAAAAATAACATACACTGAGTGAAGAAAAAAAAAACATAAAACAAACCTTCAACAAAGTTCATTTGCTTGATGCTTCCAACACCACCATCTCCCTCAATAGTCTCATTGTTCTTAACATGTTGTGACAACAATTTAGGTACAAGGTTGTCAAAATCAAGAACCAAAGCTTTGAATAGTCTTGTAGGGGAAATTGTGGTTGTTGACTCATAAGTATAGGTATTCACACCCATAATGTTTGATTTATATTTGCTTTTGAACAAAAGGAAATTAAAAGAGCCAAGGATAAGATGAATTAATGTTTTGAGGTGTGTGATTATGGAAGTTTAAAGATAGTATTTATAGGGATAAAATGGAGAGAGTATAGGGCGTGTTTGGTAGGAAGGAAAATATAAAATATTTTCAATTTTTTCATGTTTGATTAATTATTTTTTATTTTATTTTTTTAAGAAATTAAATTACTTAGAAGATCTTTTTATTGTTTTCAATGTGACTTTTTTATTAGTGTATTTCCTTTTTCATATTTGTTTTAAAATGATTTACTTGCCGGTCTACTAAAAACAATCTTTGTACGTTCCTTCATAAGGTAAAGGTAAGGTGTGCATATACATGATCATTATTCTCAAATTATGACTTGTGATATAACATTAAATATGTCGTTGTAAATTTCTTAAAAATCAGAAAAATAACTTTTCTAAAAAGAGTAGGTAAAACAAGTTTTATATATGACATTTCAAATTCATTGACCTCATCGCGTCCCCACTCCCACTCCCAAGTTCAATATTTCACCTAACCTCTATAGTATTTTTCTAAATAATATATTAATGCTATTGAAAGAATATGTTTTCTTATTTATTTATCAAAAACACATAAAACTATTTATTTTCAATAAAATATTATCTCATCGAAAATATTTTATTACATACCAAAGACACCCTTAGAGTTCAGTCATCTTTAATATTAATTTCAACATTCAAAGCAGTCCATTATTGACATTCGTGTCATTTTATTAAAAAAAATTTACATATTGTATCATTCTCTTAATAATTAATTAATTTGTTAGTCGTGGCATTAGGAAAATTTTATGCCAAATGGTCTATAAAAATGTGGCTGGCTGACACGATATTATATATTAATTTGATTGGACAATGTGAACCTAGTATATTACTAAGTTTTTTATATTTATTTTTTTAGTGTATAGTCAGTGTACAAGAATTAAAAAAAAAAAAAGTAAATAACATGACAAATCATTATGAATAATAATCACAATAAAATAATATGATACTAATAAATGTATAAGAAATACTAAATAGTAATCGAACTCAAAATATTATAAAAATAAGAAAGGATATGCAATACAACGCCTCACATTATTACGCCAAATCTAAAAATGGGTTGAAATTTGGAAAGGATAAAATTTAAATGTCGATATCTTGACTAAGCCAAACACTGTCTTATAGTAAAATCTTTAGTGTTGATGAAATCTTGACTAAGCCAATTAGTAATGTGAAAGTAGCAATAATTTGTATGCACTCAGCCTTCTACTATAGAAGATAAAATATTTGATTGCTAAAAATATATATATTTGGTATCGGTAATTCAGGATTCACGCATTACAGGATTATTTATGAGGATGACATTTTTAACAATTTTTTTTTATACTCAGAGTTGAAATCAAGGCCTATAATTAAGAGTGGAGGAATCTCAATCATTCTATTACAACTCATATTAATAACTAAATTAGGTCATGTTTGATTGCTGCAGCAACAACAACAACGACAACAACAAATTTAGTGAAATTTCACAGATATCATATACTCGATCACCGAAAAACATGATGGAATGAATAAAATTATGGTTTGTTTATAACTTATTAGAGTTATGTAATTTAGTAATACATAAATTAGTTATGAGAAATTTATTGATTATTTTATGCGGAGATTAATTATGCAAGATTTAATTATTCGTATTTTAGTTATTATACTTTCAAATTTTCATAAAATGATACATAAATTCTCTTATAACATTCAATATTAGGTATGCTGTTTTTTAAGAACCTAATTATTTTGAGAAATACTTTTTATTATAATTTTTTTTTTTTATGTTTTGAAAAAGTAGTTAGTTTTAGAATTTTGAGGAATAGTAGTTTCTATTTGACTGATAAATTTTAAAAGCAATTCTATTTTAAAATTTAAAATACCCATAAATGGCGGGTCGTTTCGGGCATTTAATTCCTAGTTGACCCATAAAAGAACTTACATCACAACATTTTTTTTGAAAAAAAAAAACAGTTTTTTGGGTTTCATTTGTTTAATACACATATATAAAAGGACAAACTATAATAGTTAATTTGGTAATTAATAATAATGAAACGAAATAAACAAATAAAAAAATAACTTTGAATGGGATGAATTAAGCTATGACTTATTATTTAGGATGTGTTTAGTAAGAAGGAAAATATTTTTAAATTTTTAAATAAATTTATTTTTTTCAAATTTAAGGAAATGATTTCCTTCATAAAGTAAATAATTTTTTTTTTTCAAAACTATCTTTCAACCTCACGACCGAGTGTCGAATACCGACTCTCAACCTCGACCAAGGACTTGACTCCTAATTTCGACCCTAATTCTGGACCCTGACACGGGTTATTCCCAACCCGACTCCATATGCTAACCCAAACTCAGGTTAAAATTGGATCTCGAGTCAGCATCAAGGTCGAGAGTTGAGTCTGAGATCGATGTCATATAGTATTTGTCTGTATTATATCTGAATATTCTTGAAATAATATTTTCTTCTTACTTATCAAATATGAGCCAAATAAATAGTGAATGTCATTAAGGAAAATCAAAAACCTCAGTGTCCCAATGTTCTCATTTTTTTTTTTCACATTAATACTTTGTCGTAACTTACTCATGAAGAATTCAATTTATAAGCAAGACGAAAGAAATTTATTAACCACTAAACATTCTTGTGTCAAATTTCTAGTATCCATTAAAAAGAATAATGTAAATGAATATATAAACTAAATAATCAAACTAGTCTTTTAAAGTGTACTCTCTTATTTGGTCTATAACACATACCTTATATAATTGATGAACTAATAATAGAGTTAAAAAAATAGAAAAAGAACTTTGAAGGTTTGAACACAAAATATACCCATAACCATGTGTCAGGAAGCCTCATTGTTAGACCATTTAACATAAAGTTCTCTAACAGTATTGCAGTGGGTGAAACTGCTCTTTTTTTAATTAAATATTTCAGATTTAAGCTTTAGATATGAAAAAAATTCTTGATAGGAAGCGCTACCTCTCAAACAGTGCCCTATCCAGCTCTAATACGAGTACCAAATATCTGGTGAAAAATCAAATAAAACGTAAAATTTTCCAGCGACATTATCTAAGATAGTACTATTAATTTAATATAAAAAAGAATGTACATTTCAAGAACATCTAGATAAAATGACACAAATGTCAAAAATGGACTACTTTGAATGTTGAAATTAAGGTAAAAGGAATTAATTGTTGATTTAACTCTTACAGTGTCACTTGTTTTTTTTACCTATATATACCATCTAACAATATTTCATTCTCACACACCTCACAACATTCTAACACATAACATTTTATATATCTTTTTTGTGTGTTCAATATCTCTAATAACATCATGGGTGTCACTACCTATACACATGAGACCACAACACCAGTTGCCCCTACTAGGTTGTTCAAAGCCTTGGTTGTTGATTCTGACATTCTTATTCCTAAGTTGATGCCACAAGTTAAGAACATTGAGGCTGAGGGAGATGGAAGCATCAAAAAGATGAACTTTGTTGAAGGTAATATAATAATTGATCTGATTGTGTAAATATTTTTTGTATCGTTAGTGGATACGACTTATTCTGTTCTATGAGTGAAGGGTTAAAAACACATTTAAAGCATTTCAACTATAAGAGTTTCGTATCTAAAATATCAGACATGTGAGTTTCCGATAAAATATTCTTTAGCATTGATCAAAATATTGACTTTTACGTTTTCCAAGAAAAAATAAATACCACCAACAACATATCAATATATTTTTACAAGTGGGGTCTGGGGAGGCGGATGTATGTAGACCATAACCTATTTTTTATGGAGTAAAAAAGTTATTTCTGATAGACCTTCGACTCGTTAAGTTCATTTTTGGGAATAATTGCAATAATTTGTAAATGGCAGGTTCACCAATCAAGTACTTGAAGCACAAGATTCATGTTGTTGATGACAAGAATTTGGTGACCAAATATTCAATGATTGAAGGAGATGTTCTTGGAGACAAACTTGAGTCCATTTCCTATGATCTCAAATTTGAAGCTCATGGAAATGGAGGATGTGTTTGCAAGTCTATAACTGAGTATCACACAAAAGGTGATTATGTGTTGAAGGATGAAGAACACAATGAAGGCCAAAAACAAGGCATGGAACTTTTCAAGATTGTTGAAGCATACCTCCTCGAAAATCCTACTGTCTACGCTTAAGTGATGAAAAAAGGGTCAGGTCCACACGTGATATATAACGTGTTGTGACATTACATAATAAAGTATACTCTCGTTAAAAAGTTTAATCTTTTAAAAGAGATGATAGTTTGAGTTTTCATTAATGTTATAGTGCTTTTTGTTGAGTTGTGTGTTCTTTTTCCAAGTTTATCATGGGAAGAACTCTTAATAATGTAGCAACCTTTAATTTTGCTTATCAAGTACTTATATAAAAAAAATTGTTTACTTTTGGAAAATTATTTGTTTCAAGTTAGCTTGTTCCAAAGTACCTAGAGCAGAAAATTGATAACTCTATTGGCGTTTACGTAGTCTTTGGTGACCGGTTAGTACATATTTCGACTAATTCACTATAGTATAGAAAATTTAAGTGATATTATGTAAATGTTTCGACTAATACTATTAAGAAGTACATATTTCAACTAATTATTTCTCAAACTTTGTATTCACTTAACTAATATCATATAAATTGAAACGAGGGAGTATTACTATTACGTAGAATGGTTGCATCATTCACAATGTTACCTTTAGCAGTGGTTATTACTTATTAGTAGAGAAAATGCACAAACTAGCATTCCTTTTTGAGACTGAAATGAATTTATCCCACATCGTTATAGAATAGGAACATTTACTACTTTTTAATAGAATTGGAGAGAACGTTGATCGCCGGGCTCAGTAATGTGGGCTTGTAACCCAAATGGGGGCATTAATGTGGTGGAATGTTGGGCTGTCCCAGATGGTTGGGCTTAGTGGGCTAATTTCTGGCTTGCCCTATCCAAGCTCAGAGTTGGATCACGTGGTCCAATTGAAAAATTGGGCTGCTTGATTCCTAAAGTGGGGTGGACCGCGTGAGGCTGGTTTCACAGAGCAACGAACAGCTCCTGCTCTGAGCAGTGGAAGGATAACGAGTCGGTGTCTTCCAAGTCTTTGTAACGCCTGATGGGCTGCTCCAATTAAACCACCACTTTTTGATTTTATTTTACTATGTTAAACCACTAATCTAGAATATGGAGGTCACGGATTAGGATAGACGGGTTCATTCGAGATTTGTACTTGTTTTTCCTTTCATACTAGTATATATTAGGATTATTCTCGTAGTTCTTTGCCCTTCGATTATCTCATCATTTTCTTGCTATTGTGATAGATTGAAATGACTTAAACTTTAAGTGGGGAAGTATGATCATTGATGGTTTATATACAGGATCTCAACTCATTTAGGACTGAGATATAGCTATTTTAATATAATCGAGATTGAAATAATAATAAAAAAAAAGCACCATTAGTTAGAATTTATATATTTGTTTCTTACTTATTTTGAGACATAAGCATAGATCATAATTTTTGGTAGATGAAATTGTTGCTAATGCAAGCAGAATTAGAAACGAAACTGTAGTTTGAGAATTAATAGAATTGTGTTTTCTTTAGATATATTATGTTATTTGGACATAAGATTTGTTATGCTTTTTACGACATAGATGATGGAACATTATGATACAAATATATAAAATTATGCTCCCGGCATAGGCATTTATGTATTTATTTTTGTATGGGAGTAACTTCATATGCTTTTTAATTAGTATAATGGATTGAGATTAGTTTCGTCAGTATGAGCTTGCACATATAATCAGTTTCAAATCTAAATAAACGAAGAGGGTATTATGGTAGATTGGCAGCTATTGTAAAATTTATCAATTCGTGAAGAATCCTCATATAAAACATATAGCACGACTTGAGCTTAACTGGAAAAAAAAAAACATGATCATTAATATTCATATAATTATTATTGTATACATTTGATTTGAAATCCAATTTAGTGAGGATTCTTTTAATTGATTGAAACTTAAACATTAGTGATTAGAAACCAAAGAACAGTTTGAGAAATTATGTTTGCCTAGATCTAATTTCATAATTAGTAAATAAGATAATCTTTAATTAAAGATTCAATAAAATACTTTATTCTATATTTTATCCACTCATATAATGAAGTTAAGCTTTTGTTTTTGTCTTTGTAAGTACCACATCGAAAATTTAAACTAAACTTTGGTCCTATATATGGATCTGGTGAACCTTGTATAATTGCTGAGCTCAGTAGCGTGGGCTTGTAACTCGAGTGGGGGCATTAGTGTGGTGGAATGTTGGGCTGTCCCAGATGGCTGGGTTTGGTGGGCTAGAGTCTGGCCTGCCCTCTCCAAGCGCAGAGTTGGATCATGTGGCTCGGTCGAAAGACTGTGCAGCTTGATTCCTAAAGCGGGGTGGACTGCGTGAGGCTGGGTTCACAGAGCAACGAACAGCTCCCGCTCTGTACAGTGGAAGGATAACGGATCAGTGCTTACCAAGTCCAGTAACGCCTGATGGGCTGCTCCAATTAAACCACCACTTTTATTGCATCTGTTATGAGCATATACTATTTTGGCTCGAACTCTGTATTTATGCTTAAAAAGCCACTTAATATGTATACATACATAGTTAATCGAGAATCCAATAAGCTGTGTTTTCTACATCCAGAACTCTCAGACTCAAATCTAGGCCCGAACTCTGTATTTGTGCTTAAAAATGCACTTAATATGTATACATATATAGTTTATCGAGAATCCAGTAAGTTATGTGTTCTACATCCAGAACTCATACACTCAAAAATCTGGCTCCGCCTTTGCACTGGAGTAACTCAAATTGACAACAAAAGCTGTCTATTTAAAGCAACTTAGTCCATGAAGCCAAGAATGGGAACATGGAAATCAATAATCTTAACAAAAGGGGCGTATCGCTAGTCACTTCTGGTCTACTTAACTTACCCTTTTCCACAGGTATTTTTGATGTTTCAGCTGATGATTTATCTGAACTTTCAAATGAACTTTTGCTAGATTGCATTTCTTGATCAAGTACATCCCACCCTCCATATCTAGATACCTCTCGGTCATCCTTTCTAGCAGAAATGTCATCGTTGGACACCCATGATTGATAGCCCGTCTTTCTCTTTCGTGTCTTGGAGCTTCCTCCTCTTCTCCAAAAGTTTGTCTTGCTTGAGATGGGAGCAGCGCGCTGTCTCTTCTTAGGTTTACTCTTGCGCGTTGGTTTGTTTTGTATCACGTCCAGTATCTTTTGGATTGCAAAAAAAAGTGTGGATTGTCCAATGGGAAGGGCGAATGCCATAACAAAAGCTTTAGCTCCTCCAGTAGAAATCAATACTATTAGAATTGGTAGAAACACAAAACCGTAGGAGCAGAAAACCTGCACTGGCCAAGAATGATAACTTGTAAGTTATTTGTCAAAAATCATCTTACCTACGTTCCAATTTCTACTCGAGAACATTTTAGCAAGACTAGTCACTAGTTAGAAAGCTATACTTAGTAAGTCAGTCGAAAATGTAGTGAAAAGAAAGCTACTGAAAGTATAGAAGAACACATCGAGCATAGCTCTTAAATGATTATATTAACAGATTTATCAAGAATCAAAGAGCCTTTTCTAGTCCAAAGCCTCGATCCTGGTTAGTAGTACTGCAGTTAGATAATGCATGATTTATACTCATAAGTTGCCGCGGAGCCAGGATATTGGACATGGACAGTGGATAGGGGAAACTTTCAGATTTTGGAAGATTTGATTAGGCACAAGACTAGAAGAAAAGCTTGGGCCATTGGGCAGGAGGACGTTTGAGGAAAAATGGTAATACTCCCCATTAACCAACCATATACAGGAAGAATGTCCGAAAATCATGGAAGATCTCAGAAGAATAATTAGCATGGGAAACTAGTTCAATGTTGAACTTCTTGAGTTTTGATAATTCTCTATCTGATTCTCTTATATCCTCAACCTATGCCTACATTATCATGAGAATCCTATTTTTCACTTCAACGGAAGTTACTTTGGAGCCTATCAGAAACAACCTCTCTACCTTCCCAAAGTAGGGGGTAAGGCCACGTACACTCTACACGTTGTTTCATAACGGAAAATCTTGGAATAGTCAACTGTTTTATACTTCATTAAGTTAGAATCATGTACTTCAACAATTTGAACTCAAAGAACACAGCCTATCATTTCAAGAAAACATTATACTCAATTCAAAATCAAGCTTATGTATCTAAATACCAAAAGCAATCTGGTTCAGTCTCAGCATAATCCAAAAGGCATCACTTTACACTAACATCTTATTTCATGAAAAAAATACAAAACAAAATAACAACATCTTCATCTTTCTCAGAGAAAAAAAAAACGGATTCAGGTTAAAGTACAGATTCCACAAAAACCTCATTTTCCTTCAATCCAAGAAGTACCCAAAAATGTGAAAAGTCCATATCCATGCCAAAAAAATCCAAACTTTAAGCTCAAAACCCAAAATTCAAGTACACCCCAAAATGTCAAAACCCCATATCCATGCAAAAAATCCAAACTTAAAGCTCAAAACCCAAAATTCAAGTACCCAAAAATGTCAAAACTCCATATCCATGCAAAAAAATCCAAACTTCAAGCAGCAAACCCAAAATTCAAATACCCAAAATGCCAAAAAGAAACCAAACTTCACAGGAAAAAAAAAGGAACACAAGTTTATAATTCAAGAAACAAAAGGGAGAAGCAGAAACGTTACTACCTTAATAATCCAAATACTTTCAATATACTCGTCAAAAAATTGGACTCCTTGGTTCAAGATTCCATCCTCATCCAGCTCTTCTTCCTCAACTTCAAGATTACTAAAATTCTGGTTCTTGATAGACTCAGCATTTGAGTCCCACTTACTAGAAGACCTGCTGCAGCAGATATGAAGGGGCTGCTGCTTCTGAAAATGAGAAGAGAGTGGATTTAAAGGGTTTAAAGAATTGGGTTTTTGAGTAAAGAAAAGAAGAAGAGAAGGGCTGGGGTTTAATGGTAAGTGAGGATGAAGAAGACCACCATCACCCTTATTGATGGTGGTCTTCAGTCCATTCCATTGGCTAATATTACTCATCACATTATCCTCTCTCAAATATGACTATTTCAAGAAATGAACTGTATACAGCCTCAATTATTTGTGTTGGAATGGTTTTGACAGTTTAAAGTGATATAAAACACATGTTATAAATACTCGGTGTTTAATTTTAGTATTGGAGTTCTAATAAATTTGAGTTATCATCAAGAAATCCAAAAATATACTTTAATGAATGTGCCTTCATATTCAAAGAAACCTTGAATCTAAAATCTCTAAGTAAGAATGAAGAAAGAAGATGATTGATCGACTTTAAAATCTAATGCGAAGCTAAAGGGAAAAATATGTCATTAATGTGTTTCAAGGACAAAGTATGTTTCAATTAGAAGACTTGAATATCTCTAAGTATAATTTTAAAAGTGAAAAGTAAGTTAGAAAACAGATAAGCTGGATTTGAAAATTTCTTTTTAAAAGACTAGAGTATTATTTTGTCTAGTTAAATAAATATTTTTTTTCGAGTATTACTTCATCCCTTATGCCCCTTTTTTTAAAAAGTAGATATGAAACTCAGAATATAGTAGACTCAATCTAATAGTATCCGATTCTCCAAAAAGTATAGTGTGTATGCAATCTTACCTTTATTTTATGACTATAAAGTTATTTTTAATAAACTCTCAACTCATACCATAGTTTCTGGAAGGTTCCAATAGCTCCAGCAATTCATAGAGAGAACTTAAACTAAACACATACATATTCTAAATACATACATATTCTCTTCCTTCGTTTCAATTTATTTATCATGTGTCAGATCAAAATAAAACAAAGCAAATTGAAACTGGAGGAGTTTTATATTATACCCTACATATCCTCATTTCCAATCTAATGAACATATACCAATTAAAGTAGATTAACTAAATAATTTTGTCAAATCAAACTTGGTAGCATTAAATTTATAGTAAAAATGGAAAACCAACTCTTTTCTTTTTCTTTCTTTTACCATTAAGGGTCGTTTGGTTTGAATATGAGTTATGATGGGATACGTTATGTTGGAATAAGTTATGTTGGGATTAGTTATGATGGATAAGTTGTCCTGGGATTATTTCTTATTGAGTGTTTGATTTGTTATATTCAAAATAATATATATTGATAAATTTTAAGAATAAGTTGTTTGTTTACAAAATTACCCTTCACTTTATTTAAACTTTTTAAATTCTTCTTTGTGAGTTTTAGTTATTCATTTTTTAAAATAAAATTTTTATTTTATTTAACTTAAATATTTTTGTTTATGTATTCCCATGATAAGTACCATGTGTATTTAAAAATATAACTTTTTTCTTATTTAGCTTAAAAATAAAACTTCCCTCTTAAGTTTATTAAAGAGAAGAAAATTTATGAGAAATCAAAATAAAATAAACATAAGAATTAGTCAAATAAAGTCATAAATAAAAATTATATTTATAAAATATAATTTTTAATAGAAATATATGTATAAATATCATAAAAATAAGGAGTAGTAAATATTATTATACATGATATTAAAAAAAATGTAAATATATACATAAATGTGAAAAATAATGTATAAAAAGGATTTAAAAGGACATATTTGTCATTTATCCATTTTATCCCAGGATAAATTATCCCGAAATTACTATACCACCCATGGAGAGGGATAACTTATCCCGGTACTAATTATTGATCCCGGAATAAGTTATCCCAGACTTGTCAACCAAACAACATAATTTTTTTTTTATCCCATCACTATTATTTCTAATCTCTCACACCAAACATATCCTTAGTCTACAAAACAGAAACCATTAAAAAGTACAAAATGTTGAGGACATATAAACACTTGCATGTTTATGACTGGAAATTCTTTTTTTTTTTTTTTTTCTCTTGAACCTTCACTTGAAAGAAAACCAACTAGTCTATTTCAATTTCTGATGTACATTTGAAGCCATATCAATACAACGAAATGTCAAACTTGCAGAAACAGCAAACTTCTTCACCCATCCCAACTTTTCGACGACATTTCCTCTTCTATCATGTTAGTATTTTCTCGGCTCTCTTGAAGCCACCTTAAGCACAACGTTTTTTGCACTGCCTCGTAGCACGAAAAAGATCAGTCAGTCTGTAATGTCTAATGTAAGTACACAACCAGAAGAAAAAATCCTCTCTTTGCCACCAGTGGCACGCATTCAACCAACTATACAGCAAACCATCAGCAACACACTCAACTTTGAAGCCACCAGTCACTGTCCTGATATGTATATTTTCGTAACACCCTGAATAATCGTATCTGTTAGACAAAGAACGAAATGTTTCGGAGGAACATCAAAAGAACATAATCAAGAGGTATAACCCTACTCTTTTCATGAAAAAATGGTTTGACGGTGATGAATAAAGATGACAGAACATGACTCAGGACTGAAATTAAAACAAATGAAGAATTGGACTTCATGCAACCCAGTGGCATTTGAATCAACTTTCCCGGGTGAATTGACTTTCAAATTCCATCAGTTTGGTACTTCACTCCAAACTGTTATTTGTTGTTTTTTCTATTATGGATAGTTGTCTTGATAAATTTCAGGGTTATATCAAAACACAAATTGGTCCATGGATTGAAAATAAAATAGACATAAAAAACGTACTACTTAGTCATATGTTTCATCCTATCAAGTAGATCAACGAACATATCTAAATCTTAGTCAAACACCCCCAATCCATAAGGGCTCTCATCCAAAATCGGTTTCAAGAAGCAGGTTTTCAACTCATAAGGATGTATGTGAAAGCATAGAAAAGAAGCCAGAAGCATCAATATGTCAACAATTGACAGAAACATGGAAAGGAAAAGAGATAGTTACCAAATTTTACAACTACAACCATCTGCTAACTTCAACAGTTTCTAGCCTTCTAAAGCATATGTTGGGACCTGCATCACATTTGCAAAATAACAAAGTCATTAATAGAAATGAATATCCCACACCAAAACCCCCAGGGCATCAGTTATGGACAACTATTATTTTTTTGGTTAAAGATTTTAGTTCCAACTATCTATCAGAAACAACCTCTCTAACCCGTAAAGGTAGGAGTAAGGTTTGCATACATCCCGGACCTCACTTGTGGAATTGCACTGGGCAGGTTGTTGTTCTATTACAGTTCTAGTTGACACAAAATTATGCAAATAAACTTGATGACTGGCTTCGGTTCCCAAAGGTGCAACCACATCACTAGAGGGTGTTGGTACTTGTCAAGTAACTGGAGTGTCCATATCCTGATTCTCTCTTTCCGCCCTTAATTCATACAAAGCTAGCCCAATTTTTGGACTACTATTCTTCCCCTTTTCATTTTCTCTCTGTTACCTTTAATGGTTGCTACGAGTGAATGTGATCAGTCACGTTTCCCGACTGATCTTCAAATCCCCACCTTCCAACAACTTAATCTGAAGTATATTAAGAAAGAGAGCTTATGATATCAAATACTCCTGACTGTACCCACCAACCAATCATCCCCCACCCCCAAAAAAAAATCCAATTGGTGCAGCAGGATCAAGTTGTTGCTCTACTAAAGTCATGATTAATAAAAGTCCAACCAGAATAAGATAAACTTTGAATTCAAGCTTTAGACTACCTCGAGCATGTCTTCATCAGGGGAACAGGATACTGTACAGTCCAAACCATTTGATTTGTCAAATTGGAGGATCCTCAATTTTCCTTCCTGCACAATTTAAGGTTAAAAAAAAAAGAAGATGAATACTTTTGAGAATATGAACAATTTTATAGTTGAAACCAAAAAATGAGAAACTCATACAATGTGTGCATAACTACCTTAGTTCCATATACTAGGCCACCACCAACCAAAGGATGGAAACAAGCAACATTAACCTCATCCTCTGCACTGGGAAGAACTCTCACAAGTTCCATATCCGAAACTCTATAGACCTGATTCAAAGACGCACAATCTGAATTAACAAGAGACAATAAATATATACACCGATATTGTGAACAAACAAAATTCATTCTTCTTTCAGGTTCAGCCAAATAATCTCAGTAAAATGTGAGCAGAAGCATAATTCTTCCTTTTTAAGTTGTTCAAAAACAAAGTGCATCAACACAAAAGAAGAAATTATCGTGACATACTAGTAAACTAATTAAATTGGGCCTCTTCAACCTTAAAAGTGTCCTTAACACATCGTTACTGCACTTGCATATCAAGCTATAGTAACTCCAGTTCATCTAGCCCCATCTTCATCAACTTAAATCCAGTCTTTCTAAAGTTAAAAATATTCTGCATCACTTGACCTAGCCCACCCCAACTTGTTTTGGACCAATGTGTAGTAGTTGAGGTTGTACTTCTTCTTCCCTTTTTAATAAGGAAATGAGGTTGTGCTTCTAAAATTAGTTTAGGTTGCAGTGCAATTGAAAATAGTCTCCACAATCACATTTATGTCATACTATTTGACAGGTACAGGAGATTAAATTAGATCAACCAACATGTCATGTGACCAATGACAGATGTGAAGAAGGAAATGGCAATTTGAGTTTTCTGTACAAAGAGAAGAAAAACATAGTAGCATGAAATCAAAGGTAAATTCTTCAAAGTTGTGGAATGTAATTTAAATTCATCTAATTTGTAAATAGTGCACAACATATTCTCGTGCCATATCAATTATCAAACCTTCATGGACATACCATAGTGAAACATGCACGACGCAACACGGGTCAGAAGGAATTATATGGCTAACCCTCTGTTATTAACTACACTCTAGAACCAACTGTTCATAACCTAGATTGATTGGCTCAGAGGTTAAGAAGTCAAAACCCCTTGCATGTTTGCAAAGAGTATATGAAATATATTGAAGAACTTATAAGAAATGTAAGTGACAGAACAAAAACCTTATCAGGTTTAAAACCGAACTCTTGAAACTTCCATAAGTCATATAACGATGACAATCATTTTTACGATGTCTGAAAATAAGAAGTGTGCCACCATGACCCAGTCTTGGTGGTGGTGAAAAACTGACATTCCATAAGAAGCCAGGATATAATCAGGTACTCACCTCAAGAATAGTGTAAACAGGTAGAGTTGTATCTCCATCAATCACTATACTTTTCAGAAGTGAACCATGGCGACGTCCATAGGCAAGTAAAAGATGCTCAGAAGTTGGAGAAAACTGCATTTTCAATAGATGCGGAGCCACAATCAGTTTCTCATATCAGAAAGATAACATTTCAGTCCATAAGAGCAATTATTACTGCAATTTAAAGGTCTACTTCATAGAAATGCCATTGTGAACATCTCTTAACTAGTGAAATCACGTGGAGACACATTTCTTTATCCAGGAAAAGGTTAGATTCTTTTTGTGCAAATAACAATGCACAGAAAGAACTACCTTTATAACTAAACAGTAAGCAAAATCAAATATAACGAAGTATAGAAGTGAATGAAACAAGATAAGGTACACCACCAACCTATAGGAACTTTAAACAAAAAAGAGATTCTACTCTCCAAAGGAAAGATCAACATTTGTGCCCAGGACACAATTTCTTATTGAACAAGTGCCCAACCAGTTTTAAACTTCGTATCCAGACAAAATAAAGAGTGCTTCCCCTTCATTTTTGTTCTCATCTAACAATTCATATTTTGCTTTTACTTCCTCAAAGGTTTAAGACAAAAATGCTACAAGAAGAAAACCATGTATAGTTCATACTCCCAGAAAACCACAAAATCTTACCACAAAACATAATTTAGGATTATAAACCAATATGTGCAGAGCCCAAGGAGTACTAACCTGAATTGAAGTCAAACAATGAGCAGCTCTAATTAGTCGAGATGCAAGCACCCTACCAAAACTGCAACAGCGAAACAGAGTTCCCAAATGACCACCAAACAAAGACATGAAAAGAAACAAAGAATGAAGGACAAAAAAAGTAGCAAGTGTAAGCAGAGAGGAAAAGAAAACAAAGCCATTAGATTGGGTATTTACTTTGCCTCCTCCAAGGAATATATACGTAGCTCATACATAACCGGGTGGGCTGCAATTGGATGTCTGGTAGGTGAAGTTGCAGCATCATGTCGAAATTGTCCATGGAAACCAGGATCAGCTTCCATGCTAGGACTGATACAAGCAACACAAGCTGCTAAAAATCTTCCACATGGTGAAAAGTGGGCACCCATTTCACTGAAATAAATAATGTATATCATGTAAGAACCAAGGACAGTTAATTGCACGTGATGTCAGGTTTTACAATGGCGTAACAATTAGTTGTCAAACGACGGTAAGAGGAGAATCATCAATTATCCCTAAGAGAAAATTAGATCAAGCATCTAGTACAACATGAGAACAGCTAAATAGCCTATTATCCTTCAAGGCATATCAAGACCTCAAGCCAAAGCTTTGAAACAATAGAAATTATCTTCTCACCTACAAAGCACAGCATGTGGTATCGTTAAGCGACAACAGAAATTATCTCACCTACAGAGCACAGCATGTGGTATAATTAAGCGACATTTTTCAGCATCAAGCGGCGCACATGGAACCTTAATATCATAAGGCCACACTCTGAGTTTCACAGTACAAGGCAATTCGGAAGCCGTTGCTGCAGTCAGGGAAGTAGCTATCTCTGACTGGAACCGACCCATAAAAGCTTGAGAATCACTTTCATTATGTGCAATGTTAATGGGAACAGCACTATCACCAGATCCAGTAACAGGTATTGCTCTAGAGCGTGAAGAACGGTGCCGAGAACCAGATCTTCCGGACCTTGGATGATTACTGTTTGAAATGATAGACGGAACTGCAGGAGGATGTTCTACTTCACCATAAGCTGATACAATGTTCGTGGCACCACTATGCTCAGAATGAATCGCTCGTCGGCCTGCTTGGCTTTGGCCAATCAACCATCCTTGCAAGAATGGTAAGTCCCAGTATGCAGGGTCACTGAAAGGAAAAAACTGATTGTTTCTCTCCTCAGTCGGAACATCAGTCTCCATAGGATCAACTACAGGGTTAGATGCATTCTCTGTATCCCTAACAGAGGAACTAGTCTGAGCTTCTTGTGCAGGAGATAAAGTTGGCTCAACAGGGGACAATAAAAGTTCATACTGGCCAGAAGGAGTTGAGTAAGTGAGAAGTCGGACAGATGCAGAAGTGTCTGCTCTGTTCTGTGTACTGTCAGAACCCATGTCTGCATTGCTCTGCTGCAAAGGCACTCTAGGATCACCTCTAGCGATTGGTGGCCAGATCATGAACGGTAGAGACATGATAGGCAATTCATTCGCTGAAGCAGATCGATAAGTGGAGTGAGCATCTGTCAAATACACAGTAGGAGGAGGATACCGCAAGTTACCCAGAGAAGTTGCAAATGTCATTAAAGGATCTGATGAGTCCAGATCGTTGACCTAAAAACAAGAGGGTTGATAAGATTTACAGGCATTCATAAGTTAAAACTCAATGTAACAGCACCAGAATGACACCTCAGCTGTTAAAAGATATGGGGCGCCATGTGGGTGGAAATGCACAGCACGAAGTGAACGTCTTGTCTTTAGTATGATAGCTGGTGAAGATGCCTCCCCTCTTCTGTTGTAGTGCCACATATACAGCTATGATATATTGAAACATCGTCATTACATCAGAACTTGCAATGAACAAACCACTATGTATTGCCAAATTTCTTACCTTGTGCCCTGAAGCAACAGCGAGAACTTCCCCTTGGGCATGGAAGGCAATGGATGCAATAGGACGGTCTGGAGGATAAAATTCCCATATGTATTAATTAACAAAAAAAATTAGTAAAGAGTAATGTTTTTTTGTTCAACCATTAAGATGTTACAGGTTATTACAAAAATCACGTGATCCTATACACTCGGCGGTTTTTGCATCCCATAAACGAACTTCATGGTCCAAACTTCCACTTGCAAGTATCTCAGAGTACAGTGGATGGAAACGAACCTGCAGAAGTCCCAACCACAATGCTAAATATAATTGAGGAATGAGATATTCAAAGGCAAGAGAAGAAATATCAACACAGCCAAGACGTGTGAAAAAAAAAAAAGAAACCACCAGAGGCTTTCAAAATAAAACTACAGACAATAGACAACAGCCTCATAAAGTTCAATCCTCTTCCAAAAGTGTGGGGTTCAAATGAAATGAATTAGGCTTAGACCTGTGAGCAAACATCAAACATTTATCTCTCTATTTTTTAGATAGATACCAAGCATTTATCTGCATTAATATTTAAACCAAATAGGATAGTTTAGCCATCTTAGAAGTACATCCAAAGCATTAAGTTAAAAGAATATAATACTTCGACATTTTGTAAAGGCAACTATATATATTGTCAATCCAAAATCTCAGCATTTTCAATCAGTATCAGTATTGCCTAGTGGACTGAAATATATTTCCCAAGTAGATAATCAGATAATCCAAGAATGCAGCACAACTATTTCAGAGGACTGAAGATGTCAAAACAGCCTTACCACCCAAGGAGTCCGGCGATGTCCACTTAACACCTTCAAGCATTTGCCGCTTTGGCAATCAATTATCTTTACCGTGTGATCTCCACTGACACCATGGCAACAAAATACGTCAACGAACTTGATACAAGCCAAAAGAGAAAAATGCACAGCGCGATAAAAGTGGAGTGTTTGCCTTTGTTCTCAATTCACGAATATTGACAAAGGATTTCATTTTTTTCTTTTTTTATGATATGAATAGTCACTGAGGATTCAGAAATGTGTATATAATGAATACTTGGACTCGAAAGATTTTATTAGATAAACAATTTCATATCTAAGCAGCAAGACACTATAATGCATGACAGATAGATTGTACAAGTCTATGTATTAAAAGAGAGACTGACTGAGTAGAAGCAAGTGTCTTCCCATCAGGACTGAATGCCGCAGCAATTGTAGACCTAGGCGGAGGCAACAGTGGACAATACTTAGCTGAAAAATGTCTCAATGATTCTGCCTCTACCCTGATAAAATTAAATGAGACGAAATCAGAAAGCAAAAATGAAGATTTGCAACTATATTAACTTCATGGGAAAGAGAAAAGCTGACAAAAACATAACTACCATGATATAAGACCCCGTCTCGGGTCTCTTGCTACTTGGCTTTTTAACTTCTCATAGGAATGAGCACAATATTTAGAATTCTCATCCCAAAACTTCTTAGAACTACGCTTAGCTCGAGGAGATACCTCCCTCCTCGTTAGTAACTGAAAGACGTTACCACATCTGGCAAAGAAAATAAACCACCTCAGCAACCAAAATACAACCATATTTGTGCAATCTAATTTACAAATTTTGCGCCTTTGCACATTACCACAAAAGTTAATCTTTGAGAAAAATGAGAAAGCACTTGCAACACTTACCCATGTGTATCATAAACATATCTTTTTTTTATATAGTAAACACCACCATCCCACCCCACACCAGAATCCACTCAATGCGGGAAGCCGAAGGTCATTTCCGCTATGCTATTCCGCAATTGCAATATAATTAAATACAGCATTAAACAATTAAAAACTGATATATTTACCATCTTTGCGAAAATAGTTTCAAACTAAACTCACCCCAATTAAAGCTGAAGTTCAATCCTTTTATGCAAAGACATATTCCAATAGCAACCATATCATAAGCATTACAATTATCCATATCAATATGAACCCTTTTAAGCTAACAATAAGTAAGCCAACATAATATATAAAACTCGCATATTTTTTGGTTAATATTTTTAATTAACCAAAAAAACAGTTGTTTTCAGCTTCAACCCTTCTCCACTTAAATATCAAACTTAGTTCACCAGACAAAATTCCAATTGCAGGTCTGCCTCTAAGTTTATAATATTGTGTAATACAGTCTCATTAAATTAAAAGATGCAAATATCATATTTATATTTACTCAGATCAATCATGAATTTCCAATTCTATTTCCAATAAAACCAACCAAAGCCTCGAAATTTAGCATCGAATAAGCTGAAACTAAACTAAATTCCAGATCTTTGAATGAAATTAATCCAAAATCAACAAAAAATTCAATCTTTAGAGTTTCAGGATCAAAACAAAGACCTGTTTTTGCAATTAGGGTTTTGCTCAATCGGAAGAGAAGGCGAATTCCATCCCGGCGGTGGCGGCGGCGGTACATGAATCGGATTTGACGTAGATGAATCACTACTTGAATTCTCCGGCCAAATAGATCCCCTCATAATTCTATCCACCAAACGAATACCTCATGCCCCAATATTTCCCGTCATTTCCAATGGAACTCCGGCGAAATAAAAAAAATCGATTAAATTATCCGAAAATGCCCTTGAATTTGGTGGAAATTTACACCGGAAAATATAGAGGAATGGAGGATTTAGAGATCTTGTAGAAGGGCAAAATGGGAAGAGAAAAAAATTTAGGGGAAAATGAGAAAAATGAAGAAGACGACGGAAGGTGTTTTTTGAGAGTTTAGAGGATTTTTCCGGCATCGGACAGTAATATGTTTACTTTGATGTAAAATGACAGAAATGACCTTTGCGCGTGAGGTACAAATATTGCGATTTGTGATCAATAAAATAATTAATATTAAGAGCAAAGTTAGAAAACGATAATTAATTATCTCTTGATTGTTTAAATTGACAACTATTTGAAATAAGTATTTTTAGTATACTTGACAATTGAAAAGGAACAGAGGAATGTATTATTGTAATCAAGAGTGTTCAAAATGGAACGGTAATCGATAAGCCAATCAAAAAAATTGACTTATTGGCTTATTGATATTAATATTTTTTTCATAATATACAATTACATATAATCAGTCCTAAAGAGATTTTTTTTAGAAAAGAAATTCTTCCTTTTTTGATCCCATGCTTTCCGTTGGTCAACAAAGTTTAGAAGAGATGGGGAAACCTAGCAGTTGCCGGTCGGGCCGGGGATAAGCTTGCTTCTCCACAAGCCTATCCCCGAAACATATTTACTTTTCTTTTATTAACTACTATGTTATTGTTAATCTATATATTTTTTGTACGTAAAAGGGTTTGAAAAATACTCTAATTTTGCTCGAAATTGTTTTTACTATACCAAACTTCACGGAAGACCTTTTATCCCTTTCACTATTTAATAGTGTATTTTAAAGATATATATGTGCCCACGTGGACACGTTACTATTGATAATGATGCAAATATTTATGATGTCCACGTAAACACATATATACCTTTAAAATACACCATTAAATCCAGAGATAAAAAGTTATTTTCAAAGTTCAGTATTGTTACAGTAATTTCGGTCAAAATTTGGATATATTTCAAACTATTTTCCCTTTTTTGTAATTACAAGAATTTTATAATTTAACTACATTTAAAATAGAAAAAATGAATTATTTTTAAGGTGCATTCATGAAAAAAAAGAATAGAGTTAATCGATACATCATTTGATGAGTGTTAATCTGTTATCCACCAATCGATATCTTATAAATGAACTAGCAGATTCATAAATTTAAAAATTAATATCCATTAGATAAAATTATCCATCCAATCAAGCAGCCTAATTGTAATATGATATCAATAGTCCTAGAATAGGAAATTCTATCTAGTACTATTTAGGATAACCTAATTCTTTTAAGTTCGAAAATTCATTATCCCGAAAAGTCAAAGAATCTCTAAATTTATTATGTCATGCTAGTCAATATCTTTTGTTTTTTTAATTTGCAGAACATTGTTTATCTCATTTTAGTGACTTGTATGTCTCAATTAAAAAAAGTAACTAGTACAACAATTAAAAATTAGACTCGAGAGTGTACTTAATACTCGTCAAAAAATTACACTACTGAGAAAGAAAATTAGACACAAATAAATTATGTATTTAAATAATAAATTCATCTCTACTTCAATTTAATAATGGTTTATTTCAATTTTTTGTTAGTTATAAATAAAAAAAAGATAAATTTTATCACGAAACTTCACAATTAAAGACGTTATTAATTTTACTTAGGGATTGATTTACATAAATTAATAATGAATTTGTAACTTCTTTTTTTTTGCTCAAATTTCACTCAAACAGTTGTCTACCTAATTGCTTAGATTATATAAAATTGTTTAAAGTTGTTAAAAAGGGTCGGCACAGTTCCATCCGGTCCAAGCCTCATGGGCCAAGGACTTTGAGGGCTAGGGCAGGCCGCCCTTCATTTCGAAAGGCCTAAAAATGTTCAACCCAATCCAACTCTAGAAGGGTCGAGGATTGGGGCGGGCTAGCCCTTCTTTTTTTTTTTTCAAACTTAAAATTCTACAATATCAAACAAATGAGAAGATTTTCAAATCAAATAAGACAAACAATGGTGTTTTTTAATAACACTAGCAAAAAATCTAGTGTAATTAGCATGTATTTAAGATACTATATATATGAGATACATGTATCTAGTGTGATGCATCACAGATATGCGAGCGAGATAAGAGAGTGGCAAGATGAGAGGGAGGCGAGGGCGTGACATTTGTCAATGTATCATAGATACATCTGAATTCACTTGAATAGAGTATACCTAAAACAAATTAACCTAATTTTGAGTCTATGTTCCTAAGATATATGTATCTAGACGTATCAGAATCTGATAAGATTCATAATATTACAACATAACGTACATTTAAGTAATTAGCTCATATACTAGTGAGATTGTTGTAAGTTACCCTTAAATAAATAGTTTTAGCCCATGGGCGGACTCCGGCCCACCCCGACCAAGCCTCAAAACTCAAGGGCTTATATGGGTTGGACTAATAAACCCTAGTTTGAATGAGCATGAAAAATCTTATTCCAATCCTATCTCAATAACAAGTTGGGTTGGGCCGACCCTACGGACTAAGCCCATGTTGACGGCTCTAATAAAATTAAGGAAAACTTGTATGAAATAATAAACTATTAATTCAAATTAAATGTTATAGCCATAATTTATTTTATTTGTAATTCACATCAAACATCACATTTTTTTGCCATCTAGTTCGATATACAATTAACCATTTTCGATCTACAATTACTCATTCGGTATACAAATGTATAAAATGTATAAAATACATTTGTGTTTGTATAAAACGAGAGAAAAATGTATATACAAATACAAATACATATATTTTTGTCCTATACACTCATAATTATACAAATACAGATCTTATTACACAAATTACAATATATAAATAAATTTAAACAAAACTGAACAATTTGTATAAAATTGAATGTATCTAGCGAATTATACAAATAAAAAGCTCCATAGCAAACATAAAATTTGTTATGGAGCGCAATTATACAAACTATAGCTATAACATACAAATATGATTTTTATGTTTACTATATGTGAAAGTTGCTCTAAAATTAATGAATATATATATAATGTATGCATAATTATGTATAATTTTCGTATATATATATATATATATATATATATATATATATATATATATATATATCAACTAGGAAAAGTAGCTGCAAATTCAAGAGGTTGTTCATTTTAGTGTAAAGTTTTATGGAAAAAAGGACAAATATACCCCCGAATTATCATAAATGGTGCGTCAATACCCTTCGTTATACTTTCGGGTTGTGTATACCCTTACCGTCAATATTTTGGAACGTATATACGCTTAAAATAAACGGAGGGACATGTGTCATGATCTTAATGGCCTATCCAAATTTAATTATAACGAAGGGTATTGACGCACCATCTATGATAATTCGGGGGTATATTTATCCTTTTTCCCTAGTTTTATTATTATTATTATTATTATTATTATTATTATTATTATTATTATTATTTCTAGTTTCTACTACGTGAATATAAATAGTAAATAAATTCAACTATCTAGATTCCTTTGGTACGTTCCATATCCAATAATCCATTGATTGGATATCCATGAAGAATCATTATCCATTCAATCAAAATTAGATAAACTTTCTTATAAGGCGGTGGAAATTAGCAATTGGTCCACCCTTTGACCATTATGTTTGCAATGACATAATTGAAAATTTTCCTTTAAATTTAAAGAATTCTATGATAAGAAATTTATTAATTCACGGTACTAAAACTTTCCTAAAGTTTATGTGTCTTTTTAGAAAACAAATCTTACTTTAATTAAATATTAAGTATTTTATCATTTAGAAATAAAAAAATCTCCACGAGAAGCATTTTATCCTTTGTGGATTAATTTAGCATGTTTTTATATTTTAAATAAATTTATCTCATGTGATTACAATTTTATCGATTCAATGAGTTTTGAATATCAAATGCCTAAAATCAAAACCATTTATTAAGCTTGAGAAATTCTTGAGCTATTAGTATCTTAAAAATGAAACCAACACATTTATTATTAAGTTTCACATACAATATAGAAGGTTTAAGCATGTCTTTTTACCAAAAAACCCCTCCTTTAATGGATCTCAATTGTCTTATGATTAGATATATCTCTGCTTTTAACGAAATTATGATATAACATATGCAAAATTTTTAATTAAATAGACGATATTGATTTTTGATCCACATGAATATAAATAGCCTGATTCTTTTTTTTAAAAAAAAAGATATTATATCAGAATATTACGCATCAATACAAAGGTGGAACTTCTGATTCCTCAAAAAGCTTGTCCAATTTCATCTCCTGGCCTTCTTTGGCTAGCAGGCCTGTCACTTTGTTTTGGCTCATGCCTGATTGGGGTTTCCCAATGATTCATTCAAGTTTAATCTATTTGTTTAGGATCGTTGAGGTTGAACTTTTAAGAATCCAATAATATTTAATTAGGATTGTTGAGGTTGAACTTTTAAGAATCCAACAATATTTAATAATGAAGAGATCAGTGGCAGATCCAGAATTTAGAGTTCGTGGGTGTCAAATAAACTTATCGATTAATGTGTCAGCTTTTTTCCTTAAAAAAAGGTGCTTGGAGCCATTTTTTTTCTTAAAAAATGTTTGCAGCAAATTTCTCTAAAAAAATAGGTACAAATGAAATTTGAACCCGCAACCATTCTAAAGTTGCCCTCATATCGTGGCACCACAAGCTAATTTTGTTCATTGGGTGGCACGCTTTATATTTATATAAATATTATAGAGAGAGAGAGAGAGAGAGAGCAACCTGAGAAACAAAGAAGAAGCTGAGCACTTTTTAGGAAACCTCACTTTTTGATTATGGGTCGGACCTTTGCTATTTCTTATGTTTATTTGTTTTGAGTTTGCAGACTTTCTTTATTAATAAAATGGACCAATGGTCCAAATTTAATTAAAAATAAAATAAAATATGTATATATAGAGTTTCACTCGAAGTTCGACCCCCACTGTCCTTCATAGATCCGCCCCTGGATGAGATCGACTAAAATCTAGATTTGAAATTGATATAGACTCGTATTTTTTCTTAACCAAAAATCTAAATTTCAAATGAAGAAGACATATGATTTTCTTTTAAATTCTTCTTTTTTTTTTGGTTTTTCCTTCAGTGTCTGTAGTCCACATTGAAGTCCCAATTAAATCCAGATTGCGCACTATAGGGCCCATTCGGGGGCGACGCTCCCAACATGATTTTCTCCATATCCAGTGCTTGAACTCGAAACCTCTGATTAAGGATGAAACACTCCCATTAGTGCACCACAACCCATGTTGGTTCTTTTAAATTCACTTAATTGCAAAACACACAGTACAGAAGAAATCAAATACAGACAATTGTTTTATATTAGCCTGAATAAATGTGAATTTATAATTCGGTTCATATCGATCAATAAACCAACATATCTCTTTAATTAAAATACTAAATATAACATCTTATAATTATAATTCCATTAAATAAGAAGACGTTTTTAACTCGCAATCTAACGTTAAAACAATTAATATCCCAATAGATGGAACAAACGAGTATATTTTTAGTTCAAAAATTAATATTAAGAACAAGTTTAAATTCAGTATGATTATACTATTATATATTAAAAGAAAAGTGATAAAATTTTAATACATTTAATGATATTTCCTCCCTATTTCCATTGTTAATATCAATCACTTTCAAGGACCACAATAAATAAATAAATAAAAAAGAGTAAAATAATGTGATTACTATAATCGAAAGAAAAAAAAGTTGAATAAAATGAGATGTACACGCCTAATTTTACGTGGCTCCTTTTAGTAAATTCAACGTCCAAACCGACCACGTGTCACATCAAAATTATTTTCTTCACTTTCTTCCAAAAATATTTCTTTTTTACGTTTCGTGTACATAAATGTAACCATAGAAAAAGAAATAATAAACGGAGAAAATACTCCGTTTCCATCTTCAACGGCACCTTCTTCTTTATGCCACGTGTCTACTGCCCACTTGTAGAAATATCATTGGGATAATGCCTAATTGAAGAAGAGATGACAAATTAAATAAAAATATTATCATACCTTCGATAACCACAACAATATATTCTATCTAACTTTATAATAAGATCTGAATAGAAAACTTGGGTTTTATCTCAAAAATATAATAATCGTTTCTGATAGGCTGTCATGACTCAATATAAAAACCGTTAAGAAAAAAGTAATGAAAATAAAAGAAACCATCAATAATAATAAAATAATATTATAATTAAACTACACAAAATAACATATAATAACATAAATTAAAGAACAAAAAATAAGAGTAATACTAGATCGAGTCCATACATTCCTACCTAACTATTACTCCCTCTGTCCCTAATTACTTGTGTACTTTTAAATTGACAGACATATTAAGAAAACAATTAATGACATAGTAAGTTTATCATTTTACCTCTATTAATTATAAAACGGATGAAAAGTTCTATGTTTTTCAAAATAATTAGTCATTTAATTGAGGATATAATAGGTAAAAAAAATTATTCTTTTTTTGATTTATCAAAATGAATAAATAATTAGGAATAACTATAAAAGAAAAAATAAATAAGTAATTATGGACAGAGCGAGTACCTTTTTATCCTAATCAATGTTTTCCACAATAACATTATCATGCTCTGTCTAATCAAATTTCTAAATATTATTTCTTCAATCTACCTTAACCTTTTTTTGAATCCATCTGAAATATAACCTCTTACACCTCCACAGTATCCGTACATTTCATCATTATATGCTTAAATCATCTCAAAATAGTGCCCCACATCTTATCTTCCTTCAAAGTCACTCACACCTTATTTCAGATATATTTTTAATCCAATCTATTCTAGTCTACCTACATATCCATCGTAATTCGTAGCATTCTCACCATCAGCCCATACATTCAAACATTGTTCATATTATTTTTAATCCAATCTATTATAGTCTACCTACACGTACATCGTAATTCGTAGCATCCTCACCAACATCAGCCCATACATCCAAACAATGTTGGTATTATTTTTAATATATGTCATGTATCTATTAACTTAAAATTTGTATGTCATGTATCTATTAACTTAAAATTTGTTGATATTATTATTAATATGTCATGTATCTATTAATTTAATATTTTTAATTCACTTTTTTTTAAAAAAATATTATTTTCATCAATCAATATTATTTTATACTACTATTTATTGGATGGAAATGAGCAAATAAGTGTGAACAACTTTTTCTCCCCATTACTCTTCCCATACTCTACATGAACCTTCACGCGTCACGAAATATCCACCGTCCATTTCACGTGATCAAAAGCAATCTTAACCGTCGCCTCCGCCATAGCTCGTTCTTCGCCACGTGTCTTTACTTACACGTGTTATCAATTTAACGGCTCTTTTATCTTTATATATCTTATCTAAGTTTCTATTTTTATTTACTTATACTCTATAAATAAACCACAATTCTAACTCCTCCTTCTCCATTTTCTCCATCAATTTGGTGAACAAAAAAAATTAAAAAATTCATCATTTTAATCTGAAAAAAAAATTAATTAATATTATTATGGCAATGAGTCTGCCACACCAGATCGGTGCCTTATCAGGAACATCGCTCACGGCAGAAACCGGTGGAGTTTCATGCGAAGTTCCGGCGAAGGGGAGTTCAGCTACATCAGCTATGTGGAGAACACCGATGACGAATTTAAAAGTATCGGTACAAAAAACAGGAACTGAAATTGACAGGGTGTCGCCGTCGACGTCGCCGCCGGTGAGTCCGATGATGGGAGGAGGAATGCGGCCGGATTTATCGGTAGCGTGTCAAGCGTTGATGGAAGCTCAGGTAGATGAGGTAGTTGAGAGAGAATATAAGGTTAGGAATTCGTCGGCGAAAGAGAAAGGAGTTCCGGTGTTTGTTATGATGCCGTTGGATAGTGTGAAAATGGATCATACTGTGAATAGGAAGAAGGCGATGAATGCCAGTTTACAGGCGTTGAAGAGCGCTGGTGTGGAAGGGATTATGATGGATGTGTGGTGGGGATTGGTGGAGAGAGATGCGCCGGGAGAGTATAATTGGGGCGGTTATGCTGAGCTTATGGAAATGGCGAAAAAACATGGACTCAAAGTTCAAGCTGTGATGTCTTTCCATCAATGTGGTGGAAACGTCGGTGATTCCTGCACGTATGTATATTTTTCAGCTGCTATTTTTAATTCGTTAACCGCAAATTTATGATTGTTCAGATTCAAATAGGGATGCAAAAACTAGATCTGTTGTAAAGCTACTTACTTTAGAATAATGAATACTGTCAAATCAAATATGAATCTAACTCACTCCCAAAAGCTGACTCGAGATATTTCCACACCAGATGTGGCCTGACTATGATAACATGTCAAATTAGAATTTTGACCTAGTTTACATTACAAAAGCTAGCTTAAAGGGAGAAAGATTGCTCAAATCGAGTGGAGAGATATCATTCCTCGTCCGCGGTGGTATTTCTCTTCAACAAATACTTTAGATAAAAGATTCATAGGATCTGGAAAAGATTAAAAAGGTATCAATTTGAAGAAAGTTCAAAAAAAGGTTATCTTCTTTTAGTGGGATAGTGAGAATATGCTTCTTTATATGGTGTGCTAAATGAACTGTTTAAAGAACTAGTTTATCTGAAAAGGCAAATGACTTTATAGTACATAGGAATCAACCTGAATAACATAAAATGGAATATGGAGAATTCATGAAGAATCTTTTGGGCGGTCACAATAAAATGTTATGCTTGTAATTGGATATTTTTGTTTGTTTAATGTTTGAGTTGTGTTATGCGCGTCCTTGCTTTCTGGTGTGCTTAGGTAGATTTTTGAAATTTCAGGATCCCTCTTCCAAGGTGGGTTGTTGAGGAGATGGAGAAGGATCCAGATCTTGCATACACAGATCAGTGGGGAAGGAGGAATTTTGAATATGTATCGCTTGGTTGCGATACACTTCCAGTTCTTAAAGGAAGGACTCCTGTCCAATGCTATTCAGATTTCATGAGAGGGTTCAGAGATAGATTTGAGAATCTCCTAGGTGACACCATTGTGGTAAGTTTTACGCTTTTTTGACCTTTAGAGTTTCTGGTTTAAGAGTAGAAAGCTCACTTTTTTATCCGAATGACTTGTGTGATATAGGAAATTCAAGTCGGGATGGGTCCAGCTGGAGAGCTCCGTTATCCATCCTATCCTGAAAAAGATGGGATATGGAAATTCCCTGGAATTGGTGCTTTTCAGTGTTATGACAAGGTATAAAGCAATTTCTGTTTTCTATGGTGTGTTTTAGTGTTTAACGGTGTCATTATTACTGATGATTTGTTCTGCTAAATTGATCACCCTGCAGTACATGATCCGAAGCTTACAGGGTGCAGCAGAAGCTTTTGGTAAGCCTGAATGGGGACACACCGGTCCAACCGATGCTGGTCAGTACAACAATTGGCCAGAAGATACCAACTTTTTCAAGAAGGAAGGTGGTGGATGGGATAGTCAATATGGGGAGTTCTTCCTCACATGGTATTCTGAGATGCTTTTGAACCATGGTGAGAGAATACTGCAATCAGCCAAGGCGATATTCGAAGACAAGGGTGTTAAGATTTCAGTTAAGATTGCAGGTATTCACTGGCACTATGGAACAAGGTCCCATGCCCCTGAGCTGACCGCTGGATACTACAACACCCGTAACCGAGATGGTTACCTTCCCATTGCCCAGATGCTTGCCCGCCACGGTGCAGTTTTCAACTTCACATGTGTTGAGATGCGAGACCATGAGCAGCCACAAGATGCACTATGTGCACCTGAGAAGTTGGTTAGGCAAGTGGCATTAGCAACCCAGGAAGCTCAAGTTCCACTTGCTGGGGAGAATGCATTGCCACGATACGATGATTATGCACATGAACAGATCCTTCAAGCATCTTCATTGAATATCAATGATCAATCAGGTGACAGAGAGATGTGCGCGTTTACATATTTGAGGATGAATCCTGACCTATTTCATCCTGATAACTGGAGACGATTCGTTGCCTTTGTGAAGAAAATGAAAGAAGGAAAAGACGCTAACAAATGCCGGGAACAAGTAGAGAGGGAAGCAGAGCATTTCGTGCATATAACTCAGCCGTTAGTGCAAGAAGCTGCAGTAGCCCTCATGCACTAGGCAAATGGTTGTCAAATAGTACTATTCTTGATCTTTTAGCTAACATGAAGTTTTTCAACATGTTACCGGGATCTTATAGCTCGTTATCGTTCTTATATGATTGTAAAACCGTTCATCGTGTAGTTTTTTCAAAGTTAGACACTATGTCTTAATGAAATGATACATAATTCAGTAGTAAATGCAACTCTTGAATCCAGATAGCACTGTAGTATATTCTTGATGTCCAGTTCGTTTGTTGAATGGTTGATATTTTTTCATCTTTAACTTAAAGTAACTCAGAGAATTAAAGATATTTCGATAAGAAGCATCTTATCATGGATCTATTTAATACAAATTTAAATTAATCGAGACAATGAATTTCAGATATTAAACATTTAAAGTAATTGATTGGTACAAGACTTTCCATCTATTTCGATCTCTTATTATCCCATACTTTGGCATGACATTTTTTAATACGTCAACCCATTCCTTCTAGCACATGATACGTGCACAAACTCCAAAACTTATTTTGTACTTTGCTTAAAGTAATGTCAAGTATTCATGTCCATAAGGTTTTCATGTGCTCGTGAAGTCTCTTTTTACTTTAGAAACCTTCATGTTGTTATCAATGTTAGAGGCAGATTCAAAATTTCAGTTTCTTAAATCTGTTATTTGTATCAATCTAGTGTGTTCTACTACACATTGAGCCGAAATTACTAGATGCATTCGCTCGTTATATTATAAATTCGCCTGTGATTGTTGTTGAATATGGCACATCTGTCTAAGCATCACACATCAAATTAAAAAATCTAATTTGTTACTTAATATCGTGTCTAAGTTTTGTGGCCAAGAACAATCATAAAAAAAAAGTGTTTCACACGGATCTCCATTATAAAGTAATAAGACAACATATAGTAGCTGACTTTTAATTTTATTTCACACGGCTCTTATGCACAAAATTATAAAAACCGTTCAACCACTAACGAATTTTCGTCTCTTTTAGTAACTGTATATACACGATTACACATTATTTCAAACGCTCATTTATGCATTATTTTTTTATTTTCTTAAATTTCGTATTCAATCACCGCCACATGCAGCATATAAAGTAGACAATAATCAGTCAATTGTTCAATAAGATAATTTGGACCATATAAAAGTTAGATATAAATAGTATCACTCCTTTTTTTTTTTTTTTTTTTTTTTTTTCTGTTTTGTTTGATTGTGGATGAGAGAGTCTGAATATTCTAGTGTATGTTAAAATTCCAAGTGAAGTAATACAAGAGGCGATGTTTACATCAAATTAAGTAATTTAATTTTAATAATTAAAAATTAAAGCAAAAATATTTACAACGTCACTTAATCATAGGATTTTTTTATATGATTTTTATGTATTTTATTTTGTTATTTATTATACTTTATAGTATTTTCTTTACATAATTTTAAAATGTATAAAAAATTAAGAAATAGTTAAAATAAATAAACTATAACGGAGAGAATACTAAATTTTCAAAAATACCCTTGACTAGAAGTAGACATGATGACGAACAATTACCTATTTCTAGCCGCTTCTATATGGTAGTAAAGTAACCTATTGATGTTTAGTTTTTGTGTCTGTTTATCCAAATAGTTTGGCTATGCGGAGTTGGGTTTTTATTAAAGGAGTTTAAATTATTAAAAAGTAAACATAAAGTGAAGCTAAGAAGATATATATATATATATATATATATATTGATTTTCTCATTTTAAATATACAATATAATTTTTCGTCAAAGGGGTTCATCCAATTCCCTTGCTCTCACCTGACTCCGCCTAGAGTCAGAGTACTCTAGTCTTTAAGTACCTCTCCATTTTTCAAATGCAAAAAAGATTAATCAAAAAGAAATTATGCTGCAGCATGTACGAAAAAAATAATATAAGCAAAAATTGAATTATAAGATATATTTTTATTTAATTAATGTAGTTTGATCAATGAATCGTGAAAATAATCTCTTAAAAAAAATACAAAGTACAATAAGTGAATTCTTATGATCCAATTCTATAGCGAGAACTTAATATCTTGAACTGTCTTTTTCTTCGTTTGACAATTAAACTAAAATAAATTTATGTTCTATTTAGAGTCATTATCAAAGTTTGTATTAATTAACCACAGGAAACCAAGTCCAAAGCAGAAAGAAGTGGATCATCAATCAAATAAACCAATAAACTCTGTATAAATAGGTCTAATTAACCTACAAGATAATCAAAAAATATATAATACACCAAAGCTCGAAAATAAAGTTTTCTACTATTATTTACTAAAAATAAAATCTTCAAAATCAATAATCAAAATGTCAAATGCTCAACAAGCCGGTGAATGCCATGGCCAAGCCCAGGTAATACTATAATAAATATTCGTTACAAATCAAATTATTTTTATATTATCAAAACTTATAATCTAGTAATATCAATTGTAACATAACCCATCGAGCCATGTGGTGCAAAATCGGAGTCGTAATAATTATTATTATTGTTGCTCTTTTAGAACATCAACTTAAAGTCTAATAGTATCAGTATAGTTCTTCATACAATTAAGTGTGAATTTTTATTTTCCATTATCGTTTTCCCTTTTTTTTGGATCTCAAAATTTAAATTTAACAAATAACAAATAAAACAGGCAAAGACCGAACAATTAGCACAATCAGCAAAGAATACAGCACATTCATTGGCTGATAAGGCTGACAATGCTACCCAAAGTGCTCAACAATCTGTTCAGCAAAACAAAGACCAACTCAACCCTGGATTCCTTCAGCAGGTAATATATTTATCACCACTACAAAGTCGGAATTTCGTTAAGGACGTTTAAGATCTAAAATATATCTGTATAATGTAATTATTGATCTATATATATATATATATATATATATAGCATTATTTCGTCTCTAAATTAGGGTGACAATTTAATTTGAGATTATGTCATCTATAAAAAAAAAATGAGATAAGTAAGGCTACATGACATAACAAATAAAATTATAAAGATAGTATAAAATAGCTTTAGATTATCAGTATATATAAGTAAAATAATTTTAAAAAGTTATTAATAGAGTCGAGACTTTTCACTTTTTTTTTTTAATTATTGATAATATGTCTAATAATTCTCTTATTTTATTTTATTGTAATTATTCAGACTGGAGAGCAAGTGATCCATATGGCTCAAGGTGCAGTTGATGGAGTGAAGAACACACTTGGAATTGGATCAGACAAAAAGTGAAGAAGAGAAATAATTAATTAATAAACACATTTATCAATTTAATCTCAGTTTTAATTATTTTTTCATTTAATTCTATAATTTTCATATATGCTTTAAATTATTAGGCATAAGTGAAAAAATAATAATATTAGTAGTTCGTGAGATCTCTCACAAAAAGAATTATGATTCTTATAGAGTGAGATGATTTTGATAGGTTTGGTTTAATTATTGTTTAAAAATTCCATGCACCTTATATTGGTGTTATAGTGAATTTTGTTTTATTGATTGAGATTTCTCTCATTAGAAATTCTCATTATAAGTATGTAATAAGAAAGTTTCTTCTGTTTTTGCAAATTGATATTTTGTTGTTTGCTTTTTGCTCGATCTACTGATTGATGGTGGAGATGCTCAACCACTTGAACAAGTCTCACTTATTTCAGAATTGAATAATGGCCTCACTTTTCATCAAAATGTCAAACGTATGTCTAGAACGGGGTTCAAATTTGTGACGTGTGTCTAAACCATACATTTTATACTACAATCTTACGGTATGACTATTGGACCAAAATCCTCGATCGAAAGAAAATTATGAGGGACAATTTAGCTTTAACAACTTCAATTTCTATCGCGGGATCAAATACCTACATTTGCTTGCACATAGTTTTTAGGAATCCTTCATATATTATTAGGGTCTGACTACTGTATAAATAACTATAGAATAAAATAACTTCATATCATAAAATGGGATTGATGTTAGGAAAATAAAGCCAATGAGTGAATGATTGATGAAATTATAAACAATGCATCACAACTCTTTTCTAATATTACTAATATTATTTTTTTTGATTATGTGATATATATGATAATATGTATATGTAAAGAAAAAAAAATATGATAAGATTAAACTGAATGTTGATTATAAGTGAAAATTCAAGTAGTATTGAATGTGAATACGTAAATACTTAAATTTATATAAAAATGAATAAGAAGACACATCACATAATATACGTAAGACGCTATACAAAATGCCACGTAGGACACACATGTCTTTTTGTTTAACTTTATACAAGTGTAAGCACTTACTTGTTCACATCCAAAATTGAAGAGTATAGATGATAACTAGAGTGAAGTTAAATAGCATGTTTATATATTATGCCAATTCGAAATAAAGATGATTTTGTAGGAGATTTTTTTGAAAAAATCAAGAAAATTGGATATGCCATCTGTCCCAGTTTATATGACTCATTTTTTTCGGTTAGTCCCAAAAAGAACGACACTTTTCTATATTCATTAACAGTTTAACTTTAAAACACTTATTTTACCCTCAAAAAAATAATTTATAGCCACACAAATATCTATCACTTATTTAAATTACAAATTTCAAAGTTTTTCTTTATTTCTTAAATTTTGTGTCAAGTCAAACTAATTTGTATAAAATAAGACGGAGGAAATAATAAGATATCTCGAAGAAACTGGATAGTTTCCGAAAAAGAAATAATAAAAAAAATCCTCTCCTAGATTCTTTTGGTTAACACTGGACAATTTTTTCTTTCCCAAAATCTCCTCAAATCCACCACTTAATTACACCCATCTGCCACTTCATCTTCACTCTCCTCCCATGGCTACTCTGCAAATTCATCTCCATTTTCCCATCTCTTCTTCACCAAGATTGTTCCATTTCAAGAGCCCCAATTCAGTTTCTTTCTCAAAAAAACTTTTTTTCTCCAGAAAGCTTAATGGGTTGTTTAGTTATTCTAAATTTGGTGCAAAAGATTCATTCTTTTGTTGTTGTCAAGCTAGTGGTGAAATTTTACCCCTTTCATCAGCTCAGAAGGAGGAGGAGACTAATGCAAGGCCTCCTTTTGATATAAATTTGGCTGTCATTCTTGCTGGTTTTGCTTTTGAAGCTTATACTAGTCCTCCTGTAAATTCTCAATCTTTATATGTTCATTTTTATGTTTTTCTCTGCTCGGTTGGTTGGTTATCAAACTTGTTGTTGAGGGGTTCAATTTCTACCCTGTAATCCCCTACCTCATTTTGAAACTTAAAACATTAAAAAAATAAATTGAAAAATAGATTCTAATAGAGCATGTCATAGTCTCTCTACCTCCACGAGGTAGTGGTAAGGTCTGCATATAAGGGGAAAATGAAAGTGCACTCCTGTGCACCAGCTGAAGAAAGGAGCTTTAAAAGCTTACCTTATTATTATATTAAAAGGGGAAATCTACCCTCCCCAGACTCCTTTTGTGGGATTTCACTGGGTATGTTGTTGTTCGTTGTATTCTAATGGAGCAAATGGTATTGAGGTGTAGTTGATTGGCTAAAGAATTCAATTTTTTTGTAAATAAGAGTGTTGATAGGTATGTAGTTGTTCATTCTATTTCTTTCTTTATTAATAAATTGAAAATGGACTTGAATAGAGTGTATGGATATCGAGGATTCTTGTAGTAGCTTACTCCAACTAGTTTGTAATTGAGGTGTAGTTGATTGATTGGCTAAAAATTTCTCTTTTTTTGTAAATAAGAATGTTAATATGTATGTAGTCTGTTGTTTTTTTTAAATAAATTGAAAATGGACTCGAATAGAGTGAATAGATATTGAGGATTCTTATAGTGGACTCCGACTAGTTTGGGGTTGAGTTGGAGTTGATTGATCGCCTGTTGATTCATTTTTTGTAAATAAGCATGATGATGTGTATTAGCTGTGACTTGGAGGAAGGAAATTGCTTGCCAAAGTATCTTGCATTGTGGGTTCTTTTCAGTTTGGTGCTGTTGAAGTCATAGAGGGCAGGCTCGTAAAGTATGATTTTGTGCTGCCTTAAAGTTGTGATCTTTGAGTTTCAGTAATTCGTTTTCATTCATATTATTGTTTTGGCATCTTATCACTCTGTTGCGATTCTAGTTTAGGAAATGAACATAAATGTGCTTTCCCTATAGTAGTCATACCCCGCAAACTCATGATAGTAAATGAAGGGAATATTTTCATCATAAACATATAAGGTGATGATCACTTGCCTAAATGGATTTTCGTTTAAATTTTGCTTAGAAGGAAATTAAGCTTGCAAATATTCTACATATCTTGAAATGTTTATGAAGCAAAAAGTAATTAAGCTGTCGAATTATTTTCCAAGTCTGATCCAATTTGCTTTGTTTTGATATTGCTTGATCAGGACAATGTCGGAAAGCTTGAGGTGGATGCGGCTAATTGCAAAACCATATTTCTTTCAGAGTATGTAGCTGTTTTCTTTTTACTGAAATAGAAAACTTAAACTGTAGGAACTTGAGTTATAGGTCTGTTAAATTGGTCGGATCAAGTAAAGGGCACACATATGTTCCACTGGTGACGGCTATGAAGAATGCTCATAGCTGATTGTTTTTGTCTCATTCAGTTTTTTTTGTTTTGCTTTTTCTTTTAAATCAAAATCACCTTAGACAATATGTCAGTTTGCCCAAAACTAGATTCATGCATGTGCAACCGCAAATGAGTTGGATATGCCCGTTTCATTCGGAGGTAGTAGGATTTGGCGTGGATCATGATTGATAATTCTCTCTCATAATTGACAACCATCGTCCAGGTCATTTGTGCGTGAAATTTATGACGGCCAGTTGTTCGTAAAGCTAAAGAAAGGTCTCAATTTACCTGCTATGGATCCTTGGGTAAGGTATCTGCCATTTAATATTAGCAAACTATCAAATTTCAATTGAAACGTGCCTTACTGTACTTTCCTTATTTAAATGATTGCTTCTTATGCATTTATTTAATTTGCTGACTCCTGTTTTGATTTAATTGCTTACTTTTCAAACCAAATTTCAGGGAACGAGTGATCCGTATGTGGTGTTACAGCTAGATAGTCAAGTTGTCAAAAGCAAGGTGAAATGGGGGTAGGTAGTTCGTCATGTGTTATGCTGCAACCTTTTACTCTTTTCAGTTGGAACTTCTCTAGATCTTGTAGGTTTACTTAACAATGAATCAGGATCTTTGCTGTAGTCAACATGTTCCTGTGCAAGTATTGCTTTCATAAGCCGAATGATAAAGTAACTAATAAGAGAGTCTAGAAAGTCTATTATGGTTGCTAAATTCAGTCTTCTCTTCGGTTTGAGAAACGAATCAAATTTTTAGCAAAAACTTGTACTGGATTAAGTAGAATTCAATTAAGTAGAATAGCAAAAACTCATATTCTATTGTTATCTTGAGTGTGATTATTCCACCAATATCTTATTTGAAGTTCCATGCTTCTCAATCCTTTTAATTTGTCATCTAGAAGGCAAAAGGTCTACAATTTCTATTTTCTGTTGGAGAATAAAGCTATTCTTTTCTTTGTTCAAATTATGCACTATTTCAATCTTGAAACATCATCCAATAACGGAAAAATTGTTAATTTCATGAATTAATGTTTGCAGGACAAAAGAGCCAACATGGAATGAGGAGTTTGCTTTAAATATTAAGCAGCCACCTCTGTATGATCTTCAGGTTGATAACTTGAGTTCATCCTTTCTCTCTAATGGTTTATTAATTAAAGGATAGCATTCCAGAAACTGTAACATTTTACTTTTGAAATATGACTTCAATTTGCTGTAACTTAGCTCTTCCACATTAGAACGGTATGTGGTATGCTAAATCTCCTAATGATAAATGAGCAGCTCTAGTAAGATATACAACTTGAAAAGATTTAAGCTTTGTAGATATGCCAAGCTTCATTAAAGGATGCTTCCTATGAACACTGCTAAATTAACTGTGTCTTCTGTGTGACTGCTATACAATCATATCCAACAGTGTCTTTCCTGCTGAATACTAGTTTTGTATTTCTACTTCCTGCTGAGATCCATAGTATTAACCAAATTGGAACAAACAGAATCAGTCTTATTGGCCTCGGGCTAGAACTTAGGGACCCAGAACTGCACTTCTTGGTTTATGTTGTTTAAGATATCCACAACAGTCTGCTTCTGTCTTTTTAGCTAGAGTCTTTAAAATGAGGAACGACTTATTTTTTCATTATTTTTACTGTTATCTGCTCATTAGAGGACTTTCGGATGCAGTATGCTGGCATGACAGGTTCTTAGGTGCTCTTATTTCTCAATTCCAGATCTGATGAATTGTTCATTACTACTGTCAGCTTGCAGCTTGGGATGCAAATCTGGTGACTCCACATAAACGCATGGGAAATGCAGCAGTTAATTTGGAACACCTCTGTGATGGTACGAGCTCAAGAAATGGCTCTATGACATTGTGCTTCACATAATTGTCTAATTATCATGTTGGCTAAAATATCATTCATGTAAAATAAGGTTTGGCTTCCTTTCCAATTTATCCCATGAAAATGGGAGAAGAAGTTCTGAGTTCATCTTCAGTATGCATTTTGGTTGTGTTTTGATGACTGCGTTGAAGGTGTCTCATTGCTCATAAAACAAATTGACAAAGGAAGAACACTTCTTAAAGGAACCTAATTAGTTTCAATAGTTTTACACTTCTGAATACTATCATAACTGATATAAGAGCTGACATAAGGATTAGGCTGATGTACAGATTCCATTGATGTTTTAATTTGTGAAAATAACAAACATGTACTTTTCTAGGAGATTCTCATGAACTGCTGGTTGATTTGGATGGAATGGGCGGTGGTGGGAAGATAAAGATAGAGGTAAGTTGATTTGAATCTGGAGGCATATTCAAGGTTCAAGATCACTAAGTCCTTGTTTATGTGTAGGAAGCAACCAGGTTTGGTTCATTTTCTTTTGGTTCTTCCTGACTGGATCACTGGAACTTCTATCTGAATATGGCTTTCTGGTTAAGAGTTTATTTGTTTTTCAAACTTGTTGAGACAAAGAAATAAAGCTTTTTCTATTTAATGGAATTTCAGACCTTCATTTTATGAGGATCCATCACATTATTTTGATGTACTCTATAGCTGAATAGTATGCTAATCTTAACTTCAGAAATATCCTTCATAAATGATACTCAATTTGACCATTGTTTATCCAATTCGAGATTTCACTAATTGTCCTACTAACATGATACAGATTAAGTACAAGAGTTTTGAGAAAATTGAAGAAGAAAAGAAGTGGTGGAACATCCCAATCATTACAGAATTTCTAAAGAAAAACGGTTTTGAGTCTGCTTTGAAAACAATTCTGGGTTCCGAGACTGTTCAAGCTCGACAATTTGTACAGTTTGCGTTTGGACAGATGAAGCTACTTAATGATGCATATAATGATTCAAGTAGCAGCAGCAGTCATGTTGTGGAATCAGATGTACTACCAGAGTCGCAGCAATCATCCAACTTGGATGACTTAAGCATGCCCCCAGAATCAGAAATCTCAAATAATTTGGAAGACACCAAAGTTGATGGTGAAGTGAAGTTTAATCGTGATGGAAGTGACGTAACTGATGAACATGATTCCCCTGGCACTAAAATTTTCGAGAGCTCTCAATCAGATAAACATTTCTGGAAGAATTTTGCTGATACCGTCAATCAAAATGTTGTTCAAAAATTTGGTCTCCCTGCTCCTGAGACAATAAAGTGGGATAGTCTTGACTTGTTAAATAAGATTGGATTGCAATCACGAAAAGATGCTGATGCAAGTTATGTTGAATCTGGTCTTGCAACTCCTGATAAACAAATAAATCTTAATGGTGGTGCATCAACTGAATCACCTATTCTTAACAACATTCAGTCATCACTTCCAGATATCAAGAAGGTGACACAAGACTTATTGCGTCAAACTGATTCCATTTTGGGAGCATTGATGGTTCTAAATGCCACAGTTTCTCAATTCAACAAAGGAGCAGGCCTTTTCGGAAAGGGTGATGCTAAAGAAGATTCTTCAACTGGACTGGAAAATGACATCCTTGGATATCCCATGAATAAAGATGGAATCGTGTTGGATGAGAAGAAAGCTGAGGAGATGAAGTGTCTTTTCTCAACAGCAGAGACTGCCATGGAAGCTTGGGCACTGCTAGCTACTTCATTGGGACATCCGACTTTCATCAAATCTGAATTTGACAAATTATGCTTCTTAGATAACGAGTCAACCGACACAGAGGCAAGTTCATATATTTCTGGCTGTGAGTTCTTAGTTTCTATCAGATTTCTTATATCTGATTTATTTGATCCAAGGAAAGCTATTCTACTGATTTTGGATTCTGTAAGAGCTGCAGGTAGCGCTCTGGCGTGATTCATCAAGGAAACGGTTAGTCGTTGCTTTCAGGGGAACAGAACAAGTAGGTTCTAGTGTTAAACACATCTGTAAAACTTGTTGATTTAGCTTACTTAGGGATAACCAGTTTTTCTTTGATCCAGACTAAATGGAAAGATCTTGTGACGGACTTGATGCTCGTTCCTGCAGGGTAACATCTATATCTGTACATGAATAGTCTGGCTTTAGTTTCTTTTTCTCTACTTTGCCCTTCTGGTTTCTTTTTACTACTGTGTTGTTTTTCCTGATACAGTAAACAAATAATTTCCATCCTTCACTAAGTTCTCTGAAAGTGCACTTCTACTGAAATGCAATTGTCTATTATGAATGCTTAAAGAAATTTTCTTAGAGGAATACGATTGGAAGACAACCTTCCATCCTGTATTAGTGAGTGTAGACTGCAAATACCAACATAGCTTAAGGTTTTCCAGAATTTTACAGGAATTTTTTCTAACTGACACTATTGAGAAAAGTTTGAACGTCAAACAGAATTAGAAACAATAAGAAATAGTCTAGCAGAAGGGGAGCCTTGACATAACTGGTAAAGTTGATAAAGTTGCTGCCATGTGACCAAGAAATCATGTGTTTGAGCTGTGGAAGCAACCTTTTGCAGAAATGCAGTGTAAGGCTGCGTACTGGCCCTTTCCCTGACCCGTCCATAGCGTAAACATAGCGCACCAAGCTGCCTTTTTTTTTTTTTTTTAAGAAAGAGCCAAGAAATTTGAATTATATGTTCTCGCTTCTTCATTATTTGGATGTTGGCTAGAAACTTTATATGGTTAAGCAACCACTGTCTATTTTATTTTGTATCCTGAGTTGTATCCTACTCTGCAGGTTGAATCCTGAAAGGATAGGTGGGGACTTCAAGCAAGAAGTTCAGGTGGCACTGAAATTCTTACTTTCTATCTCTAAGTGCCTAAATTATGAATGTATTCTACTTATATTTATAATCTTTCTCATTATCAGTACCAGAGGTTATTTTTGTAGGTTCATAGTGGTTTCCTAAGTGCATATGACTCAGTTAGGATTAGGCTCATCTCGCTTATCAAAAAAGCAATTGGCTACCGGTAAGTGGACTGTCAAACAAAACTGTACAACATTGTTTCTCCTTTCCAATGGCTCTTTCGTACATTCAAGTAGAAGTCTTGGCAAATATTTCTACAAGTCTTTACTAAGTGGACTCGTGTCATGAGCTTAGTGTTACACTCCAACTCTTAAAACTCGTAATGCACTTTTGCTTTACTGAGATGTCTAGACCTGCCTTAGTCTTTTTTCTTCTGTTTTTCCTTCTTTTCGTGTGGATCTTGTTGCTGCTGCTGTACATCTTATTCTTTGCCTTCTTCGCGGTTTCTGCTTTCTTCTCTGTTTATGATGTACTTACTTCACCACTAAACCTTGATGTCACATCGCTTATTACAATTTTAATGTATTTTCCAGGGATGATGATCTTGACACACCAAACAAATGGCATGTTTACGTGACTGGCCATAGTCTTGGTGGTGCATTGGCTACTCTTCTCGCTCTTGAACTATCATCAAGTCAACTAGCTAAGTAAGCTCCTCCTTTTCTCTGCTTATATCTATCTGTAGCTTGTTTCCCATCCATTCTATATCATTTACCATTTACCAACATCTCGCCAATAGGGCATGCATGTTTGGTTTTCTGCTGTCTATTTAACATGTTTGTAGTGTTCTTTGAGAATTTGATGATATTGAGTTGACCACAGAGCCAGGAGGCTTTTTAGAGAAGTTCAAATGATCCAACGTCACCCACTTTTCTTTCTCAGCCACACTATTTGTTCTATACTTCTATAGTGTTTTGTTATTACGTTGTTATGTATATCATTAATTCTTGGAGACTTGCCTAGAATTCCTCAAAATTGGATCTTCTTTTAAGTTCCATATCACATTGTTTCATTGTTCTTACTGCTTTTAGTTCTGTATTCCCTTTACCAACTGCTTTGAAATGCCTTACTTGAGCAGAGGGTCTATGGGAAACAACCTCTCTATCTCTACGAGGTAGAGTAAGGTCTGCGTACACTCTACCATCCTTAGACCCCACCGGTGGAATGGGTATGCTTTTTTTTGTTGTTGTTGTTTTAAGAGCAGAAGTTGTAGAATTGTTGGTAGAACCCATTCAAAAATGTAGTTTCGATGCTAGTTACGTAAATAAACCTAACCATGGACCTGTATTCCAGTCTTATATCTATTCTGATCAGTATTCCCATCATTCCATTGATCAGAAGGTATCTCAATTGACCCTTGTTACTGCTGTAAGGAGCAGTAATAGGTAGGGCCGTAGGGATGACAGTATTTGAATGTGTGACATTTTGTACCCAAAACTAATGTGCTACAAGCTGCTGCATATCCCTTCAATTGTTCCATGTCGCCACTTTGAAATCTTCTCTTGATGGTTTCATCTTTTTTAACGAAATTGGACTTGTAGGACCCTTAGTAAATTGTGATTGCTAAGTTGCTTGCTGCTTGTTCCATAATAATAGAACATCTTGCAAATTAAGGAGTTCCTTCAAAAAGAACATGTCTGCATTTGTTAAATCCAAATTGTCGGGCTGCCCTTGTTCTTGAAGTACTTGTGGAGAAAAACCAAGGCCTCTATATCTATCATGCTAACACTACATATGTGACCGTCTTATCTTTCTTGTTGGTTGTGTTAGGCATGGAGCTATACGTGTGACCATGTACAACTTTGGATCTCCAAGAGTTGGAAACAAAAAGTTTTCTGAAGTTTATAATGAGGTATTGTTTACTCTCTGCAGAAGTGAAGTGCTTACGTTGAGATTAACTATATTCTATATTGCCATTATGGTCTTGCCATTCGTTTATGACAATCTTTTGCAGTTATAAATTAAAACGGTCTTTACTTCTGAAACAAGTTAATGAAGGAAAAACAAAAAACAAGAACCAAGAAAAGAAAGGAAAAAGACACACTAACAAATATACACAAGCTGGTTCACATACTCAGCTTTGCGCCCTTGCCTAATTATCCCTCCTCAGTAACAATGGATGAAAATGATTTTTGATGTTCTCTCTCGACTCTCGGTCTCTCTTATGGAGGTGGCTTGTAATATTTGAAGTGTGAAACTCTTGGGGTTGCAGAACGTGCTATTGAATATGCATTGGTGTGTTGTCCAACATGTCAGTCCAACTTTTAGCAAGTTTGAGCCATAATCAGATGCCTTGTCACATTGTTTGCCTGTTCTTCTAATGTAACATGGTGAACTGCTGTAACACATTGTTGTAGCTCTTTAAGAAAAGTGACCTTACAAAATCACTTTCGCTTGCTTTGGAATCGTACTCTGAGTTTAATTTTGTTAAATATTGAGCGACTCTATATAACTTAGCTGCTTCTTATATTTTAGAAAGTTAAAGACAGCTGGAGGGTTGTAAATCACAGAGATATAATACCAACAGTTCCTCGCTTGATGGGCTACTGCCATGTTACTCAACCCGTTTATTTGGCAGCTGGAGATCCGAAAAACACAATGGTGAGTAGATTTCATTTTCAAACTTCATCTTTTTTTACACTATAAAACGTTGGATTGGCAGAATTTTGGCACTGGTAAGCAAGTTTTGTTTTCCTGTTAGAGCTTAAAGTGGAATTATGTGTCGGATGGTTAGCTTCATCCTGATGGAAATTGCAGAAGGTTCAAAACAATTGGCCTTTGTTATTTGTTCTATAGAACTATTTACTCAAGTGCTCGAATTAACTTTTTGAGATTTTCTTCGTAGTGAAGGTAGAAAGTATCGAGAAGTCCTATGTCATTCTGTATGGGAACCTACTATCCCTCCCTGGAAAAAGTCAGAAAGAAAATATGATCATTTTTGACATCATTCCTTTTATCCGTGAATGGAGCTTGTTGTTTAACTAAATATGTCTCGGGACATTACATTTCAGGATAATGTGGAACTCTTGGAAGATGGTTACCAAGGTGATGTTATCGGAGAGGCCACCCCTGATGTTATTGTCAGTGAATTTGTATGTTTCTCTACCTTTGTTCTCCCGTGTCTTTATTTCCTTCTATTGTGTTTTGTGCTCCATTTCATCCATAGGTGATATGTTCTATTAAGATCTTGAACTGTTAAAATTGTACTGCTACTTACCATACATGTGACCACTTGAGACTTCTGTCTGTTCGTTTCGTTCAATACTTAGCCTAATGGAGGATCTTGAGGCATAAGCTTATCAATTCATTCCATTAGGCTGAACTGCTGAAGTTTTGAGTCAGCAAGAAGCTACATTGCTCGGAGCCTTCTGTCAAATCCTTCAAAACCTATGCATTTTTGAAGGATCCGACACAGGTTTCGCAACATTTTTGGGAGGTCCGAGCAACAATTGGGGGAGGGGAGCATATTCTGAGTTTATTTTGCTATATGGAAATTATTTCCTTTATTTAAAAGTAAGGAACTCTTGAGAAGCTCACGATTTACTTATCGTAACGTTTTGTGCAGATGAAAGGTGAAAAAGAACTTATTGAGAAAATACTGAACACAGAGATTAACATATTTCTAGCAATCAGAGATGGCAGTGCACTTATGCAGCATATGGAAGACTTCTATTACATCACTCTATTAGAGGTACTTGCATTTCCCATTTACATCTTACTATTTTGAACTATGTTGTTCGAACTCTTCAAAAATGTCGACAGGTGCACTTTTGAGAATCCGACTGTGTGTTGCAACATTTTTGAAGAGTCCGAGTTACATGCATATCCAACATGTTATGTACTTACCTTTTTTTTTTTTTTATGCTTTTCTAATTCTTTTTCCAGAATGTGAGATCAAACTATAGAACTGTTCCAAGGCCACAACTGACAGAAGAGAAGAACATATCAATTGGCTAAAATGGAAATTATCAAAATTCACCAATGTTTAATATTTTAATTTCCAAAGGTTGTAAATAACAATAGCACCAAAGAATTGGCTACATTTATTGTATATATGTATGATTTTTATTTATGCAATTGTACATTTCTTTGGCAATTTTTATTAATTGTTACAAAATTTAAAATGATAGAATAATGAGAACAAGTAATTGTCTTGAACTAAAAATAGAAAAAAAAAAGTACACTTCACAAACAACAAAGAAATGGCATGAAAGAAACAAACAATCTAGCGGACCACCACTAGTTCTATTTTTTTTATTGAAAACATTTCATAAAAGCGGAAAGTCTTTCTATTCACTTTGTCTAAAACCATCTAATATAACTTTAGAATAAACTCTTGGGACACAGCCCATACAATAGACAAAGAACATAAAGGTAAAGTGGATGTTGTCCTCACCAAGGTCTTCAACTCTTCTAGATCCTTGAAACCTAGCCTCCAAAGGAACTCAAGCCTCCAACCCTACATTTGGTTAGAATGTAGGCAATATGCATTAGTATAAAATGTACCAAGTATGAAAGCTAGCACAACATTATAAGAACATCTCGAATGGTTAGTCAACATAAGACATAAGCATAAGAGATAATAACATGGTTATAACACAATCAACATAGCCATAGAATAATCATCAACACAAGCATCACATAAACACAAGTCAACATGAGATATATTTAATGAGCATTGGAGATACATCATGTTCATGGCCTAGTCTTTACTTAGACTTCCATGGTTACATACTTCAACCTTAAGTCCTTCATGTTACAAGAGAACTACTTCACAAGCCACCTCCAAGTATACTTGTGCAATGCCCGGATAGCATCCCATACTACCATCCAAGCTTAGTACCTCTCTTTGGTCATTCTTGGGTATAGTCCACCTTCACATTTAAGACTTAGGTCTTCATGTCATTTTAACCTTAATCTATATACATGGTCAACTCTTAAGCTGCTCTATGCCATAAGGGTACCATACTTCTAAGTAATGCCAAGACACACTTGTGCAATGCATGAAAGGCATCCCATACTACCCTTCACACTAAGCATAGCCTTGAAGTCATCCTAGTCATATTCACCCTACTTTGACCTCATTATTAGCTTAACTCTCATAACTAAGGAAATCTCTCACCTTTAGTCAACTATAACTAGGAAAGGCAACTCTAGCACAATCCTATCTCACTACTTCTCTTTAATGACCCTAATTCATACTTGTGCAATCAATGCATAGCACCCCATAATACTATACATGCTAAGTACTACCTTTAGGTCCTCATGCTAACACTTCTTTGTTTGAAACCTAGTTCCTCTCTTTAACTTTAGAACACTATGAGGTACTCTCTTAAGCACATCTTAGTTCATTAATAACTTGAACCCTATGATATACTATCTTAAGTATGTTTAAGTTCATTACTAGCATGGATACTACGATATACTTACTTAAGCATGTCTAACTCCATTTATACTTTGAACACCATGAGTTACTTTATTATGTAAGTCTTAGTTCATTATGCTTTGAACACTATGAGATGTTTCTCAAGCATGTCTTAGTTCATTATGCTTTGAACACTATGAGATGCTTCTCAAGCATGTCTTAGTTCATGGATATGGAGATTGCTATTAGGAACCTTAACTTAACTATGTGAAGGATCCCATCTCATGAGACCTAACTTTGGGAAAACCCACACTCTACCACGTAAAAGTTTCCCCTTTAACTTGGATAGTCCTCACATCAACTAGGTGTGACTCTCCTTTCTTCTTGGGAGTCCGGACCCTATCTTGTGTGACACTCCATCTCATTGTCAATATCCACTTGGAGCCAAGCATACACCCCAAGGTTTACTTGTTAAGCATTGCTTAACACTCATCTCTCATGGAAGGATGTCCTTAACAACCCATCCATGCTCAAGTGATTCTATCATTTTCATCTATCAAGCATTCATAAGGTAGGTTAGCTGAGTATAGGCCTTTCACCACAATTCAACCTATTAGACTTCTATTCTCTTTTAGACTTTACTCTCAAAGCCTTAGCAATACTAAGTAATCACATTAGCGTCACCCTAAAGCCTTAGCTACCATGATCACAACCTTACTCTCAAGGTTTCTTTCTTAATCTCTTCTTTATACCTAGATTTCAAGGTAATTTGATCACGTCTCATAAAGGTTCAATTCCAACTTTACAAGTCAAGATCAATCATATACAATAGAGTCTAGTTCAATTCATGATTATATGATCCTAACTTTGATTAATTACTACACAACATTGAATTAGGAAGATCACATATGGACCTTCAACTTTACCTCTAATGGCATAACTCACAAATATCACATTCATCAATTTAGATTAGGGTTCATCATCGAAATCACATCAAATCATCATATAATCATCAATCAATATTGGGTGATATCCACTAGATTGGAATCACACCCAAGCCCTACCCACAATGCAATCACAACCCTAGCTAGAATTGGGTTTTGGAGTTCACAATTGGGGGGAATCTATGGGGGCTCCATAGGTGGAAGAACCCATGGATGAATAAGCTTCACATACCTTCAATCAAAGCCCCAAACAAAGCTTGACATCAATGGAGAATCGACCTAGATGTTGCCCCTCTTCTCTTCTCTTCTATTCTAGAGAGATGATTTTTGGAGAGAGTTTGGGGGCTTTAAATGAATGAGTTATAATGGTTAGTTTAGGGTTTATTTAAGCTTATATAAGTGGTCAAATAACCTATTAACCGACCTACATTAACCCCTAATTAATAACTAACTTAACCCCTAAACACTTAACTAAAAACTAAAAGCTGAAAACTGGCAACATCCACGACCTGGTCATCTACGGACCGTATATTGAACTGCTGTCCGTAGTTTGGTCTTGTGGTTTGGGTCAAAGACTCATATTTTGTAGGCCAATTTAGGCCGGATCCACGACCATGAACCACGGGGTGTAGATCAGTCTACTGAGCGTGGTTTGCAACCATGAATCATACTTTTTGACAGTTTTGGGGGACTCGAGGAGGACCCCTTGGGTGGTCCTTGGGGAGTCGTACCCGGAGGTTTAACCCCTAAACATGATATTCTAAGTATGGGAGCCATTTATATTGATTTTAACCCTCATACGACGCTCCAAAACTCCACTCAAGACTCCACAACACACTAGTTCAACTCACTAAAATATGGGGTGTTACAGACCATCCATAGCAAACATGTGACAAGGTTTTATCTTTGGACATGCTGATTCTTTGTCAAGAAATGTTTTCAGGTCAGACATAAATCTCTCTTCATCGGCTTCTTTTTCTGTTGCCAGATCAAACGAAAGAGTTGCATCTTCAGGTACATATCTCTAAAGATGATTACAACTACTGTGGGCAGCAAAATATCCAAATCCTGTGATAGCAAGTTGAACAAGTGCCCAATGTTGCTCTCTAAGCAACATGTGATACAATTCCCACACAGTTGAACTCACTGCATTGTCCTCTCGATCTTCCAATTCAATCTCACCGAAGGCCAGCCATTAAAGATGACAAGTTTGGTTTGCATTAAATGGAATAGGGGCTCGTCAGTTTAGTAAAAATATCACGACAAAGAAAGTGAGGCTGAAAAAGGCTTTCAAGAAGAACAGACTTTGTTTCAGACCAAGCTTGACTTGAAGAGGTAACTATCATGAAGGTTTTCAAGGCATTAATAATGAAATGGAACAGGGGCACATCAAATTCTTGTTCACACTGCAAATGCACAATAACCATCCCTAGTCTTGCATCATCTTCAATATCACAGATTAACAAACAAGGCAACTCGAAATGTTGCACTAATTAATGCTTCTAGTTATGGGAAAGAATTAAGCAACAATGCAGTACAATAGATTATCCTAAAAACAAGTGGATGGCTAACCTCAGTCGAGCTGTGCATGATGGAGGTTTAATTGAGCCATTCAGTCTACTAGAACAGCAATCCCATCAATGTTGTGTTGCTCACCATTAGGAACATCAGGGGGCCCAATTGCAGGCGGATCAATCCCGCAGGCAGCTCAATCGCAGGCGGATCAAGCACTGGCACCGCAACCATTTCTGCCACAAGACGTATAACTGTTGAAAATGTCTCAGGATATTGCAGAAATAAAACCGTTAGCTATTTTTAGGATTTTTTAAATTATGTTATTAGAGTCCTATTTGACTTATATTTAATAGTTAGTTCCTTTTATTTGTTATTTGAATTAAACTGGTAAGTTAGTATCTTATTTTCTATTTTTAGTTAGAAATTATATCTATAAATGCAAGTCTTTGGATTATTAATAAAATAAATCCCTTTGATAATACTGCAGTATTTTTTCTCTCAAAATCTTTCTATGTTATTTTCTTAATTTCTTTATTAAAAAAACCAATAATTGGTATCAGAGCCTTTTTTTTGATGGACTATGAGTAGAAAAATAAATTTCGAAAATAGTTTTTCACGAATGGCTCATCCTATTTTTTATAGTGAGAATTATCAACTATGGGCTATGAATAGAGGTGGCAAGGGGACGGGGACTGGGGGACGGGATGAAGGGGGACGGCACTGGGGGGATTTTGGCCGGGATCGGGATTGGGGGGACAAAAATACGTCTCGTCCCGTCCCACGATATATACGGGATGGGACGAAATCTGGGGGGACGGGACGGGGGATTTTTTATTTTTTATATACTTATTTTTTTATATTAAAATTACATGTTAATGAATAATATTTTTAGTTTATTTGGTTTTCTATACATTTTTAGCTAATAAATAATGCTTAAGTTTTCAAATTTCAAATTTGTATTTTAAATAATTTAAAGTAATTTAAATTTGAAATTTCAAATGTCAAATTTTGATTTTTAAATTAAGTATTTTAAAGTTAGTTTAGTATATATGTAAATATGTACGTATATATTAAAATTAAAATGCAAGACAATAATTGTATAAAAAAGACTTGAATAAAGCTTTCAAATTTATTCAATAAAATCTAATAGCAACTTAGAACTTAGAACTTACAATTTACAAATATTAGTGGAGTAACTAATCTACGCAGCCGCCTTCTAGGAAAGGTTCTGTTTCAATAAGTTCTCTATTTGTTACAAATATTAGATGAGTAACAAATTTACGCAGCCACCTTCTAGGAAGGGTTTTGTTTCAATTAGTTCTCTGATGTAATCTAATATCTGTGTTCTCCTTTAAAATTCAATTCTAATTGTCGAATCATATCGATGGTGACATCCTCCGGTGTTGGCAAACTTGCTAGAAACTCTTGTGACTTTAATTCATCGTCAGTAGATTCAATTACTGCTTTAACCTAAGCTTCTTGTTTGGAGCTTAACTTTGGCAAATTATAATTCCTTCTCTCGGTATTGACCTAGTCTCTAAATAAAACTAATGTTTCCAAACTTTCTTTCGCCAATGAATATCTATGATCGCCAATTTGAAACCTTGCCACACTAAAAGCAGACTCCGATGCAACTGATGAAGCTTGAATAGCTAGAACATCATGAACCATTTTGCTCAAAATTGGAAATGCAACGCTCCGCTTCCTCCACCGTGATAATAAATCTTCATTGCCATTTTCGTCTTCCACTATTTCTAAAGATTGATTAAGATATTCTTCAAAATTATCACGGTTAGTAGAATTAATACCAAGAAAACCTCGCATATAACTTGAAATTCGAGCTTTACTCTGAGGATTATAAGTTTGACCAACTTCTCCTTGAGTATTTCCTGTAGTTCTATATTTTTCATACAAAATTTTTGCTTCTACTTTTATGCTAGACTTACACATTTCACAAGTTGGACTTTCTTCCGGTAAAATTTCTTAAGTATCATAAAAAGTATCAACAAGTGTCTGCACACCTCGTAATTTATACTCAGGATGAAGAAAAGTAGCAGTTAAATAAATTTGAGGAATAGAAAAAAAATATTTTTTAAATTTTACAATCATACCTTCAATTGCAACTCTAAATTTTTCAATTTTTTTTGTATTTTGAAAATTGAATTGAAATAACACAAATATTTATTAATATTGATGAAATAGTAAGATAATAAATTCCAGAAAACATGGTTGTAGCATCATAAAAAAGTTTTAAAAATTCTATTAGTTCATTAGTTTGTTCCCAATCATCTTCACAAATCCAATCTAATGGGTTAGCATTATGAGCATTAAACACCATTTGTACGGGTTTTTTATATTCGTAAGCAACTGAAAGCATTTCTTAAAAAGAATTCCACCTTGTTTTAATATGTCTTGGAATTTTTCTTGGTGGCAAATCACAAAGTACACAACGCTCATTAAATTCCCTAATTCTAGCAGCTCTTTGAGCATAAAAAATCCAGGCAACAGCATATTCAATTCAACACCACCTTGTACAATTAAATTTAATATATATGCAATACATCCAACATGAAAAACATTAACATCAATTGGACATAATCTAACTTTTAACATACTAGCAGCGTTTGTATTATTAGATGCATTATCTAATGTGACAGACATTACTTTATCTATAAGCATGTAATAATCTAAAACACTCAAAATATTTGAAGCTAAATATGGACATGCTTTTTTCTCTACACATTATTTATAACTTATGATTCTTTTTTGCGAATTTCAGTTATTATCAATCAAATGTACTGTAATAGTTAAATAATCATGTCCATTAACACTACGACCCATGTCCGAAGTTATAGACACTCTACAATCTAATATGCTAAACATACAACGAAGATATTGACAATGTTTACCTTGATATATGAAAACATCATATTTAACAGTATTTCTTGAAAAACCTCTAAAAGAAGGATTATAAATTTGTTGAATATATTCAATAAAATCGGGATGTGAAGGAAAACTATAAGGCAAACCACAAACAGAAACCATTTTAGCTAAATTTTCGCGATCTCTTTCCTTATTATATTTACGTTGTGTTAGTGGACCACCGAGGTTAGAAAGATCTAATGTTCCTTGAATCATGTTAAAAGCCCCTACCGATTCATTAACATTAATATCAAAATCATTAACTGGAATTCCTTTTTTCCTATCGGCTAATGCTTTAGCTTCTTTATATTCAATTGGCACATAAGATAACAAATGTCTATTTAAGCCCCCCATCCCACCTTCACCCCCACCTTGTCTATGTTTAAAAGGTTATTATACCTATTACAAATTGCAATAGAGTTTTATTTATCTAAAGTCATAAATTGCCACACAACAGAAGTTTTAGGGCGTTGATACTTCACTTACTCCCTTGTAGGAGGTATAAGGGGTGGGCGTACACAATTTTGCTCTGTTGAATTTGTAGTTTCAGTTGGAACTTCTGTCACCGGACTAGTAGGTGTATCTTCTAAATCTTCTTCTCCCGGATCAACTTCTACTTCTTCACCTGAATATTCATCAAGATTAGGATTAATATTACCATAATGTCATTCTAAGCTTTCATGATCAAGTTGAACATTTGAATAAATATCATAAGAAGTATCATCAACATAAGTAGAATCATTTGTATTAAATCTAACTCTAGACATTGATTTAGAAGAAGTACCACCTTAGTTACTCTTATTTTTTTCCCTACTACTTTTTTTATTAAAATTAACTAATTTACTAATGCCACTTGGTTCTTTCTCTTTTCCTTTACCGGCATCTTTTTTGCTAGTACTCATATTTAATTATATGTAAAGTGTAATATAAAAATAATAATTACACAAAAATTAATGAAGAAAAATAAAATATAAATATTATGAAATGAATGTACCAAACGTCTGCGTTAATAGCAGACATTATAACCGATGTTTGAAACTTGTAGTTTGTTGAAACTTGTAGTTTGTTGTAACTTTTAATTTGAAACTCCAATACTTGATAGCAAGTATGAGAATTATATATATTATAATATAATATGAAAATTTAGAATTGAAATATATGTATAATGATATAATATGAGACTTAAATGGACTAAAAAATAAGATTTGAGATTGAGCGGATATAGTAAATAGATGAGAGAATAGATGATTTTGTAAGAAATAATAAGGGATAGAGGGATATTTATAATATTAAAAATGGGTTAAAGTGTATTTATGATAACTTGAGGGTTTAAATTAAAATATTAAAAGTAGGGGGGTGGTAGGAGGTTTTGGGGAAGTGAAAAAGTGGAATAAATCCGTTTGGGGAAGGGGGGGGGGGGCACTAGCCGTTGCCCTAACGAATATAATTTAAAAAAAATAACTGATCCCGCGAACCGGCCGATTCAACCGGACCGGGTCGACCAGGACCAAAGGATGAACCGGCCCCTAACCCCAAAATCCCCCCAACCCGCAAACTTACCGGGATCGGGTCCAGTGAGCCGGTTCTCAGACCGGTTCGGGCCGACTCGATCCCTCTGCCACCCCTAACTTGAGGGTTTAAATTAAAATATTAAAAGTCGAGGGGTGGTAGGGGGTGTTGGGGAAGTGAAAAAGTGGAATAAATTCTTTGGGGGCCCCCTAGCCGTTCCCCTAACGGCTATAATTAATTTTTTTTTTTTTTTAAATAACGGATCTCACGAATCGGCCGGTTCAACCGGGCCGGGACCAGGACCAAGGGGTGAACCGGCCCCTAACCCCAAAATCCCCCGAACCCGCGAACTTACTGGGATCGGTCCAGCGAGCCGATTCTCAAACCAGTCTCGGGTCGGGCCGGGCCGACCCGATCCCCTGCCGCCCCTAGTTGTGAGAATGGAAACTTACTTGGAGGCTCTTGAAGTTTGGAAAGTCGTGGAAGAGGGTTATGAAATTAATCCGCTGTCAAATAATTCCACTGTGGCCCAAATCAAGAGTCACAAGGAAAAGAAAATCATTAAGTCAAAGGCAAAAGTAATATTGTTTGCTGCTGTTTCGACAACTGATTTTACGAAAATCATGACTCTCACATCCCCAAAAGATATTTTGAATTATCTGAAGAAAGAATATGCTGGAGATGAAAGAATACGAGGAGTGAATGTATTGAATTTAATGAGGAAATTCGAATTGCAGAGAATGAAAGAGTCAGAAACAGTTAAGAAATATTTTGACAGATTGCTTGGTATTGTCAACAAGGTAAGATTACTAGGCACTGAATTTAAAGATACAAGAATTGTTGAAAAAGTTCTTGTTACAGTGCCTGAAAGATATGAAGCATGTATAACTACCTTGGAAAACACACAAGATCTGTCCAAAATTACCTTGACATAATTGTTAAATTCTTTGCAGGCCCAGTAACAAAGGAGACTTATTAGGCAAGATGACATGGTTGAAGGAGCATTAGTAGCCAGCCACAAAACTTAAAACAAGGGTAAATTTTTTAAAAATTACCCACCTTGTCAGCACTGTGGAAAAAATGGACATCCTCCATATAAATGTTGGAAAAGACCAGATGCATAGTGCAAGAACTGCAAACAACTTGGTCATGAAGCTGTGATTTGCAAAAGCAGATTTAAAAAAGATGAAACAGTTGCCCAAATCACTACTGAAGAAGAAGAAGAAGATCACTTATTTGTGGCAACTTGTTTTTCAACCAAGAAATCTGATTTTGGGATGATTGATAGTGGTTGTACAATCCACATGACATATGAAAGAAATCTTTTTAAAGAGTTCATTCCTATGAAAAATAAGAAAGTCAGAATTGAGAATAGTGATTGTATTCCTGCAAAAGGAAAAGGGTCTGTTTCAATTAAAACAAATTTAGGTACAAAAATAATTTCAGATGTTCTATATGTACCTAATATTGATAAAAGTTTGTTTAGTGTTGGTTAGTTAATAGAAAAAGGATTTAAATTATTATTTGGAGACAAATATTATCGAATCTTGATTCTACTAAGTAAGGGATTTTACAAGTTGAAATGAGAGGTAAGAGCTTCTCATTTAATCCAACATAAGATGCACACAAGCCTTGCAAGACAAAGGATGAATTAGCAGATTTGTTCACAAGATCAATTTCAGATGAGACTACAATCTACAATTCCTGATCTAAGAAGGAGTGTTGAAAATATGTCTCAGGATATTGCAGAAATAAAACAGTTAGCAATTTTTAGGATTTTTTAAATTATGTTATTAGAGTTCTATTTGACTTATATTTAGGAGTTAGTTCTTTTCATTTGTTATTTGAGTTAAACTGATAAGTTAATATCTTATTTTTCTATTTTTAGTTAGGAATTATATCTATAAATGCAAGTCTTTGGATTATTAATAAAATCATTCCCTTTGATAATACTGTAGTATTTTTTCTCTCAAAGTCTTTCTCTGTTATTTTCTTAATTTCTTTATTAAAAAAACTAACAATAACAACTAGCACAACACACAAAAAACCTGAAGCCCATGTCATAGCATTTTTTAAACCATAATCTCTAATAGTCATCGTCATCAATAGAGTAGATGAGGCATAATGTATCCCTAAATCGCTCGCAACCAGCCTCAACAACATAAGCCAGCAAAAAAGCGTTAACAAGCAAAATAAATTGTGCAATATAATGCAGTATCTAATTTCAGGTAGGTGGAAATCAAGTGAGCTACAATAAAGTTCCCCAACCATTCTATTGCTTCCATGGCTCTGACAAAATTTGGGGGAACAATGGGCCGACCAACGTATACTTCCGTAATAGGGTAATACAATAATGAATGGACGATTAGTATCCCTAACCCAGGGATGGCTCAATGCCTTTAAAAATGAGGCATATGCCTTAGACCTCAAAATCGAAGGGCCTAATTTTTTAGTAGTAATAAAATTATCTTAAGTTTTTTTAACAAAAAAAACATAAAGAATGTTTTAATTAGTTTCTAATCTTACACTTTTTTAACAAAAAAAACATAAAGAATGTTTTAATTAGTTTCGAAACACTAAAGAATGTTTCTTTTTTATGGATCAATTTTTAAATTTAACTTCCACAGGATATGTTTAAGACCACAAGATTAAAAAATATGTTGGTATATATATGTCTTTAGTTTAAGATCAAGAAAAAGTAAAACTTTTTTTATTAAAAATAAAGAAATAACTTGAATCTCATATATAAAAAAGTTAATTAAAATTTAGGCCTCCAACTTCCTTTTTTTTGGGCTTTAGGCCACTAATTAGCCTGAGCCATCACTGCTAACCCCCATACAGAAATTGTAATATTCAATCTATGCCGGTTGAAAATGCAACCTACCACAAAGCTGTGAAAGAGTAAAGCAGCAATAAATCGTGTAAGTTTTTCTTTTCATGTCAACGGCATGTCTGCTGGAGTTTTGCTTTTGGGAGAAGAGATTCAGAATGTTATAGAAATTTTTAAGGAAAAGGGTCAACAATAAATCATGTAATTTTTTCTTGTGTTTGAAAAAGGTCCCGATTCGACCCCTTTCTAGACTAGAGTATAAATTGAATGATCGCGCGTAAAGTTCTTTAGGTGCCGTTTGGTTATTGTATAAGAGACAGTTTGATTACTAGAAAACAAATTGATGTGGTTTTCATTTTGTTCGTTCAATGTTATGTTGCTCACCAGTAGTAACATCAGGCGGTGCAATTGCAGGCAGATCCATCTCATAGCCCACACAATGGCAAGCGGCACAATGGCAGGCGACTCAATGGCAGGAGGTTCAAGCACTGGCATCGTAACCATTTCTGCCACAAGACATATAACAACTAGCACAATACACAAAATACCTGAAGCCCATGCCATAGCATTGTTTAAACCATAATCTCTAATAGTCATCGTCATCAATAGAGTAGATGAGGCATAATGTATCCCCAAATCGCTCGCAACCGGCCTCAACAACATAAGCCAACAAAAAAGCGTTAACAGGCCGAAAGAAATAGCGCAATACAATGCAATATCTAATTTCAGGTAGGTGGAAATTAGGTGAGCTACAATAAAGTTCTCCAACCATCCTACTGCTTCCATGGTTTTGACAAAATTTAAGGGAACGATGGGCCGACCAACGTATACTTTCGTAATAGGGTAATATAATATTGCATGGACGATTATTATCCCTAACGCCCATACAAAAATTGTATTATTCCATCCATGCCGACTGACAATACGACATAACACAAAGCAGTGAAAGAGTACATCACCAATAAACCATGTATGCTTTTCTTTCAATGTCAATGGCATATCTGCCGGGGTTTTGCTTTTGGGAGAAAAGATTCAAAATGTTATAGAAATTTTTAGGGAAAAGGGTCAACAATAAACCATGTAATTTTTTCTTGTGTTTGAAGAAAGTCCAGATTCTACCCCATTCTAGATTAGAGTATAAATTGAATGATCGCGCGTAAAGTTCTTTAGGGGCCATTTGGTTATTGTATAAGAGACAGTTTGATTACTAGAAAACAAATTGATGTGAGTTTTGTTTTGTTTGTTCAAAAATTGTGTTTTCAGAAAAATAGTTCATTAAGTTTAGTTGCTTTAGCTTCTAAAACTGCAAAAGATGAACATGTATTTGCAGTTTGACAAAATAGTATTAGTCTTCTAGCTATTGGACCCAAACAAAAAAAAACTTTCTACCCTGTTTTTCGATGTTACTTTTCATTTTTTTTTAATAAAATTGAATATTCTAGTATGAAAACATCTATTACCTTCCTATTATATATACACATTTAATGTGCCTGCAATAATTAGTTAAGTAACCTAATTGGTACTTTTTTTTTTTTTTTGGATTCAATTTGATAATGATGTTGCAATTTTTAAATGAAAATAGGTGTAAATGGATTCTCAACAATTGTGCGATGTTCAATGCTTTATCATCCTCGAGGAAATTGTGGTGGATTCGTATATTGTCCTTATTTATTTTTTTATGGCTATTTACAACATGTTATTAAGAAAACAATCTAGATTTAGGCGGGTCATTTGATATTGTATGAGTGCTAGAATTTCTAAAATATTGTCTCATCATAATGTCCTTATTCGTGACAATGATATTATATGCATTGACAAGCTTAGGGTGGATAGAAATATCTTTCACATTTTAGCCTCCATAGCCAAGAATGTTCTTAAATATTTTGGCTCATCACGAGAAGAAAAGGTTTGTCAAAGTTTATTATATTAGATCGGGGTGGAGTGTAGGTCGAGCCTTTAATGAATGTCTAAGAGTTATTCTTAAACTAACTCCAGTGTTACTTGTTAAACCTAATCCAGTGCTCGAAGATGATACCGATGATCGATGGAAATGGTTTAAGGTAGGTAAATTACAATCTAACATTTGATTTACTACAAACAAATTTGAAATATTATGGTGAAAGTATTTTTATTTTTAATAGTCCTTTAGTATTTAGAGTTGAATTTATCTTATAGGGTTGTCTTGGTGCATTGGATGGTACTTACATTTCCATTGGAGTTGAAGCAATATATAAGCCAAGATACAGAACACGGAAAAGAGATATAGCAACTAATGTCTTGGGAGTTTGTGATAGAAATCTCAACTTCATTTATGTATTACAGGGTTGGGAAGGATCAGCTGCTGATGGTCGCGTATTGCGAGATATTATTGTACGAAGAAATGGATTGAAAGTACCTCGGGGTATGCTAAATAATAGGTAGACCCTTATCTATTTCTACTACATCAAAATAGAATAATATTTAAAGTGATTACATTATTGTTTACATTTTTAGGCAATTACTATTTGTGTGATGGAGAATATACAAATGGAAATGGTTTTTTGTCTCCCTACCGAGTATATAGATATTGGCTAAAGGATTGGCAGGGTGACAATCCATCACCTCGATGTCGAGAAGAGCTCTTTAATATGAAACATGCTAGGGTGCGTAATGTTATTGAAAGAACATTTGGACTATTAAAAGGACGTTAGGGAATTCTTAGAAGTCCTTTGTGGTACTCGGTTAAGGTTCACAATAGAATTATTAGTGCATGTTGTTTGATACACAATTTCATTTGAAGAGAGATGGAAGTTGACCCCTTAGATGTGGAAATGGAATTCCACATGGAGAATCAACATGAACATGAAAAATATTAATACAATTGAAGCATCTGATGAGTGGACCACTTGGAGGGATGAACTAGCTCAATCTATGTGGAATGAAAGATTGAGAAATCACTCTTTATAATTTTAAAATTTAAACTATGTGGTCACTTTTGGTGTGCTTATGCACTTTTTGGTTTTTCGTTCAATGTAAAATGTAATAGCTTTTATTATTTTGTGAAAACGAATGGTCAATCTTTTGTATGGCTCACATTGTCGTTTGTACAGACAAATAGTGAATCTCAATGTATATTTATTATTTTTGAATATAACCGCATTGACGGTATTCTCATCTGATCACGTTTTACCAAGAATATTGACAAAAGTCGAACTTTAACTAAATTTTCAAGTTAATACGTCTAATTGCACAAACTCAAAATGAAAGCCTCAAAACCCAAACCATCTATCCTACTAGACTAAAAATAACCTTTCGGAGCTAACCGAGCTGACGTAATTCTCATTTCGTTTTTAGTTTGTGCAATTAGGCATTTTAACTGTGATGTTTTGGCCAAATAGTTTTCCAACTGTTCTCAAATCTGCCGAGCCTATTTGTGTCATTAGTTGCTCAAAGTCCAACTTTAGAATCCATAGCAGGATTACCATTCAATTGTCATTCACTCATTAGAATTGCATTAATCTTCCATTGCTCACCAAAGGACAGATGAATTTATTATTACCTCCAATGTGGACCATTTCAATTGTGTATAAGTAGATAGATAGCTAGCTGTAACCATTTATCAGAATCACTTTATTTGCATTCTTTACTTGACAGTGCATTAGTTGCTTATTAAAATGTTAATTTGTTACTTTCACCAACTATCAATTCAAAGAATCCAAATCCCTGTCTTTATGACAATCTAAGTCCAAATTGTGAATCATAAGTTAGTATAAAATGTGATTTTTTTACATTCTTACAGATTAAAATTTGTAGTCCCACTAAAAGAAGGTCTAACATGTCTCAAAAAATGGCAAGGGTGTGGACTCAAAAAGAGGAACTCACTCTTGTTGATGGATTAAAAAAGTTGTGTGCTTATGATTGGAAAGAAGATAATGGAACCTTTAAATATGGATATTTGATGGAACTGGAACAACACATGAATGTTTGTCATCCTAATTGCGGATTGCAAGCTCTACCGCATTTTTTTAAAAAAAATAAGAGGATGGAAAAAGCATTATATGACCATACCGTTGGCAAAAAGTCAAAATGGCTTAGGGTTTCGATACATCGATGGAACTATCTTGGTTGACGATCCAAAAGCTTGGGATGACTTCATAAAGGTGATTTACAATTGTTTAAATTATTAGTAAACTAAAGCTAGTTAGAATATGATCTCTGTCTTTGGAATATTATCAGTTACTTCATATACTTGTTTCTTTTTTTTTTCTTAGGTTGATTCATATGCCAAGTCAATGACATTTAAGAAATGGCCATTATTGCTGATTGGAAAGAGATATTTAATATTTGATAACTCGCTTGTCGAACAAATTATTCTAATCACAATTCATGATACGGTATAATAATAATGAGAAGAAAATTCCAAATAAACTTAATAAAATTGTGAAATTCATATCAAACCTCATCATCAAAATATACCATTATTTTTAATATGTTCAGGGCTTCAGGCCTATTGAGTCAAGAACATTTAAGAATTTTAATTATATAAAATCACCGATCAAAAAGGAAAAAATAGCAATCATTAAAAGATGTACATGAAGATGAAGTACTTAATAAAGTATTATTAGTATCATTGACCCTACTAAGTAGGATTTCGTGCAAAAGATAGAACGATAAAAACTCTTTCTATACTCTTTCCAAATTTTGTCAAGCCTACCTGCTCATTTGTTTCAAATTAGAGTTTATATTTAAGATCACACTTTTAAGATGCGTGTGGTAAAATATTTCAAATTCAATATCTACTGATTTTGTCATTCTCATGATTCAAAGAATTCACCAGTTATACGACAATTAGCACAAACATCAAGTAAATGACAACAAACACTATAAAACCTCCTGAAACGTGAAGACATCGTATAAACTGATTGAATAAATTAATTCATTTTTTGTATATGAATATTTATTTTGGGTAATATTTAAAGTACAATTTTTCTAGGGGAATTTTCGCATATAGTTATTCAAAAATAACATAATTATGCTCCATAACTATAGTTTGTTAATTATGAATTGTAGCTCCATGTTAGAGGGAGGAGAGAATGAGAGAGGGCAGAGAGTGGAAAGAGGTGAATTGTATAAGTATATTTGTCGGATTTTATATGTATATCTGTCAAATAATTGTATATATGTAACTAGTATACATATATGTTTGTATATCTGGCAAGCGAGACTGGGAGAGGGAGGAGAGAGACAAGCGAGAGAAGGCAGAGAGTGGAGAGACAAATTTATATGTATATCTGTCATAGTATTGTGTACATGTAACTGATATACATATATATTTGTATATCTGGCGAGCGAGATTGGGAGAGGGAGGAGAGAGACGAGCGAGAGAGGGCAGAGAGACAAATTATATATGTATATCTGTTAGATAATTGTATATATGTATCTGGTATACATATGTATTTGTATATCTGGCAAGCGAGATTGGGAGATGCAGGAGAGAGGCGAGCGAGATTCAGAGAGGGAGGATGGAGAAGAGTGAGAGAGGACAGAGAGTGGAGAGAGACGAATTTTAGATGTATATCTGTCAGATAATTTTATATATGTAACTGGTATACATATATATTTGTATATCCGACAAGCTAGATTGGGAGAGGGAGAAGAGAGACAAGCGAGAGAGGGTAGAGAGTGGAGAGAAACGAATTGTATATGTATATCTGTCAGATAATTGTATATATGTAACTGGTATACATATATATTTGTATATCTGACGAGCGAGATTGGGAGAGGGAGGAGAGAGACTAGCAAGAGAGGGCAGAGAGTGGAGAGAGACGAATTGTATATGTATATCTGTCAGATAATTATATATATGTATCTGGTATAAATATGTATTTGTATATCTGGCAGCGAGATTGGGAGATGGAGGAGAGAGGCGAGCGAGATTGAGAGAAGGAGGAGAGGCGAGTGAGAGAGGACAAAGAGTGGAGAGAGACTAATTATATTTGTATATATGTCATATATATATATATATATACACACACACACACACACAAAATTTGCATTTGTATATGTATAAGTGATGTAATTATACTAAAATTTAGCTGTAAGTTGTAATTAATTCAAACTATAATTATATTAGCTAATTAACAAGAATATATTTATTTATCCGCATAATTTTCCTGCTAAGTAAATTATGATTTTGATTTGGAAAATCTATGATGGATTTAGCCTGCGTATTCTTGGACTAAAGTCGATGATAAATTCATAAGGATAACTACTAAACATATTATGATTTGACTTCAACAAAAATTTATTATAATATAAGAATATAAATGTACATTATTCAAAACTTCCTCTTAAATAAATTTCAAAACTTTCTTGTTGATCAAGCATTACATTTCTTTAAAATGACACTAAATGATGAAGAAAATTAAAGAAAACTTTAGAAATGGATTAAGATTTGAAGCTCCATGGATCATGGGCAAGTCCATATTCATTAAGAAAAAGATCTTTCCTATATATCAAAGAAAGTTCAACTTTAGAAAGTAACTTTTGCGGTATATAATAGGAAAACAACTCAATAATGTATATATATCAAAGAAAATTTGACTTTAGGAAGCAACGTTTACTGTATATGATTGAAAAAACAACTCTATTGTGCCTATATATCAAAGAAAGCATGAGCTTGTTACTTCAACAAGTAATTTATCTTACGTAATATCTACGTGACGCAACATTTTTAAATTTTTTTTTTTTTTAAAAGAACTCACGATGATCGAAAAATGAGATACTATTTGGTTTCATTTTCTAAGTTGTATCACATGTTGTTATTACGTAAGGTGAGTTGTTGATGATGTAGCTATACTTACATAAGAAAAATTTATACGTTTTGCGGTATATAATAGGAAAACAACTAATTATATATATATATCAAAGAAAGTTCGACTTTAGGAAGCAACTTTTACCGTATATGATAGAAAAAACAACTCTATTATGCTTACATATCAAAGAAAACATGAGGTTGCTACTTCAACAAGGTAATTTATCTTATGCCATATCCACGTGACGCAATATTTTTTTTTTTAAAAAAAAACTCATGATGATCGAAAAATGAGATACTATTAGTTTTCATTTTCTAAGTTGTATCACATGTTGTTATTACGTAAGGTGAGTTGTTGATGACGTAGCTATACTGACACAAGTAAAATTTATACTTTTTGCAACCTACATATGTTGTTCTTGGGATACGATCATATTCAATATTGCTCGTGATGTTTATTATAAACTGAAAGTTAGATAATCATCTGTGAGATTAAATTATCTCATTAAATCATAAATCGATTTGACATCAATTATATTATTATATAGGGTGCATGTATCGGGACAATGTATTGCACAAGTGGTGAAAAACAAGAAAAGGCAATCAAAGAAACAATAGAAATGCTCAAAATCATAGAAGAACAAGTCTTTTTTGGAGATCAAGAAAATAAATTCTTTGGTGGTGAGAAAATTGGGATTGTGGACTTGGCTTTTGGAATAATTCCTCATTGGCATGAAATTATTAAAGATATTATTGGTGTGAAAATATTGGAACCTAATTTATTAAATTGGGTACAAAATTTTAAAGAAGAACAAATCATCAAAGAGAATCTCCCTAATTATGATGAAATGTTTGTGTTATTAAAGAATCAGAGAGAGATGTTATTGTCATCTTCTTGAAAATTTTAATTTGTCAACTATTTAATAAATAGTTACTTTCTCCTTTTTAACGTGTTTGTCAAGTTATCTTTTTGATAGAAATAATATTTTATTTGATTATTGTTTTTTTCAAATGTCTTCTGATGAGTTATAGTACTTCTTATATAACTTCTAAATATACACAATTTATGTTGATGATATAATTCATCAGAAAATAAGCAACTAATCAAAATTCAAATATTTGCCAAAAAAAAAAGAACCAGTCAAATTTAATCCCCAGAATAGGAAAAATATTTTAATGAACTAACAACTATCAACCTACCCAATAGAAAAGGAAAAGGATTTTTTTTTTTAAAAAATATAATAAGAAGGAATTTGAATATACGATTAATGGGGTTAGTTGTATACAATTAGAGTTGAAGGTTTATCAAAAATAATCTCTTTATCTTCTCAAGATAAGGATAATAAAGTTTGTGTATATTTTATATTCTCCATACCTCACTTATAGTGATGATCATTGATGGGTTAGCCTGCGTACTCCTTGACTAAAGTCGATAATAAATTCATCAAGATAGCTACTAAATATATTATGATTTGACTTCAACTAAAATTTATTATAGTATAAGAAAAAAGTGTACATTATTCTAAACTTTCTCTTAAATTAATTTCAAAACTTTCTTGTTGATCAAGCATAACACAATTCGCTTAGATTCAAGTATCAAATATCCTACCAAAGACATTGTTTACCAACAATAAATCAACGATTTAACGAATTTATCATTTTTTCAAAATGCAACCATAACACATAAATATCGGACGCATAACACATACTATATAGAAATGGAATGCAAGGGAGGAGCGAGATTACCTTCTCCGAAGCAGCGTTCCGGAACGACAAGCTTGACCATGAAGAACCTCCCCACTGAGCCGATTTCGATGAGCCCCGGAAAATAAAAACAACTCCGAATTCTAATAGAAGAGACTCCAACTCTCTGTTTTTATTTTTCTTTTTACTCTTTCAGGCTGTGTTTTCTATTTTTTTTTTTTTCAAAACACTAGGGAAGATGGAGATTTATATTGAGGCGTTTGAAATTCAAATTCATATGCCCTTTTCAAGGCAACATTGGAAGGGATGGGAAATTTCTGAAAAGAAAAATGGCGACGTGATTGTTGGCGTTGGGTCGATTTGCTGCGTACGGGTTTGAACGAGAATTATTGTTGATCAAATATGGCCAAATCAATATCCATTGCTACCAATTGATCCTTATGAAAGAGCTTTGGCTAGATTTTGGGTGAATTATTTTGAACAAAAGGTATGATTCTTTTCCATCTAATATGCTTATACAAAATCTTTACTCTGCCCTCGTCTCATATTAGTTGTCATGTTTCGCTTCTCGATGAGTACATTTCATTAGAGATAAATCCAAAATCTTGAATATATATGAGTTCTAGATTCTAAAAAGACAATTTAGTGGTTTTTGATAAGTTATTTTATATTTATATTAAGTAAATTCATTAACACATATAAATAAAAACATTCACTATAATAATTATAAGAGTGTTTTTTCCAAATCCCTTTTCCATTTATTTTTAATGATGAATTTTATCTTTTAAAAATCTTTTGCAGAGTGTATCTCTTTGGATGATATTTAGATCAAAAGGGGAAGAACAAGAAAAGGCAGTGAAGGACAGCTTGGAAATGTTGAATATTATAGAAGAAAATGCTTTTAAAAATCAGAAAAAAAATATCTTTTTTATTGGAGGAAAAATTGGAATGATGGATATAGCTTTTGGATGGATTTGTCATTGGCTAAAAATTATAGAAGATGTTGGAGGTGTCAAATTAATTGAAGAAAATTCACTTCCTAATTTGCAAAATTGGATGAAAAATTCAAAGAAGTACCTTTGATTAAAGAAAGTCTACCTAATCAACAAAAAATGTTTTTTCCTTTTAAACTCATAAGAGACATGTTGTTAGCATCTTGATTTTGTTGAACAAATTGTATACAAATAAATATATGAACTTTCTTATGTTATGTTACATTGTTGGTTTCAAGTTCGAATAAAAAATAAGGAGAGTTTGGTTTATTTAGAATCGGGACATAAGTATTATTGTTGCATTTGGTGTTGGTGTTGTTGTATGCGTGTGTATGGACATGTTATCTTCTTCTAGTCTAATTCGATAACTTGAAATATATAATAGATAATTTTTTTCTTGATAGTTATGCTGTTGGGGGTCAATTTTGACACATCTCAATTAATTTTATAGGATATTTGAGGTGAAAAGGGGCTGAGATTAAAATTTGAGACCTTAATATTCTCAACCAACTTTATTAATTGATCACTAGGCCTCACCATTAAATACAAAATGAAATATAATTTTCTACGACATATTACTACACTATAATGTAATAATTGTACAATGTATATATACAACTTGAATTATTTCATAGTAGAATTTTCAAATAGCTTTCTTATGGTCAGTTGAAAATTGTCTTGTTTCAAATATTTTTTTCTAGATTTCCATATCATTTGGTATAGTTGTTTTATCTTGATAATGTATTAATCTATATGTCATCCTTATCTCATAGTTACTAGCAATTAAAGTTACCTAGATTTATAGAGAGAAAAGCAAAATATAAGACACAAATTATTATCCATATTAATTAGAAGTTAGATCATCACTACCTAAAATGCTAAAAATAAATAAAAAATTATCAGTCAAAAAATCTAACTTATGACTTTTCACTTATAATCTTAAATTAAAAAAAAAAAAAAAAAAGCCAAACAAGCTCTATGAAACAACTATAAATAAGGGTGTATACTAGAGAAGGTAAAATAAAACATTGAACTAATTAATTATAAGAATATGAGTTTTCTTTCGATGGAAATTAATTTTTCTTCCTTACTGGTTTTATCATTTTTATTATTTCTTCAACAAACAAATGCTATTACTGTTCATGTAGTTGATGGTATTGAAAAAAATGATCCTCAATTAATATATCATTGTGCATCTGGAAGACGATCTTGGAAAGCATTATCCCAAATTCAAAAATGATTTCCATTTCTCGTTCAAAAAAATATATTCTTTGAGACAGTGTTCTTTTGTATTTTTGGTGCGGTAAAAAAGACATTAGATTTGAAGTGTATAGAGAAACGGGGTAACCCATCGGTGACTCTCTAAACTTGGCACAAACTTTCATTTGGACACTCTAACTAGGCTTTATTCATTTTAAGCACCTCATTTCAAACCTCATTTTGTCATTTTGACACTTTTTATATTTTCAAAATCACATTTTAAGTGCGTACATCAGACGCGCCTTATGTGGAAAAATAAACGAATTGGTATGTGACACGTGAAAATTTTATTTTATTTTTTAAAGACTCAATTTTACTTTCCTTTTTTCTATCTTCCAGATCCCAGATCCCATGCCCCCACCTCTTTTCAAGTTCTTCTTGCGCCTCCTTCCCCTTCATTTGTTCCTCTCCATCAAAAAGGCAAGAACATAGGTTAGTTTACATAGTAAAATACATTTTGGAGAATAAGGGAAATCATACCAAATCGAAAAGTTTTTATATGACATTTAAAAGAAGATGATTTCTTGTGCTATTTCGATTGGGATTTACAATGAAGAATATGTAAAATAAATTTCTTTTTTTTTTCATTGGAGGTTGTTCTTTATTTCTTTTTTATCCCTTGAAATCAATTTAATTTTCACTGGAGGAGGTAAGAATGTAAATCAGTTTTTGTCATTTGAAAGAAGTTGATTTCTTTTTTTGTTCCCTTGAAATCGATTTTGTTTTTGAATATAAATCATGATGCAAATTCGATTTTCAAAGAAGATGGAAGAATCAAAGAGTGTAACCTAGTAAAATATTGTAGAATTTTTTTTAAAAAGTTGTGTAATGATGGAGGATGGTAGAAGGTGGAGAAGATGGAAGGGAGAAAGCAAGGAAGAAGAAGGAGAAGAAAATATTTACAAAAAAATTCAGAATATTTACAAAAAAAGTCTCTGACGCGCTCAAAATTCGTGTAGCACACGTACTATGCTTAGTCAACAAAAAGTGTCAAAATGACACAACGAGACGCGACATGAGGTGTCTAAAATGAACAAAGCTTAGTTGAAGTGTCTAAGTGAAAGTTTGTGCCAAGTTTAGGGGGCCACCTATGGTTACCCAATAGAGAAAACTGGAGTTTGTGGGCATGAAACAGGAGGAACTAACGAAGGAATATGTTATTGGTTAGTTAAAGAAGATGGTTTCTATTTTGCTATTAATGACAATCCTCCTCCATCTGCTTTTGTTAGACAATTTGGTTGGTAAAAAATTAATGTAATTTAATATTTGTTCTCCAATTATAATCTGAAATGAAAAAGAAATTTATTATGAATATGTCATGTTGTCAATTCCTGTAGTGGCACTATTTTATTGTAGTTAACTAAATATATTAACACTTTGTTTGGATCATTGTTATCCATTATATTGTATTGTATCATTATTATATCTACAATGTTTATTTTGATTGTTACTTAAAATGTATTGTATTGTATTGTTAAATTTCGTTGTTACGAAATAATAAAAACCTCTATTTTATGAAACAACCAATTTGGTGTGTTTCCATTATTGCTTAATTTCCTTTTCCAATTATATCTTTACATAATATTTCATAATATTATTTTACCCTTTACCTTATATTATTTAATTAGTCAAACTTCTTACCCTAGAATAATTAAGGATATTTTAGTAAATTTATAAATTACGATACAGTCAAACCAAACAATAAAAATGTTATTAAACAACAACAAACAATACAGTTTAGCCAAACATTGTATCTACCATACAATACAGTACAATACAATACAGTACATTATGAAACAATGGATAACAATGATCCAAATAGAGTGTAAGATTCATGAGAATGATCGAGTGGTTGAAATTTTGATACTATGGTTATAGTTGAGTTATTAAGGATATATATTTTGAGGACAAAATTAATTTATAATTGAGATATCGATATTGATGAATCGAACTTATAGCAATGCGGCGCTCCTCATCACTCCATCAGCTCTTAGTCAACTAACCAAGAATTATGTACTGAAATTTTCTTTTCATCGTATGAATTTCCTTTTTATTTTTTTCCTCCATTTTAAATGTCTTTTTCTCGCCTATTAAAGACACCTTTGTATGAATTTTTTGCGTTGCTATTAGCCCATTCCTTTTTAATCCAAGATAATTATCTTGAAATATTGAATCATCGTTCTCATCTAGCTAGTCATCTATTTCGAATCGAACACCAGGTCACTCTGCCCCTATTTATAAAACATGTGCTTCTTGACCTAGTGTTTTGGTTACGATTGAAATTCAAATTTAAGATTTCAGAATTATCAATCGACTTCATTGATCATTAAGTTATGCCCTTAGATACAAAATAAAATAAATAATTTGTTATTACATGTTACTATGCTACAATGTAATAGTATTGTTCAATGTATACAACTTGAACTATTTTATAGTACAATGTTTAAACAACTCTATAGTCAATCGAAAATCATATTGTTTCTAATAAAATAGTCTAGATCTCAAAATTATTATGTGTAGTTATTTTTAGGGAAAAGGCATAAATTGTCTCCTAAACTTGTCCCGAAAAGTCAGTTACATGCTTAAACTATTATGACGACTTATTACACAACTTTACTAAATGAATTTAATACCACCCTGAGACGTGTAACACCACTCTCACAGCATATATTTTTTATATTTTTTTTTTTGTAGTTTTCTTTATTAATTAACTTTCTTTTTGTTAATTCTATTTTACACTAATTATTCTCTAATTAATTATTAAAATTATCTAATGATTATATCTTCTTTATCACTAAATCCCATCCACTTTATCTCTAATATCATCGGAGAAATCATTCATTTGAATTTATACCAGAATTTTCTTTATCTTCTCCGGCCAAGAACAACCAACCGATCACCACCATAAGTCCACCTCCACAACGCCATTTGTTCTTCTTTTTCGACGAACCATCAGCCACCAAACAACCACCTAAACCACCCACTCAAAATCCAAATCAATCACCAACAAACACCAAACCATACCCCTTTAGCTTATCCCTTTACGATTTTATTCTTTTGATTTGTTTTACAGGTGTGTTGGCAAGCTCAAAGCTTCAACCATGACTCCGATGAAGTTCCAAAGAGTTCCACACTTTCAGATTTGAACAACCAACAACACCACTACTACACTCACGTCATTGTGAATCTTTGAAGTTGTGATGAAAAATAAAAAGTTGTGATGAAAATTAAAGAATGAAGAAGAAGAGGGTAATGGGTGGGGAAGAAAGATTTTGACTTTTTAATTCTTTTTTTAAAGGGTAATGGGAGGGGAAGGAAGACTTTTATTTTTTAATTATTTTTTTAACTTTAATTAATTCTTACGCGCCAGTTTTTTATTTATTTTTTATTTTTTTGCCACGTCAATTTTAGGAAATAATTAAATTCACTTTTAAGTAGTAAAGGTGTGTAATAGGTTGTCAGGATAGTTTAAGAGTGTAACTGATTTTTTGGGACAAGTTCAAAGGAGAATCTATGCATTTTCCCTTATTTTTATCATCATAATCTATTAGAAGGTGTTTGGATTGACTTAAAAGTTGGTTAAATCTATTTTTTTAGTTTTTGACTTAAAAGTCATTTAAGTTTGACTTTTTTATTTTTTGACTTAAAAATCATTTAAGTTTGGCTTCTTATTTTTTTACTTAACAGTCATTTAAGTTTGATTTTTTATTTTTTTGACTTAACAATTATTTTAAGTTTGACTTTTTATTTTTGACTTAAAAATTATTTAAGTTTGACTTTTTATTTTTTGATTTAAAAGTCATTTAAGTTAGACTTTTTGTTTTTTGACTTAAAAGTCATTTAAGTTAGACTTTTTATTATTTAACTGAAAAGTCATTTTAGTTTGATTTTTTATTTTTGACTTAAAAACTATTTTTTTAAGTGAATCAAAACGGGCTCTTATAATCTATGTCATCCTAATCTCATAGTTACTGCCAATTAAAGCTACCTAGACTATTAGAGAGAGAAAAGTAGAATATAAAACACAAATTATTATCCATATTAATTAGAAGATGATCTAACAAACATAGATCATTACTACCTAAAATGCTAAAAATAAATAAAAAATCATTAGCCAAAAAATCTAATTTATGATTTTTGACTTATGTAAGTGTTTGATAAATATAAAAAAATAGGAAAAGCTTTTTTCAAATCCCTTTTCCATTTATTTTTAATGATGAATTTTATCTTTTAAAAATATTTTGCAGAGTGTGTCTATTTGGATGATATTTAGATCAAAAGGGGAAGAACAAGAAAGGGCAGTGAAGGATAGCTTGGAAATGTTGCAAACTATAGAAGAAAATGCTTTTAAAGATCATAAAAATAATATATTTTTCATTGGAGGAAAAATTTGAATAGTGGACATAGCTTTTGGATGGATTTGTCATTGGCTTAAATTATAGAAGATGTTGGAGGTGCCAAATTAATTGAAGAAAATTCATTTCCTAATTTGCAAAATTGGATGAAAAAATTCAAAGAAGTACCTTTGATAAAAGAAAGTCTACCTAATCACCAAAAAATGTTTTTGCCTTTTAAACTTATAAGAGAGATGCTGTTAGCATCTTGATTTTGTTGGACAAATTGTATAGAAATAAATATGGGAAATTGCTTATGTTACGTTAAGTTGTTGGTTTCAAGTTCGAATAAAAAATAAGGAGAGTTGCAGTAGATTGGTGATTAATGTACAATTAAGTAATTTCATACTGAATCTGGTCTATTTGGGATTGGGACATATATAAGTATTGTTGTTGCGTAGTTATTGTTGTTGTATGTGTGTGTATGAACATGTTCTCTTCTTCTAGTCAAATTCGATGACTTCAAATATAAAATAGATAAATCTTTTTTGATAATTGCAGTGTTCGGGTCAATTTGGGCACACATCAACTAATTTTATAGGATATTTAAGGTGAAAAATGCTGAGATTTAAATCTGAGACCTTAAAATTCTCAACAAACTTTATTAATTGATCATTAAGTCTCACCCTTAAATACAAAATGAAATATAATTTTCTATGACATATTACTACACTATAATGTAATAATTTGTACAATGTATATATACAAATTGAATTATTTTCATAGTATAATTTTCAAATAGCTTTCTTATGGTCAGTTGAAAATTGTCTGTTTCAAATAATTTTTTCTAGAATTCCAAATCATTTTGTATAGTTGTTTTATTATCATAACCTATTAATCTATGTCATCCTTATCTCATAATTACTATCAATTAAAGTTACCTAGATTTATAGAGAGAAAAGCAAAATATAAGAGACAAATTATTATCTTAATTAGAAGTTAGATCATCACTACCTAAAGTGCTAAAAATAAATAAAAAATTATCTCTCAAAAAATCTAATTTATGACTTTTGACTTATAGTCATAAAAAAAAAAAAAAAAAAAAGTCAAACGAGCTCTATGAAACAACTATAAATAAGGGTGTATACCAGAGAAGGTAAAATATAAAACATTAAACTAATTAATTATAAGAATATGAGTTTTCTTTCGATGGAAATTAGTTTTTCTTCCTTATTGGTTTTATCATTTTTATTATTTCTTCAACAAACAAATGCTATTACTGTTCATATAGTTGATGGTATTGAAAAAGATGATCCTCAATTAATATATCATTGTGCATCTGGAAGTGATGATCTTGGAAAGCATTATCCCAAATTCAAAGATGATTTCCATTTCTCGTTCAAAAAAAATATATTCTTTGAGACAGTGTTCTTTTGTCATTTTTGGTGGGGTCAAAAAGACATTAGATTTGAAGTGTATAGAGAAACTGGAGCTTGTGGGCTTGCAACAGGAGGAACTAACAAAGGAATATGTTATTGGTTAGTCAAAGAAGATGGTTTCTATTTTGCTATTAATGACAATCCTCCTCCATCTGCTTTTGTTAGACAATTTGGTTGGTAAAAAATTAATGTAATTTAATATTTGTTCTCCAATTATAATCTGAAATGAAAAAGAAATTTATTATGAATATGCCATGTTGTCAATTCCTATAGTGGCTCTATTTCATTGTAGTTTGATAAATATATCGAAATTCATGAGAATGATTGAGTGGTCGAAATTCTGATACTATGAATATAGTTGAGTAACTAAGAATATATATTTTGAGGACAATACCAATCTATATATTTTAATTTAAAAATCATTTAAGTTTGACTATTTACTTGTTGACTTAAAAATCATCTAAGTTTGACCTTTTTTTATACTTAAAAATTATTTAAGTTTGATTTTTTATTTTTTTTACTTAAAAATTACTTTTTTAAACCAATCAAAATGGGCTCTTATAATCTATGTCATCCTAATCTCATAGTTACTACCAATTAAAGCTACCTAGACTATTAGAGAGAGAAAAGTAGAATATAAAACACAAATTATTATCCATATTATTAATTAGAAGATGATCCAACTACCATAGATCATTACTACCTAAAATGCTAAAAATAAATAAAAAATCATTAGTCAAAAAATCTAATTGATGATTTTTTATGAGTCATAACTGAAAAACTAATTCAAATAAGCTCAAAGAAACAACTATAAATAAAGGTGTTTACTAGAGAAGGTAAAATAATCATTGAACTAATTATAAAAGTATGAGTTTTCTTTCAATGAAAAATAGTTTTTCTTCCTTATTGGTTTTATCAATTTTATTATTTGTTCAACAAACAAATGCTGCTGCTACTTGTCATATTGTTGATGGTATTGAAAAAAATGATCCTCCAATAAAATTTCATTGTGCATTTGGAAATGACGATCTCGGAATACATTATTCTAAATTCAACGATGATTTCAAATTTAAGTTTGGGTTTAAATTGTTTCATGAGACGGTGTTCTTTTGTCATTTTTGATGGGGTACAAAAGATGCTATATTTGAAGTGTACAGAGAGAGCGGAAATTGTGGTGATGAAGGAGGACTTGACTCAGGAACATGTTATTAGTTAATTAAAGAAGATGATTTCTATTTTGCTCCTAAATATAATCCTCCTGCATCTGAGTTGATTAGAAAATATGGTTGGTAAAAATTAATGTAATTTAATTGAGTAGTACTCATGAAATGAAAAAATTACTTTACTTTTCAGTTTCAAAATTGTGTCACAATCAAAATTCAGTGATTAAAAATTATACCATTGTTTTTAATATGTTCAGTCATATATATGTTGAGTCAAGAACATTTAATTATATAAAACCACCAATCGAAAAGGAAAAAAATAGCAATCATTAAAAGATTTAGCTACCAATAGTACATGAAGATGAAGTACTTAATAAAGTATTAGTATCATTGACCCTAATAATTTATAGATCGTGACATAATATAATACGATAATTGATATAAAGACGAATAGAGTTTCGTGCAAAAAATCGAATGATAAAAATTCTTTCTATACTTTTTCTAAATTTCGTCAAGTCTATCTACTCATTTGTTACAAATCAGAGTTTATAATTTTAAGATCGCACCTTTAATATGCTTGTGGTGAAGTATTTCAAATCTAGTATCTATTGATTTTGATTTTCTTCTGATTCAAAGAATTCACCAACTACACGATAATTAGCACAAACATCAAGTAAATGATATCAAACACTATAAAACCTCCTAAAACGTGAAGAATATCGTATAAACTGATTGAATAAATTAATTCATTTTTGTATATGAATATTTATTTTGGGTAATATTTAAAGTACAATTATTCTAGGGGAATTTTCGCATATAGCCATTCAAAAATAACTTAATTATGCTCCATAGCTATAGTTTGTTAATTATGATTCGTAGCTACATGTTAGAGGGAGGAGAGAGGCAAGCGAGAGAGGGCAGAGAGTGGAGAGAGGTGAATTGTATATGTATATTTGTTAGATTGTATATGTATATCTGTCAAATAATTATATATATGTAACTGGTATAAATATATATTTATATATATGGCGAGTAAGATTGAGAGAGGGAGGAGAGAGATGAGCGAGAGAGGGCATAGAGTGGTGAGAGATGAATTGTATATGTATATTTGTCAAATAATTCTATATATGTCGCTGATATACATATGTATTTGTATTTAGAGAGGGAGGAGAGAGGCAAGCTAGATTGGGAGAAGGAGGAGATGGTGAACGAGAGAGGGCAGAGAGGTGAATTATGTATGCATATTTGTTGGATTATATATGTATATTTGTCAAATAATTATATATTTATAACTAGTATACATATATATTTGTATATCTAGCAAGCGAGATTGGGAGAGGAAGGAGAGAGACAAGCGAGAGAGGGCAGAGAGTGGTGAGAGATGAATTGTATATATGTATATTCGTTAGATAATTCTATATATGTTACTGGTATACATATATATTTGTATATCTGACGAGTGAGATTGGGAGAGGGAGAAGAGAGACGAGCGAGAAAGGGCAGAGAGTGGTGAGAGATGAATTGTATATGTTAGATAATTCTATATATGTAACTGATATACATATGTATTTGTATATCTGGCAAGCGAGAGAGAGGGAGGAGAGAGACAAGCGAGATTGGGAGAAGGCGGAGAGAGGCGAGCGAGAGAGGCAGAGAGCCGAGAGAGACTAATTGTATTTGTATATATGTTAGATAATTGTATATATTATAATGTGTATAATTTGTATGTGTATAGGTATAAGTGATGTAATTACATCTAAAATTTAGATGTAAGCCGTAATTACTTCAAACTATAACTATATTCGCTAATTAACTAGTATATGTTTGATTATCCGCGTAATTTTCCTCCTGAGTAGATTATGATTTTGATTTGAAAAATCTTTTCTTTTGCTTAAAAAGTACACGTGTCAGCCCATTTAACCTCACTCCACGTCATAGCTGTATTGCAGGTGCGTATAACAAATAAATAATATAAATAAATAACACTATTAATAAATAAAATAAAAATCCAAAAAAAAAAAAGCAAAAATAGGTAACAGAAATTTAAATTTTTAATCCTGTAATTTTACAGAAAAAGAAAAAAAAAGTTTTTTATTTCTTATTCTTCGATCTCATCAGATCCCCTGTTTCTGAATCGAATTTAGGGCTTTTTTTCCGCCCCATTTTTTCCGAAAATTCAATATTGGCCCGTTAATTACTCGGATTTTTATCCGTTTTACTCCGAAAATTGAGGATTAGGATTTGTTTTTTGTATACAAAAACAATTTTTGTATATGAAATGAAATGTAGATTGATTGGTTGGTTGATCTGTTTTTTATAGGAGAATTTTGGGGCTTATTTTTAAGGTTTTTGGATGAGGATTTAAGAGGAAAGATTTGATTTTTTTGAGGATTTTGGATGGCGTCAGCTCAGGTACTAAAAAAGCAAGAGCATTTGCAAGCTGGGAAAAAGAAGGTAATTGGGTTTTGTTTGAATTCTGGAGAAAGGGTTTGTTTTGGTTTGGTTGAATTTAGTTTGTTTACTTGAATGTTTGCTAATTAATACTTCTATTTAACTCCTTGATAATGTAAATGAACTGAATTCTGAAAAAAAGTTTTGTCTTGGTTTGGTTGAATTTACTGTATTTACTTGAATTTTTGCTAATTAATAGTTCTATTTAACTGGTTTAGAATGTTAATGAGCTGAGTTCCTACGGGGAATGTTAGTAGTTGAGTTGGTTGGCTACCTGAACTTTAGGGAGTATGATTTCCACCTTGTAATCTATCACTTTTAAGAAAAAGAGTTGAATTCTAGGTGGAATCGTAGTAGCTTAGTTGGTTGACTAGCTGGACTTTTTGTGGGTTTGATTCCCCACCTTGTAATCCCCTCCCCATTTTCCCTTAAATGAAAGAAAAGGAGCTGAATTCTATTTTTGGAGAAGGTTTCAAATGAATGGCATTCTACTCGGAGTTAGAAATAATGAGTTGTTGTAATTTGTGGAGTCTTTTGAATTGTTATAAGTACCTTTAGATAGTTATCATCTACTCGAAGTGATGGACGGACTCCCTATGTATTTTGAAGAATGTGAAGAAAAAAATTGAGGTGCACTGTCTGTTTTATCCTTAATCATCCATGAACAAGGATTTCTACTTGAATTTTGATTTGTGAAATCGGTCTTTAATCAAGATGGGAATGGCGTGGCCCCATCCTCACCCCATCAGTAAATTCTAGTGTTTTACTTGGAGGCAATTTCATGTATGAAGTTAAAACACATCAAGATTTAGGTTTGAGGTTGAAGATTCATGACCGGTGGTTGAATAATTTCTAGAGTTTCAACTTTTATAGACAGTTCTATTCAAGTGGGCTGACAGCGAAAGATCACTGCCGAGGTCTTCTTCCATAGAGGAAGTGCTTATATGTCTTAATACTCGAACGAATCTAGCATGAAATGAGCTTATAATGTCAATAAGATACTTCACCTTATTAAAAAAAGAAAAAAAACCACTAGGTGATGCTTTACGAAAGGCCTGGTTGTATAGAGATTTGATTATTTCATGCTTGTATTTACCCAAAATCTCTGAAACATATAATCAGGTAAAGCTGGTCAAGGACTGATTCAGAAGATAGCAAATCAGTGAGTCTGATCTGAAGCATATCTTAGTTCTGATCAATCTGATCTTTTTAGGTAGAAGTGAACATTAGCGAAAATCAGTGTGTTGAGAATTGAGATAGCTGTTTTTACGCTTATCTCTAGCTGTATAGATTACAATAACTAACTACAGGAATTATTTCAGGGCAGCTTCTATTGAAGCACTTGTTAACATAGGTAGAAGATAGCAAACCAGTGAGTCTGATTTGAAGCATATCTCAGTTCTGATTAATCTGGTCTATTTAGGTAAAAGTGAACATTAGCCAAAATCAGTGTGTTGAGAATTGAGATAGCTGTTGTTATGCTTATCTCTAGCTGTATAGTTTACAATAATTAACAACAGGTATTATTTCAGGGCATCTTCTATTGAAGCACTTGCTAACATAGGGTTTAAACTTGCAAAACATAGTCATTTGTCAGTGCAAAGATTTTAATATGTTGGGCTGACTGGTTTTGAGGTACTTCTTTTCTTCCTTATGTGCAACCAAAGGTGGTATCCTAGGCTGCCACATCGGTGCTGATATCTTTTGGAAGCACATTGATGCTGATTTCTTTTGAAAGATCGCGTCTTAAACAATTTGAATTCTTGTACTATCCGCACTGGCAATTCCCATTTTTAAGGAATCCGGGTTCATACCCTGGTAGTGGTATACCCTTTCTTGAGCTAAGGGTCCTTTGGAAACAACCTCTCTCCCTCCATGAGATAGGGATAAGGTCTGTACGCTCTATCCTCTCCAGACCCCACTTGTGAGATTTCATGGGTATTTGTTGTATTTGTTGTTGTTGTTGTACTTCCTTTTTAATTTATTTTTTTGAATATTGTGACATCAAGAACTCCTACAAAATTAAGTAGGTGTTGCCAACAAGTTGTGGCTTCCTGCTAAAGTTATGGTTATCATCATAAGATGTTATGAACCTCTAAATTAATCTTCTTGCACTAGAACTAAGGACTCCAGTGGAGCTGCTACATCTGATGCTGTTGGCAGATCTGTTCTAGAGCCATCTGAAAGTACATGCTAAGCATGATTTTGCGAAGCTGATCTTACCCAGAAGTCTGATTTAATTTTTCCTAGTGATGCTAGTGCTGGTGCTACGCCTAGTTTGCACAAATACTATGAGGATGCTGTTGTTAAAGCTAACAGTTATGATTTTGGTTCTTCCATCTCAACATTGTCTCATTTAGAAAATAAAGGGTCTAGACGTGATGAGAATATTAAGGTTTCTCAAACAGTAAGTGATACTTATGACAACACTGGGAAGAGGGAGAGTGATGGGGCCTTAGAAAGTGTTCCATTTGGGTTTGTGACTAACCACTCTACAGCCACTTTTCCTCCATTCCTCAATAATGACAGAACTTCCAGTCATTTCACTTATGATGATATGGGTAAACGCATATCGGAGGAGAGCCATGCAAAGGATCTTTCTGTAACTAATGATGGTACTTCTCATACTTTTCCGGCTAATGTATCACCTTCAAATCCATTCGGGTCTCGTGACGACAAACCACGTTATACAGATCGCTGGGCTAGTGACATGACTTCCGCTTCATATGGTGGTAGTTTTTTTGTTTACATCTGTTCTGTTCATCTACGTTGTGCACTTGAGGGATCTTCGTACGCATAATATCTTTTTCTCCTTTTTTCCATTCTATGGTTTCTTTGACCGCTGACTGATTAGTGCATGCACTATTTATTTAAACCAATTTGATGGTGCACAATCTGATATACATCTCCTATTTTTTGTAGATTATGTGCCCGGTGCTACCACTGTCACACAATTTTATCCTGAAGTTGGGAGAAATGTTGCTGGTGTGGGATCTAATAATTTTGTGGTGCCTGATAAAGGATACAGCCAGTTAAACAGCTCTGGTCTTCACTCAACTAAAACTTCTTCTTGGACATCGGACTCCAAGTATGATGGTTTTAATTTTGATGCTAGAAGTTCTTCTAGTTACTCACAGATGTCCCCACCCACAGCTGGGGTGACTGGGAGGAGAACTCCATCTTTCCTTGATTCCATCAACATTTCAAAAGTCTCTGCTGCATCCCCTCCCTCAATAGGATCAGTTACTACAGACACATATGACTCAATGGCTTACCCTAGGGACACTCTGGGTTTATCAAATTCTGAGAACTTAACAAATTCTTCAAAATTTTCTGGTAATGGATCAGATCTGTACAAGCATGCTATTGAGAAAGATATGGGAAACTTGGACAACAGACATCCATTTTATTCACTGAAGCAAAATGAAGATTTTGCTGCGTTAGAACAGGTGTTTTTACATCTTTTGCAGAGTAGGTATGCACAGTGTTGTCTTAAGCCGTGAAGCAAGGCACGAAACATGTTGAGCCCTTCGCCTCGCTTTGTGGGCGCTTCAGTGTTGTCATCAATGATCTAAGGCATGCTTTTCCATGCCCAAGTAGTGTAATCCTGAAGATGTGACACTAACCAATTGATATTTCTCTTTATCTAGTTTTTTCAATTTCTTTGTCCATAGATTTATTATTCATGCTTGTTGGACTACACATGCATATTTGTACTTTTTCTTCATTTGTGCCTTTTTCCAATAAAGCCCCAAAGGACCTTAGAGCTTTTTTGGGCTTTTCGATTTTGATAACACTGGGTATACAAATGTGGAATGCCCATTTACCTACAAAAATTCAGGCTGTTACTTCTTGCTTTTGGATTGGCATAAATTCTCGTCGCTTACTTCAGTGAGAACATTGGACTAAAAACAAATGCTGTCCAGTCACCACGTGAAAGGGAAACTATAGCTTATTATTTATCACTAATACCCGTCTGTCCTGATAGTACAAATGCTGTCCAGTCACCACGTGAAAGGGAAACTATAGCTTATGATTTATCACTAATACCCGTCTGTCCTGATAGTGAGCTCCTCTCCTTACAGTCAAGTGGCTTTCACTCCTTGATCAACATTTTCCATTCCCCTTCGATCGTTCGTAAATGGAATGCTTCTTAAAGCAGATCACATATTCAGCTACCAAAATTTCCTAGTGTCATGAATTGGTACATATAATGGCAATTGATAGACACAAGATTTAGGTTCTTTACTGAGTTGATGAAACTCTAGTGGTTAACCACAATGGCTATAAACTAGTTTGCGGAAGTTTTACTCGTAAAGACAGTTATTAGTTCAATTTTAGATGATGAACTTCTAATACAGGGCATACTAACATATAGTTGTGTTTTATCTAAGAGCTTGTTAGATCGATTAGGTAGTGTGAAAATCTATTGATGAAAGAAAGAAACAAAGAAGACTAATGTCTGTTTTTTTCCTTAGATTAAAAAATTTATGAAAACACAAAAACAATATACCTTATTCTCAAGGTTATCTTTTGTAGTAATAAACATATGATCTTTATTTAATAGAAGACTTAAAGTTTTACAGAAGGTTCTAAAATAGCTTACACTCTCTAACGCGTGTAAACAATTCCAGCCACTTCAAGAGATTCATTGTCTAGATCTTTGTTAATTTGTATCTTGTCATATATGTGGTAGGTGCAAGTAACAAATTCGGTTCCTGCTACGAAACCAGGTTGGTATACAAGTGGGGAAGGCTGGAGGAGTGAGGCCATTATCTACCGAACTTTCTAAATCAAATACGATGGTTTTGTCGATTATTTTAAAAATACATACATACATATTTAGTCTCTGCATATACAATTTAAGCTGAAAAAAGAGAAATGATGTCGGTATGTTCAATGTGTTGAAAGGTAACTTGATGTGAACTGAACACTGCCCAGTTGTGTCTCTTCTTTAATTGTGAAATATAGAATGCCTGTGTGTTATATAGCTAAACGAGTTTTTTCACACTGATCAGTTACAAATAATAAACGGACATCTTTGTTACTTCATTCAGATAATACTGTCAAGATTTATGAAGGTCCCACACATTTGTTTAATTTTTGTTCCAATTGGAGAATGGTCCCCATGCATTTGTACATGTCTAGCGGTTATGGAGCTAAAAAGAAGAGAGGATAGTCATTTATAATGTATACTAATAAGTAGAGCACACTTATCTTCATCTTTCAGATAATATCCTTAATCAAAAATGGTATCCTCCATTTCTATAGAGGGGTGGGGCTGCCTATCGAAAGAAGAATACTGGGACATGCATAACACATATTTGTCCGGATAGAGATTGTGTAGTAGAATCTTTAGTGGTAAACACTAACATGCTTTATGCTTATTTTCCACAGCATATTGAAGATTTAACACAAGAGAAGTTCTCTCTGGAACGTGCTCTTGAGGCTTCGCGAACTCTAGCAGAGTCTCTAGCTGCTGAAAATTCAACTCTGACAGATAGTTATAATCAACAGGTATACTGCTGTTCATACATATGCATTTTTTCAAAACTATAAAAATTTAGCTGACTTTCTGTAGGGAAGTATATGCAAGCTTGAAATATTAGGTACATAGGCCATGTTGGTTCCAAGCCCGATGAGAGAAGCCTTTTGATGACTCAAATTAACTGTTGGCAAAACAAAAATTCTGAATCTCCCTTATACAGCCGGTCATCATCATTGGACGTCAGCTCTTCTCTGATGATGATCTTTACAGCAATTATTTTCTGCATTTTTATTGTTAATCCTAATGCATTACTAAACAATTACATGTCATCTTCTTAGTTTCTGGTAGACGTATGTAATGATTATTTTACTACTAGTCTTTTCCTGCATTTTTGTTGTAAATCCTAGATTTTTATCCGTTTTACTCCGAAAATTGAGGATTAGGATTTGTTTTTTGTATTCAAAAACAATTTTTTTTATATGAAATGAAATGTAGATTGATTGATTGGTTGATCTGTTTTTTATAGGAGAATTTTGGGGCTTATTTTTAGGGTTTTTGGATGAGGATTTAAGAGGAAAGATTTGATTTTTTTGAGGATTTTGGATGGCATCAGCTCAGGTACTAAAAAAGCAAGAGCATTTGCAAGCTGGGAAAAAGAAGGTAATTGGGTTTTGTTTGAATTATGGAGAAACGGGTTGTTTTGGTTTGGTTGAATTTAGTTTGTTTGCTTGAATGTTTGCTAAGTAATACTTCTATCAACTCCTTGATAATGTTAATGAACTGAATTCTGAAAAAAGGTTTTGTTTTGGTTTGGTTTGGTTGAATTCACTGTATTTACTTGAATTTTTGCTAATTAATTGTTCTATTTGACTGGTTTAGAATGTTAATGAGCTGAATTCTACTGGGAATCTTAGTAGTTGAGTTGGTTGGCTACGGGAATCTTAGTAGTTGAGTTGGTTGGCTACCTGAACTTTTGGGAGTTTGATTTCCACCTTGTAATCCCTTTCCTGATTTTCCCTTTTAAGAAAAAGAGTTGGATTCTAGGTGGAATCGTAGTGGCTTAGTTAGTTGAGTAGCTGGACTTTTGTGGGTTTGATTCCCCACCTTGTAATCCCCTCCCCATTTTCCCTTAATGAAAAAGGAGCTGAATTCTATTTTGGAGAAGGTTTTAAATGAATGGCATTCTACTTGGAGTTAGAAATTGTGAGAAATATAGGAAAAGAATATTGTTGAATTGTTGTTGTTTACATTATTACATTGAGACTCTATTTATAGACCCTAGAATACAATCCTTTATCAAGTAGGAAACTATTTAGTATTTCCTATTTCTATTTCTATTGCTATTCCTATTCTAATAGGATTGTATAAGCCTATTCCTATTCTAATAGGATTGTATAAACCTATTCCTATTCTAACACTCCCCTTCAAGCTAGTGCATACAATTGATGTACCTAGCTTGTTACAAATGTAATTAACACGAGGACCGATGAGGGGCTTGGTGAGATATTGGCAAGTTGATCACTCGACTTTACAAAATTGTCAATCAATCTCAATGTGCTTGGTTTTCTCATGAAATACTGAATTTGATGCATAGTGCCGATAAAACACAGAGTGATAAAATTACAGTGTTGGAACTTCCCAAACCAAGCTTGCAAAGACTGTTTCAAACCATAGAGTGACTTACGTAATCAACATACAAGGCTACTAAACTCTCCCTGAGCAACAAAATTAGGTGGTTGCTCCATATAGACTTCTTCACAATGTAGCGGTCGTTGTAAGTGCTCAAAATCTAGTATAAAGTATATGGATCATGTTGGAATCAATAGACGAGTCGATATCAAACAAATCACCGAAAAACTGGCCAGAACATGCTCATATGCCGGAGTATTAGATTTGATGGCTAAAAGTGGTCACAATCTAAGAAATAAAATTATATGGGTAGGGTCGGAATGATATCACGACCCAACTAGAAAATAGAAATTATATAGGATAGTTCAAATTGATGGAATGAACCCATTGAAAAAGAGAAATAATATGGGTAGGTCGGAATGATGGCACAACCCTACTGAAAAAGAAAAATTATACGGGTAGGGTTGGAATGATGGCACAACCCTATGCAAATCAGATTTGAGGAGTCACCGGAAAGACGAATTGAACTATGCAAATCAAATGTGAAGAGTCACTGAAAAGACACATGATGCTATGCAACTCAGGTATGAGAAAATAGTTCGGAAAAATTCACGATACTACACAAATGAAATATGAAAAGTAGTCCGGAGAGATGCACGGTGCTATACAAATAAGATATGCAAAAAAAAAGGTAGTCACCAGAAGGATGGCTGGTGCTACACAAATTAAATATGAAAAAGTAGTCACCGAAATGATGGCACGGTGCTACACAAATTAAATATGAAAAAGTAATCATCAGAATGATGGCACGGTGCTACACAAATTAGATATAAGAAAGTAGTCACCGGAATGATGGCATAGTGCTACACAAATTAGATATGAGAAAGTAGTCACCAGAAAGATACATGGTGGCCCAACTTTTGCTAACATAATCATTGGCTGGACGGGCAGCATATATGGATAATAGCCGCCCGCCGGCAATGGAAGCTCTTTGATTGTTTACCCAGATCGTAGGGCTCTGATACCATGTGAGAAATATAAGAAAAGAATATTATTGAATTGTTGTTGTTTACATTATTACATTGAGACTCTATTTATAGACCCTAGAATACAATCCTTTATCAAGTAGGATACTATTTAGTATTCCTATTTCTATTTCTATTCCTATTCCTATTCTAATAGGATTGTATAAGCCTATTCCTATTCTAATAGGATTGTATAAGCCTATTCCTATTCTAATAGGATTGTATAAGCCTATTCCTATTCTAACAGAAATAATGAGTGGTTGTAATTTGTAGAGTCTTTTGAATTGTTATAAGTACCTTTAGATAGTTATCATCTCGAAGTGATGGACGGACTCCCTAGTTATCATCTCAAAGAGATGGATGGACTCCCTAGTTATCATCTCATATGTTACTTGAGCTCTCTTGTTCTCAAGATCCTGTGGTAAATCATAATCAACGGAGAACAGTCACCATCGATGCAAATGTAAGCTTAATATATAAAAATGCAGAAAACTAGTCAGTTTAGATGAACAAGGGCAAAGCAAAAAGAGGAATACTTGGAGAGAATTGATGCAAATGGTTTTCCAAAACTAGAGTTTATCTTAATTCACACTTGTATAGTAACAGTACACCATGCAAGTCTCTAAAAAAACTCGATTTCAATCAACATAAAATTAAACAATGTCGCATTACTTGGACATGCATGCTTATATATCCTAGACAGAAAGGTCATATATACTAGTACAAATATTTTTCTTGACAAGTTAGTGAACACAAATCAAAATAAATGGACGTTGAGGCAGACATTTTATTATCTACAGATAAATACATTATTGCACAAACTATCAACAGCATAACACAAATACCCCTAAATTTTTACTCCAACAACATAAACTGCTCAGTATCTGTTCTAGTCAAAAATATGTTATATATGTCACGGCCCATGGGGCTATCCAAAAGGTGTGTACCACTGTAATAGTTGTAACTTCATAAATACATCAAAATGAATACAAAAATCCACTTTGAGTTTACTGACTGAGACTGTGTCAACTATTTCAGCTTTGCCAGGACAAATTAAAGATATTCACTTTTTGAATGTATGTACTGAATACAAGATCGAGTTCCCTTTTTTCTCTTTTTAAATGTATGTACGGAAAACAAGATCAAGTTTTGTTTTCACTTATTGAACTTGATCATCGTGCATGAAACATCATGAGTGCACACAGAGTCCAGGAAAGGAAAAGGCCCAAACACCAAAGGAGTGTGATGCATGCATCTTAACCAGACCCAAGCATCAGCTCAAAATGACATAAATAGCTATATTTTTTGAGGGAAAAAAGATCAAAAATAGTACTTATTATCCCAAATAAATTACAGCTCGTGCACCTTTAAGTTTTAGGCCTAATTTCTCTTCAACCCTCTTTAAATTTAGATCAAATTTGCCCCTAACATTTTTAGATTTAGGCTCAATTCAAGTCTTTTATTCTATTATTAATTATTAATTATTTTACTTCTTTTTCTTATTTATTCTTTTAGTGCTATCATTAATTTCTTTTGGATGTGTTTATTTTGGCTTGATGTGTTAATTTTTGTTGTTTGTGAAAAAGTTTGTTCCTTTTCTTTTTGGGTGATAGCTGATTGTGGTTCCTGGTAAACCCTAAAAATGTTACTGAATTTGTGTGCTTTGGTTGAGTTGAGCTGATTAAGAATTTGAGCTTCTTGTTCGATTCCTTTTAGTTTATTTGATAAAGGTGGGTGAAGTTCGACACTTTATCTGAATTGGTAAGTGGAATTAGATTGAAGAAAAGGTTTTTTAAAATGTGTGGATTCGGATGTAGGGAAGTATTTGTCTATGATTCATGACGAGCATACGCCCGAGTTTTGAGTTTAAGAATGGGAAGTGGTAGACTTGAAACCAGTCCTTGAGCAAGAGTGTTGATCTCTAGTGGGGGTGTACACTTCAACAGAAATGTGTGATTCTGTGTAAAAGTATAGTTTGAGTTGGCTGCTTTTACGTGTTAGTACAAATTGGTCTTGGTTTATTACTTTCTATTAAGATTTTTGTGCATCATTGATAATATGTCATTTGTTGACTTGAAGCAAGTGTTTGCCACTTAAAGAAAATGTATGTCATTGGTCTTGGTTTATTACTTTCTATTGCTACTTAGATTGTATTATCCCCTTAACACATTCCAGTGCTTTTAAAGCTGCATGAGATGGGAACACCGGTTAACAGATTTGTATTTGGTAAGCAATAATAGATCACCAGACTAAATGTACTCCATCCTTGAATGCTTTCTAGATTGGGGTTTTCTCGGATAGACTCCAGCAATTGTCTTGGACCTTGTAGTGACTGTAGGTAGATCTTATAGATATGAATGAATTTTAATGAAAATTCCTCTGCTAATAGGAAAGCCTTTAAGGTATGCATATGCCAGCTATCATGTTATGGACCTTTTCGGTTGTGTATCTTCTGAAGAAGAATATTTGGAGAGAAAGATAATTTGGTTTTTAGTTAGTAGGATATGTAAGTTGTTTGGAGGGTAGCCTGTAGAGGGGTGGGCATAGTCCCTGGAGTTTTAAACCTGTTGGTCAACCAAAGTCGGGATGGAATCCCACAGGACATTGTGATTGTCACCAATAACTATAGTACTTGTGAATCTTCTTATGTGCTCTTTCTATACTGTGAGGGGTCGTTTGGTTTGAATATGAATTATGATGGGATAAGTTATGTTGGGATAAGTTATGTTGGGATTAGTTATGATGGGATAAGTTGTCCTGGGATTATTTCTTATTGAGTGTTTGGTTTGTTATATTCAAAATAATATATATTGATAAATTTTAAGAAAAAGTTGTTTGTTTACAAAATTACCCTTCACTTTATTTAAACTTTTTAAATTCTTCTTTGTGAGCTTTAGTTATTTATTTTTTAAAATAAATATTTTATTTAACTTAAATATTTTTGTTTATGTATTCCATCGATAAGTACTATGTGTATTTAAAAATATAATTTTTTTCTTATTTAGCTTAAAAATAGAACTTCCCTCTTAAATTTATTAAAGAGAAGAAAATTTATGAGAAATCAAAATAAAATAAACATAAGAATTAGTCAAATAAATTCATAAATAAAAATTATATTTATATAGTATAATTGTTTAATAGAAAAATATGTATAATTATCATAAAAATAAGGAGTAGTAAATATTATTATACATGATATTAAAAAAATGTAAATATACATAAGTGTGAAAAATGATATATAAAAAGGATTTAAAGGGACATATTTGTCATTTACCTATTTTATTCCGGGATAAGTTATCCCGGGATTACTATACCATCCATGGGGAGGGATAACTTATCCCGGTACTAATTATTAATCCCGGGATAAGTTATCCCGGACTTGTCAACCAAACAACATAACTTTTTTTTTATCCCATCACTATTTCCTTATCCCATCACTATTTCTTCTAATCCCTCACACCAAACGACCCCTGAGAGTTAATCAGTAAATTAATGATCTGCTTCAAAAACAAGAGATAATCTCTTAGCATAGTATTATACTTCCCATGTTAAAGTTAGCTTTTAGCTATGATCAATTTTCAAGAGCTAAATTTTCTCCATTTACTGTCTTCGACTCTATTATCTTTTCTTGTATGAGACTTTATTTTTCTTTAAATCCTTCTTCATCTGTTTGTGTCTATGTAGCAAGAATAGCTAGCAGATTATCTTTTCCTTTTGAAGACACTATAATTGTGGGATATCCTGAATGGATGAGCGACATGGGGAATATCATTTCCATGTAAAATGATCTTCTAGGCACTGAAATCTTACTTCTCTGATTGAACAGTTATATTTTGGCTAGGACAAACACGGAAAAAATTGGAATTATGGGAAGAAGATTAGCATGGAAAAATCCTTAACGAGATCCATTATACAGCTTCTGAGGTCAATGTTAAACCGCATATGTGCTTTGGTCCAGATGAGCTAAAGTTCTAGCGACATTCTTAGTAGCTAAATGGTAGAATAGGTGGTTAGAGATCTTAATAGCAACACTGCTAAGCTTCACTTAGAGTGTTGTTCTCTCTGGTGTGTCATTTTCCGCAGTCTCCAAGAGGTTTTATCGTTCTTCTGCTAAACATCTAGCTTTTGGGGTGGGGGAGTTGATATTCCATCAAGCACCTGTTCTTTCTTTCATTACAAGCAAGCGATCTTTTTTGATGGCTTTGTCAGCTCTTCAAAAAATCCAGTTGATATGGACTGGGTCTTGATCCAAAATAGGCCAAAAATGGAGAGGAAGAAACTACACAATTTATTTGGAATTTAAATGCTTTCTTTTTTTATTTGGATAAATCACATATAGTTTGGACATATCCATAAACAAGAATATATATAAAATAACCAGCTGGGGGAATTCTTCCAAGAAATAATTATTATCAGCTAAGATATATTCACATCTCTGGTTAACCAAAAGTATTGATTGGATCTATCATCTATGGAGTTGTCATAATAATTTGTGATATTTCCACCAAAGGGATGTTGGTAATTAGTGAAATCACAATTAACAATTCACCTATGCTATTATAATGATTCAAATTCGGCATGTTATTTTGTCTATGCTCCAAATGGAGCATGCATACCTGTGTTAAGTCCTACATGGTTTGGGGGTCTGTGCTCTAATAGCTATATATTGTCTTGATCACTATTCACCTTACGCATTCATTGATTGAGGGTGTGGGCTGTTATCTTTCTATTAGGTAGTGGATAATTTTCAATTCATGAACTAACTTTTGGTGTTCAAATAGTCCCAATTGTTATTCTCTGAAAACCTTTGGAGATAGAGCTCTCTGTTTGATCCTAAGACTCCCTTCTTATGTTTTGGATTGCGTGCACTGGTTGACACCTCTGTAGTCCGCCAATCTCAAAACTTCTTTAGGAGAAGTTCTCATAATAGTTGCATTATGTAGGGTGAAAAAGGAAGAAAAATATGCTGCCCGAAGGGCTATCTTGCCCATGCTTCAAGCTGAAGAGGATGAAAGGTGTGCCTTCTTGAGTTTGTCTCCATTCCATGCTCCTGTTTACTTATTGTAGTCTGGACTCGTTTTAATGTATCCTCCTACTGCTTTTTTTTTTTTTGCATATTTAGATTTGTTAATGAGTGGAAGAAGAGGTGAGAATCATGAAGGATGTTCCCGGCTGGAAAGTTGGTGAAAGTGTCTACAACTCTGGGAAATGGATGCCTCCAGCAACCGGAGAGCTTCGTCCTGATGTCTGGTAAGATGCTGGTAAAGCTTCCAGGACGTGCAGCACGAAAAACTGGTTCATGTCAGTGGAGCTCATACTTTCCTTTGGATTTCTTTCCTCATTGGAATAAAAATGTATCTGCAAAATCTGTGCAACATGTTTAAGATGATGTTACAGGATTTGCTTTAACGAGTTGGGATTTACTATGCAAGTTCATGTTCTCTATTAGTTGGTTCAGATCATTTTACTGAATAGACCTCTTTGTCTCCAATATTTCAATCAACATCTATCTTTTTTTTCCAATTACATTATGAAAATGGCTTTTCCAGTTGCCTCAAAACACTGGGAGAAGCCAAATCTAGCAGAGCTATTGTCGAATGATTCTGATAAATATTGAGTTATGCTAAAGATTGTTTTCCTCATTACTATCACTTTGAATTTTTAACTTCTTTTAGTAGTATTGTAATGTTAATTTACATAATCTCTTGGAGCTTTTATGGTATATACGTGCCATGCCAGAGATCATCGCAAATAATCTCAACTAACACGAAAAAAAATTATTTTTTTTCCTCAAACCAAACTAAAAAGGTTGATGAAGGTGACTAAATTCCCTAATATCCTTGTACATGATTACAACTTTTTTTGATAAGCCAACCTAAATAGACTTTAAAGATGCCCAATTGCAAGGCGATGAATATGGTTGATTCAAAATCACCAAACACAACTCTACGTGATGTAGAGATCATTGTTTTACATATTTGATATTTGACTTGAGCCAAGAGTCAATCGAAACAATCTTTCTACTCAAGGTAAGGGTAAGATGCGTATACACTATTCTCCCCTGAACCCACTTGGGAATTACACTGGATATGTAACATCATCTCTACGTGATCAACCACCAGTGTCAACCACCAGTAAGGACTACTTCTTGATTAAATGAATTCTAAATACGTAAGTAAGAACCAAGTTATACTATGCAAACTTTCACACTCGAAAAAACTTACTATCATTTAATTATGATTAATTTTGAAACCATTGTCACTTCTATACACCGTTTAACCATTGCAAATTGATGTGATTTGGCACATTCTGCCCACTTACTAGACTTTTCAAAAATGTTGAAGGAGTACTCCGATACTGAGCACAACATCATTTCAGGGAATTCGCGCAACATAACTTTCCAAAACTTTTCAAGAAAACAGGTTTTTTAACATTCTAGTTCAAACATGGCTCAGGTCAGTTTGTGGTTCTTTTTACAAACTTTTTCAGAGTTCAATTCACTGAGTACAACATGTAGTAAGTCGAACTCATTCATGAACACTGCTAAGCTAAGCCCCAAGCTCTCATTAACAGTTGTAGAAAGTAGCAACAACTAAGACTTGGAAGCCTTATTAGTATCAACAATACAAAAGGCCTGTAGTCTTTCCATTCACAGCCTTACAATTATTCAAACAAACACAAACTCCATCGAAAGAGAAAACAGACATTTCCATAGTTTGGCTTCAAAGCACATACTACTACTGCAAAAGTAGTGGAGGCTTAGTGAAGTAGAAACAAAGGTCCAGTCCCTTCATTTTTTATCAGCATCTCGTATGAGAAGAGCCATAGAAGTACCGTTGGTCCGTATTCTAGATGGGTTGGTCCTCCACCACATCATCAGTCAGCAAGACAACCGCTCCAACTCCTTTTTACCATGCACAGGTACTTGAGGAGCAGAATACGTCACATATCTATATAAACACAATACAACACACAAGCTCAAACCCAAACCTCTAACTAACAATCCTCCCTTGAGAAAGTTAGCAAGAACCAGCATTACTAATCCCAACAATACGTCTGCTCCTCCAATATCATACGCTGCGCGCATGAAGTGCGCAATGGTATAGAAATATGTCGTGAAACCTAGTATTAGACAGAAATACCCATAATTGAACTCCAAAAGGTGATGAAAGGCTGCTGCAATTATCATAGGAATGACCTCGAGCTTAAATTTGGCCTTGGCACCAATTAAACGGAAAGGCATGTCACGATACCAATATAAAATAGATGTCAGCAGAGTCAGATGAGTAAGAACTCCCAAAAACATGACAATCATGACGAGAATCGGCAACCAATCATTAGCACTTCGATCACCCATGAATATCAGTATGCCTCCGAATATGGAGCACGGGGGAATGCTACTAAAGAAATACCACGACCACATATCCTTACCCACAATGGAACCATCTGAGAAAAAAAGAATGGAAGTTACAAAAAAACACACAGCATTGAGCACACCAAGACAATGACTAAAAACTATCGCCTCCAAAGAAATTTTGGCATTTTCTCTGCGCATACATGTTAAAACTAATAATGTGGTTGGCTAGCTGCGTATATCATCAAACAAGAAAGAGATACATCTAAGTGTCACTACAAAAGGACAAGTAGTATATCGTTGTCCATTACACAATTTAGCATTAGATAGAAATACTCATATCAAGTTCAAAGGAAATGATCTACTTACGAGAACGTTCAACCCAGGGCATGATCCACCTAAAATTCTTGACAGATGTAACGACGGTGTTCAAGGAAAACGTCCATGTGCGGAGGAGGAACAGGCTACGGAGAGAGACAACTTCATCACCCATGCTACCTGCAAAGCACAAGTAATAGTATATCTCTGTTAATTAATGTGGATCCTACCCGCTAATTAGTAGTGGTAACTTACATCTATCAAACTAGTAGTAATAAACAAACAATTTCATCAAGCAAAACAAGATTGTTAGGTTTAAAACAAGAATATTGGATTTACATACAGTTTTTAAACCTTATAGATCGAAAGAGAAAATAATTTTAATTAATCAAAAAAGGGAATATAGAGACCTGATTTGCCACGATTTCTCCCATTAAAAACAGAAAATAATATTACCAAAAAAAGATAATAGAGGCATGATAAGGCACAATTTTCCCCCCTTCCTTAAATTTCTCTCATTTTTGTTACATATTCTCTCCCATCATCAAACTAGGTATTTTACCAAAAACAAAACACTCTACCTCTTCTATTCTTAATTTTTTTTTTCAATTATGGATATGAACATGATTTCAATTCTAATTCAAGACAATGGACAATTAGATGCAACAAGTATGTGTGGAAAGAGCATGGCAGAAAATTGATGATTGATTCAAATATCGTATTTAAATTATTTGATATTTTTTTGTGATTTCTATTTTTTAATATGACAATAATAGTATTTTGTTTGATGGTGTTGGCGGATTTGATATGGTATAAATATACACCAAATTTGTTTGGTGTATATGTATTTGTTACTACGGAATTGGTGATTGGTTTACAAAATGAAATTAAAAAAATTGATATTTTTTCCTTGATTTTTAATTCAAAATTTGACCATATTAGTGATGTGTATGATGATGTAATTAATATATTTTAGATATTTAGCTTCTTTTTTTTGGCATATGTGTTAGTGTATTTCATTAATTTTAGATAATTTATCTTAAAAAAAAACACACAATTCACTTGTTTGTGTTATATGTGTTTGTTAAATTTCTTGGTAGTTTGTACTGTGTGAGATTTTTGGTTAGATTAAAGTATATATATTGAAAGTTTAAAATAATTATGTTCTTCAAACTGTTAATTAGTTTATGTTGGTTTATTTCATACCAAAATAACAACCAAACTGTTATACTATCTTTTTAGTTAAAGTCATTTTGTATAGCAACATGATTATAGTATTTAATTAGTTGTATATCTTTATTTTTGGTTATGTGTTGGTAAATTTGATATATTTTATATAAATTATAAACACCAATTTTGCTTGGTGTATATGGTAATGTTTGTGGTATACTTTGTTGTTGTTAAATAATCTTGTGGTTTGTAGTGTATGTGGTTTTTGGTAGGCTTAAGATATGTACATCAAAAGTTTAAAGAAAAAACATTAAATTGGTTAAAACACTTATTAGTTAGTGTTGGTGTATTTCATACCAAAATACCAACATAACTATTATACTAACATAATTGGTAAAACCATTATGTATACCAACATGATTAGCATTCTATTATAAACGAAACATATTGTATACTAATATAAAAATCAATTTCCTATGCTGAATTAAATTGTAAATACCGTTCTGTTATATATCTATATTGCTTAATTTCTTATCAAATTATAATTGCAATATGCTGTTCATGTACTGTTATTTACTAATCTCACTAATTATTTTGAATTTTGATTAACAAAAAGTTGTTATGTAACACATGAAAGTAGTCATGCAGTTGATGCTATCGGATACAAAATCAAAGATCACAAGGATTATTGTTCAGCCTATTATAGTAATACGAATTTACTAGATACTTATGCAATCTCGAACCATTGCCTTGTGAAAACATATGAGAGATTTCATCAGACTATGCAAGAAAGTAACCAGTGAGACCACCAAATAACGACAATAAAAAGGGATTCAATGAAGAAAAATTCAAAGGTGTAAAGTCAGTTATAGTAAATATGGTACATCCGGACATAACAAGAAGACTTGCCCTTTTACCTTTGAATTAACATTGTTGTGTTATAATTGTTTTTTGGTTTTATTTAATTTTTTATGTTGTTGGATATTTTATTGAATTTCAATTAATTTTGGAGAATGTTGATTTCACTTTGTACTAATATTAGTGAATGTTGAATTACTAATTTGTAATGTTGGTGTATAGAATATTATAACATTGGTGTTTGTGTGTTTGACTAACACATTGTTGTTTTCTTGATTAAAATACAATTCATATTTATTTTTTAGAGATATTTAATGATATAAAATAAGATTTTAATGTACCAAATTTATATAAGAAAATGGTTCTGTAAAGTCTGATATATATAGTTATGTATTAAATATACATTTTAAGCATTCAAAAGTATGATTTTCGTAATATTGATGTAACATGAAAAGTTATTGGCTAATTTATAATATCAGAGTAATAAATGTTATAACAACGGTGTTTGGGTGTTTGTTAAGGAAATTTTGTTTAATACATTGTTGTTTTCTTGGTGAAAATAAACTACCAATTGTTTTGAGATAAACATAAACTTACTTTTTTGAATATGAAACTTATATATTCATTTCAATTGTTGGTATAATATGTATTGATTGTTGGTAATATATACCAACATTACTACATGATTAAGTAAAGATAACTAAATAAAAATTATATTTTAATACCACAATGAAATCAACATTATAACAATATATACACTGATAAATATACGTAATACCAATCAAAGTGTTATCCAAATGTATAACAAAAAACATAATGTACATCCTTGTTTCAATCAATATCCTTCTTTTTCCCATAATAATCAATGCAAATTAAGGGCACAAGAATCACCTTTGACATTTTTTGCACCACTTCAAAGGCCGTTTTTGTATGCTTTGCTTCAAGTTCACTTAACAACAAGCGAACTGTCAACAACAACAATAGAAAAAATATTAAATTCGATTCTCTTTTTTTCTTCACTTATTTTATAATTTTCAAAATTAAACAACAAAAGATCATGTCAAATATTAAATTCGATTCTCTTTATTTCTAAATTGTCAGACCCCATGGTGAGAAAAAATAGTGTTATACGTGTGTGAGAGAGATTAAACTTATCTAAAGATTAAAAAAAATTCTTTAAATAAACACTGCTCAACAATTTCTATATTATTAATCACCACATTGTTGTAATTTCTTTATTGTCTTCTATTGTGAAAGACTGATTCAACGATATATGCGTGTTTATATATGTTGAGAGACATTAAATACGTGATGGTGGACAATCTCCTTTACATGACCATGCATCATGTACATATGACGAGCGAGATTTATATATATGGTAATTGGTATACATATATATTTATATCTATAGCGAACGAGATTGAGAGAGTGAGGAGAGAGACAAGCGAGATAGGGCATAGAGTGGTGAGAGATAAACTGTGTATGTATATTTGTCAGATAATATGTAACTGATATACATATGTATTTGTATTGAGAGAGGGAGGGAAGAAGCAAGCTAGATTGGGAGAAGTAGGAGACGGCGAGCGAGAGAGGGCAGAGAGTGGAGAGAGGTGAATTGTATATGTATATTTGTTGGATTATATATGTATATCTGTCAAATAATTATATATATATATATATATATATATATATATATATATATATATATATATATATATATATATATATATATATATATATATATATGTTACTGGTATACATATACATTTGTATATTTGGCGAGCGAGATTGGAAGAGGGAGGAGAGAGACAAGCGAGAGAGGGTAGAGAGTGGTGAGAGATGAATTGTATATATGTATATTCGTCAGATAATTCTATATATTTAACTGATATACATATGTATTTTTGTATCTGGCAAGCGAGAGAGAGGGAGGAGAGAGGCAAGTGAGATTGGGAGAAGGATGAGAGAGGCGAGCGAGAGAGGGCAGAGAGCGGAGCGAGACTAATTGTATTTGTATATATGTTAGATAATTGTATATATAAAAATGTGTATAATTGTATGTGTATAGGTATAAGTGATGTAATTACATCTAAAATTTAGTTGTAAGACGTAACTAATTCAAACTATAACTATATTAGCTAATTAACTAGTTTATGTTTGATTATCCGCGTAATTTTCCTGTAGATTATGTTTTGATTTGAAAAATCTTTTCTGTTGCTTAAAAAGTACACGTGTCAGCCCATTTAACCTCACTCCACGTCATAGCTGTAACTGCAGGTGGGTATAACAAATAAATAAAACTATTAATAAATAAAATAAAAATCCAAAAAAAAAAAAAAAGCAAAAATAGGTAACAGAAATTTAAATTTTTTTTATTTCTTCTTCTTCGATCTCATCAGATCCCCTGTTTCTGAATCGAATTTAGGGCTTTTTTTTGGCCCCATTTTTTCCGAAAATTCAATATTGGCCCGTTAATTACTCGGATTTTATCCGTTTTACTCCGAAAATTGAGGATTAGGATTTGTTTTTTGTATACAAAAACAATTTTTGTAGATGAAATGAAATGTAGATTGATTGGTTGGTTGATCTGTTTTTTATAGGAGAATTTTGGGGCTTATTTTTAGGGTTTTTGGATGAGGATTTAAGAGGAAAGATTTGATTTTTTTTGAGGATTTTGGATGGCGTCAGCTCAGGTACTAAAAAAGCAAGAGCATTTGCAAGCTGGGAAAAAGAAGGTAATTGGGTTTTGTTTGAATTCTGGAGAAAGGGTTTGTTTTGGTTTGGTTGAATTTAATTTGTTTACTTGAATGTTTGCTAATTAATACTTCTATTTAACTCCTTGATAATGTAAATGAACTGAATTCTGAAAAAAGGTTTTGTTTTGGTTTGGTTGAATTTACTGTATTTACTTGAATTTTTGCTAATTAATAGTTCTATTTAACTGGTTTAGAATGTTAATGAACTGAATTCTACTGGGAATGTTAGTAGTTGAGTTGGTTGGCTACCTGAACTTTAGGGAGTGTGATTTCCACCTTGTAATCTATCACTTTTAAGAAAAAGAGTTGAATTCTAGGTGGAATCGTAGTAGCTTAGTTGGTTGACTAGCTGGACTTTTGTGGGTTTGATTCCCTACCTTGTAATCCCCTCCCCGTTTTCCCTTAATGAAAGAAAAGGAGTTGAATTCTATTTTTAGAGAAGGTTTCAAATGAATGGCATTCTACTCGGAGTTAGAAATAATGAGTGGTTGTAATTTGTAGAGTCTTTGGAATTGTTATTAGTACCTTTAGATAGTTATCATCTACTCGAAGTGATGGACGGACTCCCTATGTATTTTCAAGAATGTGAAGAAAAAAAAATTGAGGTGCACTGGCTATTTTATCCTTAATCATCCATGAACAAGGATTACTACTTGAATTTTGATATGTGAAATCGGTCTTTAATCAAGATGGGAATGGCGTGGCCCCATCCTCACCCCATTAGTAAATTCTAGTGTTTTACTTGGAGGCAATTTCATGTATGAAGTTAAAACACATCAAGATTTAGGTTTGACGTTGAAGATTCCCGGTGGTTGAATAATTTCTAGAGTTTCAACTTTTATAGACAGTTCTATTCAAGTGGGGCTGCGGCGAAAGATCACTGCCTAGATCTTCCTCCATAGGGGAACTGCTTATATGTCTTAATACTTGAACGAATCTAGCATGAAATGAGCTTATAATGTCAATAAGATACTTCACCTTACTAAAAAAAGAAAAAAACCACTAGGTGATGCTTTACAAAAGGTCTGGTTCTACAGAGATTTGATTATTTCAGGCTTGTGTTTACCCAAAAACTCTGAAACATATAATCAGGTAAAGCTGGACAAGGACTGATTCAGAAGATAGCAAATCAGTGAGTCTGATCTGAAGCATATCTTAGTTCTGATCAATCTGATCTTTTTAGGTAGAAGTGAACATTAGCGAAAATCAGTGTGTTGAGAATTGAGATAGCTGTTTTTACGCTTATCTCTAGCTGTATAAATTACAATAACTAACGACAGGTATTATTTCAGGGCATCTTCTATTGAAGCACTTGTTAACATAGGTAGAAGATAGCAAACCAGTGAGTCTGATTTGAAGCATATCTTAGTTCTGATTAATCTGATCTATATAGGTAGAAGTGAACATTAGCCAAAATCAGTGTGTTGAGAATTGAGATAGCTGTTTTTATGCTTATCTCTAGCTGTATAGTTTACAATAATTAACAACAGGTATTATTTCAGGGCATCTTCTATTGAAGCACTTGTTAACATAGGGTTTAAACTTGCAAAACATGTCATTTGTCAGTGCAAAGATTTTAATATGTTGGGCTGACTGGTTTTGAGGTACTTCTTTTCTTCCTTATGTGCAACCAAAGGTGGTATCCTAGGCTGCCACATCGGTGCTGATATCTTTTGGAAGCACATTGATGCTGATTTCTTTTGAAAGATCGCGCCTTAAACAATTTGAATACTTGTATTATCTGCACTGGCAATTCCCATCTTTAAGGAATCCGGGTTCATACCCCAGTAGTGGAAATACCCTTTCTTGAGCTGAGGGGTCCTTTGGAAACAACCTCTCTCCCTCCATGAGATAGGGATAAGGTCTGTGTACATTGTACACTCTACCCTCTCTAGACCCCACTTGTGAGATTTCATGGGTATTTTTTGTTGTTGTTGTATTTCCTTTTTAGTTTATTTTTTTGAATATTGTGACATCAAGAACTCCTAAGAAATTAAGTAGGTGTTGCCAACAAGTTGTGGCATCCTGCTAAAGTTATGGTTATCATCATAAGATGTTACAAACCTCTAAATTAATCTTCTTGCATAGTGAAGTAGGTTGTAGGATACTCCCTTTTTGCTTTTTGTCTTTTCTTTTGATTTCACTAAGTTGCAGTTGCCTTGTCTTACTAATGAATATCACCTGGTTTCGCTCTTTATAAAATTTGGTGCATTCCTTATTTATCTGATACTTCTGCAACTGTATCATTTGCAGCTAGAGGAATTTCGTAAGAAGAGAGCAGCAGAGAAGGCTAAAAAGACAACTTCAAATAGTCAACAGCTTGCCTCTGATGGAGGCGTTGATAATCAACATTCAGGAATTGAACACACTAGAACTAAGGACTCCAATGGAGCTGCTACATCTGATGCTGTTGGCAGATCTGTTCTAAAGCCATCTGAAGTACGTGCTAAGCATGATTTTGCGAAGCCTGATCTTACCCAGAAGTCTGATTTAATTTTTCCTAGTGATGCTAGTGCTGTTGCTATGCCTAGTTTGCACAAATACTATGATGATGCTGTTGTTAAAGCCAACAGTTATGATTTTGGCTCTTCCATCTCAGCATTGTCTCATTTAGAAAATAAAGGGTCTAGAAGTGATGAGAATCTTAAGGTTTCTCAAACAATAAGTGATACTTATGACAACACTGGTAAGAGGGAGAGTGATGGGGCCTTAGAAAGTGTTCCATTCGGGTTTGTGACTAACCACTCTACAGCCACTTTTCCTCCATTCCTCAATAATGACAGAACTTCCAGTCATTTCACTTATGATGATATGGGTAAACGCATATCGGAGGAGAGCCATGCAAAGGATCTTTCTGTAACTAGTGATGGTACTTCTCATAGTTTTCCGGCTAATGTATCACCTTCAAATCCATTTGGGTCTCGTGACGACAAACCACTTTATACAGATCGCTGGGCTAGTGACATGACTTCCGCTTCATATGGTGGTAATTTTTTTGTTTACATCTGTTCTGTTCATCTAAGTTGTGCACTTGAGGGATCTTCGTATGCATAATATCTTTTTCTCCTTTTTCCCATTCTTCTATGGTTTCTTTGACCCAGCTGACTGATTTGTGTATGCACTATTTATTTAAACCAATTTGATGGTGCACAATCTGATATATATCTCATATTTTTTGTAGATTATGTGCCCGGTGCTACCACGGACACACAATTTTATCCTGAAGTTGGGAGAAATGTTGCTGGTGTGGGATCTAATAATTTTGTAGTGCCTGATAAAGGATACAGCCAGTTAAACAGCTCTGGTCTTCACTCAACTAAAACTTCTTCTTGGACATCGGACTCCAAGTATGATGGTTTTAGTTTTGATGCTAGAAGTTCTTCTAGTTACTCACAGATGTCCCCACCCACAGCTGGGGCGACTGGGAGGAGAACTCCATCTTTCCTTGATTCCATCAACATTTCAAAAGTCTCTGCTGCATCCCCTCCCTCAATAGGATCAGTTACTACAGACACATATGACTCAATGGCTTACCCTAGGGACGCTCTGGGTTTATCAAATTCTGAGAACTTAACAAATTCTTCAAAATTTTCTGGTAATGGGTCAGATCTGTATAAGCATGCTATTGAGAAAGATATGGGCAACTTGGACAACAGACATCCATTTTATTCACAGAAGCAAAATGAAGATTTTGCTGCGTTAGAACAGGTATTTTTACATCTCTTGCAGAGTAGGTATGCACAGTGTTGTCTTAAGCGCTGAAGCAAGACACAAAACATGTTGAGCACTTCGCCTCGCTTTGTGGGTGCTTCAGTGTTGTCATCAATGCTCTAAGGCATGCTTTTCCATGCCCAAGTAGTGTAATCCTGAAGATGTGACTCTAACCAATTGATATTTCTCTTTATCTAGTTTTTTCAATTTCTTTGTCCATAGATTTATTATTCATGCTTGTTGGACTACACATGCATATTTGTACTTTTTCTTCATTTGTACCTTTTTCCAATGAAGCCCCAAAGGACCTTAGAGCTTTTTTGGGCTTTTCGATTTTGATAACACTGGGTATACAATTGTGGAATGCCCATTTACAAATTCAGACTGCTGTTGCTTTTGGATTGGCATAAATTCTTGTAGCTTACTTCAGTGAGAACATTGGACTAAAAACAAATGCTGTCCAGTCATCACGTGAAAGGGAAACTATAGCTTATGATTTATCACTAGTACCTGTTTGTCAGTCAAGTGGCTTTCACTCCTTGACCAACATTTTCCATTCCCCTTCGATCGTTCATAAATGGAATGTTTCTTAAAGCAGATCACATATTCAGCTACCAAAATTTCCTAGTGTCATGAATTGGTACATATAATGGCAATTGATAGACACAAGATTTAGGTTCCTTACTGAGTTGATGAAATTCTAGTGGCTAACCACAATGGCTATAAACTAGTTTGCGGAAGTTTTACTCATAAAGTCAGATATTAGTATAATTTTAGATGATGAACTGCTAATACAAGGCATACTAACATACAGTTGTGTTTTATCTAAGAGCTTGTTAGATCGACTAGGTAGTGTGAAAATCTATTGATGAAAGAAAGAAACAAAGAAGACTGATGTCTGGTTTTTTTCATTAGATTATAAAATTTATGAAAACACAAAAACAATATACCTTATTCTCAAAGTTGTCTTTTGGAGTAATAAACATATGATCTCTATTTAATAGAAGACTTAAAGTTTTAGAGAAGGTTGTAAAATAGCTTACACTCTCTAACGTGTGTAAATAATTCCAGCCACTTCAAGAGATTCATTGTCTAGATCTTTGTTAATTTGTACCTTGTCATATATGTGGTAGGTGCAAGTAGCAAATTCGGGTCCTGCTACAAAACAAGGTTGGTATTCAAGTGGGGAAGGCTGAAGGAGTGAGGCCATTTTCTACCGAACTTTCTAAATCAAATATGATGGTTTTGTCGATTATTTAAAAAATATATACATACATATTTAGTCTGTGCATATTCAATTTAAGCTGAAAAAAGAGAAACGGTATGTTCAGTGTCTTGAAAGGTAACTTGATGTGAACTGAACACTGCCCAATTGTGTCTCTTCTTTAATTGTGAAATATAGAATGTCCTGTGTGTTTATAAAGCTAAACGAGTGTTTTTTTACACTGATCAGTTACAAATAATAAACGGACATCTTTGTTACTTCATTCAGATAATACTGTCAAGATTTATGAAGGTCCCACACATTTGTTTAATTTTTGTTCCAATTGGAGAATGGTCCCCATGCATTTGTACATGTCTAGCGGTTATGGAGCTAAAAAAAAGAGAGGATAGTCATTTGTAATGTATACTAATAATTAGAGCACATCTTCATCTTTCAGATAATATCCTAAATCACAAATGGTATCCTCCATTTCTATAGAGAGGTGGGGCTGGCTAGCGAAAGAAGAATACTGGGACATGCATAACACATATTTGTCCGGATATAGATTGTGTAATAGGATCTTTAGTGGTAAACACTAACATGCTTTATGCTTATTTTCCACAGCATATTGAAGATTTAACACAAGAGAAGTTCTCTCTACAACGTGCTCTTGAGGCTTCGCGAACTCTAGCAGAGTCTCTAGCTGCTGAAAATTCAACTCTGACAGATAGTTATAATCAACAGGTATACTGCTGTTCATACATATGCATTTTTTCAAAACTATAAGATGTTAGCCGACTTTCTGTAGGGAAGTATATGCAAGCTCGAAATATTAGGTACATAGGCCATGTTGGTTCCAAGCCTGATGAGAAAAGCCTTTTGATGACTCAAATTAACTGTTGGCAAAACAAAAGTTCTGATTCTCCCTTATACAGCCGGTCACCATCATTATGCATCAGCTCTTCTCTGATGATAATCTTTACAGCAATTATTTTCTGCATTTTTATTGTTAATCCTAATGCATTACTAAACAATTACATGTCATCTTCTTAGTTTTCTGGTAGACGTATGTAATGATTATTTTACTACTAATCTTTTCCTGCATTTTTGTTGTAAATCCTAGATTCATTATCAAAGGATTATTGTACCAGTGTTAGGTACTAATGCAGAATAACTAGTCAAAAATGTTAGTTCCTGTCTTTATGCTTACAGTATTCATTGAGTCCCTTCTATCCAACCTTGGTGGACAGAGTACCAATGCACTAGTTGGACACTTGGCCCCCGTTTAGGTTTTGATCTGAGTAGCTAAGCTACATGAAGATGGACATGGATGTCCAATACTGGTGTGAACCTAGAAGTCATATTCATCGTCATTTAAATCTTAAAATTATAGGATACGAATAGGAGTACAGTGCCAAATCCTATGTGTAACCCACAATCACACCTAAATCCTGCTGGATTGACATGTTGCGGCAGGTGGTTTTGAAGGACCCGTGTTACATAGCTGAGCAATTACTTAGTTACCTATTGAAACTAAAAGGTGTAAAGAAGTGTTGATCATAAAATTTGGAAAAAGATGGACGATAATAGCTCCTCCGCATCCCAAAGCACGCTGCTCCCTAGGTGTGCAACACTAAGTAGGAGTCCACATCAACTTATGAGTTACATTCTCCTTTTAGTTCTGCCGTAGTTCTTTCGTGTGCTTTTGTTTCTTATTTTTCTATAGATTTACATGACCTCTTCATATGGCAGGCCTCTCCTTGAAATTCTTTACACCTTTTTTAGTGATGTGTCATTATAAAAGTGAACTGCTGTATTTCTTTTGTAGGGAAGTTTTGTTGGCCAACTAAAAGCTGAGATGGAGAGGTTGCAAGAGGAGATTAAAGCCCATCTGGTTTGTAGTTTTTACAATCTTGCTCCTTACCCCTAGCTATATTGTATTACCTAATCCGCATTTTCCTTTTGTAAACTCTTGTGGCACTTCTGGATGTTCTGTTTCTGCAACATATTTTAAATGTTGTACTTTTGGAAGTTGTATATGATGACTTGGATTCATTTATCAATTTCGTAAGGACTTGCATTTATTTCTCATCCAGCACCTTTTAAAAATTTTGTTTTGTTCTGTATGATTTATCAAGAAATATTACTGATCGATTCATTTTGGGATTGTTGATGTGACGTCGTAAAACATTAGCACCTGGCACTATAATGAGTGGAAGAGAACTAGTTGAAAGACATTTTTTGTCTTCTAAATAGACATGAATTGCTAACTTTTACGTAAAGTTAGAAGATGAAGCAATACATATCTGGATCTTCCATTTCTTTACGTCCTGCTTATTTTTTCCTTCCTCTGGAGTGTGCAATAGTACTACTTATGTACTCCCTCCGTTTCACAAAGAATGACCTCCTTTCCTTTTTAGTCAATTTCAAAAAGAATGACCTCTTTCTTTTTTTGGTAACATTTTACTTTTAGCTTTCCACGTGGCATGTTTAAGATCACAAGATTAAGGGCAATTTTGTACATTTGACATAACTTTAATCTAGGACCACAAGATTCAAAAGTCTTCTTTAATTTCTTAAACTCCGTGCCAAGTCAAACTAGATCACTCTTTTTGAAATGGAGGGAGTATCTTACTTTCCTTTCAAGTCTCTTTAAAAAAGAATGTTACTTTTTATATTCAGTGCTCCTTCCGTTTCAGTTTGTTTGTCCTACTTCCTTTTTAATCCCTTTCAAAAAGAATGTCTCTTTCCTATTTTGGCAACTCTTTAACCCTAACTTTCCACATGCCATGTACGACCACTAGATTAAAGGATATTTTGGTACATTCAACATATCTTTAGTTTAAGACCACAAGATTTAAAAGTCTTATTTACTTTTTAAAACTTCATGCCAAAGCAAAACCAAACAAACAAATTGAAACGAGGGAGTAACATGTTATTTCCAATATCCCACATAACATGTTTAAGATCACACGATTCAAATGAGATTTTTGTACATCACACACATCTTTAGTTTACTCTCTTTCTGTATTTGGAAACTTTTTAATTTTGAACTTTCCATTCTGTGGTATGAATTGTAACTTTCTATAAATTTCCCATTTGTCACGCAACTACGGAACCTTGCTTTAACCGTACTTAAATGCTTTTTTAGCCATAGAAGTGCTATGTGATATTTAAGTTCACAAGTTCTAAGGATACTTTTGATAAGTTCTCTTTCTTTCTTAACCTATTTTCCCAGTCAAGACCAACATATAAAATGAACCCAAGGGAGTCTTTATCAATTTGTTGGTTTTCTTTACTCAAATTTCCCTCTTAAAAGATCCATTCATGATTAAACCTTAGTGCTTGGTTCTGTCCTTTCTTTGGTCTGGCTTCATTTTTACCATCTCATTGTCTGATATTTGGTCTGGCAAGTGGTAACGGATTCTCTAACTGATTATAATTGGTTCACTTGTTTTAAATTTTGTCTGAGGCATACTTGTTTAGGTGTCTATAAAAGCCTGTTGAAGGATGTAATTATTCATGTTGCTTATCAAAAGATGTATTTGATCATCTAAACTCCGATTACAGATATTTCTAGGATTGTTTGGACAAGGTTTCTGGAACTGTATGATGTACTAATTTTATTTATTGGAATTAGTTTAGATGAGTTGTGTCATATATACATGGAAAATTCACTTTCTTTTTCTTTCTATCAATTTTTGTAATCAGATGGCTGGATGAGTCAGTCGTTTTCAGTAGTACTTTAATTTGATGTATGTGATTTGCTTTCTTGGTTGAATTCAATGAAAACCAGGGTGAGCTTGAAGCCGTGAAAATGGAATATGCGAATGTACAATTGGAATGTAATGCTGCTGATGAGCGTGCCAAGTTATTGGCTTCTGAAGTGATTGGCTTGGAAGAGAAGGTAATTAACTGCAGTATTCTCATCTGTTGACCAAAATAATTTCATAGGAATGTCTATACCAAAATAATTGTCAGGCATGTAGTGAGTTTTTTAATTTTTATACTACATGTAGACGTAGTTGTCCTCTTTGTTGCTGATTTCACATTTAAATTTGAAAGTTGTTTAACTTGATTACCATATATCATAGATTGAATTAGTGTAATGTCATTTACATTTTAAAATTATAAGTTAGTGAGAGTCAAGTGTAGAAATAAGTTGGCCAGATTGATTCGTGAGATAAGGAATTATAGACTGTGTATTCACCATCAGTTGTTTGGTTTTGAGCTATAAGTTGAATTTGAGATGTCAAACCAGTGTTTTCCTGTTCCTTTTAGGTAAGTGGATGTTGTTTCTTTTTTCATTTTTCCTCGTTTCCTTTTTTGTGTTGCCAGCTAAATATGAACAGTCACTTTTGTGCCTGTTCTTTCTTTTTATTTTTTCCCATTCTGTTTGAAAAAAAACATCTTATTGATAATTGGTTGAAACTCTTTTAATGGTCAGATCTTTTTTTTTTTTTTTTTTTAAATTTGTTAATGAGATATATTATCTTTCTGCTCTTTATATTTTTGCCTAAAATATTTTGTAGGCACTTCGTCTAAGATCTAATGAGCTTAAACTGGAGAAAGAATTGGAGAAGTCACAAGCTGAAATGTCTTTTTACAAGTATGTTTGAGGCAAGACTGTAGATTTGTCAAGGCCGTCATGTGCCCATGTAACTCTGTTCTGGTTATAGTTGTCCTTTTATTCTATTCTCTGTTGTTCTCCTTCCTGTCCTTTCGACACCACACCCTTTTAGAGTGGGCATGCCTCTTTTCCTTTTGGTTTAAGAGGGAGGTGATTTGTGTGGCTTAATTGCTTCTTGGAGATGGAAGTACAAATTGTTTTATGAATATGAAAAGGATGTGCCAAATGGTAGCAGAATGTATTACTTTTAGTTATGATACTTTTAAAAGATTTGTGGCTCCTGAAAGTAAGTAGTTGGGAATCATATTGGGTAGTTGCATACACGAGTTCATACTAATCTATATTGGCATAAAATTTCTAGCATTAATGCAATGTGCGTAAATGAATATCAGAATAAAAAAGTTAAATCTTATTCTCGCTAACCTCCATATTTCTGTTGGGATGTGTTTTTATCTCATCCAACTTTCTCTATGTTCTTGCAGGAAGAAAGTTGCTAGCCTTGAAAAAGATCGTCAAGATCTGCAATCAACAATCGATGCTTTAAAGGAAGGTAAGATATGGTTATATCTGCTTGTGCCAAGAAAAAAAGGCGGTTTGCATTTTTTCATGAGATTTGTCATTTTTACAAGTCTTTTCCATTTTCACTGCCTTAAAGTTTCTTAAATAATCCCAGGCTCGATAAAAGCATCCAACTATCAGAAATGAAATCAATAATTCCTCCCTGTTTCCCTATTGTCTTCTTCTAAACAGAAAAGAAGCTCTTGCAATCCAAATTCCTAAAAGCTTCTGCTAATGGAAAGTCAGTTGATCCTAGCAGGAATATGCCTACAAAAATAGATGTATCAACTTCTACAGAGGATCTTCGTATGTATTTCAGATTTCTCAAATTACTGCCTCATATTGTTTCTTAGTTTTTTTAAAATTATTTTTTGCTTTATATATTCATAGAAATTCAATTTGTGTCCATTCAGGTGAAGATAATATCGCAAGTGGTACCATAAATGACACTAATATGGTTGGTACTGATGGCCCCACCACCTCTTCCCTGCCCAATTTTGGGCAGTTTAGTCTCGGAAGTTTGTCACCGGCCATTCCTCCAGATCAGATTAGGATGATCGAAAACATTAATACATTAATTTCTGAGGTATCATGATATCCTTGAGACTGATCATTTTCTACTCCCTCTAATTTTGTCCCATCATCTTTGTTCCCTTAAAAAAATAAGGCATATTTACTGACTAATAACTAAGATATTGCACTACTTGGAATGATTACAGTTAGCCTTGGAGAAAGACGAATTAACAAAAGCCCTGTCAGTTGAATCATCTCAGCGCTCTACATTGAAGGTAACTTGAACTCATGCGCTAGACAGCAACATCATTCTAATCTGCTTCACCTTTTTTGTGTGTGGTTAAGATCTTCACCTGAACTTTTGAATTTCTTTCTGTTTCCCTTTGTTATCTTTGAGTAAACTACAAATGCATAGTTGGGCATGCTTTCTTTGGTCATATATGGATGTCTAATTTCTAAATAGCCATCCTCTACAATATGCTCAGACATTCTTGTTAGTATCTGGCCAGCTTCATGTAGTGTTGGCAATAGAAGTCTCCTTGCATAAGCTTTCTTGATCTTCACAGCTAGTTTGAAGGTGGATACTAATAATTCTTCTCTCTTTATAATTGTCTTGGGGGATATGCCTTACTGTTCATTTTGGGTATAAAGGAGTTAAACAGGGACTTAACTCGGAAGCTTGAAGTTCAAACACAAAGATTGGAGCTTTTAACTGCTCAAAGCATGGCAAATGAAAACAGCCAAGCAAGACAACCAGATGCAGTGTCTGTACATGACAATATGCCATATGCTGATGAAGGAGATGAGGTAATTTGACGTATCTTGCTCTGTAAACCTTTAACTGATATGACTTCTAATTTACTGCTTTTTGGAGTGTTAATAAAATGCCAACCTTTTAAAGATCTTTTGTTGCCTTTCTACTTTCAAATTTAGTAGTTCTGCACTTCTGCTGTTACCTTTGTTTTGCAAATGGAACTGCAAGTTTCAGTAAGATGGAACACCGCTCAATAAATGACAAGGCCTTAATTCTCTAGGCTGCTCTATGCAAAAGCTATTTTGTTCACTTGAACTGTAACCATTGCACTAGATCCGCTCATGTGCGCTGACCTAGAATGGCCCTGCTTGCACGGTGGTGCATATTGCCAAGCTGATAGTATCCAGTTTGATTAGTTTGGTGATTGTTGTAATCTTTCCTTCTGTTCATTTTTTTCTCTTTTGCGTCTCGTTTTGATCAGGTGGTGGAACGGGTATTGGGATGGATCATGCAACTATTTCCTGGAGGGCCATCAAGACGACGAACCAGCAAGCTTCTTTAATCTCCATGGCAAGAGTACAATGATGAGTTATTTCTGCGAAAAGCTGGCCATTTTCTCTTCTCCAGCCCTGCATTTTTGGTAGCCAAACGGAGTCTGGATTTTGTATATTATCCATGGTTTATACACACACATTGCATTCTTTTCCCCCAGAAGAAGCAAATTGTATCTACGAGGCATTTTGGAAGATGGAATAGCTGTTCTCGACAGTTTTGGCAATAAAATATGACCGTGTTGCTTACAAGAGAATTCGTTTATCAAACGTTGTAATGAAGATCAAGATGTGTTTAGTTGTCAATCATGAGAGAGAAAAAATTTCAAATGTTTCTTACTTTTCATGTGGAAATGATGTTTAGATCCTTTGACATTGTATTCGTTATGTTGTATTTGTTGAAAGATGGGGCTTAAGAAAAGCCCAATATATCAAAAAGATTATTTTGGCCGTCCTTTGTACTTGCTTAGCAACCAGAATTTCGTTTGTACTTGCTTAGCAACCAGAATTCCGTTGGTCTTTCTATTTACTGCCTTGTGAAGATAGAGATGTTGTTTCTGATAGATCCTCGGCCAAAGTAATCTATATGAAGAATAGTATGAAAAGAAAATTAGTGAAGAAGTTATTTATAATGAAAATAACGGACAGAAACAAATACTATGTAATCGAACAAAAAGTCATAAAAACATGTAGTAAAAAGTCGAAGAAATAAGATAGCAGTAAAAAGTTGAAGAAATAAGATAGTAGGAGAGTAACACTAATAATACCGATAAAGAGAAATTAGACTACACATGATTACGTACTAACCTTTATATTAATCCTTAATCTTCATATCCTCCTTTCTAGGTCATGCATTCAATAAACTGTAGATATGTCATCTCTTTCCAGTATTTTTTCAGGCCTATCTCTATCTTTCTTGAGACTCACCATAGCCAACATCTTTACACCTTCTCTCTGAGAATCTTCTCTCCACTCCACTTTGTTCCAGAATAACTGCATTCCTAATTTTATCTTTCTTAGCATGCTCATACATCCATCTCAACATACTAATTTCTGCCACCTTCATCTTCTAGACTTGCAAGTTCTTTATTGATCAACACTTCCTCTCATACAACATAACTCGTCAAACATCCACTTTATAAAACTTACACTTATCACACAAGACTTAAAGAACTCCAATATATTTCATGTTTTTACATATTTGTTGGAGAGCAGAATTAAGTATTAATTGCATGTTTTAACTTTCTTAAAATATTAAGTATTTCACTAATTAGAATTTATGCTTTGATAACAATGTGTCCCATATCGTCATTGAATAGTAATCTTTGTTTATATCAATTTATGAAGCAATACTGCTAGCCGGGCTCGGTAACATGGACTTGTAACCCAAGTGGGCACATTAATGTGGTGGAATGGTTGGCTTGGTGGGCTAATTTCTGGCCTGCTCTGTCCAAGGACAGAGTTGGTCCCCAATCGAAGGAATGGGCTGCTGGGTTTCTAAAGCGGAGGAGCAGACTGCGTGAGACTGGTTTTACAGAGCAACGAACAGCTCCCGCTCTGTGTAGTGGAAGAATAACATACCGGTGCCTTTCAAGTCCATTAACACCTGATGGGCTGCTCCAATCAAACCAGTTTCCCATTCTGTAGGAATAAGTTATACATCATGAGGCATAACTTCGTGGGCACAAGTTATGAACTTCTTAAGTTATAACTTATTCTTCCATCGACATAAGTTGTGTAGAAATTAAGTTATGCCTTATAATATAGAGCCTGTGAGTTATGAACTTCTTAAGATATAATGTTTTGAAACTGAACTTATGTCTACATAGGTGATAGGCATAAGTTTACGTTTGTATTTTCAAAGATTATTGATTTGAGGAACAAAAATTAAAAGCCACCTTATTTATATGATACATGCTACGTGTTGTCTATCTCATCAAAATGTTAATGGAATAGGGTATTGTTAATTTTTTTACTCCTATAATTAATGTTGAATTTTCTTTTAACTTTTTCATGCATTTACTTCTCATATTTGACTTTTTCATGCGTTTACTTCTCATATTTGAACTCTTTTTTTTTTTTTTAATAATAGATTCCCTTTTGTAATTTTCTAATAAATTCACTCTTTTTGTACATCCAAAAAATAAAAATAAAATAAAAATCAATCAAGTACCGAAACGACACCGTTTTGGTTCCACCCTTAAAAGAATCTCATTTGATATATATTTGTGGCGCAAAACACTTGTGCAGATACACAGAGCAACAATGGCGTTTCTTACTGGAAAACTCTCTACTTTACCCTTCAAATTTTACACTATTTCATCTTCTTCACAACAACAAGGTTCTCTTCCTCTTCATTTCCACATAACTAAACAAATTTCCTCTAAGAGGAATTTTTTTTTACAAAAAATGACAAACTTTTGCTATGAGTTTTTTTTTTTTTTTTTAAAAACTTAAACTTTGTGAGTTGATGTTGTTTGAATTCTTCAACAGATGCAAACCAAAATCCTAAATCAGTGAAAATTAGAGAAGATTGGAGGAAAAAATCTCGACCTATTCCTCCTGGTGGGACTTATCCAGCTAAAGACCACTGCAGGTTCATAATTCTGCTTCCTTTTTAAATTAAATTTTTAGCTTTTAATTCTGTAATGGGAGGTAGCTTGATCATTTTTCTATTTTTTTTTTGAAGTTTTTGTTTTGTAGGTTAGAATAGTGAAAAAGTTGTAATCTTTATTTGTTATCTTTAAACTATGACATAAATACGTAGATAGATATCTTGAGTTGGCCTCTACTGGCAACTGAACACTCAAAGTGAGCATCTCAACTGGTTTCCGCTGTGTGAGTTGAACACTCCCAACTTATAAAATGATCATGTAAGACACATAGCGTCGGGTGTCTACGAGAAACAGTGCGGATGAGTGGAAGTGTCTACATGTGCATTCTTAAAATTGAAGTGTTTAGTTGTCAGTTAAGCCAAGTTAAGGTGTTTATTTATGTATTATGCGTTAAACTATTATGTGTTTGATTTTTCCCTTTAGGAAACTATGGGTGGCTCAGTTTTCATAGTAAATGTGAAAGAATTATAAATATGAGGGAGATTGGACATTAATTTGGCATGAAGTATAAAAAAGAACGTGAAATATTCAATTTGAAATGGAGGAAGCATTCATTGGGTCTTTGAAGCATTGTTACTTTCTATCTAAAAAGCTAAGCACGTGAAATGTTTTAGCTATTTCTGGTGGTAAAACATGAAAAGAAGGACAATGCTTATAATCAATTCGTCCTAAGTTGGGTCAAATTTTGTAGAATAGAAAAAAAAGAGCTTGAATGATGAAGTATTGCTTGGAAGACTGAAATATAAGTGCTGATGTTGACAAGAATATCATATATAATAATTATCATTTTTTTAAAATTGGTAACTAATAATTAACATTATTATTTACTAATTTAATGTTTTTGCGGATAATAAGTTAGTATCATCTTTAACCACTCATCTTCATACTTATTTAAATTAATTGTTTGTATATTTTGTGACTATTTCATAATCATTATAGTAGTTTTTATCTGATGGTAGTATAATATTTCTGGTTTGCAGCCACTGTGGTTTATGCGATACTTACTACATTGCTCATGTGAAGAATGCATGTGCTTTCTTGGGGGATGGCATGTCTAGAGTTGAAGTGAGTCTTTCTCTACTTTTGTACATGTCATGATACTGTTGCTTTTAGTTGCAGTTCTTATTGTTTATGCCTAGTCTTTGTTCCTTAAGTTTGTCATAAATGACCAACTGGAGTTTGATTATTGGATGCTTTCATTGTCACATGCAGATTTTCCCTGTGAATTTCGTTTTGTCTTTTGTGTCCTTTGAAAAGCTATCTCATTCATATGGATTTACATCTTATGAATAAATACAGTGTATGCAGTGCAACAAGACTTGGCTGTGTTATTGCAGTGTGTTGTGGAAGTCATAAGAAAAGTTTGCAAGCTAGAAAGATGCTCAGAGAGAGTAGTGGTTCATGTTCTCTGATACCGTGTAATCCACTATTAGCTCGTGTGCAATTGAATTCATCTCTTTTTGGTCACCCCACTTTCATTAAAATCCCTTTTGTTGGGAGCATGAGAGATTTTAACACTTGGTTACTAGGAAAAGTTGCATACTAGAACTTGTTGGGTTCTCTGGTCCTTGCCCCCGACCCAACTAGTTTTTTCACAAGTATGTTTGAATTTTATTTTTCTGTTTCACTCTCTTGGGTAAAAGGTATGCTGCTTTGAATGTTGACAAGATATGGGAATAAATGAAGTTTTAAGCATTATTATAGAGCTATAAATTACACAAGGGTACAAGACACGCATATTGGATCTTTATAAGAATGATTTCTCTAGTTGTTAACATAATCTCGCCATACTGAAATATATGGGGTGGAAAATGTTATACTGAACCACAGTATGGTTGGACTCTAATCAGACTCCTCATAGGGCAATGGAGAAACATTCATAGACCTCCATCAAGGTCTTCACTATGGTGTACATCTGTCCTCTTCTCTTTTCTGTTTTCTTGTTTTTTCTATCTTGTGTTTAGTAATATCATACAGCCCAGCATAGTTTACAGGTACAACGTAATCTCATGACAGGTCAAACTTTTTTTCCCCAATTTTATACAAGTTCTTTTTTTTCTTTTGTCATTGTCCAAAGGAACTTGATCAAGTTTGAAAATTAGTCCGTCTTTAGTTTGACTGGTGGGTGGAGGGTGATAGGGGGTTCATATAAGTTCCTTTATGAGAATGAATGATTTGACTACTCACTAAAAAACTTCAGTGCTGGCTACGAGTAGCAGTTCCTTGAAATGTGTTCTCAACTCACTCATTCTATGCTATTAGGACCTTCTCTTTTGGTCAAATTTATATGAAGTAGCTCAAAGTAATCAGATAATGTTTTGGATGGAAAAGTAACCAGATAATGTTGACTGTTCCTCATCATCTTCTTTAGGCTTTGGAACCTATTGTCCATGGACGAGGACGGAAAGAAGATTCCCTGGATGAGACTTATATGGGGGTGTATGAGAATCTATTGTATGCTCGTAAAACTAAGCCTGTGGAAGGTACAACTTTGGATGCTCTTATGTAGTATTCTAATTCAAATTACAGTTGTTTTTTTTTTTTTTTTTTTTTTTTGCTTCTCTAGATCTCTAAAAGAATGTGCCAATTTCTTATGAATCATCTGGTCTTATTCCTATCTTTTCTTTTCTTCCTGGCATTCAGGAGCTCAATGGACGGGGATAGTGACAACTATTGCCGTGGAGATGCTAAAAGCTGGGATGGTGGAAGCTGTTATTTGTGTCCAGAGGTATGGCTTGCATCCAATTTGGTTAAAAATAATTTAGTTCTCCCTCCTGGTTACTTTCATTGTACATGAGTTATGCATTTGGAATTTTGGTTTCTCATTTATCTTTTTTTTAAAAATTATTTTATATTTATTATCCAGCAATTCATGGACTCTTACCTTTTTTTTTTTAACATTGTTTAGTGATCCAGAAGATCGATTTACTCCCCGACCTGTCCTGGCAAGGTTTGTGACTGGAATTCCTGAGCTATTTGTATTCATGTTGATTTTTTACTTGTTAATTTAACCATTTCCATCCTCCTCTTTAATTTTATGTTTCTAATAGGACTCCAGAGGAAGTTATAGCAGCTAAAGGTGTTAAGCCGACACTGTCTCCTAATCTAAATACTCTTGCCTTAGTTGAGGTTTCTTCTTCCACTTCCATTATCATCAGAATCTTTGATTGTTCTGTTGTCATCAATGCATATATAATTTGTGTAACTCTATTGAATTCTGAATGGAGCATGTTGTCATGGATTGAAGATGCCATATCTCTCCTTTATAGGTAATTGGAACTTGTGTAGCTATGCTTTGTTATTCTTCCACCGCACCACCAAATTAGCTTTACTGTCTCCCCCCTCTCCCCTTTCAGACCGCCACAATCTAATACTTAATCAAATTGCCCCAATCGGGGATTTCATTAAGAGAAGCTCTTTTGCTTTTCTGATTTGTTTCATATGATGGTTCGAGCTGAATTCCTTTCCTGACAATTTCAGAGTCTTTTCGCCAAATGTTTCCTCTGTATCCATTGGAAGGTCGTAGGTATTTTTTTTTACTTCATTTTAACAATGTGAGCTTATTTTTCCCCAAATGCTTTCTCCCTTTCTTTTGGGAAGTATCAACCATCTGCATATCACACTTGTAAGGGTAGGCTTCTAGTTATTGCTTTTCATAACAATGCAATCATGGAATTTCACACTTTCTAGTCGTGCATGCTCTAAAGCGTTAAAAATTGGGCTTTAAGAGATTCCAGTTTTCACTGAGGATTGTCACGCAAGTTTATAGTATAAAATGTAGTTTGAATGTTGAAGTAAGCAATATTTTTTCCTGGAAACAGGCAGCTGGTGTAAAGCGCCTTCTCTTCTGCGGGGTTGGCTGCCAAGTCCAAGGTATTCATGTTGTTATGATCTCTTCGTCTCTGCTTCAAACTTGATGTTGTCATTACAATTTACATCTCTGTATCTTAAGCAGAACAATTTCCTAACTTGCAGCTTTAAGATCAGTGGAGCAATATTTGAATCTGGAAAAGCTTTATGTACTAGGCACTAACTGTGGTGAGTAGCCAGTGGCATTCATAGACTCCTTCCCTCAGATCTTTGATCATGTCTAATATAGCTATCAACTGCTAGAAATTTGATTATGTTTGCAATTACGTGTGTTTGGACAAAGATCTAATCTATTTATTTTTTATTAAATAACAAAAGGTTTGATCTATTAACATCACCCATAGGAGTCCTTGTTAGTTGTTAGTATCTCAAAAAAGAGTCAACTTATTTTTTACAGTTTGTCCTCCACAGAAGCAGGGAGAGAACATAAGACATATAGTAAGTGGACAAACTGGATAAAGATTCAATGGAATCTTTTATGATGCTCCCTCCCCTCCGTTTCAATTTGTTTGTGTGGTTTTGACTTGGCACGAAGTTTAATAAAGTAAAGAAAACTTTTGAATTTCGTGGTCTTAAACTAAAAATATGTAGAATGTACCAAAATGCCCTTTAACTTGTGGTTTTAAATAGGCCATGTGGAAAGTTGGAATTAAAGAGTTTTAGAAAAGGGAAAGAAACTTTCTTTTCAAAACGGATTGAAAAGGAATAAGACAAACAATTGAAACGGAGGGAGTATTTAGTAAGTGGGATGCTCTATAAACTGCTTTTTATTAGAATCTCCTTTCCCCTCTAAGGTATTTTTTAGGCAATATAGACCTATACTAACTGTCATTTCTCAACAGTGGATAATGGACCACGAGAAGGCTTAGATAAGTTTCTGAAGGCTGCTAGCAGTGAACCTGAAACAGTTCTCCACTATGAGTTTATGCAAGACTACAAGGTGTGCTTCTGTTATATTACTTTCATAAAGAAAAAAAGGTGAGCTCCTGTTACTCTTTATGACAAGCTGAGCTTCATTGTGAGACAACCTATGCAGAACCTCTGTGATCTTGGAATTCTATCCATTCAAGTATAAGAACAAGGAAACCAACTTCTATATTTTGTGTTTGTCATGACGATGTGTTCTCTGATTTAGTTGTATTCTAAAACTTCGTTAAACAGCCTTTCTTAGCCTGATAACTAGGGTGCTTTTCTAGAACATGGTTTTATTTGGTCGGTGAGGTAAGTTCACTGATGAAGATGCACTTCAATATATCATATTGTCTCCATCCTGATAAATTTTGTATGACACATTTTTATTCTGGGTGTATAAAAATCTTTGACACCATCATACTAACAATATAATTTTATACAACTTCATCAGTTTCTCAAATTTAAATCTTTTTGAATAGTCAAATTATTAAGGTTTGATTTGGCATTTCTATGTCAAGCTAATTTCGTTAACAAAAATATTTTAATATTTTACTCAACTAGTACCTATAAAATACACAAATCAAACTAATATCTTAAGTACCATGCCTCGTCCTCTGGTGTCGTGTTGAATTTGATGGAGGGTGTACTATCCTTTGTTGGATCAGAATCAAATCTACCAATAAGTAGGATCTTGCAAATGAGAAAGACTAAACTAAGCTCATATGTGCTTCATCACCTCGTAGATGAAAACATTTCGACAGTTAATCCTGTAAAACCATATTTTAGCTTTCTTCTTTTACTATGATTTAAAGGATATACTATTGAATTATATGTGATAGTTTTCTTATCAGTTGAAGCACCTGTCTAAGCTCTACATTTCAACAGGTCCATCTGAAGCATTTGGATGGCCATATTGAAGAGGTAAAATAGCATCTTCTTTTTCGTATCTTTTGTTTTATTTGAATGCTGTTTATTCAGATCTATATTTCACTAAGCAGGTTCCCTATTTCTGTTTACCAGCAAATGATTTGGTTGATGTTATTGCACCATCTTGTTACAGGTATTTCAATTGCTTATTTTGATTTGCTGAAGCCTTTAAACAATATCTGCATACTTAACCTGTAGACTTTTTGGGTCAGAGGTCGGTGGTGGACAAGTCTGAATATAATTTTTTTGTTCTTTCTCTTTGTGCTCGTGGAAATGACTCTTTCTTTCTCTCTATGAGTTGATCCAGTTAGTCAATCAACTATAAATTAATCCTACATTAGTTTGGGTGGCTTTATGTATCCTCTGCATCCATCGTGCTCTGTTAGGTCAATTTTGTTCCAATATCTAATAATTTGTGTTATAAGGAAATTATGGGTAATTTAAAACTTAAGATGTGAAATATCACACTAACCCCTACGTGGATATACTAGTCTTCAACTAGAATAAAAAGACCCTTGACAAGCACCAGCACTAATAATGTAAGCGTAGCAACAACTATGCTTGAATGACTGCATCTTAGCTAGTTGGTATCACCTATATGGATATGGAGGTTTATGTGGGATGTAGTCAAACCGTCTTAGGCGACAATTCTCTAAATGAGCTACTTAGACGATCTACTGGATATTTTTTTTTAAAAAAAATGTGTTAATCACCCGAAAAATTATTGCATGCCAACTATTTCTCTTATGAAGTTCATAGAAATGTAACTTCCCATCTCATTTTTGGACCCAGTTATAAATCAAAAGAAACTATGATCTCAATAATGCTCGTAATATCCGTTCTTGGTCAAACTATTCTAGATACTTTGTTCATGGAGTAAAGGTGAAAATCTGTGGAAGAAATTTGGTGTGCAGACAGAGATTTTGTAGATTAACAAATTTGATGACAAACAAAATCTTCAGGAACCGTTTTTCTTCCTAATAGTTAATATATTTAGTATTCAGTTACATTCATATTGAGAAAATTCCTTCACTTGTGGAGCATAAACTAGGGGAAAAGTATACATAAGTATGTTAGTATGTGCACGAAGGTAGTGTCATGGGCTTATTACGTTCTACGTGTCTCTGGTTCTCACTTGTAAGTTGTCGCCTCTGATATGGACAATTGGGTTAAATCAAGTTAGAAAAGCCGTGTAAAACTATACTTGTAGTTGAGTTTGTTGCATATAGTAGCATTCCCTGCCGTGTCAATTTAGGAAATAAATAAATCATCAAACTAATAAAACATTCTTTTAGACAATGTCAACATGGATTTCAGCTGCTCTACAAATGTCCTTAAGGCTTAAGGTTAAGATGCTATGTAGTTGGAGAAGTCTAAATGGACATTCTATACAAGCTTCACATTTCCTACATTCTCATTTATCATATATTTCATTATCCTGTCTCTCATTCTTCAGAATATGAACTTGTGCTGATCTGTAAACTGTTCTTTCCTTCTATGTTACAGCTGTTTTGACTACACAAATGGCTTGGCGGTGAGTTCTTTGTTCATAATCAAAGGCCCTGATATATTGCACAATACAATTTTCATAAAGAATACAGAGAAAAGAAACATCCAAGAGCACCATGTGCACAGTACATACACATACGTTAAGACTTTCAATTAGCAATGGAAAGCATACTCTTAAATGCTACTTTGATTAGTCTTAGATGCTGAAAGGTGAAGTGTTACTGGTGGAATATTAAATTTTACTGGTGTAGTTTCCTGCATTTTCAAATGTCTATTTGTCTATTATGTTTGGCACTTATAAATAGGTCTGTATTGCAGTCATCAAATCATTAAACCTCTCTCTTCATGTCTCACAAACAAAGCTTTTTCTAGTGCGTAGTTTTCTGACAGGGAAAGAGGTTTTGCAAAGGCATCCTCGATCATTGAGGAATTTATAGGTTCTAGAGCTAGACCTGGCCACTCATTCGCTCCAACTGTTTTCAAGTGAAAGCTTGTGACAGATCTGGAGATGAGATTCAGTGGTTGAGGTCCAAGGGGGGATTTTGTAGCAAACTCATTTTGGTCTTGGATGGTAATGCATTATGGTTCCGTCATAAGTTTACTTTTTAAGGTTTCTAGAATTCGTATCATTGAAGATTTGATGCTGCATATCTTATTATCCATGACAATTAAGTATTTTTGCTCCTTGAAGATTTATCAGTCGCTGTCTTGGTCTATTACAGTAGTTTCCAAACATTAACGCGACAGATTATTTCTTTTAAATAAAAGAAAAGCTTGATAATCCCGGTGCATGCCAACATTTCAAATCTTACCTTTAAGGAACTTTTCAGGATTTGGTGGTGGGATACATGGGTGTGCCGAAATACAGTGGAATCAGCATGATGCAGCATCCCCAGTATGTTACTGTCAGGTAAAGTATTGCCAAATCTTATAAGCCGTTGACAGGTTAAAAGGACATGCTGATTGCTCTACCCTCAAATAATCTTGTTTAAGAGATACTTTTGCACATTCCAAATGCAGAAATGAGAGTGGTAAAGAAATGCTAAACCTTATCGAAAACCTCTTGGAAATTACTCCAACGATAAGTAGTGTAATACATGATGCTCCATCTCACAACTTTTCCTTTAAACTCTTTCTTATGATATACTTATTTGAAAGCATGCATCTTTTTTCAGGGTAAGCGGCGTCCATTTGTCGTGGAAACCGTGAAGGCAGATGATGAAGCAAAATTTGGTATGTGGCATTTTGTGATATTTATTCATTTCATAAGTTGTTACTACGCAGGCTCTCTCTGTACCCATTGTGCTACTGGTTCAGAATTTGATATCTGCTCTCGGGGTTTTGTACTGTTCTTTGTTGGGTTCATGTGCAAGTATCAACCATCTGACTTTTTTCCCTATCCTTTTTCCCTTTCAATGTTGTTAAAAAGTATGAAATGTTAGGGAATCAATCTTTCTTGATGCGGAGTCCATTTTCTAATATTTGCTTGTTCAATTTATGCGTAATTTGATGGATTTGTCACTACGCTTGGACATTGATTGTAGATGAATCTCAATTTACTTCGATAATATTCATAAGCAAGTATGTTATGTATATACAGGCATACCAAGTTACTGGTTCGTTTACTTCTATAGTATGTTACACATCTCATCGACTGTTATTTAAGATTAACCTTAATTTGTTTTAATCCTTGTAAGTCACGTGGATTTAGCTATTTAAGTTACTTCAATTACTTCATTTGTTATGATACTCACGGTTGATTACAGTATGCTGAAGGCAGAACTGCGAGATGTAAATCCATTTCTGTTATATTCTTTAAGTAAATATTTTTCTTGAACACCTTCTGGTGATCTCACAAGACTTATGCAGAAACTTTCTGAATTTCCAGGAAGAGGTCCTTCTCAACCTGCTCCAAAGTTTGTTGGAAATTTAATAGCATTTCTTCTCAACATAGTAAGAACTTTTTGATCATTGACTTGTTACTTTCAGAAAGGACAACAAATTCCCTGTGCTTAAACTTGTTTCTCTGGGTTCAGGTCGGACCGAAGGGTCTAGAATTTGCACGTTACTCGCTAGATTATCACACAATCAGAAATTACTTACACGTAGTCCGCAAATGGGGAAAAGAAAGGTTTGTAGAAATTCATATTTGTTCCAGTATGATGGATTACACTAATTTTTTCTCTCACTCGTGTTTTTGTGAAATTGCAGAGCGGACAGACATATGCCTGAATATGCAAAGAAAATTGTTAGCATGTACAACCAGAGTAGAGAAATTGATCAAATGCTTTCCAAAAAGTGAATAATTTGATGGTGAAACTTTGGTGTTTGCAACTCAGGCTTTGGCGAACAAGTTATCCGGTACCTATGCTGGTGGGAGGCAGCAAGTATCCCGTAAAGTTGTCGAGGTGCATGCAAGCTAACCTGTACAACACGGTTATCAAAAACACCTTGATGATTGCAAGTTGCAACTCCTTGTGTACGTATATAGTGTCAAATTAAACATGCATCTGAATTAACTCTTTTTGATAGAAATGTAATTCCTTTTATAATAAGTAAATATGTTGACTATTGGTAAATACAATTCTTCATGTATGTGATTTAGTTTCAAATGCATGTGCTTTTGATAGTGAATCCATTATATCACATTTGATTTAGCTTGGCTTAAGATATTTTTCTGTTGTCTTCTGGTTCAAACTGAATGTGATATGTAGCTTGTCAAGAGTCATTTCGACCTATCTCCAGTATGAAGTCTGAAAGATGATTTATAGTTTTCGAAAATAAAACTTTCATCGTTTCAATCCATGTTTAAAGTACAATGATATGGAAATTCATTTTTCAAATTTCTTTTTGAAATGGTTAAAAGTATTTAGTCAATGATTATGAAAGACGATTGGTGGACTGTGATTTCACTAAGGGAAGTCATTATAAATACACGAAGAAGTAAAGGAGATTCAACATATAGTATATCTTTATAAATTTTCTTATCTATCTATACAATGTGATTTTTCAACAAATTGACACCCCTGGACAAGGATGCTCCACCACTATTATCTCATGTTTTATATGGGACACCTATATAATCTTCATATATTTTAACTTTACCAATCACAGGATACACATTCTTCTAGTAGGACATGCAACAGTAAGATACAAAGATATAGTGCCCACCATCCAACTCAAGTTAACACTTGCAAATTGACTGCTTATCAGGGCATGAAGGAATGGGCTTTCTCATGGAACTTTGAGGATATAGTTAGTGACCCAGGCCATGTGTATTTCTCTCTTGGTAAAAGTGATGTCTAATAATAGATTTGCAAGCTGAGGCGGAACTAGAATTTTGAATTTACGAGTTCTGAATTCTAGAAAATATAGCTTACTAATTTATGGATATATTATTTATACATATTAAATAAATTTTAACAAAGGGTAAGGTGCGCATACACTCAACCCTCCACAGATCCCTCTGGTGGGATTACATTGGTATTTTGTCATAGTAAATAAATTTTAAACACAAATACATCTATTGAGTTGTGTCGGTTGAAGTGTGTTCATCTTATCTAAAAACTTAAACTGCTAGAAGTAGAAAACACTTTTTATTATTTACTTGTATTTCTCAACAATGTCGAATCCGTAGGAAGAACTGTAGCTCTGCCCCAGGTTGCAAGGTATGTAAAAAAAATCTAAGTTCGTTCCACTGCAAAAGGACATAATAGAAACTGTAGCTTCATTAATTTAAGGTTTGAAACTGTCTTTTTTTATATATAACTACTAAAATTATCCGCGCTTTGTGTGGGAATTTAATATCACGAAATTTATAAAATAATACTTAAAACCTATCAGACACTAAAACTAAAACACTATATTAGTAACAAACATTAATAATGTAAAGGAAAATGAAAATTATTACATCTTATCATTTAGCCTTAATAACATAAGCATAACTTATAAATTAATGATTGTAAAAATACATATTAAGATCTGTAACATAAGCAATAGTGTCAACGAGCCACTCAACATGAGCAAAATATACAAATATTTAATAGGGAAGAAGAAGAAGAGGAGGAGGTTCAAAATTTTCGTTGTGTTAAAATGAGAGGAAATCCTTCTATTTATAGACAACAAAGAGTACTGTGAACAAATGTTTATTGTGCCTTATCAGAAAGGTTACAACTATTTGAAAAAGTTGCAACCCTTCGGAAAGGTGACAACCTTTCATAAAAGTCACAACTTTTCATAAAAGTCGCAACTTTTCATAAAAGTCATAACTCTTCATTAATGTCACAACTTTTCTTAAAAATCACAACTTTTCGTAAAAGGGAAGACTAATTTTGTAAATAAATAAATTAAAAGGGAATTCTGATTTGTGGTGGCGCCACGTGGGTGGGCCTAAGGTTCTCTTATATATATATATATATATATATATATATATATATAATATGATATGATATGATGATATATGATATATCTATATTTGTTTTTACAAGAATTTTTTATGTGGTGGTGAAGCAATTCTAGATGGGACGGTAGATAAAGGTTTGCTGCATGGTTGATTCAACAGCATGGGAACTCATATGGGTTGTCTATATATGTACTACTTCTTTGGATTTTCTTCTTTCTGTTAAATCTTTTCTGTCAGTGGAATTTTTTTATGTTCTTTGTTCATTATGCAATGGGAAATTTAAGTCATGTTGGATCTCATCGAAAAGAAGTTCAATTCCCATTTCTTCTTATATTATAAGACTAGTAAAATTATCCGCGCTTCGCACGGGAATTTAGTATCAAGGAAATTATAAAATAATATTTAGAACCTATTGGTTATTAAAATTAAAACACCATATTATCTTACATATAAAATTACGTAGTAATACGCATTAATAATGTAAAGGAAAATGAAAATTATTACATCTTATCATTTATCATTAATAATATGAACATAATTAATGACTATAAAAATACATACCATGATCTGTAACATAAGCAATGGTGTCAGTGAGCCACTCAATAGAAGGAAAGTGCACAAATATTTAATTGTGAAGAAGAAGAAGAAAAAGAGGTTCATAATTTTCGTTGTTTATAATGAGAGGAAATCCCTCTATTTATAGACAACAAAGGGTAGTGTGAGCAAATATTTATTGTGCCTTATCGGAATGGTTACAACTATTTGGAAAAGTTGCAACCCTTCGGAAAGGCAACTTTTCATAAAAGTCGCAACTCTTCATTAAAGTCGCAACTTTTCATAAAAGTCGTAACTTTTCATAAAAGTCGCAACTCTTCATTGAAGTCGCAACTTTTTGTGAAAGGGAAAGGCTAGTTTTGAAAATAAATAAATTAAAAGGGAATTCTGGTTTGTAGTGGCGCCACGTAGGCGAACTTAAGGTTCTCTTTTATATATATCTATATATATATCTATATATATATATATATATATATATGATTGTTATAAAATAGGATATACTATTTGTTACCATGGAGACAACCATGGACCACTCCTCTGAACCTGTAATCAACCTTCTTCCTCCCCCTTCCCCAATGATTCAATTGAATTGTTTCCTGGCAATGCCTCTAACTCGAGATTTTTAGTCATAGAACTGACCATCACTTGTATATTCATCACTTGGATATTTCAATTTATGGACATTGTACAGGAACCATATAAAGAAGAATTGAGACCGGAGAAAAAAATTTAGGATGCTAACATGACAATGATTCATATAAGATTTGCTGATAGGTGTGGCTAGGGCTAGGCAAGATGGATAAAATGAATCATTGTTTCTATTTCCCATAATTTTTTATTTTTGGTAAGGCAAGCTGTTATAATGAGATATTATGAAAAAATGTTAGATATATTTTGACTTGTGAACAGGGGAATTTGATGACTTCATGATGAATCTTTGAACTACCAAATCCATGCAGTTGTACCCCTTTAAAGTTCAAGATTATCTAGACTAGGTGATAATGACTGAGCTAGCTAGACTCATATGGCATTGGTCTGAGGTATGGTATTCTAAATTCTATCCAATTTGGGAAACTAAAAGTATACTATATTATACATGTGAAGGTTTTAGAAAGATCAAACAGTATCAAACGAGAGAAGGCCCAAAATAGTCTCTCATCTTTGGGTTAAGACTCAAAGTCATCGTTGAGTTTTCACATGGAGCACTAATAGTTCCTCATGTTTGCAATATTGATGCACTTTTGGTCCTCCCCGAAACTTTTACCTATTTTTTAACATTAATTTTATGTAAGTAATGTCCCATCGTCTTTTTATATATTTATTATAAATAATAACTCTATGCGAGAGAATGTGAGAAGATGAGCACGTTGTTTTGTTTAGTAGAAATCGTATTGCAGGGTACCTTCCAAGTTTGACTTGAAGGCTAGGGGATCTTTTTACCCTCTATGTTACTCTCTTCTTTGTGGGCTCTATCCACGTGCTTGGCAACATGGAGGTGCTCTAAGAGTTATGCATAGGTATTTTCTTGAACTAAACTAGTGAAAAGTCTATGTCATATTTAAATTTAAAGAATGGATGTTGTGGAATTATGGATATTTTGGTCCACCATATTTAATGGGGCCCCTAGGTGGACCATGTTCTAGAGATAGATCCCATCAATAGAATAAATGACTTAGGTGGACCAAAATTTATTGAGTGAGAGAACCTTCCTATTACCTTTGACCATTCTTTTACCAACTTTGACAAGAAGATTAATTTTCCTTTTCCATCTGTGTTAGATTCTCTAAAAATAAATTATTTTAAGAGTATACGGCACATTTATCGATATTTTTGAAAAATTTGAGAAACTTAGCTCATGATATACAAAATATATGTGGAACTGTTTAAAATTACTTACAAGAAAAGGATATATATATATATATTGTCACATTTTTTCTATTAGTACATATATTAATAAACCTTTTGTACAAATTTCTCCTTAGAAGTAGATGCTAAAAAAAGCCTCTTCTTCCTACTAAAATGCCCAAAGATGAATTTGGGTATTTCTCTGGACAGGGCTGCTCTCTGTTTTTGTCTCTTGTCACAAAATGGTCTTTACTTTTTAACTTTTTTTTTTTTTGGTTACTTTGCAAGTAAAATATTACAGGAAGAAAAGGTAAAAAGTTAAAAAAAATATAAAAAAATTTATATTAGAAGGGTAACTTGGAGGGTCTATTAGAAACAGCAGATAGAGGTAAGATATGCGTACACTCTACCCTCTCCAGATTCTACTTGTAGGACTATACTGAGTATATTGTTGTTGTTGTTTATTAGAAGGAAGATAACTTGGTTCTTCTATGGCATGCAACAGCAACAGATTGATTTTTCTGTTTAATTTCTTCTTTCCAAATTTTGCCAATATCTTGTGATACTTTAATTGCATCCAAAGATGCACCAGAAAGTCCTCTTCTTGTAAATCCAACTGCATATAAACCAGCTTTTCCTTTCCATCCATTTGGAAATGGACTTCTTGGAAATCCCTCCCTTGAAAAAAATTCACTTTCCTGCATTTTAAAAAAGAAAATAAACTCATTATACCAAAATTCAAAGAAAATATTCTTGAAATACTATATGAAACAGAGAAAAAAGGACAAAAAACAGAATTTTATTTGCTGCTCAGATATCTGATCTAATCCATTCAACTATTTTCTTGGAAAGCTCAATCTTGTTTCGGAAAATATTATTACCATAGTATAAAAAAACAAAACATATGTTTACCATCCACCTGATCATATATAACAATACTACAAGAAATAGGAACAGAGAATCTAAAAAGAACTTCCATAACTGTCACAACAATCCATAAATTAAAAAATAAATACACAACCAAAATAAAAATAAAGATAACTTTTTTTTCTTACCTTTAACCAAGAAGGAACATTGCTGCAATATCCTGTTGCCAAAATGATACAATCAATTTCTTGAATTCCTCCATTGACAAATTCTACTTTTCCTTGAGAAAATTTCTTGATTGCTGGAACTATCTTTATGTCTCCTGTTTTAATCTTTTGTAATGCACCTATGTCTAGAACTGGAGTTTTTCCTTGTGTGTTTTTGAGTTGTAAAGGTCCAATGGATGGCCTTTTTAAACCATACTTTTCTATGTTTCCAAGAAGTAACCTTGCAGCAACTAGCAATATCTTGTCAACTACATCAATTGATAGCCATTTCATCATTGATACTCCTAACTCAAACGTCGATTTTCCGAGTATTTCCCTTGGTAAAACATGAACCTGTTCCATGAAAAGATTGAACATTATTTACTTGTTATGAGGAATTAGCCATGTCAAGTGCAGATTATCTGGCAAATGATGGAAATTGAGTGTTTTTCTCTCTTGGTAAACGTAAGTCATGTAGTTTAGGAAAGATTGAACATTTTTCATATGGCAAATGAGTGTTTCGTAATTTCTTCTTTAGCAGATGTAAGTCATGTAGCTTATGAAAGATTTTGGATGAGATGAATGAGACTTACCGAGCTTCGAACAACCATGGATGGATTTGCATTATGGTGGCAAAGATCAAGTGAAACTTCCATGCCTGAATTGCCACATCCAACAACTAACACATTCTTCCCTTCATAAACTTCCCCTGTTTTATAGTCACAAGCATGCATAATATGTCCACCAAAATCTTCTAATCCTTCGAATTCGGGCACTACTTTTTCTGCATTCTCTCCTGTAGCCACCACAAGCCACCTACATATATATTCAATGACTGAACCATTTCTACACACTGTCTTCACCCTCCATAAACCACAAGTTTCATCATACTTAGCAGAGTGGACCGACTCATTGAATCGTGGGCTGATCTCAAAGTTGTTGGCATAAGATTCAAGGTAGCTAATGAATTGGTACTTTGTAGGATACTCAGGGAAGTTTTGTGGAAATGGGAAGTAAGGCAATTCACAGAATTGTCGTGGGAGGTGAAGTTTAAGGCGATCATACGTCCTGTTTTGCCATAAGGACGCAATGCAGTTGGCGCGGTCCAACATTACAAAGGGAACCCCTTGTTGTTTAAGGCCCGCGCCAACTGCTAGTCCTGAAGGACCAGCACCAATAATAACAGGACCATTTACTAGTATACATCTACCAGCAAACAAGTCTTCTTGTTCAAGTTCATGAACCATTAGAGGTGAACAAGGACTATTACAATATTGATTCATCAAGAAATATGCAATGAACTCAACTTTTTTTTTTTCTAGCAATTTTTTTTGTAGTTGTCGAAGATCAAGGAGGAGAAATGAGAAATGTTATGAGTTTTCAAGTTGATAATGAATTGTGTGGAGAGGGTTTAGAGGAATAGAGAGGTTTAAATAAGGGGGAAGTTGGCCATGAGAGGTGGGGGTGGGGAGGGGAGTGGGGGGGATGTAATTAGGATTTGAAAATGATGTGTTTATTGTCCTTTCCATATGATTAAGTCTGTGGTCTTCTCCCTTGCTTTGTTTTGATATGAACATGTATTCTTTTAACTAAATCCACCTATAAGCTATACTATATACAATTGTTTAGCCCCCTTTGAACTTATATACTTCCTCTATCTCAAAATACTTGTGTTTATCATTTACACGACTTTTAAGAAAATATTAATCAGAAGAGGTATTTGACTATTGAATTTGTATACTCCCTCCGTTTCAAAATACTTGTTGTGTTTTTCTTTTACACGCTTCTTAAGAAAACATTAATTAAGAAGGATATTTGATTATTTTATCCTTATTTTCATCGTCTTATACTTGAGTTTAATGCACTTGAGTCTAGGGTCCATCGGAAATAACCTCACTATCTCCTTGAGGTAGTAGTAAGGTCTGTGTTACGTTCTACCCTCCCCAAATCCTGCTTAGTGGGATTTCACCGGATATATTATTGTTGTTGTTGCATCCTTATTTATATCTGAATATTATGCTCTATTTATGTGTCATAATCAAGGTGTTTGTAGTCTTTCGAAACAATTAAAACTAATGGTAAAATGAGAGAAAGTTAATTAATTTTGTCTTAAACTTCTATTATGACAGGTATTTTGAGACGGAAGGAGTATATTATTAATGAGTGACCCCACATTCAATGTAAAGACATCTATAAAAAAAATATATTCCATCTATGTCCTAAGCTATGCTACTATATAGTATGGCCTGTGTGAACTCAAACTAACTAACTTGTACATTAAATATAATTTATTATTTTTTGCAACCAAAATAAGTCGTAAATTTGTCACATATTTAGAGTCAACCTACAAATTGAGCTTTCATATATTTGGATTGCACTTTATTACATATTTGCTCCAGCTAAGATAGATCAAGTTAAGGGTATATAATAATTAAGACTCAGAGTGTATTCCAATGTTTCTCAAAATTTTCATGTTTCATTCGTCAAATATTTTTATATTAGCCTAAAGTCCGAGTCGTCTTGCACATATTTTGATTGATTTCATAGATAATGGTGCTCACTGTTCAGCTCACATCATTGATCACTAGGCCACATCCTTGGATACGAATGGTCAAAATATTTTGAATTTTTTTTTTTGTTAAACTATGTATAAATTGATCTTGGAATAATATTTCTTAAATACTTATTAAACATAAATAAAATAAATAAGAAACTCACTTATTTATTTTTAAAAAAAAAACATTTTGTTTTATACCAAACATACCTATTATTAGAAAAAGAGCATCACACGGCTTAATTAATTCATTGACTTGATGCAAAAGCTTGAGTTTTCTTATTTAAAATGGGGCCAAAAAAAAAAAAAAAGTAAGAGGAATTAAACTATTTGCCTCATTTGTTTGTTATTTGGACGGAGAGAAAAATTGAATTAAATTGAATTGTCTAGTAATTAATTGCATATAAATTTTAATATCATATGGTAGGGGTATTCATGATTCGATATGAATCAATTTTTTATTAAAATAAAAATTAAATTAATTTAGTCGGTTTTTAAATTTATAAACTCAAACCAAATAAAATAAAAGTTATTTGTTTGATTTTTGTCGTTTTGGTTCAATTTTTTCGTTTGTAACTAGCTAATTGATAAATTAAATTAAATTAAACGGATTTGGATCTACTATATATGCTTGCCAATTTTGATATCATATAAAGCTAGATGAAAGAATTTTTTATATTTATTATGTGAACTCAATATTCAAAGAATTCATCATAATTGATCTCAACTTATTATACGTACTTGTTATATTCATTACTAGAACCATGTGAATTTTCGACGGACCTTTCTATCATCATATAATTGAAAATCTAGAATTTTTGATAAAATATCGTTGATTTTCTTTTACCAAGTACATTTTTAATCATTTCATCTTCCAAGGACACTTTTCATGCCTTTTTCTTTCTTCCTTTGGTTTAGGAATGACAAGTACTTCATCTCGAGTAGGACATTGATTGATAATCTCTATGTTCATCTATCTATCATTAGATTAAATTCTTTCCTTTGTTAATTACCTAATGTAACTGATTGCCACGCCTAACGAGAGCAAGCAAATAAATCGAGGGAGAGTGAAGACATGACAAAACTTATTTATGATCGACCTATTTCCAAGTATGTATCATTCGTTGTGTTATCTACCATCTACAATTTTCTAATTATCTGAAGGAACACACTCTTTTGACGTCATGATATAATTATATGGCCCTCGACAACTAGGTTTGGAAGCAACAAACTATAAGGACTTTAAATAGTTTTCTTGAAAAAAAAAAACAGTTCAGTAATTTTGAAACTTGCTTTCGAGCAACTCCATTTTCTAAAATAAAATGAACTAAGAAATATAAGTGATGCTTTTATAGATCAACTAGTATTAAAAATATGCATATTTCTAGTAGTGATAAAGCTACAATGCATTAGCAAAAATAAGGAAGACAAAATTATATAGATGAAACTTGTTTTGGTGCTTATAATATATTTTTATACATGTGAGGATAGAGAATTATCCTTCTATCCATTTTCTTCCAAGAACTAAAATAATCTTTTTCCAAAAAAATAAAAATAAAAATAAAGCATTGCCTTTCCCTTTCACTACACTCCAAATTTAATTTTCTTTTTAATTGTTATTATCTCACTTCCATTCTTTTTCCACCTAAAAGTACCATTTGAGCATGAAAACCCATAATCACACCCTTCAAAAAACAAACAAAACCAAGAGAAAACATGAGGTGCAGCTATTTCCCAATATCTTCTAATTTTTTCAACTAAAGTTTATAGGAAGTTTCTTATAAAAAAAGAAAACATGTTGAGTTGTCTACATGCCCTAAGTGTACAAGTTTTGTAAGCAAGATTTTCAATCCCATCACGTAGAGACACTATCAGAAATCAGTCAATTTTCAACGAACGTTTTATCAAATCAAAAAACACTGATCGAAGTAGATGCTTTATACAAACTTTCCATCGAAAATCCTAAATTGTTTTAGTTTTTTGAAGAATATTGGCAAAGTTGATGTATTGAGATCTCATGATATCATCTTAGGACAATGCACATATCAAGCTTGAGTTCCTCTAGGTTGATCAAGTGTTTATACATCCCAAAGAAAATTTGGTTTCAACAAGCAATCACATTGGTGGCTTCAACTAATACTACAATAGCAACATCTAAAAATTATATCGAAATTAAGAATTTCGCCAAGGATATTCAAGAGTGATATTTCAGATATTATATATACATATAAATCTAAATTTAATCGATATATATAATATAATTTAGTTTTCGATAGACCGTAACTAAACTTATCACTCTTCGATTTACATATCTCTAATCTTGATTCCAAGAAAAAATGTACATGATCTCTATACGGACCTTAACTATCTACATGACCATGTCACTTTATTTAAGATCGACATTGTAAAATCTTTGTTTCTTGAACACTAGAAAAATCTTTATATTTATATATCAATCAATATATAAATATCAAATAAAGCTAAAGATTAATTCCTAACAAACATGGTTTGAAGTAATACTACATGACTAAAAATATAATCTCAATCAATTAATATTGTCTATATAGTTTTTTTTTTCAACTTTGAAAAGGTGTGCATAAAATTATTAGAAGATTGTGATACTCGGACTATATATTTTTGACATAATTAAATCATATGATAATGAATTGAGGATGACAAAATGGTTTTTAATTTTTTGCCAATCAAAAGTTTCATGATGATTAGGCAAATAAATCATTACTACTCATGTGATTATATATGATATGATATTAATTCAATTTGTGAGCATATGTAAGTGTGTGATTATATGGGGTGTATTTCTTTAGTCTTTGAAATAATGATAGACATATGCAAACATCATTTTAATACTTTTCTCCGTTTCAGTTTATGTGAAATCAGTATGACAATTTTTTTTGGAAATTTATAATCTAATACATGTTATAATATATTGGATCTAAAGCTTTTAAAATTTGTGTCTTAAACGTGTTAGAATATTTATGTGATAATGAAAACATTTCATTAAAAGTAAAATAAGAAAGTGTAAAATTAATTATTTATAGATTTAGAAATATTGTATTATTCTTTTAGAATAATAATAACTAAAGAGAAAATATGAGTCACATAAATTGACAAAAATAAAAAAAAATAAAAAAAAAGGAAAACAAAAGCATACACAGAGGGTGTGTCTAGTATTTTTCGATCAATCAAAAAAATTGAAAATCCGATAATATTCATAATGAAAGTAAGGAAAAAAGGTTCCACAAATTGCATTTCATATTAACTATCCTTCTGAATCTCCAATACACATCATCTTTACCTTCCAACTTTCCAATACACTTTTATAAATATTTATCTAAATTATATACATACATTTTAAAAATAATATATTTTTATTTATATATCAAACAAACTCACTTATTTTTCTACAAAAAAAAACATTTTTCGCGGAAAACATTTTCCTTTCTACCAACCGCACCCAGAGAGTATAGTGAAAAGCCTGTGGGAATAATTGATTATATTATTTTTAGTTGTTTATAAAAAAAACAGAGAAAATAGAATAAAATATATTTAGTCGGCGTAACTTTCTGCTTTGCTTTTGAGATTATACAATTTAATATTGATTTATTCAACAAACTTTATCTTTGGATTAATTAATATTAATTCAAGTTGTATTAATTTTAATACTTAAACGTACTTGATCTCTACGAAAAAAAAGTAAAGAAATATTCCACAACTTTATGAAATCACGAGGAAGTTCGTTAATTATTTAGCTTTTTAAATGAGCGGTGGATAATTTAAACAAATTTAATATACAAAAAGGAAAAAATAAATAATAATTTAATATACAAAAAGGTATAAAAGAGAAAATATAATTTGATGGGAAAAGGAAGAAGAGAAAAGTCAATTTAACAATAATTCTAAAATTTAATTAAGTTTTTTGCTTTGACAATTAGAAAATATATTTATATAATTAAGTCATTAATTGATAAATATCAATGATAATTTGATAAAAATAATAACTAACTTACTATCACGTGTTAAATTGCGCTCATGAGTCCTGAATTTAAAAATCTTTGTAATATTGGTATATGTAATTTATATCCATAATTTTTTTTAAAAATTCTTGGAGGAGAAGAAAATCATAATGTATATATTTCTAGAACTATATGAATTTGGAAATATAATAATAAAAATGACGCAAATTTTATTTCTAAATATTATTTGTCCTTTTTAGATATCCAACGTACACAAAAATTAAAGTAACAAAATAAAATGCTAGAGACATGTGAGGTTTTGCATTTCCAAGATTTTATTTATAATTGTTGATATTCCCAAAAAAATGAACAAACGAAAGAATGTTTTCTTCGATGAAATAAGTATAGCTCTTCCAAAAAAATATATTGTTAAATCTCTATTTTGGCTTATAATATATTCATCGCCCTTTCTCGACTAGTCTCTGTAGTAAACATTTTATTTTACTATTCTCATCTAGAAAAATAGTTATTATCCTGATTAACTAGTCACATTTATATTTTGGACCGCAAAGTAATTGTCAGTACTCAAACAAATGTGTAATTTATTTGACATTCAGAAACTAAAATTTCATTATTGGTTTATAGAATTTTCTATGTACAATATAATTTTTTGATAAATAAGATTCGAATGAATCGCCTTAGTTCAATCCATTTAATTTCGCCTCAGAAAAACAAGCTTTATGACTAATTTACGGTCTAACAAAAGCACGTGTTAGTAAGAAAGATTGACAATGAGGCTTGAAACCAAACTAAATTATCATTATCGAATATGAATTCAAAATTTAAATTTTATAAGTTCCAATCATATGCTCCATATGGTACTGGTCCAAAAGATAAAGTACATTGCATGCATACCACATGCATGGTGGACCACCGTACCTACAAGTATTATCTCCATGCATGTCACAATAACACACATCAATATTACCACGGCTTAATACGAAGCGAGTCGAGTTGAATTTGAGCTGATTAAAATAAATTAAGTTAATAGATATGAACGCGTGGATTATTGATGATTTGTTCAAAAGTTATTTAAGCTAAAATAACTAAAAATCAGGACATAAACCACTCCATCCTCCACCCCCCCCCCCCCCCTTTTTCCTTTATTGTGGCTATATAGTATAACATATCAAATTAACAATATGTCTTTTTGAAAATATTTTGGCAATATTTCACATGAATTGATTCAGACTACATATCAATCCAATAAATGCGCAAGTCAAAATTTGAACGGATTGAATAGACTATGTTTTCACTGGCTAATTTTACCACCTATATTCGTGACTGTTACTCTAAACAAAACACTAAAAGCATATCGCCAAATTATTTACTAAAGTATCGCATTTTGAAGTGTCGGTGGCATATATAGTGTGATCAGATTAAGTCGAGTTAGAATTAAAGACTTTGATGTCTTAAGATTAAGCGATTGATTTCGAGGTAAAGAAACCTACGTGTGGAGTGTTAGAAATGGAAATATCTTGGATAAGAATTGCATTAAAAATTAAAGTAACCAAAATTATTTCATCATTTGAAGTTGGAATAATAACTTTTGTATTTTTCGAGGATAATAATATGTGCCTCGATCGGTCACTTACACTATCGCAACATAAACCCCTAACACATACGTATCAAAACACAATAATTTTAATCAGACGTCATGAATTTATGCTTTAAAAGTTTTTATCTTTAATAGAAAGTCTTATCATGAATTTGAACACGAGTCTTAATAAGACATTTAATAATTAATTTTAGTAGAAAATGGTTTACTTCTATATAGAAATTCTCAACATAAATTTGAATCAGTCCGAACTAAAATAAAATAAAAAAAAGGAGAAGGTTCAAGTCTCAACTTCCCCTAAACCAAAGACCCATTAACAAAGAAAGGTACCTATTTGTGAAACTAATTCACATTAATTTCAATTTTTTGTATATATATTAAGCGGATCCGTATATTAAGTTATGAACATATTATATATAAAAAAATATAATGTAAACATGCATGCATATTTTAATGCACTAAAAATCTTAACGGCGAACTTGTCACATTTAAATCTTAGAATCATCTCTAAACACGTATACATATTGTATACGAAAAAAACCTTAATATTTATCTCATTTAAATTTTGAATTTGTTTCTGTTACGAGAAAAAGGTTACAAGGATACGCGCAAAACCATCCACATGGAGTAGGTGGAAGAAGAGCGGCTAATTGCGTCTTGGGAGGACTCATATTTCTTTGCTTTGGAATTTGGAACCAACTATATATATATCATGTACACCATATAATATTGAGATTGCAATTTAATTCAATTCAATTAAATTCCAAATAATTAACCTACACTTAATTTGCCTTGAGATTCTGGAAACATCCTTTTGGCTAGAAAATTTGGTCAGAACTTGATTAGAATGGTAAAATAACATATTTCATACTATGTTATTTTATCCTTTTGAACATTTTTACCTTTTTAACTTTAATACCTTTTAATTAAAAATGGAAAAAAGATCAATTTATTTTAAATTAAAAAGAATATTATAGACTTTTTAAATTTCTAGCCAAATTCTGACCAAATTTTCTAGCCATTTACATTACCTGATAATTATATATGTTTAATCCTCAAAGTCCAACTATTTGCCTACCCTATTCACAATCCTAGAACCATTGTATTTTGTAGCATGACAAAATTCACTACTATATATTAGTTTGATGAGGAAATTGAGATAAAAATCATTTCTTGGTTCTTACTATACTAAATATTTACTCCGTTTTATTTTTATTTAATTAGACACGAAGTTTAATTACGAAAAAAAAAAGACTTGATCTAGTGCATACATTTAAAAAAAAAAAAAAACTCTTCGAGTACTTGTGATTTTAAACATGTCAGAAAGTTTTCAGTAGCTATAATTAAGAGCAAGTCATTAGGCGTTTGGATATAAATTGATTGATATTAATTAAGAAAAGAGATTATTCTTTCTAGTATAAATTAGAAAAGAATGTCACATGAAATTGAACCGAGTGAAAGCATATATGTAATCAAATATGTATAATTATCATAGGTTAGAGAAATAAAATATAATAAAAGAGATAAATGTTGTGGGGGAAAGAAGAGTTGCATGTGCATGGAACCTTAGGTAACAAAGAAATCTATTCTTTTCATGCAAAAAATAAGAAGTTAGTGTTTGTTGTTATTGTGTTTATATAATTCCAACGGCTTTGGAAGAAGAGTAATACCATCATCATTTTTAAATTATCATGACAACTTTCTATATCCTAAATTATATTTATTCGGGATGGCTCAATAAAATTGGTGATATAAAAATAATTTTGACGAAAGGTCTTATTTTTCTTGCTCAATATTTTATTTAAAAGAAATGAAAGAAGAGTATCATCATCATAATTTAAATTATCATGACAACTAATTTATATATCCTAAATTATATTAATTTTGGGACGGCTTAACAAGATTATTGACCTGAAAATAATTTTAACGGGTATAAATTTTTTGTTGGCAGAATTTGATTTCATCCTTCTTTAATTAAAAGTCTAAGGTTCAAAGCCTAAGGATGAAAAGAATTTTTTTTAAAAATACTTTTTTTTAATCGATCTTAAATGTGTCAAATTCAAATTAATTGAAATTTAATATAAGTGTCAAACAACTTAAAACCCTCCCTTAGTGATCCGACCCTCTCACAAGCATTATATTTTCAACTTTTACTTATTTTTGACTTATCATATCTCTTGAAAAAAAACTTGGATGGCAAGGATCCAATTGATATGACAGTTAGGTTGGAAAAACACCCAACGTTACGGTGGATGGAGTAGTAAATACTTTTTCGTTTTTAATTAAAGGTTTTAAGTTTACATATGAACACTTTATCCTTCAAAATTGGATTTTTTGGTGTAAATCTAAATTAGTCGGACTTCAAAATGACTTGATTATAAAGTCGCTTTTGAAACTCATCATTTCCCCGAAAGTGGGACTTCTCGGCGATAACGCAGATTAATAGGCCCCAAAATGTCCCGAGTATGAAGTCGACTTTGATATGAACGTATTACCCTCAAAGTGGGACTTTTTGATGTGGATCCAAATAATTGAACCTCAAAGCGGATATCAATCATCGAGGAGAAACGAAAAAATAAAAGCTACAATCGTAAATTAATACATAAGAATTAGTCGAAATGTGTGCAAATGAAACTCGAACAACATAAAAACTAAGTGCCACCGTCCCCTAGAAATGGAATTTTTCCTATGCCTAAATATTGCAACTTTTCAAAATTAGAAAGTACATAGAATGTTCATAAATCTTCTATTCACATTGCTTCTTTAATTCAATCAATGCAAAGTGAATTTCATTTATTTAATGTATTTAACTACTTTTATAAATATATAATATAGTTAAAGATCATATGAAATCCTACTATCTGTTTTAGGCAACATTTTATTATTTTTGCTTGATTTAAAGAAACAAACGCGTTGATCAATTTTTAATATTACTTAATTAGTAAAGTTATGGTGTTTCCACGTAATGTCAAAATTAAAGCACTTTGAACCCTTAATTATTCAATATAAAAAAAAAAAAAAAGTCCACTCTATAGTAGATTTTACTAATAATTGAATTTAAAAAGTACTAACAATAGAATCACTGGAAGGTTCGATAACACTTCTAATATCTGGTAATATTACACCAAAATGGAGAAAAAAATTAGTGTGGAATATATTATGTCACTGACTAATAAAATTTGGTTTTTTTTATCTCATATAATATCAAGAATTTATCGAAAATAATTTCTCTATATCAGTAAATTAGGGATAAGATAGATATCTATTATATAGTAATGTATATTGTTATTGTTGCTCCTGTGTAACAACATAATAGCAAAAACTTATAGTAATAGAGTCAGAACTTTCACTATAGAGATTCAAAATATAAAGAATTATTAAACATATCAAAAATGTCAAAATACAACATCTACTATACATATATATACACGTTACACACACACTCACACACACACACATCTATATATATATATTCTGACGAAGGAAATTGAAAAAAATTCCCTTACTCCTTCTAGCTCAACACAATACTATAGTATAGTAATTATCTAAAAGATAATTTCATATCTATTTCGTACGCTCAATTATTAGTTAAGTAAATTAGTAGTAATTATAATTTATATGTCAAATGTACTAAAATAATTACTTTACTAATAAGTAGAAATGGTTAATTTTGTGGTTACTCATAAAAGGTTATTTTTTCTTGTAGTATTCTTGAATTACAGAGATATTTTCACATGTGAAGTAGTCCATTAAATAATAATAATTAAAAAAAAATGTCCTTCCAGAAGATCACTGCACCGTTTTGTTAATTAATACGTTTTTTGTAAAGAGAATATTTTTTTTCAATTAGTAAGTTTTTTAATTAAATTTCCTGTTTCAATTTCAATTTTCAGTATCTCACCACCACTAATTGGTATAAAATCCAGTCAACTATTTTGAATGAAAAAAAAAACGATCTTGCATATGCAATATTCCATTAGAATTAAATATTAAAGTTCGAATTAAATTTCTCAAATATTAGCCAATTAAATGTGACGCCAGAACAGAAGAGAAGGACTGACAGACTTTTAGGTTGATAAACTTTTGAAAAAAGGGGATGCGAAGAGACTTAATTATGCAAATTCATATCGAAATATAAGCAGAAAGAAATTTAAAGTAGACATCTATTTGCTTGCTATAATACAATGACATTCGAAATTATTAAAGTTCAAATCCAGAATTCACATATGAATATCCCCGAAGCCCCAATAATAAAAGGTTTGTAAAAGAAATCTTTAATACAATATTGTGATTGAGATCGATATATATATGTTTCGATGAATTTTGATTCATATTTTTTATGTGTTTAAAAATGTATTAAATAAGTACACATAATTGAATTCGAAGCCACTAAATTATGGGAGTCGTAATAGAATCCTAAATTTAAATTTCATAAAGTTCAAATTTTAAATACGCCTCTCAACAATTGTTGCTTAATTACATGCTTAGTAGCTTTAGAACATGCATCTGATCTCTACCAATTTTTATATTCATATGTATTATGCACAACTACGAATAATCATTTCCATTTTTCCATGGTATAGCTCTACCCAACGTTAATTAAAAAAAAAAAAAACAAAGTAAGTTGGAGTTAATGTATTAAATAAGCTTAATCTATTCTTATATTAATTAATCATGTGATTTGAGAATTAACAAACACAAGTTGGTACCTAAATCATTTGTCATGTTCTAATTATAAAAGCCATGGTCAAAAGACACAAGAAAGGGAGGGGAAAAAAAGACAATAAATTAAAACTTGATACACTTATGATTGGCATTGACCATGGAATTAATTAAATGCATGTGCGATCAACATGAGTTATGGTGAGATGATTTGGCGTCTTTTTATCCTTAATTAGAGATCTCGGGTTCGAGCTTTTAAATATAGAAAAAACCGTGTCGAAGAGCGTCACCCCAAAAATAACCATATAATGTGTGAATTCAGATTTAGTCGAACCTCGGTAGTAAAAAAAAAAAGTGCATGTGTGAGAGCACATAATTAATTAATTTCTTTTAGTTATGAATCATTCTTTGCACATTCAATTGAGGCAGTTTTTCCAATAATTAGATTCAGTTAATGAGGTCAATTGATAGGATTTGAATGAATGAAGACTTGTTTTTCTACTAAGTCAAATTAATGTCTATAAACTCTTTCAATAATTATGTTAAGCAATTATCTTGGGAATACTCAAAAATCTTTTCTTGTTTTTACCAACTCCCCTTAAGATCTTCATGTTGTCCTCAATTTTGATGTTTCCTTTGTGGGTACATCTTATGTTGTTCGATGCATAATGAAAAGATAAGAACACAACTTAGAAAATAATGGGCTTAATCGAGTTAATGACTTGAGGCGCAACTTATGTTCAAATATTATACATATTAGATTAATGTTCAAATACGTTATATCATGTCACCATATATTTTGATTAAATTGAATTTGCATAGAAAAAAACTCTTTATAAAGGATAAAGTGTTTGCTATCAGAAAGGTTGTTTATAACATCCGACTAAACGGCCTTTTAATGGTAATTTATGATAAAATGTACATGTATTTGACATCTATAGCAAATCATACTAATTTATCATGATTAAGTTAATTAAAAATTAAGACGTACATACACGTGTTAATTAATTAACTGATTTTTAGTGATATGTATATATATGTATATGAAAAAATATGTCATGTATTTATCTAATTTGTGTAAATACTGAATGTTCATGGTTGACACCTATAAAGGCTAATTAGGATGAATTTATTATTTGACAAAAAAAGTAATTAAATCTAGGTCATTGAATGATGGATTTATCCTATTATAGAACTATCATGTCACACTATAGTACATTATATGAAATTGACGATCAAAATATAAGTTTGAGATTTACCGCGTTTGCCGTTATTCAAAACATATGATTGGCTCTAATATCATTCGACTCAAAACGGACAATGTCATTAGCGAGCGTAACAACAATAATTCTAAAGTAGATCTCACTCAATTGAACTCTACATCCATAAGGTTGAGATAAAATTCACTCTAATAGCATTTGTAACGATCCAAAACAGACAATATCACTTGTAAGCTGGACAATTACATCATAATAATTCTAAATTAAAAGAGATCTTACGTCTTTTGCTTAATGCATTCATTTTCACCAAGCTTGGCTAGTTAAAGCTGTTGGGTTATGAAGGTGGATTAGGGCGTCATGCGGAAACTTACAATTTGTAAATCATATAGTTGATAAATCAGATAACAAAAAGCTTATACTAAAAATCAAAATATTATTATATCAAAACTAATATAAAGAAAAACATTAAAACTTTAGAGAGAATAAATCTCCCCATAAGCAAGACTCTTAAACGACTACATTGTGGATGTTATTGTTTTTGTGTTAGAAGAAACAAACCTATATTTATAGAGTCCTAAAACCTTTTCTTATTAGAAAAGGACTCTAGTTACTCCAAAACCTTCTCCTAAAAGGAAAGAATAAATTAAATATGAAAGAATATTATATTTTCCTTTCAGGAAAAGTAAAAACATTTATGGTAATGTTTTGTCTTTTCTTTAAGGAAAAATAAATCTTAAATTATGGTAAGAAAATCAGGGCAAAACCCTAACAAATCTCCCCTTTTGGCTGGATTTTCTTGACAAAGCTTGATCTGTCTTCTTCATTGCATGATAATCTTGCTCTTCACAAAATCTTCATCACTGTTGCTTGCCATGGTTAAAAATAAAGTTTAAAATATATGGGTTAAAAGTGGGTTAAAAATATTTTATTTTTATTCTTAAAAATTGCAGCAACAGAAATGTTGAAAATATGATTGAAACTTCTTCTCCACATGTAGCTTGACAAAAAATCTTCATTATCATCAAATTGATTGCAAATTGATTTGAAACCATCTTGAGCCCGTCTTCAATCTCATTGAACCATAGGACCACTGGATCTTTGAACCATGTGCTCTGATACCACTTGTTGGGTTATGAAGGTGGATTAGGGCGTCATGCGGAAACTTACAATTTGTAAATCATATAGTTGATAAATCAGATAACAAAAAGCTTATACTAAAAATCAAAATATTATTATATCAAAACTAATATAAAGAAAAACATTGAAACTTTAGAGAGAATAAATCTCCCCATAAGCAAGACTCTTAAACGACTACATTGTGGATGTTATTGTTTTTGTGTTAGAAGAAACAAACCTATATTTATAGAGTGCTAAAACATTTTCTTATTAGAAAAGGACTCTAGTTACTCCAAAACCTTCTCCTAAAAGGAAAGAATAAACCAAATATGAAAGAATATTATATTTTCCTTTCAGGAAAAGTAAAAACATTTATGGTAATGTTTTGTCTTTTCTTTAAGAAAAAATAAATCTTAAATTATGGTAAGAAAATCAGGGCAAAACCCTAACAAAAGCAAATAACTAAAAATCCCAATATCAATTATTCAAATCCACTTCTAAACAGGCCAGGTTTGAACTATAGTCTAGCCGAATTGAGAAATGAAAGTGCAAAAAAAAATGTGAACGTTCATGTACTATATGAACGATTTTTTGATATTTTTTGATTGTCGAACTAAAGTTATAACTTTCTTGAGACATATCGATTACGATCATCATAGAGATTTACCTAATAAATCCAAATAAATTTTCACTTTTTTTCCTTTTTCTCACAAATTACATATATAGTCCATTAAATACAATTTTGTCATAAATGCTAGTGAACAAGACCATATTGGAATAACTTGTTCTTCAATCATTTTTTTCCTTTCTTGGGGAAAGTACTTTTTATATTTTTGGTCTCATAATGTCTTGAATCTCTTAATAGTTCATTGAATTAAGATGTTAGATTTTTTAACTTTGTGAAGCCATTTCTAGATTTCATGTTCAAAGGACAAGTTTTCACAGCTCCTTTTAATTAATAATTAATCAATAATATGTCTCAATCCAAAGAACCTAAATAAACTCTCAAGTTAGATTCAATTTAATTTCCCAAGAACATTTTGTCCCACAACTAATAAATAAATAATAAGTTGGGATAATATCATTTTATGTCCTCAAATTATTGGTATATTCAGATTTTGGCTCTTGAGATATATATTCGACGAAGCATATGTTATAACCTTCAATTAATCAAAATGTGTTTTTTTTAGCCTGTGTATGTAAGAAGTATGGACTAATAAATGTAAAAGTTTAACATAACACATGAATAATTAAGTGGTGGAATGACTAATAATATGGTGAATTATTCGTGAATATTCACAAGCAACATGATAAAAAATTGCACATTTCAATTATTGAAGGTTAAATGTGTTTAGTCAGATTTTTGAGTTTGGTCATTGTGATATCTGATGAAGTACATTTAACCTTCAATTAATCGAAATATATGTTTTAGTCCTATTAGGTAAGAAAGAATTATATTACCGTTAAATATGGAGTAACAATACAAGATTAACATAACACATTGATAATTAGTTAATTGGGGAAACGGCTAATAATTATGGTATATTTATGAATATTCAAAGGTATCAAAGTACACTTTTCAATTAGTTAAATGTCAAATGTGTCAGTCAAATATGACGAGGATCAAATTAGAATTTATTAATAATTGAAGGACCAAAAGTGTTATTAACCAAAAAAGTTAATAAAAAAATTCTTATAAAAATATTATTCAGTTGTGTGATTGTACTATAAAATTATATAATTTTAATGCAACTAACTCCATAACTGTAATAACTGAAAACCCATTAAAATATTTGATATATTTACATCATGTGATAGGTCAAATTAATTAAATGTCCGTAAAATAAGATATTAAGGGAATCAATTAGAAAACATGGAAATTCATGTGATTACACATGACCCTCAGAAGATCAGTTAATCTTTTAGACCATTACTTAAATTAAATTAAATTAATTAGTCAATGGCTTTCTTAACAAAATATAACATGGCATTTGCAGCTAAAGTTAAATTAATTAAGATTAATAATTGTGACAAATATTATCCCATTTGGAATTAATTAGTTTTTATTTTTTAATGTGATGTGATGATTGAATTTGAGTTGAGGGTCTTTCGTAAACAGTTACTCTATCTTTGTAAGATAGGTCATGGGAATAAAATATGCATACATTCTACAATCATTAGATCTCACCTGTGGAATTATACTGGATATATTGTTGTTGTATAACTGGTTGAATCTCTAATAGATTTTTGTATTCACCATCCATGCTTTATAATTAGATTTTGTTGAATTTTGAGATATATTAGAAGTTTGAAGAAGTTAATCAGGTATAATTGACATGCTCAGTTGGGAATTATTGAAAGTTATATGATGAAAAACTATATTAAACATTCATATTCATCATTATTAGACAAACAAATCTCATAATGAAATCCCAAGCCATTTTAGGACCATATAAATACACAACAAAATCATAAAAAATTAAGTACTGTGTTAATTAATATTATGATAACTAATTCATAGATTGTGATCATGCATTAATCATACCAAATGATGATTTATTAAAGAATATTCTTAATAGGTGTTTAGATATACGTGTTTCGACTTTCTCCGTAAAATTCTAGATCCGCCTTTATGTAGCATATTTCCCTTTTGAGTGTGTATAACCTTAGAGAATTGAAAAAAAAAATCATTGTATTTTACGAGAATTTAGGCATGTCTCATTTCCGACAATGAAATTATTTGAATCGAAATATTTTCTGATACAAACAAACAAACAACGGAAGATTCACAAGCCATGACAATGAAATGAGTGGTCTTGAATATTTTACCCTGTTTACCTTATGTCAATGGCTACACTTTTGATTTTCGATCTTGAAGGTTTGCTCATAAGAAAAGGTGTCTGTCAAAAGTTCAAGACTATTCGTTTTTAACATTGTTGTTGGGTGTAATATCCTACCAAACACAAATGAGGTGTTGTTTTATTGGGCTTATGTTTGGATTGTGTTCAATCCAATACCAACAGAAATGAAGCCCAATACAATATGCCCAACCTCATTTACTGAGCCCAATCGCAAGTATTCTTCTCAAATGTAAGCCCATTTCTTCGAGCTTTTTAATGGGATAATAATTACAGTTCAATGTCTTTTAGGCGATCTAATTTACAAAATAGCCAGAAAAAATATATAGATTTTGTATATTTAAGTATAATATACATATGCTATACATTTAATATACATAATCAGTGTATAGACTTTGTATATTTTGACCATATAACTTTCAAGAAAATCTCTCAATACTGGCAAGTATTGCAGCTCTTGCAACATTTCAGAACAAGAACTAATACAATGGACAGGAGGGAATAGTAAATGGTCACTTAAAAAGACACATACATAGCATACTCGTGTAACAACAACAACAAACTCAGTGTAATTCCACAAGTGGAGTTTGGGACTCGTGTATCAATCAAATGATAATTTTGAATGAAAAAAAAAAAGAAAAAGATAGAAGGGACACCTTTAAGCTCAGGGGGCACTGAATTGGCCATTTTTGCTCTTACAATAACCGACTGGTTGGCATCTGAAGCTCTGAAGCAGCCGCCGGCAATCTTCTCCTTATTTCCTTGGTCGGGCAGCAGTAAAAACCTCTCTTATTCGGTCACCGAGAAGTCGGAGTTGCCCCGCTCCTTTGGCAGTTAAAGTAGCTCGCTTCAAGAATATTGTACTCCAATTAGTCCTTGTTACAAAGAATCTAGCTAATGACAACTCTAAAAGACTAAATGGAGCAAGCTCTAAGTTGGAAAATTTCCTCCCTTTTGCCCCCCTTTTCTCCTATCTAAACTAGACCTACAATTTTACAAGAAGACTACATTTGAGCAACTTTACAAGGGGCATTGGATGTTACAGTATAATGAGAAGACGCGTCTGGAAGGAAAATGAATAGGTTGATGGATGTACAATAGTTGGTATTCATGGCGTGGAGACTTGGACGACGTCTTTCCAACAAAACGTGCATTTCATGCTAGAAAAACCTCAGCCTTATTCGCGTAAAAATTGGAAGGCTGCATTTTCAAGCAGTTCATTTGCAGGTTTTACACCGGTAAAATCAACATCCTTGAGGGAACTGTTAATCTCCTCAACAGAGATCGGAATGCTGCATTGGTAGCAAAAAGATGAATGATTGAACATGATCTATTGTCATTTTGACCTATGTTGCTCAGACTCTCAAAAAATGCAGATCTTTCGGAAATGCACTACTTTTGGAGGATAAGCATGCACCCGTCGGTATTTTTGAAGAGTCCGAACAACATAGATTTTGATAGTAAATGAGATTAATGAAGTACCTGGAATTATCATCCAATATAAAGTTGTTATCTGCATCCTTTGCGTCTTCTTTTTCTTGATCCTTAAAACTGGAAATGACCTGTTCCAAGCAGTATGGTTTAGGATCCGAATGAGGAAAAGTTCAGTTAAAATTTGCCATTGAGAGAGAGAGAGAGAATCATTAAAGCTAAGGTTTAGCGTCCCCGAAAGAAGAAAATAATCAGAAAGACAAACAGTTGGAGGATGTAAATCAATACTCTCTCCATTTCACAACGAATGGTCTAGTTTGACTTAACATGGAGTTTAAGAAAATAAAGAAGATTTTTGAATCTTGTGGTCCTAAATTAAAGTTATGTCAAATGTACAAAATTGCCCTTTAATCTTGTGGCCTTAAACGTGCCACATGGAAAGTTGAAATTAAAATGTTACCAAAAAAAGAAAGAGGTCTTTCATTTTGAAACTGACTAAAAAGAAAGGAGGTCAGTCTTTTTGAAACGGAGGGAGTATCTTATATTGATATACATTAGTTGACTAGCAGATCGTCTCGAAGGAGCATTTCTTATACACATAATCAATAGAAGACATTGAGTGAAATAAAATAAAAGAAGAAACGAGGACTTACCTCTGGGGATACACCTTGAGTATTAAAATCTTCATCCCAGTAAAGTGTACATATCCGATACAACTGTTGACTACTCAGAATCTGAAAAGATGATCCCAACAAAAAAAAGACGCTCAGTGACAGATGCACAAATGTGACAACATAAATGCCAAGGACTCATATCGTAGCATGAAAATTAACTTCAATATCTTAACACCATACATAATTCATTTAAGTCCCTATCGATCTATATACACTTCATAAAATTCTCCAATAGGATTCTTTGTTTTAGCACTCAAATAACTAACGAAGGAACAAAACTTCCAGAAGTGGCAGCCTGGAACCACCATGCATTATCAATATTTGAAATCTCTTAATTAAGTACAACTAAGAAGACCATGAAGATGAACTTACGGGACAGAGATCAGTTGTTAGATCTTTAGATGTAAGTCTTGACTTCTGATTAATAACCTGTAAAGGAGCTATTTAGATAGGGAAAAATATATGGAAGAGGTTAGGTGATAGATAATCTCAAAATGGGAGTTAAATATCCATAAATGTGGTGTCACTTGCAAGTAACAGAACTAGTTTCCGTAAAATCATACTCAAATGTAAGAAGAGCATTATTAGCCTATGAAGCAGAGTGACATTTTTCAAAAGAAAAAAAGGTTCATCTTGATTGATTAACTTTGTTCATTCAAAGAGGAGAAACATACCAAAAATCCTACTGCCTGCCTTGCATGCTTTAATTCATTCAAAGAAGAACCAACATACTGCGAAGGAAAAGTTAAATATATGTAAATACAGTTCATGATATATTAATCTACGAGCAATGTACCCTTACAGTACTAATGATAGAGTACCTCTTCTTTCATATTGCCGCACCAAAGTTCTATTTCTTGCAATCCAGCTTTTACATACTCCCCGTTGCTGAATGTACAACACTCTCTTTGAAGGAGAAGGCTGCAACGATGATTAAATAGAATGGTAAGTGGAGTATCTATGACTTTCTGTCTAATCTTTCTACTATGAGATACGAAAAGAATGTACCTATTAAACAGCTGAACATTTATGTAAGAGAATATCTGGTTTAGAATTCTCTGGACGAAAACTGGATGAACCTGAAAATATTCATAAGTCCACTCATCAGTTTATAGTAATATTAGCACATCACACTGTTTCCTACAATGAAACTTACATAATTTTCTTTCAGTGTACTGAGAAGCCCATTTAGGCTCTCAATTACGCCATCCCAGGGAGTGGGTGGAGAAGAACCATCAACGGACTTCCGTGGAGATTGCAAGGAGCTGCGTTTTGATGCTTGAGATGCCTAATAAAGATGGGAAGTGCAAGTATAATTAGAAGTTTGAATATGTGAAGTACATAGACCACAACCCAAATAACTCTTGAGTCAAAATACAAATAAGTTACAAGCACAACAGCTTATCACAATTTTGAGATCCAACAGAATTTTTTTTTCAAGGGCCATGAAATCAAGATAAACCAGAATCCTAATCAAAGCAACAGTGAATATGGTGCAGTGAGTTATTAAATGATACAGAGGCCCAGTGAGTCCTTGTGAGATAGGGAGAAGTGCTATTTGAGAAGAGGACTTACTTGGAGATAATTTTTTTATTAACAAGCGTCAAATGATGTTATTCATATTGTTCAGAATACATACATATATGTACACAACACACACACACACATATATATAAAACATTGTCATAGAACTTCTAGAAAACATGGTGATTTACCTGGATACATGAAGTCAGCAGTGAAGAAAGGTCCCTTTTCCAGTTATCTCGAACAATTCCATAAATCTTTTCGACATAAGCACTGAGCTGTAGCTTAAAAAGTAAAGCTGGCTGTTTTGCCTCAACCTGACGTACAGTGTCGAGACCACCAATTGCAAGGTTGACAGATGAAGACCGGAAACTCTAGAAAAAGAAGAACAATCATTTTATCAATAAATTTTCTAGAGAAATATTCTGGAATTCTGTTTTAAGTAACCTGTATATACCTCATTCTAGGCTACTAGTATGTTTTATACAGAGAGATTTACTAATGCCCAACCAATGCAGCTGTAAACAAGTAACAGTTACATGGTCTGTCTTGGAAATTCGCAGGATACGAGTAGACAAACTACTAGAAAGTTAAGACACAGGAGGCCACCTAATAAGTAAGTCAATGGTGAAATAAATGCGGGATTGTATCTTACATAGTGCATCACACCTATATATAAGTGTATATTGTATATCATATTAATCAAGTTAGAATCAATATGACTAGTTCTCTTTATTCCTTCCTCACCATTCGAATCTTCATCACTTCTCAGATCCAATTCAATCTGCATGAGAATTTGTAAGTTATTTCCGCTTACTGATGTGGTGTTACATATAATTCACTTCCTCTTCATCACAGATATTAAGCATGGTACCATTTTCAGATTAGCGTACAGAAATATATATACGATTAGTTCATGAACTATAGAAAATCATCCCTCCTAACTTCTATCAACTTCGCCTTCTGAAATCTTCTGATTGTCTGACATCGGTTCTGTAAGGGCTCTCAAAGGTTTATAAGGGTCTTGGACTACTCCACTGATGGCCTTGATGATTTAGGTTGGAAGCTCATCTTCTTTGACATGGTATCAGAGTCAACCTTTGACAAGACTATTTGCCATTGGTAAGTCAGAAGTAAAGATCACGTGTGAACTCCAAATATGGGGTCAAACGTGCAAGAGAATGTTGATTTGTTTGTTGTCCCGCATAGGTTATGTAAGGACTTCCAAAGGGATTTATATAAAGGTCTTGGGACAATCCTCCATAGTTTATCTTGCTTGTATGGTGAATGATTTGGACTGATTTGTATCTCAATCTGTTAGACATATGTTTCATTCTGTCATCTTATTTGACTTATATGCTTCTTTAATATTATGTGAATCTCTTTTTGCTACTGTTATATTTTTAACTGCTTTGGTGTTGCTATTTTTCTGTGCAATTATGTTCCGATAATTGTTCTTCTAAGCCGAGGGTCAATTAGAAACAACCTCTCTACCTCACAGAGGTAGGGGTTAGGTCTGAGTACATCCTACCCTCCCCAGACCCCACTTGTGGGATTACACTGGGTATATTGTTGTTGTAGTTTCCATCTGCTCCAGCTTCACTTCCTCCTCTTCCTTTGCATCAGTTTCTTTTTATTTTGAAGATATCTAAACTTCACATATGAAGTATGCTTTGTTCCCACAAAACATTGATATTTGCTTTCAATTCGAATCATCCAAAATATACATAAAGGAACTATGTTCCAAACTTTGTCTCTGCTTGTTCCGCAATCTATCTTTAACAACCACTAAGAGCATGCTTCAGCCTTCCATCACCACTACACCGACAAGAATCTTACAGTATCACTTTGCAACCTCAAGTGGTTTCACCATTATGAGTTTGATGGGCGCGTTCGGTCGTCAAGGACTGGTTCCAACTTAATACATAAGTTAGCAGTGCAATAAATGCACCACCATATTTTGTATATTGTGTTCCTAGTTTGTTTCTACTTATGAAACAGTTAATGACACATACCAGTACAGTTATTTCTCTCTATTTTCTATTTCCCCCCTCAGATCTTCAACATCAATAGTAGCATCAGAGAAATGTCCAATTTTGTTAAGTAACAGGGAACTCAAATAACAACTGCAGAAACTTTCTATAGAAGTGCTTTCAAATACACAAAGTAATACTGCAAAATATATAGCCAACAGAAACTTTAATTCAATAGTTTTAGGGGCTCATTTAATAATAGAGATGAAGAAAGAATCCAAATACCTGTGCCATTCTACCAAAAAATGATGTTGGTTGGGGCGGTCTACTTGGAGCTGAATCAGTAGTTTTCAGTGTATGCTGAAGTAAAAACAACAAAGTTGCACTGTTGGACAGCCAATAAGCCATGTGATTATTGTTTGTCTCATCCTGAAAATTGATATAAAATGAGCATGTGTGTTTATCATTGAGTTAGAGAGACAGCATTTTTGACATAGCAGTGCAATACAGGCAAGTATGTGTATTACACTGATGTTGTGACTCATGAACTCCTATGAACAATACAACATGATCGTTGATTTCGACATGATATTGAAAGTTACCTCTATCGCAGAACCAATCATCTGAATAAGACGATCGAACACGTTAGTTTTTTCTGCTTCAAAGAAATTCCAATTAAGTAGGCATTTGTATATGGTAAATGCTGCCACTGGTTTCCCTTCACTGAACCCTAGATCTTGACTGACACATTTGATAAGAATATCCACACTCTCCTGCAACCGAATGTTAAAGAAGATATTAGAATTAGTTGCCACGCAATCACCACATTCATACACAATAAAGTGGAGGAATTTTCCTGTGCTGTGCATTATGCCTCTGTGAATAAAACTTCTCAAAAACTAGTAGCACGAAATTAGAAAAATAACTCAATGTGTTTTGTATTCATGCAGAACAATATATGCACGAGTTCATCTTTAAGCATTGCATACAGACATAAAATTATTTTACTCTGTCCCCAAGGATTAGCTCACTTGGAAAAGGTACAGGGATTTGAGGCTTGGGTCACAAGTTCAAGCCTGACGCCAAGATAACTAAGCCTAATATTCAAGTGGAGAAGGGTAGAGGGGAATTCCTATTATCCCTGTGTTTCCAAGGTAGCGGATGGTCCTAAAGGTTGGCAACAGCTGGATTTCTCGGTATCAAAAAAGTAATTCAAAAAGCATTCTGCTCAGCGTTTAGGACTAAAAGGGAACTCCAGTGATAAACATATGCAGCTATGTACTTCAGATACTATCTTCTGCAGTAGATTCTCTTTTTTGTAGGTATAACATAACTTCTGAGAAAAAAAAGTTGCAAGGAAGGTAGTTTTCAATATGCACCAAGAGAAGTTCGGAGTGTGTCAGCACTCTTTATTTGTTCATTTCTTAGCTGCCATTATGTATTGATTATTTTTAACAAAGAAAAAGCCAGTGAATAAGGAAGTACAAGGGATAATACAGGAATGAGGGTGAAGATAAGGAAGAAGAAATATAAAATTGGAAGGATTTGAACGCCCATCCCCCACCAGAGAAGGAAAAAGGTAAGCTGTATGAACCTCTTAGCGACATCAGAGAAAAGAAATTCAATCAGTCCCATCCCCATCCCCACTGCTCATTAAATCAAAGATAATGTTTAATCCTGGTTTTTCTTTTGGGAAGATTTTGACTAAGCCATCAACTCAGTATCTGTGAATCTCACTCATACAATAGAGCTCAAACCACAAGCCTTTCAAAATAAATGTTTTTGGGGCATAGCATGTTTTAGGAACTCCAATTTTTTTTGGATATCTTGTTCCATATATTCTCAAACAGTACTAAATCAGAGAAAGATGGCAAACAGAAGGAAATCTGATTGAAAAATATTTGATCACTTCCTGGGTACATACCCGCTGCCTATCAGCCATGGATCTCCTCATAGACTCTGTACCAAACCATTTTGTTGCTCCAGCATTGGATCTCCTCATTGAATCTGTACCAAACCTTCTTGATGGTACTGCAGCCAGTGGTTCCTGAAAACGGTCATCATGTCAGAACAGACATTATGCAAAGCACCAACATGACTGTTCCTCCCTTCATCCCAGTTTATGTGACTGTATTTGAGTGCACACAGTATTTAAGATGTTAATTTAACTTATATGTTATACTAGTGATAGTGTAAGAAAACATTAGAGTATTAGTTGAAATGTTAGTTCGATAGAGAAAACATCATCTCAATATTTAAAACTTGAACACTATGAATTTGAATTCTTGAAAGTAGTGAAAGTTGTCCAGAAATGGAATGGTGTCAAACGTATTGGGATGTTCTAAAATGACAAGAGTGTCATACAAGTTGAGACAGAGGAAGTATATAACAAAGCACTAAAGGTGAATCCTTCACTTACATGATGACCGTTTTCAGAAGGCCGCAGGAGGAAAACAGAAAAAAGTAAAAAAAAAAAAAAAAAAAAAAAAAAGTGAGGAATTGCACAAGAAAGCAATGAAAAAAAAAATTGGCATTTCTATGGCATCAGAGGCAGAGTTTTTACTGCAAAACGACTTGAAGTTCTTCCAGTTGGTAAATTTAACGCTTGCTGTCGAAGAATCTGCTGGTCTTCTATATCGGAAAGTTTCTCTTCAAGCCTGAGATACAAATGTTAAGTTGAACAAGATATTCAAACTAACTTATTTCACATGATAGAGAATCCTGTATTTGAACTTGTACAAATATGATGGATTCTGTTCAAATTTTGCTCTAACAAGAAGAGAAGCTATAAAAGAAATATTGGAGAACATACAGAAGCAATATACATGGATCCGTCATCTGCTTTAGTCGAACAGATTTGACTAGGTTAAACTACAATTTGAATTTTTACCCAAAAAGTTCAAATTTTCATAAAAGCGAAAAAGCCTCTCAAGAACACTGGCTGAGTTGATATTCATGAACCCCAAGTAAACCAGCTGTGGTATTGAATGCAAGTCATAGGCAATCTATGACTTGGTTCTTCGTTAATGTCTGTAGTTACCAATTTGAACTTAACAACTGATTAATATAACAAGCATTTTTCAAGCTTGATCCACATGTTGTGACATAGGTATGGGTACAACGATAAAATACTGATTGAATTCTAGCTTAAGACTAACAGCTACAATATTTAAATGACATACAAAACCAAATTTTGAAAAGAACAAATAAGATAAGAGGCCAGAGCTGTTAAAGAAACCAAGCCATATATGTAAAACTTTTCAACCTTTGCATTTTAAGCTTCAACTCAATTATCTTAGCCTCTGCATCCAGAGCTTGCTTCAATCGCTCCTCACTTATTTTGCTTGTTTCCTCATATTTTTTCTCTGTTTCATCAATCTTCTTTTCCAATGAGTTAACAAGAACCTGCAACATATATAATAAGCATGTTAAAAGCTAGTTCAATGACTGAATTATGATAATCACACATCGGAGACTGCAATCCTGGATTTATAATCCTATGAAAGAAAAAAGTGAACAAGATTAAAAAAATTAGAAGCAGCAAGAAAACTGGCCCTGACCACAATTTCATCTCGTATTTATTGAAATTGAAGAAGAGCATCTATTAAGTAGTACATCACAATGTAAATCTAGCATCTTCACCTTGAGCTGCTCATTTTCAGCGGTAATCTTGCCTGATACCTCCTGATCTGCAACCTGGAACTCTACTTTTTCCAACAACTTTGTGGCAGCTTCAGGATCCTTCATTAGCAGCTCTTTCGAACTGTGGTTCTCTCAATCAGTATCGAATGAAAAAGATGGGAAAATAAGGATCTAAATTGGTGCGAAATTCAACAGTAGAACTAACTTAGAACTGTATTGACAATAAAATACCAACAATTGCAAAAGTTATGAGAGGATCTGGATTCAGCGGAGATCAAAATGCAATTTTGGGTCAACTACAGATTAGATTCAATTCATAGGAAGCTGAGGAGGATTGAAACAATTGAACCACGAATCTGCTAGGAGGTGTATGCAGTTATTTTTAGTAGGTATATAATGTATTAAAAATATTAAAACTTAGACCATTCAACTCCACAACTTATTTGGGACTGAGGCGTAGTTGTTATTGTTAGACCATTCAACTATGCAGAACGAAGGATGATAGCATAATTGACTTTATGCTTTAGAGAAACTATGATGGATTATCCCAGACTAATACTAAACCATATAAAAGTAGAACAAGTAAGGAAAGGCTGTTTCAAACAAAGAAACTGACATGAGTAAAATTTCATTACCTTTGCATGGCATCCTTCAACTGCCTTATCTTAGACTCGGCTTCCAGAACTTGCTTCAGTCGCTCATTACTTACTCTGACTGTCTCCTCATATTTTTTCTCTTTTTCATCAATTTCCTTTTCCAATGAGTTAACAAGAACCTGCAACGAATTTGACAAGATATTAAAAGCCAGTTCGACAACTGAATTATGAAAATTATGCATTAGAAGCTGTAATGGATATAATCTTGAGTGAGAAAACAGTGGATAAAAGAACAAATTTGAAACAACAGAAAAACTTTCCCTGTCAGGATTACTTCATGTACTTCTTGAACTTCAAATAAAGTATCCAATATCCATTAAGTAATACAACAAAGTTAAATCTCACATTCTAACCTTAAGCTGCTCAGTTTCAGCTGTAAGCTTGTTGACCTGAACCTGATCTATAACCTGGACTTCTTGTACAACAGATCCCTGTTCCACGATCTTTGTGGAAGCCACACGTTCCTTCGTGACCACCCCCTGATCTATAACCTGGGCCTCTTGTATAACGGATCCTTGCTCCACAACCTTTGTGCCAGCCTCACGTTCCTTCTTGAGCAGCTCTTTAGTTTCTTGAAGCTGAAGCCTCATCTCTTCCAATGCAGACTGTAATTTCATTGTTTCCTGGGTTTTAGCTTCCTCAAGCTTGTCCTATATAATATAGTTTCTGTCAGTTACTGGTATAGAAACAAGTTGCTGATACAAAAATAGAATCACATTACGTTTTCTGTTAATTTTCAATGCTTGTTTTACCTTGGTCCAACTCCAAAGTCCAACAATAACTACTTCATAGTGAAATTAATTTTCATCAACAATTCAATCATATATGCATCATAAGCAGAAACATGTATATGCTTTCTTTTGATTCAGAAGTTGAGCACTAAGATAGGCGATCACCAGTTCACTAAAATATTCTGTTTCAACAAACAAATTTTTGCAGAGTTTCTGAGTCCTAAACATATAAATCATATCCGAAGCATTTTCAGAAAAAGGTTAGAAATCATTGTTAGCTATAGAGGAGAACAAAATTATGCCAGATATATGATGGGGTACTGGAAAAGATGCACAATGAAAAGTCTAACATTGTGCTTAAACATTGTAGCTCATCATGTTGGAAATATCATGCATCATAGTTCAACATTTGGTCGCAAACAGAAGCCTGCATATCATGATTAAACACTAAGCACCTTACACCATTTCAACCAGCAGCGCCTACAATTTCTGAAATTGTTGACACTAAGCAACTGTCAACAATTTCTCCTCATAATAAACTAGCATCTCTTTATCATTTCCATGTTTGGTTATCGCATTGCAAAAATAATTCATTCAAAGAATAAAAGTAATTCACCATTGTCTAGGAATTTCTAAATTGGTCATTCTCTTCAGAAAATCTTTTGCGCGAGAATCATTCAACAAAGTTAATTGATATATACTTGTAGAAATGCATATCCCATCCAGGTTCTTAACTTGCATTAGATATTCTGTGCATTCTTAAATGCTATGAGCTTTCTTCTTTTCAGAAAAGTGATCCTTCAGGTACATCATTTCAAGGAGTATTTTATTTCTGAGTGAGAATCTGGGAGTGAGCCATTAGTTCCTCAGAAGTTTCTAGTGTGTTTTTGCCTTTGATAGGCCTAAGTGATTAAAGCTGCAGTAAATGGAATATATTTTCAATTCCTTAAGTTTAGGAATACAATTGGATATATGCCTCAATTATCAAGTGTAGGACCTGTAACTCACGGTGATGTGCAGAAAAGATGGGCATGAACAAATATAAGATGAACTCGTTTTCTTTAAACTGAGTGGAAGGGAAGACATTATAGATAATGAACCTTTTAGAACCTAATTATCAATTATAATACTGGTAGTAATCTTGAAAGTTAAAAGAAATATATTTACCTTCATGCGCTTCTCCACCTGTAGTCTCTGTGTCAGCTCTTCAACTTCCTTTTCCAGCTTGCTTTTGGCATCTTGGAGCGCTCCAGTTTCTTTAGCTGCCTGAATCAGAAAAGAAAATTAAGACATTTAACGCATTTATTAAGGTTTTGAACTCCAACACGTGAAATATCAATCCCAACAATGGCAGATATAGATTTACAAATTTAATATGGGGAGATCTCATGTACTATCCGTGAATTTCGTCAAAGACTCTTAAATCAATTTAAAGGAGGAAAATGATGAAGAGAGATAGTTTGCAAGATAACAGTTGAATATATAAATTGGCAACCTGCATTCAACAATTCAAGTACAAGACATGGATATTCATTTATTTAACTTCGACACATTCATGATCTTTTCATTGGATGATTCGGAACTATTTCTTATTCTGTCATAACGTCATACTGGGAGAATAATGATAAATACAAGTTACACAGATCAAGGGGCATAACAAACTAGCATGTCATATAAAAAAATTTGTGACCAATAAAGGCCAACAGAAAGAGAGGTTCTTACCATCTTTAGCTTCCGTAGTTCTTTGCGGGCCAATTTAGCTCTCCAGGCACATTGTAACACAACTACTGCTTTCTTCATCCTCCTATAATGCCGCCGTTTCACACATCTCCGCCAATCACTCTATAATCAATATAATCAAGGTAAGAAAAATTACAGCAAAGCTAAGTGTCAGTCAAAACATGTAAAATGGATTAGTTACTTGAATTCTAATTATCATAATGCTGAACCAGATCAGGATAAAAAACTGGCACTACAATGGTATGTAAAAATTCAGAAAAGACAGTACAAAATCCCTCTATTACCTGGATAAAGATAGCTGCTTTTTTTCGCTTTCTGAACTGAAGTTCATTTCGAGAAGCCATGCCCTGCAGTCCTGCTTGAATGGAAACAGCTGAAACACATAGCAATCCATAAGATCTCCTTGCAATGTACTTGCGTGCATCTTTTTGGATCCTCAGACAGGCAGCTTCCCTCCTCATGCACTCATAGAGAGCCCGTTCGGTCTGGCCTGCATAGGCATCATGAAACAGTTACAACATTTTTTTATTGCATAAGCAAAAATTTAGAGGCATTATTGAATTTAAAGGAAACCAAATCCCAGTGTCACGGACGGAGTGCACAGGACCCAGGATGTACTCACTGCCAATCTAGCTTTTTATTGGCATGTGGTCATATAACTAATATAGAAATCAAGCAGGTTCATACCCCTACAGACAGCTTGGACTTGGATTGCTGAAACTCGTAACAACAAAAACTTCTTTCGAGCGTAGTATGAGCGAACTTTTCCCTGGATTATGATAGCTGACCTGCCAAGGACCTCATTTCGGCGAGTGTCTAATTCTGCCATTTGACCAGCTCTAAGAAACACTTTTGTTTTACCAACCTGCAATTATGTAATACCAGATAGAATGATCGTCACAAGCAAAATTTTATAAACTTAAACAGAAGTCAGAATCATACCAACAGATGATACAAAATTGAGCAATGCAATACAAACAAAAATCTGATGTAACAAGAAAGTAGGAAACCTAGATTACAGGTTTCCCACAAGATTCTCAACTAAATTGCAGCAACTAAATGACCAAATACTCCAATTAAAAATAAAAAAGGCACTGAACTTTCAGAGCAGAAGGAATAAGCACGATTTCGAGTTGTCCTAATTCTGCGGAAGGATTTCAAGGATCCTGAATGGGCTAAGAAACTGTTCATAGACTAGGAATCTGGATTTTATTTGTTTCTAGATTAGAGAGATTCTATATTAGTTTAGGTAGGTAATTTATTTGTAATTTCTTGCCTAAAGGAAAGAAGAATAGGGAGATATTTTACTGATTGTTTCTTGATTTCTGGCTGAAGTATTCAGCACATCAACATAATCTCTCTTTGATAGATAATTCTTAATGATTTTTCTGCTTATGATTAACCACTACCAGAAGAACGACAACCAGTACCTGATAACCTTTGAGGCCAGATTTCTCTAAAAGTCTTCCGCAAGCAGCAACCTCGTCAATTCTATCAAGGAGAAGACTAACATGAGAGCAGAAATGTGAAAGAAAGCATGGCGAGAAAATTTCTAAATGTTAACAGACCAAAGAAAGAAATGGATAGAAACCTTGAAAACTCTTTGAATTGTGCTAATTTTTAAGACAAATAATACCTTCCATTTAAAACTTCAGGAGCAAGGACCTTAAACCGACTTAAGAATTCATCAAATGGTTTTCGAGTAGGAAAGCCAGCACAACTGATCCGAATAGCCTCCAGAACTCCCTAGAAAAGATTTAGTTGTGAAGCACCCAGTTTTGCAGAGACAGTATAATTTGTAATAGACAGAGTTGTTAAAGAGTACCCCACAACGAAGCTGCTGGAGTACATTTTGATTCTCAAAAATTTCTGGCTTCAAAAGATTATTTGGCTTCACGCAACGAACATAATGAGGCTCTGTGGCATTAAGTGTCTCAAGCAATGATTGCAATTGTTGCTACATCAGGTAGAGGGTAAGATATTTCAGAGGCATGAAGCAATAATTTAAAAAGGTTGATCAAATGCTAGAGGAAAACATACTTTAAATCGAGCACCAATAGAGGAGAACTTGGTATGTTTAGAAGAATCTTCAGGTAAAGGTGGAAACAAGCCAGAAACAAAGGGGCACTTTGAAGCAATAAGTGTTGCTTGGTGCTCTGGAACTACATAATCCTTGTTCTTATCCAAAAAGAACTCAGTTTGGTACGTGACCTGACATGAAAGAAGTCAAAACAACTTTGAGCGACACTTACTTTTCTAGGCAATAATTGCATAACCCTCATTCTGTGCTGTAAAAGATATCTTGAAGAACTAGTTTCCCTACTTACATCACCAGCGTAGTGGCAAACAGTAAAATCCGTCCGAGACAACTTTGGCTTGCTGAACCGCTTATGATCTTTAAAAGTCTGATATAGCTTTTCAGCGAAGGTCTCATGTGTTGATCTTGGGAACATACTGGCAGAAGAGCCACATAAGTAGTAAACACCACAGCCAATGAGTTTTGTGATTAATTTTGACAATTATACCAAGAGAAAGAAAAATTAGAGTAAATTAAAGAATTGAAGTGCCTGCATACCAAGCCTCATCAAGAAGAGCAATAATCCCCCCAGGTTTCTGAAAGAAACGAAGTATTCAGAACATAAGCATGGCAAAATGGAACCAAAACATATCAATACATCAACAACAACAACATACCCAGTGAAATCCCACTATGTGGGGTCTGGGGAGGGTACGCAGACCTTACCCCTACCTCGTGGAGGTAGAGAGGCTGTTTCCAAAAGACCCTCGGCTCAAGTGCAACCAAAACATATCAATAAAATTTAAAATCTATGACATCACAGAAAAATGATGATAAAAGCACACATATTGTTTTCCTTTTTTACCAGAATAACTGTGGAGGAAAGAAGTGCATCAAATAGTAATGTAACCAGCATAAGACAATTTGACATGCATTGATGATTAAATATAATTGTTAGAAAGATCTACTTTGTATAGAACTCTTTATCTGTATACACTTGTATATGCTCTTGTCCCATTTTCTGCCAATAAATCTTACTCTGTATATTTTTTCGAGAAAAGTCAAAGATGGTAATAAAATATATTCATGATCTACATCACCTTTTCTATAAGATCAAGAATATCTTGGTTATCAATGAACTCTATGTAACTCCAGTCAATTTCCTCCTTGGTATACTCTTCTTGCTCCATCTTGAAAACATGCTGGCAAAGGGAACAATAAAAGGTTTTAGTACTTATATTAGCATTTCTCAGCTATGAGAGACTATCAAATGAATGACTACACAAACCTGGTTGAAATGTTGCTGCAGTTTTTCGTTGGTCAAATTAATGCAAAATTGCTCAAAACTGCATAGAAGAAATCAATAATCATAAACAAAGAAAGAGCACCAAAAAGCAAATTGAATAAACTAGCACGAATACTTTTTAAGGCTACTCATCTAAATGTGAACTCAACAGCTAAAGTGCTTTAAGAATCAGAATGTGTGTATAGGCAGCAATAAATATAGCAGGCACAATAAACCGTATCCAAGATAATCTGGTAAAAGAGGCAGATGTTGATAGAGAAAAAAATTATGGTTAAGTTGGATCAGAGAGGAAAATGAACATTCAATTCCAAAAATCCAAAATGGCAGAACAGAACTTTCATCCAGCATTCTGCAAGAACTTAACCTCTGTGAATGATGAAAACAAAAGCATACCGGTTAAGCACCTGTTTGTCTTGAAACTCTCAAATCCATAAATATCTAGAACACCAATTGAGAGAATTGAATCGGGATCTTGGCCAATAGAGTTATTGATCTTGTTCACTATCCTGAACAATAATACAAAATTTGTATTGGGTCAAATATGTTTGGTACAACTAAACAAGCAATAAAACTTAATCACCCTGAACTCAACTAACCAATCAAACAATCTTGAGTAAACTATCTTGGCTAGAGCATCTCTACTGAGAGCTGCAGCTTCTGGATCAAGGGACTTTGTAATGGTCTCATCACGAGTGAACATGACACGTTTGCACATGGAGTCCTCAAGGGACTTCTCATCACACCTAAACCAGATTTCACCAAAATGAAATTTACTTCTTCAAAAAAAAAAAAAAAAAAGGGAATGCAAGGGTATCTGGAGACTATAAATAGAAGAAACCACTTACATGAATAGTTCAGCTGCAATCTTTAGATGGAACCGAGACTTATCATCCTTAGGTTCCGAAGCATCAGTTTCTGTTCCCTTTGCAAATTCAATGTTTCCCAAGTGAAGAATTGCAGCCACTACTCTAAAAATAGCATCCTGCAGTTGAATATTAAAACTAGAGACTCTCATGAAGTAACCCATGTATCGAAGAATGCAGTGATGCTAATACCTGCTCGTCATGACTTATCCCAACAACATCCATGGCTTTCCTTGTTGCCAGGTATTCCTCTGACTCATCCACTCCAGCTAGTTCAAAAAAATTTGATTGGTTCAGATAATGAAATGTCCTTGGGTTCCCTACTTTATATTTTTCAACATCCTGCAAGAAAAGAGAAGGAAAGAAAACAAGTAGCTCCAACTTAGAACAACATTGTATGATCCTAACTTGTTGAACTATGTGACAGCTCATCTAGATGCTTATATGGTTTAACTTTTAAGAGGAGTCACATTTATTTATTTAATAAGCTCTGACATATTGTTATGGAATATGTTCAGACAATAATATTCTATGGTCTTTATAGTAGTAGTGGCATCAACAACTTGTCCTTAAAATTGAAAAAGTAGAGCATAGCAGCTAATGCTACGGCTTCTGTGGTCATACCACACAAGGTCTATTGTACACAACTTTACTTTGTATTATTGCAAGAGGATGCATCCACATTGCTTACTTTGTAATTCTTCAAACATAAGAAGTAAATAAATAAATGAAAAACCAAAAAACTTCTCTTTTCTTTGTTAACATATTAACGGTGCTTAATTAGAAAATAGTAAAATTACATCCACAGGAGCAAGCAATAAGAATGATGTAAATCCTAATACAGGTAAAGTGATCCCCAAATACTAGAAAAAAGCATTTGCAAACATAAAGGCACAGTGAAATTACCTGAGGTGGCGCAGCACAAAGCAAATAGAAACAGTGATAATTTCTCTCAGGATCAGAAACTTGACAAACACGGGATCGTTCCAGCAGATATGTTTTGATGGCAGCACCAGATATCCTCCCCCTTTTATCAAACTGGAGCTCCACAAACTTACCGAAACGACTGCCAAAATACATGTTGGTGAAGCAAAATTCATAAGTTAAACAGAATGTACAATATGAATAGGAATAAGCATCTAAGTTTATGGTCTCCTCACCTTGAGTTGTTGTTTCTGACTGTCTTAGCATTACCGAAGGCTTCTAAAACTGGATTTGACTGAATCAAGCAAAAGTTAAAAATGTACATATATCCAGAAATGTTTTGAGGTATAGCTGATTGATTGATTGATCCATATTTATTTTGAACAGATTTTATAAAGTCAATCTTGACAAGAAAGTGGCTATCTCAAGATTCCAACAGCAACATTAATTGAAACAAAGTCGAGCAGAGAAAATTTACCAAAAGTTAACCATACCTCAAGGACTTGCTGCTCCACGCTCCTTCCCTCAGCTGCAGCTCGTCCTCCCATATACGCAAGATATTGCATAAGCATTTTTGTGCTTTCTGTCTTGCCCGCTCCACTCTCTCCACTTACCAAAATTGACTGGCTTATCCCCTCATGAATCATCTGCCTGCATTCAGAAGAACAATGTTAAAGATTATACAGTAAGTTAATATTTTGAAAGCCACTCAAAAAACATGAATCTTGCCTGTAAGCAGAATCAGCAACAGCAAAAGGATGAGGGGGCAGCTCCCCAAGTGCAACTCCTTTGTACTGTTCCATCACACTTTTAGCATATAAATGGGGTAACCGCTTGAAGGGATTCACGGCAATCAAGATACTCCCAGTGTAAGTCTGAATGCATCCAATCATATCTTAGCTTTCTCGACCAGTTTATTCAAGATATTAGAAAAAAACTTAAGGGATTGTTTGGTTGAAAGGATTAGCAAAAATTATCCCAAAAAAATCTTGCATAAAATAATACAGAGTTTGGCCGGAGGAATTAGAAAATAATCTATGCATAATTAATCAACATTTGATTGTTATATTATCCCGACATAAGCGTAGCATTTTCTTGACAGTATTAAATAATATCTGCACTGAGTTTATATGGAACTTATGTTTTATTTTATGTTAGATAGAAAGAGGAATAAGAACACGTAATTAGCAACATGTCCATAATAGTACTTGAAACAAAAATTCCTTGAAGTAAGTAGTCCCTAGACATTATGTCATGTATTATAATTCACCACATGCAACTGCAACATTATTACTCATCGCATAAAATTCCTTCATTATTATTCCATGTATTAACAATATCTGCATTATAATCCTCACATAGCTAGTATGTGAACCAAACAGCCCTTCTAATGTGGAACAAGAATGTGTATTAACATACAGAGAAAAAATATATTAAGACAAAAGTTCCCTTTAAGTAAACAGTCCCTATATAACACTCTCTGTATTATTTTCTGGCATCAACCCTTTCATTATTATTCACTGCTTAAACAGTCGCTACTTTATAGTTCCCCGCATAACTAACATGAACCAAAAAACCTTAATGCCAGAAAATTATCAAGATAATAAAAGAAATACAGTTGATTAGAAAAATGCATAAGAATCTTCCTTAAAGTTCTTACATATATTTCATTCATGTCATATCGACTTCGCAAATTCTGCAATACTCCTGGTTCATGCAGATAAGAAAGTTTTGTCATATCATCCACGCCACAAGAAGGCGCGTCAGTATCTCTTGCGTACACATTGGATAGATTGGCCGTAACCTACAAAGGAAATTCAGGGAGATTTTTCAAACACATTCAGATACCAGAAAAAATGAAAGATGTAATCCAGAGTTCGGTAGCAAGCATGCTGTAAACACTAAAAATGGACACCATTTTTAACTCATAAAGGCTTTTCCAAAAAGCTCTATACAAACAACATAGTGAACAGACCTTCACTCAATATAACAATATCTAATCTTGTTAATAATATTGCCTGTTGCGGCAAGAATTTTTTTTCTGAGATAAAAAAAATTAACTACAATAGTAGTTTTTGTAGCGGGAAACAAGAAGACATAATCACATTATCATTTAACTATTCTCCATAGGCACCAACCACGTTGATTAAACACAATACAGATAAAACAGAATATTAAAGCGTAAAAGCCAATGAAAAAGGAACTCTGAATGATATATATATAATAGTAAGCCAATTAAGGCGTATACTAGTGTAAAACTTACCGTCTTCTCTGAGTTGCAGTCCACTGTGATCTCTTCCCCATTGATTTCAACAACAACCCCATCTAGCCAAGCTACCTCTGGATCCTCAACCCATACATGAGATCCAACCACAACACTGGCAGAAACACTCTGTACAACATTTAGAATTGTGGAAGTCTCAGTCACAGCATCAAAATCATTTGTGCCTTATAAAGAACGATGCGCGTTGAAAGTATGATGTATATACTAGAGAGGAGATTTCATAAGCAAAAAGAACAAAAGAGCATGACATAGAATCAGAAAAGAAAAGAAGATAAGAGACATCAAATATACTACACATGGAATCTAAATTTGTCTACATATTTTACTCTTGAATAGGCCAATTTGACTCCCAGTAACATATGCTGATGATTTAAAAGCTGAAAGATGAAGCGTCTACTAAGGTCAGTCCAATGGAATCTTGTTTACAAAGTTTATTTATTAGGACTGGAGAAAAAAATACTTTGCAGAGAGTAAAGCCAAAACACATACATGTACTTCTATTTTGTTTCAAAATAGAAACTGCAGGGATAGCTGCTTTAATCTTTCAAAAATCTCTAACTTGGAGGTGCATATGCAGCACTCGACAGTTGAAAGTGAAAAAAGTCTTCCCTGAGTGATGAAAGTTTGGTTGCTTATGCACTCATTAGTCAATAAACAATATGGACAAGGCCAAGTTAAAATACATGTACACCTTCATGGGGACAGCTATAAAACTACCACTCTCTTATAATAAATCTTAACCCTGAAAAATATGTTCTATTTCCCTCCCATGAAAATGTATGAAACTAGATAATGGCAACAAACTATATGGCTATTGTATCCAAACGAATAAGCCAAAATTGTTCAAGAGCCTAACACGTAAATTCTTCTTGATACTTAGTGGAGGCGAGTATTGAACCATGTCGAATTATGTACTCATCTCGTCGAAAGCTTAAGTTGTTAGCTGAGACGGAGCTAGGTTAAGCCAAGGGGTTCATCCAAAACCCCTTTGGCGAAAAATTACATTGTTTATACATGGTTAAAATTATATTTTATGTATATATAGTAGATGTTGAACCTCTTTGGCTTCTTCGTGTGTTCACTTTTCATAGTTTGAACCCCTTAATAAAAATCCTACCTTCGCCACCAGTTGTTAGAACACATATATGCACTTAATTATACCTCACCATTATGTTATCAAGAAGCAATAATAACCCTTCACAAGAACAACACATAGTTTAGCTAAAACAAAATTTACCACCTTTCTTTACTCCTTCAAGAGAAAACAATACTCATACAATCCAACCACAACTGTCAACTATTTCAAGAAAAGCTCAAAACTTTAAGCAAAACCCAACATGCAAACTAAGAAATTCTTCAAAAAATTCAAGAATGTCATACCATTTCTCAAGAAACACAATGGAGACCTATCAAGACTCCAACTTTTCCCTTCAAATTCACAACCCCACAAAAATCATTGATATATTATCCTTTAAAACACCCATAATGCACCTCATTATGTAATAAATAACCCAAAATGCCTTTATAGGTGTGACCTTTGGCCTTCTCTTCAACAAAAATCCAAGAAAATGTAATAAAAAGGACAAGAAATTGAAAGGGTAATGGTTTAGAAATGAAAAATGGAAAAGAAAAATATGAGTAAGGGGTATGAAATCAATCTGTCAATATTTTGTTTTCTTTTCTTCTCACAAATTATGAATGAAAAGGAAAAGAAAACTACAACCCCTTTTGTAAATCTTCCCTTTTCCTTTTCCTATGAAAAATGGTTGTTTTTCTCTCTTTTCACAACGTCAATGATTGTGTTGTATTAATGTTTTGTTCAGGAATTTTGTTTTGAGGTTTCTAAGGTTGGTTACTTCTGTTCACGTCAAAATGCAGGGAGAATCCACAACACGAATGTGTCTAAGGAGAGAGAGATCAAATTTTTTTCAAAATTCCCATAATGCCCTTTTGTCTTTGTTACATTTGCATATTGTTCAATCCCATATATATTTATTCGTTACAGAAATTTTACATAAATTCATAGTGTTAACTGTTAAGAGCTGATTATATTTTTTTCTCTATTCTTTTTCAAATTACAAAATTACTATTAGATTGGGAAAAAGGATAAATATATCGCTGACATAGATGGTATGCAGATACCCTCCGTCATACTTTTGGGACATTGGTGTCTCTGTCATCAAAAAGCTAAAGCATATATACCCTTCACTCTAACGGGAGACTAAATAGGGACATGTGACACAATCTTATCCGTCAACCTGGTATTTAATAAATGTTAGATCAGTGGATAAGATTATGAAATGTGTATGTTCGTTAGTATAAAGGGTATATGTGCTCTAATTTTTGGACGGCAAAGGCACCAATGTCCAAAAAGTATGACGAAGGGTACCTGCATGTCATTTACGATAGTTCGGGGGTATATTTGTCCTTTTTTCCTTTTAAATTTGGCGGAATCAGGATACATCCTAATATATCATGCACGTCTCGATTTTGGATACATTTCTCAATATCCCAATACATTGCGTCTCAATTTTGGATACATCACACAACGTCTCGATACATATCATGTAAAATAATGTATCCGAGAATATGATTTTTTGTAATTTTTTCAAATGATAAGGGAATTTTAGAGGATATGGTAAAATAAGTTGTGTATTTAGATAATTTTTCCATAAATGATAATACTTTATTTGAATAGTTATTACATGTTGTTTGATAATGTATATTCACTGCAACAAAAATAATTTTTAGCGGCAATAAATATTGACATTAATAAAGAGTGCTAAAGTCTTTACCGACATTAGTTAAGTGTCATTAGAACCAATGTCGCTAAAGGCTTTAGGGACATATACAAAGAGTGTTAATTACTGCTAAAAATACATATTTAGCAGCAATTAATAATTAGTTGCCGCTAATGATCATTTTTGATGTAGTAATTGTGTTGTATCATATTATATTTTAGTAAATACAACATTTGAATAGATTGTATCATTCTACGTCGTTACATAATGTCACATATTTACAATTTGAATGATAAATCTACGAGAGAAGTTGGATACGAAATAGAGCTACTATAAAAAGGTAAAGTAAAGGATAAAATATGATAATTAAATAATAAGTAAAGACAAAATAAGAAAAAAATATTAAAGTGGCAATGCAATCAAATGCATGGTTATTATATAAAATAGGACTTTCTCTTACTATCTAATGATGAATTTAAACAATATTATGCAATAACATATAAGTAATAATAAATAAAAATACAATGCAATGTGTAACAATTATCCGAACAAGGTGTTAGTAACAAATGTGATTTCATATTAACAAAAGAATCAATCCGGATACTTAAAATGACAATAATATTGAATATTTATTCTATAGTTTTGCATTGGTTTAGGCAGTTAAATACATAATTTAATTTATTTTATTTTTCTTTAATATTTGGCCATGTAATTAATACTTATCAATTATACTTATTGTAACATGACTTTAAGAGCATGTTTAGATTGACTTTTGACTTATTTTATAATTTTAGCTTAAAACTAGGCGTATATAAACATTTTTTTAAAATTTAAACAGAAAATATTTATAAGCTATTATAATTTAAAAGTACTTAAAAGAAGTCAATCCAAATAAGCTCAAAGTACTTTCAAATTATAATCATTTCATTATGATTTATTAGTTAGCCACATATGTTTAAACGATTTCATTATGTTTTTTGTTGAATATTTAAGCAATGTAAGCACTCGTCACAAATTTTATATCATTTTCTTAAGAAACATCTTAATTAGATAGTTATATCTAACTAGAACTAAAGAAAGGCCCAAGGTAGATTTAACGCTATGCTTTTTTCATGTCGTTTATATGAAGAACTTGTCAGGGGAATTTGAAACCCACCCCACCCCGCAAAAAAAAATCATAAAATCAAGACTAAAAAATTATTTTTTTAGTGATTTTATTGATTTATAAATTTAATAATTCATCACAATTGATTCAATTTGATATTTGAAAAATGTGAACCAAATTGGCCCATATACAACCCACTATACTATAGATAATTTGATATGTGCACGCAATGTATTAAAAAACAAAAAGAACTTAATAAAATTAAAAGAAACAAATCATGTAATTAGTGAACAACATTTCAATGGTATAAAAATATCATAACCATCTAATTTGAAATAAACAACTAATACCATCAATTTGGAATAATAATCATACATAATAGTTAAATACAAAATATACTTAATAATATCTTAAATTATTTATTATTGCTCTATTCTTGGGCTTCTTAACTTAATGATGGTAAACTTAAAATATTTTATTTTTTCGCAAAACATTTAATTCAAATAGTTACTGTATGCATAGTTTATTTTGCTTCTTGAATTTATGACACTTTAGCTCATCCAATACGCACAAAGAGAATGTTAATATAGTACCTCCTCTTTACCCTAAATATTATAAGTATCACATCAAAACTTAAAATTTGATAGTCAAACTAAACAATTTTATATCTGATTTTTATTTTCAGTATTTTAAGTTCAATCTTGGCTTTAGTGGTTTCAAATGCAACGTTACACCCCCTTATAATTTAATTTTGTGACAGTAAGTCTTTAATTCTTCGGCTAGTGTTAATTTTGTGACATCCAATACTAATTTGATAAATACCTCCTCTTCAATCTTTTAGCAAAGATAAATATAATACTATCTTGTGCTCAGATTGATTTTTAATTTACGAGCAAGGATAGATGTAATAGCATTAATATGCTCAAATTAGTTCCTTTAATTTAAGAACTTTTAAAACTTAAACTACGATTCAGATCAGAAACTCAAAATGAAGTCAAATTAAAATTGTAGATCGATTTGTTCTAGTAAAAAATGTTTCAATTAATTATGTGTATTTTTTTTAAAAGTTTCCTAATTCTATGGTGGCCTTTTTTTCAATGGCAATTCAAGAAATTGTAGAAAATGTGATGCACAAAGACAAAATTGAAGTAAAAGGGTAAATAAATAAGAATGAAAAAGAAAACTTTAGTAAAGGATATATATAAATTACATGAAATCAATTATTTTCTTTGGATGATGAATGAAAAGAAAAGATGATAAGGTATATACTCTACAAATTAAACCTTAGTAATAAGTAATTTTTTTTAGCAACTTTCACATATAAAAAATATAAAAATCATATTAGTATATATGTTATAGCTATAATTTGCATAATTGCGCTTCATAACAAATTGCTATGACTATTTCACTATACATATATACAAAAGAACCTGGCTATTTCGCTATACATATATACAAAAGAAGCAATTGTATAATCTATTTCGGTATACATATACAAAAGAATCAATTGTATAATATGTATTTGTATAAAGCGAGAAAGAGAGAAAGACAAAAGAAAACTGGGCAGGGGAAGATCGTATTAGTATAATCATAAGTGTATAGGATGAAAATATATGCATTTGTATTTGTATATACAATTTTCACTCGCTTTATACAAACACAAAAGCAATGTATACATTTGTATTTGTATAAAGTGAGAGAGGCGAGTGAGAGTGGAGAGCGAGATCTGGGAGAGGGGAGAGAGGGGACGAAAATATATGTATATATACAATTTTCTCTTTCTTTATACAAACACAAACACATTTTATACATTTGTGTTTGTATAAAAGTGAGAGAGACGAGTGAGACTGGCAGCGCAACATGAGAGTGGCGAGCGAGATTCCACCAGGGAAAGGCGAAAATAACAACAGTTTGCTATGTGGTACAATTAAATCAAACTATATTTATAACATTTAATTTGAATTAATAGTTTGCTATTATATACAATTTTTCCTTTTTTTTTAATCAATAGTTTTAAGTTTAAATTTTTGGAATTATTTTTTGTTTGGATCATTTTGACTTCAAAATGGGACTTTATAGTGCGAATTCAAATTATCGTGCCCTAAAACAAATAACAAATACAAAATTGCATTTCATTTCTCTGCATACTTTTTTTTCACCAATTTTATTCTTGTCTTCCTCTTTCTTCGCTGCTTGCCGTCATTCAAGTCTTTGTTCTTATTGGTTGCTTTCAACATTAAAGTTTCTTCAAATCTCATTTTTACATTTGAAATGTTGTAAATGTGAATCGTTTCGAGTGAATAATATGTCAAAACATTTGAAATTTTGAGAGGAGGTCATATCTAAAATTTGGGACGGTTTAGAGGAGATTTAAGTTGATCGGAATTAAATAACTCCATGTTAAGCCATTAAAACTTCTTCAAAGCTCAATTTTAAAATTTGATATGCCACATTCACAAATAATATATAAAAAGACTTGAAGCATCGAGAGCAACTCATATCTGAAATTCGAGATTGTTTAGAGGAGATTTAAGTTGATTGAAATTGAAAAATAATATACACTTGTAAATATTATATAAATAACTATATGAATGTATCATGTATATACATCACTACATAATTATACATTATACATATACATGATTATATCTGTCATTTGGTCACAAAAGCAAGGGGAAGGAGTTTCTGAGGCAGATAACTAAGAATGTTCCTGAAGATATGGGAAAGGAGTTTTACCAAAACAAAGATATGTAAAGGAGGGTAAAATAGTCTTTTTAACTTGGTAGGAAAAAAATAAACCATAATGAATTTTTTTAAAAAAATAATACAATAAAATATGACGAAGTATTTACATCATGTAGTAAATAATTATTGGTTAATTGTAATTAATGACTTAATATATAGTTAGTCTTTTCATTCAGACATCAATTTAAGTTTTGCTTTAATTGAACACTTCTATTTCTTAATAAAACGTTGCGATAGAACATTTTCAGTTAAATTTTGGATTTTTTCTTTGTGTGTGCTCGTTCTTATTTATCTATTAGTAGTTAAGTTAACCATGTAATTATATCGTGTTATTTAATTATATTGTTAGGATTTTACCCTGATTTTCTTACCATAATTTAAGAATTATTTTTCCTTAAAGAAAAGATAAAACATTACCATAAATGTTTTTATTTTTCCTGAAAGGAAAATATAATATTCTTTCATATTTGGTTTATTCTTTCCTTTTAGGAGAAGGTTTTGGAGTAGGTAGAGTCCTTTTCTAATAAGAAAAGGCTTTAAGACTCTATAAATATAGGTTTGTTTCTTCTAACACAACAACAATAACATCCACAATGTAGTCGTTTAAGAGTCTTGCTTATGGGGAGATTTTCTCTCTACAGTTTTTATGTTTTTTATTAGTTTTTAATTATGTAGACCAATTGGTCATATCATATAATAATATTATTTCTTTTAGTATAGTTTTATGTGTCGTCTAATTTATCAACCATATGATTTGCAAATTGTAAGCTTCCACATGCGCCTTAATTCACCTTCATAACCCAACATATATTGCATTCGCGTTGATAAGTCGTAAAAATCCGAGCATTTTCTAGTTAAGGTTGATGTGTATGACTAAATAGATGAAATCTTTTATATGATTAACTTAAATTACTAATAGTCAAAAACAAGAATCCGATGAGCCCCTTTTCCAAACTTGTCTTCTTTTATGGCTGGCCTTGGTGAGATTGAATTGGAAGACCGAGAGGACAACGTAGTGAGTTCAGCTGTGTGGGAGCTGTATCACATGTTGCTTAGAGAGCGACATTGGGCACTTGTTCACCTTGCTATCACAGGCATTGGATATTTTGCTGCCCACAGTAGTTGTAATCATCTCTGGAGATATGTACCTGAAGATGCAGCTCTTTCGTTTGATTTGGCAACAGGAAAAGAAGCTAATGGGGAGAGATTTATGTCTGACCTAAAAACATTTCTTGACAAGGAATCAGCATGTCCAAAGATAAAACCTTGTCCGGACACAGTTAACATGTTTGCTATGGATGGTCAAATGCTGAAAGAGACCTTGAAAAAGACAAAAGATGTTGATCCAAAGCTTATGGTTTGTGATCCCATGGAGGTTGACAATGAAAAGCAATCCAATAGAATAAGAAAATTTCCTAACAGAGTTACCAAAGGAGTGGAATTACTGAGAGATGGCATGAAGGTTGTGGGTGATACTCTTTCTGAGTGTAAGAATAACCATTTCGACTCCACTGGTATTCGTGACAAATTCTTGACTCACTTCTCTCAGCTGGAAGATATGGTTACCCACTTAGTGAGCCTTGCATACAGTGGCTAACTTCTACTGGAATAGTTCACTTCTGTAAATGACTAATGCAAATCATTATCGGGTATTTGCATTGGGCCAGAATGGAATATCACTATAAGAAATTCCGGAGCCATTCAACTTCTTCACCAGTTTTATCTAACGCAATAAATTCAGATTCCATTGTAGAGCGAGCGATGCATGTCTGTTTGGACGATTTCCAAGAGACTGCTCCTCCGCCAACTGTAAACACATAACCACTTGTAGATTTTACTTCATTTGACCTGGTGATCCAATTTGCATCACTATATCCTTCAATCACTGCAGAATATTTATTATAATGCAAAGCATACTGTTGTGTATGTTTCAGATACCCCAACACACGTTTCATTGCCATCCAGTGAGTTTGATTAGGATTACTAGTGAACCGACTCAGTTTGCTAATAGCACATGCTATATCTGGTCGTGTACAATTCATAATATACATCAAACTTCCCAACACTCTGACATATTCCAATTGAGAGTCGCTTTCACCTTCATTCTTTTGAAATGTAATGCTTAAATCAATTGGAGTTTTGACAACGTTGAAATTCAAGCACTTGAACTTATCCAATACTCTTTCAATATAATGAGATTAATATAATGCTAATCCCTGAGGAGTTTTGAGAATCATGATCCCTAAGATCAAATCAGCAACTCTTAAGTCCTTCATATCGAACTTGCTGGACAGTATGCGCTTAGTAGCATTTAAATCATCAATATCTTTACTCATTATTAACATGTCATCAACATACAGAAAAACAATGACATCATGATTCAAAACGTTTTTAATGTAAACACACTTATCACATTTGTTAATCTTAAATCCATTTGCCAACATTGTTTGGTCAAATTTAGCATGCCATTGTTTGGGTGCTTGTTTGAGCCCATAAAACAACTTCACAAGTCTGCACACTTTCTCTTCTTTACCAGGAACCACAAACCCTTCAGGTTGTTCCATGTAAATTTCTTTACTCATTAAAAAAAAGAAAATATTAATTTCCTAAAGATTGTTGCCAATCTGTGTTTAAAACAGAATTACTGATTTCAACAAACTTTGCAGAAACACGAAATTACCAAAGTTTAATGAACCAGTAAGAATAGAAGAGAACATAAATTAATTCACAAAAAACTAAAATCTGTAAAACATACCAAAATCTGTAAAAGAAAAAACGAAAAAAGATCAAACCCACTGAATGCACAGTGTCCCCTTAAGGAAATTATTCCCCTCTAGTATCCGAGGTTTGATTTGGAATATGTCCTCCCAGGATAGAATGATCTCAATCACCAGTGTATTGATACCTAAATGCTGGTGTCAGCGAGCCACTCAACAGAAGTAAAGTACACAAAAAATATTTGTGCAGAAGAAGAAGAAGAAGAAACCAGAAATTTTCGTAAGTAAAAGGTCTGAAAAAAAAATGGTATTTATAGCCAAGAGGAACTCATTCCGAAAAGTTGCAACCTTTCAGAATCCACACGACCATTTATGAAAGTTTGTAACTTTCAAACGATCATGGCTGATTCTGGAAGTTGCAACCTTTCAGAACAGTCATTTCCAACGGCGGGAAATTTAAATAAAAAGGGAAAGTATTTTAAATAAAACGGGTCGCGCGGATCCGAGTCGAGTCGGAACGTTTCAATTAATTAATTAGTTAATTGAAATGTTTTGGCCATTTAATTTAATTTAAAAAATTAACTAAATAATTAAAACAAACTTTGTCCAAAAAATAATCTCTCAATCATTTTCTGAAGCCGAACAAGCGACGATGATGGCTCGAGGGGTTCCTCTTTCCAACCCTTTTAACAACTAATAGAAGTGTTTCTCTATTTAAACACTTCTATTTTTCTTTCCACCAGTAATGAGGGAGAAATGCCTTTTTACTAAAGCATAAGAGAACTTTTCAAGTTCCTCTCTTCTCATCTTTCCTCTATTTTCCATTAACTCTTGCTATATTTCCAACAGTATCCTCATAGTTTGATTATTTACGCCCAGTTGTCAACTTACTAAAACCCTTATCCATTATGAGGACTCTTAATAGGCAACATGAAAGAGTAACAGCCAACCGAAAAAAAAAAAATTAAACAGAAAGAAGATCATAGAAGAGGGTAATGTTCTTGTTAGTTATGTTTGTGACCACTTTGTGGTTGTTACTAGTATTACTGGCATTGTATAGTACAAATGAGTGACCAGAGCTGCAGGGAATGAGTTGGCTTTGGAAGCTAGGCTCAGATAGAACGTATAAGTAGGCTTATTGAAATAGAAGCCCTTAGTGAGAGAGTTTAGAAGAGCCGAGGATTCCTCTGTTTTCAGAGATTCTTGACGTAGCTGCAATCCCATCTGGATAATTAAACAAATGCGGGGATTCTATTCAAATCCCTATATTTTATTCTCCTTTCACTTTTTTTTTACACCTGACAGGAATAATTTCTTTTACTTCTCAGGAAGTATTACACAAATCCTTCTAACATAACACCAGAGAATAAGGCTCCTTGTTAAGTTGTTAGCAATCTATTGAAGGAAATAATCAGGTTCTTTCAGCAATTATGCGATAGATTAACAAAGGCCATATATAAACCAAATATATATCATGGTTGTAGAGGTGAATTATGTAGGTACTAAAATATATATGCATAAATAATATCATGGTTGATAGTTGGTTCGAAAGACAAGTTATGGATATGTAAAATTAATATAATATTTAATTTACAATTTGGAAAGCCACATAACAAATACATATATAAGTTACAAGAGAATCTATGTATTTTTTATGCAGAATAAAAGATGGAGTAACTAATATTGGGCCAGATTCGAGCTGTATCGATCTGATTCCTTACCATACTGATAGGCTGATACATGTTGTATTAATAAATATATTCTGGATGTATATAAAGATACAAAAAATATAAATACAGGAAATTGTATCCACTTGTCCTAATTTAGCTTGTATTCATTCTCCGTAATATTACGTGTATTTATTCACTCTTATATCGCTTGTATCATTCGTGATAAAAAATAATAAATTCAAGAAAATATACAACAATATAATATAAAAAGAGAAGTGGAAAATACAAAATACAAATAGTGAGAGACGGGGATGAGAAGGAAGGACGCGATAAAGAGAGAAGGACGATAGAGGGAACGAGAGAGGAGAGGGAGAGAGATGTAAACGGAATTAGGAAAGAGAGACTTAAAAAAAGTAAAGTATTGTTATAATAAAATGTAATTTTTCTAAGTACAACTATATAAAAATACATAACATATGGTTGTTATATCATGTAAAATTCCCTTTATATATTTTAAAATATATGAAGATATCAATAAATCTCCTCGATCTTCTGATTTAATATGAATTTTTTAGATTTTGGTATCTAAGATCTTTCCAAAAAATCGATTACTACTTCCGCCATCACAAGTATGCCATCACTAATAATAGAAAAGAAAAATAAGTAGTAAGTCTTTCTTGTTTACAGAGGTGGGCCCATATGTAGGTGGGGTGCAAGTTCATTCGTTAACTTTGGAAAAAAATATATATGTATATAAAGAGAGAAACTGTTTTTCAAAAATAGTCACCAATAACTATTCTAGACTTTCGTGTATGAAATTATCCGCCAGTTGTCTGTCTGTAAAGGAAGAGGTTAGTTCACAACTCTAAAAGCCGAAGATGAAGCGAGGAAGGCAGCTACAGAGCAGCAGATAAGGAAGAGATTTAGGCAACTTAATTTTAAATTGTAGGATAGTGATTAATTTTTTAAAAATTAAGTGGAAAAAAGTGATTAGTAAATAATATTTCTATGGAAAAACACAACACATTATGTAATTAAATTAAGCTCTACTCAAAATTAATTGAGTGTTAAAACAAAATAAATCACAAAAACATATATCACCATAGTACATGTCAATGTGAGTGTACTAGTGAAACATTTCATAATCAACTAATTAGTAGCAATAACTTTGCATAATTACACTTCATAAACCATCTAATTAATAGCCAATTGAGTCATAATTCAGCATAATTACACTTCACATCATCACATAAAACCTCTGATTATCCAAATAAAGCAGTAGTTACTTGTTAATTAATACTTCCTCTGTGTCATATTAGTTGTTACATTTTCTTTCGCATGTTCTTTTAGGAATCATAAATAAAAAGGGGTTTTTACTAATTTGCCCCTAACACTTTTTAGTATTGATGCATTCTTTCATACCAAATACAATACAACTTATACTAGTAAAGTTAACTACAACATAATCCCACGGGTGAAATCTGAAGAGGGTAGAGTGTTCACAGGGTAAAGTGTTCGCAGATACTTTTGAGCACCTTTGGGCTGTGCTTTCTCGAACACCTTACCCCTGAACTCACAAAGGGTAGGGGGATTGTTTCTGATAAACCTCGACTCAAGTAGAGATGAAAAGGAAGCAATAACAAAATACTGTAGCGTTCAAACCAATAAAAAGAATGAGGGACCTAGTAAGTTGAACCATACAAAATTGTATTGAGAATCTTTCCTAAAATTTATCTAAATTAAACTCTCCTCTAAGCACTCACTGTTTGTTTTTGAGCATAGGCTATCCCTTTCTCAATGCTAGCTTTCAACTCTGGCTTTAGAGCTTCCAATGCTTTTTGTTCATACTCAGTTAATCCACGGAGATCAGACAAAATCAAAGCCTCGACGCCATTCCTTCCTAGTTTAACTCTTGATGCAAAGAATGGAAGTTCTGTCAAGTCAGATTGCACGTAAGAACACTCGTAAACATCAGCATCACCGTCAAGGGCACGAAGGGAGGATTCCACAAATCTAGCTGCTGCATATGCCATTGACAGTGTTGCAGATCCTGCTCCAGCCTTTGCTTCAACGACCTCGGTCCCAGCATTTTGGATCCTCACGGTTAGTTCCTGCACTTCTTCGTCGGTGAAAGTAGTTGATGGTCTTGTCTTTGACAGCAATGGCAGAATTGTTATCCCTGCGTGCCCACCAATCACTGGGACGTCAACGTCTATGAGTCTCCGGTTTTTCTTCTGTGCAACGAATGTGTTTGCCCTGACAACGTCCAGGGTAGTAACACCAAAGAGTTTTTTAGGATCATAAACACCCTTTTGCTTCAGAACCTCGGCAGCAATCGGCACTGTGGAGTTGACTGGATTGCTGATAATGTGGATAAAGGCATCTGGGCAGTTGTCAGCAACAGCCTCAACCAAGCCTTTCACAATATTAGCATTAATGTTGAACAAGTCGTCTCGTGTCATACCAGGCTTTCTTGGAACACCAGCTGGTATGACAACTACGTCTACACCTTTCAAAGAATTGGCCAACTCAGAAGCTCCCGTAAAGTCAAAAACCTGGGCAGGAGTGTTGCAATGGCTGAGATCTGCTGCGACTCCTTTGACATTTGCAATATCATAAAGGTGCAACGATGATACTAGCGGCGACATCTTAATCAGAAGAGCTAGAGGCTGGCCTATACCGCCAGAGGCTCCAAGAACAGCCACTTTATAAGATGCTTGGGGCTGAACATGGTTCCAAGATCTCTGCCTTTCGTTTCGGGCTTTAGGAGTAATGGATTGTCGAAGAGCTGCAACACTTTCATTTCCTAGAAATGATGACTCGGATTCACATCGTACAAATGCCTCTGCCTTAAGGCCACTGAAATACCTAAGGTAGTTCCTGGTATTGTATTTCGCAATGAAGGCCTTTGATTGTAATTTTGGGCTCATTATGGAGCCAAAGGATGTAGCGGAACCAACTGAGAGAGTAGTTGCTGATGCTGCTGCCATTTCACCGACTGCAAAAAGGATCGCTGACATTAATTTCTTCTATGCATTGTAAGACAGGATTTTAGAACATACATAGGAGAAAATTCAGTAGTTTTTTACACTGATAATCGATGAATATTAATTGCAAACCACAATGAATAGATGGACAACTGGTTACTTAGTGTCGCACTTCCCGGAAATAAACTCTCCCTCTGACCAATAAAATTGATCTACTAACCATCTCAGTTCCTCGAAGAGAACTTGACCTCCTTCCTTAAATGAAATATTTCTCCCTTCAACAGTTCAAATCAATATACACTAATTCTGCTTTATATTTAATTTTGATATCTTACCAACTACTTATTCTACTCTTTACATTTCAAAACACGTTCTAAACACATTTCTACCAAACACAGTATAATGATCTACTTAAGCATTTTCTCTTAGAAACCAGCAAAGTCTATTTTTTCGGTTGTTAATAAGATTTGTCGATGAAATTAAAAGAAAAGGGTGGTCATTACTTCACGAACCCCCCTAAACCAGGGAAAAAGAAAGAAAAAAATTTCCAACTAGTGTAAAATCATCGAAAAGGAGTTTGAGCCTAACAAAGAAAAATAGTCAAATAAGATGTTTAACAAACAATGCATCCAAGTCCATACATTCATTATCCAAATCAAGTTATAGAAGACACTTTTTGAAATGTTTACCGTTTGCAAACAACTGTATTAAATCTTCTCATATGAACGGAACACCAGTAAAACATATAAGCCAACTATTCAGCTCAGCACAAAAGACAGGAAAAATACGGCATCAGCAATTTTGAAAGATTGATGACAGATTACAGAAGTGTAACTGTTCACTATATTATCATTCATATTAGACATAATACATAAACGTGTCCCTTTAACTTGGCATCAACTAACATCTATGCCTTCCAACTTTGGGTATGCATTGCACACTCAAATTGTATAAAGTTACACAAGTAGACACAAGCATCCTTCGCGTGAGATACACTCAAAGTGTAATTGAACAGTTCTGCAGAAATCCTAAAAGGACTAACAGATGAGAGAGGATTCTCCCAAAGTTAAGGCTGATGGGAATGGGGTATCCTCTTTCTTTTTTAATATCGTGATGTCTAGGCCAGCCTACATGCACCTCGATTAATTCAACAGGTACCTGCTACCTTCCACCAACATCGGTACCAGGTAACCCTCTCCACCAAACAAAGCCTGGACACATTGCGTTAAATAAATTAACTTTCTTTGTGGTGTCTACGCCAACTTGCACACACCCCAACTAATTCCATGGTACCTTCTACCTCCCACCAGCATAGGTACCAGGTAAACCTATCCACCAAACAAACCTTGGACACATTGCCTTAAAATAAATTAACTTTCTTTGTAGTGTCTGGGTCAGCTTGCACACACCTCGATTAATTCACAGGTACCTACAACCTCCCACCAACATAGGTACGAGGTAATCCTATCCACTAAACAAAGCTTGGACACATTGCCTTAAATAAATGAACTTTCTTTAATTTGTGGTGTCTGAACCACCTTGCACGCACTTCAATTAATTCCACAAGTACCTACTACCTCCCACCATCATAGATACCCAGTAACCCTATCCACCAAAACTTGGACACATTAGAAGAAATCATCTTGTACTTTTATTATTTATGTCTTTCTTTTTATCTAAAGAACTCACAAACCAAGCTAACCCCCTAAATAAATTAACTTTCTTTGTGGTAAATACAGCCTTCAATTGAATAATCAAATGAAAAGATTCAAACTTTATTCTTCTTTTCATTTTTCAAGAACCCCCTTTAGCCTAACACAGACAAAGAACATCAAATATAGCAAAATTCTACATAAAATTGACAAATTACACCAAAATGGCACGAGAAAATAATCAAAAACTCAATAAAAAATTCAAGAAAATATCATATATAATCACAATACAACACTTTGTAATCCAAGAAATAATACCTCAAATACTCAGAAATTTTACGGGTTTTTTCTTCACTTCTACCAAAGGTTATAAAATTCGGAGGTTCCGAGGCAGATAACTAAGAATGTTCCTGAAGATATGGGAAACAAAGATATGTAAAGAGGGTAAAATAGTCTTTTTGCCTTGGTGGGAAAAAAAAATGAAACTATGGTCTATGGGTGTGTTTGGCAGAGGAAATGATCAAAATGGATCCTTCATACATATGATTGAAATGGTTTTTAATATATGTAAAATGAATATTATTTTAATCCTAAGTCCTAAATTTAACTTTTTTTTTATCGATAACTAACGTCAATTTCTCAAGCTCATCCTTGTCTTCTCCTTGATTGCTGCCTCCCTTTCTACTTCTCTCTTAACTGCCATCTTAAATGGATTCCTTTTAAAAAACTTTTCTTTTTATTTTTGAACTATCTTTTGTGTAGTGTTCATTGGATCTTTAAAATAGATGAAATTTTATTTTTTCCCCTATTTGTAAAAGTTCATATCTATCGAAAATTATTTGAAATTAGGAAACTTATTCGCGCTTCAAGCGATTAAAAAGATGATAAGAAGTTAATAATTTTATTAAAATATGATACTGATAGAAGAAATATTTATAATATGTGCATATATATTATATATGTCCCAATGTTTGGTCAATAGTTATACGACTTCCAACAAAATCATAAGTTGTTATTTTGGACCAAAAAAATTATAAACTTACAACAAAATCATAAGCGGTTAAAAAGATGATAAGTTGTCAATAATTTTATTAAAATATGATATTAATATAAGAAATATTTATAATATGTGCATATATATTATATATATCCCGATGTATAAGTGATTTCATAAAGAGAAATGTTTGGTCAGTAGTTATATGACTTCCAACAAAATCATAAATTGTTTTTTTAGACCAAAAAAACTATAAATTTACAATAATAAAAAATATTGTGTAAAATATAAAACAAAGAAAATTGTGGAGAGAATATAAATAACTAAATAATGCAATATCATTCTTATAATCTTAATTAATAAGAAAAAGAAAAAAAATGAAACTAATGCACAATTTTTCAAACTCTAGTGTGATCATTTCTAAAAATTCTTACAATATCTTTATTTATAGACATTCAAGTTTTTACAATAAAGAATAAAAATGAATACAGAAATAGTCATTAACACAATTGTTTTTATCATAACAACAATAGTAATAAATAGAATTATAGTGAAAATAAATAAATAAACAAATAAGATTCTTGGCCAAAGAGAGATGTCGATTTTATTCAACTCATTGTTGTTATTTTTCCTCTTATTTTTCATCATTATCTTAATAAATATTTATATTTTTTAATTTTGCCTCCCTTTATAGTAGTATTTGTTTTATATTTTATTAATTTTTTTCTTCTTTTTCTCTTTTCCTTCTTCTATCCTACTTAATATTAATTTCTTGTAATAACAAAAACACATTTTTCTTAGGATGTTAATCATAAGAAACATAAATGGTTCTTTGTATTGTAAAAAATATCATAAAAAAGGTCGTATTTCAACATTTGATAAATATTTAAATTTTCTAATCTATTAATAATAATGTTTGAACCTTGATAGTAATTAGCATAAGACAAAGTTACAATAATGATGAAAGAACACAATGCACATACCTTTATTAGGACCTTAGTCATAAGAAAATAGATTTTTTAAAAAAAATATTAATGAATCAATGCACAATTTTTGAGCTCTTGTCAACATTCCCTCTAACTAACTGATCAACATCTAAGAGTCCTTTTTATTGTGTCTACCTGTATTACAATATCAAACCATGAAAAACAGGACTTCAAATATGAAATAAAAAGGATAATCTTGAGTGAGAGTTTCATGAAATAAAAATTATGATTTTATATGGAAAAAATAGAGGAATCTTTAAGAAAACATAAATAATTTTTTGTACTATAATATTGTTGAACATTGGTTAGTAGTTAGTATTATTACACACAAAGTTACAATAACTAATTTACATCTAAATAAAAATACAAACTTCTTGCAATAATGAAAAATTATACAAATTCAAACATACACACATATATAATCACAAACATATCTTCCTTAGAATCTTATCATAAGAAAATAGATAAAAATAAGAATACAAAATATGTGCCCACTTTTTTGAGCTCTTGACCGACACCTATTTTGTCAAATTAATCAACATTCAAGTGTCTTCTTCAGCATGTCAAGTTAACACATGGATTTGATAATAGAATAATTCTACAAAAAATAATGAAATATAAAAAATAATCTTGAGTTGAAATTTCATGAAACAAAAAACTTGTGAATTTATATTGACAAAAATGAAGAAATATCATAAAGTATATTAAATTTGGATTATGAATATGAAAACTTAAAAGTCATGAAATTAATTATATTATTAAGAATAGAAGTTTAATACATGTAAGTTATGGAGGCAAAACTTTAAAAGTATCTAAAGAAGGAAAAACATAAATAAAAAAGATAAAAGAAATACCTTTATACTAAATAGAAATATAAATTTCTTGAATTGAATAAATAAAAAAAATAAATAAATAAAGGAAGAGAAGTGACTTAGGGAAATGTTATAAATTTCATAAATGATGATATTTGGGTTACAAAATCGTAATTTCTTTTTTCAAAAAAAAAAAAAACTTTATATTGTACAGAAATAAAATATAAAAAGAACCAAAAAGGAGAAATGATATAAATATCATTAGGGAAGAAATTAAAATAGTAAAAGGAGAAAATGAGAAATATTAAAGAACAAAAATAATAGTATTAATGATAAAATAAATTAAATATGACTATTGATAAAGAAAGAATTAAATGTGACTATCTTTAATATTTTGGTGAATTTTTTGTATTTTAAAATTTTAAAAAATGGCCAAAAAACACCCAAAAAAAATAGTTTTCTAGCTCTTAGAAGCATGCCACTAAGCATGTCTAAGATTCTCCTTTATATATATACTAGGTAAATTACCCATGCTTCACATGGGATTGAACTATTTTATTAAGCTTACATATGATCATTCGATAATATTCATATTTTCGATATATATACTACATTGTCAAGAAAATTTTATTTTAAGGCAAAGCGTTCCTTTGAAATCTTAAAGTGCTATATTTTTTATTTTTATTTTTGTTATATAAATATTATGTGTCATAGATTTTAAGTATAAGAATAAAGTCTAAAAAAATCTCCTTAGAAATAGTTGGTCAGAAGTAATGAAATTTGCTAAATTCCAAAAAGTTATAAAGAACAACATCAGACAATAAAGACGAGACCAAAAAACCTCGAACAACAACACTCCCAAGTAAAGTGGAACATCACATCCACACAAGAACATAATTAACTAAACTCAAATGGAAGACCTTCAACTCCTTTCTCATGAACCTCCATCAATCTGGTTTTATTATAGTATGTCATATCATGTATATGTTAAAAATGAGCCTAAAATTTTAGTATCATAAATATTTTTCCTCATTGTCTCAGAGCAGTCATTATTATTGCTTATGTTTCATATCATCGGCCCCAACTTATTTTGAATTGAACCATAGTTATTTTTATGGTTATAGTATGCAATTACAAAGAATTAATGCAATTATCAACCAAGCAGTAGGTGACCTTTGAATGGAACTGTTCACAACTTGATGTTCTAAATCCAAATTTTGACACATAATATATTAAAATCTCACAACACAATTTTGTGAGCACTTGAACTCACAAATAATAATAAAAGCAACCTTACTTTCCTAGCAATAAAGAAGAAAAAGGAATGTTGCTAAACATATTTTTTTCAAAAGTCTATCAGGTTGTATCCAAGTTTACAGTTTACAAATTTAATGGAAATAATCCAAAAGAAAGAGTTGTTACTTCTTTACTAAAAAAAAAAAAATGGAAAACTTTATCAAAATAAAGAGTTATCACTACAGTAAAATGATCTTTAATAACAATTAATAGCTTAATTGTCGGTAAATATGTATTTTCAGAGGCAATTGGTACTCTCCTATAAATGTTCCTACAGATTATAACAACAGTGAATCTAATGACAATTAATTAATGTCGGTAAAACATTTAGCACTCTTCGTTAATGTGCATGTTTAATGTCGATAAAAATTATTTTTGTTATAGTGTATTTGGACATTTATTTGTTTCAAGAAAACTTGATCTCTTATTATGCCCAAAAAGAAGAGACGAAGAAATATGACAAATTACTTGTGACAAAAAAAGTGGACTAATTGTGTCTATACTAATATTCTAGGAAGAGGACAATGATATACGAATTGTTTGCATCTAAGAAAAAGCAATCAAAATAATATACTAACTAGGGCAAGCAAGAGAGAAATCTGTTTGGTTCTTTTAACAAACTTCATTATTGGTTCCGTATTAGTTATCACAAATTTATTGTTGTGTGCTATCAAATATAGTACAACCCACAAGCAACTTTCCCAAAAAGTTAATGAAAAAACTTGTAGAAAGGGGTAAAAGAGAGGATAAATTTTCAACCATTCTTACTGAAATTTTTAACATAGTTCAAAAAAAGTCACCAAAATAGCAAATAAAAAATGCAATAGACACAAGAATCACTATGACTTACAGTAAAAGATTAAGTTTCATGAAATATGAGGAAAAAAACTTTGAAAAATGAAACACATTTCATAAGAAGTTTAATTTATTTATATTTGAATTCTACTCTCCTATGGCAAAAAAAAAAACTTACAAGTAATAGTGTTAGAAATAATTTTTTTGTTTACTAAAGAACCAAATGTAATGAATTCAACCATTTCAACAACGTTAAGAATTGTGGAATGAGAGATGCAAGAGTAGTAATGTCACATTGCAATAAAAATTCGTTTTATTTGTTTATACGAAGAAACATATAGAAAGGAACAAAAGAGAAGATCAATTTCATTCATCTTTGCTGAAATTTTTAACAAAGTGTAAAAAAAAAGTCACCTAAATAGCAAAAAGAAATTGTCATAATTACATGAATCGCTATGACTTAAAGTAAAGATTAAGATCCATGAAATAGGAGGAACAAAACTTTAAGGAATGAAACAAACTTCATAAGAAACTTAATTAATGTGTTTGAATTCGACTACCCTAGATCGAAAAAACAACTAAAAATAATAGTGACAGGAAATCCCTCTATTTATAGATAACAAAGAGTAGTGTGAACAAATGATACAGTAAAATGATCTTTAACAACAATTAATAGCTTAATTGTCGGTAAATATGTATTTTCAGAGACAATAGGTACTCTCTATAAATGTTCCTACATATTATAGCAATATTGAATCTAATGATAATTAATTAATGTCGATAAAGCCTCTAGCACTCTTCGTTAATGTACATATTTATTGTCGATAAAAAATATTTTTGTTATACTGTATTTTGGGCATTTGTTTGTTTCAAGAAAACTTGATCTCTTATTATGCTCAAAAAGAAGAGACGAAGAATATGACAAATTACTTCACTTGCGACAAAAGAAGTGGACTAATTGTGTCTATACTAATATTCTAGGAAGAGGGCAATGATATACGAATTGTTTGTACCTAAAAAAAAATCAAAATAATATACTTGTGGCAAGCAAGAGAGAAATTTGTTTGATTCTTTTAACAAAACTTCATCATTGGTTCTGTATCAGTTATCACATATTTGTTGTTATGTGCTATCAAATATAGTACAACCCACAAGCAACTTTTCCAAAAAGTTTATGAAAAAACCCGTAGAAAGGGACAAAAGAGAGGATAAATTTCCAACCGTCCTTACTGGAATTTTTAACATAGTTCAAAAAAAGTCATCAAAATAGCAAATAAAAAATGCAATAGATACAAGAATCACTATGACCTACAGTAAAAGATTGAGCTTCATGTAATGTGAGGAAGAAAATTTTGAGAAATGAAACACACTTCATAAGAAGTTTAATTTATTTATATTTAGATTCTACTCCCCTATGGAAAAAAAAAACTTACAAATAATAGTGGCAAAAATATTTTTTTTTATTTACTAAAGAACCAAATGCAATGAATTCAACCATTTCAACAACATTAAGAATTGTGGAATGAGAGATGCAAGAGTAGTAATGTCGCATTGCAATAAAAATCCATTTTATTTGTTTATACGAAGAAACCTGTTGAAAGCAACAAAAGAGAAGATCAATTTCATTCATCTTTGCTGAAAGTTTTAACAAAGTGTAAAAAAAAAAGTCACCAAAATAACAAAAAGAAATTGTCATTAGTACATGAATCGCTATGACTTAAAGTAAAGATTAAGATCCATGAAATAGGAGGAAAAAAACTTTGAGGAATTAAAAAACTTCATAAGAAGTTTAATTAATGTATTTGAATTCGACTACCCTAGAGTGGAAAAACAACTACAAATAATAGTGACAGAAATCCCTTTATTTATAGATAACAAAGAATAGTGTGAACAAATGATTATTGTGCCTTATTGGAAATGTCACAACTCTTTGGAAAAGTTACAAGCCTTCTGAAAGGTCACGACCTTTCATAAAAGTCACAATTTTTCATAAAAATCACAATTCTTCATAAAAGTCAAAACTTTTCATAAAAGTCACAATTTTTTATAAAAGTTACAACTTTTGATGTAAAAGTTGCAACTCTTCATAAAAGTCACAACTTTTCATAAAAAGGGAAGGCTAGTGTTGGAAATAAATAAATGAAAAGGGAATTCTGGTTTGTGGTGACGCCACATAGGCGGGCCTAAGATTCTCTTTTATATACATATATATGATATATAGATTTGACTCCTTGTAGATGTCTAACAACCAATAGTTTTCACAATGAACATGAATAAAGATGAAGTCTTCTACAAGCCCCTCCTATCACAATGAGTATTCAATTTTTCTAAAGGAAAATGAAGAGTTGACAAGTGAAAAAATAGCAAAATTTCTCCATTATTTGTTACTGTTAATTTGTAATCTCTTTTGAATGAATTAGATGATTTTTGGATTAGATAAACTAATTGATTAATTCAATGAAACATGAAATTAATAGGTGAGCTTTTTTTTGCACTTTCATCGAGTCAAATGAATTTTCAGTTTCAGTTGACCTAGAAGCTAGAAGGTACTTTACTTAAAAGAAGGAGAAAAATATGTTTTTCTTTAGGCTGCAAAAGTTATGGGTGAGTTCGAATAAGCATCAATATATGAGGTGGAGTAGAATTCTCAATAAGAAAGAACATCTGTGGAAGAACCAGAGAAAGGGCGGGCAAGAGAAGAGAGAGATGAGTTTGGGAGGGAAACGTCAATTTTTTTAACAGAGAAAAGCTAAAGTTTGGGCTTAGGACCAAAATGATACATACATTTAGGACTATTTCTATCAAGTGATATATATTAAGGATCAACATAATCCAACCCCTATACATGAAGGACCATTTTAATCATTTTCTCTGTTTAGTACAAAAGAAAACATTTTTCGGAAATGTTTTTCAATTTTTTCATGTTTGGTGGAGTAAAATGTTTTGGAAAATGTTTTCCAAATCAATTCATTTTTCTCAAATTTAAGGAAAATGATTTCTCTTCAAAAATTAAGGAAAAGATTTTCCAAAACTTTCCTCCAACTTCAAATTACAATTTTCTTTGTTGAAAAATAAACTTAAAGGTTATTTTGAAAAAAATATTTTTCATCTTCAATTTTTATTTTTTTTACCCACACTCACCCCGACCCCCCCCCCACCAGCCCCCTACCAACCCCTCCCCTTAAAAAAAAAAAAAAATTTAAGTTTGTTTTTAAAAAATACAATTTCAATTTTTTATCCTCAATCCCCACCTCAACAGCGCCCCCCCCCCCCCCCCCCCAAAAAAAAAAAATTTAAGTTTGTTCTTAAAAACTACTTCCAATTTCAAATTTTTATTTTTCATGTAACACCCCATATTCTATGTGTACTAGTTTTATTTATATGACGCTTATAAATTTTCTTGTGGTATAGTTATGGACTTGATTTTTTATGCAACTAGTGACAATAGAATAGGTGTAAAGTGAACTGTCCGTAGATTTTGATGTGACCCGATTAAGTTGACGTCGATGGAAGTATTTAAACTTAAGATCATAAAGTGGTGTTTGAGTCTACAGTTTAAAGTGACATAGTGTATATAAATTTTAAGTTAAGTTAAAGGTATTAAAGTCTAGAAATGGAATAAAATATTGACGTGCTTGCTTGACTACACTTAAACTAGTAGGTGACAAGTTGCATCACCTGCTTCAATTTGTTGACCAGCCCAAGGGACTAAGTAGGTGCATCACCTACTAAGACTTTTTTGACCATGTTATTGGGCCAAGTACACTACCATCTACTTGCATTAATCTGGCCCAAGTTGAATAGAAGAATAAGGGGAAAATGGACAGCCAAGGCACATATGCTTAAGTCCAAAAAGGCCCAAGTGAAAAGTCCAAGTAGGTGGATCACCTACTTGATAATTTATGGCCCAAAATGAGTGAGAAAGTTGGCCAAAGTAAGTCCCTTTTAAAGGGATTGATATCAGCTTTTTTCAACCATTTTTACTTTTAAAAAAATCTGATTTCTAGCGCTTTCTCTCTTCTCTCTCTTAGCTTCATACAACAGCCATTAAATACCATTAGGGTTCTTGAATATTAGGGATTTCAAGCTTTTGAAAGGTATAAGTTAAGACAAGTTGAGGAGGACAACCTTTACCTTAAAGAATCCAAGTCTTAGCAAGAGGTAGTTCTGTCCAGCAAGGTAAGCTACTGCAATTTTCTCCCTTTTGTGCTTGAGTTAATTAGGACATTTGGTATGTGTTAGTGAGTTGGAAATTGTTCCTTTTACATGGTGTAATATTGGGGAAGATGTTATGGTGATTAGTGCATGTTGGGACAACTATTGAGGGGAGTCCTCGTTAAATTTAGTTATGAGCTTGTTTGAGTACGTTAAAAGTAATGTTAGCTATTTAAGTGCTCGTGATCAGAAACCATGATTCATATTTCTTTTGTTGCATTATTATGTTTAAGGATTTTTTTATGTATGTTATGATAAGGGATGTGACTGGATGTATGGAGAAGTTATGGAGGCGTTAAAGGACTTAAATATTACAGGGAGTTTTGGGAAGGACCTGATACGAAGGTTGTACAGTATATAGACGCGATTTAAGGGAAAGGGAAGGAAAGAAAATATTGGCTAGATAAATTGCATGCTTACTGATTGGTTACTATTTTGGTGAGATCAAGTAGCTCAAATTGATTGATTAGCTATTAATACTAGTCTTACAACTTATTTTATTATATATTAGTAATCTGAAGAGAAGGAGCTTAAGTCATACCTTTTGAATTGTATAGCAAGGTACGTAAGGCTTTTCGATTTCTTTTTTTTTTTGGCATGAACCCAACAATTGTATTACAAAGTAAGCTTTCTAAGTGCCCTTGGTAGTGATTGATACATAGTTCCAGTTCCTACTCCCTAGAGCAGTAAAGTGTGTACTCTAATATGAGTTTATTACTAAATGTATGTGCTTACTCTACCAAGTATTATCATGCAAGGTTTAAACTTGTTTCATCGTCAAAGTTTCCTTGGCACGTATTCCCCTTAAATAAATTGAATTGATCCTAGATTACACATGGTACGTATGTTTATATGTTGGATATACAATCTTCCCATATCTTGCAAACTTGCTTCAATTGTCTACTCTATTATAAAGTCATCTTTCACGTGTTGATATGTTCCCTTTATTGGTTATCACTCACATTGTGTTAGACTATAATGTCACCTCATAAGATCCCTACTTGCTCTATTGTACATTTTATATGTACTTACTTGGAGTATGTATCTGTCCTTAGTTGAATCTGGTTCTTCCTTGGTTCCATGTTCATGTATACCTTGTAGTTGATATTAGTTAGTAAGTACTTAGCTATCACATAGAGTTCAAATCTCTTGGCTGAATGTTAAATGCCTTCACTTAATGTGCTTCAATTTGAGATGTCAAAATTCTTACTGAATCATATAAGCTCCTAAGTATTACGTTGGTGTCGCATTTGTTTCCCATGTCATTGTTATTATCGTAAGTCTATATTCATATGTCTTCTACTACTGGTCCATAGTTCCAAGTCTCAACAATGATTATGACCACCAAAACAACAATCTCAAAAGAGATTATGATCATTAAAAGAACAATCTCAAAAGAGTTATGAATTGATAAACAACAATCTCAAATATTAAAGAATCTAAGTGAAGCAATCAATATAATTATGGGTGGAAGACCAAGAGCAAATGCCTAGCATGGGTCAATCCCAATTGGTATAGAAGGGTGGTAGCTCAGGGGCGAAAGCCTAGCATGGGCCGATCCCAATTGGTATAAAAGGGTGGCAGCTCAGGGGCGAAAGCCTAGCATGGGCCGTTCCCAATTTGTGGAATTATGAAGACAGCATCCCAGGGGTTAAAATGCCTAGCATGGGTCATCCTCTTCTACCACTGATCAGCTGGTCATTTGTATCATATGTCTTATAAAGATTATAACATATAGAAAAGTAAAGAAAGGAATGTAACATACATGATTCCACAAGTATAAGCAAATGTGGTCTCAAATCTTTATCTATTTGTATTTGATTTCACTTGAGCTCTCATTTTACATATGGTTGTATTATGCCTTACATATTCAATACATTCTTTCGTACTGACATCCTTTATTGGGGACGGTGCATTTCATGTTGCAGGTACAAGTACTTAACTAGTAGATCTCCACAATAGAAGAAAATGATATCCAGCGGTTGTTGGTGAGATCCAGATTGATTCGGGGCTTTGTCAAGTCTTTACTATGTGTATTTCTTCATAGTCGTACAGTTATGAATTCCAGTACAGGCTTTATAGACATTGTAAAACTGTCATCTGTATTCATAGTTTCACTTGTCGCATGTATCGGTTCAACTAGTCGACATGTGTAGTATATGAAGCTTCTCATTAGTAAACCTATCTGCATAGTAGTTTACTTTCTCATCGTAGGTCACTTGTAAATCATGTGTTCATATGGTACTTGTTCGCCTCACCTAGGGTTGGGGTGTGACATTTCACCCCCACCCCACCTACCTTGAACCCCCAGACCAGCCAACTACCACCCCCACCTCCATCCCCACCCCCCAAAAAGTTTGTTTTTAAAAAATATTTCTAATTTTAAGTTTTTATTTCAACCCCCCGCCCCACCCCCTCTGAAAAAAATTTAAGTTTGTTTTTTAAAAATATTTTTAATTTTAATTTTTTATTTTTTACCCCATCACACCACTAACCCCCCCCCCCAACTGCTCCAGCCCCACCCTCCCCCCCAAAAAAATTTAAGTTTATATTTAAAATATATTTTCAATTTCAATTCAAAAATCATTTTCTATGCTCTAGTAAAAATAAAGGATATTTTCTCAGAAATATTTCATTTATAAATCAAACACAAAAAAATCTTTTCCGAAAAATATTTTCTACTCACCAACGAAACATAAGAAAATAAGTCAAAAATCTACTTGTTTTATAGAAAAACATTTTCCGTCATACCAAACACACCCTCTCCCAATCTCGATCGCCAGATATACAAATATATATGTATACTAGTTACATATATATATATATTTGACAGATATACATATATAATCCGACAAATATACATATATAATTCACCTCTCTTCACTCTCTGCCCTCTCTCGCTCACCATCTCCTCTTCCCAATCTAGTTTTCCTCTCTCCTCCCTCTCTCAATATAAATACATATGTATATCAGTTACATATATAGAATTATCTGACAAATATACATATGCAATTCATCTCTCACCACTCTATGCCCTCTCTCGCTCGTCTCTCTCCTCCCTCTCTCAATCTCGCTCGCCATATATTAAATATATACGTATACCAGTTACATATATATAATTATTTGACAGATATACCTATACAATCAGACAAATATACATATACAATTCACCTCTCTCCACTCTTTGCCCTCTCTCGCTTGCCTCTCTCCTCCCTCTGACATGTAGTTACAAATCATAATTAACAAACTATAGCTATGGAGCATAATTAAGTTATTTTTGAATGGCTATATGTGAAAATTCCCCTAGAATAATTGTACTTTAAATATTACCCAAAATAAATATTCATATACAAAAATGAATTAATTTATTCAATCAGTTTATACAATATTCTTCACGTTTTAGGAGGTTTTATAGTGTTTGATATCATTTACTTGATGTTTGTGCTAATTATCGTGTAGTTGGCGAATTCTTTGAATCAGAAGAATAACAAAATCAATAGTTACTAGATTTGAAATATTTCACCTCAAGCATATTAAAGGTGCGATCTTAAAATTATAAACTCTGATCTGAAACAAATGAGCATAGAGACTTGACGAAATTTAGAAAAAGTATAGAAAGAATTTTTATCATTCTATTTTTTGCACGAAACTCTATTCGTCTTCATATCAATTATCGTATTATATTATGCCACGATCTATAAATTAAGGTGAATGATACTAATACTTTATTAAGTACTTCATCTTCATGTACTATTGGTAGCTAAATCTTTTAATGATTGCTATTTTTTTCCTTTTCGATTGGTGGTTTTATATAATTAAATGTTCTTGACTCAATATATATATGACTGAACATATTAAAAACAATGGTATAATTTTTAATCACTGAGTTTTGATTGTGACACAATTTTGAAACTGAAAATTGAAGTAATTTCTTCATTTCATGAGTACTACTCAATTAAATTACATTAATTTTTACCAACCATATTTTCTAATCAACTCAGATGCCGGAGGATTATATTTAGGAGAAAAATAGAAACCATCTTCTTTAATTAACCAATAACATGTTCCTGAGTCAAGTCCTCCTTCAGCACCACAATTTCCGCTATCTCTGTACACTTCAAATATAGCATCTTTTGTACCCCACCAAAAATGACAAAAGAACACCGTCTCACGAAACAGATTAAATCCAAACTTGAATTTAAAATCATCGTTGAATTTAGGATAATGTATTCCGAGATCGTCATTTCCAGATGCACAATGAAATTTTATTGGAGGATCATTTTTTTCAATACCATCAACTATATGACAAGTAGTAGCAGCATTTGTTTGTTGAACAAATAATAAAATTGATAAAACCAATAAGGAAGAAAAACTATTTTTCATTGAAAGAAAACTCATACTTTTATAATTAGTTCAATGATTATTTTACCTTCTCTAGTAAACACCTTTATTTATAGTTGTTTCTTTAAGCTTGTTTGAATTAGTTTTTCAGTTATGACTCATAAGTCAAAAATCATCAATTAGATTTTTTGACTAATGATTTTTTATTTATTTTTAGCATTTTAGGTAGTAATGAGCTATGGTAGTTGGATCATCTTCTAATTAATAATATGGATAATAATTTGTTCTTTTATATTCTACTTTTCTCTCTCTAATAGTCTAGGTAGCTTTAATTGGTAGTAACCATGAGATTAGGATGACATAGATTATAAGAGCCCATTTTGATTGGTTTAAAAAAGAAATTTTTAAGTAAAAAAAAATAAAAAATCAAACTTAAATAATTTTTAAATCAAAAAAAGGTCAAACTTAGATGACTTTTAAGTCAATAAGTAAATAGTCAAACTTAAATGATTTTTAAGTCAAAATATATAGATTGATATTGTCCTCAAAATATATATTCTTAGTTACTCAACTATATTTATAGTATCAGAATTTCGACCACTCAATCATTCTCATGAATTTCGATATATTTATCAAACTACAATGAAATAGAGCCACTATAGGAATTGACAACATGACATATTCATAATAAATTTCTTTTTCATTTCAGATTATAATTGGAGAACAAATATTATATTACATTAATTTTTTACCAACCAAATTGTCTAACAAAAGCAGATGGAGGAGGATTGTCATTAATAGCAAAATAGAAACCATCTTCTTTAATTAACCAATAACATATTCCTTTGTTAGATCCTCCTGTTTCATGCCCACAAGCTCCAGTTTCTCTATACACTTCAAATCTAATGTCTTTTTGACCCCACCAAAAATGACAAAAGAACACTGTCTCAAAGAATATATTTTTTTTAAACGAGAAATGGAAATCATCTTTGAATTTGGGATAATGCTTTCCAAGATCGTCACTTCCAGATGCACAATGATATATTAATTGAGGATCATCTTTTTCAATACCATCAACTACATGAACAGTAATAGCATTTGTTTGTTGAAGAAATAATAAAAATGATAAAACCAATAAGGAAGAAAAACTAATTTCCATCGAAAGAAAACTCATATTCTTAATTAATTAGTTTAATGTTTTATTTTACCTTCTCTAGTATACACCCTTATTTATAGTTGTTTCATAGAGCTTGTTTGACTTTTTTTTTTATTTAAGATTATAAATGAAAAGTCATAACTTAGATTTTTTGACTGATAATTTTTTATTTATTTTTAGCATTTTAGGTAGTGATGATCTAACTTCTAATTAATATGGATAATAATTTGTGTCTTATATTTTGCTTTTCTCTCTATAAATCTAGGTAACTTTAATTGCTAGTAACTATGAGATAAGGATGACATATAGATTAATATATTATCATGATGAAACAACTATACCAAATGATATAATCTAGAAAAAAATATTTGAAAGAAGACAATTTTCGATTGACCATAAGAAAGCTATTTGAAAATTCTACTATGAAATAATACATTGTACAATTATTACATTATAGTGTAGTAATATGTCGTAGAAAATTATTTTTCATTTTGTATTTAATGGTGAGGCCTAGTGATCAATTAATAAAGTCGGTTGAGAATATTAAGGTCTCAAATTTTAATCTCATCCCCTTTTCACCTCAAATATCCTATAAAATTAATTGAGATGTGCCAAAATTGACCCCCAACACCATAACTATCAAGAAAAAATTATCTATTATATATTTCAAGTTATCGAATTAGACTAGAAGAAGATAACATGTCCATACACACCCATACAACAACAATAACAACACCAACACCAACACCAAATGCAACAATAATACTTATGTCCCGATTTTAAATAAACCAAACTCTCCTTATTTTTTATTCAAACTTGAAACCAACAATGTAACAAAACATAAGAAAATTCATATATTTATTTGTATACAATTTTATTTCAACAAAATCAAGGTGCTAACAACATGTCTCTTATGAGTTTAAAAGGAAAAAACATTTTTTGTTGATTAGGTAGACTTTCTTTAATCAAAGGTACTTCTTTGAATTTTTTCATCCAATTTTGCAAATTAGGAAGTGAATTTTCTTCAATTAATTTGACACCTCCAACATCTTCTATAATTTTTAGCCAATGACAAATCCATCCAAAAGCTATATCCACTATTCCAATTTTTCCTCCAATAAAAAAGATATTATTTTTCTGATTTTTAAAAGCATTTTCTTCTATAATATTCAACATTTCCAAGCTGTCATTCACTGCCTTTTCTTGTTCTTCCCCTTTTGATCTAAATATCATCCAAAGAGATACACTCTGCAAAAGATTTTTAAAAGATAAAATTCATCATTAAAAATAAATGGAAAAGGGATTTGGAAAAAAACACTCTTATAATTATTATAGTGAATGTTTTTATTTATATGTGTTAATGAATGTACTTAATATAAATATAAAATAACTTATCAAAAACCACTAAATTGTCTTCTTAGAATCTAGAACTCATATATATATTCAAGATTTTGGATTTATCTATACTTAAATGTTCTCATCAAGAAGCGAAACATGACAACTAATATGAGACGAGGGAAGTGTAAAGATTTTGTATAAGCATATTAGATGGAAAAGAATCATACCTTTTGTTCAAAATAATTCACCCAAAATCTAGCCAAAGCTCTTTCATAAGGATCAATTGGTAGCAATGGATATTGATTTGGCCATATTTGATCAAGATATTCAAGAATGAGCATAGATTCACAAATTGGTTTTCCATCGTCAACAAGAATTGGAATTTTCTTGAAAATAGGATTATATTTCAAAAGCAAATCACTTTTATTTGCAAGATCTTCTTCTATATATTCATATGGTAAGCCCTTTAATTTAAGAGCCCATATTATTCTTAATGAATATGGACTTGCCCATGATCCATGGAGCTTCAAAACTTGATCCATTTCTAAAGTTTTCTTTAATTTTCTTCATCATTTAGTGTCATTTTAAAGGAATGTTATGCTTGATCAACAAGAAAGTTTTGAAATTAATTTAAGAGAAAGTTTAGAATAATGTACACTTTTTTCTTATACTATAATAAACTTTAGTTGAAGTCAAATCATAATATATTTAGTAGCTATCTTGATGAATTTATTATCGACTTTAGTCAAAGAGTACGCAGGTGAGCCCATCAATGATCATCATTATAAGTGAGGTATGGAGAATATAAAATGTACACAAACTTTAATTATCCTTATCTTGAGAAGATAAAGAGATTATTTTTGATAGACCCTCAACTCTAGTGGTATACAACTAACCCCATTAATCGTATATTCAAATTCCTTCTTATTATATTTAAAAATTTCTTTTTTTTCCTTTTCCTTTTCTATTGGGTAGGTAGATAGTTGTTAGTTCATTAAAATAGTTTTCATATTCTGGGGATTAAATTTGATTGGTTCTTTTTCTTCTTTTTTATTTGCAAATATTTGAATTTCGAATAGTTGCTTATTTTCCGATGAATTGCACAATCAACATAAATTGTATATATTTAGAAATTACATAAGAAGTATTATAACTCATTATAATTAACGAATCAAAATATTTAGAAGACATCTAAAAAAATACAATGACCAAACCAAATATGATTTCTATTAAAATGATAACTCGACAAATATATTAAAACGGAGGAAGCAATAATTTATTAAATAGTTGACAAATTAAAATTTTCAAGAAGATGACAATATCATCTCTCTTTGATTCTTTAAAAACACAAACATTTCATCATAATTAGGGAGATTCTCTTTGATGATTTGTTCTTCTTTGAACTTTTGTACCCAATTTAATAAATTAGGAAATAAATTAGGTTCCAATAATTTCACACCAATAATATCTGCAATAATTTCAAGCCAATGAGGAATTATTCCAAAAGCCAAGTCCACAATCCCAATTTTCTCACCACCAAAAAATTTAATTTCTTGATCTCCAATAAAGGCTTGTTCTTCTATGATTTTGAGCATTTCTTTTGTTTCTTCGATTGCCTTTTCTTGTTTTTCACCACTTGTGTAATACATTGTCCCGATACATGCACCCTATATAATAATATAATTGATGTCAAATTGATTTAAGATTTAACGAGATAATTTAATTTCACAGATAATTATCTAACTTTCAATTTATAATAAACATCACGAGAAATATTGAATATGATCGTATCCCAAGAACAATATATGTAGGTTGCAAAAAGTATAAATTTTACTTATGTAAGTATAGCTACATCATCAACAACTCACCTTACGTAATAACAACATGTGATACAACTTAGAAAATGAAAACTAATAGAATCTCATTTTTCGATCATCGTGATTTTTTTTTACGTGGATATTACGTAAGATAAATTACCTTGTTTAAGTAACAACCTCATGTTTTCTTTGATATATAGGCATAATAGAGTTGTTTTTTCTATCATTGTAAAGGTTACTTCCTAAAGTTGAACTTTCTTTGATATATATACATAATTGAGTTGTTTTTCTATTATATACCGCAAAATTTACCTTCTAAAGTCGAACTTTCTTTGATATATAGGCATAATTGAAATATTTTATTATTATCTATTATAAAGGTTGCTTTCTAAAGTGGACTTTCATAAGATACGCCAATTCAAATTAGTTGAGCTCCAAATCGAATATCGAACATAAGACTGGATGAAAAAACATACCTTATCTCCAGCAAATTTAACCCAAAATCTTGCAATGGATCTATCAAGAGGATCAATAGGAAGAAGTGGATTTTGAGGCCAAGTATCTTCAATATATTCAATAATCACCATAGATTCAGAAATTACTTTTTCACCATGAAAAAGAATTGGAAATCTCTTAAAAGCTGGATTATATTTCATAATTAAAGAGCCTTTATTTGTATGTTCTTCTTCTATATACTCAAATGGTATTCCTTTTAGCTTTAGAGCCCAAATAACCCTGTAAGTAAACAAATTATAAGATGTTCCATGGAGTTTTACTTCTTCCATTTTTGATAAATTCAAGAACAAAAAACTAAACTTTAACTTATGCATAAAATTGAAAGAATAGAAGCCCTATATATATATGAAATCATCATGTTATAGTTTCATGGACCACTTTGTGTTTTTTTTAAAATCAGAGTTTAAGTACTACAAAATGACGATATATAAAACTACAAATCAAATAATTTATAAAATAATCGCATATATATATATATAAAAAAAAAAAAATCTTTTATCAGGTGTTTGATATTCGTATAGGAATAAAGCGTTTCTTAACAAAGATAATTTCATACTCATCACAACTCAGTGCTCAAACTCAAAAATTCAAGATCTCTGATTAAATAGTATATGAAAGTGTAATTATCAATTCACCATGTTTCATTGGAACATCAATATTCTACCACTACTATGGCCCAAACCTGCTTAACATCGAAGTTCTGATGAGATTCAGTGCGAGAAAACCATGTTGATAACATTAGTTAACAATATGATAAAATTACAATATTTGAGCCTATGGTCTTTTGAAAACAACCTTTTAACCTTCACGAGATAATAATAAATTTATGTATATTCAACCCTCTCAGAACCCCCATTTTGTAAAATTTCACTGTTATTGTTGTATGATAAAATTACTAAAATCCAAAGACAGGATACAAATATGTTTTGTTTCTAGTTGCTACATGAGATTCCATTTCTTTTGTCCTTTATTTGATTTATTATATTGATATTATTAAATTTAATTGCACGGATCTCCTTTTGATTAAAAAAAAAAAAAAAAAGCTGGATAGAAAATATAATCATATTATTTAGGTAGAGCATGATTAATTATGAGATAATTAAGGATTTAATAAATCATAAGAAACAATTATAATTTCAGAGTTGAAATTGACATCATTCTAACTGGTCACAAAAAAAAAAAGTTTAAGAAAAATAGATTAAATCATAAGGTGATTTGTGTATATTTATTTTTTCAGACTATATATATTGTTTGTTATTGTTGTTATACATCAAATCTAATTATATTAGCAACGTTTATCTAAAAATTTCATGACTGCTATAATGTGATGTTGTTACATTTGTATCCAATCATTTGACATTTAGATCAATCTCATTAAGTTATTATAAAGAAAAAAACGCAAAAACATTGTTTAATATTTTGATATTTTATTAATATTAATCATATTAAACTTTATCTCATAAATTATTAATTAATTCCAATCATGTTTTTTAACATAAGCTGGAGGAGAATTATGACCTCCAAAATAAAAATATCAAAAAATTGTTGCTTTGGACCCCAATAAAAGTGACAATAAAAACAAGTACCACCAAATGCATGCCAATATGAAATATAAAATTAAATTCACCACCTACGTTAAGGTTTTGATCTTCAAGATCGTCATCTTTAGATTAACAATGAAAATTTTAAGGCAGTATCGTAGTTTGGAAGCATATCAAGGATTTGAACCGTATATTCAGCGGTAAGGGGGAGAGAATTTGCGGTTTGAACGAGAATAGTTAATATGACTACTACTGAAAGTATTATGACTTTGGCCATGGTGAAATTTTTATATATTTGTGTAGTGAATTAGTATATGTTTTCTATTAGTTTTATTTTTCCACTTATATATAGTTGGTATGTACGATGGTTAGATGTTGAGATGGAAATGTTAATTCAATAATTTTTGCTAATTTAAAATGTGGACTTTGAGATAGCACTATGAACAATTTAGATAGGGATATTTATTAAATAAGGTATAACTTTCATAAATTTCATAGGATAAGGACTTTGTGTATCAAAATAGTCTAGTATGGTATTATCCTTCTCTATGTAGAAGTTTTTGTAAGATAACTTACCTAATAACGACTTTGTGTATCAAAATAGTCTCAATATGGTGCTATTATCTTTTTAATTCATACAATGCTTAGGTTACCAAGAATTCGAAATCTAATTTTCCTACATTTTCAGAAGAGTTTTTGCCTAAGCCATGTATGGTATGACCAAATGAAGGTATATCAATTGCACCTGCACCACCTTTGAGATTTAAACAACTACGTCTGAGTCTCAAACTATCACATGTGATATCCACTAAGGAAATATAGAAGAGCATTGCTCATAGAGTTATTACTAGTACTGATATTGAAATGGATCGTTGTTGTAGTAATAGTAGTAGTAGTACTGATTTTTCAAGATGCATAATCCTTCTTATGTACATGACTTGGGTACTTATCTTAGTTTGCTCAAGTGTCCAAAATAAAATGAAGTAGACCATCGGGACTAGCAACAATGCAAGAAAAATAAGAGAAATATATTTTCTTCCGTTCTAAATTATTTGTTGTGTTTCACTCTTTTATAGGTATATATAAAGAAATATTCATTACTATTTTATCATCATTTATGTTTTAAGATGTAATTTGTATTAAATATTTACTCTATTAAGATATTTGTAGTGTTCAAAACAATTACTACTAAGAATAATATAAGGAAAAAGTAATTAATTTTATCTAGAAAAATAATTTAATTAAGATAATTATTCTAAAAATCACGATAAATAATTTAAGACGAAAATAAGACATACTTTGTGTCACACCCCCGAGCCTACACCCTGGACGTGACCGGCACTCGAGAATCATTGCTGGGCCCAAGCAAATCCTTGGTCTGGCTAAACTCTCAGCGGAAGACTTAATCATCAATAAATGAAAATCAAATGTAAACTTTACTCAACTGTCTCAAAAGTAAACTTAGAATGTTTTAGAAATAACATTCAACTAGCCAAAAAGACCACTCAAGTCTTTAAACATTAATAACTCACAATGAAAAATTTACCTAATTTTAAATGTGGACTTTCTTAATTAATCTCTAATGCAAACATATTATGAATTGATGTTTTCCTTATCTATATTACGTACACGTTTTGTAGGTGTATATTGTGTCAATGAATATTATTTTTATCTTATTTCTAAAAAAGTGTGCATAAGTAAAATATTATTGATGAAAGATAAATGAAAAAAGATTTTTTAAAAAAAAATCCCTTTAGTATGTGAAGTTTATCATATGTGTTCCTTCATTTAATAGTAAATGAAGGTTCGTTTTTGACATATTATGTGATAAAAATGTGTCATCAACACTCAAAAGATAAATTTTATAAAGTCATGGTTAAATCTATGTACATTATTTTAGTAGGCAAAGAGTTGGCCAGCCAAGAACCCACACGTTCAAAAGACGATGATGCAATCAAATGGATGTGAGTATACTAGGAGAGAAATGTCCTCCTACAAATGAAAAAACGAGGTTGAGATGATTTAGACATTTGAAGAAGAGATGTGCAAATGCACCAGTAAAAAGGTGTGAAAGGTTGATTATAACATATTTTAGGAGATGTAGCGGTAGGTTAAAGAAGAACTAGGATAGATAAGGGCACATTTAAAATAGACATAAACACATGGTAGCTTACTGAGTATATGACGTTACATTTGACACTAACACCTCACCTCAAGTTGATTAAAACATATTGACGTGCGACTCAAGATTTATTGTTGAGCTCCAAATTGATTATAACAGGTGGACGTGCAACTCAAGATTGATTGTTCAACTCCGATGTTAAAAAGAAAAAAAGAAAAAAAAAAAGAGTACCAGAACATTTGAGTAGCGCGCTTTTTTACAACTAACTCCCTCCCCGGTAAAACCCAAACCCCGCCGGCCACCGCCTTCAGCCTTATAAAATCAACTTTATCTTTGAGAAGTGATCAGCTCAAGATTCTTGATTTTCTGGACACCCTTTTACTTATTAGTTCCAATGACAGAAACCAGAACCTGTGAGTTTGATCATAACAACAACCCAAAGAAGAACACTAGGAGTACTGAAGAACTCAAAGATGGGTTTTCTGGGTTGCCCTATTCTGGGGTTGAAGATGGGTTATCTGGGTTGCCCTGTTTTGGGGTTGACAATGATAAAGGTGGAATCTTGGAAGATGGGTTTTCTGGGTTGCCCTGTTCTGGGGTTGAAGACGGGCTATCTAGGTTGCCATGTTTTGGGGTTGAAGATGATAAAGGTGGAATCTTGGAAGATGGGTTTGCAGCAAAAGGGAAGAAGAAACGGAGAATTTGTGAAATGGGTCGGTTGAGTGATCCATTAGTTGTTCTTGGGTCAGATATTATGTTGATGATTTTGAGCTGTCTAGACGCACGCAGCGTGGCACTGTGTCTCCTTGTATCTTGTGGATGGAGTGCTGTTGCTTCTTCTGATAAGATTTGGAGCTCCAAGGTTTGAACTTTCATCTAGTTGAATCGTCAAAGTTTAGTTTTGGTAAATTAGGGTTCATTTCATGTCAAAACTTTGTTACTACAATTGTGTTTGCTTTGTTCTATGGTTTTATTGGCGAAATTGCTCCTCAGTTGCAAATTTGTTATGCATTACTACTTAATTGGTATATAGAACTTTTACTATGTTGTAAGTTTAGGAGAAATATTGGAGAGAGAGGTGATTAAATAGAATATGATATAGTTATGCAGACTTGAGGATATGACCTTTGGTAGGAGGTTGTGGAGGATACGGATTAGGGTAGAATATTAGTAGGAAGTGGTGTGTTATCTTGCTAATCCTTCCATACTAGTAAAGCTTCAGGTGATTCGAAGCCAACCACTATGTATTGCAAGAAAGTCCTATGTGTACTTATGTATACCTAATGAGAGCCTTGAAAAGCCTAACCATTTCAGCCTTCTAAATTGGAACTTGCTAACAGGTTGAGATACATTGGAACAATGATTCAAATAACTTTTAATATTTTGAATTCAAAAATGTCGCAAACCAGATTGTGTCAACATTATAGTTTTAGGAACACTTTGTATAATCCGATGTCTTATCTTCAAATGGCCGAACTCTCACAAATAATGCAATACTTAGGGGTGACAGTAGTGGAAATAGCTAGCATGAAATTTCTCTGGCACTTACCTGCTGTGCTATTACTCCTGTAGGTTCATGTACTCGATTATTGTATTGTTTGTTTAGTTACTGTTCCTTTTTTTCAAAATGTTTTTTTCTTCCTTTTTTGTAATATTTTGCTAATAGTTTCTTCACCTCCACTATTTTTTTCAACCTGTTTTGAAATGTTTTATTGGAAACAACCTCTCTACCTCCTAAGATAGGGGTAAGGTCTGCATACACTCTACACCACTGACCCCAAGTGGGATTACACTGGGTATGTTGTTGTTATTGTTGTAAGTATAGGAGTAGCTAACAATTACATTATTGTTGGGTCAGTTTTTGCTTGCAGGTCCTCTCTGAACATTTCTAGTTGGTTTGTTGGGAAGATGATAAATTGTTGAAGGTCAATTGTCTCTTATGTTTCTTGCTCTTAATTGTTTTAGCAGGTACTGGAACATAAATTCTTCAGGGATTATTCTTAAATTGAATCTTCCTTTCCTATGAAGAACATTGGATCTTCTTCAATTTTACCGTCTCCCCTTAGAGACTATAAATTATGTAAAAAGCACATTGTCTTTGTGTATCTTCTTGCCCATTTGATCTGGAGTTTAGCCCTTTTAAAAATACACATTGCGCGCTCTTTGCTAAAGCTATGCTATGTTATCTTTAAAAAATCAACCATCTCAAAAGGAATTTTCATCCTTTACACATACTTTAAAAAAGAGAAATTATCACGTAATAACTTATAAAAGTGGAGGTAACCGTACTCAAATAGAGATGTGATGGAAACTACATTTCAGGACTGTGAGGTTATTCCAGGAGTACCATTGACCACCCACCATAGGCTTAGAAGTCTTAGATGTAAAGCTTAAGAGCAGAGTTTGAAAGCAAATGACTTGCAAACAAACTGCTAATTAGGCGGTGGAATTAAAGAGTGCTAACCAGTTAGCATTTCAAGGGAATCTATGGAAGAAGGGATCTTGGGACGTTGAGGAAAACTATGTCAATACACTTGACGACTCTAACCAATTGATTGTGGAATACGGCCTTCTGAAAGCTTAGAAGGTTAATGTCTATGAACCACGGACGGTGTTGGGAATTTGAACCCCTTCTCATCAACAACCGGCCTAAGAGAAGTACCTTTTCTTTGAGATTTGAAAATTTGGGTTGAGGAAGGGATTACCAATGTGGAAATCCCAGTTTTCAACCTCTACTATAACACTTGATGTGAGTCCACCTATTTCAGCCTTGATGGTAGGATTACCTTGTCGTCCTATAAGATTAATGGCTATGAACCATAGTGTGGAGTATGGCCTTCTGAAAGCTTAGAAGATTAACGGCTATGAACAACCACAGTGTTGGGAGTTTGAACCCCTCCTCTCCAGCAATCAGCCTAAAAGGAAAGTAAGATACTTTCTAGAGGTTGAAAAATTAGGTTGAGGTCTGGAATTAAAACGTGGAAATCCGAGGTTTCAATCTTTAGTTATAACAGCACTTGTGGGTCCATCTACTGAAGTCATGGTGGTAGGACTACCATGGTGACGTATACTTGTGAGTTGGACGGGCTGCACTATGGAATAGTCAAGGTGCATGTGATCCGGACACCATTAATGAAGTAAAGAGAAAAAAAATTGTGATACAATATGCTATACAATTGTAATACCTTTTTCTTGGAGTCGTCAACAGTTCCATAAAGGTGTGAGTTTTGCTCAGTATTTGTTGTTTCCTTTCACTCTGTTAATAATTCAGAGTTCATCCTTTGTAACATGACATCGTCTGCCATCCTGCTTAGCGAGTAAACAACAGTAAAAACTAAATAAGAATAGATAAGTCATGTGCACATTTATTTACAAGCAGATCAATGATCTTTCTTGGCATCTCTTTGTAGTGTGAAGAATTATGGCAAGGCAAAACACATTTACCTCGGATAGCAAAAGTCAATGATTTATTGAAGTTGGCGGTTTACTCACTATCCATAATGGATGGTAAACGTGTGAGTATTGGAACTCTTTCCTTAGCACTTGCACATACAATCTGTTACCTTTTTCTTTTGATTTGTCTGACATTACTTTTTCATATATTATGTCTTAGAAGCGAATAAGAAAGGAGGATTTGTATGATCATGTGTGGGAGTTCCATTTCACCGAGGTATGAGCTGAAGTGCCTATTTCATATTTCTACTTTCCAAGTCTAACTTGGGTTTACTTACCAATTTGAAGTCCATGAATAGGCATTATCCACCCATAGAAATCATGCATGGCTGCAGTGCGCACCAAATTGAGTAGGTAGAGTTTGTACGTGCTTGAGAACACTTCAAATCTGTCCGATTGAAGTTAAAATGTCCGAAATTTTTGAGGAATCGGTCACATTCTGTAGCTTTGCGAGCGGTTGGTAAGAATGCATAATATCTTGCCTTATTTCTTGTTCATTATGTTCAACCTTTTGTTCTTCCAAAAATTTACTGGTTTTATTGATGTCACTGGTCAGTTTCATAGAGCTTCTGCCAAATTGAAAACGGTTTGCTTGGTTCTGTCTCCTGTAAGTGCTATTTGAACCACCCTTGCTGCTGCCTTTGCTTGTTATTTCTTCACAGTTTAATGCCTCTTGAATCGATAAATCTTTTATTGGAAATGAGAGAAAGGAAGAGAAGGTTATTGAATTTTTTTGGTTTGACAAGAGTGAAAAAAGGAAGTGAAGGAGAAAATATTTCCCTCTTTTCCTTTCCCTAGTTTCCGTCATAGGATAAAATAGATAAGCATAATCCTTGTATAACTGCAACCTATATTTACTTCTGTCGACAACTCCTTAGGCGGCTCCTGAGTATTGGCGAATGCTCGATCCCTACTGGAACGGAACAGGACGTCCCCTGCGCCGTTATTTCCTTCCAGATGGAAGTCAGACTGCAGAACCAGATGACAAGATATGGGGTGGTCATGAGTCTTGCTACTCCATAGTAACTAGCGTGCTTGCAGATGGGAAAATAAGAGCACACTATGTGAGGATAAACCGTTTGCCGCCGATGTATGTGACAAGGAAGGAAGATTGGAGCTGGGAGATCTCTAACAACTTCTGTACCTACAGGAGCATACCAGATGCTGATAAAAAAGATGGGACTGGACCTTTGTTTCTACTTCACTAAGCCTCCACTACTTTTGCAGTAGTAGTATGTGCTTTGAAGCCAAACTATGGAAATGTTTGTCGTCTTTCGATGGAGTTTGTGTTTGTTTGAATAATTGTAACGCTGTGGATGGAAAGACTACCAGGCCTTTTGTAAAGTACATTTTGTTGATACTAATAAGTCTTCCAAGTTTTAATTGTTGCTACTTTCTACAACTGTTCATGAGCTTGGGGCTTAGCTTGGCAGTGTTCATGATTAATTCGAGTGTGAATGTTTGCCTAATACTGTCCTAACGTCCATTTAGAAGTCACTTATTAAATAAATGGTCTTTATGTGTTTGGTGATATTGCAATTATCCATAACAACATTTATTCATCGCCTTGAAATTGGGTATCTATAGAGAATATTAGGGAATTCAATCACCTCCATTGATCTTCTTGTTTTGTTTTGAGAAAAGACATTCCATCTTTCTGTATTAGTTGAGGTTATTTGCCTCTGGCATGGCATAGGTTTACCATACAAACACCATGGGATTATGTCAATTAGTAATACGACAATTTACTGTTAAGGAAAGTGAAAAAGAAGTGATAATAATTAGGAAAACAATCTTTAGCATAACTCGATATATTCAACAATAACTTCTGCTAGATTTGGCTCCTCCTAGTGTTTGAGGCAACTGGAAAAGCCACTTCCATATTGTACTTGGATAAAACACTTTGAAAAGATAGATGATGATTGAAATATTGGAGACAACGACGTCTATTCATTAAAACGATCTGAATCAACTATTAGAGAACATGAACTTGCATTGTCTCTTATAATCCCAACTCGTAATGCAGATAGGAGGGAGAATGCTAATAGCGTTGAAGCAAATCCTGTAACATCATTTTAAACATGTTGCACAGATTTTGCAGATACAATTTTATTCCAATGAGGAAAGAAATCCAAAGGGACGTATGAACTCCACTGACATGAACCAGTTTTTCGTGCCGCATATCCTGGAAGCTTTACCAGCATCTTACCAGACATCAGGACGAAGCTCTCCAGTTGCTGGTGGCATCCATTTCCCAGAGTTGTAAACACTTTCACCAACTTTCCAACCGGGAACATCCTTCATGATTCTCGCCTCTTCTTCAAGATACTTCTTCCACTCTTTAACAAATCTAAATAAGCAAAAAAAAAAAAAAAAAAAAAAAGCAGTAGGATAAATTATAACGAGTTAGACTACAATAAACAAACAGGAGCATGGAATGGAAACAAATTCAAGAAGGCTCACCTTTCATCTTCTTCAGCTTGAAGCATGGGCAAGATAGCCCTTCGGGCAGCATATTTTTCTTCCTTTATCACCCTACATAATGAAAATATTATCAGAACTTCTTCTGAAGAAGTTTGAGATTGACGGTGGTTTTGGGAACTATGGAGGTGTCAGCCAGTGCACATATTCCAAACATAAGAAGGGAGTTTTAGATATGTCCTCAGATCAAACAACTTCTCCAAGCTCCTCCAAGAACCCCGATATCAGAGAACTCTGACTCCTAAGTTTTTCAGAGCACGGATAACAAATGATGATCCAACATTGGTTAAAACACCATCAATGATGCATCTAGCCTTGATATTATGCTCAAGTGAAAGGGACCTTGGGACTATTTCAAATCCAAAAGTTAGCTCATGAATTGAAAATACTCCACTACCATATAGAAAGATAAACAGCCCACACCCTCAAACAAATGTATGCGTAAGGTGAGAAGTGACCAAGACAATATAAAGATATTAGAACAGAGACCCCCAAACCATGTGGGGCTTAACACGGGCATGCTCCATTTGGAGCATAGATGAAATAACATGGCAGTTTAACACTAGGTAATTAAACACAAGGATAGATTTGGCTCTAAATACCAAGTTGAATTATATGACTACCTTATCTCAAAACTTAAAATTATTAGAGTGAAGACATCTTTATTTATTTATATTAGGTCTTCAATCCAAACAATTGATGACTAATGTAAATAAACAACATCCAGAGTCCCACAAGCAGTGGAACTTCATCCTTTTATGAGTTAATCATATGATAAATGCTTAAACATGAGTTTACATAAAGAGAAAAGCTGGCAGCATAAAATAGATTTTCAAACATGTAGAAGGAATGACATGCATGTTGATTTGAATCATTAACAATATCATAGGTGAATTGTTCATTGTGATTTCACTAGTTACCAGCATCCCTTTGTTGGAAATATCACAGATTATTATATGACACAGGATAAAGCCAATTCCATAGATCCAATTGATACTTCTGGCTAACCAGAGATGTGAATATCTTAGCTAATAATTATTTCTAAGAAGAATTCCCCCAGCTGGTTATTCTATGTTCATGTATATGAAATATCCGAACTATATGTGATTTATCCAAATATAAAAAGAAAGAATGTGAATTCCAAATAAATTGTGTAGTTTAATCCCTCTACATTTTGGCTTATTTTGGATCATGCCCCAGCCATCAAGTAAGCCTATATCAACTGCATTTTTTAGAGCGTTGACAAAGCCATCAAAAAAGATCTGGAAAATGATTGCAGCAGTCATTTTTCAGGTTGTTTGGAATGAAAGAAACTACATGTGTTCTGATGGAATATCAACTGCAAAATTGATCATAGCTAAAAGCTAAATTTAACATGGGAAGTATGACACTATGCTAAGAGATTATCGTTTGTATTTCAAGGAGATTAAGATCATTAATTTACTAACTGATTCTCACAGTATAGAAAGAAAAAGGGGGGAGCACATAAGAAGATTCACTAGTACTATAGTTATTGGTGACAATCACAACCCTCTACAGTTGAAGATTTGTAAACTGGTGACACCTATCCCCCCACCCCCAAACCAAAAAATGCAGACAAATAAATTTTCAAGCCGATGAAAAAAAACTGGCAATTTCAGGAGTCTTGGTTTGCTAGCTATTCTGGGGACCAAATAATACTTTCATAATCACTGAGTTTCATAGACCTTGAGCACTGAGCTGTCTCTGTCTTCCACTCGAGGATGCCATAAAACCATGCTAGAAAAGAGTATACTTGCTTGGCTGTGACTCTAACCAATTCTAGCATCAAACTTTTTTCTAGGACTTATTTGGTCTATGCCTCTATGGCGGCTCTGTGTTTTGAGTCTTCAGACCTTCCTTCTCTAGTCTCTTCTTCATGATCTGAGTTCGGATTCTATGAGTGAGAAAAACTTTCAGGTTGGACATGAGAATCAGTAAAGCTCTGGCTTTGGACATTGGATTCTTGATGACGACTTTCCTCACTTTCAATCCATTGAATTTAAAGGCTTTATCATCTCCACGAGATAAATCTTTATGGTGTAGCCAAATGAATTATAAGAAAGAGATAACTAATGAAGACAACTTCACTTTTTTTATTGTTAATGAAAACTTCTCTTAGGATTATACATTCCCAATATCTCCATCCAAAGGTCCAAGGGTTTGCAATAACTACACGATGACAGTTCACCAGATCATCAAGACAGTCACAATTGGCTAGATCATAAAATAATATCCTGCACTATTTCTTCTTCTTTTTTCCTACGTCGGAGAAATGTCCTGTGGGATTCCATTCCGACTTTGGTTGGCCAAAGGTTTAAGACTCCAGGGACTATGTGTGCCCACCCATCTACAGTCTACCCTCCAACCAGCTTAAATATCCTGCTAACTAGAAACTCCATTATCTTTCACTCCATCTTAAATTCCATTTTCGAGGAAACCTATCATTCAAAAAGATGATTCATCAAATTTCTGACTACTCTAGGCAGTTTACCAAATATTCTTCTTCAGAAGATACACAACTCAAAAGGGCCATAACATGAAAACTGACATACGCAATACCTTAAAGGCTTTCCTATTAGCAAAGGAATCTTCATTAAAATTCATTCATATCTATAAGATCTACAGTCACTGCAAGCTCCAGGACAATTGCTGGAGTCTGTCCCATAGAAAGGATGGAATACATTTAGTTTGATGATCTATTATTGCTTAGCAGATACAAATCTGTTAACTGGTGTTTCCATCTCAAGCAGCTTCATAAGCACTAAAATATGTTAAGGGGATAATACATTCTATTGAACTTAACGAAAACAACTCAGAAGTTCGGATATCCAGAATGCCCCTTCCATTTGGAGCAAACTTTTCTATCTACTGTGAAAGGATCCTGATTTCGATGATTTTGGAAGTATGAGAAACAATCACAGCCAGCATGCCACATTGGGTACTAGCTTTTATTTCACAATCAGACAACCAGCAAAATAAACATTCTGGTTCTCCTCTAGCTGAAGCAGTTCTGCTGCTGATGGGACGTCCATAGGTGCAATGAAACAACTTCTTAAAGTAGCAAACACTTTCTTCAAGTCAACAAATGACAAGATTATCAATGATGGACGCATATCTTAATAGAAAGTAATGAACCAAGACCAATTTGTACTAACACGTAAAAGTAACCTACTCAAGATATACTTTTTCACAGAGTCATCACATTTCTGCTGAAGTGTACACTCATCACCAGAGATCAACACCCTTGCTCAAGGACTGGTTTCAAGTCTACCACTTTCCATTCTTAAACTCAAAACTCGGGCGTATGCTCATCATGAATCACAACCTTACATCAGAATCAGAATCCACACGTTTTAAAAACCTTTTCTTCAATCTAATTCCACTTGCCAATTCAGATGAAGTGTCAAACTTCACCTACCTTCATCAAATTAACTAAAAGAAAAAGAGCAAGAAGCTCGAATTCTTAATCAGCTCAACTCAACCAAAGCACACAAATTCAGTAACATTTTAGGGTTTATCAGGAATCACAATTAGCTATCATCCACATCATGCCCAAAAAAAAGAACCAACTTTTTCAGAAACAACAAAATATTAACACATACCCAGATCAAATCAAGCCAAAATAAACACACCCAAATGGTTTTTCTTTTCACAAACTAAAAAAACTCGATTCATACCTTCGCTTCTTATTTCCTACGCCGACTTGGTACATACCCCAAGAGAAAACACCAAAAGCAGTAAGGAAAATAGCCATAGCACTTGGACCGGTGTTAGGGATCCGGCGAGCGAATCGAACCGGTGCAAAACCGCCTGGTGGTGGACCGTCTTGCAATAAGGGCATGTCTTTCACGCTAGCCATTCCGGCTTTCTTCCTTATCATTGCCTCTGTCATTTTTCCTACAGTGTGATTTTCCTTCTGTGATGGAACGCTGTGATTTTGAGCTGCTTTTGAGGGTTACAGTGATGCAGATTGAAAGGAACAATGGAGAAGAAAACTGCGATTTGGGAAATGGTTGAGAAGAAGAAGAAGAAGAGATGATGGTTGTATCGGGCCGGGTCGGTTCAGGATATTGACCAATGGGAATTTGACACGTTAGCTTGACCCAGCGGGTGATATTGTGAAATCTCACTGCCCGGGTGATCCTAATAAATATGCTTATTTATTTTTTGAAAAGATTTAAGTGTAAAAAAACACATGGAGTCGTTTGGTGGAGTGTATTAATGCATGCATTAATTTTATGTATTAATAATCTTTTATTTGGTACTTTTTTATGTTATGTATAACTAATGCTTGCATAATTAGGGATGACAATGGGGTATGTGGGGCGGGGGTTTAAGGTTGTGTGGAGCGGTTTGAAGTGAGTTTTTTTAAAATTAATTGGAAGGGGGGGGGGGGGGGGGGGGGGCAAGTTGTGGAATGTGGATATATGTAATTTTATGTAAGTTCAAATTTAATTTTAACATTTTACATATTTTAAGCTCAACCCGCTTGCCCCCGTCCGGCTGCGCCCCATTGCCATCCATATGCATTGACCATAATTATACACTCTATTGCGTATTAAGGAATATATTACTACCATGATTTAATGTGTATTAGTAATGCAAAGAAATTAATACACGCATTAGTATGGTTAAAGACATAATTTTCCCTCAAAAACATTTCTACATCTTTTCCACCATTATTGTGGAGGATACTTTTATAAATAAATATTTTTATACAATGTCTTCTATTTTAAATGCATAAAACCAAACAACATATAAGAAATAATTAATGTATGACCAATCTTTTCTCTTTTATTTTATCTTTATACAAGCACATTATATTTATCTGCTTTAGTTTAAAATGCAAAACTTGTTAAGGGGAATCCTTGATACATGTAATTTGAAATTTTGAGGAGTTATCTATGGATTTTAAATTAAAATAGGATAAAGAGCTACATTTTAGAGGGCTGCTTAGGGCAGGCTCCATAAACTTATTGCTCTAATCCACCAAAAGAGAGAAAGAAACAATCAAAGCCATAAATATTTCGATTAATTAATTTATAAAATAGGTATAAAGTATATAATTTTTGTATATTATCTGTATATTATATACATATCTATTCAAATATAGTGTATATTTACATCATATCGAATAAATTAATTGATTGAACGATTATATATTCATAAAACTACCCCAATAAAATAAATATAATGTATACTTAATCGATGGAAAGCTACGATGCTGGCAGATGGCGTGTCTCTGCTTTTCTTTTTTATTAATGAAACCCGCATCTTTAAAATAAAATCTTGTTGAAAAAGAAAATCCAATTAGAAGAGATAAGTTGTTTGAATGATTATATATTCATACAAGGAGCGAGGAGGCAAGCCCCCCATCTTCTGCATATTTTTCTCGTTCGACATGGCATGAATTATCGAATCTACACACATAAATAGTAATGCTTTAAAAAAAGCATGATTCATTGAAAGACGCTAACTGAATAGATAGAAATATCACAAGCAAAAATGATATAACTTAATTAACTGCAAGTTGAATAAGCTACAACCTTCTCTAAAACATTTTGTATTATTCCAATGGTTGCCGTAAGAAATACCATCATAGCTCTGTAAAAATAACAACAATCAAGCCGTAAGTGGATATTTAAATAAAAAAGAGCACCTTACTATCATGAAAACGTCAATCATTACTGGCTAACCAGATTCTTTTTTACCTCAGTTTTTTTCTTTGTTGTATATGTGTTTTCTTTTTCTTCTTTTCTCTTTTTTACTTTTTATCGATTTTTCTTGAATTTATAAATTACCAACTTTTTGTGAACTATTTATTTTATAATTTTCTTGAATATGAATGATTATAGTAGTTTCATACTGTTATATTAATTAAACCCTCTTTCATAAAACCCTAAAACCCTAGAAGGTGCTTCTTGGGATCTTCTAGGCCCTTCCTCACTAAATAAAATACCTTTGAAGCTTCTTCATCCCCACTTCTCTCTTTGTTCTTCAAAACCCCTTCCATTTTCACTTTCAGCAGCATTTCTCCGTTTCAAAATGTATCGTTTTGCAGCAAATCTTGCTTCTAAAGCCAGGTAATTTGCATATTCTGTAACTTTTGTTTTTTTTTCTCATTATTTTTGGTGTTGTGTGTGTTGGAAGAGTGAAAGATTTAATTTTGACAAATACCCATTTTCTTGTTTGTACAGTGTTGCAAGAACCAGTTCCCAAAAGGTGAGTTTTTTATTGTTTTTTTTGTGTATAGATTTAAGAAGTGGTATGTTTTGGATTGTTGTTTTAAATGCTTTTGTTGTAGATTGGTGGGAGGTTAAATTGGAGTAGAAACTATGCTGCAAAGGATATCAGATTTGGAGTTGAAGCTAGGGCTTTGATGCTTCAAGGTGTTGAGCAGCTTGCTGATGCTGTTAAAGTCACTATGGGTCCAAAGGTGAAATGCTATATCAACCCCATTTGTGAATATACTCTGTTTGCTCTATTGTATGTGGCATTATTGCTATTTGGGGTTGAGTAGTTTATTACATATGATGTTCTTATATATAAATATGCGCTTAAAACCCATGAGGGAGGCTCAAAACACATTGAGCACTTCTCGTTGCTTAATGTGTGCTTTAGTGTCATCATCCATACTCTGGAAGATTTTTGTCGTTATCAGTCTCTAAGACAAACTTTTCCTTGTGAATGTGTGTTTCCTGAAAAGGCCACACTAAACAATTGATAGTTCATTTTATCGTTAAAGAATTTAATTTCTTTGTCCTTATTATAATTATTAATCTTAGACTAAACACGTATATTTGGATGTTTTCTCCATTTGCGCCTTTTGTCATTAAAGCCCACACTCTATTTGTGCTTTGTGCCTAAAGCCACAATGGACCTTAGAGTTTTTTGTGCTTTTCGCTTTTGATAATATTGTTACCTTGTTTCCAAATATGTAAAGTCCTTGTGTGTTGTCCAAAAATTCAATTGTTTGAGCCTTGGAAGGGTTACTTGTTACTCAAGATTGTAGCAAAACTCATTACCCATGGAAAAAAAAAAAAAGATTGTAGTGAAACCCATGTTATGGATCTGAATTTTGGTGAAAGAATCTTGTTTTTAGCAAATTATAGACATCTATTTTCCAATTCGTGTACATTGAATATTATGTTGATCTGATGGGTTGTAATGGGGCTTTTCTCTTTCATTTGACTTGTTCATTTGTTGGATCTAATGGTTCAAGTTCATACAAAAAATGCAAAATTATCACATACACGTGTGCTTAATCTTTTGGAAATTGATAACATGAATTCAGTTATGTAGACATGTAAATCGATTCCATCAAACATTAAATTATTGCCATTTTCAGATGCTCATATGCTTCTTATTGTATTCTGGGAAGTACTCATTAGGATTAGGGGCATATGCAACTTAAATGACATTTAGAGATACTACTCTGTTTAGGTCCCTACTAAGAAGAATTTGTTGTCCCAGCTGAAAATTATGTGTCAAGCTGTCAATAAGCTTCTTTCTCTGGTTGGCCAAACTTCCAACATTTTGGGACAACTCGTTCTATTGAAGCAAAAGTAAAATAGTTGCCTTTTTTTCTCATCGCTCCTTGCTTCTGCTGTTTGAGCTTGGAGAACACTAAGGCAGCAATACTTTCTCTGCCAACATACTTGTTGGAGATGAGAATTATTCATTACCTCCGTGTCTCCTATGTTTCTGGTGGTAACAGATTCATCATCATCGGTGACAAATGATACTAGATGCTTATTTTGTAGGGGCGTAATGTGGTGATTGAACAAAGTTGGGGTGCACCCAAAGTGACAAAAGATGGCGTGACTGTTGCAAAAAGTATTGAATTCAAGGACAAGATACAAAATGTTGGTGCTAGCCTTGTAAAACAAGTCGCCAATGCAACGAATGATGTTGCTGGTGATGGTAAGTCTTTAGGCGTCCAGTGTTGCCTCCAGTGCTGGATTTTGATGTGTCTTACTTTGTTGGACTGAATTTATGAATTTCCAGCCTACTATAATTGGTGATTCTGTCTTTTCTCTGTTTTTTCAGGTACCACTTGTGCAACAGTCCTCACCCGAGCAATATTTGCTGAAGGATGCAAGTCAGTGGCAGCTGGTGTGAATGCAATGGACCTTAGACGGGGTATTACCATGGCTGTAGATTCTGTGGTGACAAACCTGAAAAGCAGAGCACGGATGATCAGTACATCTGAGGAAATTGCACAGGTATCTTTGCCAGTTTTTGAACTTGCACATAAAAAATACTGCTTTTCTGGTACATACAATTCTCTCTCTTTTGCAGGCAACCTCCTCCCTCCCTAGAAGCCTCTAGGCCTGACCCCTCCCAACCTAACGCCAAAAAAAAAAAAAAGAAGAGAAAGAAAAGAAAATAAACAGTGAAAAGGAACTCATAGGGAAGCAGTACTAGTAGAAGGAGAATAAGGCAGAAGTAAAAGATCTCCCGGGAAAGTAGATTTAATAATGCACTGAAGAGTTCTGTGTAACTTCTTCTTTGCTTAAGTGATACACTTCTTCCCATAAGATTTTGGTATTGTAACTTTTGATAGGTTGGGACTATCTCTGCAAATGGAGAAAGAGTAATTGGCGACCTAATTGCAAGGGCTATGGAGAAAGTAGGCAAGGAGGGAGTCATCACTATTCAAGTAAGTAATCCTATTGTCTATCTATGTATGCAATCTCTGTATGCATCTTTTGGTCACTGTGGTCCTAACTTATCTATATGAGCTTTAAAATGAAGCTTGATTTCAATATGCTCTTGGGATGTGGCTGGAGCTGAAGTAGAAGATATCTTTGCCGAGTTTTACTAATTGATACCTGAGAATTTGGGCTAGAAATCAAGCATATGGGATTTTGATAAATTATTTTGTTGCCCAGTTATGAAAAACATCTTGTCATAGTCCAATTTGTATCTATTTGTTATACACTTTGGCTAATTTGTGGGAAACTTGTTACTGTAATGATGTGTAGCTAACTCATTTCTACTATCACACAGGACGGGAAGACATTGCTTAATGAGTTGGATGTTGTTGAAGGGATGAAGTTGGATAGAGGTTACATATCACCATACTTCATCACAAATCAGAAGAATCAGAAATGTGTATGTTTTTGGCTTGCTAATCTTAGTTAAGCTCACATGAGTTTGCTCGCTGTGCCAACATTCTTTACATATTTCGCACCATTGTCTTGTTTAAGACTCACTATTCTCCTGATGTCTGGCAGGAACTGGATAACCCACTAATTCTGATTCATGAGAAAAAGATCTCAAGCGTTAATGCTGTTGTGAAAGCATTGGAGTTAGCTCTAAAGGTGATCCTCTTACTGAGATTATCAATTTGGTGTCTATGAGATTGATCATGTTGCTGTCTATCTTACTCTTGCAGTCTTATTTCATCTATGCAGAGACAAAGGCCCCTCTTAATTGTGGCTGAAGATGTGGACAATGAAGCACTCGCCACTCTTATTTTGAACAAACTCCGTGCTGGAATCAAGGTATGCTGATCAGTGATCAGTATTTCCTGTTCTGTTGTTCGACTTCTCCTCAGTCTGGTGATTATGTATTGTCTGTAAATGTCTACAGGTTTGTGCCATCAAAGCACCAGGCTTTGGTGAAAACAGGAAAGCGTATTTGCAAGATCTTGCTATTTTAACTGGAGGCCAAGTGAGAACTGTTCTACTGTGCTCATGTATGAGATAGTTGATATTTGTCTTAATGATACCTAACCAACGTGTATTACTACTTGTATGGTAGGTCATAACAGAAGAGCTTGGACTGAACATTGAAAATTTGGAGTTCGAGATGCTGGGAACAAGTAAAGAGGTATTTTTGCTGCGTGATTTGGCTGTAGTTGTTTCTTTTACTATGTATGTTTTCTTTTGAATATATAAGTGCATGAGAAAATTGTGCATAATGTGATACGTGTTTGGTATTTCTAGTGAGTTATATGCTGGGTAGGGGGGATCGACTTTATCTATGTGTCTCCTACTGTTAAGTTTACTCATGCTTTCCTTTTCCTAGGCGACTATCTCTAAGGATGATACTGTCATCCTTGATGGTGCTGGTGAGAAGAAGTCCATAGAGGAACGATGTGAACTGGTTCGTCTTGCTTACTTTTTCACCAATATCGGTAAAAGCACTGTACTTCAGCATGGAGTTGAGCATATACTCGTGCACTTTGTATATGCAGATTAGATCAACCATTGAACAGAGCACATCTGACTATGACAAGGAGAAGTTGCAGGAAAGACTAGCTAAGCTTTCAGGGGGTGTTGCTGTGTTAAAGGTATGCCTTTGTTTGCAACTTGTGTAAATTCAGTTCTAAAGAAGAATTCAAACTTTTCTATTAGAGGAAAGAAGTTGCAACTGTTAATTCGGACTCGTTATTATAATATGCCATCACAGTATGTGTACTAATTTTCAGATTGGAGGTGCCAGTGAAGCTGAGGTTGGTGAAAAGAAAGATAGAGTAACTGATGCTTTGAATGCCACAAAGGCTGCAGTGGAGGAAGGAATAGTTCCAGGTTAATATGTCTCTGAATTCGTAGCAAAATGGGAAGAGCCAATTAGTCGGAGATTATTGATCCTTTTGTCTTGCAGGTGGTGGTGTTGCTCTTCTTTATGCAGCAAGAGAATTGGATAATTTGACAACAGCCAATTTTGACCAGAAGATTGGTGTACAAATTATTCAGAATGCTCTGAAGGTTTGCTGTACTCCTTTTTAACCCTGCTAATTAGCTTCTTAGAAATAGAGTAATTTCACTCGAGGTATATCTTGTGTTAAATGACTTGTGACTTGGTTGAACTTGTGTTTGCAGACACCAGTACATACAATAGCCTCTAACGCAGGAGTAGAGGGTGCTGTCGTGGTTGGCAAACTGTTGGATCAGGGCAACCTTGATCTTGGATATGATGCGGCCAAGGGTGAATATGTAGATATGATAAAGGCAGGGATCATCGATCCAGTGAAAGTGATTAGGACAGCTTTGGTTGATGCTGCCAGGTTAGCATATCACCCCCTTCCTATTTTCTTGTTCTTTCGTCGTTAAGACATTGGCCTCACATTCTTGCTAACTTCCCTTTTTGTGTTGTGTTCTATGCAGCGTCTCGTCTCTCTTGACCACAACTGAAGCAGTTGTTGTCGAGCTTCCTAAGGATGAGAAGGAATCTCCTGCAATGGGTGGCGGTATGGGTGGTGGTATGGGTGGCATGGACTTCTAATGGAAAAGCCAAGAACAGTAATTGCAGCTGCCTGACACACATTTGTTTAGAACAAAGCAAAAAAATAAATTTAGAGTTTCCTATTTTGATGAATCGTTACGATAGAAAACGTGCCTATTGTATCAATAGCAAGAGAGACCATTGTGAATTCATGTTTTTGTAGGTTCAAAATTTGTAGTCTTCATTTGAATACGCAGCTTTTTGGTTAACAAAATGTAGGTCCATTTCAGTGTTTCTTTTGGTGTCCGTTCTGGTTTTACTATTATTTTGAGGTGATGAATTTATACCTGTTCTACTGTCCTTTTTCGGAACGTTTTGACTAGGGAGATCGAAGCTTTCAAAGCAACGTTTTTTAGCAGCAAGCTATGGTCTATTTTTCCCGCGATTGAGATTGACAAATGAGAAACATTTAGACTCAATAGTGCACCCGTGACCAAAATTAATAGCATCAGATTAAGGTGTCCAAATACAAGATTGGTTAATTATAAATTGGACCCTATTATTGTTGAAGAATTCTGAATATTACAAATATATTATAACCTACTATATTGACGGTATGGACATTTTTGAAAATTTTGAGCGATAGTTTTATAGAATTTTGACTCTTTTTCTGTTTATCATTTTATGTTTGGTAAAACTGATCCTCATTCACAATACTGCCTAATTGGAATGTTATGGCTAAGATGGATTTTAATTTTAACATTTTAGAGATCAAATAAATGTAAATAAGTTACCAATTTTCACACTATATTAATCAATTATTCATATGTAGAGTTCTCAAAAAGGGCCGGTCCAAGCCTCGTAGGCAAACAAATTTGAAGGGCTTGGGGAGGCTAGCCCTTCATTCAAAAGGGCCTGAAAATGTTCAACCCAACTCAATCCTAGAAGGGCCGACGGCCGGGGCGGGCTAGCCTTTTTTTTTCTTGTCAAACTTAAAATCCTATAATATCATGAAAATGAAAAGATTTTCAAATCAAATATGACAAATAGGGGTGTACATGACCAGGTTGGTTCGGATTTTTCAAATATCAAATCAAACCATTTGTGTAAAAATTTTAAATTTATAAACCAAATCAAACTAATAAAATTCAGATTTTTTTAGGTTTTTCAACCTCGGGTTGGTTTGGATTTTTCAAATACCAAACCACTGCATCGAATTTTTAAATTTATAAATCAAACCAAACTAATAAACCTCAGATATTTTCAAAACTTTGGATTTTTTTGATAAAAGTTTGCATACAAACATATAATTAACTTGTGCTCCAAATATTTCTTTAGTCCAACAAAAATACAATTATCTAAGGTGTTTCTTAAGAAAATAACACAAAATATGAGATGAGTATTGATGACACTAAAATATTCAATAAAAAATAATAATGAAATCATCATATAAAATAAATATTGCAAAGTCAATGAAAATGATCATAATTTAAAAGTACTAAATCATGTTAAAAGAAGTTTAATAAGTATTAGTTACATTACTAAATATTTAAGGAAAATTCAAATTAGATTATGTATTTTAATTGTCTAAACCAATGTAAAACTAAAGAATAAATATTCAATATTATTGTCATTCTTAGTGTTGAATTGATTTTCTTTTTGCATTTGTACTAATTTAATTTTAATTTAAGTTTAATTATAATTATCAACATTTATGAACTATAATCTTTATTGGACCATTCCGAATTCTAAGTTTTAAATTTGAAATAATTTATTAAGAGATAAAAAATATGAAATAGTATAAGAAATATTTTAAAATTATAACAAAGAAAGTATTTTTATGTATAAAATAAAATTTTAAAATTACATATATAATGTCGGGTTGGTTTTTTTTAGTTAAAACCAAACCAACCCAAATATCATCGGATTTTTTTTTCCAAGACCAAACCAAGTCAAATCAAATCACTAGTCAGGGTTTTTTTTCGGTTTTCAGTTCGGTTTTGTACACCCCTAGTGACAAACAATGGCGTTGTTTCAATAACACTAGCAAAACATAGTGTAATTTGTATGTATCTAGGTTACTAGATATGCAAGATACATGTATCTGGTGCGATGCATCCCAAATACGTGAGCGAGATAAGAGAGTGGCAAGTGAGATGTGAGGGAGACGAAGGCGCGAGATTTGTGTATGTATCCTAAATACATACGAATCCACTTGGGTAGAGTGTATCTAGAACAAATTAACTTAATTTTGAGTTCATGTATCCTGAGATGACATGTATCTAGACGTACTAAAATCTGGTAAGATTTATAATATTACAACATAATGTGCATTTAAGTAATTAGCTCATATACTAGTGAGATTGTTGTAAATTACCATTAAATAAATAGTTTTGGCCCATGGGCCGACCCCGATCAAGCCTCAAAGGTTGAGCCAAGGACTTATATGGGTTGGACTTATAAGCTCTAGTTTTAAATGAGCTTGAAAAATCATATCCCAACCCTACCCAATAACGGATTGGATTGGGCCGGCTCCATGGACTAGGCTCATTTTGACGGCTCTATTCACATGGGAATATTTTAAGAATTTAAATATAATTATATTTATTCTTGTTTTTCCAATACATATTTGAAGTATAATTAGAATATTCTCTTTTGGTTACTGCAACTTATTTAATAAATTTCCATACTTGGCATTTGATGATATTTTTATGGATTTAACTTATATACCATGTAAAAGTATTTTAAAGCGATTTGACAGTATAAAAACCGTCAACCCTTAGTAGTAGTTAAAGCCAAACACAAGAAAATTTTAACTTTTCTTTTTTTTTTTTTTGGTATGACTTACTCACAAATCAAATCTATTTTCTTGCTATTGCATTTTATGTTTTTGCTTTCCACAAGCAAAAGGGAGTATTTTTGAAGGGCCAAAATATAATGTTTATGTATGGAATGCCCTACCAAACAATTCCCCTACACTAACGGTTCATTGTGCATCTAAAGACGATGATATAGGTTTTCATGATATTGCTCCAACAACTAATATCAATTGGTCATTTCATGCTAGTACGTTATTGAAAACTATGTTCTTTTGTCATTTCTGGTGGAATTCTAACGATAAAGCTTTTGAGGTATTCAACGATCTCGATACATGTGTTAAGGATTCAAATATTACAGCTCGTTCTACTGTTGGTCAATGGACTGTGAAGGAAGATGGCTTTTATTTGACTGATGGTCAAAATGTAGGTTATAAATATGCTGATTGGTGAAAATTTTTTTTATTTGTTTTAATATGTAATAGTTCATTGTTAGAAATAAAAGTAATTTTTTTTGTTGAGTCACTGATTTCTCAATTTATTGAATTATTAATTAGTGTGTTGAAATTGTTCTAATTTTAGGTTATGTTTAATAATATTTCTTAGGTTTTTGCTCTTAAGAGGTGGGACCAACGAAGACAGAACACTAGCCTCATTTTGTAGATGGGTGTTCCCTTATCCCTGCTCTTGAAGAAAGACGCGGTCTTAACAAGATTCACTACTATTGATTTCATTGTAGGTGAGACTAGTAGAAGTGAATACCCAAACTTTATATGAATCAATAGATCGTGACAAGTTGTTACTACTAGGCACCAACAATGACTATATCCCTCTCCTTTGTTCGGCATGATAACAAGTGATAAGGTGAGGAAAAGCGAAGTCAAGTCTGACCAGTAAAATCAGTTAAATTGGTCAATCTCTATTATTTTGTAAACAACATAACCTATAGAATCCCGTGTGTGGAGTTTGAGGAGGGTAGTGTATACACAGACCAAACCCTTACCTCGTGGAGGAAAGGAGACTGTTTCCGAAGGGCCCTAAACTGGAGTAAGTAATTTCGGATAGTTGAATGACCATTTAAGTAATGGACTCCAAAAAAGTTTTACCAGAAGAGTCAAACAGTAGACATAAGCATCGTCGAGAAAACAGCCAACAGAGCAAAATTACAGTAGCACAGTATCAACATAAATTTATCCCATTGCTAAAACGTCTAAAATCAATATACTGGGTGATTTTCTTCTATTTCTCACTTCCCTTTCCGCTTCTTTTGCGTTCCTGCACAATCCGAGCAAAACCATTTCCCCTTGGGCTGTTCTTTGAGGCCAACGCAGCCGTAGTGGAACCACTCTATTTTGCACTGTTGAAGGGCATAATCAATTTTAGGAAATGTTCAATGTACTAAAGTTTAAGGAGATTATTGGTAAGACTTAGCTGAGTATGTACATTAGGATTGTCGCAAGCAACCATTTCACCATAGCTAACTTGATTGCAGAAACAGTATGTTGGTTCGTTTGGATCAACAGGCAGATCCAAGTCCATTCCACTTGGTGTTGCTGCAGTGGCTGTAGCTGCAGCTGCTGTAGCAAGACGTGTTCTGCAGAACAAATTATTCCCTTCAGCACAAGTTTAATCTAAATTCCACACAAGGACAGATATATACATTCACACAAGAGCTTATCAGTCAGGCCACAGAAACCGGCAGACAACAACAACTCCCACAAGTGGCTTCCCTTGGCCAAAGAAACCGACAGAATGGCCAAAAAAACATTGGGACTTGGAAAACTAACACCAATAGAAAATTAAGCTGGTTCAGTTGCCAAGGGAAACCACTTCTTTCCAAACTCATGGATCACGCAAGTTGTTCTGCTTACACTTAATGAAACTTTTTGCGGGTCATAAAGGAAAAGGATAAAATGTTTGTTTAGAAATTACAAGACAACTACATTGCCGATAAAGAATAGCAACCTAGGGTAAAATATTTGGGGGCAAAGGTACAAGACAAAACAACATGATATACCTCATTATTTATGTAAATCTTTTTGCTAACTGTGAAAAAAGAGAATAAAAAAGAAACGAGCACTTCTCTTGAATCTCTATAAGTAGCATATTTTTCACTTAATCAGCTGAGAGGAGATTACGTCCCCAAAGAAATGGAGAAAGGGAAGGGGGGTCTTGAATATATCCCACTTCCTATTGAATGTGGATGTTGGATATTATAAAAGGAAGGAAAGATTTCATCAGTAACATAACCTTAAGGGTAAGGGGTGAAAGAAAACCAGCTTTGGAATCACAAGTGGTGTAGGAAGTGATGTTGAGACTGACATCCCTAAACATTTGCAACTCTCAAGCGGAAGGAGATGAGTACAAGATTTGAAAGTTACCAGAGGTGGAAGTTCATTGGGATGTAAGGGTCAGGAAGAACCTAAAGGACTGAGAAGTCGATGAATTCCTGACCTAGTCAAAATGTTTCACAAGCAAAGTACAACACATGATTGTCAAAGCTCATGGAGATGGGGTGGGAAGAGAAAGATTGGTTTCAGTGAAGTCATATTATTATAAGCGTCAATGTAAAATTCCTTATTAAGAAACTTATGTTAGCTTATACTTTCCTCGTTTCCCTCAGTTTTTTTATTAGGTAAATAATTTTATTAAAAATGGTAAAATCTCTCGCGTACTAATAAGTATACCAAAAAGTAGAGAATCTACAACATAATATGAAATTCAAGAGACTATTGCACTTATATTTAGACATATCTATTAAAGGTATGAAATGTTCTAAATGATAATATGATATAATTAGGAGTTTTGGGTATTCATGAAAGTTGCCTCAATGTAGAGTTCCTTATTTAGGAAACTTACTGTTTTTTTTTATTAGGTAATAATTTTATTAACAATGGTAAAATCTCTCGTGTTCTAGAAGAATACCAAAAAGTAGAGAAACTACAACATAATATGATTTTATTAGTATGGCAACCAATCATTTATACAAGCTGGAACTTCACAGGTGCATCAAAAAGATACTAGAAATGAGACTCTATTGCTCAAAATTGCATACATATTCTCTATCCATCCAAAGTTTTCCTATTCCTTCCACACGCCATTGATTCATCCCATTCATTTATTTGGGTGAGAGGTAGGCTGTGAGTCACCTGGGCTACGAATTTTTCTGTTGATTCTCGAAATGAACTCGTGGTCACCCGACTAAACTAGATATATTGTGTGTATAATTTGTTTGAATATATCTAGTATTATCTGAAGGAACCCATGGTGAAAAGAGGTTGAGTGGTTCACTGGTTTGAGATCTAGTCCGAGTGAATCCCACTTGATGGTCGAGGGATCGAATCCGCTTGATTATGTTTTCGTCTTAGTTTTTTACCTTTTTATTTCTAAAGCTGCTAAGCAGCAGTCCTTTTTTTACTTTCAAACCTCTTTCCTTCTAACTCTTTAGCTGTTTAGCAGCTGTCCTTTTTTCCCTTTTAAAGCATCTTTCCCACTTCTAATAACATCGATAACAGCCACAGCCCACAAAATTTATTTCTTTCTTTTCCTTTCTTTATTCTAAAGCAAAAGCTCTTGTTTCCGTAGGTTGGAACACTGTAGAGTTTTCTCCATCCCAAAAATTATATTGTTCTCTATTATAATATCTCTCTAATCCCTATTTATCATAAAACAGAAAACCCCAATCGGTATTGCCTTTTTATTGCTCTAAAACCTAAATGCTAAATCACCATCGCAAAGGCCAAGAAGAGGAATCATGAACGGAAACAACAGCTCTACCTCCACGAGGTAGTGGTAAGGTTTCGCATACATTCTACCCTCCCCAGACGGGCCAATGCCCACTTGTGAGATTTCACTGGCTATATTGTTGTTGTTTCAAAGTATGAAATCTCGTAGAGTACAATTGCAAATTGGTGATGTTTTTTGTGCTAATATAATTATCTTTTACTCGCCAAGTTGTTGTCACTATAATATTTTATATCTTATCTTAAAAGTAATGGTGCACCCATCTTCTCAAAATCCTGGATTCGTCTCTACTCACATGGATGTTAATGGGGCAATATCCCACTCTTCGCTTGCATAGCCCATGGCAGTCCAAACCATCTCAAAATATCGCACCATAAATGAGTTGCCGCCATATAATGTAGGAAGAGGTGATTGACATCTTCAATGAGCATTCGCACACGAAGCCAATGTTGTTCCCTTGCAGTCAGGCGAGTAAGAAGACAAACATTTTTTGGTGCCGTGGGAATTCAAACTAGTAAATGCGAAAAATCCAATTCCTCCCTTACAAAGGGCAACTTTCCTAAATACCCAAAACTCTAATTTATTTATTTTTTTGGAAATTAGTAATGTTGTATTCCTCAGCATTAAGGATATGCTGGTGACCTCCAAATTCGTACATAGAGGGGCTAGGAAGGCTAATTACAAAGATCCTAACATATCTACTAGTTGCTCTACCTCCTCTATACATTCCTGTTTACACCAAAAATACAAATATGCAATGCAATTTTCTTTGACTTTCTGTATGGAGTTTGATTTGTTCTCATACCATCTTCCATTTCTTTCCTTATCATTACCATTTAGAACCTTTCATACTTTTAATAGATAAATATAACTGCAATAGCCTGTTGAATTTCATATTATGTTGTAGATTTTCTACTTTCTGGTATACTTCTAGTACATGAGAGATTTTTTACCATTGTTTATAAAATAATTAACCTAGTAAGAAAAACTGGGGGTTTCTTAAATAAGAGTTTAGATTTACATGAAATAAAAAAATTAGGCAAATGAGGAAAGTATAAACTAAGGCAAGTTCCCTAAATAAAGAAGTTTACATTGAGGTAACTTCCCTAAATACCCAAAACTCCTAATTATATCATTACCATTTAGAATATTTCATAGGTTTAATAGATGTATCTATAAGTGCAATAGTCTCTCTTGTATTTTCAACCTGCCCTCTCAAGCTCAAGGTGATAAAGCAAATCAAAACAGGGAAATCAAGTCAAGTATACCAGACAAAGTTACGGTTGACTTGACTTGATGAGACAAGGATACCACAAGCAAATCAAAACAGGAAAACCAAGTCAAGTATATTCGTTTCTCCAAAAAGTTATTGGTAATGCACACCAAAAAGATGTTTCTTGCAGCATACACAGAAAAGAAATGTATTCTCATTAATGAAGGAGGAATGATGACACAAATATCCAAAACGCCATCAGTTTAGCATGAATCGGCTGCTGAAGAGTAACTGGAAAAAGTGATCAAACAATGGCGAAAAACTCAATGTTCAAGGGAGATTAAAATCTTAAATCTAATAACAGGAAAAAAAAAGAGACGAAAACTCTCGGCGCAATTGAAAATCAAAACTCAAATGAGGGCCTCAGTGCACAAACTCTAGTACCATGAAAGAAAGAAGAGAAGAAGATCTCTAAGACAATGGGCAGAAATTCAATGTTTGAAGGAGGAACTAAATACTAGTACACTTACACAATTAATAAAATATGAAAATGAGTTCAGAGGAATATTTTTACTTGAAAATTGTTAGAGGAATGGATGGAATAGTGGTCTAGAGAGATGGTGCCACCAGGGGTGGATGCAACATGTTGGGTGCAGGTTTCAGGGAACCAATAGCTTTTGCTGAAATCCTACATATGTATTAAAATATTTCCTAACTATTTATATTTTTTTATTGTGAACTAGTATTATCGTATGTTAGAAGTCGTTGTAAGAACCCGCCACCAGAAGGATAATCAAAAAAGACGCATAATAGTCATAGGAAAAAGAACAGGAATATCAAACTTATAAAAAGAAGAAGCAGCTTTGGCAAAGTAGACATCATAAGCAGGCCAACTGCAGGCCGGTGTTACATTGGTCTTTACTGACGTCATAGAAGCTCTGATACCATATGAAAATAAAAAAAAAATGGAACTTGTCTAGAATTGGTTGGTGAATAACACAACTAAGAGCACCTTATAAGAAAAATTTTAATTGAAAAAAATTAGGAAAGTTGCAGCTAAAGCAAGTTTCCTACGAAAAGACCATTCAGTGATTACTGTGATGGCTTTATATTCCGGAAAAAGATATAGCACTTACTTTTTACGCCCTCCCTTACCCTCACTAGACCTTCCAGATTTGACGTTATTTTCAACAGTGGTAGCAGGAGCTCCAGTAACAACAGCAGTATCCCTTTCTGCATAAAAGAGAAAGTTGTTCTACAGTAAGAGAATGAGTAAGTTTGGCCACTGTTCTTGGTGAAAAGATGAGGAAGTTGATACAGACATACCTCTCCGGAGATCTTCGTCAAACTTTTTCAAGTACTGATCAAGCTGCTGAATATGAGCATCTACCTGTTGCAAGAATTTTCTCACTGATTGCCATAAAGAGTAGATTAACGATACAATAATAAACAAAACCTACTACCCTTACAAAGCCTCAATTTCAAACCACACAATTATCACTTCATCTGAGAAGGAATAAAAACAATAATGTATACCAGTGAAGCAATGTGTACAACCAGTCATTTACTCCTCCTCATTGTATCAGTTTGTATTTATGCATGATGTTCATTCAGTTAACACCTGGCAAATCTTGTCTAAGTGCATCTTGGAGCCTATTATCAAGGAAGTTTACATCTAAAATTTAGTCTTATAAGGGATTCAGTAACCAAAACTAAGTTCATGTTTGGGTTGCTCATATAAAAATCTTAGAGCAGGTCCTTAGATAGTGGCCCTGGGAATTTATACGACTTCTCGGGACATGATTTTATGATCACAATTCACAATCATGATAATTTTTGTGTCCTTGAAATATCAAAATTGGAAAAATTACCTATCCACCAAATAGTCAAACAGGAACTTGGTAATAATTGTCATTCAAAACCACCCTCTAGGTAATGCAGTAAGTTTTCTCTTTTATAATTCAAGAACAAAGGGAATTTAGACAAATAAATTCTTCTAAAGGTCAAGAATTAACAAATTTCTTCAAAGATTAACTCATAAACATTTCTACATTCTATCTCATTCAAGTATCAAGTGAATAAGACTAAGTAACTTCACCACGATCATCATCATCCAACTTACAAAGAAAGCTAAAATAAGGAGACTGAACAAATAAGCTTAAAGCGAATGCTCCTAGAATAGATTGAACTGAAGGAACTGTGAATATTGAACGAAACATTTTGCTTGATGTAGAAAGAAGATGCAGTTTCCAAAATCCCTACCAGATCATATGCCTGAGAAGCTAGTGCAACTTTTTCATCAGCAATCCTGATTGCATGCTTTTGCTCATCCAATGCATCATCAGAGAATTTGATTAGTGAAGAGTCTGGTGTCACATTACCAGCCTTAATACGTTGTATCATATCCTCTATTTCTTTGTCACAACGTTGTTCATTTTGGGTCTGGACTCCTGTTCCCAAAAAAACACGTATTTGGTAATAATGCCACAAACTAAGAAATGAAGAAACAGCATACACCATTAAACCTGATGTGCTTGTGTCGAGCTACTAACACAGCAGTGCTAAATGCTATTAAGAATCTTAGAAAATTATTCTATTTTCTCTTAGCCAATCAGGAGTATATTTTTTTTTTTTTTTTGAGCAAGGTAAAGTTATATTCCTCAGCAATGTGGGTATGCTGTCAACCATCAAAAAAATTACAGTGCAAGTAATCATAATTACAGAGAGCCTAAGAAGTCTACTAGCTGTTCTACCTCATCTATATCCTCTTCTTTACACCAAAGATATAAAGTATTTATCAACATCGTTTTTTGCATTCTAAAAAAACCAACGGGGCCAGTGGCAATCAGAAGACCAAAGCATTACTGATCTGTTCTGCAATTTAACGAGGATATACCAGTGAATTTTCTACAGTTCCACTATACTAGGCATTTCATTAGATATAATGCAAGGTGACTCCGTGAAGATTAAGCTTCCTGTCAGCATGTGCCAAAGACAACTCCTTATTTCACTCAAAATGCATAATGTTTCCACAATCAGAAAATTATCAATCGACTCAACAATGTCCAAATGTACTTAATTAAGCACGTCACAATGGAAAGTCAGAAAGAAACTAACTTGCATAAGAAAACATTAATAGTCCAATAATATATAAAGTTTGAACTATAAGTAATACCTTGCAGACTTTTATCCAAATCACGCAGCAATGCATACTTCCTCTGCAAATGGTTCGGAAGAGCTTCGATATCTGAGACAATATCATCAATGTAGCACTTGTTAGAAATCAAACCATAATTGCACAAAGGAATAACTGATTCCTCTATAATTAATCACACATCACTCATATACAGACAATACTAAAAACCATGCCCGAATACTAAAAATCTCTCTTGACTGTTCCACGTCACTTAGGCAGCACTTCAATTAAGGGACCAGAACAATAAAAGGCGTGCATCTTATCACTAATAGGTTCTATCATGAAGTAGACATCACAAAACAATAACTATTTCACTTAATCACTAATATTGACTTAATTTAATCCAAGCTCCAAAAAAATAGTCAAATTCACTAAAAAAAAAAAAACAAAAGTAAAGCGCAAATTCTCACATTTAAGTCTTCGGGTAGCACCACTAGATCTTCAACAAGGTGGAAATTCTCGTATTCCAACTCGGATGAGTATTTTTATTTATATCATTACAGCTATAAACACTTATTTTTTTTGTTTCTATTAACAAAACATCCCCTTTTTCCTTGCGAAATAAAGCATGACAACTATGTTTGCACATGGAGTACACAGCATCCTTAGAATTGTACTGAATTTATTTTTTCTCAATTTTAGGCTTATGAATTCGAAACAAAAATTCAATCTTTATATGAATCTATAAAACAGAACCTGGAACGGATAAAAATTATTCAAAAAAAATTATAAAAAAATTCAAAAAAAATAAATTGAAACTTACTGGCTTGAAATTCTTCGATGAATGACATTTTTCTGAGAATCTTACAGCCAGCGATGAATTATTGATTTTGAGTTTCAAGCCCTAATATGGGCTTCGATTAGAATTAGCTCAACATATGTATACTCTTAAAAGTTTCTGGATTTTGTAAATCCATCTTAAATAGAGTTTTTAAACGGGCGAGGCGGATGTGGAGTGGGTGGGTTTCGCTTCAGGCGGGGCGGGTTGGTCCTTTTGCGGACAGGTGCGAAGCAGAGTGGGCTGAAGTAAAATTTTAAAAATCTCGTGTGGAACGGGGCAAGTTGCGGATTTCACAAATCAATTTTTTGATATATTATTAATTTTATTAAGATATTGCTTCGTTAACATACGTATATATATGCGATTCATGTATCTAGAATACCAAATACACTGAAAGAGGTGAGCAGAGAGGAGAGGCAAGCAAGGAGTTTTATACATGTGAATCCATTTGATACAATGTATCAATAACAAATTGTACCTAATTTTGACCTCATATATTCGAGATAAATGCGTCAGATACATGTATCTGAAGTTCAAAATCTAGTTTCCCAATATTGCTAATTAGCATGAATCTAATTAATTAGCTCATAAAGTATTGGGAAATCTGTATATTGCTTCTTTTTTTGAATTTTTTTTTTAAAAAAACTACTAGTATTACCTAATTCATATTGTAAAAATATAGCCTAAAATTTACGCTATAAATATTTAGCCCAAAATTCAATCCAATATACAAAATTTGATATACAATTACGCACCTAATATACATTATTATACACTATTATAAATAAAAATGGATTTCTCATTTTCCTTGAATCTAAGCACTAGATTCATCCAAAACACATCAAAAACTACACGAAATCACTCAAAATTTTAGAGTTAGGATCCTCAATACATAATCGATCTTTCAAACCAATTTCCCCCCAAAACAAAGCTTATTTACGAAAATTTGAATTTCAAATTTAGAAGTTTCGAGCTTCAATATGGTTGAATATCAATTCTCTGTTGATTTTGTGAAAAAAAAATGGTTTATCTCTTTTTTGCACATATGAACTTCTTATGACAGGACAAGAGGGAATTGCTCGGATAATAAACATCTCTCACTCAATATTAAGACGGTGAGTTCAAGTCACTTATAAGAAAACAAAAGGGTGAGAGCTCCTAGTGAGAGGTTAAAAGAAATAGTTACAAAATCTTCATGAACATAATTTAACTTTATTTCATAAAAAAAAAGTAAGTCAATGAATAACTGGTCAATATTCATGTACAAGTACCTCTTATTAGTTAAAAAATGAAAAAAATTTAGATTAGTCGAAAGATAATTATCGATTTAATAAGAACCCTCTTTCACATAACACTTGCATATATAATGCCTATATTCTAACTAAACTTCAACAAATCCATATATTCGCTTGCTCCCAAAAATAAGGCCACTGACTCACTCAAAAAGACAAATAATAGAACCAATTATATCATATTCATACCTAACAATTTATATAATTATTACTAAGATCTTATCAATGTACTAAAAAGAACAAAAAAGGCAGTTCAAATCATTTTTTATAATTATCATTGTCGGTATAAACTTAAAAATAGCATAAAAAAAATTGAAACAACATTTGAAAAGGGTAAGTAAAAAGACATTTTTTAAATATAAATCATAGTTGTGCACATGGCAAGAATTGATTTGAACTTGTCACCTACTAACTAATAATAATTTCAAATCTCAAATATTTTTAATTAGGGTAAAAAAAAATTTTTAAAAAAACATTTCTACATACACATTCATTGAATAATTCTTTTACAAGGGTAAAGGCGGATCGACCTGGAATTTAAAGTGCATTGGTTTAAATTCTAGAAAATCTATGCGCCATCAAGAAAATTAATTAATCTTGCACGTTAGAAAATATGTTAAAGATATAATTAAATAAATTAAAAGTATGATGCATATATATATAGGTTTCGGAGGCATCTAGGAAAATAATCAATTGATTTGGTTTTCTTTGAATTAACGAGTGGACTAGAAATTATAAAAAAAAATTGTGATCACACGTTATTTATGATAAGCAAGAACATACTGCTATTGACTACTTCGCTTATATATTCTATTATGGCTGACTTGAAGACATCATGAGAGTGAAGATCATCATGTATATCTGGATACCATCATACCTTCATTTCACATGATCCACGACTTTTTTGATCCCCTCATTTAGGCTAAGATGTGACTAAAGTGGTTAAATTAATAGAAGCCATCAAAATTCATACAACAAAAATAATGAAATCACTTGCTAATGATGATTTGCTTAATGTATAATCAACAAAATTATGAAAATTAATCGCCTCGAGCACCGTTCCTTTCTGTCCAACGGTACTTACTAGTAATATAATTAATTAATTATAATTCCCCTTAAACGCGTAATTAACAAGGACCCCATATATTCTTTTCTATTAAAAAATTATATAAATGATAGACACCGTCAAAACGTTAATATAAAGAATTTTTATATCATCATGTCATCTTTATTCATTACAACAAGTTATATATTTTTAAAATTATAAATATCACATTTTGAAAAAAGTTATCTATAAATATCTTTACTATAAAAAAAAATGTTACACTCACAATGTAACCTATTAATAAATTTCATTTAAACGTTTGAACTATTATTTGTTTAACTTAAGCATCTGAATATATGATAATATGTTTCGATTAGACATTTTTTATTTAAAATATAAAAAAACTTTTGCGCGAAAAACATGCGTGGCTGGCATGGATAAACTTATTTGCACTAACCTAATTTTGTCATCTTATGTTCGTCTTGCATGGCTTAAAGTCTTTAAAACAATCAAAGTGTCTGCTTTTACGTCCTTAGATCCTCTTTCTTCATTTTCACTCTTTTACTTTTTTATTTTAAATTTATTTTTCTTTAGACTAACAATTTGTAGAATTAATATAATAAGATTTGGGAATGTTTTGATGAATTAATTGTGTATAAAAATGATAAGCGATAAATAAAAGTACTTCACAGGTATATTTTTTTTTTAAAAAAAAATTGATTTGGTTTTGAACTGATCAAACATAGCATACCACATGATTGTCCTAGCTAGTATTATATTATATTGTGGGAAATAAAATAAAACCATGTGTTCTACCATTATGATAAAACATAAAGATTAAAAGGCGGATTTAGAATTTTTAAGTTATGAGTTTTGGAGCACGATGCTTATACGTGTTCTGAATGATTATTTATACATATTAGGTGATTTTTAAAACACAAATTGATACATTTGCATAAAATTACTGAATTCTACTGAACTGATATAATCATAATGGTAGCTTTGCCTCTAATGGGGTAAGGTTAAAAAATTAGGTTACGTATACTGCAACATTTATAATATAACATGTTAAAATATATTAATAGTGTGTAATTTGTTTACACTATCAAAATAAGGGCAATCTAGTGCACTAAGTTTTCTCTATATATGTGAAATCTAGAGAAGAGTCTTTTGAGTGTGGAGTACTTATAAAGTTTAAAAATCTTGACTTCGCCTCTAATTGTACTTAACAAAATGTGAAATAAATGAAACTCAATATGTACAACACTGCTAAGACAAAATTTTTTATGTATAATAAATTCCAGCACATATTCACTCCAATAGTTATAGTCAGGGTACTCTGCATGTGAAAAAAAGTTGGTAGTTGTTATCCATGTGTGAATTATTTAATACACAGAGATACATTTTAACTAAACTAAGGTCCTATTATCTCCCCAACTCAATTCTTTTGTAATTTTATATATCTTTTGGCTTACATGCACACTCTGTGACTCGACGTAGTTGAGGCGCGTGGGAGATGATTGGATGTCACGTAGGCCAAAAAGGTGTACAAAATTACAAAAAAGAAGAGTTCAGAGGTAATAGGACCTTAGTTTAGTTATGGTGTGTCTTTGGAATTTCGGTCATAGTTTAGGGAGTATTTGTGCCTTATCCCAAATAAAAACATTCTCAATGGGATATTTTTTTATTTTTTAAAAAGGGGCATCCTGGTGCACTAAGTTCCAACTATGCCCTGTCCAGGGAGCACGGATCAGACAACAAGGGTCTATTTTACGCAATTTTATCCTATATATTTGCAAGAGACTGTTATCACACCTCAAATCAATGACTTCCTAATCACGTGACAATAACTTTATTAGTTACGTCAAGACTCCCTTTCCTCAATAGGATTTCTTAATAGTATAAAATTACGAGGAGCCTCATTCTCTCTCACATGCTTTAGAGTGCCTTGCTTACTTGAACTCAAGTCTTAAACTCACACTATCTTCAAGAAAATTAACAAAAGGTTAGAATTTACTTTATGTTTCTTGTATTCTAATCATTCTCCATTACAAGTTCTTAATATACTTTCTTAGTTTCTTGTGTGTTTTGAACAAATTTACAAGTTTAATCAATTAACTTCTTGTTACAAAGTTTAATTCAAGAAGTGAAAGAAATGAAGGTACATTATAAACAATTATATACATAATGCTTTATTCTTTGTCTAATTTGGTGTGAAGTTCAAAAAGTTTAAAATTTTCCTTAGTAGTTAATAGTTGGTAAACAAATAGAGAAAACTTCTTCATTTTACTAATTAGCACGAACTATTCATGTAACTTATTTTGTTTAGTATTGTGAGAATCCATCATAAATTGACTAGTTTTACGCACCAGCAATGTGAGCAAGCTCATACAAGCAAAGTTATTTTATTCGAAAAAAGTAAATTTTCTCCTTAACAAGTTATTCATTAATTTCTGAAAAGCCTAAGAAATTTTGAGTGTTTGACTATGATTGTTGTTGTATGTTGTGCAAGCTATTCTCAATTTTTTTTGGATTTAACGTTGCGATTGCTTTAAAGGTTGAGGTAAGATGGTAGAAGACAACATAGATGACAATGAGGTAGAACAATGGGGAGAATTTCCTGTAGTATTACAACAGAAGAGTATGGAATATTCAATTATAAGCAAGAGGTCATCGCGAGCTCGTTATTCCTATGGCATTATATTCTTGATTACAAATCTTATAGCTTGGTTTGTCCGCGATTATGGTGAAAGGGTTCTTCCTCTGCTTCATTGTAAGTCCAACATTCTTACCGTTCCACGTTGTTGGCATTGCAAACTTACTGTCATATATTTATGCTTCTGTAGTTGCTACAGAATGTTGCATGCTAGGTAAATGAAATAACCTACTTAGTTAACAGCTGAACGCTCTAACCACTGAGCTACTGAGGAACAATAGCAAGTACGAGGACATAGAGTTCAATTCCTGCTTTCAATTCATTTCCTAAATTTCAACAGGCCATAACGGTCTTATGACTCGTTTCAATCTTGCATATGACTTGATTCTGATTTCTATACAGCTTTTTTTAATGATTTCACAGTATATGCCTCTTGATTCGTGTTTCAAATTTTATCTGCAGACTCAAAAGCATGTGGAAATGGTGGAAGTGAATGTTCTCACACGATGGGGGTTCTTCGTGTGAGTTTAGGTTGTTTTGTATCCTTTTTCTTAAGAATGTGGTTCTGTATAACTATATGAAAATTTGAAAGGCTTTCTTCTGTTCTTTAATGTTATCGTTTTCGTTTGATAAATAAATGAGAAATCTTTCACTCTTGCATCCTTGACATACATTATTAGATTTTCTTTTTAGTAATGTTTCTTACAACATGTTTCACAAGCAAGTTGTGTGACGTTCGCAATGTATGGCATTCTGGCTGGTGGATTTTGAAGTTTGTCGTGTTGATCATTTTTACGGTGATTCCATTTTTCATCCCTTCAGATTACATCCAGTTATATGGTAAGTGAATGCTTAAGCTTAAAAGCATTTCATTTTAGCTTCATGTGAAATGCAACTTTCATCTTATTTTTCTCTATAGACTGTCTGTTTATATTTAGTCACTCATGAAATACCAAAAGTAAACGGAAATCGCTATCTTTTCTGCAGGTGAATTTGCTCGAGTAGGTGCAGGGTAATACTACTACAAGAATCTGCAAAATAGTGGCTCAAATTTTTTCGAACTTTCTTATATATACTCTTTACTGATAATGTTCTGTTTAAGTTTGCAGTATCGGAAGCAATGATTAACAGTTGATACTGGTTCTGTTATGTATTCGCAGGGTTTTTCTCATCCTCCAGTTAATAAGTGTGATCGAGTTCATAACGTGGTGGAATAACTATTGGATGCCTGATGAACGAAAGAAACAAAGGTATAGTTATCACTTTCAGCGTTCACGCTGTCACATTGTGTACTTACAGTATATCCTTTTTGTCAAAACAGCTGCTCCCTTGGTTTATTCATGTCAACAGTCTGTTACATCGCTTCCATTTGTGGAATTTTCGTGATGTATGTGCTTTACGCCTCCAAAACATCATGCATTCTGAACATATTCTTCATCTCCTGGACTGCAATTCTGCTGGTAGTAATGATGGCTGTATCTTTACACTCTAAGGTATGCTTTTAATACAATCTAGTTAGTTTCCCTTCGGATACTTTTCCCAAATGGTAAAAGAGTCTGTCAACTGTCAAGAAACTCTTTTAAGCCATACAATAGAAAGAAGCAATAAGTTCCGTGATGGACTTATCTATCACTATGCCTATACGTTTTTCTGATTTTTGATCGTCCTATCTGCTCGATCATCTATAAGGTTGCTTAAACTGAAAATCTCTTTCTACTGATGAGTACTGCACGCGTTGTTAATACATATTCAACTTATTTTACAGGTAAATAGGGGACTTTTGTCTTCAGGGATTATGGCTTCATATGTTGTCTTTCTGTGTTGGAGTGCTATTCGAAGGTCAGAAGCCTCATGCTGATATTATTGTGCCCTTCTCTTATTTGTTTAGTCTGTGAACTCGATATTCAGTCTCAGTGAGTTCATAGATCAAAATGATCAAAATGTTCCTATAACAAAAGCATATTTGACAGGGCGATGAACACATGTTTAGCTGAAAACTTACGATTCTTTACCCTTCATAATGTAGTTGTTGTTTGGTTGTCATTTATGTGATGAAGTCGATTTGGTGACACTTTGTTTACAGTGAGCCTGCCACTCAGAAATGCAGCTCTCAGCAACAAAACAACGCACATGGTGGTTGGACTACTGTAATTGTAAGCTCATTTTTTCCTTGTTCTGCTTACCAGTTTGAGAATGCTGTTTTAAGACATCAAAGTTGTCACGACCCGTGTGAACTTGTTGTATACCTTATAAAGCTTTTCACTTTCCTCTCTCATTCCGATGTGGGAATTAGTCTAAGGTGTATATATATCATGTGCACCCCCTTTTTCGATAGCTTGTCAACCTAGAAATCTGTCAGTCCTCTTGTCATTTGAATCTCTCATTTCACATGCTTATTCACTTGTTCACTATCTTTCTTTTCCTTAAAAAAATAGGGCTTCTTGATTGCTATATGTGCAATCGTCATGGCAACGTTCTCCACTGGCATCGACTCACAAACATTTCAGGTGAGCTTGGCTTTCTCTGTCCCATTTAGATGGACAGAACGCGCAAAAATCACAAACCATCTTTCATCATCATGTGTATGTTTCCGTTTTGCTGAGACATGACTATATCTCCTTGCTCGTATCATAGTTTCGCAAGGATAAAGTTCAATCGGAGGATGATGTTCCCTATAAGTATGGCTTCTTCCACTTAGTGTTCTCCTTAGGAGCAATGTACTTTGCTATGCTATTCATCAGTTGGAATCTTGATGGTTTGCCTCGAAAGTAAGTATATCTTCTTTTTTCGTTTGAGCTGAGGATCTATCAGAAACAACTTCTCTACCCCCACAAAGGACGTAGAGGTAAGGTCGGCGTATATCCTACCATCCTCAGACCTCATTGCGAGATTACACTGAGTATGTTATAGTTGAACATGTGTTATAGCGACATTAATTTGATTCAATTTTTGGTTTTAATTAACAGATGGAGTATTGATGTTGGTTGGGCTAGTACATGGGTGAAAATAGTCAATGAATGGTTTGCTGCTACAGTATATTGTAAGTCAATTTAGTTTGTAGTTATTTTTTAATGAACAATTGATCTAAGTATAGGTAATTTTCGGTTATCGCGCTAGAGTCATAAAATTATATCTTATATAGAATAGAAGATAAAAAAAATGTCCAAAATGCCAAATCCGGTCTCGGATAAGGCAAGTAGGTTGTCACAACTCACATGTATAAAGTTGTTAGGTAAGTATAGGCACGTCAGTGACTCACTTGAAAGTGGAGCGATCATCTGTGAAATTAACCCGAAATATATATATATATATGATATTCATGTATTTCTTACGTTTTTCAATTATATCATGAATACAGTGTGGAAATTAATATTTCCTGTAGTGAGACAAACAAAAGTGATGGATCATGAAGAGACAGAACAACAAATGAACAACTCAACTTCAGTGTGATTTTTGTTGCTAGATAAGTGATGCACGTTGCTCGGACTCCTCAAAAATTTCAACGGTTGTGCTTATGTATCGTCGATTGCTTCAAAAGTCGTATTGTTTTTAAAGAATAAGACACGCTAGAAGTGGCAAAACGGGTAAAATGAACCAAGCGTTGGTAAGTGAGTGATACATGGCTATTTCATGTTATAAAATAATTTATTGGTAAAGGTTCAAAATTTCATGAGCTAATTTTTATCACAGTTCATTTACCCATTTTACCACTTGTTTTGTGTTATGTATTTTGTAATTTTTTTTAAAAAAATGTACTTTTACTTGTAGATTCTTTCTTATTATCATGGGAAATTTGATGAATACTGAAATCCCCTATTCTTTTTGTTTGTTTTGAATATATGTTAACGAATTTTTAAATAATCGATCGTCTATAAAGATAAACAGTGAGTTATTCTATCATACACAGTGATAAACTTTGTCTACTCCCTCATTATATCCACTAATTAACGCTTTGGTCAACCACATAACCAGATTTTTATTGCTACTTGCTAGATATTAATATAACCAAAGTAATATAAAGTTTTTTATCTTAGAATAGAAAAAAAAAAAAAAAAAAAAAAGGGAAAAAATGGAAGCTAAAAATGATGAAAAAAAAAAAGAGAACTAAGATGGATTAGGTTTTACAAGTGGGCTAATATTATTATTATTTTCTCTGTAATGGACCAGTGTATAACTAATAATACTAGCTTTTCACTAATAATTTTCCCTTTCCACTTAGATATACATATTTAAATAATGTATAAGTATTAAAGAGACATTAGATAATAAATTAAATATATATTCTAATATATATATATTTTTTGAATCTTTTTATATAAATTTATGATTCCGTCATCGGATTTAAATCATATCCACTCACATAACAAACAGCTTATGCACCATCGATTCAATTTAACCATTGACAAATACCGTATCAAGCTTTCTATATTAAGCTTATTGTTGTAGGTCTACTTAAGTCTATAGATTAAAAACTTTATAAAGTTATTACTACGAATAATTTTCCCCAAAAAATATTACTATTATTTTGTCATATAGAAGAATTTTCAGACCTTATTATAAATTTATAATATTAAGCAAAATCCTGTAAGGTTTTGTTGTACTTGCCACACTAAGAAGACTTTCAACAACAACATTTATATTCTCACAACAAATCCACCTTTTTAAAAAACTATATAAACTATCAATCTTATGTTCATTTTCATACTCAAATCAAGGAAAAAAAAACATCTCAATCCAAAATCCCACAAAAATTCTCAAAAAATGTTAATCAAATTTGCAATTCTATTTGTATTTGTACCATTTGTAGTTGCAATTGATCATGTAAGTACAAGTACACCACAAGAACCAATTCTTGAATTGTACATGCACGATATCTTGGGAGGAAATAATCCAACAGCTCGACCAATAACCGGTTTATTAGGCAATATTTATAGTGGACAAATACCATTTGCTACACCACTGGGTTTTCAACCTCCAAAAGATGGTGTTGCAATTCCAAATGCTAATGGTGCAATGCCAACATTCAATATCAATGGTGTTCCATTAGGGACAGGTCTAGCAGGCACAATATTTGCTGGAGGAAATAATAATAATAATGGACAAAATGTGAATACTCAATTAGGCCCTGATGGTCTAGGGCTAGGGTTCGGGACGATCACGGTTATCGATGACTTCTTGACCTCGTCTCCTGAATTAGGTATTGTAGACACGTAATTCTTGACCCTCCCCTTCTTTCTTACTTTTTTTTAAAAAAAAAAACTAGTTTCAAGTTTAAACATTTCTTCTATGTGTCACTTCAATATCTAAGTTTTGATTTCATATTGAGGATATCGAAAAGAAGCATAATACATAAATGTGCCTTTTAACTTGGCCTCATCACACATATATGTCCTCCAACTTTGGGTGTGCACAAGTAATTAAACTTATATAAAGTTGATCAAGTAGACACATGAATCCTACATGGCATAATACACATAGGACATCACTTAGGATGCAAATTGTCAGGTAGGATGTCACGTAAGACACGTGTATCTATTTGTTCAACTTTATACAAGTTTAAATATCTACTTGTGCATACCCCAAAGTTGGAGGACATAAATGTGAGTTGAGACTAAGTTAAAGGGTATGCCTATCAAAAAGTGCAAAAGTTAGTACAAAAACAGAAACTTAAACTTGGCCTGACTTGGAGAGTAAACACGTCAACTTTGAGTATGCACATCTAGATACCTCAACTCTGAGTATTCATTGTGCCTTTATTTCTTTATATCTCGACTCCCCTTAGTGAAAACAAATCCTAGCTCCGCGCCAACGCTACATATTGAGTGAAATTCTTTAACATTCTTGATTTTACAGGTACACAAAATCTTGGAAAAGCACAAGGAGTATATGTAGCAAGTTCAGCAGATGGAAGTACTCAAATGATGGCATTTACAGCAATGTTTGAAGGAGGTGAATATGGCGATAGTCTAAATTTCTTTGGAGTTTTTAGAATTGGAAGTACAATGTCAAGAATTTCAGTAACAGGAGGAACTGGTAAATTTAAAAACGCGTGTGGATTCGCGGAAATACGTTCACTTATACCAGCTGGTCAACATGTTACTGATGGTGCAGAGACATTGTTGAGGATTGTTGTTCATCTTACTTACTGAATTTGCTTTAATTTGATGTAATTTGTTTGTGTGGATTCTGTTTTGTTTGATGACTATGAATATTATAGCTTTGGTTTTGTGTTACATATTGTCTTGTTTCATTGTGGCAAAGTGAATATCTCTATGTATTCCTCTATCTGTATAGTATAACGAATGTATTGTGGATCAATACAACATTTCTGAGAGGGTGGAATGTATGTAGACGTTGCTCCTACCTTTGTAGAATAGAGAGGTTCTTTCTGATAGACGCTCTACTCAAAAGAATATGTTTCAATTACCATGTTCTTAAAACTAATGCAGATAGCAGAGTTTATGGAAACAGCAGCAGAAACACAAAAGTTGCATAGTTTTTTACACTCACGGACACAAAAAACACTACGCGACTCTTCTCATTTGTCTTAGTCTTGGTGGACAAAGTACATGGTACCTGTTGCTGGTAGGAGGTGGCGGGTATCCTGTGGAATTAGTCGAGGTGCGTGAAAACTGACCTAGACACCACAGTTATGACACTATGATGACAACAATATAACAGATACAATAAACCAAATGTATCAAATGTAAAACAAAAGAAGAATACAGAGCTAGTATTTTACCATTACTGCATTTCAGGCGTATTTTCAATACTGTCAAGATAAGGCGAAACAAGGCTCTCAGCATAGACAGTTGCTGCTCCAACACCATCACCATCCATTTCACGAATCTCCACGCGTTTGTACTCATCATTCCTCGAGTCATACACCATAACACACGTTCCATCATGCAACAACACTTCACCACCGATGTCTGATATCCACAACGGTGATATACAAGGCCCTACTCCCCTTACATGAGGAAGGGAAACCGATTTAATCCAACACCCTTTCGCGTTATACTCCTTCATTATCCATACATCCAACTTAACTTTATAATAGTCACAAAACAAACAAAGAAAATCCCCCAACTTCCCTAATGACCAATTCAAAGTCCCTAGTTCAAAATCACTTGAATCTCCTAATGAGCTTGAGTGATCAAAACCATCAAAACTAGGCAATGCTAAATTCCCAAATTTCTCATTTTCCAAGTTAAGTGAAACTATATCCCAATAAATACAAGATCCATCATTATGTGCCACAGCCCAATGAACACATCCATTCAAGAAAACACCAGAATCAGAGGAAAAAAGTGCATCACTGTACTTTTTCATAATTTTCCAAGAATTTGACCTTAAACTATAAATCTTGATATTTGCATCATATACATAGTGAATTTCATAAACCCCATAAATCTCAACAACTTTATAATCATCATTAAGCTCATCATAACCAAAACCATAAGTAACATCACATCTTGAACACTTGGTACAACTAGAAATAGGCAAAATCTTGTTTTTTCTAGTAGATGGATTCCACAAATACAAGTTATTATTGTACATACCAATACAAATCAAGAACAAACCATTACATAAAGAAACTCCAGCTATAATATTTGATGGATTCCAAGGGAAATTGAGTTTGTTGACACAAAGATTGGATTTTTCATGCAATGTAGAGTAAAGGGTGCAAGAATATAAAGTATGAGGAAGATACATAGAGAGTAAAAGGAGATTTTTGTGTGATAAATTGTTGTTTCTTGATGATATGTTTAAATGGGATTTCGAAAAATGAGAAGATGAAACTAATGAAAGCCATGATTTCGAAACAGACTTGAATTTCAAGAGTGATTTGACTGGTAATCTTGAAAGTATTTCTATGACGATTTCTAGTGGGAAATTTGGAATATGTATTTGATCATTGGGAATGGTGTTTTTCATCTCATTGTTTGTGGACATTATTGGCTTTAGGATTTTTGAAGAATGTTATAAAGTTGACTCACAAATGAAAAGGAATGAAAATACCAAACTTGATAACAAAGTTTTCTTTTTTTCTTTTTTCTTTTTTGATGCTCCAATGGTCAACTCTTATAATTAATTAATTAATTCCATTCTTTAAACATATCCTGTAATTTTGTTGTTATATTCTAGATCCAACAACACAAAGTTTATAACTTTATAATTAAGTCCCCCTTAGTGTATTTGCAGTAATGTTTGTGCAACTCAATAAATAGACATTTCACTGATATAATAGACATTTCATCCATAAATATTGAGATAAAGTAGTGATTACTCATTCACCCTTTAATAAGATATTTCGGTGAATTTAAGCTTTAGCATGAAGCTACTTTTTATTAGAGAATATTTTATTCTTAATATACTACTTTTCAGCTTATATATGAATATAGTCAGATGTCATTAAGCGTATTAGACATGGAAATTCGAAGGGGAAATAAAAGAAACAAAAGAGATATTCATGATTTTCAATATTAGATTAGACTGCCCACATCACACTTCTTGAGTGTGACCCTTTCCTAAATCATACTAACTCGAGATATTCTGTACATCGACTTTGTTTAATCAAATTTTAATAAGCGTATTAGACATCGAAGGAGAAATAAAAGAAACAAAAGAGATAATTATGGTTTCCAACATTGGATAAGTTTGTCTACCTCACACTTTTAAGTCCGATCTCTTTCTTGAATCATACTAAATTCGGGATATTTTATGCATTGGGTGTGTTTGTGCAACTCAATGAATAGACATTTTATCTATAAAGATTGTGGTAGAGTGGCGATTGTTTATTATCGTTTAAAATAATGTCTCGTCTGATTTAAGCTTCGATATGCAGTTACCTCTTAGAGAAAACTTTATCCCTAATATAGTACTTTTCGATTTGTATCTGAATTTAGTTAAACTTCAATAAGCATATAAGACATCAAAGGAAAAATAAAAATAAACAAAAGAGATATTTATAGTTTTCGACATTAGATTAGATGGTCTACATCACACCTTTTGAGTGTGGTCCTTCCTTGAATCATACTAACTCGAGATATGCTAAACATCAACGACATCTAGTTGGACTTCAACGAACGCATTAGACATTGAAGGAGAAATAAAAGAAACAAAAGAGATATCAATAATTTTCAATATTAGATTAATCTGTCTACATCACACTTTTTGAATACGATCTCTTTTTTTGAATCATACTACCTCGAGATATTTTAAACATCAGCTACATTTAATCGGAACTCAACAAACATATTAGATATCAAAGGAGAAATAAAAGAAACAAAATGTTGCTTACTTATGATTTCTATAATATTAGATTAATCTATCTACATCACACTTTTTGAGTACGATTTCTTTCTTGAATCATACTAAACTCGGAATATTTTGTACATCGACTATATTTGGATATTCTAGAAACTTGTCATGCCGCCCATTCACATCCCAAATTTGAACAAGTCATGAGAATCAAATCAATCATCAAAATCACAGACAACAGAAGAAGGCAGTGTGACTGAGAAAACCAAAGAAAAGAACCAAACCATTTACAGTAACATTCTTACATACAAAACTATTTCAAGAATCTGTTTGTAAATCCCAAGAAAATGCACCACCACCACCCTCCTCCACCAACCACCACCAGAACCACCACCACCAAAATCTCAACACCCCTTATTATTCTTGCCACCACTATCTTCTCACTTCTCCTTATTCTTACCTTCTCCTTTACTTCCCCTCCACCCCACCTCCACGCCAACCAACCCCACCCTTCCCTTTTCCCAAATCATCAACCCCATCGTCTCCTTTTTCATCAAAACCCAAATGACCAAAATACCCTTCTACCCCCACCCCCTGCCATAGCTTACCTCATATCTGGATCCACAAAAGACACTTCAAGAATCATCCGTTTGCTATTTGCCGTGTACCATCCAAGAAATCAGTATCTTCTTCATCTTGATAGAAAAGCTTCTCAATATGAACGTGATGATCTTGCACTGTATGTTCAATCTGTGCCTCTTTTTAAAGCTGCCCAGAATGTGAATTTTATTGGAAAAGCTGATTTTGTTTACCCAATGGGGTCTTCTGCTTTGTCTGCTACCCTTCATGGAGCTTCTATTCTTCTGCGTGTTTCTGCTCATTGGGATTGGTTTATTAATCTTTCTGCTGATGATTATCCACTTGTTACTCAAGATGGTATGAATTATGTGTAAAGATTTAATCTTTTTGATGTTTTTACTGGATTTAGTGTGTGTTGATTGTCCATTTGTTTGTCAAAACTCTATATGCATGTTGGATAATGTTGAAGATATGCTCTGTTTAGTGTGAAAATTGAGACTTTCTTTGAGAAGTATGTATAAAGATTTAATCTTTTTGATGTTTTTACTGGATTTAGTGTGTGTTGATTGTCCAGTTGCTAGTCAAAACTCTATGTGCATATTGGATAATGTTAAAGATTTGCATAATAGGAGAGATGAGATTAAGAATAAGGATATACGGGACAAGGTGGGAAAGGCCTCTATGGTGGACAAGATGAGGGAAGCTAGGTCGAGATGGTTTGGATATGTGAAGAGGAGATGTGCCGATGCCCCATTAAGGAGGCGTGTAAGATTGGATATGTTGGGTATGAGGAGGGGTAGAGGAAGCTAAAGAAGTTTTGAGGAAGAGGTGATTAGATAGGACATGGGCGTAACTTTAGCTTACGGAGGGCATGATCTTAGATAGGAGGATATGGAGGTTGCGGATTAGGTAGAATGTTAGTAGGTTGTTGAGCTTTGACTCATTTTTCGACGGGTTTAGGCTTGGTGGGAGACTGAGAGAACTGTGTTATTTGTAGTATTAGCCTTATACATGTAGTTTCTTTTCAGTTCACATTATTTCACTTTTGTTACTATTTCTATTCCCGTAATGTTTAGTACTGCCTTCCTTATTAATTGACATGTTTTCTTCACAATCATATTCCCTTTTTCATAATTACTTTGATTTGATGTTTTTGAGTTGGGGTTCTTTTGGAAACAACCTCTCTACCTCCATGAGGTAGGAGTAAGACTAAAGTTTGTGTACACTGTACCCTTCCCAAACCCCACTTGTGGGATTATACTACGTATGTTTGTTGCTTTAAACTGTTTGTTATTGATTTAGTGAGTGCTGACTATCCAGTTATTGGACGTATTAACTGCACTGTTGAACATGAACAGATGTATTTTCCTTTTCCATTAGTGTTTATCACTTCAATTCATCATTAAAATTCTATCCGATGGATCTAATTATGCCATCGGACTCATTTCTCATTACAACACACTTTTACTTGGGTAATGACTGATGAGTAATCTGATGCTATTTTCTATTGAGTTTCAGATCTTCTACACATTCTTTCATATATGCCCAAGGATCTTAATTTTGTCAACCATACAAGCTACATAGGCTGGAGAGAGTATGGCCAATCCTTTTCGTATTATTAGTTTCTATCGTTCTGTCTAAGCATGTATGCACATGGATAGAGGCAAGTAATGTATGGTTTTAGATCTTAATATATGAATGTTTTGGATGTTCCAGGTCACGGAAGTTGAAACCAATAGTTGTTGATCCTGGGCTCTACCTTGAAGAGGAAGATGAAGTATTTTATGCAACTCAGAAAAGGGAACTGCCTGATGCTTATCGATTATTTTCAGGTCAGATGCTTGGTAGCCATATTTTGGCATTATGAATGATGAAAGCATGAATATATTTGTGTTATTTAATCCCCTTGAATGTTTGATTGAAAAAAATGGTCTTCATATGAAGTGGACAACTATAACATTGAGTCACAACCTTTGTTCGTGCTAAAAAGAATAGAGTGAAAAATAAAGTAGAACATAGACATTGTAGAAGTAACTTTGAGTCGAAGTAGCCCGGTGCACAATACTTCCCGCCTTACAAGGGTCCCGGGAAGAACCGCACACTAAGGGGTGTGATGTAGACAGCCTACCCTAATGCAAGCATTAGTGACTGCTTCCACTGCTCGAACATGTGACCTATACAGACACACGGGGACAACTTTACCGTTGCTCCAAGGCTCCCCTTCTGGTATTCGATGAAGCAGATTAAAGTAGTTAAGAGGGCAGAATTTCATTTCAAGTGTTCAGTTAGAAAGCACAAGCATCTGAGTACCTCTAAATGTCCATCCTTCTCCAAATCTTATGCAGAAAATGCTAAACTAGATGGCCGTGACTCTAGACATTTTAGCTACATTGTACGCAGAAAATCGATTTCAGTTTAGAAACAAGATCTTTCAGTCAATGAGTCTACAATGCATCACCCATGTTCCAAGTGTCTACTATTTTATCCTTGACCTTGAAAAGGCCCCAACATTTTTTTTGGAATTCAAATCTTTTTGGATATGTGACAACTAGGGCAAGGGTGTGTAGTAGTAGTAAAGCAACCACTCTATTGTGTTACTGGTTCGATATGTGTTTAAATTATTTAAGTCTAATACTAACAAACTTGTCCTCTTGGCTACAGGGTCTTCATCTAGTATCTTGAGTCGGAAGTTTATCGAGTTCTGCATCTTGGGCACGGATAACCTACCCAGGACTCTGCTAATGTACTTGTCAAATTCACCATCCTCGTCATCTGTGTATTTCCCGACCATTCTGTGCAATTCTAGGAAATTCAATAGAACAACAATCAACCACAACTTGCGGTATGCTTCATTTAACTCAAGACAAGAGGTCCTTTCTCTCAATACCAGTGACTTCAATGATCTGGTGATGAGTGGAGCAGCATTTGCTGCACCATTCAAGGCAAACAATCTGATTCTTGACCAGATCGACCATGAACTTCTCCACCACAAGCACGATGAACCAGTCCCTGGCGGATGGTGTTTAGGTGAAAATGAAACTGATAAATGTACTGTCTGGGGAGACGCTGAAGTTCTAAGACCAGGTCCAGGAGCACAGAGACTGGAAAAAAGATTTGTCCAGATTTTCAGCAATGGTACATTTCGTTCTAGTCGATGTATCTACGAATAGAGCTCCCTCAAGATGAGAACATACAGAAGAGACAAACACTCGAAAATGTTTTCTATCGAAAACAACCACTCTACCTCCCAAGGTAGGGTTAAGGTCTGCGTATACACTACCCTCCCTAGGTATACACTACCCTCCCTAGACTCAGACATTGGGTATGTAGTTGACTCGAAAAGAATTACACGAGCAAAAATATGCAGAAGACCAAGTGCTTCAGCCCTCATGTAGTTTTTTATTAGCAATTTTGATAGATAGCTCATTGTTGTATATTGATTATTTTTGTAAGGTAAGGTTGTATATTGGTCTGTTGGAAATCATTTTATAAAATCATGGATCCTACTACTTGTTCAACTTTGTGTTTTCCTTCAACCACAAGAGCTAAAATGGAGTGATATGGTTATTGAAAATTCGTATAGTCAATTTCAACTTGCTTCATATTAACTCATTAGTTGCTGAGTATCTTCTATGAACCACATGACACAAGAATTCACTTAGTGTTGAGTACCAAGAGATTACCTGCTCAAACAACTCAACCACACTCGTGGATAAATACATAACAATGTATTTCAAAATTAAATGAGTTCTTTGCTAAAATTAGCACATTTTTAACAATGCCAACTTGGGAACAGAAAAATAGTAGTACATCTTTTTGTCTTCTTTAATGACTAAGTGATTAAACTTATCACAACAGAAAGAACAGAAATCTTGATTCTTTCACATATACAAAACTTGTACAACAATCATGAAAAATTTTCTGATAGGGGCCATAGGATTGCACATACATACAGCTCTCTTGTGTAGCCTAAGAACCACTAATATAGTTTCTTCTACTTATTCTACAGTAGTACAAGAATGTCATTGTTTTATGCCAAACATGAACATGTTACTGATCTATGGTACCATCAGGAGTTTCCTGCCCTCTACCACTAGCGTTTCGCGCGTATCATCCAGTCTAAATAGGCGTCTTAGAACTTCTCGACATTGTCTTCTTTTTCTGTAGAACTTGGTTAAAAGACTCCAAACAAAGTAGCAACAGCAAATATTAAGAATAGAACTCCACCCAAGTAGCCAACCTGTTGTATAACCAAGATAAAATGCTTAGAACTCAAAATACAATTGTTTAGAGCAGATTCGGGGGAAAAAAAGGCGCTGGCTTACCAGTTTCTCAGAAATGTAATTGGCAAGAAACCCGCCTCCTAGTATTGCAATAGATGTAGCAACCAGGTGTCCGGCAATGGCACCACTTGCCACGCCCCATGGAGACTGAGAAGTATAGTCAGTATGGCAGTGAGGAAATAAACAGAAGTTGGAGAGTTTGAAACTTAAATTTTATGGGAAGCTCGGAAAATATATCGTTAGTATTGAATTTCATAGAAACTGTACCTGAGCTGCACCAAGTGCTATTGTTGCAAGCATTGATCGATCTCCCCATTCCTATGAGGCAAAAGAAGCATTAAGATTCCCAACTTGAAAATTACAACAGGCCTCGATGTTCTTTAGCAACTAGATATAGTTACACAACACTTTCTAGACCTAAATGTTGTGAATGCGAAATCACAGAAACTAGTTCTAGTCTTCCATGTCACACTCAAACAACTTACATGAACACTATAAAAATGATACAAATAACTAGATTTTTTAATAAAATAAATGTCGGCGGTCATGGAAGCTTGCACTCTTATCTACCATCTACACTACATCTGTCCCTGTTTGCATTGGCTCCTTATTTGAAAAAGAAAGTAGAAAAGAAGCAATGTCGCAACCAGAAGAAGATACTTACAGCAAAAAATACGAGGCTAAAAGATTTCCACAAAATTTCAAGCGGATTTGTGAGCCGTTTTGATGCCTGAAATAGCCATCTATTAAATCGTTAGAACCAGCTTTTTGAAGATGCAAGTGGTGCAAATATGGAGACAGGAAAGAGAATGAAGTCATCCCCATAAATGCATGTTCTGATGATTAAGACATTTGGAAGCGCAGAATTCTCAGAGAATAAAACAGCATTTAAGAGTGGCATTCAGCAGCTTTTTCACCTTTTCCTTCACAAGCTCCTCAGCTTCTGCAAATTCATCAAGTTCCTGACCACTCTTTTCACCAGTCTCAACATTGTTGCTTGGAAGTTCCCATGCATCTTTAATTGATTTGAGACCAAAAAAGAACAAGAGGGCAACAGCCGCGTATTCTCCAATAGGCAAGGCTGTTATGAAAAACAATTGGGAATTTTAAAATAAATATCAAGCAAAAATCAAGAAGGAGAACACAAACAAACAAAAGATGGTACGTGGAAATTTAGCTGGTGGGCAATGTGTTCTGCCCAAAACAGTGACGGAAACTGTTTCTAGCTGGTAAGGGCAGAAAATAAAGGAGCTCAAGATAGTTTGGCTACCCCTGTAGCATGCATCTTTGATGGTTTGAAAGGAGGAAAACTTTAGATTCTTCGAGGGAAATCCTATCGTGTATGAAATATAGGTCATTGCAAGCTCTGGATTTTATGTGTATCTTGAGTAGTTCTGGTGCCAAAAGGGTGTGTTTTCAGTGTGCATGTGCAAGAAAAGGTACACTAGGAGAAGTAAACACTATAAAAATACCACTGCAGTCTATACTTCGCAGGAAGAGACATTATCAAGCAAGAAGCACTATATAACCAAACTTGCCGAGAGAATGTTAAGTTCTAATATCCAATGATCGGCATACTTGATCAGCAAGTCAGAATGTACCCAAACAAACTTATCAGTAAGCTTTCTGACAACTAATGCACATATTAACCATTTACTTTCTGAGAACATGAGCCCAATTTAGGATAAGTTTGCTTCAACAAAAGGAAATGCTAAGTAAAATGTGCCAATATATAAAGATCCCAAAGAGCCAATCAGAAAACCAAAAATAAAAACATATAACAGTCCCAAGGTCTAACTTACTTGTTTGAAACTGAGCAGGTACTGAATGAAAGATCCTTCCTATTATGACAGAGAAGACCGTCATAAGTGAAAGAGCACCCATTGATCCCAAAAGGACCTGACCATTAATGCAATTCAAGTAAGATAAAGAATTGAACAAAACAGAAGTGACGACAATATTACATTTCCGTATAGCAGTAGCAAGAAATACTAACACCAAACTGCATTTACACTATATCAATATTCAATCTACAAACTTGAGTGCACAGTCTATATTAAGCCACAACTTTATATTTCAAAAAAATTTTAAATTTCATTTGCTTTCCACATAATTAGGCTAGATTATAACTCCTAAATAATATTTATATGATGGAAAATGGATTGCGTTCTTCTCAGTTTGATTAATAATTCTACAAACAAATCCTTCAATCACCAAATGATCGTAATCTAGGATCCCCATCCTCAAAATTTCTGGCAGTAATGATAGCCTATAAGGAAAGAATGCTTCAAGATAAAAAAAAAAAAAAAAAAAAAAGTTTTAGGTATGAAAGCTTCAAGTGGATTACTTTAAAGATATACCTAAGTCCAGTCACAATTATTCACTTTTATTCTCTTAAAACTTAATATCCTTAAATGCAAAAGAGATAGAAAAGGAGAAGGAGCAAGGAACGCAAAAGTTCATACCAGTATTCTCTTATATTGCATGGCCAAGAGGGCAGCGATGAAAAATGTCTGTTGAATTGCATATTAAAGAAAGAATTAGTTTAGATTTTTTGAATAAGACAAAGTATCTCAAAACTAGCATAGGACAAAAGCAGATCCCAGATTAAATAACTCAGTCAATTAGCTGGGAATACATTCATATCAGTAGAATCATGTACAGTGTCACAAGGCTCATTCTGAAAGCATCAAAGTTTTTCAATAAAAGACACCAAAAAGAGAAACTTTTTCTAATTGATGCATAAATGCTTAGCCATGATTATGTGTTACAACACTTTTACACCTACAAGGTATTTGTGTCACAGCAGATATAAGACCACGAGCACTATCCATATCAAAGTGAATGAAAAGGTTAAGAACCAAAGAAATGGAAGGGCAAGAAAAAGTCACAAGTACAGGAAAAGCTAATAAATATAGCATATTGTGTCAATCTCTCCATTTACCTTGTCTCCAATCTCAGAAACAAATATCAACGAGAATGCAGCAGTGAAACCTGATTTCGCAAATGCTGCAATGAGTGATGACGGTCCTCCTTTCGTGAAGGCAATCAGTGAAAATACTAATGAACATCCACATAGCACAAGAGCTATAGCGAGAGGATAAGGAATTTTACTAGGAAGTGCCTCACTGCCATTCATGAAAGTTAAACATACATAAGTTTCATATGTTGTGAAAGTTCCTATTTAGTTAGTGACAATCAAACTAAAACATGTTTCCTCATATTAAAATGCATGAAGATAAGAGTTCATGTTCGATATATCAAAGACTAGGATTCTATAACTTAATAAATGTGTAACAAAATATGATTGCAGCCTGAACGTAATTGTGACTACACTGACAGTTGAAGTCATTATAGATACTATTTTTTATTTGTGTTTTTCTAAAAAGAATTCTTGAAGTTTTATTATGTAAGCAGAACTCCCGAAACATAGGCCACATGCCGAAAGTAAAGGTGTCTGTTGGACATTGACAGATGCTTTTGATCAAGATGCATTAAGGTGATATACTTAACATATTGAGAATTTAAATGTGAATTTTTTTGCATTGGACTAATCAGGGAATACTACTACTTTGTTTCTTGACACCAAATTACCAGCACTACAAGACAATTTCATAAGTATATCATATATTATTCACATCATATTAGTCCATCCCCACAAACTTTCATAAGCCATTAAACTTTATCATCCAATCATCCTTGTGATGTGAGGTTTAACGGGATCAAGTACTTAAACATGCACTCCTGATAAATCCAGCCATTGGCAGGATAATAGTTATCCCACAAACCAAATGCACTCTAACTCTAGGGACCCTTTACAAAAGATTTAACAGCCTATCTTCCTCTACCCATATACTTGTTAACAACATGCTCTTTATGCAGAAAAGAAATTTTAAGAATTCACCAAACCATTCACAATTTTGTATGTGGATAGAAATTCTCGTTATTTAATTGCTAAGTAATATAGCATACATTTTCGATGAACCATCGGTAGACTGCTGATTGACTGAAACATTGTGGATTTCATTTCCTTGACTTTCTTCAAAACTTCCAGATCCAACACCAACATTAGATGCATATGGTATAATTCTGCTATGCCTTCGCTGCAACTTAGGGAGCGCTGTACATCTTACTACAAGTAACAGAGGCATGAGTCAGTAATGAAAATAGAGATTGTAATCAGAAAAAAAAAAAAATAGAAGAATCTAATTCTACAAGAAATATTAAAAAGCAACGGATCAAAAATACAGAAATTATCTTGGTGGGGATTAAGAAAGTTCATCCGACAGGAAAGTGGCATCTCGCATCTAATATTAAGCTAATTTGTTTATTATCTTATGGCGTCTTTGATTCTATAAACTAAATGACTTGCAGGATTGAAGTAATATAGAGTTCAGAAGCCCTCATGTATGTTTTAAGTAGAAATTGGCATGTACCGTAATAAAAAAAGTTATCTTAAGACAACTATATCTGATACACTAATAGTCCTTTTTTCCTGAATTTGATCACCTAAAGACTATAAGTCAAGCTACACTGTCTTTGGCCATGATTTGTTCAAACATTTTTCTAACTGAGTACATGAAAAAGCAATAAATCCAACTGAATAGTGGTCGGACTAAAATGTCTTTGACCAACAAGCACAAAATTGGAATAACTTAAAATTAGCCACCTTTCCCCAAACCAAAAGAGGAACGCCCCAGAAAAGGCCGAAAGCTTCTAGTTTAATATAGATTCATTTAGTGTTATTTTTCCAAATCTGTAACAATTATGTCCAAGCCAGCTTGCGCACACCTTGAACTATTCCTTCGGTTACCTTACTACCACCCACCAGCACAACTACCGAGCAACTCTACCCACTAAGATTTTGGCAGAAGCGAAGAAATCACCAACCGGTTTATTATCTCTGATCGGATTTAGATCCCTCATCTCCCATGGCTTTCACACACAACATTAACCACTAGGCTACACTCCAGCTTGTGCACGCCTTAACCTCTTCCACTGGGTACCAACTACCACCCACCAGCACAACTACCAAGTAAGTCGGCCTGCTAATTTAGGGGGAAGTGAAGAAATTACCAGCCGTTTTATTATCTCTCCTAGGATTTGAACCCTGGTCTCCCTTGGTTTTTGTTTTTTTTGTTGACAAGGGAAACCCGCAGCCGCTACCCTTTGGATGCACACAAGGTAAAATCCGCACTCCTATGCAATAGCTCACAAACCACACAGCAGAGGTAACCTGCACTAGGCAAGCACGGTGCGACAAGCTCGAACCACCCCTTGCTTTCGTAGGCAAGGGGTTTCGGGTCTCCCTTGGTTTTCACAGACAGCATTAACCGCTAGGCTACCCTATTGGGGGCTCATTGAATATTTTTCCTTTGTTTTTACACTAATGACGGTTGTTGAGCTAAACCACTATGACTAGCCCAAATAAGCTTCCTCATAAGAGAGTATCATATTATCTCAATAAAAATCCAAAATAGAAAACACCCAACTGGAGCACTAAGCTAACATCCAACTCTTCAGTCAGTAAACATAACAACAACAACAACATATCCAGTGTAATCTCAATAGGTGGGGTCTAGAGAGGACGGGGCGTACACATACCTTACTTCTACCTTGTGGAAGTAGAGAGGTTGTTTCTAAAAGAACCTTGACTCAAGTAACTCATAACAAAGCAATGCTAAAAATAACAATACAGATGCAAAGCAGACATATCAAATAATAGTGAAATCATTACATGGGGGCAAAGAAACTATGCCCAATTTCTCATAACTTCAAAATGGGGCATCTCAAAATTCACTTAACTACTAACATACCCACAAATCACTCAATCAAATCAAATTCGTGGACTCAAAATCGAAAAGGGTATTCATAAAAACTTACATAAAGATGAAATTCCACCTGAAAAATGGGAAATTCTCCTTGTGGGTATTGATGGTTTGCTAGGCAATGAATCCAAAACATTCAAAAATGAAAACTTTTTCTTCCCCCAACAACTTGATGCTATAGAATTAGATGTTTGAAGAGCCAACCCCTGCATTTTTTTCTTTAATTATATGCACTATAACTAAAAAAAATTGCTTCTTTTTTACTATACAGTCATTTGTGAACAAAAAAATTTAATAAAAAATATTGGGATTCACTACACTTCTTTCAGAAAAGTAGTTGTAACCCAGAAGCCGAAGAACTGATGGAGTTCTTGAGATTTTGCAGATGCCACGTGTCATCATGGATCTTTTCAGATAAACTGATGAAGTTAAAAACACACCGTTTTGAAGCTGGGCTTTTTTTTCACATTGGGCTGGATGGATGTTGTTCCTTGGAAATTTTCAGAGTCCAGACACGTTTTTCAGAAACCGTCTTTCTACCTCCACGAGGTAGTGGTAAGACATACTTACATTCTATCTTCTTCAGACTTCACTTGTGAAATTTCACTAGATATACTGTGGTTGTTGTGTAACGTAGAAATGGTGTTTACTAATAATTTTTCAATCAAGGATTTAAAAAAAATGGTCATTATCATAAAGTTTTAATTTTCAAATTCTAAAATGTCGTATAGTTCCCATAGTTTTTTCACGCTCTGTAGGATTATGCTAGGTATATTGTTACTATTGTTGAATAGCCATGTGATCACCTCAGACCTCATTTTGTGGAATTATATCAAGTATATTGTTATTATCGTTGAATAGTCATTTAATCGCCCCATACCTCATTTTGTATGATTATACTAAATATATTATTGTTATTATTATGGTCATTTTATTGCCTCAGGCCTCATTTTGTGAGATTAAGCTGGATGTATTATTATTATTATTGTTGAATGGTCATTATATCGCTTCAGACCTCATTTTGTGGAATTATACTAGATATATATTGTTGTTATTGTTGGATGTATTAGGTTATGAAGGTGATTAGGCGTCATGCGGAAACTTACAACTGCAAATCATATGGTTGACAAATAAAAGCATACTAAAGATATAATATTATTATAGTTTGGTCAATCAACCTACACATTGAAACTAATACTAAAAAAACATAAATATGTTTAGGAGAAAATCTCCCCATAAACTAAACTCTTAAAGAACTACAATGGGATAGATGGTAGAGGGCTGCCTGCGCCCAAAAGCGATGATTCACTTGTGCCCTTGTCTATAGATGCTATTGTTTTTGTGTTAGAAGAAACAAACCTATATTTATAGAGTTCTAAAACCTTTTCTTACTAGAATAGAACTAGCTACTCCAAAACCTTTTCCTAAAAGGAAAGAATAAACCAAATATGAAAGAATATTATATTTTTCTTTCAGAAAAAATAAAAATATTTATGATAATATTTTGTCTTTTCTTTAAGGAAAAATAAATCTTAAATAATGATAAGAAAATCAGGGCAAAACCCTAAAAGGATGGTCATTTGATCAAGAATGTTTCATGTTGTTAATCAATGAAATTGACCAAGTAATTAATGACATTATTAAATCCTAATACCAATTTAACAATTTCCATAAGCATGTTACATGCTCTATATACGTTTGATATATTATCAAAGATAGAATAAGTGAGAACAACAAGAATCATGCACAATGCCTTAGATTATTATTTATCTGGATCGAAAAATAACGATTGTTATAGAATTTCGAATTTTACATATAAAAACTCTGAGGCATTACTTATTATTATAAGTTATAATAATTTCATTTATTTATTCATACAAAGAATTATACACACACTATTATTAACTAGACTAGGGAATTGAATCATAAGATGAATCTCAGCTTATATTAAAAAGCTTATTTCAATGGAATAAAAAAATAGGAATCAAAAGCTTATCAATATTAAGAAGTCATGATTCATGAGGATAAAAATTCCTAGGTTATTTAATTCTTTGTAGATAAATATGTTGAATATATATATATATATATATATATATATATGCCTTCCATCAAATCAAGAATGACAATTTGCACTAATAGAATCATATTCTAACATGACATATATTCCCTTCACGACATTACTAATGGTTGCAGCCTTTTTTTTTAAAATGTGTTGATTTATTAGTTCGATTACCAAAAAAGGGGGTCACATGTGAATAGCTAGGACATGTATAATACGGTATATCAAAGTTTTGATAACGTAATTTTGATATTCGGTTTTTTAAATTATTAAATTATTATTATATCGATTTAATTTAGTATGATTTGATATTTTAAAGTTTGATTTCAATATTTTGCGATATGATAAATTGGTGATCATAGTTTGTTCAATTTCGATTAATATATACCTGTATAATAGTGTATTATAATTTCAACAATTAAAAAAAGGTCTCAATTGTGTCATCTGAACACATTAAACATGTAAAAATATATATTCAAAAATAAGTACAAACAACTTCTTCTAATCCATTACATTTCAATCAAAATAGACTAGTCAAAGTTTCAACTTCTAAACATTTTATACTACTACTAGGTTGCATATTTGTTAGTATAATAATAATAATAATAATAATAATAATAATAATAATAATGTAGGGAAAGGGGTCTGAAAAATACTTCAACTTTGGCCGAAATTGCTGTTACGATACCAAACTTTATAAAGGACCTTTTACCCCTGCACTATGTAATAGTGTATTTTAAAGGTATATATGTGCCCACGTGGACACGTTACTATTTATAATGATGCAATTTATGATGCCCACATGGGTACATATATACCTTTAAAATACATTATTGAATAATGCAATGGGGTAAAAGGTCCTCCATAAAATTTGGTGTCGTAACAGCAATTTCGGTCAAAGTTGATATATTTTTCAGACCTTTTTCCCTAATATATATATATATACACTTAGGTATGGTACTCGGTATTTCGATATGTTATTTCTAAATATCAAATACCGTACCGAATATAAAAAAAATAAAAAAATAAATAAATAAATAAATAATTTAAAAAAATAATATATATATATATATATATATATATATATATGATATACCATATCAAATATCATAATACCAAAACCACAATATCAAATTTTTTTATATGATATGATAATTTGTATAAACCATACATGCACCCTACCAACAACACCTTTGATATGATAGACTGACAACATATGAGCCATCTTTTTCTATTGGTTGATTCGCGAAATCACCTCTTGAAAAAAAGAGAGGCTCTTGGGTCTAACGAGAATGCCATTAATAATTTGATTTTTATCCTTTGAAACAACTCGATAAATTTAGTTAACCAAGCATAGTAAGCTTGCTTGACCTCATTTGAACATGGATTTACGTAGAATATCACGATTGACATATCTAAAATTGCTATGATAAAGTAGAATGATCTCTCTCGTTCGGATATAAGTTTAAGTATTCTTTTCAGTTGTCTCAACTAGAAAAAGTATCGTATCGATTAAGAATGAATATTATTATTTGTTTTCTGAGTGATACATGATAGAGGAATATAAAACTAAGGGATATGAATGAAAATTGAACGTTACAAATTTAAAATTTAAGTAATTAGAAGAACTAATTATACTCTTTGTCAACAAAGCAAAAAGAGGAATCTAGACTTTGTTGTTCTTGTAGCTTTACTTTACTAGGGGAGAAAAAAATTGTTTACAATCAAATAATTGTTGAGGCTTATATGATTGCTTTATCTCAACTTAGAAGGGACAATAATGTACTTCCAAAAATTATATAAATATTAGTTCATTTAGATATGTCATGAACCAAATTCGTGGCACGTATCGTTTTGAATTAATAAATATTATGAATTTATTCTTCGAGTTACATCATCATCTAACACAAAAGCATACATATCATGTGAATTTTTGTATGTCATATAAATTTATCACTTTCCTATCTCAATTTGATAAAAATTGTCTAAAATATCACGTGCGATTATACATCAGAAACTTGCTAATCAAAAAGCAATTTAGCATTTTGTTGATCGCAATAATCGATAAATCATATCGAACCATCGGATAAATAGCACTTTACTTGCCGGGCTAGCTTAACATATTTTATAACTATAACAAACTAAAAGTTAAATGTCTAATTATTAATACATAAATTCGATTGACTTTTGTAAACAAGAAAAAAAATAAAAATTAAGATCCTAATATAACCCTTGACAAATCAATAATTGAGTTGAGGGTCACTACGTACTAGTGATTTTCTTCAAGTACTTGTTTTTATTTAAATATACTAAATCATGAATACAATTATTTTTTAAATTTCTCATTTGATATTCAATATTCATAGACTGATTAAATTTAAACTCCTATAAGAAAAATCTACATTAAAAGTGCCCCATAACAATTGTGATTCCGTACCCTCAACTATTGAATAATTTTATTTTTTTTTTCATTCGATGTCCGACACAACGTTAAATAATGAAAAAAGTTATGCAAGGTACATAACATTTGACTCTTTTTCTAAAGGATACACGTGAGTGTCACATGCAAAATGGGAGAGTAGTTGGAGGCATCAAAACTACTCACGGAGGCTAAAAACGTGGTGGGTCCCATGTGAACATGCAAGTGGACCCTACATGGTATATTTTTTTGAAAATTAATTATTAAGGGACAAATTAGAAGGTACAATAGCAATGTACCATCGATATATTCTTACAAGTGAGGTCTCAAAAGTCGAAAGAGTATTGTGTATGTAATTTTAATCATATTTTGTTATGTTTGATTAGCTCAACTCGAGCCTAACAAAATTCGTAAAAAAAGGAGATAATAGCAATAACTTAGAATATAATAATAAACAAAAAACATATAATATAATTTCAAAGAATATAAACTTGTAAAGTATTTAAACTAGTTAACTATATGTGGTGTATATAAAACAATTTTTTTTAAAAAAGTAGGTAATTGTTTTATACATAATTATTAATCACATAAGTAATTATTAATCACTTTGTTCCGAAATATATTTCTAGAAAATTGTTTGAACATAATATTCTTATAAAATCACTTAAAAACATCAAAAAAGTAACTTCAATCATATCATATCCAATCACAATTCCAAATTTCAAATAACATTTTCAACTTAAAAATAAATATATATTTTTCCAAATTTCACAATTCTTATATCCAAACTTTCGTTAGATTTTCTCCAATTAAATTTCAAACCTTTGACTCACTAATTTCAAAAATAATAATAATAATAATTTATTAATAAAAATCTCAAATCATTACAATTGAAATTAAAAAATCACAAGATTATCGCCGCCACGTGCGGTGTCTTAAAGTCAAAAAAAAAATTCCATAAATTAAAATAAAAACAAAAAATACGTGTCAGTTTATGATTGGCTGTCTGACGTGTGATTTGGAGCCTATGGGAACAAGGACACATCGGTTCAATCGCCCGACCCGTTACGTAAGCGGCCCGCATTCTACTAAAAGACATAAATACCCTTGTAACCAAATTTATTGGCAGTTATATCCTAACAAGTAACAAGATAGGTATTGTTCATGTTCATGCAAACGTTCAGTGTACTTTAACTTGTCATGTAGCAGTCATTTGGACTATTCAAATATTTTGCCTTTTCATTATTATAATCGGGCATTTGAACACATAATAAAATATCGATATCAAACGTGTTTGATACAAAATTTAAAATTCAGAGGTGTATTTCACTTATATTGTAAGATCGGAGTGTAGAGGTGGAGCCAGTATTAAGAGTTTGGGGTTCTAAATTTTCTTTTCATTCTAAATATATATAGGGTCTATAGAAAAACTATTGAGTTTGTTCGAACCCACGAACCTCCACCTAGCTCCGCCCCTGTCGGGGTGTAGTTACATTCAGTTAGTCAAATTAAAAAGTATTTTGAAGGCTATTAATAATTTAAGGATGAAACTAATAATTTAGTGTCAGAATGTTTTCAATATGTTTATCAGCTCTTCTATTTATAAGTTTTAGCTAACATGCATTAGCCTGAATAAGCCGTAAAATATGAAGTTCATTTCAATTTAGTATGAAATTATCTAAGTTTTTGTTGAATTTGGACGAATGATCAAGTTTTTTAGCAATAAAATTTGCATATTTAATTAAAAATAACAAAAGAAGTATAATAAGTTATGTTTATTAACAATTTAAAATAAATAAAAGTTACAATAAGATTTTCGAACTTTAAATAATTTGTGTCACATAAAATGGATGAAGAAGTATAAGATTTTGACTACAAAATAATTTACAAATACTAATTATTTTACTAAAACCAGTGCTAAATTAGTCAAGTAATTATATAAATTAGAGTAATTTAATTGCATAACTAAATAAAACATTTCTTTCTTGGTAAATGAATTCGAAAGGATGCAATTTTATTTTAATTTCCTTAATATGAAAGTAATTGATGTCTTTTTCCACATTCTAAACACCTTCTCAAATTATATATTTATTTTTATCAGCATTTATGTATGAATAAATAAATAAAAATATGAGAACAGTTACAATTTTGAAAAAAAGATTTCATTCCTTAAATGTGATATATAATATTCAAGGTTTGAATTTCAAAGGATCACAATGAACATAAATTTTCCAATAGTAGTACATAGTATCCAATAATCAATATGCAAATGCCCTCTATACTTTGAATCGAAGAGTATATCGAAAATAATTTTTCCGTCTTCGTAAAAATAAGAATAAAATTGCATACTCTTGCATGAAAATAACACAAAGTCAATATTTTTTTTGTTGTATATCTATACTATAATAAATGTGCATATCGCGACAAGTTAAGATAATTTCAAATTTATTCAAATTAAATAATTTTTGCGTGGAAATAACTCAAAAGTTAATAGTTTATCATATATAAATGTATAATAAATGTGCATATCGCAACAAATAAAAGTATTCAAATTTAAAATAAAAATAAATTTACTTCAATATAAAATATTCAAACTTGAAACAAAAATAGATTTACTTCAATATTCAAAAGTCAAAATAATAGTAACTGCAAAAATATAGATTTGCAGTAATCAAATAACTCCAAGATCACATAAATATTGTTTTCCATTTTTATTTCTCCATGTTAATTTTCTTTTCTTTTTTTAAATGGCAAATCCATTTTAATTTAATCCTAATTACAAAAAAAAAAAAAAGGAAAACAGTTTTAATTTTCTTATTTAAATTATAAAAAGGAAAACTTTTTTAAAAAATAATTAAAAATGCAATGCTTGAAACTGGTAATTAATGCAAAATACATATCTTGTATACATATATTTATCAATTATTATTAAATATTACATGCTATAATTTTATTTTTTTAATTAATTTAATCTAAATATCATGTGAAAAAATAATAATTTCCCATTGGAAATATAGAGTAGGGAAATAAAAGTAAAATAATTTTGTAGAAAATAAGGAAAATACTATAAACTTTGACCAATATTTAATATATATTTTTCATAGTATTAATATAAATAAGATTACAGATATAGATTTTGAATATCTAAATTATACAAAATTAATGAATTCATTTAATCTAATATCATGTGAAAATAATAATAATTTCCCATTGGAAATATAGAGTAGTGAAATAAAAATGAAAATAATTAAGTAAAAAATAAGGAAAATACTATAATTTTGACCTATATTTAATATATATTTTCATAGTATTAATATGAAAAAGATTACAGATTTTGAATATCTAAATTATATATAAAAAATTAATAATCCAAATATTATGTGAAAATAATAATAATTTCCCATAGGAAATATAGAGTAGGGAAATAAAAGGAAAATAAGGAAAATACTATAAACTTTTGACCAATATTTAATATATATTTTGATATAGTATTAATATAAAAAAGATATAAATTTTAAATATCTAAATTATATATTAAAAAATTAATTAATAATCTAAATATTATGTAAAAAAAAATAATTTCCCATTAGAAATATAGAGTAGGGAAATAAAAGGAAAATATTTATCACAATAATTTTCTTTTAAAGTCAAATATTATAAACTTTGACCAATATTTTAAGATCTATATTTTCACAATATTAAATGTAGAAAAGATTACAAATATCTAAATTATACAAATATTTAGTTTTATAATATTTCTATTTAATTAAGTAATAATTTTTGAATTTTCTTTAGAGTTAAAATATTATCATCAAAAACAACTTTATTCTCCGGACTCAAATTATTTTTTTTATTAGAGAGCGTTTTATCTCCTATAGTAATAACACTCCTTAAAAAGAAAACCAATCTTTTCCCCACCCACCCCACCCACCCACTCATTATTTATTTGTTTTTTTCCTTTTTGTTTTTTTTTTCCTTCTCTCTAAACAAAATCAAACCAAACCCTTGTTCCATTTTTCCTCTTTCAATTTCTCCCTTTCGCTCTTTCTGTGTGTGAAAAAAAAAATGAAAATGGAGGATTTGGACCCAACTGCATGTTTCATGGTGGATGATGACCTTCTCAACTTCTCTTTGGAAGATGAAACTGTTGAAGAAGATGATGAAAAATCAACTATTACTAGCAAAGACCCACTTTCTTATTCTTCTTCGTCTTCAACAAACCCTCTTGTTAGCCTTCTTACCCACCCTGTAAGTCACTCAAATTTCACTGGTTGTTAAATTTTTTTTTGTTCGATTTTGCTCTTTTTGAGACTACCCAGAAGTTTTTTTGGCCAGAAATGTTGTTACTCGGTGTTTTCCGGTGAGTTGAACAAAACTTCTGGGGGGTTGGAGGGTATTTTTGTAAATGATGGTGAAACAGGTGGGCAGTTTTGAAACGGATGTTGGGGGTAGACTAGAAAGTTGATTGACAGGGTGAAAGCTGTGAGGTGTTTAGAGGGAATTGAATTTTTTTGGACTATTTTGCCCTTGAAACCCTAAAGCTACAGAATCACGGATGAATGACGTGGGGGGACTGGTGATTAAGAAAAAAAGTTTTTTTTTTTGGAATTTAATTAAATTTATTAATAAAATTTGGATTTTTTTTTGTTGAAAGAAATTAAATGTGGGGTTATTTTGGGAATTATGGAATGTCTACAACATGACTTTATTGGTTGTCACTATGTTTGAGCTGTACAAATAAATGTGCCATATTAGTTTCAACTTGCATTTCATAATGTACAAAGACATTTTTGCCCCTAACATCAATGTTTATTTATTCTCCAATTTGTCAAAGTTGTGAATTTACTAGTTGGAAACATTGACTTTTTGTTTCCTCAATTTATGCTTTTATTGGGTCGAGTGTCTATCGGAAATGACTTATCCACATCACACAAGCCGTGGCGGAGCCACACATAATACCCCTTTGTCGGAAAATTACCGTGTGTAGCTAGTTCAAAATATTTTTTTGATGTATATATATTATGACTTCTAGACGATTTTACTTTTTCATATTTTGATAGACGATTTTACTTTTTCATATTTTGATATCTCTTAGTGGAAATTCTAGCGGTAGTTGCACACGAGATAGGTGTAAGGTGTGCATACACTCCACCCTCCACCCTCTCCAGACCCCACTTGTAGTATCTCGCGGTGTATGTTTTTTTGTTCTTGTACTGTCTACAATGTTTTATGCCTAGTACATAACTAGATTCCTTCCTAGATATTTTTCATCCTTTGATATAATCTAAATAATACAGTTAATTGATATTTCTTATAAGAAAACTTGTAAATTGAACAGTTAAAAAGAAAAGAGTTAGAGGTTGTTTGAAATAAGTGGCTTAGTTGAAATTATTAACATATTGCCTTTTGTAGGAGTGTGTAGAGGAAGAATTGGAATGGCTATCAAACAAAGATGCATTTCCAGCGATAGAGTTTGGCATTCTTTCGGAGAACCCGGGTATGGTATTTGATCACCATAGCCCCGTTTCAGTGCTGGAGAATAGTAGCAGCACCAGCCACAGCAGTGGCAATGGTGTTGTTAATGGAAATGCTTATACAAGCTGCTGTGTCAACTTAAAAGTTCCGGTTAATTACCCTGTTCGTGCACGGAGCAAGAGAAGACGTAGAAGACGGAGAGGTGGGTTTGCTGACATGCCAAGCGAGCATTGTCTGCCGGTGACACAACCAAGTTTCAAGAAGGTTAAGCAGCGTGAGCCATTGCTTTCGTTACCAATGAATTCAGCTAAGAGTGCTGCTAGCATTGGGAGGAGGTGCCAACACTGTGGAGCTGATAAGACCCCACAATGGCGGGCAGGCCCTCTGGGGCCAAAAACACTGTGTAATGCTTGTGGGGTGCGCTATAAGTCAGGCAGGCTGTTGCCAGAGTATCGCCCGGCAAATAGCCCTACTTTCTCAGCTGCTGCGCATTCCAACTCCCACCGGAAGGTTTTGGAGATGAGAAAGCATAAGATTGGAGTGGGAGGAATGTTGATTCATGAATCTTGTGGATATAGGGTAGAACAGTAGTGAGTCATCTGCAGTGTCTTTTCGGATATTTTTCTTCATTTACTATAGTTAGCATAGACTATAGGTTTTTGTTGTAATGGTCTTGATGGTCAGTGATTTGCTTTGGTTTTCCATCAAAATCCACTAGGAATTTTGAACTTAGTTTGTTTTATTATATGCTTTTAAGATAGAAATCCTGAAAGAAGAGCTCCTAACAAAGATTTGGTTTTTTTTTTAATCCCTCCTACTTACCTTTGTCATTTACATGGATTGGAAATGATACATTTTTGAATCTTGAGAATGATGTTTGTGGCAGTTGCTGGAAATGTACTTGCTAAGCAGTTTTAACAGTTGCAGAAGGTCATGTTCGCTCGAGATTGAAGTTTGAAGGTTACAGTGTTCTAATTGTTTTGAGGGGTTTGATCATCTTACTTTGGTTTTACCCCTTTATGTAATGAAGCATTCTGCAATGTATTGTCTATTTGTTTGAATAAAAGAAAGAAGATGGAACTTATACACAGAGTTCTCTTCTCATGGTTGAATGATGATTATATTCTGAGCAGTCTTCATGTTTGATTGTTGAAGCTGAAGAAACTTTTGCTGGACGAATCTGAAACTCGAATCTGAGGGCTATTTTGTTTTCTATGTTGTGTTACATCAACTTGTTTGACGAAAAAAGCAGTGAGTTTTACATAATGACCTTATGTTGACTATAACTTGCTGGTTTTTCTTGTTCCAAGAAAGTTTTTTTGGCTTGATAATTTGGATCCTCTTTTGTCCTGCACTTGTACATTCAGTGCTGAAGGACTTGTATGAAGTGTTGAGCTGTGATAGAGATATTGAGAGAGTTTGTCCCTAGCAGTATAATATGCATGGACATTGCTAGACAATTATAGATATTTGGTGTTTGTGTCACAGGTTGTGTGCATCTCGATTAATTCCTAAGAGTATCGCTACCTCCCACCAGATCAAGTACAGGTAATTCTATCCTCCAAAGTTAGAAATCGCTTATTGTTTTTGATTTTGCTGGAATTTGAACCTAGGTTTATTGTGCTCTTCCGCACTTCATTGATTGCTTGGCTACACCTTCAGCAGAAGCAGTCAATTATAGATATTTGAAACCTTCAAATTTATAGCAATTAGGCGTGTGACCTAACCGTTGATAAAGTTAGCACTAACTACAGGAGATCAAGTTAGATTGATTCTTTTTCATCTACTTAGCTTTGGTCGGTCGAGTTATTCACTATGCTGGTGCAAGTCAATAGGTATCGAGTAAAATACTCAAGTTTTTGTTGGGACGATATTTGACAATGTCCACCAATTTTTTTTTATCTTGTTTATTAGCTCATTAGTTAGGTAAGAGTAGAAGTGACAATACAAAATGTTAGTGATAATTGTTTTTTCTTTGTTTTGTGCTTATCAGTGACTTGGATCCTATCTTTTAATAGTGGTCTTGGTTGGCTTTTTTCTTTGATCTTGATGGCTTTAGCATTTTCTTTAAGTCAGTTCCTGTAGATGACTCTGAACTTTTGTTGTGTTGTGCATTTTATAAACCTTCTTGTTTGTAAATTATATCAATTTTATACAAGATTTTTCAGATTAGTCAAAGGCGGCTGCACTGATATATATATACTATATATATTTCTGAGTTGCTGCTATTCTCATGGTGTCACTAATGTGTGTGTTGTTTACTAGTTTATGCATGGTTACATATGATGATGACAATAATGAGTGATTTTAAATGATTTACTTGCTTTGACTCATGCATAGTTTCAAGGTCAGGTTGCTTGGTGTACGAAGCATTTTATATTAACGCAAGGTGTCGTACTCCAAGGGTATGTGTTGTACCTGTAGGTGGCTTGCCTTGACACAAGTATTACTGGTTGATTCCACGATTTTAAGTTGTCACCTATAGGTTACACCAAAACAAGTTTACTATTGCTTCAAATTGTAATCCAACTTGTGACTCAGCCCTAACTATTGAGATTGACTTGAGAATCGACCATGACTTCGGGACCTAACTCCCAGACCCATTCCCCAACCCTAACCCTTGACATGAGATCGACATGAGAACCGACCTTAACTTTGGACTTGACTCCCAACCCCATCCCTTGACCTGAGATTGAGAATTCAGACCCAAATTGAGTCTCGATGTCGACTTGGGACCCTACTCCAAACCTAAAGACCTGACTCTCGACCTTGACCTTTCGATCTCAAGGTCGGGTTCGTAGGGTCGGGGCCAAGTCAAATCTTGGTGAATTGTACTTTGACTTTGAATGTAATGTAGATAACCATTATTCCAAACTATTTTTTTATAAATTAATTATCAGATTAGTTCTAATATTGAATTTTTAAAGTAGAATATCATTTACTCATGAAAATCTAGGTCAACATATCTACCACCGAACTCATTCTATCACCCGACCCGCTTTTACAAATATGAGCAAACTGAATTATTTCATGTTTTATGTTGATCCGCTCTCAACCCGTCCATTTGCCATCACTTAATTGGTGAATATGAATGAGAGTTTGCTAGGAATGACCAGTAAGTTTTAGTGGTTATAAATACAAAGCATATTCATAGGCCGGCTCTTATGGATATAGCCATATTAGGATATATATCTTTTCTTTGCCAATTGGCAACTTATTTGCACAACATAATTAAATACACAATGCCTTTACTTTCATTTCATATGATAATTCACTAGCATGCATGCTTGCTTTTCCATATCAAATCATGGTTCCTCTAAAATATTTACTTTTTATATATATATATTTTGACGGATCGTGAAAATTTTGACTCCGACACTAAGGGGTCGTTTGGTGTGAGGGATAAAAATAATTAGTAATAGAATAAGAACATAGTGATGGAATAAAAAAAAAAATTTCTTGTTTGGTTGACATGTTTGTGATAACTTATTCCACCATTTATACCATAGTGATGGAATAAGTTGTCCCAGAATAGCTAATCCTGGAATAACTTGTTCCTAACCAAACGACAGAATAACTCATATATTTTCCATGACTAAGCTGCAAGATTTTCTTGTGTGCAATGAATGAAGGGTCTATACATGTTTGGTTTCATTGAGAGAATAAGTGAGACATGTGTCCCATGTCTATAAAAGAAATATTCACACACAACAAGTAGGGCATCACACAATCTATGTGAAGATTTTCTTTTAGGTTTTAGTGGTGGACATATTCTCTTTTTTTTTTTGAACTTCCTAATTTCTAAAATTAGCATGATTGGTATGGCATAAACTATTGACACTAAATAAAAACATTTTTTGATATGTTTGAATTATTTACACATCTGAAAATATATTTTTTTATAAATGTCTCACTTACTTTTAACATGTACTACTAAGAATTCACTATTTTTTCATTGAAAAATATTCGGTTGCTAACTTGCTATTTTCACTGATACTTTGATTGAATTGGTGAGAAAAAATAGCAGTAATTTCATATGAAAAAATTAGAAAGCGTCGTAGTGTTTTAGTGAGGATATGTTTCCTATCATGCGTGTTTCCAGAGAGCTGATTCAAAATAACACAAATTTCTCATTGATTCACAACGGAAAAACATTTATTTCTAGTAATGACGTAACCATCACAAATATATTGTTTTCATATGTACAAAATATAGAAAATTAGAATTCAAATTTCACCAAAGACCAAAAGAAAAAACCCATCCCATCAACCTTAGTTATGGTGGTCAATGGCAGAGCTAGAATTTTTAACAAGGGGGTTCAAAATTTGAAGAAGCAAATACACGAACTAGCCAAAGGGGGTTCGATATCTACTATATATACATAAAAAAGTTTTTTTTAAACTATATATAAATAGTAATATTTTCCATCGAATGGGATTCGGATGAACCCTTGAATGTATGTTGGCTCCGCCCCAATTGGTGGTTAGAACTATTCTATACATATGTTGATGATAAGTAACAAATATTCTATGAAATAATTAAAGTGTGTGCTTACTGATCTGAATATCAAAATAATAATAATTGGGAGTGTGCAAAAATCGAATCGAAAGAAAGTTTATTGATTTATTGTTATTTACTTATATATATAAATAGTAATATTTTCCATCGAATGGGATTCGGATGAACCCTTGAATGTATGTTGGCTCCGCCCTTGTTGGTGGTTAGAACTATTCGATACATATGTTGATGATAAGTTACAAATATTCTATGAAATAATTAAAGTGTGTGCTTACTGATCCGAATATCAAAATAATAATAATTAGGAGTGTGCAAAAATCGAATCGAAAGAAATGTTATTGATTTATTGTTATTTACTTAGTGGGTTAACAAATATTTAATGATTTTATAAAAGAAAATTAACAATTTGGTTTTGATTTTTTAATATTGGGTTTATCGGTAATCCATTAAGACAGTAGTAATTTACTCCTTATCTCTACATAAATATTAAATATTATAATCAGTACCTTACTGGTTACTATCTTTGTCCTTTAGCCTTCAATTCACAGTATCGTCCTAGTTCTTTTATTTGTGTTACCCTTGTATAGTTCTTTTCATGTTTGTTGCTACTATTATTTTTTACGATCATTATTCAAAGTTACATTATTGTCCAGTCGTGTCAAATTGTTGAAGAAGTCATATATTTGTTATATGAGCATTTTCTTATTGGTTAAACTAAAAATCGAACCATAAAAAATAAAAATCGATAAAAAAATTATCTTATTAATTTAGTATACTCAAAAATTAAAAATTAATAATACATATCCACTACTCTCATACCTTATCTCACCCATTTGTTTAAGAAATGTGATGGAGGGTAGGCCCTATCTGGCCCAATAATAATACACTTAATCTAACTTCAATTGTGTGGTAGCTATTTCGTTGGCAAGTGGAATTTGTCTTTCAAAAATCAATGAGAAATTAATAGAATTTTTCAATAATTTAGAACATTGTTTCATCTTTGGTCCAAAATGGGCCTAAATTGTAAGACACTCACACATTATTCAATCAATAATTGAGGTTGTCCCTATATGAATAAGGAAAAAATTAACTCTAGCAATTATGATATCTCAAAAAATCTCTTAAACTAATTATCCTAAAATCATAACGAATATTAGAGTTATATGAAATTACACCTCACATTGGTCGAACTCGATGCACGAGATTTGTCTAATTCTGTAGTTTATTTTTCATGTATGATTTATCGGCTATTCCCCCTGCCTTTTTTACTCGTTTAATTTTGATTTTTTACTTGTTATTTTTGACAAATCAAGAAAAGACAATATTTTTTACCTATTATACCCTCAATTTATTTAGAGAGTTAATGTTTTTGTAAAAGGTACTCCCTACTTCCCATTTTATATGTCATCCATTTCTATAAATAGTTGGACCACAATATTTGTCATTTTATAAAATTTATGCATAAATTACCATATTTTGCCTATTATACCCTTGCTATAATAGTTAATTAATTTTGTTATTTATTAATAAAGTTGACTTAAAAAACATTAAATCAGGGTAGAAGGGTAAAGTTACATCATTTCTTAATGCAAGTGCAAATTAAAAAAGTGACATATAAAATGGGATGGAGGGAGTAAAACCTCTTCCATAAGTAAATTGATTTTGGAATTCTATCAATTAATAGGGGTAAAATGGTAAACTCACTATATCGATTTTTATTTTTTTAATAATTATGTCAAGTAAAAAATAAATCAGTAGAACAGAATTTTACCATGCGCATATCGAAAAAATAGCGACCACGAATTTGCTTTGTCATAAAAAAAAAGTTTGGTAATGCCTTAAATGCTTCAACTTTGAAATAATCAACCAAAGACCATAAATACGAACTCATTCAATGTTGAAATGAATGCTATATAAAATCGTTATGTTATTTAGAAAAATTAAATGCTTTTTTTTTTCTATTTTCTTTAAAACAAAGAAAAAAGGGAAATAGTCAATTTTTTATTGTAACATTATCCAAAGGCACGCAATTTTATCGTTTGTTATATTTTCAATTAATTCATATTAGCAAATCGCATCATATTTACTTTCGTCATTAACAAAATTTCAACATTAGAAAATCCTATAATATTTAGCTTTGCCATTAACGAAACTTCAGCATTAACAAATTGTTAGTGGAATTTTTAACCCTATCGTTAGCAAATCGTATCATATTTACTTTTGTCATTAACAAAATTTCAACAACGTTATTTGTTTCACTATCTTTTAGCTTCTATAACAAATGTTGTTACAACAAACATAGAGTACAACCTAATATAAGAGATGATCTGACTATACATCCTAACGAACTACTGGTGTATTTTTGACAATCAACTTTTTGCAAATGACTAATTTTATAACTTATCTACATCATGAAAGTACCTAAAATATTTTCTCTCTGCAAAATAAATAAATGAAATGATTACATAGGTTTAAAAACTTAAAATTTTTCATTAAATTCATAAATATTTTATAGTGGAGGGACCAAAATATATGTTTAGGCTAACATTTACGATTTGCTCATAAATAAGGGACCATAAGTGTAATTATACCTCCTAATAAGTAATAATTATGATTACTAATAAGAAATATTAGACAAAATCATCACAAACACATAAAAAAAAAATTAAAAAATTATAAAGATCAGAAGCATATGATTGAGAAGATATTTTTGTTTAATTATTTTGGTCGGTTAACCCTAACATGCATAGCACATGGAACAAAAATGATACTTATTGATTAAATAAAGATAATTATTTGTGCACGGAAAATTTTATAAATATAATTTTAAAATTTTAGTGCATCTAATTCATTTCCTCCTTTAACGATTTCAAATATTAATCATCTTGATAAACTAAATGTCTTTAATCTTCCTCTATTTTTTTAAAAACATTTTATAAAAATAAAAAGTTATTTTTGTCTTTTCAATTGTATGCTTACTATTTCAATTAATGGAATATCAATCAATATGTTTAATGAGATATAAATGGTCGTCTAGAAAAAAACAGATCGAAAAGTTAAATTTAATGGGTTCAACTTTTAAGATATTTGATAATAAACTCATTATATCAATAAAATTATGAGTTTGAGTTTTGTATGAAATGACAAAAAATGATATACTCCTTCCGTCCAACAACAGTTGTCCACTATATTATTTTGGGATGTCTAACAATACTTGTCCATTTTATGAAATCAATAGATAATTTTACACTTAGTTTCTAATTTACCCTTATCATTAATTATAGTCATTCTTGTTACATTTTTTAAGATAATGTATCTAATATATTCAACGGGTGATATAGTAAAATTGTCCTTCTATTTATAATTTTTTAAGGGGTGTGCCAAGTCAATAGTGAACAACTATTATTGGACTGAAGAAGTAATATAAAGGTAAATTATCATTTCATATCTTCAAAGATTTTGCACTTTTCTTGAGAAGAAGTTTTATGTCTTGTTTCGATTAATCTTAGACTATATAAAACTTTCTAATTATTTACATAAAGTTACTTTCCTTAGCTTTTGCTTCCAAAGCCAAAAAACTTTTCTTTTTTTTAACCTTTATAAGCAAGCACGTGCCTTTTGTTATAATAAGAACTTAATGGGAAAGGGTTCAAATTTGGTATATGAAGGAAAATATTTTGTTAATAATTTATTTTATTTTTTAAAAAATAAGTGATATTCTTACTTATTTTTCAGTAGTGCTAAGTAAGCAGAAAAATTAAAAATATCCAATATCCCAAGAACATTTATATGTAATTAAAGAAAATGAGGGTGGGGTGTCATGGGGTTGGGGTTGGGGGTGGTCAAGGGACGACAATGAATAGTGGGTGTTCAACAGTTGGGGGTGGAGAAGAGACAAGATACTAAAATACGATTCATGAAACTTGTTTTACCTGCTCTCTTTACTGAAGTCATTTTCTTGAATTTCAAGAAAATCGTTTTCTATCAAAATATTTTGACCTATCAAATATATAAAAATAAATCCTCCATACCAAACACACCGGTCCTTACTCGTCAACTTTAGGGTTTTGTCTATGGTTCAAAATAAGTTTCAGGTTAACCTCAATTATAAGTGGAATATTAGTAGCTTAGTCGATTGGTTACCTAAGGTCTAATGATTCAATTCCCGGTCTTATAATCTTCTTTCCCTACCTCAATTTTTTTAAAAAAATATATAATTAAAAACACAATCAAAGTTAGGTGTGGGTATTGGGCCTTTTTGGGTCTTGTGTAGATGGTTTGGGTCGTTCCAAAAAAAAAGTGGACGGGCCCAATAAAAACAAGATCAACAATTGACAGAATGTAGATCAAATTAGAGTCCTAATTTTTATATTCCGTGAAGGTTTCAAGTTCAAATTTTGAGTATAAAAAAAATTCTTGGTATGGAGCGCCAGAGCAGCTTCCCCTGATGGGGGCCTCTATTAGTCGAGCTCCTTGATAATCTTCCGTACTATAAGTATAGATCAATAAAGAAATTATTTCTTTGTTCATTTTTAATTGTTCAGTATTTCAAACATAGATTTTTACTTTTATTTGCCACTTTTAACATATCAACAATGACAATTTTTTATACTTATTTTACCTCAACATTAACTACTTATTTTTCAAAACCTAAGACTACACATCAATTAATATGAGTATGACGGTAAAATACCATATTAATCATTTTTCTTACTGTATATACAAAGTTCAAAGTGGATAAATAAAAATGAACAAAATGATTAATTATTGAAAAGAATAATTATTTCGATCCTCTCCGCGTTAATGATGCATTTGTCGAGGAGTTTAGGTACATTAAATATATTAATCGATGTACTAATTTAATTAATAATGTACTAATTAATTTGGGTTTATATTGACCTTCAGCGTTGACCACGCTGTCAACTTTGGCCAGCTCGATACCCGCTGAATACAAATTTAATTTAATTGCTCTTATTGACATTTTTACCCTTGTTAAATTAATAATATAATTAAATTTCCAAGGATAAAAGAGTAATTATTTGATATTTTTTAATAAATTAGGCATTTGTTTATATGTCGTACAACATAATAACGTACGATACAAGATTCAAAAAGAGGGGTGGGGATGGGGTCAATTAGTTTTGAATATTTTTGAGATATGAAATTGAATTATTCATATTCCAAGAATTAAAAATAATTTAGGTAGGCTACATCATGGCTATGATGACAAAGTTTTAAAAATTTACCTATGACATCCTAGTTTAAGATAAAAAGTTTTACGTTGATAAAGTTATATAAGAGATATTGGATATATAAATAAACATGTTCTATATTTTAATGACGCGTTTTAAAGTCGTGAGATTTTAGGCTAGAGAGGGTAATGCTACTAGCGGGTAGGACTATTACATATAGTATTTGAGACACTCTTGTGTCAATCTTGTCGATGTGGGTGAAAGTTCAACTGAATTTAGGCAAATTTCAATAAGGTTGCGGAGCAAATCTCAATGTTGAGTCTAGGCAGATCTCATGTGATGGGGCAAACCTCAGCAAGAACACTGAGTCCATAAAAGGGGGTGTATGCGACACCCCGAATTAACATAAAATAATCTCACATTGACAAACTATATGAGAGATATTTGGTATATAAATAAGCAAACATTACATTAGAATGACACATTTTAAAGTCATTTCGGATCTAAATCAAGAGCGTACAATATCACTAGCAGAGTTTTCTTTTAACATGATATACAGATCAATTTCCTTTATCATGATGTAACATGATAAATAAACATCCACATACATGTCGAAACTAAAATTAGAAGAATTTTATTCATTCTATCATAAATCACTATCACTAAACTTTACCATTATTTTTAAAAAATGAGGAAGACAAGTACATCAAATATACATAATTATTAAGGTCAAAAAGGCTAAGACAAGTGTAATTTATTTATTGGTATGATTGAGTTTGAAAGTTTTGAGTGGAAAGAAGAGTCAAAACCCCAAGAAGAGTAAAAAAGGAAAATCAACATAGGGATAGATGCAAACACTCACAAAAACTAAAAGTCTACTCATGATATGACACGTCCAGCAAAATATTCTTTTTGTTTTTATATTTTCTTCCACACCAATATCATTTTTATTCTCTTTTAGTTCCACATACTATTTGAAATTTGGTTCCACATAATGTTTGTTTCTTACATTCGTTTTAAAGTCTCGATTAATTTAATTTTACATCGTATAAAACATTTTTTGGGGATTATTTTATATTTTAAGGATTTAAACTTAAGTATTTTTATTAATAATGAGGAAATCATATCTATCTCAGTGTAACTATTAGTGTTTATTGCAGTAAAAAAAATATTTATTTCTTATGTATGATATAAGAGTTAATTGTTTTTTGTAAAAATATTACTTTATTTGTTTAATAATAATTGTCTACTATTGATCATTCATACTTTTTAAGAAACTATAAATAGAAGGGTATTTTACTAAGGCGTAATGCTAAATTGCCAGAATTTGGACAAAAATTTAAAAAGTCTATAATATATTTTTTATTTTAAAATAAATTGATCTTTTTTCTATTTTTTAATTAAAATGTATTAAAGTTAAAATGATAAAAATGTTCAAAAAGATAAAATAACAAAGTGTGAAATTATTCATTGATTTCATAAAGTGTATAAATATTGTTGGACGTTCTAAAATAGTATAGTGGACAATTATTGTTGAACGGATGGAGTATTAGGGATGGAGAAATAGTCCATGTATTATGGATGATATTATTTAGTATTGTGTTTGATAGGAATTTGGGCGTATGTATAACTAATCCATGGATTAGTTATACATCCTACATGGTATTATAGGATGTATTACTAATACTTTCCATTTGGAGGTATTAGTAATACATTGGATATAATACCATGGGATAAGTCTATGTAAAGACAATAATATCCCTCAAATCATTTTAATTATTTTGCTTATTTTCTTGATTTTATGTTTTTATATTTGTACTAGTAAATTTATTTAAATAAATTAGCTTACAAATTATTTAGAGAAAGTTGTTTGTTACTAAATAAAATCCAATACAAATTTGAAATGAGAGTTGTTTAACATTTACTAATTAAAAAGGTAAATATATAACTACATGATGTTTGTGATCTTAATTGAATATATATATATATATATATATATATATATATATACACACACGCTAGCATATGACCTGGTAATGTTTGATTTTGCAAAAGCAGAATTTGCGCTAACTCGAGTAGCCATAGACTCCCTCAAACTCTACATTAAGGTTAAACAAAAAATTTCCAATGACTGTTTTAACATACATTTGAACAATAAAAATGTAACTTCAAAAACTAATAAATTTAACTTTACTTACCGAAGACCTGAATGTCATTGAGGCAAAATATGAGTAGTCTTAACAAACGCTATATATATATATATATATATATAACAACAAAACTGTTCTTCTCATAGCTAGTTAGAAGATCATTAAAAAATAATAATGTTCGACAATTATCTACTTTGACCCAATTACATAATAATTCAAGGGTATAATTGGAAAGAAGCTTTTTATAGAGTTTTAATCCAAACACAAAATGAGGTGGAAAACAATGAACTAAACACTTGATAAAAATAGACCCTGCATTACTAATTCATGCATTACTAATCTCTGCGTTATCAATTTTTGTACCAAACGACCCCTTAGAGTAGTATAATGAAGAATCATTATTCTCCATCCCTCTTCTCCATTTTTTTCCCAAAGTTCTTGAAGGAAAATTTTCCATTAATTTTTGATATTTTTAATATTTAAAACCAAATGACCACTAATAGAATTATACTCTATAGTTTAATGCATTTGATTGTCCACCAAAAATGGAATCCTACCAATTTTTTCAAGGATCAAATAATTAATGCCAAAGACTATCACCATATAGGTTTGTGTGAATCATTGATTTAGACATAAAGTAAGTGCTTAAGAGGCTATCAACTTCAATACTCATGGTTCCAATTGGTCCACATTTTTTTTGAGTTTGGTAGGCCCTACCTTATATTTGGTTGGAAAATGGGTCCCACTTGAAATTGGTGTAAGAACCAAAAAGGAAAGAAAATAGACAAAAATGTTTAGATTTGAGTAGAGTGTTTTTTTCTTTTATAAGATGATGATATTATATTATTAATAACTAGATAAATACATTATACATAGTCTATATTAGTTTCATTTAAGATACCTTTAATTATGAAAATTATTTGTATTATATCTATCGTTTAACATGAATTATTTAAGTCCTTGCAATAATATCGACAACTCTACTTGAGTATGGTGTACATGCTTTTTGCTCATGTAAAATTTCAAAACTCCATTTCCCTTCTAGTTATGAGTCAAGTTATAGACTACCATAACACCATCATGAAATGTGATAAAATGTAGGGAAAAATGACAAATATACCCCAAATTATCATAAATGGTATGCAGATATCCTCCATCATATTTTTGGGACATTATTGTCCCTGCCGTTCAAAAACTAGAGCATATATGCCCTTCACTCTAACAGAAGACTAAATAAGGACACATGGCGCAATCTTATCCGTCAATCTGATATTTAATAAATGTCGGCTTAGTGGATAAAATTATGACACGTGTATGTCCGTTAGTATAAAGAGTATATATGCTCTAATTTTTTGATGTCAGAGGTAATAATGTCCCAAAAGTATGACGGAAGGTATCTGCATATCATTTACGATAGTTTGGAGTATATTTATCCTTTTTCCCTCAATCACCTTTAATCAAGAGTCTCGTACTCAAGTTTCCCGAATGGGTGACGGGTGGAGGGTGGGGGTTGACTAGCATAGTGAATCCAAAACAAAAGGATAAAAATGGAGTGCACAGAAAATGATACCATTGCAAAGCATCATATCTGACTTCATTTTCACTAAACACATATTTCAGTGCCAAAAGAAACTCCAAAAAACAATTTAAAACAAAAACCCCAAAACCTGTCCTAATCTCAGAATTCCACAATAAATAATTTATTTGCATTTATTAACTTGTAATGCCTAAAAAGTTCACAAAATTTTGTACTTTTTCAAGCACTCAAAAAGGCTACCTTTATGATATAGAGAAGCCAAAAGAGATTAGGACTTTTGAGATAGAGTGAAATTAAAGAATCAAGATTATATATAAATTATAAGAAAATACATCAAGATATTGAAGTCCTCCTCATCATCATATATATTGAAGAAAATTAAAGCTTAGTGAAAGCATGCTTTGTCTGCCATTAAAGCCTCAATGAAGAACTCATATCCATCCTTTCCATTTACCTAAAGATCCTTCACTATCATTGCCATTTGGAAAAGAAAATAGGCTTTTGTGTTATATTTTCTTGAATAAAATAAAGGGTTTTCTTGATTCAGTGTGTTTGAGTTTTTCCATTTCCTTTTTTTTGGCTTGTCCTGAAATAAAGGTTGAATCTTTCTCATTTTAATCCAACCCCTTTTCAAAATCTTGCATGTATATAGGAAGATCCCCACCATTATTGGAAAAATGTTGGAGGTTCTTGGTTTTAGATATAGTATAATCTTTGATTTTATCTTTTCCTCAATTCATGAGTTTTATGGTCTTTGCTCTGTCATCATCTAAAGGAATTACTTGAGAGTTCTTTGCTTTTTCTGGGTTTTTGGTGGAATTCAGCTCTTTTTGACAAGGTGATGGACTCAATAGCCTAGAGGTATGCTAAAGCGTAGATCTTTAATGAGTTTCTTATTTATTCCTGAATAATTCCTTTTATTTAGTTGAGTTTCTGGGCATTTCTGAGTTGTTTGGATTCTTTGAAGTTAGTTGATTAATTGGTATGCATAGAACTTTTTTTGTGGTTTGTCTTGTTTATCTAGTTAGTGTTGTCTCTTCTTGATGATTGACCTTAAGGGTGTGGAGGGTAGGACTTGGATTAGGGTAGTAGGTGGCAATGTGTTGTCTTGTTGTCCATTCATGTTAGTGTTCATACTATTGCTCACTCTGTTACTATCTATTGATTCCTTATACATCGATTGTGTACTGTTTTGTTGTAGTTTCTATTCTGCTATTCTCTATTGTTTTGCTATTATCCGTTGATTCTTGTACTTCCGTTACTTCACTTTCTGAACTGTTTTTTCTTGAGCCGAGGAGCTACTGGAAACAACCTCCCTACCTCTGAGGTAGGGGTAAGGTTTGCGTACACTATAGTCTATACCCTCCCGAGACCCCACTTTGTGTGACTACACTGGTTATGTTGTTGTTGTATTTTATAAGTATTGACACACAGTTGGATTAACAGGTCAAATTGAGACTTTTGTCTTATTGGAAGTTTGTTATGATGTCTGGAGATTTTGAATCTAGAAGTGGTTTGGTTCTTCTAATTTGGATAAGTGCTTTGGTGGCTGCTGTACTATTGCTGGTTTCTCCTGCAGAAGGATTGAATCAGGAAGGAATGTACCTTCTTGAATTGAAGAAGAATTTCCAGGATTCGTATAACCATTTAGGGAATTGGAATCCAAATGATGAAATTCCTTGTGGTTGGGTAGGTGTGAATTGCACTTCTGATTATAATCCAGTTGTGCAATCTCTTTATCTGAGCTCTATGAATCTTTCAGGCACGTTGAGTTCTAGCATTGGTGGTCTTGAATATTTAACTTATCTCGATCTGTCTTACAATCAACTCACCGGGAACATTCCCAAAGAGATTGAAAATTGCTCAAAATTGCAGTCTCTCCAGCTCTATTATAATAATTTTTACGGTTCGATTCCTGCTGAACTGTATAACCTGTCTAGTTTGAAGGATGTGAACATTAGCAGCAACATGATCTCTGGTCCTATTGCTGAGGAGTTTGGGAAACTCTCGTCTCTAGTTACTTTCGTTGCATACACCAATAATCTTACCGGTCCAGTGCCTCGATCTATTGGAAGTTTGAAAAATTTGACAATATTTCGAGTGGGGCAGAATGCACTTTCTGGAAGTTTACCTACAGAGATAGGTGGTTGTGAGAGCTTGGAATCTCTTGGTCTAACACAGAATTGCCTGGAAGGAAACATACCGAAAGAACTTGGCATGCTTAGTAAGTTGAAAGAGCTTGTGCTTTGGGGAAATCAGTTCTCTGGTTATATTCCAAAGGAACTTGGAAATTTAACACAAATTCAATTGCTTGCTTTATATCAGAACAACCTGATTGGAGATATTCCTGCTGAAATAGGTAAACTCAAAACTTTGATGAAGTTATACCTATACCGGAATGGATTAAATGGTAGCATTCCAAGGGAGATTGGGAATCTTTCTATGGCAACAGAAATTGATTTCTCAGAAAACTTTCTGAAAGGAGAAATTCCAGTTGAGTTTGGCCAAATAAAAAGTCTGAAATTGTTGTTTCTTTTCCAGAATCAGCTCGAAGGCGTTATACCAGATGAACTTACTACTTTAAAGAACTTGATTAGTCTTGATTTGTCAATTAATCACCTAACAGGTCCTATTCCATTTGGTTTTCAGTATCAAAAGGAATTGGTTCAGTTACAGCTTTTTGAGAATTCTTTAACTGGTACTATTCCTCAGCATCTTGGCGTTTATAGTCGACTTTGGGTTCTTGATTTAAATAACAATCAACTCACAGGAAGAATTCCTCCATTCGTTTGTCAGAATTCCAATTTGATTTTGCTGAATCTTGCATCAAATAAATTGCATGGATATATTCCATCTGGTGTTCTTAAATGTGATTCATTGGTGCAACTTCGTCTGAACGATAACAGGCTAACAGGGACATTTCCTTCTGAGTTGTGCAAATTGATAAATCTGTCTGCTGTTGAACTGGGGCAGAACCAGTTCACTGGTCCAATACCTCCTGATATTGGATATTGCCAGAAGTTGCAGAGGCTTGATTTCTCAGGCAATAGTTTCAACCAGCTGCCAAGGGAGATAGGAAATCTTACCAGGCTTGTGACGTTCAACGTCTCAGCAAATTTGCTCACTGGACCGATACCTCCAGAAATTCGGAACTGCAAGGCACTACAAAGACTGGATCTCAGCAAGAACAGATTTACTGATGTTATACCTGATGACATTGGTAGCTTGTCGCAGTTAGAACGTCTTTTGCTTTCAGAGAATAAGTTATCTGGAAAGATACCAGCAGCATTGGGGAGCCTCTCTCATTTGACGGAGCTGCAGATGGGCAGTAATCTATTGTCAGGTGAAATACCATCAGAGTTGGGTAATCTTAGTGGCTTACAAATTGCAATGGATCTTAGCAACAACAATCTCTCTGGCAGTATACCACCTAACCTTGGTAATCTTATCCTATTAGAGTACCTATATCTCAACAACAATCATTTGAGTGGTGAAATACCAAGCACATTTGGAAACCTGACAAGTCTCTTGGGCATTGACTTCTCATACAATGACCTGACTGGACCACTGCCGGATATACCACTCTTTCGGAACATGGATATCAGCAGCTTCATTGGAAACAAAGGTCTTTGCGGTGGGCCTCTAGGTGAATGTAATGCATCTCCAGCTTATGATGCCAATAATCCTCCTAGAGTCGAGAGTGCAGATTCTCCTCGAGCAAAGATTATTACAGCAGTTGCCGGTGTAATTGGTGGAGTTTCTCTTGTTTTGATTGTGGTAGTTTTGTACTATATGAGGCAGCATTCAGTTGAGATGGTTGCAACCCAGGATAAAGACATGGCATCTTCAGATCCAGACATTTATTTCCGTCCCAAAGAGGGGTTCACTTTCCAGGACTTGGTTGAGGCTACAAACAATTTTCAGGATTGTTATGTTCTTGGAAGAGGAGCCGTCGGAACAGTTTACAAGGCAGTCATGCAGTCTGGACAAACGATTGCAGTCAAGAAGCTTGCTTCTAACAGAGAGGGTAATAACATCGACAATAGCTTCCGTGCAGAGATCTTAACTCTAGGAAAGATTAGGCATCGTAACATTGTAAAGCTATATGGCTTTTGCTATCATCAGGGTTCTAATTTACTTCTCTATGAGTATATGGCCAGAGGTAGCTTGGGTGAACTGCTTCACAGTACATCTTGTAGATTGGATTGGCCAACTCGCTTTATGGTGGCTGTTGGAGCTGCTCAAGGACTTTCTTACTTACATCATGATTGCAAGCCCCGGATCATCCACCGTGATATAAAGTCCAATAATATTCTGATTGATGAGAAGTTTGAAGCTCATGTTGGTGATTTTGGCTTGGCAAAAGTTGTTGATATGCCTCAATCTAAGTCGATGTCTGCAGTTGCTGGCTCATATGGCTACATAGCCCCTGGTATGTCTTTCTGTTTTCTCCCGGACAACTTCTTATGTTCCCTTGTTATCTATAGAAATATGTCGAGAAATGTACTTCCATTTGATCCTTAGTCCCACATATTTATCTGTATCTTCAATCTGAAAGTGTTACCTGTTTTTGTTGATATGAATAGGATTTTCTTGTTGAGATTAGATAGTTAGAATTGTATGCAACGTCTATTTCTTCGATTATCTGAAGACAACAATAAAATACTTTTAACTGTTATCTGTTTATACGTCTCATTTTATATGTGTTCTATGCCAGGATAAGCCATACAAACTACTCTATGTATCTTAGGCGAACTTTGGGGACTCTTCCTGATACATGTGGATCATTCTTGTTCCCACATATTTATGTTCAGTTTAGATATTCGACCATGTGTTGTTCACTTTGAAAGTCTAATTCTTCTCTTTGTGATATGAAATGGATATCTTGTTGAAGTTTGATAGTTAAAATTGTTTACGGAACAAGTTAATTTCTTTGATGAAATGACAGAATACAAGAAAAAATGCTTTTAACTTTCTCTCTGTCTATGTAGCTTTTAATATCCGTCTCATAATTTTCATTCTGTGTTATAAAACCATTTTTTACTTTTCAATTGATGTTTTCTACCTTCTCTGTTGCAGAATATGCTTACACCATGAAAGTTACGGAAAAATGTGATATCTATAGTTATGGGGTAGTCCTTTTGGAGTTGCTAACTGGAAAAGCACCCGTACAGCCCCTAGAACAAGGCGGTGATCTTGTCACATGGGTGAAGAATTATGTTAGGAACCATTCATTGACACCAGGGGTACTCGATAGCCGATTGGATTTGGAAGATGTAATTACTGTTAGTCATATGCTTACAGTTCTTAAAATTGCTCTAATGTGCACTAGCATGTCCCCTTATGATCGTCCTTCAATGCGCGAGGTTGTTCTGATGCTGATTGAGTCTGATGAGCAAGAAGGGAACTTTCTCTCATCTCCAGTTTATGATCTCCCTCTGAAAGATAATTCCTTCTAGATGCATGTAAGAAGCACATCTCAATTAATTTTGATAATTTTTTAGTACTAATTCTCCTTGTATTTTTTTTTCTTAATGACTAAATTATAGATATTCCCATGTATATTTCTCATAGTGAAAATTTCATCAATCACGTTCTAGAACTAGTTTGGAGGTGATTGATGTTATTTCAATAGTTCTCCATCTGAATGTTACGGAAAATAATATGCTTTATGCTTTCTCACTATATAGTGAGGGCTACCTAGATGCATCTTCTATAATTACATTCAAGTTTCGGTATCTTATTATCTTGTTGCTGTTTCTGTTTGTTGCTATTGCCTCTTTTTCACTGATTATTCAGCCGAGGGTCTTACGAAACAACCTCTCTACCTTCTCAGAGGTAGGGGTAAGGTCGCGTACGCTCTACCCTCCCCAAACTTGTGGGATTACACTGGTCCGTTGTAGCAGTTGTTGTAAAGTACTGTGCATATTATCACTGCTAAGTACTTAATATCTTTTGTCTCTATTTCTGAACTTTTTTGGTTTAACCATCTGTTATTCGAAGTCCATTGGTCCCAACTGATCGAGAGTTGTGCCGGGCAGGACCACATATATCTGGTTGAATTTTTGTGATGCTTGAGTTATTTCTAGTTAATTTGCTTCTGCTGGAGGAGTCTTTAAACTTACAGAGCCTAATTCTGAGTCACAAGGACTGTCATGTTGTTGGAAGGGACAGTTAACCCTTAAATCTTAAATCATCTTTGAGCACTGCCCTGTGGTTCATATTTAATTGTCCGCTTCTAGCCTAGGTCCACATGGATTTGTCTTTCGGGCTACTTCACATCGAGCCCCAATAGTGTGCGTACCGTGTGGACTAGTGTTATGCCTTACAAAGTTCTTCACTTTTCTCTCCCTTTCTGATGTGGGAGTACCTAAGGTATCATGTGCACCCCTTCTTCAAAAGCTTGGCCTGTCAGCCATCCTTGTGACCCGCCCATGTTGGCCTGCACTCCGTCATGGGTGTCACACCAATTCAAGCACCCAAAGATGTGACAGAAAGACGCTCAATGAAGTGGATGAAATTCACAGGAGATTACTGTTGAAATCGAGTAGAGACAAAAAGCTATTAGGTGATCTCTTCCTATCTACCTGTGCATTGGTTGTGCATTGGTGGATAGAGTTACTCGATATTTGTGTTAGTGAAAGCTAGCCCGAATAACACTATGTGAAAAAAAAAAACGTTAGGCCGTAGCCTAATATGTTGCCTTTCTAGATGTGTTACCCCTAAGGCTTGAGGTTTCCTACATGTATCTGATATTTACAATTTGCTTTGAGAGTTGGTTGCAAATTCTAAGTTGCTCGAACCTTCCAAAAATATTGTTTCACTCGTATTGGATCCTCCACAAATCATAGCTTTTTGAAGACCCGATACACACCAGATGGAACTTTTGAAGAGTCTGATAAACATAACTTATTTCTTTTCTATAAATCATCATTTTCTTGTAAATGCAGTTAGGTTTCTTTGACCTTACACACAAAAAGTACCTCTCCAAGCTTTTGAAAATACTAAATAAAAGACTATATATGTAGGAAAAAAAAACATAAATAGACCATAGTATAAACAGATTTTTTAGAAATTTATTTGTTTATACAGTGTAGAATAAAGTTGGTTCTTCAAATAGTAATACTAGAACTTATAAAACAATTACTTCCTCCATTTTGAAAAAGAATGACTGGATTCAGAGTACGAAAGTCAAATAACCAAAGTTTCATCGTGATTACTGATATCGATCCCATACGAGATAAAATTTACATCGTTAGAAACTTACACAAAGTCTTGATTCATACATGCCTATTTCTCCCAACTTATTAGTACAAGTCCTTAGTTTCTCTTTTGTTACTAGGGAACAAAGGACATAAAAATTTACTCAAAAAAACAGCACTTCATAGTTGAAATAAAAGAACTACTGCAACAATAATAATAATATTGCAGAAGTATAACAGAGAAACTTTAATTAGCAATTAATAATAATGAACAATCTACTTATAATTAAGTGCTTCTCTGAAGCATTTCTTGATACCTCTTGAAAGATTCAAGCTTTTGTAATCTCATCCTTTTGTGAAACTTCTTGATGAACAAGTCTGCAACGTTATCGATATCGTCTTCAAGAACAAAGTTCTCTCCTTCTTCCTCTTTGATATTCCTTACCATGTCTATAGCTGATGCATTTGGATCACCTAAGTACTCGTCCTCTTCACCAAACAATGAATGTGTTAAATCCGGATACTTATCATCATAATTGTAGTTTTCTCCATTGCTTAATAGTAGTATCTCTTCGTTATGCTGATAGTGTAAAAAATCTTCACTGACTTCAGGGGCGTGGTTGTAGAGTACAATGGCCTTATTGTTTTCATCTTCGTGATCTTGATCTTGATCTTTATGGCCTAATAGTGAATGAATCTTGTGAGAAATGGCCTTAGTTCCTAGGCCAGATAGAGAGAGTTTCTTGGATTTTAACAATGATAAGACCATTAACTTGGCTTTTATGGCCTCAGTTTTGCTTTTGATGGCTGTTGATTTTGATTTGGCAATTGTGGTTAGTACTGACATGACATGTTTTAGGAATTTAATTGCTGAGTTGTTCTTCATGACTACTCTCAAACACCAGAAATGATCTGAAATTATCAAATATGACACAAGTTAAAGAAGTGTATGAAATTTTAGGTACTCATATTGACATGAAAACCTCTAGTTTGTGGAATAAGAGAATCTTGTATATGTCGGTGCACAAAGCATTTCGCATTAGCAGGGTTCTAGAAAAGAACTTATAGATGTTGGTGTACAAAGCATCCCGCAATAACAGGGTTCTCGGAAATATCTTATATATGTCGGTGCACAAAGCATCCCGCGTTAGCAGGGTTATAGGATGGATCTTGTATGTCCATTTTGTGGAGTTAGAGGCCATTTTATCAACTAGGGAGGGGCCAAGTTTGGGAGAAAGGGATATCAATCTTGGTGCTTAACTAAAAGAAAAAGAAGAATCAGTGACAAAAAAACTAAACAACAAAAACTCGTTACTAATTCTATTTAACAATAGATTACCAAAAAATCTTGTTAGCTACGAGCTATTTAGTGACAGATATCCTCATACAAACATGTCATTGAAGAAATAGACAACACAGATTTTACAAACAATTCAAAAGTATAAAATGTATCTCCAAACATAGAATAAGAAGAGTTATTGTTCACAAATCTTACCTTTAAGAAATTGTTCAACACCAACCCAAGAGCAAACTTCTTTTGAATATCAATTTATACTTGCCAAAATTACAAGTGACCTCACTTAGATTTGGTTTAAACATCCAAAAGTATTTCTAGTACACTCTATATGATTTCTTCCAACTTCAATATATAAAGCTAACTTTGATATTCCTAGGGAAGTGCACATCCATGAACTTTCTCCCCACCTTACACACTTTTTTTTTTAAAAAAAAAGTTGCGTAAAAAACAGGCCTAAATTATCGTGTTTTTATGAGTGTCATACCTATTCATAGTTTTCTTTGCCTACCTAAACTATACTCTCTTTGTATTTAAATACATATCGATGTTGAGTTGGCCGAATATTTGTTCTTAGTCGACAACATGTGCTTGTAGGCCAGCTCAACATTGATATGTGTTTTAATACAAAAGTAGTGACAGTTGATGTAAGACACTCACGAAAAAGTTAATTAAGGTGAGACTCGTAGAAATATGATAGTTTAGGTGTATTTTTTATTATTAACTATCTAAACTGCCTTTCGAAAACAACTTCACTACCTCTACGAAATAGTGGTAATGTATGCGTACATTCTTTCCTTCTAAGTCTAACTTGTGAAATTTCACTAGATATGTTGTTGTTATTGTTACATGAACCTCCTTTCGACCCTGCCTTCGACAAAGACATAATAATATATTATATTTACTTAAATATTTATAGTAAAGTACGTAACCTTCAACTTGCTCACCATGTTGCACTTCAATTCTTTTAGTGTTAAAACCATTCTTAATTACAACTCTTTTTCTCTATACTTCCTAGTTAGCTTCTTCTATTTGTGTTTGGATCACATTAACTTTCGAGTCAGAGGCACATTCAGAATATGAATTTTATGAGATTGAGGTCAGATATTCTACAACAATGTAACTCATTTGATTTTTGGATTCAGATGAATTCGTAACTTACATTCTACATACATTCCTTGTTTCTACTTACAACAAAAGTCTAGGTAAATATGAAAAAATCACGTAGTTATTTGTGTCTTTATGATTTTCATTCACCTTATTAACCGTTTGATTGGTACTTCGTAGTTCTCTTCTTTTAACTTTTCATTTTTCTCACCACATGCTATGCACTAATTCACCCACAAAACAACTTTACCATTATTTGCCTTTTTGCCTAAATAAAAGCAGTATCTTTTCCTACTTTCACTGCACATCATCAACAAAATAATAATACAAAATAAAGTTTAAAGCATAGTTACATCAAGAACTTTTCCATGAAGTAACTCAAATTAAATTTCAGTTTTCTGATTGGTTGATACATGACCATACCTATATATAAAAAAAATGGGTAGGGAAAAAAAGATTCTTGCTTTATCTAAAGGGGGAAAAAGTGTTGATTAATAACTTAATTTTAATGATCGACGATAGCGGATTCAAAATTTTCATTAAAAAAAATTTAAAAATGTCTAGAATTTAAATTCGGAATCTTGAATTTTAAACCTCCTTAACCACTGAGCCAGTCTTAGTCTTATATTTAAAAAATTCAAAAACTATATATATTCACAAAAATAGAAAAATAACTTATATATATTGTGTAATTTTTGTATCGAGGGATTCGGATGAACACCCTCACATCCTCTTAGATCCGACTTGGGATCAAGAACATGATTAGAAGCTAATCAAGAACAATTATATGACAAAGTATTTTTGTGTATAAGATAAAATTTTCACTTTAATACACATGCTAAAAAAGATATATAAAGTTCAATTGTAATTTGTAAGTTCCCTATTCGTCTATGCTTTCTCTTTTTTTTTTCTTTGCTTAGTGATGAATCAAAGCTTATTTTATCTTTTTTTTTTTTTTTTTCTTTTGAAAGAGAAGAGTGTTTGGTACGGAGATGTTTTTCAATTTTTTCGATTGGTTAAATTATTGGAAAATACTTTTTTTTTAAAAATAAGTTCCTTCAAAATGAGGAAAATGACTGTCTTAGTAAAAAATAAGTATTTTTCATATTGATTGTGTCCGCCTCACTTTTTAATACTATTTTCCGTCACATCCCATCACCCTACTACTCCCACGTCCCACCTCGATGTTCACCTTTTATGATATTTATCTAGATTATATACAAAATAGTGCTAATATTTTTCTGAACACATGTATCCTGCCTCTTTTTTGTTTCTTCGAAACTAAGAGTTCACGTGGGTAGGCATGCATTTCTTATTTGTCTATTCTTGTTATTAATTCATACTCTGATTTTTTAAATATTAAATCATATTAATTTATTATAATTAAATTATTTAAAATGTATATTAGTTAACTATAATTTAGTGATAAAAAGACGCGTTATTCTTCATCTTTTTTTTCTATTACACTTCGACTAAAATTTTCTCAATGTATGTCATTTTGGTAATGAGATATTCAATGTTTGTGACTTTATAAATAGACGAGTCTAGAATATTCAAGAAAGTGTTGGTGTCACTATGTCGTTCAACTCAAACTATATATTATTTAGTGTTGGTGTCACTATGTCATTCAACTCAAAATTTTATTTGATGATTTTTTTCTTTAAATACTCTTTGGGATGGATATATATCTCTTTAAAGACTTTATGATTTGAACCCATCTCATCGATTTTTGCTCTACGCCTATGTCATGCTAGTTGGTTCCACTCGAGCAAGTTAAGACATCAAGTGTCGATTTTACTTTAAACTCTAGGCTCGAAGCGTGACAAAATTTTTTCATGAGATTTCAAATTCCATCGATGAAACTACAAGATATTGTCATGAAGTTTCAATGGTAATCACTTTTTCCTCAACTAAGGGAGAAATTTGCTTGTTAATGGGCCTGGGCTGGATTGGGTCAATGTCCAGATCATTTATGGGCCTAGATATATATATCCTTTACATTTGTTAATTCATAATAATATTTCATTGATTCTAGTTTTTTTTTTTTACTGTCACAAGTCATCCCCATCACCACGTTTCTCTCTTTCTCACACACCAAAACAGCACCCCACCACCCCCACGGTCAAAAGTAAAAAAATTCTCTCTCACGTTTTCATTCTTCTTCTTAGAAATATAAATCATCTCTCTCACCATAATCAGTTTTCTTCGCTGTACACTCACAAGAAAGGCCAAATCTTTTTTCACAATACTAAGAATCAAGATTTTAGGCTTTTCAAAAAAAGATGAGCATACACTTCAAAAGAGCTCATAATCGTAGAAGCGAGTTCTAATGTTGAAATTGAGGCTCCATATTTTAACATATTGACTCAAACATTTTCGACCAACAAAAATGCAAATCCGGCGAACAAGAGTGTTACCCCTCACAAGAAGAAACAAAGCGCAGTAAAGGAGAAGGAAAAAGAAGCAAAGAAAATTGCAACTCCTCAATATCGAAAGGGACAAAAGAGAAAAGGGACAATGATGGACCATACATAGCAAAGGAACATTCTCTGGATACTACCTATTATCCTTCACCAAGACCAAGGAGATCAATTGTTATACAGATGATCGACTTAGACTTTTATTCCACGTTTATATTTTAGGATGTCGTTTATTTATTTATTTTTAATTTTTGACAACAATATATACTATGCATAAATACATAGTATTAAACAAAATTTCTTAATTTCGTTCATGATTTTTGAAAATAAAAAGTATGTTTTATATTGTGTATAAAAACATATATTGTTATACTTAATCTTTTTCACATGGATACAAATTGGATACCAATTTTATATGGTGTTAGCATTAATTTTTCAACAAGTCGGATACAAATAGAAAAATGATGCAACGCGCATAGCAAAAAAACATGCTCTGGATACCAAATGTATACAAATTGGATACAACATTAACTTGTTTTATATTATCTAGTTTGGTTGAAATATCAATTACTTTTTTTTTTCGTTTTCTAGTGGGATATCTGTTGGATACCAATTGAATACAACATTAACTTGCTTTATGTTGTTTAATTTGGTTGAAATCTCAATTACATGTTCGTTTTGCAATTTTTCCAATAGGATATCACTTGGATACCAAATGTATACCAATTGGATACAACATTAACTTATTTTAGGCTGACTAATGCAGTTGAAATCTCAATTACATGTTGGTTTTTCAATTTTCAATGGGATATTAGTTGGATACAAAATGTATACCAATTGAATACAAAGTTAACTTGTTTTAGGCTGACTAATTCATTTGAGATCTCAATTACATGTTTTTTTTTTCAATTTTTCCAATGAGATTAGTTTGATACCAAATATACACCGATTGAGTACAAATTAACTAGTTTTAGGCCGATTAATTTAGTTGAAATCTCAATTACATATTTTTTATTCAATTTTTTCAATTGAATATCAGTTAGATACCAAATGTATACCAATTGGGTATATCATTAACTAGTTTTAGGTTGTCTAATTCGTTTGAAATCTCAATTGCTTGCCTTTTTTCAAATTTTCCAATGGGATACCAGTTCAATACCAAAATTGGATGCAACATTAACTAGTTTTCGGTTAGCTATTTCAGTTGAAATCTCAATTACATGTTGTTTTTTCAATTTTACCATGGGACATCACTTGGATACCAAATGTATACTAATTTCATACTAAGATTTGACTTAATTTTTTCGGTCGATATCAATTGCATACCAGCATTACCTAGTTTTTGACTTTACATTTGAAAAACACTTAATACACAAATGGTTAACTAGTAACAATAATAAATGTTCTGAAATTATAATTCATTGACTTAAAAGACTAAATAAATCAAAGCATAAGTTTGCCACAGTAAAACAACCAAAACAAAGTAAAAATAAATTATGTTTTTTTTTTAGTAGAGTAATTTGAACATGTCTTCTTGTTGTGTCCCTCCCGACGACATGTACTGCACATAATCTTAGACCTCTTGAATTTCACATCAGCAAACCCTTTCCAGTGTTGGAGCACATAATTTATGCTCCGACGCTATTTGAATTGCATATTTTTCTGTTTCATCATAAGTTATTGTGTTAGTATTATAAGATACAAAAGTACAAATAAATTTTATACATATGTTATATCAGTCTACGAATTTCATACCATTTTTATACATACTTTTTATATCTATTTCATGTCAAAAGTAAACACTGATTCATACCTGATTCATGCCAAAAAAAATATAAAATCATACAATTTATAACTGGTAATTGTCTTTTATTAAGTATACCAATTTCATCCCACTATTATGCACAATTCCATATCAATATGATGCCAAAAATGAAAATTGAATCATACCAGATTTGTGCCATAAAATTTATAAATTTTTATACAAATTTGATCTTACTATTATACGAATTTCATACAAAATTTACGTCAATTTTTATACCAGAGTCATATCAAAAAATCAATAATGGTTCATACAGAGAATGAAGAAATTTAGTTGTAGACATTTTAAATCAGTATTCATTCACAAATTAATCAGTAAAAACATTATACAAAATTCATATTTAATCAGTATTCATTTGCAAAATTCACTGCATTTTCCATTAACCTTTTCCCATATCAAATTTTTAACGTTTTATTTATACATAATTAGAAAATATTCATTCACAAATTCATCGCATTGTCACCGAATAGAAAAAAATTACACAATATTGTTTATATAGCCAATACAAAAATAAATTCTAAATAAACACTAATTTGAAGGGTCTCATTGTCCACCATACTTTATTAATATTGATAAGATACCTTCCATTACAATATGATAGAACAAAATGAAGACGAAGCAGAGAGAATATTGAGAGAAAGAGAAAGTTACAAATACTGTAAAAAAAAAAAACTGTTTGAAAGACAATTAACAAGTGAGAGAAAATGCCAATAACTATCTTGAGCTAAGCAAGGAAAATAAATATTTTTTTTTGTTATATCTTTCCTAATTTTATGCCTCCTATTAATTATTATTAAGATTTTCAAATTTTCTGTTAATTACATTTCTGTTTTTAATATATTTTTTTAAAAAAAACAAATTTGTATTTCACATTTTTTAAAACTCCTTCTTTTAATTTATGTAATATGTTATAACCTGTAATTGTTTATTGTTAAAACTTGAAAGATAAAAAATAATGTCGTAACTTATAATTATTAGTCCTGTAAATGTTATATATAAAATTTTCACTAATTAATATACAAAAACAATACTAAAATCACGCTCGTGGGAGCTTGCGGAGGGTAGAATATATGCATACGTTATCATTACCACGTTAAGCTGGTGAAACTATTTTCAGAAGACTCTCGACTCGAGTACATGAAAAGGAAAAATGACAGTGAAATAAATATATAACAATTACTACGAAAAACAATAGCAACAACAAAATAACGTAATTATCAAAACATCAATTGTTTTAACTTTGTGTCAAGTTAAGACATCGAATATCCGTCTGGCTCAAAAATTAAAAGGGAGAAAACAAAGTGCTATGTTAAATATGCTTATTAATGGGCTTGGGCTGGATTTGGTTAAGGGGGTCAATATCGAGATCATTTATGGGCCTTGATATATATCCTTTACATTTGCAATTTCATATTAATTAATACACTTGCAATTTCTTACAATTAATTAATTTCATTTACAATTTCACATAATTAATAAACTCACAATTTCGTTATCATTAATATACAACAACAATATTGAGATTCCACGCGTGGATTTAGAAAGGATAGAGTGTACACAGATCTTATTCCATACGTGCAGGTAGAAAAGTTATTTTCGAAAGATCCTTAACTCGCATACGACAAATCAGGATACATACAAAAACGAAAAACCATAATAAAAAAAATATAATAATTACTACGAAAACAGTAACAACTAGTGTGATATAGGAAACATCAACTATATTACGTAATATGAATTAATATAACTTACCGAAAAATGGGAAATCCGGTTCAGGTAATAAATAATAATTTTAGGCGTTTCATTTTCGATTTTTTAACAAACAGTAGTTTTTCGCGGGAGACTCGTTAAGCTAAAGACGGAAATTTGGCGGTAAAAAACCTAACAGGCAAAACACGTGTCAAATTCTAATTGGTTATCCCTACAGCTTTGTCGGCTATGTATGGACATAAACCATATGACATACATTTTATGTATTTTCCCGCCCTAAAGTTAGGGTTTATAGCTAAACAGAGCAAACAAACAAATAAAAAAAAAAGCAAAATTGGTCATAGAGATAGAGAGAGAAAGACGAGGGAAAATTAGGGGTTTTTCAATTTGTGAAGAATTTGGATCTAATTATACAGATCTGAGAAGTTTGTAGAATTTTGGGTTCTGGGTTTGGTTTTTTTAGGAGTTGTGGATGAATATGGAGGAGCTGAAGAATCATTCGAATTCTGAAGAGAATGGTTCTGTGGACTCTCTTGAAGTTCGATTTACAGATTTCTGCAAGGTACTTTTAGTTTTGTTGAGTTTGATTTTAGCTTGTAAATACTTCAGCTGAAAATCCCCCTTTTTTGGGCTTGATTCAGTTAAGAAAGAAGAAAAATTTGTTCGTTTTTGTGTTTTGATGTTTATTTTTTTTAAAAAAATCAATTTTGTGAAACCCCATGTATGAAAAATTTATTCTTTAACTGTTTCTGTTATGGGTTTGGCGATTATAGTATTTTTAACATTTGATTTACAGAATGAGTTTCTTGTTTTCTGCATTTTTTACTTGTAGCTTAGAGACCCCTGTATGCAAATTTTGTTGTTTTCCGGTTTTGTTTATGGGTATGACGATTTTAATATTTTTTAGGTGGATTTTAGTTTTTTTTTTTTTACGTTTGTTGTTTGATTTACAGAATGAGTTTCTTGTTTTCTGCATTTTTTACTTGTAGCTTAGAGACCCCTGTATGCAAATTTTGTTGTTTTCCGGTTTTGTTTATGGGTATGACGATTTTAATATTTTTTAGGTGGATTTTAGTTTTTTTTTTTTTACGTTTGTTGTTTGATTTACAGAATGAGTTTCTTGTTTTCTGCATTTTGAAATTGCAGCTTAGAGGCCCCCATGTGTGCAAAATTTGTTCTTTTTCTGGTTTCTTTTATGGGTGTTGCGATTTTAATTTTTTGTTTTTAGGCGGATTTTAGTATTTTTTTCATTTGTTGTTTGATTTACAGAATGAGTTTCTTGTATTGCATTTTCTATTTGTAGCTCAGAGATCCATGTATGCAAATTTTGTTCTGTTACTGATATGGCAACTTTGGATTTTAGTATTTTTAACATTTGTTGTTTGATTTACAGAATGGGTTGTCGATGGGTGAGAGTTTTATGGTAGAAGCAAGAAAGCTGTTTATGGACAGTAAACATCTTTTACTGTCGAATAATGCTGCTATTGGAGCTATAACGGTAAGTCGTCATGATGCTCTCTTTTGTTGATTTAGTATGAAATGATAAGTTAGGTGGTTTTAATATGGACTAGAATTGATTTGAGTGTGTTCTTTATCAGCCGGAGGAAGTTGAACGGTATTGGTTTGCGTTTGTTCTGTTCTCGGTGAAGAGATTAAGTGAGAATGAAGTGAGGAATTCGAGTAATGGGAATGAAGGAAATGGATTTGATCTATGCCAAATTCTGCGAGGGGCGAAACTCAAGTGCGTATATCTAATGTTCTTTGCGTTTCTTGTAAAAGTTGTGATTTTATCTCTGTTCTTATGAATTTTGTTTTGTTTGTTATAGTGTTCTAGACTTCTTCAAAGAATTATCACAGTTTATTGTTAAAGTTGGTCCAGTATTAAGCAACCTATATGGTTCAGATTGGGAGAAGAGACTTCAGGTAATGATGACGTGGAGGGTTAATCTCATGTTCTGCAGCTATTGTTGTTTCTATTGGCTCCCTTTGTCCTAACGTATGTGGCACAGTTTGTCGTGACACCGTTTTTTTAAAGTTAAGTTATTTCCAATTATAGAATGTGACATTCTTTTTTGGATGGACTAAAAGAAAAAGTGTGCCACATGAATTGAGACAGAATATTATTAAGCATTTATTCATGCACTTAAATTTATTTGAACTGTTGTATTAGGCACAGGAATTGCAGACCAACTTTGTGCATTTGAGCCTTTTAAGCAAGTGGGTACTCTTTTCAAGCACTAATTTCCTCTACTTATATTGCTTTGTGATGTTCATTCCTTTAATAATCAGGATGTGGCTTTTTGTGGTACATTTGATAACATTTTTACTGCTTTTAGGTACTACAAGCGCGCATATCAGGAGCTGTTTTTGTCTAGTGATAACAATGAAGACAAGCAGTCTGCAACTTCTAATTTGATTATCCTCTTGCCACGATATTATCGTTTTGGCTGGTTGCTTTTTCTCTCACTTCGCGAACATGTATTTAGCCGCTTCAAGGATCTTGTGACATGCACAAATGGTTTAGTTTCTGTGCTGGTCAGTATCTATACTATTTAGTTGATTGCTTGGGTTCTGTCTGGTTTATTCTGTTATATGTGTATGTTGTGTTGGGCATGCTAATAATAGAGACTGTATAACTTGTGTGCAATGTTGTAAAGGTTAAGTCATGAAGCTAGGTGCACTTTAGGTTTGGTGCTTAGCGTCCTGTAAGTGTTTAGTACAGGCACTAATGTGCTTAAGGTGGAACTCAATGGAAACATCATTGTTGTTTTCAAAATTGGTAATTTATGAGGCCAGTGGGTTTTTTGTTCATCTGCACATTTTCTGCACCAAAATGCATACTTCAGCAACACTTCTCATTTAAACCAGCTCAGCTGGCACATTTATACTCCTTTTTGTCTTTAATATAACTAGCATTGCAGTTATGTATTCAAGAACTAAATGCAGTGCATCTAATCATCTTTCCCATTGCAATTCTATGGATTGGATCCTACCATTTTGCTCTTAAGAAATAGGTGACATGTCTGACTACTGTTTCATAACCATGGTGCAGGCAATCTTAATAATACATGTGCCTGTCCGCTTCAGAAATTTCAACATCAATGACTCCCCGCGATTTGGTAATTATCTTTACATATTTTGCATTAAGAGAGTTGGGGTTTTGGTCCACTGCCTCTTCAACTTTTCTGTTTGGAGATGTGATGGCGTTGACCTTGTACTGAAGCTGATTTTCTTACAGTTAAGAAAGGAGACAAAGTGGACTTGCTTGTTTCATTAAGCAGCATTTATCAGACCTCGATAGATGACTTAAGGGAGACCATGGACAAAGTTAATAATCTAATAACAGTAAAGTTGAAGAAGGAATCTTGTTTGGCTTCAGAATGCAGGGCAGAGAACCTGGACAACATCGACGCAGGTTTGTCTCGACATCAGCGATCTCTTGCTTTCGTTAATTTTGATTTTTATGAAAGTTAGGATGTTTGTTGCAGATGGTTTGACCTATTTTGAAAATTTACTGGAGGAATCATCTTTATCATCAAGTATACGTATACTGGAGAAGGATTACAATGATGCAATTCAGAATAAGGGTGAATTGGATGAGAGGGTTTTTGTCAATGACGAGGATAGCTTGCTGGGGTCAGGGAGCTTGTCTGGAGGTGCAGTCAATATGAATGGAATCAAGGTTTGTTCTCAGGATATCCTCATTTGGTTAAAGCCATCATGCAGTAAATTGAACACTCTTTGAAACCATTTATGTTTGTCTCCTGTTGTGCAGAAGAAGTTTGATGCAATGGCTTCCCCAACAAAGACGATTACAAGCCCACTCTCTCCTTACCGTTCTCCTGGTGCATCCAATGTTAATAACAATCCAAATTGTGGTAACTCAAAGATGGCAGCTACCCCTGTAACCACAGCAATGACAACTGCCAGGTGGCTGCGTACCGTCATAGCTCCACTACAGCCAAAACCTTCACCGGAGCTGGAGAGATTTTTGTCCGCCTGTGATAGGAATGTATCAGCTGATGTGATCCGGAGGGCTCACATTATTCTGGAGGCTATATTTCCAAGTAGTGGTCCTGGGGAGCATTGTGCGGCTGGTTGCCTGCAAAGCACGAGCTTAATGGACAACATATGGGCAGAGCAACGTAGATCTGAGTCTTTGAAGTTGTATTATAGGGTTCTGCAGACTATGTGTGTCGCAGAATCCCAGATTTTGCATGTGACCAATTTAACTTCGTTGCTAACCAATGAGAGGTTTCATAGATGTATGCTCGCCTGCTCAGCTGAACTAGTTCTTGCCACTCACAAGACAGTTACTATGTTGTTTCCAGCTGTTTTGGAGAGAACAGGAATTACATCTTTTGATCTCAGTAAGGTGATAGAGAGCTTCATCAGGCATGAAGAAAGTCTTCCTCGAGAACTGAGACGCCATTTGAATTCACTTGAAGAACGACTCTTGGAGAGCATGGTTTGGGAGAAGGGCTCTTCTATGTACAACTCTTTGACTGTTGCAAAACCATCACTTTCTGCTGAAATTAATCGCCTGGGCCTGTTGGCTGAACCAATGCCATCCTTGGATGCTATTGCAATGCACATTAACCCATCTTCGGGAAATTTACCACCAGTGCCGCCTTTACAGAAGAGTGACTTGGCCCCTAATGGTATCCTGCTTGCCCCTAATCTTAAAGCTTCGTAAATTTCATGAATGTTTAGTCCTGATTGGTGTGCCTTCTTAGATTCTTGGGAGGAAAACTAACCCAACTTTAATCTTAAATTATTAATCTTACTAGGTCATATCTGTGATATCCGGTCACCGAAGAGATTGTGTACTGAATATCGTAGTGTGTTGGTTGAGCGAAATTCCTTCACATCACCTGTGAAGGATCGTTTTCTGGCTCTCACCAATATAAAGTCAAAGTTTCCTCCACCTTTGCAGTCTGCGTTCGCAAGGTACTTTCGAGTTACAGTTGGATTCTTAAGTTTTTGTTTGCTCAATAATCTAGGGATCTGTATTTTGCTATGAAGTGTTAATCTTTTGAACTTTAACAGTCCAACAAGACCAAACCCTGGTGGTGGAGGGGAAACATGTGCTGAGACATCAATCAATGTATTCTTTGGCAAGGTAAAACTGTCAATTATTCCATCAGTTTTTCTGTTGATTATGCTGTGTCAATCTCTTTTTGAAGTGGTTATGCCAGCACATTTTTACGTTGTTCAAATGCTCACATGCCGGTTAGCCATTTAGTGCCAAAAGTGCTCCTCTGGTTCTGCAATTTTCAACTTCTTTTTGGAAAAAAACTTACATCTCTTTAACAACCAACTTTTTATCAAATAATTTTTTGACATATGAGATCTTGATTTTAATCTTCTAGTAGCTCCTTATAGTATTTAAGTAACTGTGAGCTGTGAATGGCAGATACAAATAGTGGGATCTAGCAGTCTGAATGTGGATTTTCTGGATTCTGATTCTTCTGTTAGATGCTAATTAGATGTTTTTTCTTGATCAAGTTCTTTGGTTTAGCCTGCTGATTATTTGACCTTTCTTTTTTTCTCTTATATCATGTTCCACCTAGATTGTGAAGTTGGCTGCTGTCAGAATCAATGGCATGATAGAGCGGCTACAGCTTTCTCAACAAATAAGAGAGACTGTATATTGCCTTTTTCAGAAGATTCTCAATCAGAGGACAAGTCTTTTCTTCAGCAGACATATTGACCAGATCATCCTTTGCTCTTTCTATGGAGTTGCCAAGGTAAATTTTCAGGGAAAAGGGGGATTAGTTGGAGCTGATAGTCTGTAATTCTCTAATTTCACCCCTTGTTTCTTGATTATATGCAGATTTCACAACTTAACTTGACCTTCAAAGAAATTATATACAACTACCGAAAGCAACCTCAGTGCAAACCACAAGTTTTTCGAAGTGTTTTTGTTGACTGGACATCAGCGCGTCACAATGGGGTAATGTGATCAGTCTTTAGATTGTTGACAGGAGTCTCTTACAGTTTCTAGACTCACTGACCAATTTATTTTTGGATTCAAAACAGAAAACAGGTTCAGAACATGTTGATATCATCACGTTCTACAATGAAATGTTTATTCCTTCTGTTAAGCCATTATTAGTCGAGCTTGCACCTGCTGGAAATGAGCAAAAGAACAACCATGTTGAAAACACCAAGAATGACGGTGAGTTCTCTTTATTATGCGGTTGTGAAGTAATACCTTTCTTCTAGTTTGGTTTCTATATATGATTTCTTTCTCACGTACAAATGTGTAACCTGTGGCCTTTTTTGTTTTCTTCATGTCATTCAGGTCAAGGTCCAGCATCCCCCAGACCATCTTCATTTCCCAGTCTCCCTGACATGTCTCCAAAGAAAGTATCTGCTGTTCATAATGTTTATGTCTCCCCGCTGCGATCATCTAAGGTAGTGTATGTTTTTCCAATGTGACTTGAAGTTGTCCATACCTCGAGTGTTTCAAAGTTGAGAAATATAGGATTTTGAATGAATATACCACCTTTCATGATCCCTCTTTGATCCATTATTTCTTGCATTCATCTCTTATTTCTGATTTCAGATGGATGCTTTGATTTCCCATAGCTCTAAAAGCTATTATGCTTGTGTGGGAGAAAGCACTCATGCTTATCAGAGCCCTTCAAAAGATTTGACAGTAATCAACAACCGCTTGAATGGGTATGTGGTTCTTTTACCTATCAGCAAAACTCCCTCCTTTATCTAAATACAATTCAACTCAAATCCTCTCATCTGCAGCAATCGGAAGCTCAGAGGCGCTCTCAATTTTGATGATGTTGATGCTGTGGGTTTGGTTAGTGATTCTATAGTTGCCAACACCCTTTACCTTCAAAACGGGAACTGCATATCATCACCTCGTGCAGCTGTGAAGACTGAGCAGCCCGAGTCCTAATACCTGCACAAACTTGCATGTAAATAGGCTTTTGGATTATGACATTTCTTTTTCCTAGTTTTTAAGGGTATCCTAAACGTAGAGAGATGTATAGGGGTGTTGAATGAGCGGTATGTTCATGTAAAATGCCCGCCACCAACCCGATGCTTCTTTTTTAACTGTTTATTTCTGCTTCTGGGAATATATATACAGATAGATAGCCTTGTTCTTTAATAAGAGTACTGGTGTTTTTCTCTGAATTTTATGAACAACGATGCTCGTTCTTTTCGATGTTTTTTCGAGGAAAAGAAAATAGCCAAGAGTCTGCAGATGTTGTTGCTGAAGCAATTAAACTTGTTAGTTGTACTGATGACAACTGGAAAACAATTGCAAAATGTTAGACGATAGTTAATGTTTCGTTTTAAAGAATATGCAATAGATAATTAAGTATTAGATTTGAGTGTAACAATATCTGAAATGGTATTTTTCAAGAGTTATATGTGCACAATTTTAAAAATAGTATATATTTTGGTCTTACCTGGCATAGGTATTCACATTGGAGCCTAATTAATTTGAATTCATGTCGGGTAGAGCTCCACCTGGGGGGTAACACTCCTATCAACGATCTTTTTCATATCGGAGCTTGATTAATTTGGATTTGCATTGGGTAGAGCTCCATTTGGGTAGTGCTCTCTACCAATGACATTTTCATATCGGAGTCTGATTAATTTGGATTTGCGGCAGACAGGGTTCCATTCGGGGGTAGCATTTCACTCGGGGGTAGCATTCTCTATCAAAGATCTTTTTCATATTGGAGCCTGATTAATTTGGATTTGCATTGGGTAGAGCTCCATTCAGGGGTAGCGCTTTCTACCAAGGACATTTTCATACCGAGCATGATTAATTTGGATTTGCAGCAGGTAGGGCTCCATTCGGGGGTAGCATTCTCTACCAAGGACTTTTTCATAACTTTTTCATACCGGAGTGCGATTGATTTGGATTTGTGGTAGGTAGGGCTCCATTCGAGGGTAACATTCTCTACCATGGACTTTCATAACTTTTTCATACTGAAGCCCGATTAATTTGGATTTGCGGCAGCTAGGGTTCCATTCGGGGATTGAATTCTCTACCAAGGACTTTTTATAACTTTTTCATAACGAAGGCCGATTAATTTGGATTTGCGGCAGCTAGGGTTCCATTGGGGGTAGCATTCTCTGCCAAGGACTTTTTATAACTTTTTCATATCGGAGCCCGATTTGGATTTGCGGCAGCTAGGGTTCCATTCGGGGGTAGCATTCTCTACCAAGGACTTTTTATAACTTTTTCATACCGGAGCCCGATTAATTTGAATTTGCGGCAGATAGGGCTCCATTCGGGGGTAGCACTCTCTACCAAGGACTTTTTCATACTGGAGCTTGATTAATTTGGATCCGTGCTGAGTAGGGCTCCACTCGGGGGTAGCGCTCTCTATGAAGGACTTTTTCATATCTAGAACTCGAATCCGCATCTTTTGATCAAGGGAAAAACAATTCCATCCACCGCACCACATTAAATAGTGACCTTAAAAAAGAGCATTTACGTTATTATTGTCTGATTTAGTTTCTTTTCGTAGTTCTTCTATTATAGGAATATAATAAAATGAATAAATCCTTTGCTATCACTAATTGATTTCTATATTCATTCATTTTCTTTTATAAATTACTATCCCATTAATTGATATACATAAAAATCATTATAAAAGCCTTAATTATCTTACCTTAATTAAATGCATTGCAAAAATAATCAACCAAAACAAAAACAATACTATTTTTTGTATAAATCTCAAAGAACCTTGTAAATTTCTTATTATTTTTCTCACTATGGCTAATTCATTAATCTACATTTTCTTATTTTTACTAATCACTCCTCTTGAATTATCAACAGCAAAAAAATGTTTCTTTACACCAAAATATGAGATCCACGTTACAACAATCTTCCTAGTGATTCCCCGCCTCTAAAAATTCATTGTCAATTTGAAGACGATGATTTCGGAGAATATTTTCCATCGATAAATGAAGATGTCAATTGGTCATTTTGTGGGAATCGTTTTGGAAAAAGTTTGTATTTTTGTCATTTTTGGTGGGATGTAAAAAATAAAACTTTTGATGTTTTTAATGATAAAGAAACTTGTGTTAAAGATGGACAAATTCAATATTTTTCAAGAAAATGTGTATGGATTGTGAAATCAGATGGTTTTTATTGTGGATGTTCTAATTGTACAAGTCAAAAATAAGAATGAATTAAGTGGTTAGCTTGCTTATTTGATTGATGTCTACTTTAATTGTTTCGTCGCTTAAATTATTTACGTGATTAGTGGCGAAACTATAAAGTGGTCAGTTGTATCTTCTTTGTCGAAAAATTAAGTCTATGAGTGTGTTTGGGATGTAGCATACTATTTTCTTGAAAAATAAGTGTTTTTTTTTTTTAATTTATAAATAAAGTAATTATGTATAATTGATGATTAAATATTCTCATAATTCTAGTAACTACTGGAAATGAAAATTCATTGATATGATTATTATGATATATTTAAACAAGAACGTAACACTAATTATAAACATCATATTGATAGTTGAATGTAAATATTTTTAACACAAGTATGAACTGACTCAAAATAAAACTTATAGTTGACTGTAAATATTTCTTTCAAACTAAAGAATAAATCTGGTCATATTCATACCCTCAATAATAAAATTTCCTTTTGAGGTAAACTCATTATTCATAATAGTCAAGATTTTGTGGATTTGACTAAATTATTATTATTCTTATTATTAGTATTGTTATTATTAATTTTTGTTTTTTATATATAAAAATCAGAAACCCTCTCTCCAATACTTAGCTTTTCTTCAATATGAATTTCTCCTTCATCAACATCTTCTTGTTATTGTTATTGATCACTCCTCTTGACCTTTCACTCGCAATAAAAAAGATGCATCATTCAAACAAGATACTAGGTACATGTTATTAACAAACTTCCTGCTAATTCTACATAGTTAAAAAACTTCATTGTGCGTCAGGGAATGATGATCTTGGATATCATTATCCTGCCGTAAACGAAGACTTTAACTGGGAATTTTGCAAGTTCATTATGGATAGGACTTTATTTTTTGTCATTTTTGGTGGGGTTCAAATGACAGAAGTTTTATTGTGTATAATGACCCAGTCTATAGTGTCAAAAGAGGAAAATTTACAAATTATCTACACTATTGTAAATGGGTGGTGAGGGCAGATGGTTTTTATTTGGAAAATTATAATGACACCAGTAAAACATATTTTATGGATCACATTTTTGATTGGAAACTTTAGGGAATATGATATTTATAATTTGTATTCTTGTTTAAATAAATTGGATTGGGTTTTAGTGTGGCTTTCTTTCTCATTTATCCTTGTGTTTTTATTTTTATATATATCACATAAATTAGTAGTAAGTAAAACTTCATCCTTGATAAGATATTATTCTATTCAATTTTCATTGTAAAAATTAGGCAGTGTGAATTATTCACTTTTTTCGGAATATTTTTCATTTTATTTTCAATTCGACCAGTTAAGTGCTCCATATGTTTTGCTTCAAACATATGCCAAGTTTGAGAAAACCTTCTGGTGGTTTATGCCAAGTTTTTTAATATTCTACTAGTAAAGAGAAAATATTATTCCAAAAACATTTAGTTATAATTTGAGAAAATATTATGACATTAAATCCTATAGCCCCCATCACAATCCTAGACTCAACCCAGCCCGACCCCAGTTCGAATCTGACCCTAGGACAGTAGCGGTGACAAAAATTTTATTAAGAGTGTCCAAGAATAATGGTGTGTGACTGTCAAAATAAAACAAAGAAAATTGGGCAATTTGGAGTTTGAACCCGAAATTCCTTCATTCAAATGGACACATATTACCACTACACCAAAGACATAACTTTTATCAAGGGTGTCCAACTTTAGATATATATATATATATATACACAACATAATTTTTTCGACAAAGGGTATTCAATTGGACACCCTAGGCTGGATCTAGCTACGCTACTGCCCTAGGAACCAATTTCGGGATCGGGTGTCGGATCCTGAATCCAGAGTCGAGTCTTAGGTCGGAAGTAAAGGTTGGAACTCTTGATTGGGTTTGGGTCGAATCTGGGTTTGAGATTAGGTCGACTTCTTGTTAGGGCATCGATTTACGGTTGGGAGTTAGATCTCAAGTCCCCAATCAAGGTTGGGAGCTGAGTCTCGAATCGAGGTCGGGTTCTAAATACTAATCCCAAGTAGGGAGAGGTGGATTGGACATTGAAGTCAAAAGTTAGATCCCGAGTCAAGTCTTGAATTAATTTTCAAATCAAGGTCGAAAGTCGGAAATGGTGTTTTGGCTCATCTCCAAATCTCAATGGTGTCAATATACCAAATTGATTTTTAGTGGTAATTAATTAAAAATAATAACTTTAATACCGCTGAATATGCGTTTTTAGAGTTAATTAACTCTCATTGTAAGTGTCCCTAAAACATATAGCGACATTGGATTCAATGATAATTAACTAATGTCGGTAAAACCTTTAACACTCTTTATTAATGTGTATATTTATAGCCGTTAAAAATTATTTTTGTCGAAGGGAGTTTTGATATTAAGATATGAACCTATCATTTTTATGTATCCCTCAACTTATTATGAAGTTCCAATTACAAGCTTAAATAATTTCGAGGGAGATCTATTAAACACTTTTTTGGTGATCCAATATTTTGTGATGATGCCTGACTTTTATATTACTATAAGTCAATTTACATCCCCCCCCCAAAAAAAAATAAAAAAATAATTAAACACAAAAGTAGGCAAAATACATTAATGGTAATTCAAATGCTTTTGAAAAGGTACAAATAGTTGACCACAATTTTGTTTACAAGCACATATTTAATTAAATGTTATAATTGTCCTTAAAAGCTTAATTAATTTACATTTGAAAATAATGTTAGTGAAAAGATTGATGGAGTACGAAATGTTTGTCATTTTTAATATGCTAAGGATATTTTTTTTATTCAATAAGTAAATGGAGGGGTAGGTTTGGTCTTTTTTTAAAAAAATCATATTAGGTGCTCCCACCTTTTTGGTTCCCTGGTCGATTCGAACTTACAATCTTAGAACTGAATGATGAGGGTTGTTACCGTTTGTGCAATCCTCTCTTATCGACAAATATAATATAATAGATGGAAGATGGATATTTTTAGTCATTTTTAATACGTTAAGGACATAATTTGACATCTTTTTTTTCAAAAAATAAGGGTAACTTACGGAAATTCCACTAGTTTAGGAGTTAAATATTTTGATACATGCTTGTTCACAATATTATAAATCTTACCAGATTTTAGTGCGTCCAGATACATGAGGGTATAATTAGATATCATTTGTTCTAGATACATCGTATCCAACTGGATTAGCATGTATTTGCGATACATAGACAAATCTCACTTGCCTCTTGTTGTTCTCGCCACCTCTCTCCATATTTCAGTGTGTTTTGATAGTAAAAAATATGTATCTAGGTGTATCAATCTGACTTGAATTTGGTATGAAATTATTAATTAGTAATATAAATTGTAGTTATTTTAATAAAAATATTTGTGTAATTAACTAGTTTTTTTTTTTTTAAAAAAAATAACCCCCCCACCCCACCCCCACAGAAAAGTACAAATTGTTAGAATCCAAATCAAGACTTTGTCAAGTTGACTAAATTAACTTCTTTTTTTGTCATCTATAAAAACAAGAACCACCTCTCTCCCTTTTTCATTTTCAATACTTAGCTTCTCCCAAATATGGCTTTCTCCTTCATCAACATCTTCTTCTTCTTCTTGTTATTGATCACTCCTCTTGACCTTTCACTAGCAAGAAGAAGATGTGTTATTCAAACAAGGTACGAGGTACATATCATCAACAAACTTCCTGCTAATACTGCACAATTAGAACTTCATTGTGCGTCAGGGAATGATGATCTTGGATATCATTATCCTGCCATAAACGAAGACTTTAATTGGGATTTTTGCGAGTTCATTATGGATAGGACTTTGTTCTTTTGTCATTTTTGGTGGGGTTCAAATGATAGATCTTTTATTGTGTATAATGACCCAGTCTATTGTGTCAAAAGAGGAAAATTTATAAATTATCTACACTACTGTAAATGGGAGGTGAGGGCAGATGGTTTTTATTTGGAAAATTATAATGACACTAGTAAAACATATTTTATGGATCACATTTTTGATTGGAAACTTTAGGGAATATGATATATATAATTTGTATTCTTGTTTAAATATATTGGACTGACTTTTAGTGTGGCTTTCTTTTTCATTTATCCTTGTGTTTTTATTTTTATAACCTCATTTGTTTGCAATTAACGAGGATCTGAATTTGAATTATTCAGACCTAAGTCTATTATGTGTATTTATTTTTCCTTAAAAAAATATCTTTTAATAAGTTTGAATACATCTGAACAAATAATTAGATCTGTAAAGTTTTTTTTTCCCCTCAAAGTAACTTCTTTTTCTTTGTCTCTTTGAACTATCAATCAATCATCTTAATATTTTTCTCTTAAACCAGTAAATTATCAAATCTCATTTGAATATTCTCGAATCCGATTCTCCATATTTATTTTGTATTTTTAATGCTAGTTTTTAGTTGAGAAATAATGGTTTAAAATTATCAAAAAGATGTTCACAACTTCAGCCAAACTAAGAGGAAATAAAGAGAAAGAAAAGCATTGAGAGTAGATATTCTATCATTAACACCTTTGTTTTATTTAATTATCTTTATAATATTTAAAATTAAGGAGTGCTGAAATATAAGGTCAAAGAAAAATATATTTCTAAAAAATAAGGATTTCAAAAATAAATAACAAGAGAAAAATATATGGTAAAAGCTATTAAGAGAAATAATAATTTATGATTCTTAAAATATATGGTTAATAAGAAAATATATTTTAAAATTAAGGCGTCTAAAATATTTGGTAGAGAAAGATGTGGGGTAAATGATATTAGGATAATTAATAATTAATGGATCCTAAAGTATATGAAATATGTATAGTTGGGGTAAGTCCGATACACCAGTCCGACCTAATTCATAATTTGATAAAATTGACCTAAGATTTTTAGAGCCCTTAATAAGACAAAAGCTTTTTAAATTTATGTAGGATAATTTTTTTTATATTTATACATTGTGAATTAGATATTACACAATTTATGTCAGACAAGACTTTGATAAATTAGATCATAGTTAATGATATTTTGACCCACAATTTTTTATTAAATGAGAAACATACGCAAAAATAAGAAGGAATTTACAAGATTCTTTGAAATTTGTACAAAATTAATTTTTTATATTTTGGTTTATTCTTGCAATGCATAACAATCACTTTCTCTTTATATCATTTTACTTATAATGATTTTGCTGTACTTCAAATAATTAGGATGTCAATTTATATTATAATAGAAAATATATCAATAAGATCAAGTGAAATCAATTAGTGATGGCAAATGATTTATTTATTTTATTTAGAAAATGAATCAATAAGATCAATATAAATCATTTAGAGATGGCAAAGGGTTTATTTATTTTATTTTTATTCCTATAATAGAAAAGCTAAGAAAAGAAAAAACTAAATCAGACAATAATAACGTAAATGTCCCCCCTTTTTTTAATGGTCAACATTTAAAATTATCACAATTTTCATAAGTCTTGCATATTTAGCTCTTGAAAAATACCATTTTAGGTAACATAAGATTTGGATCTAATATTTACTTATATATTATCCAATCTTGTAGATAATAGTATACTGTCATTTGACGTTTGCAATATTTCTTGACTTTTTATTTTGATATGACTAAACTTAGATTTTTTTCTTTGTATAAAACACCAAAGTCTATCCCTTTTCTTTTCATCCTCAATACTTAATATGACTCTCTCATTCATCAACATCTTTTTCTTGCTAGTGTTATTGATCGCTCCCTTTAACCTTTCGTTTGCAAAAAAATGTATCTTTTCTCAAAAGTATGAGGTACATGTTATCAACAAACTTTCTATTAATACCCCGCAATTACGAGTTCATTGCGCGTCGAAAAATAGAGAAGTTGGAGACCAAATTCTTCCCATAAGTGGAGACTTAAATTGGTCGTTTTGCGAGTCGTTTCTCGATAAAACTTTATACTTTTGTCACTTCTGGTGGGGTTCAAAGGACAAGTCTTTTGATGTGTATGATGATCCATCTTATTGTGTCAAAAATGGGAAAAATCCAAATCTTCTAAAGTATTGTAAATGGGAAGTGAGAGATGATGGTTTTTATTTGGAACAATATGATGCTAGTACAAGTACTTATTATATGGAACGGTTAGAGCAATGGTAGGGAATATAATTTTGTATTTTGTGTTACTGTTTAAATAAAGTTGGACTGAATTTTAGTGAATTTTTGTCTCATTTTATCTTTTTGTTTTTAATTTTATATTACTTAGTGGTAGATAGAAATTCTATCTCTTGATCCGTTATATATATAGTCATCGATTGGGTGTTGCTTGACCGCAATCATCTTCAAACAGGACTTGAACCGAAGATTTTAATCTACATTGTTATTATGTTAAATTTGATAAATCATTTTATCTAGAAGTTTAATCGATTAGAAACGTAAACATTAAGTTTTATAATTTTTTTAACGATTAATCTAATTTATGAGTTAGTTTGCTTAGATAGACTCATCCATGAAGAGGTAATTATAGCCTTTTTGGCTAATTTTGTGAAAAGTCAAAAAATGTTTAATCAAGAATTTGATGAAGAAATAAATATTTTTTTAGTTAGTTAGTAGCAAAAGTTATTTTTCTTGAAAAATTAAGTTTTACCACATTGATTAATTAATAGTAACTTAAAAACGCTTTTCGAATATATTTGACCAAACATAAACTACAAACAAAATCGCTTCTTAAATAATTTAACTAAACACAAATTGCTAATTAATCTCTTGAAGAACTTTTTCGGTAATCTTTTGACAATAATTGACCATAATGTACAAGGCATGCAAGGTTGGTGACTCAAACTTATGATCTTCAAATTAAAACTGAGGAATACTTATCATCCGAACATCTAAGGTTGGTGACTCAAACTCACAACCTTCAAATTAAAACAGAAGAATATTTATCATCCGAACACCTCGGCAAAATTTAACAATCTTTACACAAGTTAAAAAATATTAATATACATAGAGAAAAAGAAAAGACAAAAGACATTCAATGCTAATTAAGTGCTTTTGAAAAAGGTACCAAGTAGTTGCAGTAAGTGGCAGAGCTAGGATTTTTACTAAGGGGTTCAAAATTTGAAGAAGTAAAATTGAAATTCAATTTTACACAAGTTAAAAAATATTAATATACATAGAGAAAAAGAAAAGGCAAAAGACATTCAATGCTAATTAGAGCTAGGATTTTTAATAAGGGGTTCAAAATTTGAAGAAGTAAATCACCAACAAATCGAAGGGGGTTCGACATCTACTGTATATACATAAAAAATAATGTTAATTATGTATAAATAGTAATATTTTTCGTTGAAGGAGTTCGAATGAACCCCTAACACTATGCTAGCTCCACCGCTGGTTGCAATCCCAATTCATGATTTTGTAAAAGTTGATTAAACTTAATTTTTCGTTCTGTATTATATAAAATATCATAATCCCCAATTCACCTAGTAAAATTCTTAATTATTTATTAATTTTTAGACTCTCCTTTGATCAACATCTTCTTTATATTATTAGTATCATTGATAAGATATAATATAAATATGCCATTTAGTTTGACTTTAACCGCTATTCATGTCCTTTAATTATGTGTGAATAAACACACTTAAATTTGGATGAATTTGTGTGAAGTTGAATAATAGTCTTACACATCTTTTGTGGAATAATACACGTAAGGCACTAATTGCCATATAGGATGCCAAGTAGGACATGTGCCTACTTGTTCAAATTTATACAAAATTAAGTGTTTACTTGTGCATACTCAAAGTTAAAGGGCATAAATATCATATAAAGCCAAATTAAAGAGAACTTAAATTGGAAAAATTACTTTGATGAGTATTTTTTAATAAATAATTACTGATTTTAGCGATACTTTTTATTTTATTACCATTTATAGCAATATATAGCAATACTATGTTTATCTGCAAAATGTATTAAAAGTGAATTAAGTATGCAATATATATGTATTATAACTGTTTTTAAAAATATATTATGCTTGTTTGGTAAGAAGTTGACACATTGTATTATAAATGTATTAAAATGTGTGATAAATGTATTATCTATCAATAAAACTTGTATTATATGTGAATAATAAATTGTTCTTTATAATTTGTATTAAAATTATATTATAAATGTATTAAAAGTGATCAAATGAAAAAAAATGTTGTTGCTATAATTAGTAAATATTTTTTATTTATAATATATTTATGTAAGTTTCCCACTTAAAATTGTGTTTATATTATTTACAAGTGTTTGACATTGTATACACTTGAAATACACATATTCATAACTAGTTATTTTGAATATAACAAAGACCAAGTTCTTCAATAGTGATGGTAATCGACAAAGTTTCGTTCATGAAAAATAGCAATCAAGAAAGAAAAAGTAGCAACAAATAATGATATTTATATTTCAAAATTTTATGCTAAGGTTACAATCTTTATAAAATATAATGTAAAGGATATAATCATCTGATTCTGCTCCTTACGATTGTCAACTCAAAATCTTTGCTTTGTTCTTAAATCAATGAAATGCTTGTTGAAATTTTATCACGAATGTGAAGCCAAACTTTCATCAGAATCACAAAGATATGAAAACTTGTGACTCACAACTTGGAGACGAGACTTCTTTGTATGCAGAAGACTTGCAGATCACCACTGTAGTGTAGAGTTTTTCTATATATTTCCTCCTATTCTGGTCTTTTGAAGACCCCTTTATATAGGTGCGAGTTGAATTTTGGGGCTATTTTGATCTTAAAGTAATTTTAGAGGACATTGGTCTTGAAGAGCATGCGTTGGGCTTGTCTTTCCAAGTTAACAGACTGACCCAAACATAATTAGGACTTTTTTATGCCATGTAATTTTATTAATATTAATCCAACTTTATTATCCAATAATTTGACTTGATCATCATATCATTAATTTAATTAAAAATGAAAAAAATGTTCAAATATGTCATCAAACTTTGAGAAAAGACTTATCTATGCCATTTTGGTTTGAGAAAAGACTCATACTGCCATTGTTTATTAACGAAAAATAGTTCCAATTTTGCCATATCATTTTTATACGTGATCAATTATGATTCGACTACGTCATTAATTAAATTATTTTTTTAAAAGGGAAAAGGCTCAAATATGCCATTGAACTTTCAAAAAAAGGCTCATCTATGCCATTAGTTAAATGTTTGGCTCATCTATGTCATTTCAGTTAACAAATAATGGTATGGATGAGCCTTTTCTCAATCGAAAAATGGCATAGATGAGCCAAACTTTTAACGGATGACATAAATTTTTCTCAAAGTTCGATGACATATTTGAGCCTTTTCCCTTTAAAGATCAATCTAAACTTTATTATAAATTTATCATTAAAACTTCACTGTTTGCGGTGATTCAATAACCTCAAGAAAATATGAATGGTTGGATCTAATCAAATTAATTACACTAATGTTTTTTTTCTTATATAAAACACCATGATCCCCCTTTCCCCTGTCATTTTCAATATAATTATCTTTTCTCTGATATGTCTCTCTCCTTCATCAACATCTTCTTTTTGTGGTTATGGGTTACTCCTCTTGACCTTTCATTAGCAAAAAATGTTTTTTTTCGAAAAAATATCAGGTACATGTTATTAACAAACTTCCTCCTAATACTCCACCGTTACAAGTTCATTGTGCGTCGAAGAATCAAGAACTTGAAAACATAAATCTTCCCATTGATGAAGATTTTAATTGGTCGTTTTGCTAGAGGCTTTTTGATAGTACTTTATACTTTTGTCATTTTTGGTGGGTTCGAAAGATAAGTCTTTTACTGTGTATGATGACCCAAATTATTGTGTCCATAATGGACCAACTCGAAATGAATTAAATTATTGTAAATGGGAGGTGAGGGAAGATGGTTTTTATTTGGAACAATATAATGCTAGTAATGACACATGTTACGTGGATCGGAATAATGTGTGGTATTAGAGAATATAATGTTTTGTTTGTGATCTTGTTTATTATATTAAGTGAGGAGGAAAAATAAGATGGAAATTTTAGTTCGACTTTCTTTCTTATTTATCATATTCTTGTTTTTTAATATTAGAAAAAAATCTATTTTCTTTTTTACTTTGCTAAGAAAGTATAACTTCTTTGCCTTCGATTAAAGATTCGACTCATCTATATTCTTGCTGTTATAATTGTAGCTTGAATTTGTCATTAAATCACTAACAAATCAACATTATATATCTAGACTAAAATGTCCAAATTAATCCTTGTGAATGGCTTATTTTTTTTTTTTTTTTTTTTAAATTGACGTGTAACTCTTGATAATATTAAGTCAATTTAACCAAACAAACAATTTAATTAAAGAGGAAAATAGTCAAAACACATTTAATGATAACTCAATACTTTTGAAAAGGTACAATTAATAGTTGCAATCCAAATCAAGATTTTGAGTGCAATATTGCAAAATCCTAATCAATGGATAACTTGGTGTGAATTTCAGATTCAATTTAAATAAGATTTTACCTAATGGAAAAATCTTTTTGGCTAGAAAATTTGGTCAGAATGATTTTTTATCTATGTTATTTTTTTTATCTTTTAAAATATTTTTACCCTTTTAACTAAAAAATGAAAAAAAGATTAGTTTATTTTAAAATAAAAAAAAATATTTTTTTAAATTTCTGGCCAAATTTTTTGGTCATTTAGCACTTCCGATCGATCCCTTACATAATTATAGAATTAAAAATATTGCAATAATGTGCTTATTTTTGTGTTAACAACTCTAAGGGTATTTTAGTTATTTTAAGGGAAAATAGTTCTTATTAATATCTTTTTATCGAGTACATCCACCACTTATTTTCAGTTTCAACACTTCTACCCAAAAACATAATTTCTTAGGGTAGAGTTTCACCATGTGTTTGACCATAATATTTTTGAAAAATATTTGACTTTTTAAAGAATTATAATTTATATCCATTAGTTCTATAAACTATAAAAAAGAAGAACTCATAAGTTTGTATTATCATTTAATAATAAACATATTCCATAATAAAAATTAAAGTCAAAGATTATAAGCTCTTACCTGCTAATAAACAATTTTCAAATTTCATTTTAACAAGTTCTATGAAACAATACCATTACATACTTGAGAGCCAAATAACAATAAGCACATCATAAATAAAATAAATTACATAAATTGAGTGAGTCTCTTTATGGTGTGTTTCTCAAATTTGTCAAATTAAAATTAATAAATGATGAGATATTTTTATAAAATATAAAAATTTAGGATAAATTCTAAATTTGTAAAAGTTTCCTAAAGTTAGAATTTGGCCCCAAAACTTATTTTTTTTTCTATTTTTTGGGAATTTAAATATTTTACCAAAATATCTACCAAAAATGACAATTTTTATGATCAACTTACTGCCAAATTGTTTTTTTCCCCCCCCAAAAACTACTTCTACCTTTTAAGGGTAAACAGGTCATAAATTCATAAATTCAACCCTGCACTTAAAAAGCGCCCTTTAATATTTCTATCTTTTTTTTAGTAAATAAACTGATTTTATTTATTATCAACTGAGAATTAATACAAAGCAAAAAAAAAAAAAAATCATTTGTATCTACTAGCGGGGGCAGACCCACCCTTACCTAATCGTCGAAATATTACAATGTATATAGAGGTCACATTTGATTATATATGTATAAGTATTAACATCTCTTGACACAAGTTAAATGTTTTGTCTAGTGGTTAAGGTGTTATAGAAATTTCTTGAAGTTGTGTGTTTTAGTCCTACTAGCCTCATAATTATGATTTTTTACTACAACCATTGGTACACCTTAATGGCAACACAATACTTATAACTTGGGGTGTCAAAAACGAGCCCAACTATAGGTGACCCGCCCAATCCGTCCAAAACTTTAAGGGTTGAATTCAAGATAATTTGAATTGGTTCAATCTCAACTCATTCAAGTCTAAACCTATTTTAAGAGAATCCTCAATTAAGCCCAAATTAATCTCCAATTTCAACTCGTTTGAAGACTATTTGTATTGATGTAATGCATGTTCCTATATTGAAGGTACAAATTACTATCTATTTTATATATTTTAGGATTCATCTATCCATTTGTAACTTCATTTTTAAAATTATCTTGAGTTGAAATTCAATTTGTGGTTATAAAACTTAAATAGCAATATATTAAAATTAGTAATAACTTACATAAATTCCATAGTGTAAGACTTAAATTACATTCTATCCCTACTCTTTTCTATTTTACAAAAATCCCCAAAAATATCAGTCGTCCGGATACATAATTGGCTATTCGGATACATTATTGATTGTCCGAATACATTAATGCTGTCCTACAATAAGTGTCAATCTGTTGCGCTAAAACAAGAAATAAATCTGAAAATCTAATTAAATGTCATAAATTATTCTTACATTTCTTTTTACTATCAATTAAATAGATTTAATATATGTATTAATGTGCTTCATATTTATTCTATCAGATACATAGCTACAAGATCTTCACATTTTGCCTCAAACTAAACAAACTTTTGATAATAACATTTTTGTATCACCATTTATGAATTTGATAGATACTTGTGTGGCACTTTAATGTATCATATATTTAAGTTAATAAGTATAAGATGCAATGTTGTGTGCCAAGATCGCTATTATGTAGTCATGACATGATGATATGTATCAATCTGTTAGTCAGTTTATTAGATGTCTATCTATAATAGAAAAAAGACAATATCGACAGATTCAGATACAATTTTTTTACCACACATATTTAGCTATTAAAATAGTAAGGTTAATGTATCACCCATATGATTTGACAGTGTGTACGGATACACATCCTTCTATATTTAAATAAGTTAGAAGATACATAGTCACACCTAATTACATGATAAATGATACATTTGGTAGAAGTTTTGTATCATGTATCAAAACTAATTAAGGTTGTGTATCAAAATTAATATTTGAACATGATACACTGTGCATGATAAAATTTTCATGTATCGTAGTGTTGAAACAAAGACATTATATATTAATTAAGAAACAAAATTAACTTAATACAATAAAAATCTAGTTAATATATCCCAAACTATAGTTGTAAGATAATTTATTAATTTGAACTCGATACATTGTACATGATGAAATTGTAATGTATCATAATGTTCAAATGTATCATAATGTTGAAATGAAAGCGTTATACATTAATTTAAGAAACAAAAACAACTGGATACATTAAAAATTTGAACCCATTTATATCAGAAAAAGATGAACAAGAAAAAAACGAAAAAATAATCAACAATCTGATCTGTTTCGACTTCTCCTTCTCAACATTCACTTTAGAAGACGAATGTACATCCACTTTTTTCTACATTCACTTTAAAAGACGAATGTACATCCTTCTTCTCCTTCTCAACATTTACTCGTGTATCCTTTTTTCACTGTTAACAATGATGTCACCCATGGATCTCGATCCGAAGTCCTTATCAGAGCCCACCAATAGATCGAACTTTTTCGCCTTTTTCCCATCGTTGATTTAGAAGTCGAAGATGCTTCCTTCTTCAAGTAATTGGGTAAGCCCAATATTGAAAGATGAACTTTTATCCATATGTATCAGCGATTTTTGAAGATGAAAAACTAAAAAAAAATTGAAAACTGAAGTTGTGGAAAGAGATCTATCTCTTGAATAACTTGAAATCATTAATTAGAAAAAGAAAAGATTTGAAATTCAAAAATGGATTAATGGGGTAATTGTGGAAAAATTTATGGCATGAAAAAGGAAGCAAAAAATCGTGGGAATCGAAAGTTGGAGAAGAAGAAAAGGACGGGAGAGATTTATAAAGTGAAATCAGGAAGTGATAAACATGGGTTTGGGGAGTGGGAGTATGTATCCAGCAGTTTTGTGTTACACTAAAAAATAAGGGATTTTGGAAAATTTTAGAACTGATAGGGAATAATGGAAATTGTGGAAAAAAAGTGTGTATATAGGTAATTATTTCTTAAAATTATTGAAATTATTGAGATTAAGCTGGTCTAGACCCAACCTGTTTTAATGAGCCCCAAGTAAACTTGGGAGGGTCAAGATCCAACCCAATTCTATTTCAATCCATTTTAATATCTCTAATATCAACCCATCCCCCCATTTGACACTCCTATTTATAACTATATAAGCCCTCTCTCCCCTTTAATTCATTTGCAATACTTAGCTTCTCCCTAATATAATAAGGCTCTTTATTTCAACATCTTTTTCTTCTTTTTATTGATCACTCCTAATGTTAATTTTTCGCTAGCGAAAAAATGCTTTTTTCAACCAACATAGCAGGTACATATTATCAACAAACTTCCTAGTAATACCTCACAATTGCAAGTTCATTGTGCGTCAAAGGATGATGAAATTGGAAACGAATATCTTGACATAAACGAAGACTTACATTGGTCGTTTTGCGAGTCGTTTTTTGGCAATACTTTGTTTTTTTTGTCACTTTTGGTGGGGTTCAATGAATAAGTCTATTACTATGTTTAATGACCCAATTGGTTGTGTCCACCATGGTCAGTATTTAAATTATTCAAACTACTGTAAATGCAAAGTAAGGCAAGATGGTTTTTATTTGGAGATGTATAATACTACTGATGGGAATTTGACATATTTTATGGATCACACTGGTGATTTGTCTTAGGGAATATAATATGTTCCATTGATGTTTTGTTTATTTAAAGTTGGAAGGAAATATATTATGATGGAATTTTAGTGTGGCTTTCCAATTTTTTTTTTCTCTAAATTTACCCTTGTATTTTGTGGAAATTATATAATGATATAAAAATTAAATAAGGTTAGTAGGACCAGAAGATTTTCAATACTTATTTCATTTTTTCCAAATAAAGATTTTGTTGACTTGACTATATTCCACTTTTTTCTTTTTTACATTCAATGATAATTCAATGCTTTTGAATAAATACAAATATATAGTTGTAACACATATACACCACATTACTTATAACCAAGAACCCCTCTCTCCCCTTTAATTCATTTTCAATACTTAGCTTCTCCCAATATGACTCTTTCCCTCATCAAAATCTTTTTCTTGTTGTTATTGATCACTTCTGATCTTGATCTTTCACTAGCCAAAAAATGTTCATTCTTTACACCAAAGTATGAAATACATGTTATCAACAAACTTCCTATTAATACCCCAAAACTGAAAGTTCATTGTGCGTCTAAGGATGATGAAATTGCAAACAAGTACGTTGCCATAAATGAAGACTTACATTGGTCGTTTTGCGAGTCATTTACCCTTAGTACTTTGTATTTTTGTAACTTTTGGTGGGGTCCAAAGAATAAGTCTATTACTGTGTTTGATGACGTCCTCTTCTGTATCCACCATGGACTATATGAAAATTTACTACACTATTGTAAATGGGAAGTGAGACAAGATGGTTTTTATTTGGAGATGTATAATACTACTGCTGGGAATAATACATATTTTATGGATCATGATAATGATTGGTCTTAGGGAATATAACATGTTCCATTGATGTTTTGTGTATTTAAAGTTGGAAGGAAATATATTATGATGGAATTTTAGTGTGGCTTACTTTCTTATTTATCTTTATTTTTTAAATTTTGAGAAAGGGAAAAAAATACTCTAGATTTGCTCTTGTATTTTGCGAAAAAGGTCAATTTTGACCTCTTTTTATAAGTTAGCTTGACAATCAAATGAACGAAACAAACGCCTTATATAAAAGGTTAGAGAAGGACCTAGCTACAAAAAAGAAGAGGGGCGGGGGCGGGTTGATAGGCCTCCCGCAAAATTTAAGTATATATAATCAAAACTTAAAACTTTGGGACAAGCTAATGAAATATATATATATTATTTTATTTTTGTATAAAACACCAAAGTTCCCTCTCCCTTTTCATTTTCAATACTTATCTTTGCCTTTTCTTCCCTTCCAAATCAATATATTTTGCTCATGTTCAAACTAATTTATTTTCCAAATAAAGATTTTGTTGACTTGACTAAATTCAATTTATTTATTTATTTTTTATAAAATCAGAACCCTTCTCTCTGTTAGAACAAATGAACAAGAATGATAAACAAGGATTCCAAAACAAAACTTGCTTGGCTTAGAGGCACGTTAATACGTTTCTTGAAGAAAGTTGGAGTATCTCCCACAAGCAAACGGAAGAATAAATAACAACTCTATCTTCGGAATTCAACTAAGCCACAAAACAAGTAGCATTCAAGAATGTTGCTCTTCTATTCTTGAATTGGTGATTTCACCTTTTGATTAATGTCTCAAAAGTGTTTTTTCATAGGAAAGTAGTTTTGTTTGAATGCTTATCTTTTCAACAAAACAAACTCAATGTATAGGACAAAAATTTTGCAAGAAAAGACTTTGAATTAAATAGAATTTATTATAGTTTCATGAATTGAAAATAAAACTTATCTTTCAAAAAATCTATAACGTAGAATTAAAAAGCCTCTTTCAAAATCCTATAACGTAGAATTAAAACAAAAAAGAATGTTACAATTCACATTCATTATTTTGTTATTTCAAAACTTTTAACGGATGATTTTTGTTTCAAAATTAATTGAAACACTAACTCTTACAATCCCCCACTAGTTTCAAGATTTTTTTTTTTTATCTTTGAAAAATCCAAAAATATTTTGAGACATTAATCTAGCAACATGCATCAATAATGATGTCTTTTGGACTTGAACCATTAGCTAGTGAAGACTTTCTAAATCATTGACTACTTAGTGAACGAATCTTGAACTAAGTGGTTCATTCAATGAAATAGAGAAATACTCCACGAATATCACTATGTTTCGGTGAAAATCGAAATCCTTTGACACCTTACGGCCATGTGTCCTGAATCCATTTAGCCAAGTGCTTTAAGATTTTCCTGTTAAAATCTTATTGAAGCAGCCTCCACTTTGCACTTAGTGCGGTGAATTCATCAAGAGTAACTTTGCATACTCCGACCAAATAGTCTATGAACTTCATTAAGAGAAATTAATCTCATCCTCCTTTACATCAAAGTATCAATAAATCTATCAAGAGTATTCCTACACACTCCAATCGAAATCGATTTATAGACTTATTAAGAAAATATAATCTCATCCTTCTCTTTAGTAGGAATATCGAAAAAATTTATCAAGAGTTTTCTTACTAACTCCAACCTAGATTGGTCTTATAATTTGTTTAGAGAAAAGAATCTCAATCATGCACATCTGCTTATTTCATTTTATTTTGAAAATGAGAATTTTATTGATGTGCTTCACAATTGTAACTTTACTTATTTTCCCTTTGAACCCAAGATTACATCATTAGGTAGGGATACCATAAAATACAATTAATTTACAACAGGCTTTATTCCCATCCCATTACAAGTTTCCACCACTAATTCTTTGCCTAACCCTTTAGACAAAGGATCCGCTAAATTAAACCTAGACTTCACATATTGAAGCGATATCACGCCTTCCTCAAATAATCTCCTCACATGATTGTGTTTGAGACGAACTTGTCTCGACTTGCCATTGTAGCAATCACTTGAAGCCTAAAATATAGCAGGTTGATTATCACAATAGATAGTTAAATGTGGAACTGACTTACTCCACAAAGGAATATCTATCAGCATAGATCACAATCAATCAGCTTCTTCTCTAGCAGAAGACATGGCTATAAATTCTGACTCTATGGTTGAGTGAGTAATACATGTCTGCTTCTTTGATTTCCAAGAGATCGCTGCTCCAGCCAAAGTGAAAATCCAAGCAGTAATAGATTTAGAGTCATTTGGATCAGAATTTCAAGTAGCATCGCTATAGCCTTCAAGAACAACTGAAAATGTAGGATAATGTAGGCCAACATTAATTGTACCCTTCAGGTATCGTAAAACACAAATTAAGTCATTTCAATGTTCAACTCCAGGATTACTAGTAAACTTGCTCAAAGTTCCTACTATGTCACCAATATTCGGCCTGGTACAATGTATGACATACATAAGACTCCCAACAATCTGAGAATATGTCAACTGATCAAGAACATCACTAGAGTTCCGCATTTGTTTGATGTTAGGATCAAATGGTGCACGAGCAGGTTTGTCATCAAAATCATGACCAAACCTCTTTAGAACCTTTTCAATATAACTTGATTGAGTAAGAGTCAAGCCATTCGCCAATCTTATGATTTTAATATCCAAAATTACATCAGTTTCTCCAAGATCTTTCATTTCAAATTGAGAAGCTAGAAAATATTTTGTTTCTTTGACTCTTTTAATATCAGTTCCAAAGATCAACATATCATCTACATAAAGACATATTATAACACTAGATTTGTTTTGAAACTTACTAAATATGCAAATATCACCACCATTGATTAAGTAGCCATTAGAAATCATTACTTGTCTAAATTTCTCATTCCATTGTTTTGGAGCTTGTTTTAATCCATAAAGAGATTTAAGAAGCTTACAAACTTTGTGTTCTTGACTAGGAACAACAAATCCCTCTGGTTGTTTTTTGTAAACTTCTTCATCTAAATCTCCATTCAGAAATACAGTCTGCACATCCATTTAATGTATTACCAGACTATGAATTGTGGCTAAAGCATACAAGAGTCGAATAGAAGTCATTCGAGCTACAAGTGCAAAGATATCAAAATAATCAATATCTTTCAATTGAGTAAAACCTTTTGCTACCAAGTGAGCTTTGTACTTATCTAAGGTACCATCTGATTTCAATTTCTTTCTAAAGATCCATCTACATCCAATAGACTTACATTTCGGAGGGAGGTCTGATAAAATCCATGTATTATTTGACATAATAGAGTGCATTTCATCATCAATAGCTTCACGCCAGAAAGGAGCATCATGTGAAGTCATTGCTTCAACATAACTTTAAAGATCCTTTTCAACTAAATATACTTGAAAATTAGGTCCAAAGTCTTTTGATATGATTGATCTTGCACTACATTTTTGTTGACTTTCTTCCAAAGGTTCAACTATTTTTCTTTTAAGAGGAGATATAGAAGAACTTGTATCTTGTTCCAAAGATTCTTTTCTCTTAGGTAATATATGCTCAAAAAAGTTAGCATGCAACGAGTCAATAATTGTGTGAGGGCTTGGAGTCTCAAGATTCAAAAATCTATAAGCCTTACTGGTTTGTGAATAACCAATAAGTACACAATCTACTTCCCTATAGCCAATCTTAGTCAAATGTTGATATGGTAATCTAACATGAGCCATACAACCCATACTTTAAAATAATTTATATTTAGCTTTCGATTCTTCCAAAGTTCATCCGGAGATGAATCATGTTTCTTGGAAGGAATTCAATTCAAAATATGACATGCAGAAAATAAGGCTTCAGTCCATAAATTTTGAGTGATACCAGATCCATGAAATAGAGTTAACCATTTCAATGAAAATTTTATTTTTTCTTTCTGCTACACCATTTTGTTCTGGTGTATAAGACATAGTCAATTGCTTATCAATGCCTTCTTTTTCACAAAAATCAATAAAATCTGATTTTAAATACTCTCTACCTCTGTCAGATCTAATTGATTTAATCTTCAAACTCAATTTATTTTCAACTTCTGCTTTATATGTTTTGAAAGTCTCAAATGCCTCATCTTTTGTTTTTAATGGAAAGACATATGTATACCTTGAGTAATCGTCAATGAAAGTGATAAAATACCTCTTTTCATGACGTGATAAACCATTCATCTCACAAATATCAGTGTGGATTAACTTCAAAAGTGTGGATATCCTTTCAACATACTTAAAAGGTTTCTTTGTTATTTTACATTTACTACAAGTAATACACTTAGCAACATGATCCATTCCACAGTTTTTAATTAATCCATTTTTCACCTTAAGTTGAATGGATCTAAAATTCACATGACCAAGACGTTCATGCCATAAATCTAAAGACTCCACAACATAAGCATAAATTTTCATTTTCAACATTGAGTTTAAACATTCCATTTGCCGCATAACCTTTTCCAACAAACATGCCTTGTTTAGACAAAATAAATTTATCTGCCTTAAAAATTATTTTAAAACCATGCTTCGAAAAAAGTGTACCTGACACCAAGTTCTTTCGAATATCAGGAACATGCAATACGTCTATCAATGTGACCATCTTTCTGGAAGTGAATTTCAGTTCAACAATTCCTTTTCCCACAACCTTAACAGAGGATGAGTTTCCCATATGCAAAATATTATCACCTCCCACTAATTCATAGGTCATGAAAGAATTTCGATTACCTTGTATATGACGAATTGCAGCATCCACCATTCCAGTTGATCTCCCACTACAAATGCTTCTGTGACCATTGCCACTAGTTCATTTTTTGTATTGTTATGTGCCTTTTCTTTCTTCTTTTCAGCTTTAAAAATTTTACAATCATGTGCATAGTGACCAATTTTTTGACAATGAGAACATTCATTCAATTTAGATTTGGAATTAGTACACTTGAAATTCTTACTCTTCTTTGCCTTCAAAATTTTATTATTGCCAGCTTCCTTCTTGGTCGATTTTTCTTCAACAACATGAGCTTTCATGATAGGTTCTTTCAAGATGTTATTGCCACGATATCGTGTCTCTTGTTCAATTTGCAAGTGCTGTAATAATTGTTCAGGAGTCAAATCTTCCTTCTTGTGTAAGAGTTTGCTTTTGTACTCTTTCCAAGATGGAGGAAGCTTTGAAACAATAGCACCAACATGAAAGTTTTCATCAAGAGCAATTCCAGATATGGCAATTTTATTAGCTATAAGTTGAAATTCTTGTACTTGTTTAGTGATTGACTTGTCATCAACTATTTTGAAATGCATTTAATTTGAAACAAGAAATTTCTTTGAACTCGCCTTTTTTGCTAAATGAATAGCTTTAAGAGTATCCCAAATCTCCTTAGCAAATTTGCACTTAATGTAATATTGATCATAATATTTATTGGACGTTCCTCCAAGAATATAATTGTTGCATAAGTAATCATCATCTTGCCATTTGACAATTGTTCTTTAATTAAAGTAGCCTCGTCCGTTGCAACCTTAGAACCAGGAGCCTCAGGACAAGGTTTCTCAAGAACATATGCCAACTTTAATCGTCTTAAAAAGAATTCCATCTTTCGATGCCATCTAGGAAATTCTTTGCCATCAAATATTTCAAAATTAGGATTAGGTAAATTTGGAACACTGTTTGTTATTTATGTGGATGCCATAGAGACAACTATCTTCAAATTGTTAGAACAAATGAACAAGAATGATAAACAAGGATTCCAAAACAAAACTTGCTTGGCTTAGAGGCACGTTAATACGTTTCTTGAAGATAGTTGGAGTCTCTCCCACAAGTAAATGGAAGAATAAATAACAACTCTATCTTTGGGATTCAACTAAGCCACAAAACAAGTAGCATTCAAGAATGTTGCTCCTCTATTCTTGAATTGGTGATTTCACCTTTTGATTAATGTCTCACAAGTGTTTTTCAAGGGAAAGTAGTTTTGTTTGAATGCTTATCTTTTCAACCAAAAGAAACTCAATGTATAAGACAAAAATTTTGCAAGAAAAAGACTTTTAATTAAATAGAATTTATTATAGGTTCATGAATTGAAAATAAAACTTATCTTTCAAAAAATCTATAACGTAGAATTAAAAAGCATCTTTCAAAATCCTATAACATAGAATTAAAACAAAAATAAATGTTACAACTCACATTCATTATTTCGTTATTTCAAAACTTTTAAGGATGAATTTTGTTTCAAAATTAATTGAAACACTAAATCTTACACTCTCCCCTTCGCAAAATCACATACTTTATTACAATAATTAAGGTAAAAGATTTAACAATTTTCACTCTAAGTATAACAATATAAAGAGAAAACAAAATTAAGGTAAAAGACATTTAATGGTAATTCAATGCTTTTGAAAAGATACAAATATATAGTTGTAATTCCAAATCAAGTTTTTGTAAGAGTTGACTAAACTCAATTATTTTTTCTCTATAAAATAAAATAAAATCATAACCCCCAGTTCACCTAGTAAAATCCTTTCTTATTTAATTCTCAGAATGACTCTCCCCTTAATCAACATCTTCTTAATATTATTAGTAGTGATTACTCCCTTTAACCTTTCAACAACAAAAGCATGTTTCCTTACTAGAAGGTTTGAGGTTCATGTTATCAACAATCTCCCTTCCAATTCCTCACAACTTAAAATTCATTGTGCTTCTAGTGATGACGATCTTGGTGACCATTATCTTACCGTTAATCAAGAATTTAAGTGGTCATTTTGTCAAGCACTTGCATGGATGACTTTATTCTTTTGTCATTTTTGGTGGGATTCGAAGAATAAAGTTTTTAATGTGTTTGATGATTCAGTACATTGTGTTGAAGATGGATTACTTCCAAAGATTACAACACAATGTGCATGGGTGGTGAAGTCAGATGGTTTTTATTTGGGAACTTATGTAAGCCCCGGAAAAGTTACACATATGTATCGTTATTCTAAGTGGTAGTTTTGTTTATATATACTTTAATTTAATGGTAATTACAAGTAAATCTCTATGAATAATAGGTTGTGGCCGATCTAATAAAAATGATGCTCGATCTAGCTTTGAATTCCGTGTGGGAGCAAAGAAGGTTTAATTATAGCATGTTGTTATTTTAACTCTTTTTTTTTGCTTGATGTTGGATACTCAAATTAAAGCGCAACTAAATACTATCTGAAATAGTGAAAGGTGCTTGATAATATTCCATTCCTTGAAATCCTGTGAATACTAGAGCCAGTTAAACGGTAACTACTAAAGCGTGAACTGCTCGTTTTTCCTTTCCCGCAATACAAATTCGCGTTGGATCCATTTCTTACTTATTTACATTGTATGTCACCTTTGTCCTGCTTATTTTTGAAAACGTTTTCTATTAAAGGAAAATGTTTGGTATCTTGAAAGTATTTGGTACGAAGGAAAATGTTTTTTTTTTTAATAGAAAATGCTCTTTTTCTATTGTTTGATAAGTAAGTAAAAAAATATTATCTCAAAAGTATTTATATGGTTATCGAGCAAAATACTATAGAGACAGGATGTGGTAAGGAATGGGCGTAGTGGGGTGGGGGTTCAAGGGTGACGGAGTGGTTGGGATGGTCAAGGGGTGGGGCCGGGGTTCAAGGGATTATGAGACAATAAATATGAAGTGTCGCACACACATATATATAAAAGACCAACCAAATATAAGAAAATATGAAAAATATTTTTCTAAAAAATATATTTAATTTTATAGAAATAATTTGATTGTTTACTTATCTTTTTAATAAGAATTCGAACCCATAGAGTTTAAATGTCTCGTTGAAACGTTGGAACAAGTCAATTGTATATTATCCCTAAGATGAAAAGTCAAAAAATATTTAATGATTTCAAACTAAGTTCAAATTGTCATAGGCCAAGTCAAAGATTTTGTATTTGGCTAAATTAAACTACTTTTTTTTAATATAAAATTCCAAAACTCTCATTCCTTTTCAATACTCATTTACTCAAAATGTCTCTCTCATTGATCATCTTTTTCTTGTTACTTGTCGCTCCATTCAACCTTTCCATAGCAAAACATTGTCCATTTGGCTCAAAGTACACAGTATATATTACCAATAAACTTCCTTCTCGCTCTCCAAAACTGACATTTCATTGTGCGTCAAAGAATGATGATCTCGGATATCATGATCTTGCTATAAATCAAGTGTTTAATTGGTCGTTTTGCGAGGCAATTTTCAGTAGAACTTTATTTTTTTGTCATTTTTGGTGGGGTTCAAAGGAGAAGGTATTCGATGTGTTTAACGACCCATATACATGTGTCAAAGGTACAGGAAATCCAAATATTTTAACTAATTGTAAATGGGAGGCAAGGGCAGATGGTTTTTATTTGGAATTGTTTAATATTACAAGTGAGACATATTATATGTATCATTATTTAGAGTGGTCTTAGGGAATTACGATGTTTGTGTTATATTTGTTTTAAATAAAATGAGAAGTAAAAAAAAGTGAATTCTAAAGTGTATTTGTCAATTTCTTATCCTGTTATTCTCAACTTTCTCCTTTCTGTGGGAACATTATAATGTCTCCTATTTATTTTTTTCTTTATAACAATTACTTTTACGACTTGAATCATATATTAACACCTCGATACATGGAGGGATCCATCGATATATGCGAGGGTTTTTTTCACTGTTAAGGATGTTCGACATTTACCAGAATGCACGTGAGGACTTATATACTGGATAAAAAAAGGGCAAGTGCACAAATATTCAATTTTAGTACTCCTATTTAATTTAAGGGACAATTATACTGTGTGTATGTATGTGTGTGTGTATATATATATATATATATATACAAAAATGCTATAGGAATTTTAAAAAGAAATGTCTTATATACATCATAAATGAATAATTTCGCACATCATGTATTTATTACATAAAAATTATGTTAAAATACATCATAGTCCCCCTATTGATATCATAGCAAGGGAATTACTTAATAAGTATTTACTTAAACTAAAAATAAAAATAAAAAATAAAAAAATAAAAAAAATGATAAGTCCTTTATGGTATTTAGAACAAAAAACTTTAGTAACTATACTAAAAGTAATGAATATATTAAATAAAGATTTAAGAGAAAAAATTATACAAAAAATAGTTTACGAACTATCTGAAGAAGAATTCAAAAAGGAATTTCCAATGGAATATATAATATTCGGATATGAAGAAATAATTGATAATATGAATACATCTGATTATTATTGGTCAGAATAAATCAAAATGAGTCTAAAAGAAGTTATAGAAATATTAAATGACTTATTAGAAAGTCATAAGCAAATAGCCTTAAGGTTAAAATTACTAGAAATAGAAATTAAAACTATTCAAGAAAATATTCCCGGAAGAATAACAAATATAATAGAAAAAACAGGAAAAATTGATAAAAAAAATAAGTTAAAAATATATAAATGAACTATTAGCAGAAAAATTCACTAATAAATGCTCATATCAAAAAGGAAGCTTAGATGAGAAGCTAATAAAAGATTTCTTGAAAAAACAAAAAATTCAAGAATTAGAACAATCTAGTAAAAATCTAGAAGAAGAAGAACAAGAACAAGGTGAAAAGGAGGAAAACCTTGAACAAGAAAAATGAATGAACTAGATGAACTAGTCTTTGCGTTAGAAGATCTTAATCTTTCAGATCAAACATTAAAAGTTCTTATGAACAAAGGAGATACAGGTGGACCCCAAGGAAAATTTGTTAATGGAGAAAGTTCTAATACTTTAAAAGAAGAACAAGAGTCAGAATATAATTCTGAACAAAACTTTGCTTCCAAAGCAAAAAAAAAAGAAAAAGAAGGATTTTATGAATCAATATCATAATAATAATAAATCTAAATATATGCCAAACAGACTCCCAACAGGAGATGTAGAAACAATCTAATTTTTAAATCTAGACTGTAAAAGAGAACCAAAAATAGATCTAGATTTATGGACACAGAACATATTTCTTTTCTTTCTATTAGGAAAAGGTATAAATTATACAGATGAAGAAAAATATATTATTATGATAAATACATTTACTGGAAAAGTCAGTAATTGGCACTCAGGATTATCAAATGATGCAAAAGAAAGTACAATAGAAGGTTTTAAAAATTCCCTTCAAGAAGGAATAGGAAACCTTGTACAATACATAGCAAATGAATTCCTAGGAGGTGGAGGAAGTACAACTCTAAATAGAGAAAAATTAAAAATAATTGCTAAAGAACAATTAGAAAAATTGCAAATATGCAAAATGAGCTATATTCAAGAATACACTTGTGAATTCGAAGAATATTATTATAAGATATTTGCTAGCAGTAAAGAAATGCTACCTTACCTTGAAAAATACTATAAAAAATTACCAAACTTTTGGGTCAAATATTTTAGAGAAGAATATGAAAAGGAAAATAAAGAAAAAGATACTCCTGGACAAAGAATATCCTTTTTAAATAATAGACTTGAACAATTATGTATGACACATAATGTTCAAAGAAAAGCAAAAAGAATTAATAACCAAATTTATTGTCTAGATACAAATGCAGCAACCCAATGGGGATGTAATAAAAGACCATATAAGAAAAAAATAAATCTTAAGAAAAGCTTAATAAAAAGGAGAAATATTTGAAAGAAAAATTATATACCTCAAAAGAGATATTATAAGAAGAAAAACAATTTCAAACAAACAAAAGAAAAATGTAAATGTTACAATTGTGGTGAAGAAGGACATAAAAGCTACGAGTATAATAAAAGAACATGTAAAAATATCAAGAATTGATAGACAAGAAATTGATTCAGATCTAGAATCAGTAAAATCAATTAAAAGTGATGAATTCTATGAGTAATTATACGAAGAATATTCTACTAGTTCAGAAGAATCTGAATAAATGAATAAAGAAATACAAGAAGAAGCAAAAAACTCAGTACAATTTGTTGAAACTGAAGAAGATCAAAGAGGCTATGCCTTAAAAGCAACACTCGATGGAGAATTATTAAGAAAAATCCAAGGATTACAACTTCAATTAAAAACTGAAGATAATATATTCAGTAAAATGCAAAGAATGTTTGCAAGAAATAAGATTTCTTATCATGAATATCAAGAAGTGGAAAAGATAATAGAAATTACCCAAACTACAGGAAAACATAAGTTAAATCTTTTAATAAAACCAATGATCGATCAGATCTTAAGAAAAATTCCAGAAAGGAAAAGAAAGAAAATGAATTATGTACATCTTGGTGGAATCCAAATATTAGTTAAATCAGCATTTAAAGAAGGAATCAATTGCCCTATTATCATCAATCTTTTTTATGAAAGATTTATTAATGCAAGAGAAGGAAATCTTGGTATAGTAGAAGGAAACTTAGCCTACACCAAACTCCTATTCACTTATTATCCAAAATATCGAGGATGCAGATTTTAATGATGCTTTAAGTTTGCATTTCCAGGTTAAGAGGAATGACCTATTTAAACCAGGTAATCATATTATGAGCTTATATTACCAAGCATTATATACAGTTACAAATTCCAATTATGGGAGCGTATACAAAAATAAGGAAATGATGGAAATTGACCAAGAATGCATAGGCATTGTAATAATAGTTGAAGCTAAAACTCAACAAGCAATTATTCCCGATGAATATGAAATTCATTTTGGAAAAACAAAGGAAATAGGAAGTTCTAGCCTTAATCCTAGACTTTCCTTAGAATATGGAAGGAATTCCATAAAAAAAAAGTATTTCCAACAGATATATTAAAAAGTTGTATGAAATTACTAACATCTCTAGAATTTGAGAAAGAATTTTTAATAGAATCGAATGAAAAAAATCAAGAAATCTTGATACAAACAGGTGCAACAACCAATCATATCAAAGGTATTTTATTAGACGGACTACCAATATACGAAGGTATTCCTTACATTTACAAAACCTTTGATAATTATAGTTGTATAAACATGGTAGATTTACCCATACAACTAAATAATATAAGAATAATAGTTCCCTGTTATATTACCAATCACGAAAGTGATCATAATCTAATTTTAGGGAATATGTTCCTTAATAGTCTAAATGACTATAGTATAGGAAAAAAGGGGATAGAAATGAGTTACAAAAATGAAACTTGTTTTATACCAAAAGATTAAAAATGCCTAAAGAAATATCTTTTAGGGTATCTGTTTTCATAGAATTAACCTTTTATGATACAAAACTAACAACCTATTGTCAAATTGACAATGGATTTGAAGCCAGTTTGGCTAAATCCTTTTTAATAAAAGAATGAGATATTAATAAAAGCAACATCTCTATGATAGGAATTACAGGAGTAAAAGAAAGATTAACTCAATCAAAAGAAAAGGTAGAAATAATTTTAGGATAAAAAATTGTTTCTATAAATAAAATATACGTCTATGATAAATTAGAAACTGATTTATTATTAGGAAATGTTTTTCTTCAACAATTTCAAGACTATCATCAAACAATATATATGCCAAGTCTTAAAATACCTTGTGGTTATTTTGTCAAAGTACCAAGAATACAAAATTCATACATTTTGGAAAAAGAAAATGGACGCTATAGGAGAAAATACTTAGAAAACTTAAGGAAAATCTCTTATAAATGCCTTAATCTAGAACAAATTAAAGAAAACATACAAAAATCTTATGGAGAAAATTCCTTAGAAATATGGGATAAAAATCAAGAAAAGGCAATTTTAATACTTAAAGATCCAAGTATCATCATTAGAGTAAAACCCATGCTCTATAATGAAGATGATAAAAATGAGTTTAGAATTCAATTCAGAGAACTAATCAAATCTAAAACTTATTAGGATGAGTAGAAGTCCTCACAGTAACCCAACATTTATGGTAAGAAACTATGCTGAGATAAAAAGAAGAAAAACTCGAATGGTAATAAATTACAAAGAGGTAAATAAAAATTGTGTATTTGACGGATATTTTATCCCAAATAAAAATAATTTAATAAACCTTGAAAAAGGAAAAACTTATTTTTCAAAATTTGACTGTAAACGTGGATTTTGAAAGATAAAATTAACAGAAAAAACAGTTTCATTAACGGCTTTTAGTACGCCTAATAGATGCTATGAATGGTTGGGTTTGCCCTTCGGACTAAAAAATGCTCCACAGATCTTTCAAAGGAAGATGGACAAAATATTTTTCGAAAAGGAATACTTAATAGCATATATAGATGATATATTAATATGTTCCAAAACATATCAAGAACATCTAAAACATCTAAAAGAATTTTCAGACATATGTTTGGAAAATGGAATCATTCTAAGTCAGAAAAAAGCAGAGATCAATCAAAATGAAATAGAATTCCTAGGAATGATTTTTTCAAAAAATGGAATAGAGCTCCAATTCCATATTTCAAGAAAAATTGTAGAATTCCCAGATAAACTAACGACAAAGGAAGAAATACAAAGATTTCTTGGATGTTTGAACTATGCAGGTGAATTTATTCCTGATCTACCAAAGAAAAGGAATATTTTGCAAAAAATTAATAAGAAAATCCAATAGACTTGGATGGACTGAAGAGCACACATAGTGCATAAAAAATTAAAAAAAGAATGTTCCAAACTACCCAAACTAAGATTACCAGAAGAGAGTGACAATCTGGTATTACAAAAAGATGCATCTGACTATCATTGGGGTGCATTATTACAAACTGATTTAAATGAAATCTGTAGGTACACGAGTGGCGTGTTCAATGAAGCAGAAACACGATATTCTACTAATGAAAAAGAATTATTAGTCATTGTTAGAGGAATTAGGAAATTTTCAGCTTTCCTTCTACCTAAACAATTTATTATTAGAACTGATAATACACAGGTATCAGGTCTAATTTCAAACAAACTTCCATCTGAACCGCAATACCGAAGATTACATAGATGTCAGGTTTTATTATCTTTCTATTCTTTTAAAATAGAACATATTAAAGGAATTGACAATTCTTTTGCAGATTTTTTCTCCAGGAATGTCCAATATGGACAATCGTACCCAAATCCTTGTTAATAGGATTTATGAAAAAATGTTAAATGTGGAAAAGTCCATAGATGACAAAAGCCACAAATTATTCAACATCAGGGATGAATTAGCAAATTTGTCTGAACAAGCTAGAAAGATGCAGTATGAAATAAATCAGCTTAGCGAAGATCAAGCTGAAAATATGAATGAATTTATATTATTGTGTGAACACTTAGACACATGTCCAAAAGGGAATTCAAAATCTGCCAGGAATCTTACTCCCAACAAAGTGGCAGGAGATGTCCCACTAGCACCTAGTTCCACAAACATCTCATCTGTAAGCTCGGATATGCCGAAACCTGAGTCTATAGATAAGGGTAAAATCCAAGCAATTACAAAAGATGCCAATTCTTCGAAAGAAGGAAAGAGCACAACCTCAACGAAAGTTGAGAAAATCATTTTTGGGAAACTAGAAAGCAGTTCTAACAAAGTTCCATCTGGAACAAAAGTTTTTTCCTTTTTTTAGGTTGGAAAACAGAATCCCTAGGAAGAAGAATATCTTTCTTTCACAAGATATATTTATGGTCTCCTTGAAGAAAGTGGAGAAACATTCGGAGTTCTAGGAACAACCAGTTTATTTCCAAGAATTTCGATATTTCCTAACGAATCACCAGGCTTTGCAGCTCAATTATTCGAATTTGGATACCTTGATAGGATTTATACAAAACCTGATCTTTAGGAGTTATCCAAGTTACCAGAACAACTAATAAATTCAGTTAAAAACTTTGCACAGGGCGATGGAGTCTATTGCAGATTCTTCAGTATTGCCATGGAAAGCAAGGACTTGCAATTATTTTTTCCAACGATTAATTATATAATGATGGAAAAATTAAAAGACTTTAACATCAAGGCAACTGGAGTAGATAAAAAACTCACTCACCTTAAGAAAAAATGGATACAAACTAAATGAGCTTTAGGATAAAAGCAATATATTTTATTCTTAAGCGACTTTATCAAGAAAATTACAAAGTCATCGACCATGGTTACAATTGGGTTTTAATGACTAAAGGAAAAACCAAATCTTCAATACTAAAGGAGAAGATTCTTGATATGGAGCTTCATAGACTTGAGGCCACGGAAGAAACTTGGAAGCTTGCATGCAAGTTTCTAGAGCATAAACATTCAGCATCAACAGGAATTCAATCTCCTGGCGTAAATGAAGACTATCATTGGAGATTTTGAGCGGGATTTACCGATAGAACTTTATATTTTTGTCGATTTCGATGGGGTTCAAATTATGTAGTATTTGATGCGTATAACAATTCACTTTCTTGTCTCAAAGGTCTCACAGTTCCAAATCTTCTTAATTATTGTAAATGGGAGGTGAGATCAGATGGTTTTTATTTGGAACAATATAATGGTCGTACTGATACATATTATATGACTTATATACATGGATGGCAATATGGAATAGGACCAATGTTTGTGTTATTGTTCAAGTAAAGTGAGAAATAAATAAATAAGATTTCATAACTTCTTTGTGTTTCACTACGATACTTGGAATATCATTTATCTTTCTTATTTATTATATTATATATATAAATTATCCCAAACTTGTATTGATTAGATAATGACTTAATTATAGATCTCTTTATCCAAAATAAATACTCCCTCCCCCTTTTTCTTTTTGAGTTAAACGATAAGAATATTGTCTAACATTTTACGATATATTTTTTCATTATATTGATATTCAGAAAATTATAATTTACGGTACTTCCCGTATAGTTTTTGAATATCTAAAATTTTATTTTAAAATATTGAATTAATGTAATTTAATTTAAATTTAAAAATTAATCAAATTGACTTTTGAAAAATGCAACATGACAGCTAAAAAGAAATGGAGAGAGTATCGTTTTAGAAACAAACTAGATCTCTTGGTCCAAAATATGTGAAAGGGAACATCAAAATTTAGTGAACGTATGCAAACATGATTACTGAATTTATTGTTGTTATCCCTAAATTATTGTAAATCTGACTTGGATTAAACTAAAATAAAATTTCTGTATAAACTTAGTTTTATAACTTGATTTGAATCTTATATTAACGCCTTGATACATGGAGGGATCTATGAGTATATATTAGGGATTTTCATAAGGGTGTTCGACATATTAAAGAGTGATATTGTGTGCAATGGTAAAATTTATTTTTTATAAAACAACAATGAATCCTAAAGTGTATTTCTCAATTTCTTATTTATCGTGATCTTATCTTGTTATTCTTAACTTTCTCCTTTATGTGGGAACATTATAATGTCACCTATTTATTTTTTCCTTTATATGAATTACTTTTACGATTTAAATCATATATTAACACCTCGATATATGGAGGGATCTATCGATATATGTTGGGTTTTTTTTTTTTTCATAATTAAGGGCGTTCGACATTTACCAGAGTGGACACGATTTATAAAAAAGGGCAAGTGCACAAATATTCGATTTTAGTACTAATATATAAACATGATCCTTAACTTGGCATTAGTTGACAACTATGACCTTTTAACTTTGGGTGTGCACAGACAGACACTTAAACTTGTATAAAATTGAACAAAAGAACACTTCCGTCCTACATGGCACCATACATAAAAATTTTGTATCCTACGTGGCGTCCTACATATATTATGCCATGTAGGACACGTGTGTCTATTTATTCATTTTTATACAAGTTTAAGTGTACTTGTGCATATTCAAAGTTGGAGGGCATAGTTATCCGCTGAGGCCAAGTTAAGAGTCATATTTATGTATTATGCCTGTTTAATTTAAGAGACAATTATAGTGCATAGATTTGTGTAATTTTAACCATTTTACCCCATATAAGACACCTTTTTTAAGCATAAAGTAGTTTTCGGGTGAATTGATATAACTCGTTGATTTGTTAATTTTTTATTTTAATTGATCTAAATTCTGCTCAATTCAATCATTTGACTTCCATTATTTTCTGTTGCAAAACTTCAAAAAATAAATGCATTTAATGATTGAAGAAAAAATAATTTGTGATATAATAGGAAACATTGTTCTAAAGATAAAATGTTTTTTTAAGGGAAAACTGTTTAAAAAACATTTTATTAGGCTAAACAAAAACGTTGTTTGGTGCATATTTTCAATTTTAATATTAAATATAAAAAATATTAGATGAATAATAGGTAATTTGTATTGAATATTTTTCCTTTAAAAACTTGAAGATTATTTTTCAAAATTTATCCACTTAATTATGGTTATGATCTTCGTTACTTCCTCTATTTCATATTAGCTGAATTTGTGAGACAATACATACTTATTAAGAAAAACAATCAATGGCATAATTTATACTATAAATATAACTTTACAAATAGTACAATTTATCTCCTACAAAATATCATATCATTAAAGAAAAATGACAAATATGAAAAAGGATTTCAAACATCCATCTTGAACTTTGAAAAATTAACTTACTTCAAACAGTGAAATGAAATGAAAGGATAGAATCAAATCAAAATCAAAATATTGAGGAATTTACTAAAGTAGAATATCTATTATTATTATTATTAATTATTATTATACTGTAGTTGAGGAGTTGACTAAATTAGAATATTTATTATTATTATTATTATTATACTTATTATACACATATTTTTTTTTGTATATAACTCTAGAACCACTTTCACCTTTTCCATACTTCTTTTTTCTCCCTCAATATGACTATCTCCTGGATCAATATCCTCTTGTTGTTACTAATCACTCCTCTTGACCTTTCAATAGCTAAAATATGTTTCACTACGACTATGGAGGTACATATTTTCAACAAACTTCCTAATAATTTATCACCGTTGGAAATTCATTGCGAGTCTAAGGATGATGACCTTGGAATTCAATTTCCTGGCATAAATGAAGACTATCATTGGAGATTTTGCGCGGGATTTAGAACTTTATATTTTTGTCGATTTCGATGGGGTTCAAATTATGTAGTATTTGATGCGTATAACAATTCACTTTATTGTCTCAAAGGTCTCACAGTTCAAAATCTTCTTAATTATTGTAAATGGGAGGTGAGATCAGATGGTTTTTATTTGGAACAATATAATGGTCGTACTGATACATATTATATGACTTATATACATGGATGGCAATAGGGAATAGGACCAATGTTTGTGTTAAATAAATAAATAAGATTTCATAACTTCTTTGTGTGTTTCACTGCAATACTTAGAATATCATTTATCTTTCTTATTTATTATTATCCAAAATAAGATCTCTTTATCCAAAATAAATACTCCCTCCTCCGTTCACTTTTCAGAGTCAAATGATAAGAGCTTTGTCTAACATTTTATGATATATTTTTTCATCATATTGATATTTAAAATATTACAATTTATAGTAATTTTCGTATTGTTTTTGAATATCTAAATTTGTAGTTTAAAATATCAAATTAATGTAATATAATTTAACTTTAAAAATTAGTCAAATTGACTTTTGAAAAATGTAACACGACAACTAAATAGAAATGGAGAGAGTATGATTATTTTTATTTTTTTTTATTTTGAATTTTGGGTACACACAAAAGAAAAATACAATATTCGTACATATTTGCTTAATTAAGTCAACTTTTATTGAACTAATTATTTCTATATGAATGCATCATCATAAATTGAAGATTTTTTTTTTTTTACAATGGTGGACAAGATCCATATAGAAAATAAAAATCAAAAAGATAAGAAGTGAAGAGGGGAGGGGGGGGGGGGGGCGGGGGTGGAGTGTAGAGAGTAGATGCCTAACTTTTTTTTTTTTTAATTTACTATGAAATTCAAAATCAAGTCAAATAATTATTTGAGCTTATATATTAAGTAATTTCAATTTATTTTTAACGAAAAATGGCCTAAAATGTCCTTAATTAAACTATGAGATTTGGTGCAATATTGCCCTTCATCCACCTTATGAATATGATACGTTAGACATAAGGATATTTTTGAGCCAAGAGGTTGACGTCAAGGGTATAATTAGGAGCCCAAAGATAGATGAAGGGTAATTCTATAACAATTCAAATAGTTGAGGACATTTTAGGTCCTTCTTCGTTATTTAAATCTATACTGACTTACTTAGTGTAAATGGAAAAATTAACACATGAAATATTTACCCCCCTCTAAGTTCGTGACCTGCTTATTTATTTGTTCAATCCATCAGAATTGGATTGATATGTAGACTACCTGTCTATATATGAAAATCTTATCAAAATACTTTTAAAAATTATTTAATATATTATATATAGTCATAATGAATAAAATAATATTATTCTGATAAGTCATCTTATTTTAATCTGTCTAAATTCTGATCAATTCACAAATTTTGACTCCCTTAATTTTGTGTTTGTAAAACTTTTAAAACAAATGCTTTTAATGATTTGAAGATTTTTTTTTTTTTTTGATATAAAAGGAAACATTGTTCTAAAGAAGATAAATTGTTTTTTTTAAGACAACTGTTTATTAGGCTAAACAAAAATGTTATTAGGTTCATGTTTTCAATTTTAAATTAAATATAAAAACATAAGATGAAATTAATAGGTAATTTATGTTGAATTTTTTTTTGAAGATTTTCTCAAAATTTATAACTTAATTATAATTATAGTTTTTATTAATATTATGTTGACCTTTAAAAATTAAATAATTAAGATACATGCTTATCTGTCATCTAATGCCAAAATTGAAATGATAGAATCAAATCCAAAATTAATATTACTATCCCAAATCAAGACTTTGACAAGTAGACTAAACTAGAGTATTTATTATTATTGTTATTATACTTGGTATGTAAATATTATTTTTGTATATAACTCTAGAACCCCTTTTACCTTTTCCATATCTTTTTCTCCCTCAATATGGCTATTTCTTTTATCAGAATCTTCTTGTTGTTATTAATCATATCCCCTCTTGACCTTTCAATTGCTAGAGTTTGTCTTACTACAGATCTTCAGGTACACATTATCAACAAACTTCCTGATCAGAGTATATTACCATTGCAAATTCATTGTGAATCAGGAGATGATGACCTTGGAATTCACAATCTTGCTATAAATGAAGACTATAGTTGGCGATTTTGCGAGGCATTTAGTGAACATACTTTATATTTTTGTCGATTTCGATGGGGTATAAAATATAAAAGAATTGATGTGTTCAACGATGATTATACTTGTCTCCATGGTCTAAAATTTCCAAATCTTCTTAATTATTGTAAATGGGAGGTGAGATCAGAGGGTTTTTATTTGGAGCAATATAATTCTACTACTGATACATATTTTATGACTAATATATTTGAATGGCATTAGGTAATAGTAAGAAATAAATAATTATAAAATTGTTGTTTATTATCATTTATCTTTATCTTTCTCGGAGTATCATTTATCATTCTTGTTTATTATTCTATCATTTTTAACATTTTGCACTTTAATTTCTTGCAAAATCATAAAAACTCGATTTCTTTTGCAATAATTTCCAAGGGAAAACATCGGTAATCAAATGCAAAAATATGTATCATTGAGACCATTGAGGTACATATTTTCAACAAACTTCTTACTAATTTATCACAATTGAAAATTCACTGCGAGTTGAAGGATGATGACCTTGAAATTCACTCTCCTATCGTAAATGAAGACTATCATTGGAGAATTTGCTCGACATTTACTGATAGAGCTTTATATTTTTTTTTGATTTGATGGGGTGACAAATATAGAGTATTTGATGTGTATATCAATTCACTTTATTGTCTTAAAGGTCTCAGAATTCCAAATTTTCTTGGCTATTGCAAATGGGAGGTGAGATCAGATGGTTTTTATTTGGAACAGTATACTGTTGTTAGTGATACATATTAATGTCAATAGGTTATAGGACCAATGTTTGTGTTATTGTTTAAGTAAAGTGAAAAATAAATAAATAAATAAGATTTTATAACTTCTTTTGTGTTTGACTACAATACTTGGGATATCATTTATCTTTCTTATCTATTATATATCATTATCCCAATTCTTGATTGTTAATGGCTTAATTATAGATTTCTTGATCCAAAACATGTGCAAGGGGACATAGAATTTTTAGTGAAAATATGCAAAAAGGATTACTGAATTGCTTTTGTTATCCCTAAAGATAAAAAGTCAAGGAATATTTAATAAATTCAGACTATAAATAAGAAAATGATAAAAGTTAAATACAATAAATATAATTTTAACTCAATAATGTGTAAGATATATCAATGATGTGTTAGATACAGAGTTGGTGGAGGACGTAGAGAGAGAGAGAATCACACTTGCAATAACTTTAGAGGATATGACGTATCACAACTCCTAAGAAAATCAAAACAAGTAAAATCCTTTTTTGTTTTTTGCCGATTCAAAAAAGTTAGATATTTTAACTCAAATTCATGAACTTTTATTAAGATAATGCAGTATTTAATTTGTCAGATACATAAACACGTAATCAGATACTTTGATAAAAATTAGATACATATAATCTTAACACATTAATGTATTAGATACATTAGTAATATATCAGATATAACAATAATGTACCAGATACAATAGTGGTGGAGGACATTGGGTGGGAGGTTGATGAGAGAAAGAGAGAGTTGATTGACATTAACACAACGTGAATAGGGGATGGTATAATTGTGTAGATAACCAATTTAGGCTATTTTTGAAATATGTGTATCTAAATGTATTTTTCTTAATATATAGTATAAAAAGTTAAAAACTCTTCTAGTGACAGTAACGTCCACTGGCCCTTTATATAAGCTTAGTTTTTTGCTAAGTGCTCCTTAAGCACCAAAGTTACAAGTTTGGTATTCCAAACTTCAAAGTGTGTATCCTAATCTCATCAATGAAGGCCAGTTTTTGTTTTTTAAAAAAGTGTTTAATTGTGCAGACCTATAGTTGGAGGATATAAATATAAAATGAATCAAGTTAAATAACTTCTTTATCTATTATGTCTATTTTAATTAGTCTAAATTCTATTGATTCACTCAGTTTGACTCCCTTAGTTTTGTGTTTGTAAGACTTTAAAAAATAAATGCATTTAACGATTGAAGAAAAAAGGTTTTGTGATATAAAGGAAACATTGTTCTAAAGATAAATTATTATTTTTTAGGAAAACTGTTTATTGGGCTAAACAAAAACATTGTTAGGTTTATGTTTTCAATTTTAATATTTCAACATAAAACTACAAGATGAATATAATAGGTAATTGTGTTAAATATTATCTTCTTAAAAAATTTGAAGATTACTTTTTATTTTTGTAATTATAATATAATTTTTACCTTTAAAAAATAAATAAGATTTATGCACGTGTTATCTAAAAATGTACTTTACCAAATTGAAATGATAGAATCAAATCCAAAGTAATTAATATTACTATCTGAAATCATGATTTTGACAAGTAGACTAAACAAGAAAATTTATTATTATTATTATTATTATTATACTTAGTATGTAAATATTTTTTTTTGTATATAACTCTAGAACCCCCCTTTTATCTTTTTCATACCTTTTTCTCCTTCAATATGGCTATTTCTTTTATCAAAATCTTCTTGTTGTTACTAATCATATTTCCTCTTGACCTTTCATTTGCTAGATTTTGTCTTACTACGGATCTTCAGGTACACATTATCAACAAACTTCCTGATCAAAGTTTATTACCATTGCAAATTCATTGCGAGTCGGGAGATGATGACCTTGGAATTCATAATCTTGCTATAGGTGAAGACTATAATTGGCGATTTTGCGAGGCATTTAAAGAAAATACTTTATATTTTTGTCGATTTCGATGGGGTATAAAATATAAAAGATTTGATGTGTTTAATGATGCGTATGTTTGTCTCGATTTTCTCACAGTTCCAAATCTTCTTAATTATTGTAAATGGGAGGTGAGATCTGAGGGTTTTTATTTGGAACAATATAATTCTACTACTGATACATATTTTATGACTTATATATACGAATGGCATTAGGGAATTGTAAGAAATAAATAATTATAAAATTGCTGTTTATTATCATTTATCTTTATCTTTCTTGGAGTATCATTTATCATTCTTGTTTATTATTCTATCATTTTTAGCATTTTGCACTTTAATTTCTTGCAAAATCATAAAAACTCGATTTCTTTTTCAATAATTTCCAAAGGAAAAAATCGGAAATCTAATGCAAAAATATGTATCATTGAGACCATTGAGGTACATATTTTCAACAAACTTCCTACTAATTTATCACCATTGGAAATTCATTGCGAGTTGAAGGATGATGACCTTGGAATTCACCCTCCTGTCGTAAATGAGACTATCATTGGAGATTTTGCCCGTCACAGGACTTTATATTTTTTGTCGATTTCGACCGGGTGACAATAGTGTATTTGATGTGTATAGCAGTTCACTTTATTGTCTTAAAGGTCTCACAATTCCAAATTTTGTTGGCTATTGTAAATGGGCAGTAAGATTAGATGGTTTTTATTTGGAACAGTATAATGTTGTTAGGGATACATATTATATGACTTGTATACATGAATGGCAATAGGAAATAGGACCAATCTTTGTGTTATTGTTTAAGTAAAGTGAAAAATAAATAAACAAATAAATAAGATTTTATAACTTCTTTTGTGTTTGACTACAATACTTGGGATATCATTTATCTTTCTTATCTATATCCCAATTATTGATTAGTTAATGGCTTAATTATAGAATTCTTGATCCAAAACATGTGCAAGGGGACATAGAATTTAGTGAAAATATGCAAAAAAGGATTACTGAATTGCTTTTGTTATCCTTAAAGATAAAAAGTCACGGAATATTTAATAATAGGAAAAGAGTCAAAAATACTCCTCAACTTTATTTTATTGGTTGACTATGCTCTTATCGTTAAAGTGAAGTTAGTTTTGCCCCTACCGTTACTAATTTCGCCATATATACTCCTCATTTGATGAAAAGCCCCAAATCAACTTAAATTAACTCGAATCTTAAAAACGCCGTTACCCATTTTTAAAACCATGCCCGACCCCTCTAACACTTAACCCAAAAGGTAACGTCTGAAGAGAAAGCAATCTAAAAAATCAATAAGAAGCAAATACTCATTTGCAATTCCTCATTTGTATGCAATTATTGAAAAGGATGAACAAAGGGAAAATAGGGGAGGAAGAAGCAATAGATAATTGAGTAATTTAAATTGAAATTAGGTTAATTTAAGTTGATTTGGGACTTTCCGTCAAATGAGGAGTGTATATGGTGAAATTAGTAACAGTAGGGGCAAAACTAACCTTACTTTAACGATAAAAACATAATCAACCAATAAAATAAAATTGAAGGGTATTTTTGACCATTTTCCCTTAAATAATTTCAGACTCGTCGCCAGTAACGTCCACTGGCCTTTATATAGACTTATTAAGCACCAAACTTCAAAGTGTATCCTAATCTCATCAATAAAAGGCCATTTTTTTTAAAAAAGAAAGTATTTAATTGTGCAGACCTATAGTTGGAGGCATAAATATAAAACGAGATCAAGTTAAAAGACTTATTTATATAATATGTCTATTTTAATTTGTCTAAATTCTATTGATTCACTCATTTTGACTCCCTTACTTTTGTGTTTGTATGACTTTAAAAAATAAATGCATTTAATGATTGAAGAAAAAAACTTTTCTGATATAAAAGGAAACATTGTTCTAAAGATAATTTTTTTTTTGGGGAAACTGTTTATTAGGCTAAACAAAAACGTAGGTTTATGTCTTCAATTTAAATATTTAAACATAAGAATATAAGATGAATATAATAGGTAAATTGTGTTAAATACTTTTTTCTTCAATTAATTGAAGATTACTTTTTTTTTTTCATTTATATAATATAATTTTTACCTTTAAAAATTAAATAGATACATGAATATCTGTCCTCTAAAATTGCACATGCCAAAATTGAAAGAATAAAATCAAATCCAAAGTAATGAATATTACTATCTCAAATCATGATTTTGACAAGTAGACTAAACTGGAAAATTTATTAATATTATACTTAGTATGTAAATATATTTTTTATATATATAACTCTAGAACCCCTTTTACCTTTTTCCATACTTTATTTCTCCCTCAATATGTCAATCTCCTTTATCAACATCTTCTTGGTGTTACTAATAACTCCTCTTGAGCTTTCAGCTGCTAAACTATGTATCACTACCGTTATGGAGGTACATATTTTCAATAAACTTCCATTTAATTTATTACCATTGCAAATTCATTGCAAGTCAGGAGATGATGACCTTGGACAACACTCTCCTGCGATAGATGAAGACTATCATTGGAGGTTTTGCGAGGCATTTATGGGAAATACTTTATATTATTGTCAATTTCAATGGGGTATAAGATATAAAAAATTTAATGTGTTTAATGATGTGGAACATTGTCTCGATGGTCTAAAATCTCCAAATCGTCTAAACTATTGTAAATGGGAGGTGAGAAATGACGGTTTTTATTTGGAACAATATAATGTTTTTAATGACACATATCATATGACTTTTTTATATGAATGGCATTAGGGAATAGGATTAATGTTTGTGTTATTGTTAAAGTAAAGTGCGAAAAGAAATAAATAAAAAAGATTTCACAAGTTTTTTTGTGTTTGACTACAATACTTTGGAGTGTCATTTATCTTTCTTATTTATTATATTATTATCCCAATCTTGTCTTTAGAATTAGATAATGGCTTAAATATTTTCTTCAACATAAGTGGGCGTTTGGTTCCGATTCGATTCTTTGGTTGTCAATTTTGAAAAAGTGTGCAATGAACATTGAATTGAATTAGTTCGGTTTATTTTGATTTTTTCAAATTCGATTAGATATTTTTAAAATGATTTTTCGATGCAGATTGAAGACGCTGATCTTTTAATATATATATATATATATATATATATATATATATATATATATATATATATATATATATATATATATATATATAACACTCCATATGAATTTCACATTGCTAAAATATGAAAGAATTACTGAATTTATTGTTATTGCCCCTAAAAATGAATAGTCAAAAAATATTTAATGGATTCAAACTAAGTACTAATTGTTGGAGTCAAAGTGAAGATATTGTGAATCTGACTAAATTGAATTAATTAATTTTTTTTTTGTATAAAATTGTTGAACTCCCCTTATCTTTTCAATACTCATTTTCTCAATATGGCTCTCTCATTTGATCAACATTTTTTAATACTTATCGGTACATGTTATTAACAAACTTTTTAGTTGGTCCTCAAAACTATAAATTCATTGTGCCTCAAAGGGTAATGACTTCAAATATCACAATTTTACTATAAATCAAGACCTCCTCTTCTTGATATATATATAAAACACAAGAACCCATTTTACCTTTTCCCATACTTTATTTCTCCCTCAATATGTCTATGTCCTTGATCAACATCTTCTTGGTGTTACTAATAACTCCTCTTGACCTTTCAACTGCTAAAATATGTATCACTACCGTCATGGAGGTACATATTTTCAACAAACTTCCTTTTAGTTTATTGCCATTGCAGATTCATTGCGAGTCAGGGGATGATGACCTTGGACACCACTCTCCTACGATAGATGAAGACTATCATTGGAGGTTTTGTGAGGCATTTATGCAAACTACTTTATATTTTTGTCGATTTCGATGGGGTATAAAATATAAAAGATTTAATGTATTCAATGATGTGACATACTGTATCTATGGTCTAAAAGTTCCAAATCGTCTAAACTATTGTAAATGGGAGGTCAGATATGATGGTTTTTATTTGGAACAATATAATGCTATTAATGACACATATTATATGACTTTTTTACATGAATGGCATTAGGGAATAGGACTAATGTTTATGTTATTGTTTAAGTAAAGTGAGAGAAGAAATAAAAATAAAAAAGATTTCATAAGTTCTTTTGTGTTTGACTACAATACTTGATTTGGAGTATCGTTTGTCTTTCTTCTTTATTATATTATTATCCCAATCTGTCTTTAGAATTTAGATAATAGCTTAAATATTTACTTAAGGGTGGGCGTTCTGTTCTTCAATTCGATTTTATCAAATTTTGATTTTGATTCTTTGATTTTTAATTTTAAAAAAGTGTCCAATGAACTTTGGAGATCATTGGGCATCAAAGGATGATGACTTTGGAGATCATTATCCGGCTATAAATGAAGACTTTAATTGATCGTTTTTCAATTTTTTCAATCGCACTTTATTCTTTTGTCATTTTTGGTGGGATTCAAAAGACAAGAGTTTTGATGTGTTTAACGATAAGAATTTTTGTGTTAAAGATCAAAATGTCCCCAGTTTGTCGAAGTCTTGTAAATGGGAGGTGAGATCAGATGGTTTTTATTTGGAACAACTTAATATTACTGATGGATCATACTATATGCATCACTATTTGGATTGGTCTTAGGGAATATATATGATTAATGTTGGTCTTGTTTATGTTAATTATATATATAAGTGAAAAGCAATAAAAGACTTGGTATTTCATAATTTTTTTTTCCTTATATATCCTATCTTTTTTTTTTTTTTTTTTTAAAGATATAGAATATGATGATATTTACTTTGTTATACGCATTCCTATCACATTATTTGTTGTGTTTCTTTGATATACGCCTTTCGAACAAATGTTGAGTTGAAGGCTTTTTATTCTTAAAAAATAAATTATTTTATCCTTATTTATTTCTCAAAATGTAATTTCTCTTGAAATATTAGTAAAACAAAAATTACTATTAAAGATAAAATAAAATAAAATATTTGTTAAGCTTATTGTGTCATCTTTCTTGGTGTTATCAAGGGAAAAGAATATGATAGATTCTTCAATTTTGCAAGTTAGAGCTGATATATCATTTGTTAAGAAAATGACTCACATATACTTTTGTCAATACATAAATAATCATGATATATTCTTTTTAGTTGACAGAAGTGAAAACAATGATATTATTTAAAATTATTTGAATAAAATTCATATAAGAATATATTTTACCCTTTTTCCCTTTTTTTTTTTTTTAAATAGGTACTTTTTTTTCTTTCTTATAGTATGTGTATCATCACTAAGAATATGTTATTTGTGCAATTAAATACGAATTGCAATATTCGTCGCAAAAGTTGAATATAAATGACAATTTTCTATCTTAACTAATAATTTTGTAGATTAAATGGAGATATTGTGTATAATTTCACTAATTATATATACTATTAGTGACAAAATTAAAGTCACAATATATATAAGTTTTTGTATAAAAAGGTTTACACCATTTAACTATAAATTCAATTTTTTTGCCTTTTCAACTACACACTTTTAGTGACAAACTCTTATAGTACTATTTTTTAGAAAAATAATATTTTGTCATAAACTGTCTATAAAATTAGTGATGAAACTACTATGTCACTTTAATTTTGTTGCTAATATTACTCAATAATTGTTGCAAACCCATCTTTTTGGCGAGAGACTTTGGTACACTTTTGCTACAAAATTTGTGTATTGTATCCAAAAAAATATATGACTCATGCTTTTATGTATGAAATGTAAAATATAATCGAAGAAACTATATAATTAGATATACTCCATTACCTTTTATATTATTATGATTATTATTATTTATATGTATTTTTAAAATATTTCGTATCTTATTACTAATTAAAAATTTCTTATCATATATTAAGGAAGATATAATAAGATACATGTACTTTTGCTACCAAATACACTAAAATAGGGTGAGAGGCAAGCAAAATTTGTTATATATCTCAAATACATGAAAACCACACTAGATACATGTATCTATATGTATCTGGTGTGATTCAGATCTATTTGGATATCAGATACGTAATAGATTGGTGAGCGAGATGAGAGGGAGGCAAGAGAGGTATGTTATGTATCTCATATACATGTGAATGATACAATGTATTTAGAATAAATTATACCTATTTTTGACCCCATGCATTCCAAGGTATATGTATCTGGACGCACCAAGATCTGATAAATTTTTAATATTGCAAACTAGAGTATATCTAAGTAATTAGCTTCTAATCTAAACTAGTGAGATTTATGTAAGTTTTTCTCTATATAACTTTTAGCATGGAAAGTGAATAATTTAGTGACAAATTTATATGGTAGCTAAACAATTCATTCATGGTTAAAGATCAAATTTTAGCAGTAGTTTTAATCAATTTTCCCATAAATGCTATGACATTATTTTAGGGGAAGAAAAGTGAATAACTTTCCAAATCAAGATTTTCTGGATCAGATTAAATTCATTTTTTTCTATATATAATATACTCCAAAAATCTCTTTTACTATTAAGGGAGAAAAAGTGAATAAATATCGAAATATCAAGATTTTATGGATTAAACTAAACTCATTTTTTTTTCTATATTATACTTTAGAAAACCCTTTTACTTGTGTCATTCTTATTTTCTCCCTTTTTTCAATATGAATCTTTCTTTCATCAACATTTTCTTATTATTATTGTTATTTATCACTCCCTTTGATCTTTCTCTTGCGAAAAAATGCTTCTTCTCGGAGAAGTATGAGATACATGTTATCAACAAACTTCCTTCTAATTCTCCGCAATTGAAAGTGCATTGTGCGTCAAAGGATGATGACTTTGGATACCATTATCCTGCTATAAATGAAGACTTTAATTGGTCGTTTTGCAATTTTTTCGATCGCACTTTATTCTTTTGTCATTTCTGGTGGGATTCAAAAGACAAGAGTTTTGATGTGTTTAACGATAAGAATTTTTGTGTTAGGGATCAAAATGTCCCCAATTTGTCGAAGTCTTGTAAATGGGAGGTGAGATCAGATGGTTTTTATTTGGAACAACTTAATATTACTGATGGATCATACTATATGCATCACTATTTGGATTGGTCATAGGGAATATATATGACTAATGTTGGTCTTGTTTATGTTAATTATATATATAAGTGAAAAGCAATAAAAGACTTGATATTTCATAATTTTTTTTCCTTATACATCCTATCTTTTTCATTTTTTTTTTCTTTTTTTAAGATATAGAATATGATGCTATTTACTTTGTTATACGCATTCCTATCACATTATTTGTTGTGTTTCTTTGATATACACCTTTCGAACAAATGTTGAGTTGAAGGCTTTTTATTCTTAAAAAATAAATTATTTTATCCTTATTTATTTCTCAAAATGTAATTTCTCTTGAAATATTAGTAAAATAAAAATTACTATTAAAGATAAAATAAAATATTTGTTAAGCTTATAGTGTCATCTTTCTTGGTGTTATCAAGGGAAAAGAATATGATAAATTCTTCAATTTTGCAAGTTATAGCTGATATATCATTTGTTAAGAAAATGACTCACATATACTTTTATTAATACATAAATAATCACGATATATTCTTTTTAGTTGACAGAAGTGAAAACAATGATATTATTTTAAATTATTTGAATAAAATTCATATAAGAATATATTTTACCCTTTTTCGTATTTTTTGTTTTTAAAAAATAGGTACTTTTTTTTTTCTTATAGTATGTGTATCATCACTAAGAATATGTTACTTGTGCAATTAAATACGAATTGCAATATTCGTCGCAAAAGTTGAATATAAATGACAATTTTCTATCTTAACTAATAATTTTGTAGATTAAATGGAGATATTATGTATGATTTCACGAATTATATATACTATTAGTGACAAAATTAAAGTCACAATATATATAAGTTTTTATATAAAAAGGTTTACACCATTTAATTAAAATTCAATTTTTTTGCCTTTTCAACTACACTCTTTTAGTGACAAACTCTTATAGTACTATATTTTAGAAAAATAATAATTTGTCATAAACTGTCTATAAAATTAGTGATAAAACTACTATGTCACTTTAATTTTGTTGCTTATATCACTCAATAATTGTTGCTAAGCCATATTTTTGGCGAGAGACTTTGGTACACTTTTGCTACAAAATTTGTGTATTGTATCCAAAAAAATATATGACTCATGCTTTTATGTATGAAATGTAAAATATAATCGGCGAAACTATATAATTAGATATACTCCATTACCTTTTATATTATTAGGATTATTATTATTATTTATATGCATTTTAAAAATATTTCGTATCTTATTACTAATTAAAAGTTACTTATCATATATTGAGGAAGATACAATAAGATACATATATTTTTGCTACCAAATACACTAATATAGGGAGAGAGGCGAGAGAAATTTGTTATTTATCCTACATATACATGAAAACCACACTAGATACATGTATCTATATGTATCTGGTGTGATTCAGATCTATTTGGATATCAGATACGTAATAGATTGGTGAGCGAGATGAGAGGTAGGCAAGAGAGATATGTTATGTATTCCAAATACATGAGAATGATACAATGTATTTAGAATACATTATACCTATTTTTGACCCATGTATTTCAAGGTACATGTATCTGGACGCACCAAGATTTGATAAATTCTTAATATTGCAAAATAGTGTATATCTAAGTAACTAGCTTCTAATCTAAACTAGTGAGATTTATTTAAGTTTTTTCTATATAACTTTAATCATGGAAAGTGAATAATAGTGTTTATATGGTAGCTAAACAATTCATTCATGGTTAAAGATTAGATTTTAGTAGTAGTTTTAATCAATTTTCCCATAAATGCTATGACATTATTTTAGGGGAAGAAAAGTGAATAACTTTCCAAATCAAGATTTTCTGGATCAGAGTAAATTCATTTTGTTTTCTATATATAGTATACTCCAAAAATCTCTTTTACTATTAAGGATAAAAAGTGAATAAATATCGAAATATCAAGATTTTATGGATTAAACTAAACTCAATTTTTTTCTATATAATACTTTAGAAAACCCTTTTACTTGTGTCAAACTCATTTTCTCCCTTTTTTCAATATGAATCTTTCTTTCATCAACATTTTCTTCTTATTGTTGTTATTTATCACTCCCTTTGATCTTTCTCTAGCGAAAAAGTGCTTCTTTTCGGAGAAGTATGAGATACATGTTATCAACAAACTTCCTTCTAATTCTCCGCAATTGAAAGTGCATTGTGCGTCAAAGGATGATGACTTTGGATACCATTATCCTGCTATAAATGAAGACTTTAATTGGTCGTTTTGCAATTTCTTTGACCGGACTTTATTCTTTTGTCATTTTTGGTGGGATTTAAAAGACAAGAGTTTTGATGTGTTTAACGATAAAAAGTTGTGTTAGAGATCTAAATGTCCCCAATTTTTCGAATTCTTGTAAATGGGAGGTGAGATCAGATGGTTTTTATTTGGAACAACCTAATATTACTGATGGATCATACTATATGCACCACTATTTGGATTGGTCTTGGGATTATTATATATGATTGATGTTTATGGTCTTGTTTATGTTAAGTGATGAAAAGTAATAAAAGACTTGATATTTCATAATTTTTTCCCCTTTCTTGTATATTCTATTGTGTTCTTTTTTTTAAGATATAAAATATGATACTATTTACTTATATAAATTATCAAAAACAATATATTCTAGTGTATAGTGCATCAAATCAGTAGATTATTACTGCAGTTTATGTAGGGGTGTACAGGACTTGGTTAATTTGAGTTTTTCAAAAATCAAATCAAATTATTTGTGCAGAATTTTTAAATTTATAAATCAAATCAAAATAATGAAATTGGGTTTTTCAACAGGGTTTTTCGGTAAAGTTAAGTATCATACAAATATATAATTAACTCGTACTCCAAATATCTATTTAGTCATATCAAAATATAACTATCTAAGATATTTCTTAAGAAAATAACACAAATATGAGATGAGTGATGACATTAATATATTCAACAACAAAAAATAACAGTGAAATTGCATAAAATAAATATTGCAAATTAACAAGTCATAATGAAAATGATCATAATCTAAAAGTATTAAATCGTGTTAAAATAAGTCTAATTAGTATTAATTACATAATTAAATATTAAAGAAAAATTAAAATTATGTTATGTTTTAAATGTCCAAATCAATGCAATACTAAATAACTAATATTCAACAGTATTGTCATTCTTAGTGTTAAGGGCCGTCGGCAACCAATACCGGCATTGACAGCGGTAGTACGATTCTATCCATTCAAGTCTTGGTCTACCGGTGGGTCGTCCTATGAGTAACTCTCGCAAACAAAGAAGAAAGAAAGTGTGAACCTAAGCCAAGAGCCCACTTCAGATTCATAACATCTTCCACCCTCTGAATCAAAGATTTACTCACTAAATTCCGTTTCCGTTCTTCGGGGGCTTTCGGGGCCCTCTCTATCTTTTTCGTAGTTGAGAAGGGGGAAGGAGTCTAAATCAATGGACATTAGATTTTTTTTATTTTTTTTTGCATTAATATTGATTTGAGTTTTATTGGAATAACTAAAATTTATGGATTGTAACTTTTATTGGACCATTCAAAATTTTAAGCCTAAAAAATTTGAAATAATATGTTAAAGGATAAAAAATATGAAAAAGTATAAGAAATAATTAGAAATTATGTCAAAGTAAACACTTTTATATATAAAATAAATTTTAAAAATTATATATATAATGTCATATTGGTGTTGTGTTGGTTTGATTTTGGGTTGACTTCTTTTAGTTAAAACCAAGCCCACCCAAGTAGGGTGTACATAGGTCGGTTTGGTTTGATTTTTATTAAAAAAACCTAAACCAATTATGTCAGTTTATTAAATCTAAAAACCAAATCAAACCACGCAAATTTGGTTTTTTCGGTTTCGGTTTTAGTCAGTTCTTTCAGTTTTTTCAATTTTTTTACAACCTATACGGTGTTTGAAAAAGAGGTCAAATATATTTTCACTTACCTGTGTGATAAGCTAAACTTAAGAAATATTAAATGAATATAAATTTTCGTAAAAACGATAAAATTAACATGAGTATAAATTTTTTTTTTGAAATATCAACGTTCATTATATTAAATTAATAAGATTAAAGGATATAGTCAAACTGAATACAAAAGGAAATATTTAAAAAGTAAATTGTTAACTTCGAATTAGAAAACCTACAACAATATAATTGTAACTTCAAATCTTAATACAAAATAAAATATTTACAAATTTTACATGCCCAAATTTAAAATAAAATATATAAACATTGAAAACTATAAACTAACTAAAAATATACTAACAAAGTAGATTATAAATAATATTTTTTATCTATAAATAAAATAAAATTACATATATAATATTTATAAAATTTTACAAGCCCAAATTTGAAATAAAGTATATAAATATTGAAAATTATAAACTAACTAAAAATATATTATTAACAAAGTAGATTATAAATAATGTTCTTTATCTATAAATAAAATAAAAAAAAAATACACACACACACACACACACACACACACATCGGTAAGCCTGGATATGCCGAAACCTGAATTCATGGACAAAGGTAAAAGCCAAACAATACAAAATGAAGCTAATTCATTGAAAGAGGAAAAAAGCCCTTTAAAAAAGATTATCTCTGGAAACCAGAAAGCAGCTCTAACAAAGTTCCATTTGGAACAATTTTTTTTCATTTTTTCAGGTGGGAAAGCAGAATCCTAAGGAAGAAGAATATCTTGCCTTCACAAGATATATTTATGGTCTCCTTGAAGAAAGTGGCGATCCGTTAGGAAATATGGAGATTATTGGAAACAGATTGGTGGTTCCTAAGACTCCAAATGTTTCTCCACTTTCTTCAAGAAGACCATAGATATATCTTATGAAGGCAACATATTCTTCTTCCTTAGGATTTTGCTTTCCCACCTAAAAAGATGAATTTTTTTTTGTTCTAGATGAAACTTTGTTAGAGCTGCTTTTTGGTTCTCCAGAGATAATCTTTTTTAAAGAGCTTTTTTCCTCTTTCGAAGAATTAGCTTCCTTTTGTATTGCTTGGCTTTTACCTTTGTCCATGGACTCAGGTTTCGGCATATCCATGCTTACCGATGAGATGGACAAAATATTTTCCCAAAAAAAATATTTAATTGTCTATATAGATGATATATTAATATGTTCTAAAACATATCAAGAACATCTAAAACATCTAAAAGAAGATACCAATATGGGGGTTGTGATGTAAAGTAATACTTGTATTACTATACATGGTATGCGGAATTATTATGCCGTATAAAGGACATGACTTTTTAAAATCGTTTTAGCATTTTTGTATTCAAAGTACTCTTGTACTATTAATTGGATAGATCTTAAGCTACTAGATAAGTAAGCCTTTTCTAGATGCTATAACGATTGATCTAAATTATATATCGTTATACCATGTTTCCATCTCTTTTCCTTACCAAATGTAAGTGCTATTGAATATGTTTCATTTTTTAAACATATGTTGCTTTATTATAAATGTTTAACATAAATAATTAGATTTCCTCTAGGTACTGAGTATTTTCTTTTTATGTTTTAGATATATGGAAAAATATATATGGTTTGTATGTAAACATATATATATAATATTATGTCGGTTCGGTTTGGGTTCGATTTGACTTTTTTTCTTTTAATACCAAACCAAAGCAAGAGTGATTTTTTTTTTTCAATCGCCAAACCAATCAACCAAACCAAACACAAATCATTTTTTTTTTCGGTTTGATTTGATTTGTCGGTTCAATTTGACTTTACGATTTGAATTGTACACCCCTACACTCAAGTATAGTAGGGTTTTTTTCTCAATACCAAATTAAGTTAAATCATAAACCATTTTGTGAAGGGTATGATAAAGTAACTCCTTCAAAGTAAATTACTTAATTCTCTCTATATTGTATGTGCACTTGAAGCTTTGAGACAAGTTAATTGTATATTATCTCTAAAAATGAAAAAGTCAAAGAATATTTAATTATTCAAGATTAAGTACAAAATACTGGAATCAAAGTCAAGCTATTTAACTAAGACACACATTATTAGAGTTAGGAATATACATGATCGATGTTTATAGTCTTGTTTATGTTAAATAAAAAGGAATAAAAGACTTGAGATTTCATGATTTTTTCCCCTTTTTATATATCCTATCTTGTTTTTTGTATAAGATATAGAAATTCGTCTTTGTATCAAATTATTTATTGTATTGTGTTTCTTTGATATATGCCTTGCAAAAAATGTTGAGTTGAAGGTTTTTTATTTTTAACAAATAAATTATTTTATCCTTATTTATGTCATAAAATGTAATGTCTCTTGAAATATTTGTAAAAGAAAAATTACTACAAGATATATCCTTTTCAGCTGACAGAAATGAAAAACAAATACTTCTATAATTTTTTAGTTAGTACTAAATAAATTCATATAAAGATATATTTTACCCTTCTCGCAATATTTTTTTTAAGAAAATGTTTTTTTTTTTCTTATAGTATGTGTAGCATTAGTACGAATATAAATGACAATTTTCTATCTAAACCAATAATTTTGTGGATTAAATGGAGATATTGTGTATGATTTCACAAATTATTTATATTATAAGTGACAAAAAAAGGTCTGTATATATATATATATATACCAATAATTTTGTGGATTAAATGGAGATATTGTGTATGATTTCACAAATTATTTATATTATAAGTGACAAAAACAAGGTCTCTCTCTCTATATATATAACTTTTTTCATACTATTTTTAAGAAAAAACAATAATTTGTCATAAACAATCTCTAAAAGAGACTTTGGTACACTTTTGCTACGAAATTTGTGTATCGTATCAACAAAAAAATATGTGACTCAAACTTTTATGTATGAAATGTAAAATATGATTGGAGAAATTATATACTTAGACCATACTCCATTATCATATATATTATTATTATTGTTATTGTTATTGTTGTTGTTGTTGTTATTATTGTTGTTATCCTCATCTAGGGTAAATTACATAAATCCCATAGTTTTAATATGAAATTACAATCTATCCCTAATAATTTTCTAATTACATTAATCCCTTAAAAATTAAAAAAATTGGATACAATAATTGAAGCTCGGATACATTAAATACTATCTCGGATACAATAATATGTAGCTCGAATACATTAAAAACTAGCTTGGATACATAATATGTAGCTCAGATACATTGAATACTGGCTCAGATATATTAGTTTGTAGCTCGGATACATTAGTAACTAGCTCAGATACATAATATGTAGCTCAGATACATTAAATACTGGCTTGAATACATTAATATGCAGCTCAGATACATTAAAGAAATAAGGGATTTTGGAGATTTTTAAAAGTAATAGGGGATAATGGAAATAAGTGAAACAAAATGTGTGTATTTCTGTAATTTGTCCTATTATCTATGTATACTTTCAAAATATTACGTATCTTAGTACTCATTAAGAGCTCTTTATCATATATTGAGGAAGATACAGCTAGACATATGTATTTTTGCTACCAGATACACTAATATAGGGAGAGGGACGAGAGAAATTTGTTATTTATCCTAAATATACATGCAAATCACACTAGATACATGTATTTGTATGTATCTGGTGTGATTCACATGTATTTAGATTCCAAATACATAATAGATTGGTGAACGAGATGGGAGGTAGGCGAGAGAGATATGCTATATATCCTAGATACATGCGAATCCACTTGGATACAATGTATTTAGAACAAATTACACAGAGTTTTGACTCCATGTATTCCAAGATACATGTATCTGGATGCATGAAGCTAATAAATTCTCCTAATATTGCAAACTAGAGTATATTTAAGTAATTAATTAGCTCCTAAACTAGGTAGATTTATGTAAGTTTTTTTATATAATTTTTATCATGGAAAGTGAATGATTTAGTGGCAAATTTATATGGTAGCTAAATAATTCATTCATGGCTAAAGGTCACATTTTTGTAGTAGTTTTAATCAATTTCCCATAAATTCAATGACATTAGGGGGGAGAAAGTGAATAACTTGCCATATCAAAATTTTCTGGATCAGATTAATTTTTTTTTCTCTATATTATACTCCAAAAATCTCTTTTACTATTAAGGGAGAAAAAGTGAATAAATTTCCAAATATCAATATTTTATGGATTAGACTAAACTCATTTTTTTTTCTCTATATAAGACTTTAGAATCCCCTTTTATTTTTGTCATACTCATTTTCTCACTATGTCTATCTCCTTCATCAACATTTTCTTCTTCTTACTATTACTCACTCCCTTTGACCTTTCGCTAGCGAAAAAATGCTTCTTTACCGAAAAGTATGAGGTACACATTATAAATAAACTTCCTCCTAATTCTCCGCAACTGAAAATTCATTGTGCATCGAAGAATGATGACTTTGGAGACCATTATTCTGTCATAGATGAAGACTTTAATTGGTCATTTTGCAGTAAACTTTTTGGCGATACTTTATACTTTTGTCATTTTTGGTTGGATTCAAAAGACAAGACTTTCGATGTGTTTAACGATAAAATTTATTGTGTTCATGATCAAAAGGTCCCCAATTTCCTAAAATATTGTAAATGGGAGGTGAGGTCAGATGGTTTTTATTTGGAACAATATAATCCTGTTGATCAAACATATTATATGACTCACTATTTGGATTGGTCTTAGAAAATATAGATGTTTGTGTTATTATGTACTATGTATAATAAGAAGGAAAAATAAGATTGAGATATAATTTTTTCCTTTATTATATATTTATCCTTATCTTGTTTTTATGATGTAAAATATGATGCTATTTATTTTTCGATTGTATGGTTGGGTCAAAATCACTTGTACTCTTTCTAGGTGTTATCAAAGTTACAACGAAAAAAAGTTTAATATACTCTTCAACTTTGTAATTTAGACTTGATATATCTTCATTAAGAAAAAATGACTCATATATATCATATCATTATACAAATGACCCATATATATCATATCATTATACAAATGACTCATATATATTCTTTTCAGTGGACACAAGTGAAACAAATAATTTTAATATTTTTTTACCATTTTATTAAAATAAATCAAAGCTCATATAAAAATATATTTGACCCTTCTCGTAATTTTGTTTATAAGTTTTTTTTTTTCTTGGCTTATATAGTATGTGTATCATCACTAAGAATATGTTACATGTGCAATTAACTACGAATTTCAGTATTCGTCCCACAAGTTGAATATAAATAACAATTTTCTATCTTAACAAATAATTTTGTAGATTAAATGGAGATATTGTGTATTAATTTCACAAATTAAGGTGTCAATATATAGAAGTTTTTATGGAAAAAGGTTTACACCATTTAATTATAAAGTCAATTTTGTCGCTTTTTTAACTACATACTTTTAGTGACAATCCTTTTTCGTACTATTTTTAAGAAAAATAATAATTTGTCGCAAACTGTCTATAAATTTAGTAATGAAACTGGGGGGTTATAAAATCGAACCAAATCACAAATCAAGTCAAATCGAGAAAAAAACCTGATTGATGTTTGATTTGACTTGGTTTGGTATTGAAAAAAAAATCCGCTTATATTTGGGTTGGTTTGGTTTAAACTAAAAAAAAACAACCTGAAACCAAACCAACCCGACATTATATATATAATTTTAAAATTTTATTTTATACATAAAAATATTTACTTCGATAAATTTTTTAAATATTTCTTATACTTTTTATCTTTTGATATATTATTTCAAGTTTTGAAACTTAGAATTCTGAATGGTTCAATAAAGATTATATTCCACAGATATTGCTAATTATAATAAAGCTTAAACCAAAATCTAATTAATACTAATGCAAAAAGGAAATCAATTCAGCAAGAATGACAATAATATTGAGTATTTGTTCTTTGGTTTTACATTGGTTTAGACAATTCAAATACATAATCTAATTTTAATTTCCGTTAATATTTAGTCATGTAAGTAATACTTATTAAACTTACTTTACTATGATTTAGTACTTTTAAATTATGATCATTTTCATTATGACTTGTTTATTTGCAATATTTGTTTTATGCGATTTTATTATTATTATTTTTTTTGTTGGATATTTTAGTGTCATTACTCATATCATATTTTGTGTTGTTTTCTTAAGAAACACCTTAGATAGTTGTATTTTGGTAGGACTAAAGAAATATTTGAAGTACAAGTAAATTATATGTTTGTATGAATACTTTACCGGAAAAATCCGAAAATCCGAAAAACCCAGAACAATCCAAAAAAATCCGAGGTTAATTGGTTTGGTTTATAGATTTAAAAAATTCGACACAAATAGTTTGATTTGATATTTGAAAAACTCGAACCAACCCGGTCATGTACACCCCTAAATGTAACTAATACTTATTAAACTTATTTTAGCATGATTTAGTACTTTTAAATTATGATAATTTTCATTATGACTTTGCAATATTTATTTTATATGATGATTTCATTATTATTTTTTATTGAATATTTTAGTGTCATCACTCATCTCATATTTTGTGTTATTTTCTTAAAAAACACCTTAGATAATTGTATTTTGGTTGGACTAAAGAAATATTTGGAGCACAAGTTAATTATATGTTTGTATGCAAACTTTACCCAAAAAATCCAAAAATCTGAAAAAAAAAAACCGAGGTTTATTAGTTTGGTTTTATTTATAAATTTAAAAAGTTGACACAATGGTTTGGTTTGGTATTTGAAAAATCCGAACCAACCCGAGGTTGAAAAACATGAAAAAAATCCAAATTTTATTAGTTTGGTTTGATTTATAAATTTAAAAATTTTACACAGATGATTTGGTCTAATATTTGAAAAACCCGAACCAACCCAATCATGTACACCCCTAAATGAAACTAGAATGTCACTTTAATTTTATTGCTAATATTACTCAATAATTGGTGCTAATCCATATTTTTGGTGGAAAACTTTGGTACACTTTTGCTACAAATTTTGTGTATTGTCACTAGAAAGTATGTCACTCATGCTTTTATGTATGAAATGTAAAATTTATTTTTTTTATCATGGAAAGTGAATAATTAACTGATAAATTTATATGGTAGGTAAATCATTCATGGTTATAAATCAAACTTTAATAATATTTTTAATTAATTTCCCATAAATTCAATGAAATTAAGGTAAGAAAAGTGAATAACTTTCCAAATCAAGATTTTTTGGATCACATTAAAATTATTTTCTTCTATATATAATACTCCAAAAATCTATTTTACTATTTAGAGAGAAAAAAGTGAATAAATTTCCAAATCAAGATTTTCTGTATCAAACTAAACTTATTTATTTTCTATATATAATACTCCAAAAAAATCCTTTTACTATTAACTATTAAGGGAGAAAAGGAGAATAAATATCCAAATCAAGATTTTGTGGATTAGACTAGACTCATTTTTTAAAAATATAATACATCAGAAATTTATTTTACTATTAGTGGAGAAGAAGTGAATAAATTTCCAAATTAAGATTTTGTGTATCAAACTAAATTTATTCATTTTCTATATAAAACTCTAGAAATCTTTTTTATTATTAAGGGAGAGAAAGTGAATAAATTTCCAAATCAAGATTTTATGAATTAGACTAAACTCATTTTTTTTTTCTTATATAATACTTGAGAAACCCCTTTTATTTTTGTCATCCTTATTTTCTCATTATGGCTATCTCCTTCGTACACATCTTCTTCTTATTGTTATTATTACTCACTCCCCTTCACCTTTCACTAGCGAAAAAAATGCTTCTTTACCGACAAGTATGAGGTACACATTATCAACAAACTTCCCCCTAATTCTCCGCAATTAAAAGTTCATTGTGCATCGAAGGATGATGATTTTGGGATGCATTATCCTATCACAAATGAAGACTTCAATTGGTCGTTTTGCAGTTTACTTTTTAGCGAAACTACTTTATACTTTTGTCATTTTTGGTGGAATTCAAAAGACAGGGTTTTCGATGTGTTTAACGATAAAGATTATTGTGTTCATAATCAAACATACCCTAATCATCTGAAGTATTGTAAATGGGAGGTGAGGTCAGATGGTTTTTATTTGGAACAGTATAATCCTGATATTAAACAATATTTTATGAGTCACTATTTGGGTTGGTCTTAGAGAATATATTTATGTAAAATAAGATTGATATTTCATATTTTTCTTTCTTATATATTTATGCCTATCCTGTTTTTATGATAAAAAATATGATGCTATTTATTTTTCGTTTGTATGAATGAGTTCAATCAGTATTACAACTTAGAATCTTATTGGGGAAATTACGCGGATAAGTAAATATATACTAATTAGTTGATTAATATAGTTATAGTTTGAATTAATTATCATTCATTATTAATTTATATGTAAAATTATGTGGCCGATTTTCAGTTGTATAAACGTGTAGTTTTTGAAATTTATATAACTTTTGTATATTGTAATATGTATAACTGCAAGTTCAGATGTTTGTACAAATTTGTTATTTTGAGTTTATATAAAAATAAATATAAATCAATTGATACTAAACAATTTAGACAAATACAGACGAAATAAGCTCAATTATATAAATACACGTGAATTATATCAACGTACTTGAGTTATACAACAGTGCATGCAGATTATACAAACATGGTCGCCCATAACAACTCAAACTATAGCTATCACCCGTAAATATGCAAATTATAACTAAAAGTCTAATTAAGTTTATTATAATCACTATTTGCGAAATTTCTTCATCTTGTAATGTGACTTTTTGTCTTTTACTTCATCCGTCTCAAATTCTTTATTGTATTATTTTATTACACGTCCTTTAAGAAGATATTGAATTTTGAGATATTTATAATCTTTGAAAAAATACTATTAAAGGTAGAATTAAAAAAAAAAATTGCAAAGCTTGTTGGTGGTGTCATCTTTTTTGGTGCTATCAAAGTTAACTTTAATATATTCGTCAACTTTGTAATTTAAAATTGAGGTACCTTCCTTTAAAGAATTACTCATATATAACTATTATTACACAAAGGTTCATATGTACTCTTTTGTAATTTAAAATTATGAAGTGGATGGATTAAAAATTTAAGATTTTCAAAAAGTTCTATTTTTTTTAAATAATTAATTGAGGGTATAATAGGTAAAAAAAGTGTTCTTTCTTGATTTGTCAAAATGGACAAGTAATTAGGGACAGAGAGTAATAATTTTGTAGATTAAATAGATATATTGTGTATGATTTGACTAATTATTTATATTATGGCTAATGATAAATGGTCAGAAAATTTGGCCAGAATTTTAAAAAGTCTATAATATTCTTTTTATTTTAAAATAAACTGGTCTTTTTTCAATTTTTTTAATTAAAAGTTATTAAAATTAAAAGAGCAAAACTGTTCAAAAAGATAAAATAACATAGTGTGAAATATGTTATTTTACCATTCTGGCCAAAAGGATTTTTCCTTATATTATTACTAGTAACAAAATTAAGGTCACAAATCACAATAAATATAATTTTTTGTAATGACCGGGTTCCGTCGTTATAGAAAAGCCAACGGAGAAAAATTTTGGACTAGAAAACTTTTTCGTAGTATCTTGAGATTTCCCAACCTAGTCCAAATTTGGATGAAATCGGAGTCATCAAAATCTAGATAAATCTGGTAGCAATTGGATTATTTAATTATGATTTTGATTACATGCGTAGATAGCTAAGACGTTAAGGAATCCGTACGACTTTACGAAATTGAATTAGGGTGAGTAGAACTCCCGAAATTGATCTTGGCATGAACAGGTAGTTTCTGAGTGTTGTTGGTTAAAGGTGTGTTATGAAATGGGATCTTGAAATTATTAATTTTGCTCACTGGTTTCGTGCGAGCCGCTGGGGTGGGATTTCTGCCGCCAGGGAGGGGCCGCTGTAGCGGGATGAGTGTTGCCATGGCGGGGCAGACGCGACTTAAAGTCGAAAATAAACCCCAAAAATATTTTATTCTGCAATTTTTGAACTTGAGAGCTAGGGAACGAACCCAGGGTTTCTCTTGACAGTTTTCCACCATTCTTGGGGCTAAAGGTAAGATTTTCACTCTCCAAATCCATTTTTCGATCCGTAGAATGTAATCTAATGGGTAATTATTGATGGGGGAGAGTTTTGATCTGGGAATTATGGTGGAAAAAGCCCTAATTTGGATATGGGGGATTATGGGTATGATCTAGGGTTGATAGAATTGTTAGTAATTTGGGTAATCAGTGATTGTTTATTGATTTCCATGTTATTATAATTGTTTGTAGACCAAGAACAAATAGAACGAATCCAAAATGGAAGAATCAAGTTTCATAGGGGATTCGAGCTTGTTTCGAGGTAGGTGATGGTTGTGATTCTATGATTGTGTGATATATGTATGTATGCGAATGTTGCATTATTGATCATATTAATTGTAAATGAGAATATATGAATGATGAATGTCATGAATCATGACTTGATTGTATGATTATGAGAATGTACTTTGTGATTGTGATTGTGGCTTATTGAATGGATTGGGTGTTGCGTTCCGACTCACTAACTTGGATCGATTGCCACGTTCCGACATAATTATGGGATCGGTTGCCTCGTTCAGGCATAATCATTGGATCGGGTACCACGCTCCGCTATGCTAACAGTTTGGGTTTGGGTTCCATGAAAGGACCAGTGACTTGACATAACTGTATATTGAGAATTGTGTGAAATGATCTGTTGTTCTTAATGTTGTTGATATTGTATATATTCGGTATATGCATGTTGTTATATTGTTGTAATGACTTATGTATGTTGCACTTAGTGAGATAGCCGCATGATCCCACCAGTACACTTTGGTTGTGTATTGATACTGCACTTGCTATTTCTTTGTTGAGTACAGGGCATATTCCGGCAACTATTAATAGACCTCACTTAGAAGATCAGTGATCGTCGTTCGAATTTAAGGATGAGCCAATTCTGCCGGGCTGCCATGAGTTCTCTTTATGTCTATGTCTACATTTCAGACTTAGACTTTCTAGTTAGTTGTTAGTACATTAGTTTGTGGTTGTATCCCTTCTTGTTTAGATTTATGGATCTTGTTAGAGTTTTGGTACATTGACTTTCAAGTTCTAGACATTAATTTCCGCAATTCGTTGTTAGATCTTTTGGAAGCTTATGAGAACTTCAGTATTTAGCTATTTAAACTTGCTTCCGTACCTTAAATGCTTTAGTATTTTGATTAAGTTGGTTAGCTAGTTAGTATTAATAGTTCTCCCAATGAAGGATTAGTGTGGGTGTCAATCACGACGGTCTGGACCGTGACATTTTCTATGGACAAAGTTTTCACCATTTAACTATAAATTAAATTTCATTACTTTCAGTGAAAAAACTTTTCTGTATTTAAAATTTAACTATTTCCAAGAAAAAAAATAATTTGTCATTAATTATTTATAAAATTAGCGATGAAACAACAATGGCACTTTAATTTTGTTATTAATATTGTTCAATAATTGGTGTTAATCTATATTTTTGTATTGTCACCAAAAAGTTTATGGCTCACGCTTTCAAGTTTAAAATGTAAAATATAATTTATGTCATGAAATGTAAATAAAGTGACAGATTTATATGGTAGTTAAACAAACAATTGAGAAATTACACAGATAAGCAAAAATATACTAGTTAATTAGCTAATATAGCTATAGTTTTCATAACTTATCATTCGTAGCTTAATTTTAGCTATAATTATGTGCACCTCTTTCCTCTCTCATCTTAACACATACAAATACAAATTATACAAACACAAATTATACATATCCATTTACAATTATACGACAGATATACAAATACAATTCACCTCTCTCCATTCTCTGCCCTCTCTCGCTTACCTCTCTCCTCCCTCTCCCAAATCGCTCGCCTCTCTCCTTCCTCTACCAATAGGCAATATCGCTCGCCTCTCTCCTCTCTCTCCCAATCTTGCTAGCTAGATATACAAATTTATACATATGTATACCAGTTAGATATACACAATTATGATAGACATATATAACTCGTCTCTCTCCTCCCTTTCCCAATCTCACTCGCATCTCTCCTCCTTCTAACATGTAGCTACAAAATCATAATTAACAAATTATATCTATAAAGTCTAATTAGATTTTTTTTTAATGGCTATTTGTGAAATTTCTCTTAAACCATTCATGGTTAAAGATCACCCTTCTTGTGGTTTTAATCAACTTTCCATAAATTCAATGACACTAAGAGAGGAATTTAAGTGAATAAATTTCCTAATCAAGATTTGCATATGAATCCGACTAAACTCATTTTTTTTCTATAAAAAATTTATATAATTAGTGATAAATTTATATGGTAGCTAATCAATTCATGGTCAAAAATCAACCTTCTTATTGTGGTATTAATTCAATTTCCCAAAATTAAATGACACTAAGAGAGGAATTTAAGTGAATAAATTTCCTAATCAAGATTTTGCATATGGTTCAGACTGAACTCATTTTTTTTTCTTCTATAAAACCCCAAAAAACCCTTTACTTTTATTATACTCATTTCTCAATATGGTTTTCTCCTTTATCAACATCTTTTACTTGTTAATGATCACTCCCCTTGACCTTTCACTAGCCAAAACATGTATCCTCTCAGATAAGTATCAGGTACATGTTATCAATAAACTTCCTTCTAACTCTCCACAACTTAAGATTCATTGCGCGTTGAAGAATGATGACTTTGGAGATCACTATCCCATTGTAAATGAAGACTTTAATTGGTCATTTTGCCATGATGTTTTTGGCCAAACTTTATACTTTTGTCATTTTTGGTGGGATTCAAAAGACAAGGTTTTTGATGTGTTTAACAATCGATATTATTGTGTTGATAATCCAGATAGCCCCAATTTAACAAATATTTGTAAATGGGAGGTGAGATTAGATGGTTTTTATTTGCAACAATATAATGATACAGATAAAACATATTATATGTATCACTATTTGGATTGGTAGGGAATAGGATCAATGTTTGTGTTCTTGTTTATGTAAGGTGAGAAGGAAAAATAAGATTAATTATTGATATTTTTTATTTATTTTTTCTTTCTTCTTTACTCCTCTATCATATTTCTTTAGATATTAAATGTGATTTTATTTATTTTTCGTTTGTATGAATGAGCTCGATCAGTATTATGACTTTGAATCTTTTAATTAGGGGTATATAGCTAGGTTGGTTCAGATTTTTAAAATATCAAATCAAATCATTTGTGTCGGATTTTTTAAATGAGAATTTACATAAATCTCACTAGTTTATGAGTTAATTACTTAGATACACTCTAGTTTGCAATATTACATATCTTACTAGATTTTGGTGCCTCTGGATACGTTCAGATATATGTATCTCAGCTCCAGGCGATCAAATTTAGGTGCAATTTGTTATTAATAGGTTGTATCCAAGTGTATTCGCATGTATATGTGATTTATAGAAAATCTCGTTAATTCATCTCTCTACCATCTCACTCGCCACTTCCCTATGTATCTGGTATCACATATACATGCTAATCACTTCAGATACATGTATCTAGTGTCTATCTTTATAAACCAAAGAATGAACATACTTTACTCACTTCTGCACTAAGCAGACAAGGCCAACTACACAAGCAAGAAGGTATCGCCTACAGCTTCCAATCCAAGGACAAACAAAAGATGAAAAAGTAACTTATTATCCTTACCTCCTTGTTCCCATAGCTTGACCCCCTTCTTTTTCTACCTGCACAAATGCATTCCCTTCATTAAAAGTGAACTTAGTCAAGCAATGGAAGGAGAAAGGAAAAAGACCTCCCTTACGCACAGAAAGACGGTCTTTAGTGAAGTCCCTCCTTCTCAACCTCTCCTACAAGGCTACAACATCCATTTCATAAAAGAAGAACAGAGCAGACACACTGACTACTCTGATTGGGCGTGGACTAGCCAGACAAAGATGGAAGAGATCAAACACGAAAATAAGAAGCAAGCCCGCCTTTCTTTTTGATTATTTTGATAGAGGGTGATGAAGGAAATGGACAAAACACACTCACATTTCTTATCGATCAATTACATGAAAAAAATCATATATATAATTCACTTTAGGAGGTATCAAAGCGGAGTTTTGGGTAAAAACCTTTCGATTTCTGCTAATTCTCTTCTTGTTGTACCATGTACATGACGATAGTAGTGGAGTGCTGTCAGAGGCGGCTGTTGTTAAGGAAACATTGAAGGATCGAGTGACCCAACTTGATGGCAAGGTCGACCCCCTAGGGAGATAGAACTCTTTCCAGAAGAGATTAGGCATTAGGCAATATTTTCTGTCATCGATTGATTCCTATTTCCACTTCTTGGGAGTGAAAGCCACCTGACCGTAAGAAGAGCGGCTGTGAAACAGCGAATATATTAATGACTGAGTCTCATGTATATTAAAAATCTGCTATTTGGCTTAATATTTTGTCATAATGAATATAGTTAATGCTGCCAAGTATATATTTGTAATAATTATTTTAAAATGTCTAGTTATGTTTCCCCCTTTTGGGACTTATTTGTTGAATCATTTCTAAAAGCTTAATTAAAATAAGCTTGGGTTAATATTTTAAATGCCATAATGATAATAAGTTAATGCTGCAAAATATATATTTATAATAATTATTTTAAAATGTCTAGTTTTCCCGCTTTTGGGACTTATTCGTTGAATCATTTCTAAAAGCTTAATTAAGTTTAGTGAATATTTTTTCTATTTTAATCATATTATAATCTACTTATATTTTGAGCCTATCCTCCCAGAATAATTAAATTAAACTGTGTTTGTTGGGTTCGAAAGAATCACGGTGTTGTGTGGAAACTTACAATTGCAAATCATATGTCGATAAATTAGATGACACATAAAACTATACTAAAATACATAATATTATAATATGATATTATCAATTGTAACATCTCTCAATTTGAAATAACTAGGAAGAAGTTAAAAATTTGAAATAGTCATTTTTAGAAAGAGTGAAAATCTGGAAATTTACTTAGGTTGGGAAAAAGGTGAGTTTTTGGTCAACTTCAGACGGCCATAACTTCTAGCTCAGGATGATTTAGGAGCCCTTCTAGATATGGTAGGAAAGCTCTTGGAATGATCTTTCCAACGCCGCTGAGTTTGCACGATTCTGAGTTTGTATGAGTGAGTTATTCTCTTTGAAAATTGGGCTGTTGGAATAAGGAAAGTCCAAATCCGGATTTTGAAAGGATAGTTTGGTTTACCCTTTTATTTTAATTCGTTTTGGTAATTACTTAGGGGTCTAAACTGAACTAATTCAGTTTTTGCAAGGAGAAAAGAGGAGAAAGGAGAAGAACGTTCAAGATTCGTCGAGATCGTCGCATTGACTTGTGGATTTCGTCGGGGTGATCCCTACAAGGTATGTGAGTCTTTCACAGCATTGGTTTCATTCACCCACGCGCCAATCATGTTTATTTCAATGAAGTTTGTGCTAGAAAGTTGGGAACTGATGAATCTTGAATGGTGTTCTTCAATTTGTTTTTCGTTCTTGAATTGGGCCGAATTGAGAAGTTCTTGAGATCTTTACGTCGAGTTTTAGAGTTGCTTTGAGTTAGGTTCATGGGTACAAACGTTGGGTATCTGAATCTAAAGAGAATTTGAGAAAAATAGTCGAGTTTAGGCGAATTGGGGCTGGAAAAAGGAAGAAGGAAAAAGTCGGGCAAAATCTAGTGCCCAGGCCGCGCGCGTCGTGGACCCACCCCACAATTTTGAAAAATTCATCCTCACATCGCGGAGCGGTCACGTACGTTCTGCCTTAAAAGTTAATTCGTGACCTAAGATTTTAAATCACCTCCGTGTTGCAGAGCAGTTCCCAGAATCGATTCTTGATCATTTTCTCATGTTTAGCTATCTAAAATCATGCCTAAACATCATGAGATCTTTCCAATCACAAATTACAACCCTTGAGTCCATAATTCAAGGACTAGTTAAGAGTCAAGTCAAGAGCAGTTAAGGTCAGAGTCAAGAAAAGTTCTTAGAGTTTTTCAAAAGTCTTTTTTTCAAATGTGTTAACTTTGTTTTAAGGCTTAAAGTTCGAGTTGAGCAAAGAGTAAAGAGTAAAGTTTGAAGTCCATTTCTTCAAAAATATATGGGGACTATGTATTCCCAAAGGGTTTAAAATGTTTTCATATTTAAACAAGAAAGAAAACCTTGATTTCCAAAGAGCCTTCGGGCTAGTTTTTAGAAAAGAGTACTCGCTTTCTAAATGAAGCAAGAGAGGAAACTTTGATTTCCAAGATAGCCTTTGAGCTAAGTTTGGAGCAATTATCTCAAACCACAGTAGGAAGTTATATTTTTAAACATAAAGAGCTAGTATCATATTTTGGGAGTAGTATTGAGCACCGATATGAGGGAGTGTTCAGAGAATCCACAGCCTCCATAAGCCATGTAGCCATCATGGGTAGAAATGGGTCATACTTTTTAGATGAACCCTTAGTGCTTTTTAGCATACTCTAGTGGATCCACTTAGTGAGTTAGGTTCTATACCCCCGGCAAGGTATAGGACTATCCTTGGCAGCGTGAGGTAAAGCGTTGTATCATCACTATCGCTCTTAAGTGATGGTTGTTGGTTAGAGAAACTCCCATACCAGTATTTTGTATTTTTATATACAAACAGAGTTCATATTGTATCTTTGTATACTTACAGAGTTATTATTGTATTTTTAAATACATATAGTTGACATCATGTTTTAAACAACTTTTCCTTATATTGCACTTGTTTTTAAACTGCTTTATATTGAAATGAGTTTAGTTATGTTGAGCCAATTAAGTTCTTCAGTTCCTTTTAGATTCTTTTCAAGTTTAAGTTGTGTTTAGCATTCCAACTCGTATACTCATACATTAAATGTACTGATGTTGGTTGGCCTACATCATCTTATGATGCAGTCACAGGTAACCAAGATCAGCATCCAGCGCATCGTTGATCCAGTGAGCTTCAGAGTTGTTGGTGAGCCTCTTTGCATTTCGGAGGATCCCTCTTTTTCATAACTTTATCATTTTAGTTCATTAGGATATCGTGGGCTTGTCCCGACATCCATCTCAGTTGTTTTAGAGGCTTCATAGATAGTCAGTCAGATGTTAGTTCATTAGTCATCATTTTGTTATTGACTTATGTTCAGATTTGAGTTGTCATTTTGGCTAAGTTAAATGTTTATTTTTAAAACATTATGAGTTCAGTTTGAGACATTGAGTTATCTTGTATTTTGGATTCTCTTTCTTATGTCTAAATCTACCGCTGAGTAAGTAAGCCAGGCCAAAGGTTTGCTTGGGGCCAACAATGGTTCTTGAGCGCCTGTCTCGCCTAGGGTGTAGGCTCGGGGCGTGACACCAATTGGGCTACATAATTTAAAAACTAATCAAAGGCATAGAAAATGTATAAAAGAAAATTTTTCATAAATAAAAGTCTCTAAACGACTACATTGTGGATTCTATTGTGTTCTACTATGAGAATATAGTGATTTTAAATTTATAGATCTCCAAACTTTTCTTGTAAGAAAAGAATAAACCAAATAAACTGAAGAGAATTAAATTTTTTCCAAAAAAAGCTCAAACATTTATAATAATTAATTAAGCATTTATGATATTGTAACAAAATCAAGAAAAAATCGTAAAAATATCAAGGTCTAATTAATGTTTTTTTTCCATAAATACAATTAAATGATGGGGAAATTTGAAACATGGATCTTTGTCCTAAAGTCAAAATTTTCTATATAAAACTCCAAAAACTCTCTTTACTTTTGTCATACTTCTATAACAAAAACTTCTTTTCTCACTATGAATCTCTCCTTGTTCAACATTTTCTTTTTCTTGTTGTTATTGATCTCCCCCCTTGACCTTTCACTAGCAAGACATTGCATCGTAGAAGGTCCGTTACAGGTTCATATTATCAACAAACTTCCTCCTAATGCCCCACCACTAAAACTTCATTGCGCGGCAAAGGATACTGACTTTGGAGAATATTCGCCAGCTCCTGAGGAAGACTTTAATTGGTCATTTTGCGAGATGATTGGTTTTAAAACATTATATTATTGTCACTTTTGGTGGTATTCAAAAGTGCAAATGTTTGATGTATATAGCGATCCATATTTTTGTGTTAAAGGTCAAACAGTTTATAATTATTTACAGTATTGTAAATGGGAGGTGAGAGAAAATGGTTTTTTTTTGGAACAGTATAATGATACTGAAAAAACATATCATATGAATCTATTATATGATTGGTCTTAGGGGAACATATAAGGCCAATGTTTGTGTACTTTGGGTTTATGTAATGAAAAATGAATATTAAAAATTGATTTTATGTTTCTTTTGTCCTCATCTTGCTTTTTAAGTAGGATTTTCATTTACAATTTGAATTTTATATATATATATATACACACACACATATCAGGCGTAAAGCAAGACAAAAGATTTTTTTTGCTAATAGATCAAGTTTTTGTAGGATAGTGTTTATCTTGTGTTGTAATCAAAACCTTTTATGGAATGACCAATTGTAATATTTCTGATTGCTACACCAATTGTAATATTTCTCCAAATAAATCAAATAAAAATTTCTCTCATCTGGATGTTGTTATAGTAGATGGGATTTTCTTGCTAATTAATGAAAGGTGACTTAAATTAAATCAGAAAATTAAAGAAGTTTGGTATGCAAAGGATCAATAATGGAAAATTTATGTAAATTCCATTAATATATAAGTTAATTACTTAGATGACTTTAGTTTGCAATATTACGTAGCTTAATTATAAGATTTTGGTGCATCTAAATACGTTCAGATACATGAGATCAAAGTTAAGTGTAATTTATTCTAGATACATTATTGTATCCAAGTAGATTCGTATGTATATGAGATACATAACAAATCTTGCCCCCATCTCGCTAGCCACTCTCCTATGTATCTGCTATGCGAATCTCACTAGATTCATGAATCTGTATGTATCTAGTGTGATTCACATGTATTAGAAATACATATCAAATCTCGCTCGCCTCTCTTCCTATTTTGGTATATCTAGTAGCAAAAATACATGTATTTAAGTATGTTTTTCTCAATATATGATAGAAAACTCTTAGTTAATGATAAAATATGTAATATTTTTAAAAAATATAGATAATTATGTTATATATGATAGTGAAGTATGTCTAGTTATGGAGTTCTCCCATCAATTAATCAATGATGACTCAGTTTCCAAATATTCTTTATGGAAAGTAATTAAAGAATAAAGGAGAGAAAATATATTTTTTAATTAAAATAAAACATAAAAGGAGAGGAGAGTTTTAATCAAATGGAAAGTATATCTATGTTTAATTAATCATTTTCCATAATTTTTCAAATTTTCAATTATATCAAGATTTTGTGATTTTATTCTGAACTCAATTTTTTTTTATATAAAACTCTAGAAATCTCTCCTATAAGTATACAACATCAAAACACTAAACAAAATATTCCATAGTAAAAATTAACTATATACTATATAGTAATTCTATTAAATTTCTCAAAATGGCACAATTATTAATCCTCTTATTATTATTTATCATGCCCTATAACATTCATGGTTGTTCACCCTCATTTGACATTCACAATGATCTTCCTCAAAATACTCCTCAGCTAAAATTTCACTGCGCATCTGGTGACGATGATCTTGGTTATCATTATCCTGCTATAGGATCGGATTTTCATTGGTCATTTTGCGCAACTCCTGCTACGTTGTTCTTTTGTCATTTTTGGTGGAATGAAAAAGAGTTAGCCTTTGATGTGTTTAACCAAATAACTGGCTGTGTTACTGATGGTTCTGTTCCAGACTATGTTGTTAATTGTCATTGGCAAGTGAAGGCCGATGGTATTTATTTAGGTTATTTTGATTATGATGTTGATCAAATCATATACACAAAATACCGTGATTGGTAATATGTATTTCTTTTGATATAATATGATTTATTTTAGAAGGCTTGCAATATTCATGATTGTATTTTGTGTCATTTATATATATGAAAAAATTACCATATGATTTGAAGTGCTTATTCAAAAACATATTTGTGAAAGATTTCTTATTAATAATATTATATTTTGAGGTGATATTTTAAAAGTACAAAAAAAAAAGATAATTAATGAACCGTACCATATTGAAGAGAAACTGATATGATTGAGATTAGGGCTGTTTAAAATCGAACCGAAATTGATAATCCAAACTGAAAAAAAGTTATTGGTTTATTAGTCTTGAGTTATTGGTTTAGCGGTTTTGATAACGATTTTGATCTTTTTATTATCGGGTTATCGATTCTTAACGGTTTGAGGTTTTTTCTTAACGGATTAACCGATAACCTGATAGTAAATTAAATAATTATATTTATACCATTTTGTATATAAAGTTTGTAACATCTCGCAATTTGAAATAACCAGGAAGGAGTTAATAATTGGAAATAGTCGTTTTTGGAAGAATGAAAATTTGAAAAATTTGTTAAGTTAGAATAAGTTGAGTTTTGGTCAACTTCAAATGGCCATAACTCCTAGCTCAGGATGAGTTAGGTGTATTTCAAGATATGGTTGGAAAGATCCTAGAATACTCTTTCCAATGTCGATGTGTTTGCGAGATTCCGAGTTCATATGAGTGAGTTCTGCCCTTTAGAAGTTGGGCTGTTTGAATAAAGAAAGTCTAACCTAAATTTTGGAAGGGTAATTATTCTTTTCCTTACCTAATTATTCTAATTCATTTTTAGGAGTTAATTGGGGTAAAACATATTTTAGTCAGTTTAGAAAAGTTGAGTTTCACGCTAGGGCTTGGAGAAAAGAGAAAAGAGGAGAAGGGAGAAGAGAAATCAAGATTCGTCAAGATTGTCGAGTTTAACTTGTGGATTTCGTCAAGGAGTAATACCTACGAGGTATGTGAGATCACATAACGTTGGGTTAGTTCACCCACGCGCCAACCATGATTCAATTCAGTGAATTTAAGTCTTTGAAAGTTTAGAAATTGAGTTCTTGATGAACATTGTTAAAGATTTCGTTTGAATTCTTATGGGTTGTGTTGTTGAAGTTTCTTGCGCTTTGATTCATGTTTTCCAGGTGTAATTTTGGTTTGAATCTATCATATATTGAGATTATAAATGATTCTAAGTGTTTGGGGAAAGAACTAAGTGAAATCAGAAGGTTTAGAGTTGAAAAACGAAGAAGAAAATTTGGAATTTTCTTGGAAGGGGCTGGGGCACCGCGCCTCTCAGCGTGCCCTAAAAAAGGCTCTGAATGTGGGGATCTGGGGTGACGTGCCAGACAGAGCGTCCCAACTTGTTCTTTTAATATTGAGGGCTGGCTCCTTGCGCTTCTCAGAGCACCAGGGACGCCAGTTCTCCCCATTCGTTTCCCATCTTTTTGTACTAGTTCCTTGGTAATGTACCTATGTTTTCTAGTTGATTCCAACACTATAAGGTACATCTAAGCATCATGAAATCATCCATAAACATGAGATCATAAACCTTGAATCCATAATCCAATTCAAGGAAAGTTAGGATCAAAGTCAAGAGAAGTTAAGAAGTAAGTCAAGAGAAGTTCATAAAGTTTTTCCAAAGTCTTTCACAAATGTTTTAACTTTGTTTTAAGACTTTAGTTTTGATTTAAGAAAAGAATAAAGAATTGAGTTCATTTCTCCAAAAGTTATAAGGGAACCAAGTATTCCCAAGAGTTTAAAATGTTTTCACATTTGAACAAAAAAGGGAAACACTGATTTCCAAGAGAGCTTTTAAGCTAAGTTTTGAGTAATTATCTCAAACCAAAGAAAGAAGTTTGTTTTAAAAACATATGAGCTAAGTATATTTTGGGAGTAGTATTGAGCACCGATTTGGGGATGCGAGTTCATATTAACTCAAGTCTCTATAAATCATGTAGCCATCATGGGTAGTAAAAGATCATATTTTTTAGATGACTCCTTAAGATGATTTTAGCATAGACTAGTGGATCCACATAGTTAAGGTGTTCTATATGATGGCAAAGTATAGGACAGTTCTGGCAGCGTGGGCAAGTCTTGTATCACCGCTTAGGCTCATAGTGGTGGTTGTCGGTTAGAGAATCTCCCATAGAAACTATATTACTTCATTACATGAGTAAAGTAGAGTTTGTTATTGCATTTTCTTTAATGAACTAAGTTGTTTTCCACTATTTTACAATTTTTATATATATTGCATATGTTTCATTGCTTTATATTAAGTTGAGTTGTTCAGGAGTTGAGTAAAGCCAAGGTAAGTGTTCCTTCTAGATTTTTTTCAATCTTAAGTGTATTTAACATATCAATTCGCATACTCGTACATTTAATGTACTGATGCCAGTTGACCTGCATCGTCTTATGATGCAGACGCAAGTAACCAGGATCAGGATCAGTATTCAGTATCTCGTTGATCCATTTGAGCACTCAGAGTCTATTGGTGAGCCTCCTTGCATTCAGGAGAACTCCTCTTTATCATTTGCTTTCAGTATTTCATTGTTAGGATGATGGGGGGTCTTGTCCCGACATCCCTCTTTGTTTTAGAGGCTTCATAGACAGTTAGTAGTTAGGTAATTTTTACATTATCATATCATATGTTAAGACTTGAGTTGTCATTTTGTCCAAGTTGAATGTTTGACTTTAAAGCACGCTCAGTATTTTATTATTCAACTGAGTACAATGTTATTGATCATTATGAACATGCATAGAATCTTCTGCTGGGTAAGTAAGCTAGGTTAAGGGTTCGTTTGGGGCCAACAATGGTTTTCGAGTGCCAGCCACGTCCAGCATGTAGGCTCGGGGTGTGACAAAGTCCTTGACTTAGAGTTTGGTTTGCTACTTTTATTTCTGATTGTCTCAAATACTTAGTTATTCTACAATGTAAAAGTGTTTGCACATGATGCAACTTGTGAACTCATGTGCATGGTTCATTTGGTTTGTTACCTTATTTTTAAGTGATTTTCAATGTTTTTTTTTAGTGTCAAATCTTAACGGTTAAACCAATAACCGAACCGATAACGATAAAAAACCAACAAACTAATAACCGATCAGCTAATATCTTAATTATTCTGTAACAGTTTAGCGTCTCTACAAATCGATAACTAATTAGCTAAACCGATAAACTTTAAAACCGAACCGAATTGACCGATGCACAACCCTAATTGAGATGACATTACAAAATCTAATTTTAATTATACATTATAAAATATCCAAAAATTGAGATGGTATAATTTTTTTAAAATAACTGACCAAACCATCTCATTCACACCCTACCCACTACTTGAAAAGTTGTCAAGATATTGTTGACACCCAATTTTGGTTTAACATTTTCAAAATTTCGTAACTTTTAAGTTTTATTAATTCAATAGTTTAAAATACATTTTTTTTAATATAATTTTAAATAAGTTTATCAACATGTACACTTATTTTTGCAAAATTTTGGGATTTTTTATCAGTTAATTTTAGTTACATTATTTTTCATCATAGTCTATTGAATACGTTCAAATATTTGTTCATTTTGATTAAATAATTATTTTTTGTTAAATTGCATTTTTTACATGTTATTGGTTATGTTGATTACCATTTTTTTAATATTCATTTTAGTCGTTACATTTGTTAATATTCATTTTGATATTTTGCACAGTCTAGAAATTTATTTAAATATGTATGAGATTTACATATATAGATTAACCAATAATTTTGGGCCTCAATCCCAAGCCCATATTTTTAGCCCATTGCATAATTATTTTCCTATTTAAGTTATTGATTAGGTTAAAAATAAAGGGGGAAGAATTTCCAAAAGGAGGAAAACCCTATTCTTAAAGCTGCCGCCACCCTCCTTCTATTAAATTTCTCAAAATGGCACAATTATTAATCCTCTTATTATTATTTATCATTCCCTATAACATTCATGGTTGTTCACCCTCATTTGACATTCACAATGATCTTCCTCAAAATACTCCTCAGCTAAAATTTCACTGCGCATCTGGTGACGATGATCTTGGTTATCATTATCCTGCTATAGGATCGGATTTTCATTGGTCATTTTGCGCAACTCCTGCTACGTTGTTCTTTTGTCATTTTTGGTGGAATGAAAAAGAGTTAGCCTTTGATGTGTTTAACCAAATAACTGGTTGTGTTACTGATGGTTCTGTTCCAGACTATGTTGTTAATTGTCATTGGCAAGTGAAGGCTGATGGTATTTATTTAGGTTATTTTGATTATGATGTTGATCAAATTATATACACAAAATACCGTGATTGGTAATATGTATTTCTTTTGATATTATATGATTTATTTTAGAAGACTTGCAATATTAATGATTGTATTTTGTGTCATTTATATATATGAAAAAATTACCATATGATTTGAAGTGCTTATTCAAAAACATATTTGTGAAAGATTTCTTATTAATAATATTATATTTTGAGGTGATATTTTAAAAGTACAAAAAAAAAAAGATAATTAATGAACCGTACCATATTGAAGAGAAACTGATATGATTGAGATTAGGGCTGTTTAAAATCGAACCGAAATTGATAATCCAAACTGAAAAAAAGTTATTGGTTTATTAGTCTTGAGTTATTGGTTTAGCGGTTTTGATAACGATTTTGATCTTTTTATTATCGGGTTATCGATTCTTAACGGTTTGAGGTTTTTTCTTAACGGATTAACCGATAACCTGATAGTAAATTAAATAATTATATTTATACCATTTTGTATATAAAGTTTGTAACATCTCGCAATTTGAAATAACCAGGAAGGAGTTAATAATTGGAAATAGTCGTTTTTGGAAGAATGAAAATTTGAAAAATTTGTTAAGTAAGAATAAGTTGAGTTTTGGTCAACTTCAAATGGCCATAACTCCTAGCTTAGGATGAGTTAGGTGTATTTCAAGATATGGTTGGAAAGATCCTAGAATACTCTTTCCAACGTCGATGCGTTTGCGAGATTCCGAGTTCGTATGAGTGAGTTATGCCCTTTAGAAGTTGGGTTGTTTGAATAAAGAAAGTCTAACCTAAATTTTGGAAGGGTAATTATTCTTTTCCTTACCTAATTATTCTAATTCATTTTTAGGAGTTAATTGGGGTAAAACATATTTTAGTCAGTTTAGAAAAGTTGAGTTTCACGCTAGGGCTTGGAGAAAAGAGAAAAGAGGAGAAGGGAGAAGAGAAATCAAGATTTGTCAAGATTGTCGAGTTTAACTTGTGGATTTCGTCAAGAAGTAATCCCTACGAGGTATGTGAGATCACATAGCGTTGGGTTAGTTCACCCACGCGCCAACCATGATTCAATTCAGTGAATTTAAGTCTTTGAAAGTTTAGAAATTGAGTTCTTGATGAACATTGTTAAAGATTTCGTTTGAATTCTTATGGGTTGTGTTGTTGAAGTTTCTTGCGCTTTGATTCATGTTTTCCAGGTGTAATTTTGGTTTGAATCTATCATATATTGAGATTAAAAATGATTCTATGTGTTTGGGGAAAGAACTAAGTGAAATTAGAAGGTTTAGAGTTGAAAAACGCAGAAGTAAGTTTGGAATTTTCTTGGAAGGGGCTGGGGCACCGCGCCTCTCAGCATGCCCTAAAAAAGGCTCTGAATGTAGGGATCTGGGGTGATGCGCCAGATAGAGCGCCCCAACTTATTCTTTGAATATTGGAGGCTGGCTTCTCGCGCCTCTCAGAGCGCCAGGGATGCCTGTTTTCCCCATTCGTTTCCCATCTTTTTGTACTAGTTCCTTGGTAATGTACCTATGTTTTCAAGTTGATTCCAACACTATAAGGTACATCTAAGCATCATGAAATCATTCCTAAACATGAGATCATGAACCTTGAATCCATAATCCAATTCAAGGAAAGTTAGGATCAAAGTCAAGAGAAGTTAAGAGTCAAGACTAAAAGTTAAGAAGTAAGTCAAGAGAAGTTCATAAAGTTTTTCCAAAATCTTTCACAAACGTTTTAACTTTGTTTTAATACTTTAGTTTTGATTTAAGAAAAGAATAAAGAATTGAGTTCATTTCTCCAAAAGTTACAAGGGAACCAAGTATTCCCAAGAGTTTAAAATGTTTTCACATTTGAACAAAAAAGGGAAACACTGATTTCCAAGAGAGCTTTTAAGCTAAGTTTTGAGTAATTATCTCAAACCAAAGAAAGAAATTATTTGTTTTAAAAACATATGAGCTAAGTATATTTTGGGAGTAGTATTGAGCACCGATTTGGGGATGCGAGTTCATATTAACTCAAGTCTCTATAAATCATGTAGCCATCATGGGTAGTAAAAGATCATACTTTTTAGATGACTCATTAAGATGATTTTAGCATAGACTAGTGGATCCACATAGTTAAGGTGTTCTATATGATGGCAAAGTATAGGACAGTTCTGGCAGCGTGGGCAAGTCTTGTATCACCGCTTAGGCTCATAGTGGTGGTTGTCGGTTAGAGAATCTCCCATAGAAACTATATTACTTTATTACATGAGTAAAGTTGAGTTTGTTATTGCATTTTCTTTAACAAAATAAGTTGTTTTCCACTATTTTACAAGTTTTATATATATTGCATGTGTTTCATTGCTTTATATTAAGTTGAGTTGTTGAGGAGTTGAGTAAAGCCAAGGTAAGTGTTCCTTCTAGATTCTTTTCAAGCTTAAGTGTGTTTAACATATCAATTGCATAATCGTACATTTAATGTAGTGATGCCAGTTGACCTGCATCGTCTTATGATGCTAACGCAGGTAACCAGGATCAGGATTAGTATACAGTGTCTCGTTGATCCATTTGAGCACTTAGAGTCTGTTGGTGAGCCTCCTTGCATTCAGGAGGACTCCTCTTTATCATTTGCTTTCAGTATTTCATTGTTAGGATGATGAGGGGTCTTGTCTTGACATCCCTCTTTGTTTTAGAGGCTTCATAGACAGTTAGTAGTTAGGTAATTTTTACATTATCATATCATACGTTAAGACTTGAGTTGTCATTTTGTCTAAGTTGAATGTTTGACTTTAAAGCATGCTCAGTATTAATTATTTTCCTATTTAAGTTATTGATTAGGTCAAAAATAAAGTTGGGGGGGGGGGGGGGGGGAGAATTTCCAAAAGGAGGAATACCCTATTCTTAAAGCTGCCGCCACCCTCCTTCTTAAAGCTCCTTCTATTAAATTTCTCAAAATGGCACAATTATTAATCCTCTTATTATTTTTTATCATGCCCTATAGCATTCATGGCTGTTCACCCTCATTTGACATTTACAATGTTCTTACTCAAAATACTCCTCAGCTAAAATTTCACTGCGCATCTGGTGACGATGATCTTGGTTATCATTATCCTGCTATAGGATAGGATTTTCATTGGTCATTTTGCGCAACTCCTGCTACGTTATTCTTTTGTCATTTTTGGTGGAATGAAAAAGAGTAAGCCTTTGATGTGTTTAACCAAATAACTGGCTGTGTTACTGATGGTTCTGTTCCAGACTATGTTGTTAATTGTCATTGGCAAGTGAAGGCTGATGGTATTTATTTAGGTTATTTTGATTATGATGTTGATCAAATTATATACACAAAATACCGTGATTGGTAATATGTATTTCTTTTGATATTATATGATTTATTTTAGAAGACTTGCAATATTCATGATTGTATTTTGTGTCATTTATATATATATATATGAAAAAATTACCATATGATTTGAAGTGCTTATTCAAAAACATATTTGTGAAAGATTTCTTATTAATAATATTATATTTTGAGGTGATATTTTAAAAGTACAAAAAAAATGAAAATTAATGAACCGTACTATATTGAAGAGAAACTGATATGATTGAGATTAAGGCAGTTTAAAATCGAACCAAAATTGATAATCCAAACTGAAAAAAAGTTATTGGTTTATTGGTCTTGGGTTATTGGTTTAGCGGTTTTGATAACGATTTTGATTTTTTTATTATCGGATTATCGGTTCGTAACGGTTTGAGGTTTTTTCTTAACGGGTTAACTAATAACCCGATAGTAAATTAAATAATTATATTCATACCATTTTGTATATAAAGTTTGTAACATCTTGCAATTTGAAATAACTAGGAAGGAGTTAATAATTGGAAATAGTCGTTTTTGGAAAGAATGAAAATCTGAAAATTTTGTTAAGTAAGAATAAGTTGAGTTTTGGTCAACTTCAAACAACCATAAATCCTAGCTCAGGATGAGTTAGGCGTATTTCAAGAGATGGTTGGAAAGATCTTGGAATACTCTTTCCAACGTCGATGCGTTTGCGCGATTCCGAGTTCGTATAAGTGAGTTATACCCTTTAGAAGTTGGGCTGTTTGAATAAGAAAAGTCTAACCTAGATTTTGGAAGGGTAATTTAGTCTTTTCCTTACCTAATTATTCTAATTCACCTTTAGGAGTTAATTGGGTTAAAACATATTTTAGTTAGTTTAGAAAAGTTGAAGTTTCACGCTAGGGCTTGCAGAAAAGAGAAAGGAGGAGAAGGGAGAAGAGAAATCAAGATTTGACAAGATCGTCGAGTTTAACTTGTGGATTTCATCAAGGAGTGATCCCTACGAGGAATGTGAGATTACATAGCGTTGGGTTAGTTCACCCACACGCCAACTATGATTCAATTCAATGAATTTAAGTCTTTGAAAGTTTAGAAATTGAGTTCTTGATGAGCATTGTTGAAGGTTTCGTTTGAATTCTTATGGGTTGTGTTGTTGAAGTTATTTGCACTTTGATTCTTGTTTTCCAGGTGTAATTTTAGTTTGAATCTATCATATATTGATAGTATAAATGATTCTATGTGTTTGGGGAAAGAACTAAGTGAAATTAGAAGGTTTAGAGTTGAAAAACAAAGAAGAAAATTTGGGATTTTTTGGGAAGGGGCTAGGGCACCGCGCCTCTCAGCGTGCCCTAAAAAAGGCTCTGAATGTGGGGATCTGGGGTGACGCGCCAGACAGAGCTCCCCAACTTGTTCTTTGAATATTGAGGGCTGGCTCCTCGCGCCTCGCAGAGCGCCAGGGACGCCAGTTCTCCCCATTTGTTTCCCATCTTTTCGTACTAGTTCTTTGGAAATGTACCTATGTTTTCTAGTTGATTCCAACACTATAAGGTACATCTAAACATCATGAAATCATCCATAAACATGAGATCATAAACCTTGAATCCATAATCCAATTCAAGGAAAGTTAGGATTAAAGTCAAGAGAAGTTAAGAGTCAAGTCTAAAAGTTAAGAAGTAAGTCAAGAGAAGTTCTTAAAGTTTTTTCAAAGTCTTTCACAAACGTTTTAACTTTGTTTTAAGCCTTTTGTTTTGATTTAAGAAAACAGTAAAGAATTGAGTTCATTTCTCCAAAAGTTATAAGGGAACCAAGTATTCCCAAGAGTTTAAAATGTTTTCACATTTGAACAAAAAAGGGAAACACCGATTTTCAAGAGAGATTTTAAGCTAAGTTTTGAGTGATTATCTCAAACCAAAGAAAGAAGTTTGTTTTAAAAACATATGAGCTAAGTATATTTTGGGAGTAGTATTGAGCATCGATTTGGGGATGCGAGTTCATATTAACTCAAGTCTCCATAAATCATGTAGCCATCATGGGTATTAAAAGATCATACTTTTTAGATGACTCCTTAAGATGATTTTTGCATAGACTAGTGGATCCACATAGTTAAGGTGTTCTATATGACGGCAAAGTATAGGACAGTTCTGGCAGCGTGGGCAAGGCGTTGTATCACAACTTAGGCTCATAGTGGTGGTTGTCGGTTAGAGAATCTCCCATAGAAACTATATTACTTTATTACATGAGTAAAGTTGAGTTTGTTATTGTAATTTCTTTAACGAACTAAGTTGTTTTCCACTATTTTACAAGCTTTATATATATTGCATGTGTTTCATTGCTTTATATTAAGTTGAGTTGTTCAGGAGTTGAGTAAAGCCAAGGTAAGTGTTCCTTCCAGATTAGCTTAAGTGTGTTTAGTATTCCAATTCGCATACACGTACATTTAATGTACTGATGCCAGTTAACCTGCATCGTCTTATGATTCAGACGCAGGTAACCAGGATCAGTATCCAGTGCCTCGTTGATCCAGTTGAGCACTCAGAGTCTGTTGGTGAGCCTCCTTGCATTCTGGAGGACTCCTTTTTATCATTTGCTTTCAGTATTTCATTGTTAGGATGATCGGGGGTCTTGTCTCGATATGCCCCTTTGTTTTAGAGGCCTCATAGACAGTTAGTAGTTCGGTAATCTTTACATTATCATTTCATATGTTAAGACTTGAGTTGTCATTTTGGCCAAGTTGAATGTTTGACTTTAAAGCATGCTCAGTATTTTATTATTCAACTGAGTACAATGTTATTGATCATTATAAACATGCATAGAATCTTCCGCTGGGTAAGTAAGTCAGGCCAAGGGTTCGCTTGGGGCCTACAATGGTTTTCGAGTGCCAGCCACGTTCGGGGTGTAGGCTCGGTGCGTGACAAAGTCCCTAACTTAGAGTTTGGTTTGCTACTTTTATTTCTGATTGTCTCAAACACTTAGTTATTCTACAATATAAAAGTGTTTGCTTTTGAGCAAGATGTAACTTCTGAACTCATGTGCATCGTTCATTTGGTTTGTCACCTTATTTTTAAGTGATTTTCAATGTTTTTTTTTTTGTGTCAAATCTTAACGGTTAAACTAATAACCGAACCGATAACAATCAAAAACCGATAAACCAATAACCGATCAACCAATATCTTAGTGATTCTATAACGGTTTAGCGTCTCTACAAACCGATAAATAATAAGCTAAACCGATAAACTTTAAAATCGACCGATACACAACCCTAATTGAGATGACTTTACAAAATCTAATTTTGATTATACATTATAAATTATCCAAAAATTAAGATGGTATAATTTTTTTAAAATAACCGACCAAACCATCTCATTCACACCCTACCCACTGCTTGAAAAGTTGTCAAGATACATATGTTAGATTTAAAATAAAGAGTAATTAGGTGTTAAATTGTTTCTATTACATACAATTTAATGAGTCGTTTTTTCTTTTTTTTTGCCTATTCTGGTTGATTATTTTCTGATGATGTTTTTATTCCAAAAACTTAAGACATTAAAGTGATGGAAAAAATAATCAAAAGATGATAAAAATATTTCCATAATAATGTATGCCCTTAAAAATATTTTTTTGCCTCTTTTTGTTACAATTATTTATCATGATCCGCAATATTTAGGTTGGATATTCTAGACGTCAGGTGCACAATCTCAATAAACTTCTTTTTTTTTTTTCTTGGTTTTCCACTCGATGTTCGGTATCCACATTGGAGCCCGACTAAATCTAGATTCGCGCCGGGAAGTCCCACATTAAGGGGTAAAGCGCTCCCTAACAAAAGTGACTTCATACCCAAGGAGACTAGACTCAATAAACTTCTTGTTACATCTACTAAATTAGAACTTCATTGTGCATCAGGAAATGACGATTTGGGGCAAAATTTCCCTTCTACGGGAACGGATTTCAATTGAAAATTTTGTGCGACCAAGTATCTATTAATTATTCATTTGTTATTTTTGGTGGTGAAAATAGTAGCCAAGTATTCGATGTATTTAATAATATGACAAGATGACTTAGGTTGTGTTACTTGTCCCTTCAATACTTGGTTGATGGATGTTCTTGGAATCTTAATTATTATTAGAAATTTACATAAATTGCACTAGTTTATGAGTTAATTACTTAGATACACTCTAGTTTGTAATATCATATATCTTATCAGATTTTGGTGTGCCCGGATACATTCATATACATGTATATGGGAATATATGTTGTCAAAATTAGATGTGATTTGTTCTAATTATATTGTATCTATGTGGATTCACATGTATTCAGGATACATAACAAAATCTCGCTCGCCTCCCTCGCCTCTCTCTCATCTTCCTTGTCACTCTCTCATGTATCCGATATTCCAAAGATATGTGAATCACATCAGATACATATAGATACATATATCTAGTGTAATTTACATGTATTTGGGATATATACAAATCTTGATCATTTCTCTCCCTATTTTTGTGTTTTTGGTAGCAAAAATATATATATTTAAGTGTATTTTCCTCAATATAAGATATTATATATATATATATATATATATATATATATAAAGTAAGGTGTTAAATTAGTTTCCATAAGGTTTCCAAGAAATATATATATAAGTTAATATAAAGAATAAGGTATGAAATTGCTTCCATAATATTTCCAAGATATTTATACAAGTTATCAAAAGTAAGGTGTTAAGTTGCTTCCCATAAAGGTCCCAATAAATATTCCATTTACTATATGACACCAAAAGATAGAAATTTTCTTGTCATAATTAAAAGGTAAGAAAATAAAATATTTCTCCTATATATATTCACCATCAAAATATATTTCATATCCAAATCAATCAATCATATATAATATATTCTATTAATTTTCTCAAGATGGTCCACTTGTTAGTGAAGTTCCTCTTTTTGGTTATTTATCATGCCCTATAACATTCAAGGTTATTGTGAAATCAGATCCGAGGTGCACGTTCACAATGATCTTCCTCAAAATACTCCTCAGCTAGAAGTTCATTGTGCATCTAGAGACTATGAGCTTGGTTATCGTCATCCTGAAATAGGGACAGAGTATAGTTGGTCATTTTGCCCAAATCCTTCTACGTTATTCTTTTGTCACTTTTGGTGGAACGGAAACGATTTAGTCTTTGATGTCGATAACAAAATGGAAGGCTGTGTTTATGATAAAGATTATGGTTCAATTCCAGAGGATACCATCGATTGTCATTGGCAAGTGAAGGCTGATGGTATCTATTTAGGTTATTTTAATAGATATCTTGGTAGGCTTGTATTTTCAATGTACCTGTACTTGGTAACATGTAATTCTTTTATTTGCAAAAGATGATTAATTTCAAAAATTAAGATGCCAAATTCATGGTTGTATTATGTGTCGTGTATGTATGTTAATTTTTTTCTTTTGTGTTTGATTTTTAGTTACCATATGATTATTTGTTCACATAGTTGTTGTTTGACAGGTAAATAATTAGGAAAAACTACGTTAGACGTAATTTAGTATCATATATACTATTATTATCTATATTTTAAAAATGTTATGTGCAGTACAACTAATGAAGAGTTTTCTATCATATATTGAGGAGGATACACTTAGATACATGAGTGAGATTCATTATGTATCCCAGATACGTGAGAATTACACTATATACACACTAGATACATGTATATATATTTATTGGGGATAGGAGAGTGGAGAGCGAGAATTGAGAGACGCAAGGGAGGGGAGCGAGATTTGTTATGTTCCCAGATACAAGCGAATTCACTTGGATACAATGTATCTAGAACAAGTACACCTAATTTTTATCCATGTGTCCATAGATGCATGTATCTGGATGTATCTGAACGTATCTGTATGCACCAAAATATGATAAGATACATAATATACATTAATTATTATTTTCTTATTTTTGGTAGGGTGAAATAATAATTAAGTATTCGATGTATTTAATACTATGACAAGATGACTTTTTTTTTTTTTTGGGGTTTCCCACCTGGTGTCAAAAGCCCCGGTTGTGTTACTAGTCCCTTCAATACTGGGAGGATGAATGAATGTTTTTGGAATCTTAATTATTATTGGGAACTTACATAAATTTCATTAGTTTATGAGCTAATTACTTAGATACACTCTAGTTTGGAATATCACGTATCTTACCAAATTTTGGTATGTCCAGATACGTTCATATACATGTTTATGGGGATACAAAAGGTCAAAATTAGGTATGATTTGTTCTAGATACATTGTATCCAAGTGAATTTGCATGTATCTGGGATACATAATAAATCTTGCTCGCCCTCCTTGCCACTCTCCCATCTCGCTCACCACTCTCCCATTTGATATTCCAGATATGTGAATCACACCAGATACATGTATCTAATGTAATTTGTATGTATCTGGGATACAAACAAATCTAGCTAGCCCTCTTTTTTATGTATTTAATAGTAAAAGTACATGTATTTAAGTGTATTTTCCTCAATATAAGATATAAATTTGGTTTCCAAGAAATAATATATGAGTTATATATATAAAGTAAGGTGTTAAATTGGTTTCCATAAGGTTTCTAGGAAATATATATATATATATATATATATATATATATATATATATATATTATAAATTATAAAAAGTAAGGTGTTAAATTAGTTTCCTTTCCAAGATATATATATATAAATATAAGATATAAAGAGTAAGGTGTTAAATTGGTTTCCATAAGGTTTCTAGTATATATATATAAATATAATATATAAAGAGTAAGGTGTTAAATTGGTTTCCATAAGGTTTCTAGTATATATATAAAAATAATATATAAATAGTAAGGTGTTAAATTGATTTCCATAAGGTTTCTAGGATATATATATATATATATATAGAATAAGGTATTAAATTGCTTTCCATAACATTTCCAAGATATTAATATAAGTTATCAAAAGTAAGGTGTTAAATTGCTTCCCATAAAGTTCCCAATAAATATTCCATTTACTATATGTCACCAAAAGATAGAGATTTTCTTGTCATACTTAAAAGGTAAGAAAATAAAATATTTCTCCTATATATAATCACCATCAAACTATATTTCATATCCAAATTAATCATATATAGTATATTCTATTAATTTTCTCAAAATGGTGCACTTGGTGGTGAAGTTACTCGTTTTGTTATTTATCATGCCCTACAACATTCAAGGTTTTTGTGAAGAAAAACACGAGGTGCACGTTCACAATGATCTTCCTCAAAATACTCCTCAACTAGAAGTTCATTGTGCATCTGGAGATGATGACCTTGGTTATCGTTATCCTGGAGTAGGGACAGAGTTTAATTGGTCATTTTGCCCGACTTTTTCTACCTTATACTTTTGTCACTTTTGGTGGAACGGAAAAAATTTAGCCTTTGATGTGTTTAACAATACGGATGCCTGTGTTTGTAATAGAGGTCGTGGTTTTATTCCATACGGTACTACTCATTGCCATTGGCAAGTGAAGGATGATGGTTTCTATATAGGCTATTTTAATCAAAATGCTGGTCAAGTTATATATAATAAATACCTTGATTGGTAAAGATGTAATTCTGTTGTTTGCAATCAAAGTGGATGAACGAAAATATTTTATTTATAAATTTAAAGGTTTTTTATTCTTAATTTAAGTTCTCTCTATTTTATATATTTCTGTATATTTTGTATGTTTCTATATTTTCTGTCTGTTTTTTTTTTATCTAGCAACATCTATATGTATAAAAGTAAGAAACTAAATTAAATTAGGATTATAAAACTTATTCTTATACGAATTAGGATAAACAAATTCTAATTAGACTAATTAAATAAATATAAAAAAATAACAAATTCTAAACAGCTTAGCTCCAACTTTAATTTGAATGATTATTTCAGTGAGTTAATTAGAAGAAGAAAAATAAAAAAAAATAAACAGCCAATAATTATTGATATAATCACATGCTTTAATTTAGCAGACTTGCAAATTTCATGGTTGTATTTTGTGTCATTTATATATATTATTATAATTATTACCGTATGATTATTTATTCAGATGAAAGAGTTATTTGAAATGTAAATAATTATTATATTGAGGTGAAAGTTGTAGGAGATCGAACAAAATAAATTGAATAAAAAAAAAATGTTATATGCATTTATGTAAAGTGATTAGTGTTGAGAATAAACTAAGAGTATGTTTGACATTGTTGTTAAGAACGATTTATTTTTAGAAACGTTTTTTAAAAATAGCTTTTTAGAGAAGTGTTTTTCAAACAAAATAATTTGTGTTTGAGCAAATTCATTTTGAAAGTATTTTTGATAAGCAATTTGTGTTTGACTAATTTCTTTAAAAAGTGCTTTTGAGAGTCAAATTACCAAAAAAGACTAGTATCACTGTGTTTTTAAATATATAGATTATTTTATCGAGAGAAAATATTTCAAACATCGAATACATAAACTTTAATTACATTTTTAATTTAATTACATAAAATGTACATATTCAAATTTTCAATCAATATTGTTGAAAAATATTGAAAAGAGGAATCTTTTTGTTATTTGTTATCTATTTTTTATTGGATTCATACTTAGCTATTATCTTTCTTTTTTTTTTTTCTTTTTTTTTTTATAATACTCTAAAGTTGTAAAAAAATTCAAGTTTAAATAAAATAATACATAATTAATAAAAAAAAATGTTATTTGTTACTTTTTTTTTAAGGGTCTAAATCTTTATTATTTTTGTTAATCCTATAAAAATATCATTGTTACTTTTATTTCTAATTGTGTAAAATAATACATACAGTAATATATATACAATATACTCGTAATATATAAATAATAATATAAAATATAAATAAAAAATTTATTATATAAAATAAAAAAATCTTGAATAAAAATAACAAAACTTATGAAATATGTTAATTAATCAATAAGGGATATATTGATAAATATGCACATATATAAGAGATATTTAAGAAATATGCACATATATAAGAGATATTTAAGAAATATATATATAAATTATAAAAAGTAAGGTATTAAATTAGTCTCCATAAGATTTCCAAGAAACATATATATAAATTATCATAAAGAATAAGGTATGAAATTGCTTTGCATAATATTTCCAAGATATTTATATAAGTTATCAAAAGTAAGGTGCTAATTGCTTCCCATAAAGTTCCTAATAAATATTCCATTTACTATATGTCACCAAAAAATAGAGATTTTTTTGTCATAGTTAAAAGGTAAAAAAATAAAATATTTTCCTATATATATTCACCATCAAACTATATAAAAGGTAAAGCTTGTTGTCGTTAATTCAAATTACCCTTCAAATTAAAAGGCTCGAGAGAAGTTATTTCTCTTCTCTCTCTCTCTATATATATACCACAAAAACATATTAGATTCAAAAGCATTATAATAATTATTTCTTTAACATGGTTTATTTCTCAGTGAAAGTCCTCTTTACGTTACAATTATTTATCATGATGCATAATATTTAGGTTGGATATTGTGGACGTCAAGTGCACATTCTCAATAATCTTTCTGTTACATCTCATCAATTAGAATTTCATTGTGCATCTGGAGATAATGATTTGGGGCATAACTTTCTTGCTGTGGGAACGGATTTCCGTTGGAAATTTTGCGCAACTATATATATATTATTCTTTTGTTATTTTTGATGGGGTCAAAATAATAATCAAGTAGTCAATGTATTTAACGATTTGCATTATTGCATTCATGATGGAAATGGTTATGTTCAAGAAAATACTAGTGAATGCATGTGGAAAGTGCAGGCTGATGGCTTTTATTTGGGTTATTTTAATCAAGATGTTGGCAAAGTTCTTTAAACAAAATATCGTGATTGGTAATCAGCTTTTAATATTCATGTTCATTTAAATATCATTCGATGAAAAATTATATTATATTATTTATAAATGACTAAAATTTATATAGTAGATCTTGAACTTTAGTGAAAATCCTAACTGCAGTGCAAGGCTGATGGTTTATATATATTGATTTTATTTTGATAAAATTTCTGGCAACTCATGTTTATTATTATTTTAATTAAATTAAAAACATAAATGAAAAACTGTCATTTAAAAAAAAAAATTGTTTTAAAATTTCATAAAAGTAACCTTGAAAAAAATGTGTTAATTTAATTTTAATATATTGGTTCAGAATACGTGTGTCATGTAAATTAATAAAACTATATATATATATATATATATTAAAAAACACACAACTCTTTACAAGCACTCTAGGCAATTGAAGAATGTAAAGTCCATTGATTAGAAAATTTTGGTTGATAACTTAAATAGTAGGGGTGTACATGATCGGGTTGGTTTAGATTTTTTAAATATTAAACCAAATTATTTGTGTAAAATTTTTAAATTTATAAACCAAATCAAACTAATAAAATTTGAATTTTTTCGGGTTTTTCAACCTCGGGTTGGTTCAGGTTTTTCAAATACCAAACCAAACCACTGTGTCGAATTTTTGAATTTATAAATCAAACCAAACTAATAAATCTTGAATTTTTTCCAGATTTTTGGATATTTTTTGTAAAGATTGCATACAAACATATAATTAACTTGTTCTCCAAATATTTCTTTAGTCCAACCAAAATACAATTATCTAAGGTGTTTCTTAAAAAGTAACACAAGATATGAGATGAGTACTGATGACACAAAAATATTCAATAAAAAATAATAATGAAATCATCATATAAAATAAATATTGCAAAGTCATAATGAAAATGATCATAATTTAAAAGTACTAAATCATGCTAAAATAAGTTTAATAAGTATTAGTTACATTACTAAATATTTAAGGAAAATTAAAATTAGATTATGTATTTTAATTGTCTAAACCAATGTAAAACTAAAGAACAAATATTCAATATTATTGTCATTCTTAGTGTTGAATTGATTTTCTTTTTGCATTAGTATTAATTTGATGTTGATTTAAGTTTTATTATAATTATCAACATCTATGAACTATAATCTTTATTGGACCATTCCGAATTCTAAGTTTTAAACTTGAAATAATATATTAAAAGATAAAAACTATGAAATAGTATAAGAAATATTTTAAAATTATATCAAAGTAAATATTTTTATGTATAAAATAAAATTTTAAACTTACATATATAATGTCGGGTTGGTTTTGTCTCAGGTTGATTTTTTTTAGTTAAAACCAAACCAACCCAAACATAGTCGGTTTTTTTTTCCAATATCAAACCAAGTCAAACCAAACCACTAGTCGGGTTTTTTTTCAATTTGACTCAGTTTACGATTTTGTTCGGTTTTCAGTTCGGTTTTGTACACCCCTATAGGGTCGTGAGAATGCAAGTCTCCCCCCATTGACCAATAGCAGACATTGAGGGGTGTCAATGGTTATAGTAAAAAGTATAATTATAACATCACACGATCCCAAGAAATTTTCACAATGCCTTAATTACTAGGTACTAGACTAAACCTTTAACTTGTGTCAATAGGTGTCAATACTTATACATGTATATTTATTAATCAAAATTGACCTCTATATATGTAATTTTCCAACTAAGACACCCTTGGGTAAAGATGGGTCCGCCCCTGCCATTCATACTGTCTGAATATATATATATGTTTCTTCTTTAAATGGTAAAAAGTGGATGATATTTTGAAGGACTTTCGTGCTTTTATAATAAGTAACAACGAATTAATCTTGTATGATATTTCTATTCTTCCATTTTTTTAGAGAGATTGTGCTATAATATATGCTATTCTCTCTAATTTAGATTGTTTGTCTTAACTTTTTTTAGTTTATTTTAAAAAGAATGTGTCTTTTTTTTAAATAACTTTTAGTTTCAAATTTTCACGTGATATATTTAAGACTATAAAATTTAAATCTCTCTTAATATTTTAAATTTTTTGTCAGATCAAAACGGGACAAACAAATTATACTTACCTCAGTACTCCTCCTTAAAGCATGGTTCAATTGCTCTCGAACTTGAACTCTTTGTTCCAATAGGGCTTAAGTGAGGATTCCAATTTCTCCATGTAATTAGGATATTAATTAAGGAATAATCTTTTTACACATTTTATATAAGAAAAAAATTAATATTCCTAGTGTGAATTGAAAACAGTCCTAATAGGACGTGACGGAATTGTTCGGATGGTAAGCACCCCTCACTTCCAATCCGAAGATTGCGAGTTCAAGTCACCAAGAAAGCAAAAGGAGAGGGAGCTCCTAGGAGGGTTAAAAAAACAGTCCTAGTAGAATTGAAAGTGAATTTTATTAGCAAAAAGTAATCTGAAAATGTGATTAATTCCTACGTTAATTGAAAGTAGGATAAACTTGTTAGTTTCACGTATTTCAACATTAAATAAAAATTTTAATTAATTTAAACTGGTAAATATTAGGAGAAAATAATGAAAAAACTATTTTATCCGAAGCCAAATCTTTTAATGAAGGACAAAAAATTCAATTAGATATTAGGAAAAAAATGGTGAAAAGACGATGTAAGTGTTTAATTTTTAAAATATTGGGAATTCTTATGTAACTGTCATAATATAAGGACAAAAAAAAAAAAAAAAAAAAAAACAATACCTAGTCCAATTTTATAATACTATATATGGTCGTTTGCCACAACCAATAAGAAGAATATGTTCGTCATGAGTTCCTGTCAAGTCTTTAATGCGTTTTAAGTGCATTTTGAAATTTTTTGACTCTCTTACATCAGAACCTTTATTCATTGAAGCACATCGAAAAAGTCGTGTAGCTGACTTTCTTGTGTATTACGTAACTTTGAAGGAAAAATTTATATATACAATTTAGGACAAGATGAATTGTCTTGTGTTTTTTGTCCCGTCAAGTACTTGAATGATCCATGTTTTTGAAATCTTAATCACTATTCAGAGTCTATCAATGGCGTAGTTTGTATGTGGAACAATCGAGGAGATGTTGCTATTTGTAATCCGTTTACAAGAGAACATGTCTTTCTTCCTAATCCATCGATGGAAAAAATTATAACAAGTTCATTGACTTGTTGTTCCTTAGGTTTTGATCCCACCATCAAGAAATTTATAGCATTGAAGGTATGTTCGGTAATTGTTAACTCTCTAAGTTATTGGATTTTCACTATTGGAGTCGATAAATCATGGGGAGCTTCTTTTAGTTTCATCTAGTGAGATTTTGCCCTTGTTTATATTTGACATTGGCAGGAAAGATTGGAGAATAGTTGAGATACATGAAATTCAAGAACGAAAAAATAGAAGGGGGGATTGTGTTGCGCTAAATCTTGTGGAAAGTATTTGGCCCTTGAGATGATCTAACCGGAGCTAGGGGTCCTCGGAGAATTACACCATATACATAGTTAAAATTATTTTTATGTATCTATAATAGACTTTGAATTTTTTTTATTTCTTCGTATGTTTACTTTGGCTTCTCAATCGTCCTTGGCTTATTAATGGTTAAGACTGATTTAAGTCGAATAAATAGTTATATTGTTAACATAACATTATGCTACAACAATTTGATTTCTCATTGCTTGTGTTGTGTTCCATAGGAATTGTTAGAAAAATTAGGGCACAAATAGAAATATGTAATATATATTGAGTTTATCACACGATAATGAAAATCTTACATTAGTCTTTCTTGCAATACTTATAGCTAAGTACATAAACAATCACTAGAATGTGAAACTCAGAAATTCCAAATCTTAGATATGTCTCTGACTCTAAGATACTTATTAAGTTTCTTTTGGATCAATCAACTCAGTGACAACATCATCTACATTGTATGATAATTTAGGTGATATCGACCAGTTGAAAACCAAATTTTGCTTCAAGTTATAAAAGAGGTACAAACCACCTTCCATAATGTTCCAAGTGCACCTTTTACGCACGATATCGCACCTAGCTATATCTCTATAAAATTGAAAAATTAGAAAAGTTCCATACCTAGGACCAGCAGTCATGTTACATAGAAGAGTAGGTTCTAATCTACCAGTATTGATTATAACAGAATATCTATGAAGATTGGATTGTTTAAGGCCAACTCTTGGTTCAACAATATTGCCATTCATTATACAATCAATGTATAATGGATCAATTAACTCACTAATGACATCAATGTTGAAGAAATTTGATGTTGCATTAAAGGGGAATGAAAATAGGGTTAAGAGATAAACCAAAATGGACAATTGAAATTTGAGTGAACCAGACATATTTTTCATGGCTTTAGTATAATGAGTTTTGTTTAATCAAATTATTGGAGTTTGAGGGCTTTATATAGGCTATAATATAAGACACATTATTTTTATACCATAAATAACTATAGGTAATGGAATATGGGAAAATATAGAAAAAATACAATTACATAACTTACATCATCATATCATCATCGTCATCATCATCAAAGCTTTAATCTGCAAAGTACAATTACTATTTTATCCCTACACTAAATTAAAATATTTAACCAAAATGTCCATTAAAAATTAAACGACCATTTTTACCCTTTAGAAAATATATATATTTGTACGAAAAATTAAATTTACATTTCAATAAATGGTAAAATTATGTTACAATGAATCTAGTAAACAAGAAGACACTAGCCTGAAGTTCTTGAACAGCCAAGTACTTAAAGTGGTGCATGTATTCAAAAATAATTTAATTATTTCAAAAATTTTCTCTGTTGCTATTCCCGTTCACTTTTACTTACACACTATTTCAAAAATAATTTTTTATTTTTATTGGTCATTTTTTAATATAAAAAGATGAGTATTTTTTTAATATTATACTCTTAATATTAATCACTTATTTTTTAAATCTAATATTAAATATTAATTAATAAAAATGGTATGGTAAAATAACTATTTCGTGTTTTAAGGGATTCAAATATTAGAAGGAAAAGTAAAGGGGGAAGAATATTAAATATGGAGAATGAGGAGTTTCTTTGGATGATAACTCAATATAAATTGTATTTAATTGACCAATTCAATACAAAATCACGTTCATTGTACTAATTAAATTCTAATAGGAAAAGGAATATAACCCTTATCATTTACAGCTGATATATATTCGTTATAAAAATTGTGCACATATGCTCCTATTGTTACAAAATAAATGACTTACATATAACTATATAGTTATAAAATTGGCTTACATATACATTTACTGTTACAAAAATGAAAAAAAAATAATTTTATTATTATTTTAAAAATCATGTATATGATCTTTTACACATAATTTTTTTTTTATTTCTTTAATTATTATTGTTGTTGTTGTTGTTGTTGTTGATGAAAAGTATTTTTTTGCGGCTATATTGTAATTTAGTTTTTGTATTGGTAAATAAAATACTTGGGGCATCTATAATAAATGCTACAAAAAAATAAGTGAAAAAATAAATTTTACCGTTAAAATAATAAATTCAAATTAGACGATAAATAAAAATAGGCTAAAGAAAAAACGTGTGAGAGATCAAATATATCCCCTCATCATTATCTTTTTTAACTAAAAAAAATTAAAACTATATAAAATTATTTTTATCACTTTCGTAAGAGGAAAATGATATATGTGAGTCATTAGTGTTATATATATATATATATATATATATATATATATATGAGTCATTTGTATAACGAGAAATATTTACCTCTAAATAACAAAACTAACGAATATATCAGATCCTTTACCCAATTCTAATTGTTACTTATATATATATAATGACATCAATATTAATATATAAGAGTTATAAAGAGTAAGGTGTTACATTGATTCTATAGAGTTTTTGGCCAAAATCATCCTTAAACTATGCCTTAAACCTAAACTACATTCTTAAAGTATCATTCTTAACAGAAAACATCCTTCAAGTATTTAAAAGTGAACAGTTTTCATCCTTCTACTTTAATTTATTAGAAAACTAATAAATCCACAAAAATAAAGTCATTCCTTCCTAATTATTATTCTGAGCCAAAAATACTATCGTGAATTTTTTCGGTAATTGAGTTTAGCATTATGCAAAATCTATTAATTTGACAGTTTTTTCATTTATTTTTTGTGTAGTTTGATATTAAAAATATTATTAGCTGAAATATGTTTCTTCTCAATTGAATATGCTAGAAGCGACGTTTGTTGGAGACTTCCACTTCTAATAATGTAGAATAAAACTCAAATGCGAGACATATCAATATTTTGATTACTTCAATATCATATCGACCCAAAATTTATTGATCTAAAATACAGTTTGGTTATGAAAAAGGTAAAGATAATTAAGCTCCAGCTTCTTTTCGTTACTAAATGAGAAAAGGAGCAAATCATGTAAGTACTCTCACAGCTTCCAAACGTTTTTTTGTTTCCGTAAGCAATAATGTCTAAGATTTTTAATATTTTTTTTCAAGAACTTTTTATAGCAGTAATGAAATTATGCAGGAAAACTTTTGTTGATAGTCATGTGAGCTGCTCATGTTTTTTTAGGATCCCTTAGCTTTTTGACGATATAAGGATGACAATTGTTCACTTTTGAATACTTCAAGGATGTTTTCTGCTAAGAATGATACTTTAAGGATGTAGTTTAAGTTTGGAGTACAGTTAAAGGATGTTTTTGGCCAAAAACTCGATTCTATACATAACGATTTAATGAATCGTGCTTTTTTTTTTTTGTCTGGTTGAATTTAGTAGCGTCATTTGGAGAATACATCTAGTAACATATTTGTTTTTCATTTAGTAAGTACTTTCTTTGTTTTATAATAGTTGTCATGTTTTACTTTTTAAGAGCTAAGTAATATCAACTCTCATCAATATTTTAAAATATATTTTATCATCATATTAGGCTGAGATAAACTATAAAATATAGTACTTTTTGTATAGTTTATGAATATTAAAATATTGAATTAATTTAATTTTAAAAATTGATCAAATTAATTTAAAAAGCTAGACATGACAATTGAAAAGATACGGAGAGATATCACATAAGGATATCCCACTAAAAATGTTCCTCAATAAGTAGATGACAAAACTATTTTTGGTAATAAGATTATGAAAATAAATTAATTTTATTCTTATGATGTTTTGCTTCCTCAAACATAAGAGTCTAAAGAGAGAAAAAAATAATCAAAAAATATTTCATTTATTATAATGTCCTCAAAGATAAGGTAAGGATCGTTGTCATAATTAATTCGAATTAAAAAGATTTGAAAAAAGTTGTTATAGTAACATATTTTTCCTATATATACCATCAAAAAACATACAAATTTAATATTATTCAAAAAAATTTCTTAATTATTTTCTTAATATGGTTCACTTGTTAGTGAAAATCCTCTTCTTTTTATTTATCTTGCCCTATAACATTCAAGGTGGTTACAAATGCAAGTTCTCTAATGGTTACCAAGTGCACATTCTAAATTATATTTCTACCAATCAACCACCTCTAAAACTTCATTGATCTGGAGATAATGAACTTGGCTTTCAATTTCCACCTGTGGAAACAGATTTCAAATGGGAATTTTGTGCGTCGCGTAGTACTTTATTTTTTTGTCATTTTTGGACAGGTCAGAAAACTAAAGTATTCGATGTATTTAACGATCTAAATAATTGCATTCATGGTGGAGCTAATTTTGTTCCAAATGATACTAGAAGATGCATATGGCTAGTGAAGGATGATGGTTTTTATTTAGGTTATGAAGATAAAAATAGTGGTCAAACTGTTAACAAAAAATATCGTACTTGGTAAATGATGGATTTTTTATTTGTACAAGAATAATACAAAATGATATTTTTATATCAATAAACTATGTTATTTATCATGATTTTTTTGTGCGTTATATATATGGAATATGTATTTTCCATTGCAAACGAGTTATAATGTTATTTTGCGTCATTTCAGTTAAGATGAGATATTATACGCACATGAATATATATATATATATATATATATATTAACGTTGTGAAATTAAAGTTTCAATGCTTGTATCGAGACCTTTTGCATAGGAAAAAAACATAAAAATATATGATATAACATGTATACATGCTTAATATTTCTTTTACTTAGATAAAATACAATAATTATATAACACTTTATAATAAAATGGCACAAAATGTAAAATATGTCATGACAACTTAAATATAATACCACCAATAATGAAAAATCACAAAACAAGTATATATTAAGTAATACCTACGAATTACATTACAATAAATACTTTTTAAAATGTAAAATATTTAAAGAAATTGGATACATATAATGTCTTTAACATTATGCATCGTCGTTGTTTCATGAGGGATTCGTCTTCCAAAGTTGTCAAGATGAAAGATTAATGAGTAATATATTGCTCTCTCCATTTATTTTTACTTGTCTCTTTAGGAACGATAGGCAGAATGATAATTTTAATATTTCACTATTTGAACATATTTCTTCTGTTCATTTTACTCGTCAAATTTTGATTTTCAAGAATCAAACGGCATGAATTTTGAAAAATATTTTTAAATGTATTTTTTTCATCCTATTAAAATGAGAAGTATTGCACCTTATAGTATTTTCATATAGTTTTTGAACATCTAAGTTTTAAATTTAAAATATTAAATTATTGTAATTCAATTTAGCTCTGAAAAATTAGTCAAATTGACTCTTGTAAAGCAAAAATATGATAAGCAAAAAGAAAAGAATGGACATATAAATTCAACATTATGGAAAATTGGAAAATGAATATAGTATTTAATAATAAAAATAAAATAGATATAAATATTAAAATATCTCTTGATTTTTTAAACTAAGAAAAGAAAATTAAATATTTTTTTTGTTCCGTGGAAAAGCAAAAATGGAAATTTAATAACTTTCCATGCATTCATGAATATAAGATTACATAAAAAATAATGTGTTCAATAGCTTTCCATTGTATGTAATTTAATAAATGTTTTGCTTATTCTAGTTGATTTTATCATCATTTTATGGATGACATATTTGATAAAGTGTCATTTTTTATCTTTTTTTTTTTTTTTGGTACTAAAATTATGAAAATAATTTCCAAAAAAAAAAAAAAATCTCAACATATTTCTCCTATAAATATACCATCAAATCACTTGCAAAATTCATTTTTCAAAAAAGCATATAGTTCTTAATATTTTCTCAAGATGGTTCATTTGTTAGTGAAGATCCTCTTTTTGTTATCAATCATGCCCTACAACATTTAAAGTTATAATTGTAATATTCCTGATTTTCCAGTATGTGAGGCACATGTGCTCAATAATCTTCCTCCAGATTCTACGTATGGTCTAGAAGTTCTTTGTGCATCTGGTGACAATGATTTTGGGCACAGGTTCCCTAAGGTGGGAGATGATTTCAGATGGGGATTTTGGGGGAAGCCTAATACTTTATTTTTTTTGTCACTTGTGGAGCGATAAAAATCTAGTATTCGATATATTTAATGATCTAGATCATTGCGTTCATGATGGAGCTAATATTGTTCCACAGGGTACTACCAAATGCATATTGGATGTCAAGTATGATGGTATCTATTTTGGATATGTTAAAAGGTGATAAAATTTATTCCCAAAAATACCGCGGTTGGTAATTAATAAACATATATTTTATTCGTAAATTTGTAAAAGCCAATTAAAAAGAATAAAAATATATGGACTATCAAGTGCTTATATTATATTGATTTGTCTTTTAATTTATTTATACTTGCATTCTTATGTTAAAAGGAAAATGACATGTAACTAATGTTTGATATTTCTTTTATTTAAATCAAATATAATAATTATATAATGCTTTATAAGAAAATAAATAACAGAAAATCTGAAATAAGTCATGACAGCTTAAATTTAATATCACCAACGACATATATATATAATGAAACATCATAAAACAAATATACCTCTATTAATAAGAGACAATATGAATTAGTGAACTTTGTTTGATTTGGATTTTGTTTGAGTTACAAGACATCTATGGTTTGTAATTCGACAACAAATTTAATTATTAGACCATCCAAAATTGTAAATTCAAATTGGAATACGCCTTGCAAAGGGCGATGTAAATTTAGTCAGGGGTTCATTGCGAGCTCTAAATATCGAGTGAGAGTTTTCATAGATAAAAGATTAAAGAGTAATGTGTTGTCCCCGTCTATTATTACTTGGCTCTCAAGGAATAATAGATAGAATGACAATTTCACTATATCATTATTTAAATATATTACATTGATTCCATTTAACTTGTCACATTTTGCTTTCTCGAGAGTGAAACTGCATGAAGTTTGATCAACATTTAAGATTAATTTTTTCATCGTATTAAATTGAAAAGAACTGCAACTTATAGTAATTTTTTTCATGCAGTATTTGAACAATATCAAATTTTAATTCAAAATATTCTATTATTCTAATTCATTTTAGCTCAGAAAAACTAAACAAATTGACTATCGTAAAGCAAAATATGGCAAGCAAAAAGAAATGAATGGAGATATAAATTCAACATCATAAAAAATTGGGATGAATAGGACTTGATAATAGGGATAAAATAGATATAAATATTGAAGTATATCTTAAATTTTTAAACTAAGAAAATAAAATTAAATATTCTTTTTTTTACCGTGGACCAGCAAAAATGGAAATTAAATAAACTTTCCATATGCAATCATGAATCTAAGATTACATGAAGAGTAATGTGTTTAATAGTTTTCCATTTTATGTTTAATTTAATAAATTTTTACCTTATTCTAGTTGATCTTATGGATCAACATATTTGATAAAGTATCCTTTTTTATCCAATTTCCTTTATTAGTAGAAAAATTATGAAAATAATTAAGTTAATGTCTTTTTATGATGTTTTGCTTCCCAAAACATAAGATATCTTATGATGTTGTTATCCACAAATTAAAAGAATTTCCCAGAAAAAATAAATACAAATCTCAACATATTTCTCCTATAAACATACCATCATAACAGTTGCCAAAATTAATATTTCAAAAAAGCATATAGTTCTTATTATTTTCTCAAGATGGTTCATTTGTTAGTGAAGATCCTCTTTTTGTTATTAACCATCCCTACAACATTAAAAGTTATGATTGTCAGATTCCCTTTCTTCCAAAACATTAAGTACACGTTCTCAATAATCTTCCACTAGATTCTACATATATTCTAGAAGTTCATTGTACATCTGGTAACGATGATTAGGGACATAATTTTTCTAAGGTGGGATATGATATCAATGAGGATTTTGTGCGTGGTCTTGGACTTTATACTTTTGTCACTTTTGATGGGAAATAAAAATCTAGTGTTCGAAGTATTAAACAATCGAGATCATTGCGTTCATGATGGAGTTAATATTGTTCCAAAGGGTACTACCAAATGCATATGGGATGTCAAGTATGATGGTATCTATTTGGGATATGTTGATGGTGATAAAATTTATTCCCAAAAATACCGTGATTGGTAATAAACATGTCTTTTATTTGTAAATTTGTAAAAGCTTATTAAAATGAATAATAATATATGGACTACCAAGTGCCACTATATTATATTGATTTGTCTTTTAATCTATTTATACTTGCATTCTTATGTCAAAAGGATATTTCTTTTGTTTAAATAAAATAATTATATGACGCTTTATTAAGAAAATAAATAACACGTGAAATAAGCATGCCAACTTAAATTTGTTATCACCAACGATATATATATATATATGTGAAAAATCATAAAACAAACAGCCACAACTAATGTGAAGAGGGAATAAGCACACACTTCTCGGTCAATGTGTGTGCTTTCCGAAATTATCTACTAAGTTCGAGGATAATTTAGACATTTTAAGTTTATTATGACTACTTGTAAATTAGGACTCTCAAAATACCACATGTGTCACATATATTATTTAAAATGTATGTTTATAATATTATAAAAATAATTGGCAGTAAAATTATAAAATTTAAATAAATAAAATAATATATACTCCAGGCTTTTGTATCTAGTACTATTAACAAGAGATAATATGAATTAGCGAACTTCGTTTGGTTTGGATTTTGTTTGAGTTACGAGACATCTATGGTTTGTAAGTCGAGAACAAATTTAATTATTAGACCATCCAAAGTTGTAAATTCAAACTCGAATAGGCCCTATAGAGGCGATGTAATTTAGTTAGAACTTCATTGCGAGCTCTGAATATCGAGTAAGAGTTCTCATAGATATAAGATTAAAAAGTAATGTGTTGTGCCCGCCTATTTTTACTTGCCCGCCTATATTTACTTGTCTCTCAAGGAACAATAAACAGAATGACAATTTAATTGTATCAATATTTAAATATATTACCGTGATTCCATTGTACTTGTCTTTTTTTGCTTCTCCGGAGTGAGACTGCATGAAGTTTGATCACCATTTAAGATGTATTTTTTCATCGTATGAAAATGAGGAAGACTACAACTTATAGTATTTTTCATATAGTATGTGAACAATATCAAAATTTTAATTAAATATTGAACTATTGTAATTCAATTTAGCTCAGAAAAATTCATCAAATTGACTCTCTTAAAGCAAAATATGACAAGCAAAAAGAAAAAAATGAAGATATAAATTCAACATTATGAAAAATGGGAAATGAATACTATTTAATAATAAGGATAAAATAGTTATAAATATTTAAGTATTTCTTGACTTTTTTAAACTAAGAAAATAAAATTAAATATTCTTTTTTGTACCGTAGACCAGCAAAAATGGAAATTAAATAAACTTTCATATGCAATCATGAATCTAAGATTACATAAAGAGGAATGATTTTATCATCATTTTATGGATTAACATATTTGATAAAGTATCTCTTTTGATCCATTTCTTTTTTTGGTAGTAAAATTATGAAAATAAGTTAATGTCTTTTTATGATGTTTCGCTTCCCAAAACATAAGATAACTTATGATGTTGTTATCCACAAGTTAAAAGAATTTCCAAAAAAAAAAAAAAAAACCAACCTCAACATATTTCTCCTATAAAATATACCATCAAAACTCTTGCAAAATTCATATTTCAAAAACGCATATAGTTCTTATTATTTTCTCAAGATGGTTCACTTGTTAGTGAAGATTCTCTTTTTGTTATTGATCATGCCCTCCAACATTCAAAGTTATAATTGTAAGAATTATTGGCTTCCATCATATGAGGTACATGTTCTCAATAATCTTCCTTTAGATTCTACGGATAGTCTAGAAATTCATTGTGCATCTGGTGACGATGATTTGGGGCATAATTTTCCTAAGGTGGGAGATGATTTCAGATGGGGATTTTGCGGGTTGTCTAAGACTTTATATTTTTGTCACTTTTGGTGGGGCAATAAAGATCTAGTATTCGATGTATTTAATGATCTATATTATTGCGTTCATGATGGAGTTAGTTTTGTTCCAAAGGGTACTAGAAAATGCATATGGGATGTCAAGTATGATGGTATCTATTTGGGATATTTTGATGGTGATAAAATTCATTCCCAAAAATACGCTGTTTGGTAATAAACATGTCTTTTATTTTTAAATTTGTAAAAGCTTATTAAAAAGAATAATTATGGACTATCAAGTGCCAATCTATTATATTGATTTGTCTTTTAATTTATTTATATACTTGCATTCTTATGTCAAAAGAAAAATGAACATTATTTATGTGTTTACAACAATCCACTTAATTTATTTATTTCTTTAAGCATTTAGACTTTAGTATTTGAAAATCACAACTCAATAAATTTAGGTTTGACTTTTGAGTTGAGTAGGGCCAATTAATATTTACAAATAATGCTTGATATTTATTATATTTATTTAATGCTTGATATTTATTTTATTTAAATACATATAATAATTATATGACACTTTATAATAAAATATGTCACGACCCGAGCCTATACCCTGGACGTGGTCGACACTCGAGAACCATTGCTAGTCCCCAAGCGAACCCTCATCCTGGCTGACTACAAACGGAAGACTAACTTAAGCATAAAAAACTTAAAACGAAATAAAATTCATGAAAAACTTAAATACAAGCTTTAACTCAAAAAAAACTCTAAATAATATAATATATTCAACTAGCCCTAAAATGGGCAACTTAAGTCTTTAAAACATTTAATAAAATAAATGAACATACTTCTCAAACTCTGTTGTCTATCTATGATGCCTCTAACTGACAAAGATGAAAGTCGGGACAAAACCCACGACATCTTGACAAAACTGAAAAGTAAATGAAATCATCGGGAAGCAAGGAGGCTCATCATAGCTAACTCGAACTCCATGTGGTATCAACGAACCTCATGTTGATGACCCTGAATACTTGTATTTATATCATGAAAGGATGCAGGCCCAATGGCTCAGTACGTGGAATGTACGAGAATGTAAGGGGAATTCTAAAGCATAAACATAAGTTTGAACTTGATAAAAATGAAACATAATTACCTCCTTTCAAACTTACTCAACTCAAGGAATACTCAAGGATACTCAAAAATACTCAAACTTACTCAACTCAGAAGTACTCAAGGATAAGATATTCAACTCAGAAATTAGATACTCAACTCAAAGATATGATACTCGACTCTAGGTACTCGACTCTGGGTACTCAACTCTGGATACTCAACTCAATATAAAGCAACAATACACATGCAATATATGAAAAACTTTTAAAGCATTAGAAACCAACTCAGTGTATTGAAGAATACAATAACAACTCAATTTACATATAATAAACTATAATATACCTCTGTAGGAGTTTCTCTAGCCGACTACCACCACTATAAGCCTAAGTGATGATACAACATCTTGCCCACGCTGCCAGAACTGTCCTATACTTTGTCGTCATATAGGACGCCTTAACTAAGTGGATCCACTAGTCTATGCTAAAAAGTACTAAGGAATCATCTAAAAAGTATGATCCTTTCTACCCATGATGGCTACGTGGTTCATGGAGACGTGAGTTATCTAAACTACTCCCAAAATACTCTTATGTTTAAAAACATAACTTTTCTTTAATTTGAGATAATTACTCAAAAATCTTTCTCTTAAAAGAGATGGTACTCAAACTGCTCAAAACTCTTTTGGAAATCTCTGTTTCCTCTCATCTTAAATGTGAAAACATTTACTCTTGGGAATACTTAGTTCCCATATATCATTTTAAAGAAAATAAACTTTACTCTTACTCTTTACTCAACTCAAAGCTTAAGTCTTAAAACAAAGTTAAGACGCTTGTAAAAGACTTCTTAAAACATGGTTCATGCCGAATTATGGATGCGAACGACTCAATGCAAGGTTTTCAATAACCATAGGTAGAACTCACTACTTGGAACTCAAGAACTTCAATGATGCTACTCATTTCAAAAATGCTCAACTCAGAGGGTTTATGCGAAACTATGAGCATGAACTACTCAACTCAAGGACTCAAGATACTTCTCATCTCAAGAATGCTCGACTTATAGGGTTCATGCAGAATTATGAGCATGAACAATTCAACTCAAGGATTTCATGGGTGACATGTAATAGTCCTATGATTAGAAATATAATCTCAAAAAGGTTAGGAACTCAATACTCAAGACTTAAAACTTGAAGATACTAGTCCTCTCAAAGATACTTAACTTATGGCGTTTATGTGAAATTTATGGGCATGAACGACTCGACTCGAGAGTCTAAAGAACATTATGAAACTCATGTATACGACTCTTCTCATTCTCATACTTACTTCTTCAAAACTTAACTCAAAATCAATAGTGGATCTCAAATCATTCACAATTGAACTCAAAGACTTTCTTGAACTCTATTCTTAACGCTCTCTTGAATGTGAATTATATGAACTCAAGAATTATGATTCATGATATGAAGGATCTCGTGATGATAAAGTAGACTCATGAATACGTTCTCCTCACTCTCATACTCACTTGCTCGAGTCTTGAAACAAATTACTAGAAGTTGTAGAAGACTCTCCAGAAAGACTCAAAGGGACTTTCTAAAAAATGTTTGGAAGAACTCTCAACTCTACCTTGAATTTGATTTATGAATTCAAGGTTGTGATTTGTGATAGGAAAGATCTCGTGATGTTTAGAAGTGTTTTTAGATAGTTAAACATGAGAAACGGTTGAAAAACACTGTTTGGGGAGCAAGTCCGCGACGCGGACAGAAAATTTTCACACTGAAGGAACAGGTCTGTGTCGCGGACCTGGTACCTCTTCCTTGTCCGATTTTTTTTCTTCCTCATTTTCTAACCCTAATTCGCCTAAATTCGATTCTTTTTCTCAATCTCTCTTTAGATTCAGATACCCAATACATGTACCCAAGAATCTTATCAAATACAACTCTAAAATCGACTCGATTTCCTCAAGAACTCATCAATCTCATCTTAACTCAATAACGAAAGCCAATTTCAAGGACACACAATTCAAGAACATCAAACCTTCATCTTTCTAGAACGAATTTAACGCTGAAAATAATATGATTGGCGTGTGGGTCAACAAACCCAACACTATGAAAGCTTACATACCTCTTAGGGATTAAATTCATGGCGAAAATCCGCAACAAAACGCAAGACTCTCATAGAACGCTTTGATCCTCTCCTCTTTTCTCTTTTCTCTTCTTGAACGCTCAACTAAGACCCTAAACTTATATTAGGATTATAAAACTGACCCTAATCAGATTAGACCCTAAAATATTACTAAAAACAAATTAAATCTGATTGGATAAGGAAAAGACCAAAATACCCCTTTCTAGTTTTGGTAACTTTTCTTATTTGGACAGCCTGACTTCAAAAGGGATTATCTCACTCAAACGAACTCAAAACTTAGCAAACTTGGCGGCGTTGGAAAGATAATTCAAAGACCTTTCATTGGCTACCTTTTAACCCACCTAACTCATCCTGTGTTGAAAATTATGATCGTTTGAAGTTGACCCAAAATTCATAACTTAAACATAACTTGCAAAATTTCAAATTTTGCTATTTCCAATTTATTTCTTTTTGGAATTCAAGGTGCTACATCTAGTGACCTTAACACTTAAGAAATTTTGAATTCCTTGGTAAAATCTCACTCACTACAAAAAAAGGTTCGAGTCTTAGTTCAAATTTTTTTTTTTTTTTTGGAGTGTTACAAAATAACATAACATAAAATGTGAAATAAGTCAAGCCAACTTAAATTTAATATCATCAACGATATATATAATGAAAAATCATAAAAACAAATATACTTACTATTAATAAGAGATAATATGAATTAGTGAACTTCGTTTGATTTGGATTTTGCTCGAGTTACAAGACATCTATGGTTTGTAATTCGACAACAAATTTAATTATTAGACCATCCAAAGTTGTAAATTCAAACTCGAATAGGCCCCGCAGAGGGCGAAGTAAATTTAGTCAAGGCTTCAATGCGAACTCTAAATATCGAGTGAGAGTTTTCTCATAGATAAAAGATTAAAGAGTAGTGTGTTGCCCCGGTCTATTATTACTTGTCTCTCAAGGAACAATAGATAGAGTATCATTATTTAAATATATTACCTTGATTCCACTTTACTTGTCGCATTTTGCTTCTCAGGAGTAAAACCGTATGAAGTTTGATCAACCATTTAAGATGTACTTTTTCATCGTATTAAAATGAGAAGGACTACAACTTACAGTATTTGAACAATATCAAAATTTTAATTTAAAATATTGAATTATTCTAAAACAATTTAGCTTAGAAAAATTAATCAAATTAACTCTCGTAGAGCAATATAGCACAAGTAAAAAGAAATGAATGGAGATATAAATTCAACATTATGACAAATTGGGAAATGAATAGCACTTACTAATAAAGATAAAATAGATATAAATATTAAAGTATCTCTTGATTTTTTAAACTATGAAAGTAAAATTAAATATTCTTTAAACTAAGAAAATAAAGTTAAATATTCTTTTTTGTACTATGGACCATCAAAAATGGAAATTAAATAACTTTCCATATGCAATCATGAATCTAAGATTAGATAAAGAGTAATGTGTTCAATAGTTTTCTATTGTAGGTAATTTAATAAATGTTTTGCTTATTCTAGTTGATTTTATTATCATTTGCTTGATAACATATTTAATAAAGTAACCTTTTTGGTAGTAAAATTATGGAAATATATAAATGTGTTTTAATGTTGTTTTGCTTCCCAAAACATAAGATATCTCCACAAACTAAAAATATTTCCAAAAGAAAAAAATTACAACTCAATAAATTAAGGTTTGACTACAATAAATTAAGGTTTGACTACAGTAAGGCCCAATCAAATGGATAATATTATTTTATATCAAGAGGTTTTTCATTCTCAATGTTCGTATCTAGACAATCTTTGATGAAAGAATGGAAAATTTATATTATAAAATATAATTTTCCAAAAAAATAAATATAAATCTCAACATATTTCTCCTATAAATATAAAATCAAAACACTTGTAAAATTCATATTTCAAAAAAGCATATAGTTCTTATTATTTTCTCAAGATGGTTCGCTTGTTAGTGAAGATCCTCCTTTTGTTATTAATCATGCCCTACAACATTCAAAGTTATGAGTGTCAAGTTCCTTTTCTTCCAAAATATTCAGTAAGTGTTCTCAATAATCTTCCTCCAGATTCTACGGATAGTTTAGAAATTCATTGTGCATCTGGTGATGATGATTTGGGGCACAAAATCCTTAAGGTGGGAGATGATTTCAGATGGGGATTTTGCGCATGGACTTGGACTTTATACTTTTGTCACTTTTGGTGGGGCAATAAAAATCTAATGTTCGATGTATTTAACGATCAACATTATTGCGTTCATGATGGAGTTAATATTGTTCCAAAGGATACTACTGAATGCATATGGCAAGTCAAGTATGATGGTATCTATTTGGGATATTTTGATGGTGATAAAATTAATTCCCAAAAATACCGTGGTTGGTAATAAACAAATCTTTTATTTGTAAAAGGCATATTAAAAGAATAAATAATATATGAACTTTCTAAGTGCCAATATATTATATATGGACTTGTTTTTAATTAGTTTATTTTATAATTGCATTATTAGGTCAAAAGGAAAATAAAACTACTCCATCCATTTCATAATAATTGAATTTTTGAGGCATTTTTCATTTTTCAAATTAACTTAATTGTTCAAACTGCAAGACCATTTTTAAAATATTCTTTCAATTTTACCCTTCATTTGAATTGTCAATGTGATTACTTCAATAAATTTGACAATAATTAATAAGGGTAAAAATGGAAAAGTATTTTTAATTTATGTCTTAATCTTTTTTTCTTAAATGGTGTGAAACACTTCAAAAATTCAATTACTATGGAATGGAGGGAGTATTTATGTAGTTACAACAATCCAATTTATTTATTTAAATATTTAGTATTTGAAAATCACAACTCAATAAATTAAGGTTTGACTACAATAAATTAAGGTTTGACTATAGTATGTAACACCCCAACCTTTCGAAACATCTAAATTGACTCGTATTTTTGTGGTAAGACTATGAGGGTGGGTAATAAATTAAGAATGATATGTTCTGTGATATTTTAAGTGTTCAAGGGTTGTATCTCAAGTTTTGAAGTTAGGTAAGTGGCAAAATAAAAGTTGGCGAAAGTTACCGTAAATTCCTTTTTAAAGATGTGTCTGAAATTTGGCTCAAATGTCTCAGAGATTTTATCCCAATCTATAAAGAGTTATGGTGCCCACGAGCTATGAAATCAAAGGTCTACGAGTCTAGTTTCATACGCATCAACCCGTTCATTCATACGACTTCATAATGGAGAGATATTCGCGTTTTCGCAAGACTGCGTAAGCAGGCAGATGAGGTGGGTCCCCTAAGTCGGTGGAACTTTATATATATATTATCATCTTCGACTTTTCTTCATTTTTCCTTCATTTTTCTTAGTGAATATCCAGAAAACTCACCAAACCCACTTTTAGGATCAGCTAAGTTACAAGTTTTCGTGACTTAAGTCCTTAACAAAAGTTGTTCTATGCGTTGAGCTCGTCAACATGGTATAATTTGTTTTATCGATTTCCTATCCAATCGTACTTTGGTGTGTGGACAGCAGGGGTTTGAGCATATTTTAAAGTTTTGAGGTGTATTACGAAATTAAAATCAAGGTAAGACCCTTCTTCCATCGACTCTATCTTTGATAAGTCGCAAATAGCAATTTGCGACGGAAATACATATCTTTTATCGGATTATCGTGGTATCCTCTATTCACTTGTGTTGATTATGGTCCTGCCTTGTTGTAGTATCGAGGGGGGTTGTGAGGAAATTCGTTAGGCCACGTGAATTCAGCGAAAAAGGTATGTTAAGGTTATTCCCTACTTACGGCATGTTTCCTTAAAGCTTAGGAGCGATGTAATTGGGTTATCCTTGTTATACTTGTAGCCATTATTGTTGATTGTCGGCTACTCGAGTTGATATAATCCTCCCTTGTCGGGATTCTTATTTAGTTAGTAGTGTCCCTATGTTGGACATGACTTAGATGTTATTTGTATAGGTTGCTTATAACTAAATTGCTCGCTTTTAGCGATTGGATTGTTATTGTTGCCCTTAGGACTATTCTGGTTAGCTGCAAGAATGTGATCTATGCCTAGAAGGGCTATGTTCTGCCTACGGGGCTATATGAATGCCTAAGAGGGCTATGAGTTGCCTACGGGGCTATATTGATGCCTACAAGGGCTATGAGTTGCCTACATGGCTATATTGACGCCTAAGAAGACTATGTGCTTCCTACAAGGCAATGTTGTTGCCTAAGAGGGCTATGAGTTGTCTATAAGCTATGTTGATGCCTAAGAGAGCTATATGCTGGCTACGGGGCTATATTAATGCCTAAGAGGGCTATGTGATTGCCTACGGGTCTAGGGGACTACCGATAGGGGTTTATAGACTGATTAGCACTTTTCGGGCTTATGGAGGCCTGGGTAGGTTGTCTTGTGTGTTGTTTGTACCTGCCGAGCTTATGGAGGCTTGGTTAGGTTGTTGTTTTATTATTTTTGATAGGTTATGATTTAGGAACAAGTCGGTACACTTCACTTATCCTTGATCTATTTATCGAATTATTCCTGTATATTAGGACACCTACTCATAGTCTATTACCTTCCATACTATGTACATTATTTTGTACTGACACCCCATTGCTTGGAGGGGTGTTGCATTCATGCATACAGGTCCCGACAGACGACCATAGACCTCCTTAGCAGCAGGATTGACTTTTGTCCAGTTGATTAGCCCCTTTCCCCGGAGCTGCCAGAGTTTGGAGGTTTGTTACATTTTGTTATATATTTTTATAGGTAGTCTGGGGCCCTGTCCTGCCAATCTTTACTAGTCTTAGAGGCTTGCAGACTAGTGTGTGGGGTGTATAGCTACGTTATTGCCATGCTGGCCTAGTTTGTTGGTTTGCTGAAGCTTGTGAGCTGTTTGATATATTGTCTTGATATATACATGTTTTCAGTTTTGGTATAGAGATCATGGTGGCCTCAACGGCCCAATCAGAATTTTTGTGCTAGTTGGTTATTTCTTTATATGAACTCTTGGGAGTAGCTGTTTCGTTTATAGATCTGTTGATAGGGGCCTTGCCGACAGAAGGCTTAGTTTTAAGCCGAGATGTACTTGTTTGTTTTCTTAATTGTGTGTGGCTATCATCCGCTAGTAGCAAATGGTTCAGCAGAGTCGGCTCGGGCCTGAGTTTTGGCATTAGGAGCCAGTTGTGCCCCTTAAGTTTGGGGCGTGATACAATAAGGCCCAATCAAATGGATAAAATTATTTTATATCAAGAGGTTTTTCATTCTTAATGTTCGTATCCAGACTATCTTTGACAAAAGAATGGAAAATTTATGTTATAAAATATAATTTGTTATTTATTTTTTGTTGAAACAACTTATTGGGAAAATGCATGGTAGGAAACATATATTCACAGAAATATTGGAAATTTTTTTTAGTTTTTCTATGTGAAAATACTTAAAAAAAAATTCACACCAAGCCAATCAAAATATCTGTGGAAATAACCATTGAACATTTTTTATTGAAAAAATTATGATCTTTTAGTAGTAAATATTGTGTAATGATAATTTCTAAGAAATATATTATTTATAAAAATAAAATATTTATGATAATCATCACTAATGTCACCATAGTAAATCTCAAATATGAATATCTAAAAGAATAAAAAATTTATTTAAATGGTGTCCATTATTTCTGATCATAGTTTCACGAAAAAAGTTATTGGTGTTAGCTTCTTTTTTTTTATATAAAATTTTTAGGAATCTCATAGTGTAAGGAGCAAATTACATTCTATCTCTGCTCTTTTTCAATTTACAAAAAATCCCCTAAAATTATTGTTTTTTAGAATGGTAGAAAACAATAGAAAATAGGATAGAAAAAGATGTGCAGTAAAGTAATTTTTCCTTTTTTTATATAGGCTTATTCTTTCTAAAATAACAAATGGTTAACAAATACATTCTTTCCTTTTTTATATATAAAAGTTTTAAATTAACTTTTTCGTAAAATTTAAATGTCAAATATCAATAACACCTACTACTTCACTAGTAGCGATAAAATTTTCAAACAAATATTATTACCATAATGACGTTTGACTACAATAACGCTAAAAATAAATTATTACTCACTCCATGCACTTTTAGTTGTCATGGTTTTCTTTTTTAGAGTCAACTGATAAGAACTTTGACTAACATTTTTACAATTTATTTTTTTATCATATGGATATGCAAAAAAATGCAATATATAGTACTTTTCGTATAGTTTTTTAATATCTATTTTTTTTTTTCTAAAATATCGAATTAATGCATCTAATTTAACTTTGAAAATCAGTCACATTGACTTTCGAAAAACATAACATGACAACTAAAAATGAATAGAAAGGATATTATTTTCATTTTTTCTTGCTAACCAAAATTTAAGTGTCAAAAGTAAGAGAAAAACAAGATTAATAAAAGTATTTCCTTAATTATATCATTATATGTCCTATATAATTCCATCAACACATTTGGGAATTTCATATTATTCAAAAGCATTATTCATAATTATTCTCTCAACATGGTTCACTTCTTAGTGAAAATCCTCTTTTTGTTACAATAATTTATCATGATTCATAATATTGAGGGATTTTGTTTGCCCCTTCTTTTTCGAAAGCACGAGGTGCACATTCTCAATTATCTTCCTGTCAGCACTGTTAGATTGAAAATTTATCGTGCATCTGTTGACGATGATTTGGGATATAATTTTGTTGATGTGGGAAAAGATTTTAATTGAGAATTTTATGTGACTGAGCATACATTATTCTTTTGTCATTTCTGATGGGGTGCTTATAATAGTAAAGTATTGGATGTGTATAACGATTTGCATTATTGTGTTCATGATGGAGAAGATTATGTTGAAGATTTTACAAAAAAATGCTTTTATAAAGTGCAGATTGATGGTTTTTATTTGGGTTATTATAGTAAGAATGATGGTCAAATTCTTTACAAAAAATATCGTGATTGGTGAGCATCATTTTAATCTATTTTTCTTGTGAAATTAATTATGTTAATTAATATTTCCAATAATACAAGCATATGGTTTCCCCTTTGTTTGCAAAATTACTTTAATCCCCTCTTGTTATTAAATATCCTCTTTTCATTTATTGGATCCTATTTGCCATTAATCGTTTTTTTAAATTAAAAATGTCCTCCTTTTATCGATGGATCTTTTAAATTAAATAGCTAGGTGACGATAATTTATTGATCCACATGAATATTTGATCCAACATAAAGGATCAGACCCATCCATAAATGAATCTAACTATGTTATTATTAAGAACATATAATATAACAAAACATGATAAGCCATAAATTAAGGTGAGAATGTGAATGAATTAACTATGATTTAGGGTGTGTGTTCGGTATGAATAAAACTATTTTCTGATGTTCGATTGGTCAAATATTTTGAAAATTTTCTTTTCTAAAAAAATAAATTCCTTAAAATGAGGAAAATGAGCTTCTGAAAAAAATTTTAAAAAATAAGTTCTATTAGTGAAATTCTATTTCGGATAATGTCCTTCCCACTTCATCTTCACCCCCCACAGCCCCACCTCCATAGCACTCATCCCCACCATCCCACATTGCAACCATCTCCACGTCCACCTCCCAAATTGTTTACAAATATTATTAGAATAATACTTTTACTTTTATACTGAACACAGAAAAATGAGTAGACAGTTCACTTATTTCTAAAAATTAATTTTAAGAATACAATTTTCCTGTAAAGACATTTTTTTGACATTGCATATGCATGCTTATTAAGAGTATTCACGCACATATATATCTCTACAAAATTTTTGTATTCATGTGAATAACAGGTGCACGTACATCTATGCGTATCTACAATAAATGATAAATACATTATTGAAAAAAAAATAGTTTTATCCATAAAATGAAAATTGGATATATGCAGCCAGAGAAAAAAATATTCATTCATTGACCGATAGCACAATACATTAAAATAAAATATATCTTATCAAGTCGCTAATAAAATACAACTTATTTTTTATAGAACGTACAATCATCTTTGAGCTCCCATTTAGGTCCATCATTGTAAGTAATCTGGTCATACGAATAATAAACCCCATCATTTTTAGGTAACCAATAAATATTTACGGTGTTTGGAGGGTCTCGTTCTGGATCAAATGCTTGCAAACATGCAATATAACGACCCCAATATAGTTTACATAAGTACCCAATATTTTTAGTAATTCCAAAATCATATGTTATTTGGGATTCAATTGTTTGATTCCCTTGTGTTGGTACTTTAATTGTACCAGCAACACAATTAAGTAGAAGAGGAGGTTGACCTTTTGGAAATACATTTTTTGTATGAATTGTTGGTAAACTAATAACAAAAGATGTTTTGTAGAAAAATAAGAGAAAGGAAAAAAGGAAAATAATGTTTGATTTTTCCATATATATTTTTTTGGAATTGTTTAAAGTTGTGTCTACATTTTATAAGTGGAAATCAAAATAACAAGGGAATTTCATTTATTTAATTTCCCCAAAAATGATATCTCAATAAATTAATTTTGATTTTGGTTGATTGGTTTAATTCGGTCAAATATATTTAACTTTCAATTAATTAATAGGGGGTTACAGTCTCTCTAATTATAAATTTTTCAACTTTCAATTAATTGATATGGGGGTTACAGTCTTTCTAATTATAAATTTTATAGAATTTAACCCATTAATATTAAGTGTTACGCCATTCAATTATCGATGTGTTTTGTTAATTTTTTTTTTTTTAATTGTTGCTCCATATTCATAAATAATATAAATACATATTTTAATTAGCTGATATTGAAGCTTAGTTGTACTAAGTCAAATATTGTAAGAATAATAATAAAAAAATTATCAATAATAGTAAAAATCATTTTTCCCTTAATATATACTGTTTACAAATATATAGATGCAGATATTTTTCTCTTTAATATCCACTTCATCGAGGAAGTATCTTTTTGCTATATAATTATCTTCATTTATATACAATAGAAAAAAGTTGTACTACTTAAAGAGTTTTAACTTTTAACTTTTTGTTTGGTAAAAAATATCGAAAATCAAATTAAATCATAAATTTAGTTAAATAGAAGAAAAAAATTGATTAGTGATTTTGTTTGTCTTGATTATGTATAGAAAAAAATTGATTATACATGAGTTAGTTTTGTTTTAACTACTGAAAACAAAAACTCCAGATTAAATCAACCCGATATTATATAAAATTTTAAAATTTTATTTTATACATAAGAAATATTTACTTTAATAAAATTTCTAAATATTTCTTATACTTTTTCATAGCCTTTATCTTTTAACATATTATTTAAAGTTTGAAACTTAGAATTTTGAATTCAACACTAAAAATGAAAATAATGTTGAATATTTGTTCTTAGTTTTTCTTTGGATTAGACAAATAAAATAAATAATCTAATTTTAATTTCTCTTTAATATTTAGTCATGTAATTAATACTTTTTTTGCAACCCCAGGATAACCCACAACCACTACAATCTCTACCGCAGCTTCTGCTGCAGCCTCTGCCCTTCGGGTGAGCACTTTATACGCACTGAGTAAACCTCCCACTGTGTAGTAGCCTGCAAACCACACAAAAATGTAAAAATCGCACTAGGTTTAAATACAAAGTTATGCTAATAAAATTATAAAATAAACAAATAACAAAGTACTAAATTTTTAACCATAAAAAGAGCGATCCACCCCTTTTTTTTTTTGTTAAATGGAAATATTTATTTTATTTAATATTATAGATCATGCAGTATGATGTATACTACACAAAAGCAGTAGGTATCGAGATAAAATGACTAACACTATGTTTGGATCATTGTTACCTATTATATTGTATTGTATCGTTACTATATCTACAATATTTGTTTTGATTGTTACTTAAAATATATTGTATTGTATTGTATTGTTAAATTCCATTGTTATGTAGCAATGAAAACCCTCATTTTATGAAACAACCAATTTGGTGTGTTTCCATTGTTACTTAATTTCTTTTTTCAATTATATCTTTACATAATATTTCATAATACTATTTTACCCTTTACCTTATATTATTTAATTCTAATCAAACCTCCTACCTTAGAATAATTAAGAATATTTTAGTAAATTTATAAATTACAATACAATATGATATAGTCAAACCAAACAATAAAAATATTATTAAACAACAACAAACAATACAGTCTAACCAAACATTGTATCTACCATACAATACAGTACAATAAAGTACAATACAATATAATACATTATAAAACAATGGACAACAATTGCGTAGCTAATCCCTGCAAGAACGTAAAACATCAATTGTATGTTCATTGTTTAGTACGCTTATTACCTCGAGTGAGTTAGTAACTATATCTCAAGTTGTTTGAACTACATATTTTCAACTAAATATACAATAAAGCGGATAGTTCAGCATATAAAGAGGACAATATATTTATTTTTGCACTTTAGCCTTTTACCCATTTCCTTTGAAGTCCGAGTTCTAAAGAGCTTTTTTATTTCTATGTTTCCAAATATTCCAAAGAATAATTTGAATTAGTACCAATGTGGGAATACTATGAAGATCATGGATATTAATGGAAATATTATAAGTATCCCAAATATATTGTTGGTATTATTTTTTATCAAATTCTTCACTACTATTGTTGTTCATATTATTTTTTTAATCAAATTCTTCCCTCTTAAGTGGATAAATTCCATAGCTCTCACAAAAGGCATAGAAACACACAACGGTTCTATGTTCAGAGGGTAAGTTATACACAGATCTTATTTTCATTTTTGTGAGAGTAGATCAATATCGTTTTTGATAGACCTACGACGTAAAAGAAATATTTTCAAAATAAGATTGCCAAAAAAATATATATATGATAATAAATTAACAAGATACAATGTAAAAATAAAATAATAACCAGTAATATATATATTGAGGAATATATATTAATAGTCTACACGACTACTAATAAGGAGAAGAGGTGAGGATAAGAGGGTATATACACTCCTATCTCTCCACATAAAGTTCGAGAACTCGGCTACCTATTAACGTTCTGCCTTACTTTTTACTTCTTAACATTCCCATATGAGGGGTAAAAAAAAAAAGCTAGAATAGTTCAATTCAAGGTCCAACTAAAATCTTTTCTCCAATAAATTTCATCAGTACTATAATAGAAGCCATCTTCTTTCACCAACCAAAAACATTCTCTAGTAGGGTAACATCTTTGAATATCCCTTCTTCTTTGAAAAGCTTGAAAACTCCTTTGGTTATCAAATTTCATGGTACATAAAAATTGTGTATTCTTCCAATAAGTGGATCTCACACTCCAACTAAACTCATCGCGTTCTTGTAGGGCACGACCTCCTAGATCAACGTTATCATTCGAAATGCCCCAAACAACTAATGGCACAGATGAGTTATTTGTGAAGCCATTGATAATGTGAATGTTGTAAATTTTTTCAAAGTAATCATCTGGTTGATTGATTGAGATTAGTGCCATTATATAACAAGAAACGCCTAGCATAATGAAGAATATTATACATCTCCCCATTTTAACTTGATTGTCGTACTTGTTTACAAAGGGACAATTGGTTATATATATATATAGTGAGGAATATTATACATTATGATAAATTTGATTAGTGATTCTTTGACCACTTTTGAAACCAAAAAAAGAAGTTTAATTAATAAATATACATGGTAAGTGAGTTTTTGAAGATAAGATTTAGTTACTATATATTATTAATCAGATTTAATTTATTTCCAAATAAGAACATGTTTGATGTTGCATGAAGTCGCATGTTCAATTGATGAGTTGAATATTTATTTGGTTGGTAATCTTGATCTTCATTTGTTATTTTACTAAATTCTTATTACTCTCCTAATCCAATTTATGTGATACCACTGGAATTTTGAGAGTTAATTAAATTTTTTAAATAAAACTTTTTATATATATTCTTTAAAATATTTAAATTGTTACTTTTGTTAATTTAAAGTACTTTTAAATAGCTTTCAAATATATAAAAAAATATTTCATAAAACTTAAAGCTTCTATGTCCTAATTCATCATCCAAATTTCAAAATTTAAATTTCAAAATAAATTGAGACAAAGATAATATATGTAAGTTCTCGATTAAGAGTAAGGTTAATATCGAAGGGTTTTTTAGCCGGAAAGGTTAACGTCGAGAGCATTGGCAAAAGTAAAAGACAATATTGTACTAATCTCATTGTATAATATTAAACCCCTTTCCATGTAAAAATAAGTTAATTTTTAAGGGGCTGAACAAGTTAGAAGTTTCATTGGGCTTCTTTCAAGAAAAAGGGCATAATTCGACATATTTCACTTTGTATATACTATTATATATAAAATTTTCTATCATAAATTAATGGAAGTACAGTTAGATACAAGTATTTTTACTATTAGATATACTAAGATAGGGAGAGGCTAGCGAGATGGGGAGGGAGGTGAGCAAGATTCGTTATGTATCCAGATACACACTAGATACATGTATATGTTTGTATCTATTGTGATTTACATGTATCTAGGATACCAAATACATAAGAGTGGCGAGTGAGATGGGTGAGAAGCGAGGAAGGCAAGCCAAATTTGTTATGTATCTCAGATACATGTGAATCCACTTGGATATAATGTATCTAGAACAAATCACACCTAATTTTGATCGCATGTATCTCGAGATACGTGTATCTGAATGTATCTTAATGTATCTGGATGCACAAAAGTCTAATAAGGTACACAATTTGACAAACTAGAGTGTATCTAAGTAATTAGCTCCTAAACTAGTGATATTTATTTAAATTTCCCTTCTTTTAATAAAATTTAAGTCGATTTTTTATAGATTATCTGTGTATTTAATATGATTTTTTTTCTTGTTTAGTGAATCAAATTGTGTTGAAAAACATTTTATTTGAGGACATACGTTTTTTAAAAAAAAAAAAATCAAGAAAATATCTTATCATATGATAAGAAGAAAAATAAATTATATAAATAATTTTCCACATTGAGTACTATTTTTCCATCCCCTCATTAAACCATATGATTTCTTGGGCTAACACGATGGGTTATACAATGAGTCATATCTCAACTCGTCTAATTGTACTATATTTTAATTTTTTTATTTACACTATGATATTTCAAGTTTTCTACACCACAAGATAAATAAAATAAATTTGGTTCTTTATAACTATTTGATATTCGATATAGTCACTATTACTACTAATCCAATTTTTCAGATAAGCACTTCCTATAAAAAACAAATTGACGACAGTAATCACATGAACTCAAATCTCTTCTAAAATCAACAACACAAAATCACCAATATTGTCACCACATGTGACATACAATTGAATTCATGTAATAGAAAAAAAATCGCATTCATTCTTTAGCCGAAAAAAATAGGACGATACATTTAAATGAAATATATCTAATTCCCAGCTGGCCAACAATCCTTCTGTTATATTTATAGCGAATAATACAACTTAATTTTTAGAGAACACACAATCTCCCTTGGATACCCATTTAGGACCATCAATGAAAGTAATATGGTCATACGAATAATAAAGCCCATCGTTTTTAGGTAGCCAATCAATACTCATCACGTTTAAAGGGTCTCGTTTTGGATCAAATGCACAAAAACATGAAATAAAAGGACCATGGTGTAGTTTACATAAATAGGCAACATTTTTAGTAATTTCAAAGTAATACATTACTTCAGATTCAATTGTTTGATTCCCTTGTGCTGGTACTTTAATTGTACCAGCCACACAACTAAGTTCAAGAACATATGAAGTTGTTGGAAATATATTTTTTATGTGAATTATTGGTAAACTAACAATAAAGGATGTTTTGTAGAAAAATAAGAGAAATGAGAAAAGGAAAATAATATTGAGAGAGTGTGATTTTTCCATTTTTTTTTAATTGTTTAAGGTTATGTCTTCATTTGCTAGATTTTATAAGTGGAAATCTTAATGAGAATGAGATTAAAATAAATTGTTTTAAGAAAAAGAGGTGTCAATACTATCTGTAATTTAATCTCCATTAATACCACAAAAATAAAATTGTTAATGTAGTAAGCAAAGCATTAAAAAAAAACTAATTCTGAATTTGAGACTTAATTAACAACGTTGTACAACATTATTTTAAGTATGGCTCCCCATATTCCAGTAAATCACCTAATTCCTAATTCCTGTAAATTAAGTAATTCTCGCAAATTGGCTTAAATGTTTAAAAATCATTCTAAAAATAGTGAGACTATAAATACTGCTCCCCTAACTCCCTACCAAGGGTTTCATAAAGGTTTCACAAAAAATTAATCTCGAAATCATATCATCAAAATATTTATCAGCTAACTCACACGTAAAATTGAGAAAATCGGGTAATTCCATTAAAATTTCCCTAAATGCTAGAAAAATCACTCTTAAAAAAGTGAGATTGTACGTACTAATCCGCCAACTCTCTTCGGAGGATTCCGTAAAGGTTTCGCGAAAAATCTTATTGAAGCCATATTACCAAAAATTCAAGGGCTAACATACGAAAAATTGAGAAAATCATATAATTCTTGTAAATTTGGCCACCAAATGACCTAAAATCACTCTAAAAATGGTGAGTTTGTACGTATTGTACACCCAACTTCCTACGGAGGGTTTTGTTAAGATTTCACAAAAAAATCATCCGAAAGCCATATGACCAAAATATTCATGGACTAACACACCAAAAAAACTGAAAAACTATTGCCTAATTCCCTTTGAATTGGCTCCTTTTTTTTTTTTAAATGAATTTGTAGTCCAGTGGACCTTTTATTTATTCATAACCCCAAATACAAAAAATAATAGACAAAAAGAAACCTGCCCTATACTTTGTCGGTCCAAGAACTGCAGCTTATATCTCTACTGAGTTTGCAGCTGAGGTAAGCATCAATTAACCTTCTCTCCATTGTTACGCCCCTTTCGCATTTGTAATTGTTGATGTCAAATCTGCTTCCATGAAGATCTCTTGAGCCAGGCGTACTCATGTCGGCGATTGCAGCTCTCAGATCAAGAACACTGGTGCTCCTAAATTTCCAAAAATCACTCTAAAAATGGTGAGAATGTTCGTACTGCTCCCCTAACTTCCCAAGGAGAGTTACGTAAAGGATTCGCAAAAGAATTATCAAGAAGCTATATCACCAAAATATTCATGCGCCAACACACGCGAAAAAACTTAGAAAATAGCCTAATTCGTATAAATTGGCCCCTAAATGTCCAAAATTAAATCTTATAATGGTAAGACTTTACATATTGTTCCCCATTTCCCTATGGAGGGTTCCTTAAAGGTTTTGCAAAAAAAAAAAAAAAAAAAAAAAAATAAAATAAAATAGAAAGCCATATCATCAAAATATTTATGGGCTAACACTCGCAAAAAAATAAGAAAACCACAAAATTCCTGTATAATGGCCCCTAAATGCCCAAAAATCAATCTAAAAATGGTGAGATTGTACTCCAACTCCCTACAAAGGTTTCCGTAAAGGTTCCACAAAAAAATTGTTTGGAAATCTATCTCACCAAAATATTCATAGGTTAACACACAAAAAATTGAGAAAATCACCTAATTCCTGCAAATTGGTCCGTAATGCCCATAAATCAATCTTAAATGATGAGGCTTCACGTACAGCTCCCCCATCTCTCTATGAAGGGTTTCTTAAATGTTTTGCAAAAAAATCATTCGAAAGTCATTTCACCAAAATATTCATGGGCTAACACACTTAAAAATTTGAGAAAATCACCTATTTCTTGTAAAATGGCTCCTAACTACCAAAAATATTTGTAGAAAATGGTGCTGCTTCATAAACTGCTCCCCAACTCCCTGGGCTAGTATACACGAAATGTCCAAAATATGTGCAATAAATTGTGAGACTTCACGTACTACTTCCCCAACTCTATACTAAGGGTTCCCTAAAGGTTCTGCAAAAAAAATCGTCCAAAAACCATATTACAAAAATATTTATGGGCTAATATAATACACATGAAAAATTGAAAAAAAAAATATCTAATTCTTGTAAAATGACTATTAAATGCCCAAAATATGTGCAAAAAATGGCAAGACTTCAAGTATTGCTTCCCCAACTCCCTAAAGGGTTTGTTAGAAGCTAAATGCCCAAAATATATGCAAAAAATGATGATGCTACATGTACTGCACCACTAACTCCCTACGAAGGGTTTGATAAAGATTATACCTAAAATATGTACAAAAATGGTGAGGCTTTACATACTGCTTCTCCAATTCCCTACAAAGGGTTCCATACAGGTTTTGCAAAAAAAAAAAATCGTTTGTAAGCCATATCACCAAAATATTCATTGGCTAACACACACAAAAGATTGAGAAAATCGTCTCATTCATGTAAAATGAATCATAAATATCCAAAATATGTAAAAAAAAAAATGATAAAACTTCACGTACTGCTTCCCCAAAATCTCAAAGTCTCGAATTAAAGGTGTCAAAAAATAGAAAAAAAACTCATACAAAACGAGACTATAGTATGAGCCTATAATATAGTCTAAATTCATTATTAATGGAAGTGAATCAACAAATACATATTTGAGGAGGGACATAAATAACAAGGTATTATAACATTCATCTATAAAAATAAAAAATATATCTAAAATTCCTCAAATTAAGGGTAACAACACAATTGAATTCATGTAACATACAAAAGATAGGACAATACATTTTAATAAAATACATCTTCCCACCTCACCAAAATACAACTTAGTTTTAATAGAAAGTACAATCATCTTTGAGTTCCCATTTCGATCCATCGTTGTAAGTAATCTGATCATACGAGTAAAAGAGCCCATCATTTTTACATAACCAATAAATACTTATCATATTCGGAGGGTCTCGTTGTGGATCAAATGCTTGAAAACATGAAATTAAAGGACCATGGTGTAGTTTACACAAGTAGGCAACATTTGTAGTAATATCAAAATTATAGGTTATTTCAGATTCAATTGTGCCATTTCCTGTTTCTGGTACTTTAATTGTACCAACCACACAATTAATTTCAAGAGCTGGCGAAGCTTTTGGAAACACATTTTTTATTTGAATTGTTGGTAAACTAACAATAAAAGATGTTTTGTAGAAAAATAAGAAAAAAGACAAAAGGAGAACAATATTGAGAGACTTTGATCTTTCCATTTTTTATTTTTTTTGGGGAATAGTTTAAGGTTGTGTTGTGTCTTCATTTGCTACATTTTATAAGTGGAAATCTTAAATGAGAATAATATTTCCATTATTTTTTTTCCAAAAAAAAAAAAATCTCAATTATTTAATTTTCTTGGTAGGGAGTTAAATTTTTCTCCAGAAATAGTTGATGACATCCCCTTTTTAGGTACTTCTTCTGTTTTTTTTTAATTGTCATAATTTTCCTTTTTAAGTCAAACGATTGATAAGAATTGAACTAACAATTTAGGATGTATTTTTTCATTATATTGAATGCAAAAAATTGTAATTTATAGTACTTTTCGTATAGTTTTTGAATATTTAAAGTTTTAGTTTAAAAATATCAAATTAATATAATTTAATTTATCTTTTAAAGTTAGTCAAATTGACTTTCGAAAAGTGTAACATGACAAGTAAAAATAAATGGAGAAAGTACCTTTTTTCTTTATCTTATAATTAAATATTTCAATACTTATTATTGTTGGGTTGTAAGGTGTGAACGAGAATTGTGAAAATTTGATTCAATAGATATTAAGTGTAGGAATAAAATATTTGATATAATGATCATTGATTTTTTTTTATTTTACCAAATTGATAATATTGATGGTAATATACAATTATTTATAAATTCAGTTATGTCATTAACTAGTCATATAATCAATAATTGGTGATAAAAAATTATTTATAAAATTTTATAGAAATCTCTACAAAATTTATTTGTATTGAAATACCTAGTCAAATTGAACCATTGACATCCCTATGATTGGCGATATAATAAATAAAGTATCGATAAAAGATGCATTCTCATGAATCAACAAGGGATTACCTTAAAGAGTTATAAGGTATTGTCCAAGATCTATTGCATAATCTAAAGAATGGTTATTAGCTAAAACATCATCTGACGAAAAATTATATTATATAAAAAATAAATATTATACTACATACTATACATTCTCTTATTATATAAGAGATAGTTCGTGTTGAAGCAGGTACGCCTCCATCGACGTACCTGCTTCAGTGTGTTTTGGAGAAAAAATTCCACAACCCATAGGGTTATAACTAATAGTAGGTGGTCGATTGATCATATAGCTAGTAAATTGCGGATATCTAAAAGAGATACTAGGACGATGACGAATCAAAACTAGACTACGTTTGTTGTTACCATTATAAACTAAAGTCTCCTCAACTTCAATCTTCTTCACCATTCCTCTAACATGATCTAGCTCGCCTTCTAACCTCCTCCTAACATTTCTAATCTCACCTATTGACTTTGACTCATTTAAACTTATCGTAACCACCTCCCCACCACTATACTACAACTACCATTTTCCCTCAATTCTACACAGCCTTCAGGCACATCTCTCGATGAGGAATTAGCAATCGAATGATTCTGATCATTTTGATGTGCTACCTTTACCAGTAGCTCTGCATCTAAGATTTATGAAACCTTGGTGACATTGGCAGCGGCAATGGTCGTAAAAACGTCTTTCTTCAAGGTTTTACGGTTTCTCCCAGTGTAAATTTTCCCACAAAAACATGTATCTTCTAAATCCATTCAAAATGTAACCTGGAAAAAAAAAACTCAATTTGAGAACTTAGGGTTTCCAAAAAAAATTGAAAATAGTTTCAGCGAAGCCGATTGGAAAATTGAAAACTTACAAAAAAAGGAAGAAGAGAAGAAACGGAAGTGATTCATATTTTTGTAAGTTTTCAATTTTTCAATATGCTTCGCTGAAACTATTTTCAAATTTTTTTTGGAAACCCTAAGTTCCCAAGTTGGGTCTTCTTTTTTCGGGTTACATTTCGGATGGATTCAAAAGATGCATGTTTCTCCAGGAATGTTTACACCCGGAAAAATTATAAAACCCTGAAGAAAGACATTTCTTTGGCCATCGCCACTGCCAATATCACCAAGATTTCAGAAACCCTAGATGCAAAGCTACCGATTATGGTAGTACTTCAAACTTATCAGAATCATTTGATTGCTAATTCCACCACGGGAGATGTGCCGAATGTGGTGTAGAATTGAGGGAAGTTGGTAATTGTAGTGGTAAGAAGATGGTTACGATAAGTTTAAATGAGTCGAAGTCAACAGGTGAGATTAGAAATGTTAAGAGGAGGTTAGAGGGTGAGCTAGATCATGTTAGGTGAATAGTGAAGAAGAATGAAATTAGGAGACTTCAATTTTCAATGGTAACAACAAACGTAGTCTAGTTTTGATCCTCATCGTCCTAGTATCTCTTGTAGATATCCACAATTTACTAGCTATATGGTCATTCAGCCACCATTACAGCTACCATTTTCCTTCAATTCTACACCGCCTTCGAGCACATCACCTGAGGCGGAATTAGTAATCAAATGATTCTGATCAGTTAGAGGTACCACCTTTACCGGTTTATCAGCATCTAGGATTTCTAAAATCTTGGTGACATTTGCAGCAGCGACGGCAATAGAAACGTCTTTCTTCAGCGTTTTACGCTTTCCCGGGGTGTAAACTTTCCCGGAGAAAAGTGTATCTTCTGAATCCATCCAAAATGTAACATGAAAAAAATAAAAACCCAATTTGGGAACTTAGGGTTTCCAAAAAAAATTGAAAACAATTTCAGCGAAGTTGCTTGAAAAATTGAAAACTTACAAAAAAAGGAAGAAGAGAAGAAATGAAAGTGATACACGTTTTTGTTAGTTTTCGATTTTTCAATCTGCTTCACTAAAACTATTTTCAATTATTTTTTTGGAAATCCAAGGTTCCCAAATTGGATTTTTATTTCTTTCAAGGTTACAATTCAAATGGATTTAAAAGATACACATTTCTCCGCGAAAATTTACACCCGGAGAAATTGTAAAACCATGAAGATAGATATTTCTACGGCCATCGTCGCGTCCAATGTCACCAAGGTTTCAGAAACCCTAGATGCAGAGCTACCAGTAAAGGTAGTACCTTAAACTGATCAAAATCGTTTAATTACTAATTCCACCTCGGGAGATGTGGCCAAAGGTAGAGTAAAATTAAGGGAAGCCGGTAGTTGTAGTGGTGTGGAGGTGCTTACGATAAGTTTAAATAAGTCGAAGCCAATAGTTAAGATTAAAAATATTAAGAGGAGGCTAGAGGGTGAGCTAGATCATGTTAGGTGAATAGTGAAAAAGATTAAAGTTAAGGAGACTTCAACTTACAATGGTAACAACAAACGTAGTCTAGTTTTGATTCCTCATCATCCTAGTATCTCTTGTAGATATCCACAATTTACAGTTATATTATTAATCTACCACCTACTCTTAATTACAACCCCGCGGATTGTGAATTTTTTTTTTTGAAACACGCTGAAGAAGGTATGTAAATGGAGGGGTACCTGCTTCAGTGCAAACTCTGTCTTATATAATAAGAGAATGTATAGTATGTAGTATTCTACTAGCCCATGTATTTATGAAATCTGATCCAGCTAACAGTACTTGGTCTTACTTTTGCTCTTTTACAGGTTTAAATATGAAGGGACTTCAATTAAGGGAAGTTTTAATGTTGTGGTGGGGGACAATTGTTGGGAAGAATTTGAGACCTTTCTTTAGAGCTTTACCCAGCTTTGTAAACTGGGAATTATGGAGAAAGAGAAACAGGATGAAACATGAAGGGAAGAAGACATCAGTTGCACGATTTATTCACAATGTCACTTGGAACGTGTATATGTTGGTAAGACCAAGGAAACCCCATATGCCATGTCCTACTAAATGGTCTTATATGTTGATCGAGTGGACAAGATACAGATCTAAATTGAAGATAAAGAGAGTATTATGGAAATTCCCACCAAATGGGTGGGTGAAATATAATACATATGGAGCCTCTAAGGGAAATTTGGGTCGTAGTTCCTATGCCTTTTGTTTGAGGAATAATAAGGGTGATGTTGAATATGCAGAATGAGAACGCATAGAAGATACTACACACAGTCGCAGAAGATAAAGCTATACTAGAGGCATGCAAGCATTGTAAATAGTCACTACACAAGCAAGTTATTATTCAAAGTGACTCAATGCTAATGTACAAAGTGCTAGAAGGGAAATGGGATTGTAGAAATAGTGTCAGAAATTCAAGCATGTTTACAAGAGAAGCAATTCATTTCAAACACATTTTAAGAGAAGGAAATAAGTTTGCAGATCATTTTGTAAACATATATATTGACAAAGGGAACTGCACATTTACAAGTTTTAATAACATGGAGACTGAGGGATGGAGAATCATCAACAACGATAAACTACTATGTCTGTACCTAAGAATTTAACCTTTAAGGGGATAAGGGGCAAGAAAAGGATACGACATAGAATTTTTCATAAACAACATCAGAAGGCAACAAAAACAAGGAAATGTTATTTAGCCTATGTTATTTCAGCCAGCAAAAAGGACTCCGCAAAATGGGGAATCTGGACTCAGGAATGAAACTGTTAAACCTGAAGAAAGCCAACAACACTCTTAAAGGGCGGTGGAGTAGAGTTATCCTTGCACTTTGTCACATGACCACCTGCAGGGAGATAATGAGTAGCTATCAAAGGAAAATGAAAAGAAAGAAATGAAGCGAGATGACCTACCAAATGAAGAGGCTTTCCTCCTTTAGACAAGATGCGACAACAAAAACAACGAGCACAACCCATGGAACCTAAAAGCACAAATAGTAAAGAACAATGAAGTTAGAAGGAAGAAAGGAAAATGAGCTCAGATAACAAGATACTTACTCTTGTTAGCTGATTTATTAGCAACCAAGAAACACATCAACATCACATTGATGATCCATAGCAAGGGGAACCGGAGAGCTGGATTAGTCCAAGGAGGCGACATCATAGGTGACGAAATGGAAAGCAACAGAAAAGAAGGAGAAAGTTGCGAGAGGACAAAGAGAAGTGACGAGGACCCATTTAAGAAACCCTACTATGGAATATATATATATATATATATATATATACACACACACGTCTGTGTCCAGATTGGGTTGGGCCTTGGTGTTATTCGTTGTAAGTTGTTTTGATATTTTCTTTTTTCAATATTGGGCTAGTGAGGGTTGGGCTTTGCCCATGGAAATGTAAGGTGGTGCAATTCTTTTGCAAAGTCATGAATAAAAGGTCAAAAATTGCCAAAAAAAAATAATTTCTCCATTACTAAGAAAATCTGAAAAACATAGATGGATTTATAGTCTGTTTGACCAAGTTTTTAAATGGTCAAAAGTATTTATTTATTTAAAAGGATGCTTATTTTTATAAAATAAGGTGTTTGACCAAATTATTCGAGAGAAAAATAAGTATTTTTGAAAAGCATTAGTAGAAACTTATTTTCAAAAGCTAAAGAAGTAGTTTTAACCCCAAAAATTCTTTTTTTTTAATTAGCACTCTTGAGTAAAACAATCAGATAGGCTTCTTAAAAATTTGATCAAATACTAATTTTACTCAAAACGCTTTTTAAATTGATAAGTCAAATACAATCTATTTTTCATCAAATTCTCTAATCACATCACTTACATTTATATTTCATGAAAAATATAAACAAACTTAATAAGTAAGATCTAAATATTTCAGGTAATAGGACTTGAAACAATGTCCTAATTACTCAACCTCCAAAACAAGATAACATCTCATTTTTCAATCCATCAATACATGAAATGATATATAAATATAAGACCAATCAAAATGCAATTCACAATGATCATCAAGCATAAAACAAACTCCATCATCTTGTACACTCAATTGACATATATTGCTTTGACATTACCAACATCTCTCATCAAATCAAACAACTTGAATTTTCCTTGTTTGTTTCCATTTGGAATATGCATTGCAATATCACACACAATTGTGTTATCTCCTTTGGAGAAAATTGCAATTTTAATATTGTAAACATCGTTAAATCTCATTGAGTGAGATCCAACATTTTTTCCTCCAGAAATGCAATTTGTATCCAATAAATGTGGAGTTGTATTAGTAAGACTGACTTGAAAATTATCTGTTGAACTCAATGATAATATTGCAATAAATAAAAGGCTAGGTATGAACATATGAGAAATTGGAAAAGACATGATGTATTTTTTTCTCTTTAATGATTCTATATTTATTTTTTTGAGTTAATGGAGACTCTATTTATAATTAAAAGAAATAATCAATTTCTGAATATAGTTAGAATATAATGACTGTTAATATTAAATGATTTATTCTTTAATTTTAGTTGTCAAATATTTAATATCCAAATTTAGAAAATTTCAATAAATGTGACAATGTAAAACTTTTAACTATGTGTCAACAAATATATTTATTTATTTATTTGCACGGATGGACTTATATTTTCATCGACATGCAAATAGTGTTCTAAATTATTAGTCATTACAATAGTTATTTTCCTTATTATGCAAATAGTGCTTAAATTATATTTCTTCCTTTTTTTCTAAAGAGAATTTATATTATCTTTATTAGTTTGCATTTTAATACGAAATATTTAAGACCGTTTATTTTCAACTGAGTGTATTAAATTTTTCTTTATTTAAAAATTAATAAATATAATGGTTTTTTAAAATACTAAATTAATCAAATGTACATCAATAAAATATTGTAAGAAAATTAAGTATAATGATTGTTGGTGGTGAATGGTGATAATTAGTATGATGATCAATAGTGATAGCTAAATTTGTAAAAATTACCTCATAAAACTTGCTCTTGGATAGCTACTTGGTCAAATTAAATGACCCGTTCATTTATTGGCTCAAACAATTATTACATAACACAAACTTGTATGCCCTTAACAACTTGACTTCATGTATATCAAAATAAAACTTATAATATTTCAATTGGAATTAATTAATAATTAACTCCAATTGAATTGCAAAATACAATGATCTCCTGATCTTAAACATAATCCATCTTCTTGTACATTCCAATGGCAAGTATGTGTATACAAATCACAAGATTTACCATCTCTATCATAATCAAAAAGCATAAAATTTTGTGTTCTGTCCCCCAAAATAATGTCACAAAATAAATTATTAAATCCTATAACAACAATTGGAACTTCAGTTGAGTGTACTTCATTTGGAGCTAATGGATGATCACCAAGATCACTTCCTCTTAAATAGCAATGTGTATCCACTAATTTTGGAGTTGCATTAACAATATTAATGTTATAAATAGACAAGATTATTGAATTCAGATAAGATCATGAGTAGAAGATATTAAGTAGGAAAAAAAGGACCAAGAGATGACATAATTTGGAAGTCATGATGGTATTATGTTTTTGTGTGTGTGAGAGAGAGGGAGTGTGTATAATTTATAATTGTATTTTGTGTGATTTAAGATTCAATGCATGTAATCTGGTTTTTCTTTTCTAATTTCTTGAGTAAATCACCGTGGACGTAAAATAGTAGAGTAATTATTTTTCCAAATTAGGCACATATTTGTATCACAATTCATGGTCAATTTAAACTTTTTCTAAATATAATAAATAATATACATAAATCCATTTTAAGATATTTAGTTAAGTTGAGTGGTCAAAGAAAATCAAATTGACTTTCCTATTCATTACATCAAAAATGATTTTTATCGATAACTAATTAATAATTATTGTTTAATTATCGTTAAATATTTTTTTTGAGAGGCAATTACTAATAACAAATTACATGTTAGCATTCCTTATAAATTATCTAATGAAATTACCTAATACTGATAAAAGCTTCAACACTCTTCGTTAATGTGCATATTTATTACCGCTAAAAATCTCATTTATTCTTAACAGTTAGCATTCTTGGTTTTCCCCATCATATGTTCTTTTTGTAAATATAAAAGATGTGAAGTCGGAAGGTCAGTTTTGAATATATTTGTAAAATTATCATTTTACCTTCGGCCATAGCGACTAGTGACGAGAGAAGTTGCTTAGGGACCTACGGAGCGAGTGACCAAAGCAGAGTCAATTCATAGTAAATCAAAAGAGGGAATTCAATGTCAATCGCCATCTCCTTGGCACACATAATAGTTATCACCTCTACCACGTCCTCCTTAACGTCCCTTGTTATCTCGTGCGGAATTCTTCCTCTGTTGAGGCTTCTGCTGGTCATCTTTACCAGCTTTTGAAACTGAAACTCAGCTGCCTATCTGATCCTTGGTCTAATTGGGCCTTTCTCTATAGCTCGAATCAAATAGCTGGGCTAGCCCTTCCCCTCTTTCACATATACCAAATATAAAAATAATATTTGTATGTTATAGTTATAGTTTGCATAATTGCGCTCCATATCAAATTTTATGTTTGTTATGGAGCTTTTGATTTGTATAATTCGCTAGGTACATCCAATTTTATACAAATTGTCCAGTTTTGTATAAATTCATTTATATATTGTAATTTGCATAATAAGATTTATATTTGTATAATTATAAGTGTATAGGACGAAAATAAATGTATTTGTATTTGTATATATAATTTTATCTCGCTTTATACAAACACAAATGCATTTTATACATTTGTATACTGAATGGGTATTGTATATCGAAAATGGTTGATTGTATACCGAACTAGATGGCAAAAAATGGGATGTTTGCTGCGAATTACAAATAAAATAAACTATGGCTATAGCATTTAATTTGAATTAATAATTTGCTATTTTATACAATTTTTCCAATAAGTTATGCATCATAAGTTGTATGGTATTTATATGACTTAATTTGTTTAACATAAGTTTAGAGAATTTTTATCTTGCTTGACATAAGTTCCGTAGGAATAAATTACGAAGTACGACATAACTTTTATATATATATATATATATATATAAATGATAATGATTATATTAAACTTTAGACGAAATTGCAAAAGTCGTTTGCACAACACCACAAAATTATATTTTAGTGATTATTATGAATGTGCATACCTTCATATAATATAAAAATAAAACTTATAAAAAAAAAAAGTGATACACCGTTTTGTGTTATTAAATTACACACAAATATTTGGGGGTTATAGACAAAGAAAGCATAAGAGTTGGGATTGAAAAAATATGATTTTAGTAGGCAAATATTTATATCAATTCATAATCAATTGTTAAATCATAAATGACCACTCAGAAAATTAACTCAAAAATATTTATATCAATTCATGACAATTTGGACTTTAATTTGTCTATATTGTGTTGAGTTGGGTGCACAAAGAAAATTAAAGTAATTTCGGTACATATTATAAGTCATCGTTTTAATTCACTCTCATAGAGAAAATGAGTGCACTACAAGATTGAACAAATTATCGACTTGTTTTTTTCCCTCATAACAAACACATAATCATAGGAATATATCTAGATAGAATCAATTAGGAAGTCCCTTCGTCGAAAAAAAATATTTTATGTGTACATATATTATACGTTGAGTCCCCTTACACAACTCACAAACTTAGCTCAATGATAAACGAAGGGACACGTTGAATTCTTGCTAATTAACCATATTATCTTTGATTAAATAGTTCTTTTATATATATATATATATATATATATATATATATATATATATATATATATATATACGTGTTACACAATTTAGTCTAAAAAAAGTTACTTCTAAATTTTTTGAGTTTAAATTTTGAATATCCATTATCTGTCAAACATTATTTGTGACCCTTATGATAATACTCTCTATTTATCAAAGTCATGATAAGTCTTCAATGGAGAAGTCACTTCCGATACACCCTCGACTCAAATAAATCATTTCAAACAATGACTTAAGAAAGAGATACATTAGTAAAAAAAAAAAAAAAAAACTAATGAAATAAAGTAAACATATAAAATATAATCAACTTGATTTCATATATATTGAAAAAAAATACTCTTACAATTCAATAATGAAATATATTAATCAATTTCTTAATTAGTTCCACTTGAAGAACAAATTACATTTGGTTCCAACAAGAGAACACAATCCTCCATCTTGTATTTCCCAATAACAATTTCTATCACCATCACAAGTATTTATATCTCTATCATAGTTAAAAATTTCAAAATTTCCATGTTTTTTAGTACCTATTAATGCAATGTCACAAAAGACATGATTGTCACCTTTGACAACTATAGGAACATCGATAATATTATATAAATCTCTTGGATTTATTGGATGATCACCAAGACCTTGTCCTCTCAACGTGCATTTTACCTGTGCTTTTGATGAAGCAACATTAACAATTGCTACGTGGTAGTCAAACAAGATTAATGAATTAACAAAAGTTGATGAGAAAAAACTAAAAAGTATAAAACAAAGTATAAAGACTTGAGACATTGAGGAAGTTTTTTTTTTCTTTTTAGTGTGTGTGAATGTTTTTTTGGGGTGTGTCTGTGTTGATGTTACTCCAATTTATAGAAAAAATGTAAGTATAATTAATTTTAATTTATAAAAGTGAAAGTCTATGTAAAATTTAAAAATATTCGTATCAGTTTATGAATGTATTTTCTGTATTAGTGTCTTAAAATAATGATATTATTTTTTAAAATTCAATATTATTCCTTTCAATATTAAACACATACCTAATTAAAATAAATCAAATATAAAGAAAAAATAATATAATTATACCATTTATAGAAGCTCAATACGTAATATACCTCAATTATGAAATTTCATACCAATCTCAGATTTAATTACATTGTATATTTTATTGAATTAATATTGATTCTAACCCATGTTTAAAGTCAACTAATTATATGAGATCTTATACATTAAATGAAGACTTAATTATAGTACTCAGGAAAAAAAAAATCTTCAAAATATATCAATTCCTTTTTAGAACCCAATTCCTTTTGAGAGCCCAACACCTTTCATTCTTAATTTCTAGGCCCATATTTTCACGTGTAGTTCATTTAACGAAAAATTTTCAAAACAGCAATATTTAAGCATTTAATAGGACCCCTTGTCAACACTTTCAATATTTATTTAAAATGTCAATATTTTAATTTGCTATAAGGTTGACTTTTGTATTTATTTAATTTCAAAGAATACAAATCTTTAACAACGGAATGGAGAAAATCATGGGAGAAAATATTTCAAATAGGTAAAAATCACTTAAATCTCTAATCAGTTACAATTGAAAAAATACGAAGCGCCATCTCTCTCTTGTTCTTTCAAATGCCTTTCACCATTGTTCTGCATATTTCCAATATCCATTTTCGAATAACTCCATTGAAATTGAATTTAAGTTTTCATTGATTTGCCCCCAGTTTTTGTTGGATAACAAAATTTTGAATTAATCGATTTTTATTCAAACTCCATTATCGATTTTCGATTCTCCATTGATAATCCTCATTCTTCGTAGAAGTCATGGATCAGTTCTAAAAAAAAAAGTTCATCATCCTTCTTTCCTAAAAAAACAAAATTGCATAAAGATCAAAATTATGTGCATCATCGTTAAAACTCAATATTTCATCTGTTCATCATCATTTTTCCTGGAAAATTCAAAATTGTTGATAGATCTGGGAAGCAATTTTGAAATACAAAATTGAAGCAATTCATCATAGGTGTTCCTACAAACAAAAAATTGTGGATCAATCAAAAAAGCTGATTGAAATATACTATCGAAAAATCACATTTGTTCTGCAAGATATAATCGATCTAGTATTATCTCAAAGAATTCATCAAAATTAGTGGTGATGCAGCATGAGAGTAGATTTTTGAAATTTTATTCAAATACAAATTTATTGTTGTGATATTGTATATTGAATAATCGGAATACAAATTAGTTTGGATACAATTTTGATGATTTGATCCCTATTCTATATTGAATTATTATGATTTTATATATTGAATGATTGGAGTATAAATTTGATTGGAATACAAATTTGTTCAACAATTATAGACAACAACTTTTAGAATACAATTTTTGAAATATAAATCAGGTTAGAATACAACTTTTTCTTAAATCAAAAGTTACAAATAAAAGTGAATAATGAATTTGATCAACGGTTAGGAAACAACTTTTTGAATACAATTTTTGAAATACAACTTTTAAAATGCAAAATCAGTTTAGAATATATTTTTTTTGTTTAATCAAAAGCTAAAAATAAAATTACACGAGTACAAATAATTGATATACAACATACAAAATACATTTATTTTGAATAAAAATATAATTGATAATTGAATTTGAACATAGCATACAAAATGATTGATTTGAATGTACATGGATACAATATGCTTAAATAAAAATAATATTGCTGAAACTATAATTAAAATATAAAAAATACAACAGATACTAATATGAATACAAGTTAAGTAATAAAATATATAATTTTAGTCGTCTATAATTTCATTTAAATAAATACAATATTCTGAAAATATAATTGACATATGAAAAATATAACTGACAATACTGAACACAAATTAAGTATGAAATTAAATAAATTAAATATTAACTGAAATTGGAGAAATGTAAACACCAAATACAAAACCTACCCTAAATAGTAACGAGGTTTACTAAAAAATCAGACTCAAAAGGAAATTTACTAAATAAACGATTTTGAAGTTGAATAAATTGGAACACAAAATACATAAACGGCCAAAAAAAAATACAAATCAAAACCAAAAAAATTCTGATATTAACCCAATAAATACAAATTCAAAGGAAGTTATCATATTAAATAAGAATATGATGCAAATATTTGTTTGATTTTTTTCCATTTTGAAAAAAAAAAAAAAGAGAAAGATTCTGGAAGCAGAGAGAAGGGGAATAAAAATACGGAGTAATGAATAGAGAGAGAAAGTGATGTTGATAAGGAGTGACAATATGATGTATTTTAGGAGGATAATTATAAATATAAAATTTGCTATAAAAACAATATATGAGAGAGAACATGTGATTAATGTGAGATAAATTAGGAACTAAACAATATATAATTATTTTTAAAGTGTAGATGTTTTTAATAATTATATTAGGAATTTTGACTAGTTAGCTAATTTTCCCTCTATTTAATTGCTCGACATAAGTTTAGAAAACTATTGTCTAGCCCAGCATAAGTTACATAGGAAATAAGTTATGCATCATAAGTTGTGTAGTATTTATATGAACTTAATTCGTTTAACATAAGTTTAGCGAATTTTTGTCTTGCTCGACATAAGTTCTGTAGGAATTAAGTTATGCAGTACGACATAACTTGTGAATTGTGAAACTGAACTTTTGTCTCGTTCAGCATAAGTTTTGTAAGAACCAAATTATGTAGTACACCATAACTTGTTATGCCTTATAAACTTATGTCAAGTGAAATGTCGTATGAATTCATATATACCATATGGATCAACACTCTCAAGGGGCGGAGGCTAGGGGATTCATCGGAATCCTCTTTGTTAGAAAATTACACGATAAATTATATGACACATATACATACGACTTTAACAACTTGACTATTTCATATATAATTGATTCAATCAATCAAAGTTAATTGCTCCAATTTAAGAACAAATTACATTTTCCTCCAACAGCCAAACACAATCCACCATCTTGTACTTCCCAATGACAAGTGTTGTTATCATCACAACTATTTTTATCTCTATCAAAGTTGAAAAGCTCAAAATTACCATGTTTAAGTTGTTTAACTATCAATTTAACGTCACAAAAGACGCGATTATCGCCTTTAACAACTATAGGGATATCAACTTCATAAAAATCATTTGGATTAAAAGGATGAACACCAAGATCTTGTCCTCTCAAAATGCAATGGACCTCATTTGTTTCTGAAGCTTTATTTTCTATTGAAATTTTATAGTCAAACAAGATAACTGAATTAACACAAGTTGAGGAAAAACTAAGTAGAAAACAAAGGATAAAGACTTGACACAATGGGGAAGTCATTTTATTGCTTTTTTTTTTTTTGTGTGTGTGTGTGTGTTTTGGTTTTATTTTTGTGTTGATTTGGTTCCAATTTATAGTAGTTGTGCATTGACTAAAAATTGGAGTTAATAATTAATTATACAAAAATAAATTAAATAAATTGTTCAAACAAAAAGAGTAAACAACACTTATTGCTACGAGCCAAAAATTAAAAAGAATATCTTTTGTATCTATCTATTGATGTGATAGTACTTTAATTACTTTCTTTATTAGTTTGTCCTAAGAATATGAATTTTTTTATATTTAAAAATAATTTGATTTTAACCTTAGTAAGATTATTTATAAATATACAAATATAATTTATAGTTTATTTCAGAAACAACAAAATCTCATTAATTGAGGGCATAATTATGTGTCTTCTTTTTTAAGTTTTCAAAATTACCATTCATGTCAGATGTTGGTCGTCAATATGTCTAGATTCATGTATTTTAGATACATGAGGTCAAAATGGGTGTAATTTTTTTTTCATATACACCATATCCAAAGAGATTCACACGTATCTGAAATATATTTGGTATCCCAAATACATGTTTCTTGTATGATTTATATGGGATCCGGTTCCTCTCCATTTCCCTCATCTCCATTTTCCCCAAGTTCTAGTCTTGATTAATGACATATGGCATAGATTAGATTTAATGGCTAAGATTTAATTAATTAAAATATATTCCTAACCATGGTTTAGATATACATATATTATTATGTCAATTAAAAATAGTCCTATTATTTCTCCCCTTTCTCCTTATTCCCTCCAAATCCGATTGTTTCTCTCTTTTCGATTTTCTTTACATTTAGATATCGATGGTTTGATAAAAAAATATTTTTTGGGCTGATGCTAAAATGATAAGGGATTTTCAGATTTATGAAAAAGTTGTACCGTTTGACACAACATATAAAACAAATAAGGAGTATTGTCCATTGGCATTGCTTGTTGGATTAAATAATCATAGGGAGATTGTTGTATTTGGTGACGAGTCGGATCCATTTATATGTTTTATATGTATCTGGGATACACCGACTCTCTCGCTCGTGTCTCTCCTATTTCGCTCGCCTCTATCCTATGTAAGTGTTTCTGATAGTAAAAATACATATCTCATATATCTAAGAGCCCAATTTCTTCCATTTTTTTTTATATAGTGTAAATCCATTTTAAGGACACCTAATGTAATTTCTGATAGCGTTAAAGAAATGTTGTGCAAATATTTTTCCTCCTCCTTTTCTATTTTCTTCATATGTGCAAAAGACTCATCGCTTAATTTTTAAACTTTACGATGAAAAAATCTTGGAAAAATATTTCGATGTAAGGGTAAGGTTTGAAGAAAACTAATATTTTATGATAAATTTATTCAATGGAGTATTGAAACAATCCTAAAATATCTTTGAATTGGCTAAATAGTCGGGGTATGTTTAATAAATAATTGGTGACGGTTCAAGTGGAATCTCACACATTTTAGTTCAGACATAAAATTCAAATAATTAACCAAAATATTTTAGGTATGTTTTTTATTCATTCACTCGATCATCAAAGAAAGATCACTAAAGAATATGGTGGATGAATGAATAAGATCCTTCTGTCCTTAATCAAACTCGAGATCTGAATTATAAGAATAAAGCATTTTTTATAAGTGAGTGTTTCCCCATAAACTAGGCTTTACATGATGCGAATTTGTATTAGTCGAGTCAGTAAATTTCAGATTTCAAGAAAGAATATTCTAAACATATACTAAAACAATCAAAGCAAATCTTGCCATTTTCTTGATAATTTCAATAGAACACAAGACATAATTTAAACACTAATTAATAAAAAAACTCAAGCCAATAATGGCAATGTTTTGACCTAGCACAACTAGTACAATTATACACAACACTACAACCACTTTGATCATCCCAAAGACAAAGCCTATCAGCATTTACATACCAAGTACAAGTTTTACCTCTACATGTATATTCAGTCCTATTATCAGTATACATAAGAAATATTCCCCAAAATGAAGCTAATTCCAAAGCACACCATGTTGTACTTTTGTTTCTTAACAAATCTTGATGTAAATTAGGGTTTAATGTATTTGATGAATAAAATGGCACTTGTTGCTTCCCTAAATCATGTCCATTTGACATACATCTTACATTCAAACAGTACCATGATTGTGAATTCTAAGTTCTGTGGTTTTTTGTGCAATTGAAAATGGAGGAAAAAATAGTAAAATAAGATGGAATAATATGGAGTGAGTGAAAAGGGAAGAGAACATGGTGTTTTTTACTTTTTGATTAAAAAAAAATGATTTGGTGTGTAATGTATGGAGTAATTAGTTTATAAGTGAATTGATTGTGTGAAAGGAAAAAAATAATAATCTGATTATTAAGGGAGTAAATATTTTTTTTCATTTTAGCATAATCTCACAAGAGATTCTGTTTTAATTTGGTGATTTGAGAAGGATTTTTGGTAATTAATTGTTTAGTTTAAGGAGGTGGGTCAATTAAAATTTTATGTGCAAATATTATCATGTATTTATTGACTTGATATGAATGACTGAGTTTACAATATATCTACCTTCACTGAATCCAAAAGCAAACACTGAAGAATTTTTTATATGCACTATCCCAAATTAATTTTCATATTTCTATTTATTTATTAGAAGTTAATTTGATTTATTCTTAAAGTTGAATTAAATTAAATTAATTTAATATTTTATAATTTAAATATTCAAAAACTATATTATAAATATTTTGTAAGTTTTCGGGTAGGAAATACATGAAACGTAAAGGGATTTAGGGAAGCCGAAATCAAAATCAAAAGGAAAGAGAGATGCATGAATTTTAATTATAAAATATCATTACTTAAAAAAATTAATTACCAAAAAATATGTCACAATTCATTACTTAAAAAAAGAGATTACCAAAGACATAAAGACGTGAACAACAACAAATTCAGTAATCGGTTCGGTTTTGAAGTATATCGGTTCGACTTATTGATTATCCATTTGTATATATGTTAAATCATTAAGAACCATTGAGATACTAACTTATCGGTTATCTGTTACTGATCGTTATCGTTTCGGTTATCAGTTTAACATTAAGATTTGACACCAAAAATAAATGATTGAAAATCACTTAACAACATGGTGACAAACTAAATAAACCATGCACATGAGTTGATCGATTGCATCTTGCTCAAAAACAACACTAATAATAATCAAAAGTTTGAGAATGTTAGAAATAAAAATAAGAAACTAAATCCTAAGTCAAGGACTTTATATACCGAATGGTATAAATATAATTTATTAATCTTTATCAGTTAACCCTTTAAGAAAAAACCTCAAATCATTTTGACCGGCAATTTCCACATGAAATCTTCAAATTTTTGAAATGAAATTTATATATTTGTAAACTATATAAAAAGTACTATAAGTCACAATAATTGATAATTCAAAATGTTTAAAAGATCTATAAAAAACTTACGGTCAAAGATAGATTTATTTAAATCTCGAAATCCAAAAATACCATATAAAATGAGACAGAAAAAGTACAAAAGAAGGAGGATAAAACCATAAATTGACTCCTATATATTCGCAAGCCAATACAACAAACTACATAGAATAAAACGATAATTTGATACGTTGAGTTTTCGTTATACACTCAGAGTCTAGCAAATCACAACATCTTTAAAATACCATTAAAATTTCAAAACATCATAAAAATTAAATAACTTTATCCCATGTAATTTAATTAACATAGTACCATGCCCAATTATAGTGCACAGCACATTGATAAACACTAAAAAGACAAATTCCATCTTGTTTAACATACCAATGACAAACTTGATCACCACAATTAGATTGATCCCTATTATAATCAAATATCTTAAATAATCCAGGCCTTTTCCCTAACCACATTGGACACCAAACATTTTTTGTGTTTTTACCAATAATAGTAACATTAAATTTGTAAATCTCCATTGACTTTATTGTTTGTTTTCCTAACGATGTATCGTCCATAAAACATTCCGCGTTTAAAATATCTGGTGTTTGATTTGCAACATGAATCTCATAATCATCAGCTACTAAAAGAGAAATGAAAATGGAGCAAATTGTTAGAAGAAAATAAAAGACAAATTGATGTGTAAGAAAAGCCATCAGTTTTGTTTATCAAATGGGGAATGAATTAACGTTATTGATGTATGATGATAATATATAGGATATGACTCATAAATTCATGTACAAATTATGGGAAAATGTAATAAACTTTTTAAATGTTTTTTCCTCTCTAGTCAATGAAAAAATAATGAGGAGAGATATTCAATAATAGTTAAATTCGAGTAATTTGAAACTTAATCACAGAATTAAATAACTAAATATCTGACTCTTTTTGTCTACTTTTAATTGTCATATTACGTTTTTCGAAAGTTAATTTGACTAATTTTCAAAGTGAAATTAGATTACATTAATTTGACTAAACAAAAAATTTAGATATTCGTAAACTATATGAAAACTACTACAAATTGTAATTTTTTGCATATCAATATGATGAAAAAATACATCGTAAAATATTAGTCAAAGTTATTATAGTTTGACTCTAGAAAAAGGAAACCATGACAATTAAAAGTAGACGTGAGGGAATATTAATTTAAATTAATATAATAATATATATTATTTAATTATCATTAAGTGATAATTACGTTTAAGTGTAGTACATATCGTATATTTATTGTATTAATTTAAGCTATTGATTAACGAATTTAATACTGCATGGCTTTCTTATTTTCACTTGATTCTTCTTGTTGCATTAATTTGTGATTTATGAAGCTAAGAAAAAATTAGAGAAAAGACACAAAGTGACACCTAAAGTTGTCCCGAATTTTCAAAAAGACATTTTAACTATTGAGGAGTCCTATTACCCTCTAAACAATTCCGAACATATATTATTACATCATTTTTCGATCAATTCAAGATTTTAAATGGCAAGTGTTATCACACATTAATTATAGTGAGATATGTGTTAAAATATAATTTGTTTTTCATTTTAAGTTTTTCTTTATTTCTATCTCTTACTTTTTGACTTGTTTTAATTTCATTTTAAATTTTACTTCATCTTTCACTCCTACTTTCAAGCTAGCACTCCCTCCATTTTCTTTCTTTCTTTCTTCTTCTTCACCTCCCACCCTCACCTCACCCCATCCCCACGTCAAGTTGAGCCCCTCCATTTTCTTTCTTTTTTCTTCTTCTTCTTCTTGGGTCAAATTTATTTCTTTCCAAAATTACACTTTTTAAAGACTTTGTTGAGTTATTGATAACAAAACTAATTATTTTTTAAGAAAAATCAAAATTTTGGAGATATCATCAATTAATTTATCTCATTTTCATATAACTTCAAAACCAGAAATGATATCAGAATTCTCCGAAAATTCAAAAAGTTTAATTGAAATTTGGATTAAAAAAAAACTAGATAATACCTATTAATCATCTTGAAATCTAATGGGTTTATCAAATTGTTCGAAATGTAATAAAATATTTAGATATAATTTTAAAATTGAAGAGAGTTAAACTAATAGTAGTAAAAAAGGGAGGTGGAGTTGTGGTAAAACGTGACATTGAAAGTGAGAAGCTACAATGAAAATGACAATGAATTTTTGATAAAGAAGAAAGAAAGAAAAAGAAGAATATAAGGAGAAAAAGTTAAAATAATAAAAAAAACAAGAAACTATATTTTACAGCAAAATACTTGTAAAAATAAAACTATATTAGTTTTTTTAGTTTGTTCACGCTCTTTACGAGAGTGCATACACTCTTCGTGTCAGGTGGACAAAAAATAATATAATAATATCAGTTTAGGATTGTTTAGGGGGTAATACGACGCTTGCATAGTTTAGGCGTCTTTTTAAAAAATTCAAAATAACTTTAGGTGTCACTTTATGTATTTTCTCAAAAAATTAATGAAAAGTTGTAATGACCCAGAAGGTCATTTTTGGAAATTTTGAATATTCATTTAACTAGAGTGAACTAATTGATGGTTAATTATTAAATAACTAATTTCCTTCAGGTAATTGTTTTCATTGAAATTTCCTTTCATTTATGTTAGTTGTCAGTTAGTAATGATGACAACCTATTAGTAATGTCCATTATTAGCAGAGATGAGTTAGCAAGTAAGGATCTGACAGTGTTGATGAAATTATCAAATTAAAGTTATAAGATTAGATTGAATTGAGAATAGTTGTTGCTTTATGTGGGTTCTTTGAATAATAGTATGTAATGTGTGATTGCTGTAATGGTTAATTAGTATGTTAAATAATGTTCGATGAGGAAATAGGTTGTAGCATAGTTGTCGTTGGAGTTGTGGAATTAATTAAAGATTTTTGTCAGGGATTATAGTGTTTGTAAATTGGAAAAGAAAAATATAGGATGCTAAGTGATTATTCTTCATGTGATGCTGGCCAATGATTGCCATTATGAATACAATGTGATAAATTAATGGTGAAGTCTAGATTTTTGTAAAGTTTTCAATAGTTAAGGATGTTGATTACGCCTCTAAATTTGGTCACCACTATAAGATTCAAATTTGGTATATTAGTATATGTAATTAATTATTAGGGGTATTATATTATATAAATATTATTAGATTTATAATATTGGAGAGCTTAAAACTTAATCCTAGATTTGAAATTTGAAAATATGAGAATTTACATGTTAACTTGATTATATAATGGGGATGAGTTTTTGGGTCTAGGTTAGACCTATAGTAACATGTGTATTGTTAGTTTTGAAATCTTATTGTGGTTAATTATTTGACTAGATTGCTTTGAGTTGGAAGTTCAACGAAAAGGGAAGGCTCCCGGAGTGATTGTTTGATTATTTGAGGTAAGTGGATTTCTAAACCCTTGTTAAATGTATGGAATTCGTGTATTTTTTTTGTAATATGTGTTTGGGTAATGAGACTTGGTGATGGGTTGATTTGTCCACATTGATTAATTCTAATGATAAAAAAGGGGTAATAAAAGGCAATGTAATTAAGTGTTTATGTGTGATGTGTTGAGAATGGCTTGAAAGGCTTGTTGAATCATTGTTGATGTTGTATCATGATTGTGTTGTTGTGAATTGTGCAATGTTATGAAAATGGTCATCTCCTCATTATTTTTGTGAACGTGTAATTTGCATTGTTATGAGACATGGTTGTGACAAATGTTATGTGAATTGAGAAAGAATAAGAAATTAAAGAGGATGTACCATTTTGAGGGACGTATCACGGCCGTGACAAATACTATATTTCGAGGGACATATCGCACACAGCGATGGTTACTATTATCGAGGGTCGTATCGCGCACCGCGATGGATGCATGGACAGATATGTCCCCTATGGGTCCCGGACTGAGAGATAACAAGTGTGTATCGTTAGGTCAGACATGCATCACTATACTTGACATTGCATTTCATCGCATTGCACATTTTAATCATTGATGAACTTGATCTTGTGTGTTGTTGATATTGTGAGTGTTTTTTTTGTGGAAGTTGTGATTGATGAATGATTAGTTTGTTGTTGACGATATGTAATTGTTAGAGTGTTGTTGCTGAGCTGTATGCTATGTGAATTGTGAACTGTTAGGTTGAGCTAGTTTTATGTACATTGTAGTTGTGAAGGTTGTGATTGATGAATATTAAGCTTGTTGTTGAGAATATGTGATTGTTAGAATGTTGCTGTTGAGATATGTGCTTGTAAATTCTGGACTGTTAGGTTGGGCTGGTTTTGTGCAGGTTGTAGTTATGGAGGCTTGGTTGGGGTGTAAGGCGTACCCGTATTCTATCCCCTTAGCTTGTGTTTAGAGGTTTCTTGCTGAGTACCGTGTGGTTTGGTACCACCCCTTGCTACTATATTTTTTTTGTAGGTTACTATTCCGGACCTTTGTGATATATTCTCTTCTTTTCCGAGGCTTCTTGGAGATTTGTGAGTTAGTTGTTTGTCAACTCAGCAGACCTTCTTACTCATGTTTATGATCTTGTTCTACTCTAGAAACAATGTTATATGAGACTTGTATTTTTTCTTTTGATTCAATTGTAATACTTTAGATACTTGTACACGTGACAACCAGATTTTGGGGGTATTTTTGAGTTTATTATAAAAATTTCCGCATTTTATTGTAATGATTGAGTTTTAGACTGAGTTGTTTTAGTGAGTTAAGACGAGTGTCATCACGTCCATTTTTGGATTGTGACAAAAGAATGTGAAATATGAATATCAAAATGCCCATACTAACAAAGAATTATATTGTTCGTGGCTAAAATAAGCAGCAATAACGAATATCTTTTTAATTTCTTAACTGATGTTCAATTAAAATAATTAATATGAATTTGGACAATATAAAGTCATTAAAAAGGGATATACTTCTTATGCCAGAATAATTTTTATGTCTACGACTCAAATTCAATTTTTATTGATATCTAAAAAAATAAGATACATTAAAGAGGTAGATATATCATATATATGGAATTGACTAATCAGTTCTCATAAACGAAATTAATTACAATCCGCAATAACGAATATCTTTTTAATTTCTTATACGATGTTCGATTAAAATAATTAATATGAATTTGGACAATATAAAGTCATTAAAAAGGGATATACTTCTTATGCCAGAATATTTTTTATGTCTACGACTCAATTTTTATTGATATCTAAAAAAATAAAGATACATTAAAGAGGTAGATATATCATATATATGGAATTGACTATTCAGTTCATAAACGAAATTAATTACAATCCTTTTTGGCTTTCAAAGAATTGTTCTTTTCTAATTAAAAAAATGGTGAAAATAGTTACCACAATTTTTTTAGGAATAATTTTATAGATCTTTCTCCAAATTTAACTTGATAATATTAATATCCACCTAGTTTTATTAGTATTACTTTTGAAAGAAATCCCTTTACAATAAAAGAAATATATGCATAATACCTGGGCCCACACTCAATATAAAAAAAATATTTATTTTTACCGAAGTTTCATGAATGTTTCATGACTCGTGCAAGTTTAGGCAGATATATGATCTATTCATTTTATTAACTCTGTTCATTTTGACTCGCCAACAAATTCAGTCCATCTATCAATATTTAAATGATTTGATCAAATATGTAGTCATAATAAACAGAAAAAAAAAAAGTGACAATTAAATAAATTATTATATTTTTAAAAAAAATGAAACAATGAGACAAAAATTTGATAATTCAAACGAGTCGATTATGACTCATTATTTAACTCATACCGAAACATAAAATCACCATTTAAAGGACAAAGCACAATCTAATATACCAACAGCAGTTAAACAAATTTTATCATTTCTAATAAACCAATCACAATAATTGTCATCACAAAATATTTGATCTCTCTTATAATCAAATATTTTAAAATTTCCTGATTTATCCTTTGTAGACATTGAACACCAAAGAATATTTTCTTTATCTTCATATATTGGAACACTAATTTTGTAAACATCCCCCATTGGATTAATTATCTCTTTCTTAAGAGAAATTCCATTTAATTTGCATTGAATTGTTACAACATTTGGTGTTGTATTTGTAATTCTAGGAATAAAAATTTCAGCTATAGAAGGAGAAAAATTAATGGAGAAAATTAGTGTAGTGAGGAGAAAGTAGAAGGTAAATTGATGGATAATTAGGGAAGCCATTAAAAAAATGTGTTATTTTCTCCTGAATGGTACCTTTTTGTAAGTCATTTTAGTCAAAAGGACATTAATTATGAGTTAATTAAGGATAAAATCAAACACTCATATCTTCTATATAATTGAAATTCTACCGTTACACATTATCCTATTGATGTTAAAATATTCAAAACCTTTTTTTATATATTAGGGAAATCCTACACAAATAAAAATTTGACTAAGTATATATAAGATAATTTTGAAGTGAAAGAATAAATTTAAACCTAAAATAAAAAAGAGAAGTTTTTTTATAATGAAATGTTATAATTAAATAAAATTATAAATATGCATTTCAAGTACAAGAAAGTTATTACTATTAGTTGGTCTTTATCTTATTAAATAATGTGGCAAAGTGTTGGCCAATCAAGAATTTGCATGTCAGAAGATGAGAATAACGAAAATGGGGAAGTTGAGATGGGTGTGGATATTAGGAGAAATAGAATCAGGAATGAAACCATTCGAGAAATGACTTTCGCGATGAACAAGATCAAAGATGAGAGGTAACTGAGATTTGAGCATGTGAAGAGAAGATACACATATATGCTCCAATGAGGCGGTGTGAGAAGTTGGCTATAGCAGTTATAAGGAGGTCTAGGTAGAGGTAGGCAGAAAAAGTATTAGGGAGAGGTGATTAGACAGGATATGACACAACTATAACTTAACGAGGATATATATAACCCTAGACAGAAAGATATAAAAGTCAAGAATTCGAATTAAATGTACCATTAAAAGCGCAATCGATTGCACTAAGCTCTCGCTATATACAAAATTCAGAGGAGTTATATAACACTTGTGTGAAAGTTTAAAATCATTATAGAAACAACTTAAATTAACAACATAACCATTATAAAACTAGTTACATAAACACCACTTAATTAGGAACCTAAATCACTACCAATTATAGTGAAAAAGACATTTTCCATTATTTTTATCATAAAGACAAAGTCCATCATCTTGAATAAACCAATAGCAAAGTTTATATATTTCACCACAAAGGGGTTTATCTCTCTTATAATCAAACATATTAAAAGTTCCTGCTTTATTATCTGTTTGTATTGCACACAAAAGAATATTTGGTGCATTAGGATAAATAGGAATATTAAGTGAGTACATATAAAATACACCATTTATTACTCTTTTTCCATAATCCTTGCTCTCATTTAATATGCAATGGATTGTTACAGGTTCTTTCATAAGGGTGTGCATTTGAACAGTATAGTATTCATAATTAGCAAAGGAAGGAGAAAAACTCATAGAGAAAATTAGTGTAGTGAAGAGAAAGTAAAAGGTAAAGTGAGGGGTAATTTGGGAAGCCATTAAATTATTACTATTTTTTATGTGTTATTTTCTCATCTTTGGTCCTTTTTATAATTGTTTTTCCCATATTGGGATGGGATGGTTGGTAGTTGGTTTAGATGTGTGGTAAATTATATTGTGCTAGGCAGTAGTAGTTGGTAGATATTCATAATATTGTGTTTAGTAGCTGATTAAGATGTAAATTATTTATGTGTAAAAATGACATGATGTCTTGTTTGCAATTTAGAAATTCGAGTAATTAAAATATGTGTAAGTTATGAAGGAATTTATTTTATATAGAAGGTGAAATAACATTAATACAGAAATAATTAATTCACTAACAAAGGATGTGGTGGAGACTGGAGTGCATGTAATTATTTCTTCATCCTTAACCAGAAGTCTTAGGTTCGAGTTCTCTAGGATACAGAATCATCTTTGTTAGGGAGAGTTTTATCCTTCAATGTGAAATTTTCTAATGTGAATATCAAATATTAGGTAAAAAATCAAATAAAAAAATATTAATTCAGCCCAGCTAACTCCCATTTAGTTATTCAATTCATTTTGAATAGCTCAATAGTCAAGGGGGTTAATTCTAGGGTTCAATATCAGCTAGAACCATATCTTATTATTTTTATATAAGTTTTGAATTTAAAAGGCTAAATATGATTCTAGCAGGTATCGATCCACATTCGGTAGGCGGATGCTTTAGCTTGTATCAGCAGCCCAAGTTCACTTCTATGCTCTTCATGAATGCAATGTAAATTATATTCTACTTCTCAAGATATATATAAATACATACACATATTTTTTTTCCAAAATTAACAAATACACGTGCACCCTGTTAGGGTTTTGCCCTGATTTTTTTTTTATTTGAAGTTTTTTTTTTCCTAAAAGAAAAGACAAAAATTACCATAAATGTTTTTACATTTCATAACAGGAAAATATATTTTTCTCTCATATTTGGTTTATTCTTTTCTTGGAGGAAAAATTTGGAGATCTATAAATTGAAGATCCCTATTCTCATAGCCTAACACAATAGAATCCACAATGTAGTCGTTTAGAGACTTTTGCTTATGGTGAGATTTTCTCTCTGCAGTTTTTATGCTTTTTATTAGTTTTTGATTATGTAAGTCAATTGTGTTAGGGTTTTGCTTTGATTTTCTTACCATAATTTAAGAATTAATTTTTCTTAAAGAAAAGACAAAACATTACCATAAATGTTTTTACTTTTTCTCAAAGGAAAATATAATATTCTTTCATATTTGGTTTATTCTTTCCTTCTAGGAAAAGAGTTTTAGATTAGCTAGAGTCCTTTTCTAATAAGAAAAGGTTTTAGGACTCTATAAATATAGGTTTGTTTCTTCTAACAAAAGAACAATAGAATCCACAATGTAGTCGTTTAAGAGTCTTGTTTATGGGGAGATTTTCTCTCTACAGTTTTTATGTTTTTATTAGTTTTTAATTATGTAGATCAATTGGTCATATCATATAATAATAATATTATTTCTTTTAGTATAGTTTTATGTGTCGTCTAATTTATCAACCATATGATTTGCAAATTATAAGCTTCCGTATGACGCCTTAATCACCTTCATAACCCAACAAATTGATCCTATCATATAATAATATTATGTCTTTTAGTATAGTTTTATTTGTCATCTAATTTATCAACCATATGATTTGCAATTGTAAACTTCCGCATGACACCCTAATCACCCTTCATAACCAAACAAGTAGAATCAGAGCACATGATCCAACGATCACATGGTTCAATGATCCAATGGAACGAGGTTGAAGGTAGGTTCAATGCGGTTTCAAATTAATTTGCAATAAATTTGATGATAATGAAGATTTTTGTCTAGCTACATGTGGAGAAGAGATTAAAATCATATTTTCAACATTCCTGTTGTTGCTTTTTTTGAAAATAAAAATAAAATATTTTAAAATCATTTTTAACCCATATATTTTAAACTTTATTTTTAACCATGGCAAGCAAGAATGATGAAGACTATGTGAAGAACGAAGATTAGTTTTGTCAAGAAAATCCAGCCAAAAGGGGAGATTTGTTAGGGTTTTGCCCTGATTTTTTTTTTTCTTATTTGAAATTTATTTTTTCCTAAAAGAAAAGACAAAACATTACCATAAATGTTTTTACTTTTCATGACCGGAAAATATATTTTTCTTTCATATTTAGTTTATTCTTTACTTGGAGGAAAAGTTTGGAGATCTATAAATTGAAGATCCCTATTCTCATAACATAACACAATAGAATCCACAATGTAGTCGTTTAGAGACTTTTGCTTATAGGGAGATTTTCTCTGTGCAATTTTTATGTTTTTTATTAGTTTTTAATTATGTTGGTCCATGATCCTATCATAAAATAATATTATGTTTTTTATTATAGTTTTATTTGTCATCTAATTTATCAACCATATGATTTGCAATTGTAAACTTCCGCATGACACCCTAATCACCCGTCATAACCCAACACACTCCACCTATACTTGTGGATCCGCCTCCGTAAACAAGAAAGACCAGCTACTTATTTTTCTTTTCCATTATTAGTGAAGGCATACTTGTGAGTTGTGATCGCGGAAGTAGTAATTAATTTTTTGGCAAGACCTTAGATACAAAAATCTAAAAAATTTATATTAAATAAGAAGATTGAAGAGATTTTATCGATATCTTCACGTATTAAAATAAAGGGAATTTTACATCGTATAACAAACATATGTTATGTATTTTATATAATTGTACTTAAAAGAAATTATATTTATAACAATACTTTTTTTAGCCTCTCTTTCCTAATCCCATTCACATCTCTCTCCTCTCTTTCTCTCCCTCTCCCTCCTTCTCCCCCCTCTCTCTCTCTCCCTCTACGTCCTTCTCTCCCCTCTCTCTCTCCCTCTATCGTCCTTCTCTCCCCTCTCTCTCTTCCTCTATCGTCCTTCTCTCCTCTCTCGCTCCCTCTACAATATCGTCCATCTCTCTTTATCGCATCTCCTTCCCTCTCTTCCCCTCTATCGTCCTTCTCTCTTTATCGCATCTCCTTCCTTCTCATCTCCCCTCTCTCACTATTTGTATTTTATATTTTCTACCTTTCTTTCTATGTTATATTGTTGTATATTTTCGTGCTCTCTTTCTATTTATTCCTTTTTATCACAAATGATATGGTTGGTAAAAGAGTAAATAAATACACGTGATATCACGGAGAATGAATTTAAGCTAAATTAGAACAAGTGGATACAATTTTCTGTATTTATATTTTTGTATCTTTATATACATCCGGAATATATTTATTAATACAACATGTATAAGCCTATCAGTCGGACCGTGACCCACTTAGGAATGGATAGGAGTCGGATCGGTACTGCTTATTCCATTATTCAACATAAAATATATAGATTCTCTCATAATTTATATAGGTATTTGTTATGTGGCTTTCTAAATTGCAAATTAAATACTGTATTAATTTTACATGTGCATAATTTATCTTTCGAATCAACTACCAATCATGATATTATTTATGCATATTTTAATACTTGCATAATTCACCTCCAATTTCTCTAATTATAAAGAGCTTTTTTTTTTTTTTTTTAAGTATTCTCTACAACCTGCACTTGTGTTTTTTCATAAATTATTGATCAAACACTTTAACTTTCTAAAAACAAGCTTTTAAAAAACAAAAACAAATAGACATCCTAGAAGCTTGATTATCAAACAAGCTATATAAGTAATGTTATGTATATATAGAAGGGAAAAACAAAGAGCAACATCAAGAAAAGAGCATATGTATAAGCATAATACTTATTAATTAGCACAAAAAAACAAGTCGATTGCACTAAGCTTTCACTATACGACAGATTCCAATCTAGAAACATCTTCTTTCTTTCTATTTAACTACATAATCAACATCATACTCTTGTTACATAAACACACTTAGAAACCTAAATTAATACCAATCATAGTGAACAAGACATCCATTATTATTTTTATAAAGACAAAGTCCATCGTCCCTAATAATCCAATAACAAAGTTTATTTTCAGCACAAAGATACTCATCTCTCTTATAATCAAATACATCAAATGTTCCTGATTTTTTATCTGCCCACAAATCACACAAAATATAAGTTTGTTCATTAGCATAATTAACATAAATTGTATAAATAAATATTAAAGCACCTATGATCCTTTTTTTAAGATCTATTTTCCCATTCAACATGCAATGGACTGTTACAGGTTGTGTCATTTTGTTGTGCAATTGAACAGTGTAGTTTTCATAAGCTTTGGAAGAAGAAAAATTAATGGAGAAAATTAGTGTAGTGAAGAGAAAGTAAAAGGCAAAATGAGGTGTAATTAGGGAAGCCATTAAATTATTTTTTATGTGTTATGTTTTCATCTATGGTCCTTTTTATAATGTCACTTTAGTGAAAAGAAAATATTTGTCACATTTAAAAAATCCAAAGGAATATTCTAATCGAATATGCCTTGACCATTTTAGTAAACAAGACTAATGGCATATTTTTGTTTCTACTATTAATGAGGGTAAAGTAGTAATCAATTTCTTGAATTGATTTTAGATATACAAGAATATAGTTTTTATTTGCAAATAAATTTTTATTTAAAAAAAAATAAAATTAACGAGCTTTAATGGTTATAATGGCCTTTCAACTTTTATAAATAGACCAACAAAAGGTTGGTTTTAATAGCTTTTAAAAAAATTGTATTTATTGGTAACTTTTGAAATCTCAAATTAAAAAAAAAAATCATTATGGTAGCAAGCAATTCGATAGGTAATTAATTGTTCTATAGAATAATGGCATGCGCCCTGCAAAGAGAGCCAATAGGAAGCTTGGAACAATAAAAGGTGATGATTATGTAATCCGCCAAAAATAAGAGGTATTATTGGATAATATTTTTCAAATATCTCAAAAAATTACAATTTGCGTATATATACACAATATGTAAATGACGCTTAAATTTAATACTATTAAAATAGTTTTGATTTAGCATATAAAGTTTTAACACCACCATCACATTAGATTCAAGTTGTAATTACGCATGTACTCAAGTTGCTAGGCTTACCAGCCAACCAACTAGTGCTTGAATTATCGAAGGCTATCATGAGATGGATAAGATTCATTTATCTTTAATTAGAGTTCTCATATTCAAGTTCAGAAATTGGAAAAACTTCTTAAAATGTGCTTCAACCTTAAATCAGCTTTACCCATCATAAATATATACTAATTGGGATATCAATACAAATACTAAACACCGAATTAAAAAAAAAAACTAGTACTTGGACCAACAAAAAAACTTATGTTTCAGTTTTAATTAGAGTTTTCAAATTCAAGCGCAGATATTAAAAAAAATTCTGGTAAGAAGTGTTTTCTTCCTAAATGGACTTTTCTGTATTGCATATCTGAGTTTATTGAGATACCAATACAGATAGTGAACGCCAACTTGTGCTTGGACCAACAAGAAAACTAGTAGGCCCCATTGATAAAACCTCACAAAGCCCAAATTTCTATAAATGTTGGTCACGCTATGTTTATATTTAAAAAAGTTAGGCAAATTAAAGTGCTAGGATCTCATTCATGAGGTGCCTTCCCTTTTCATACAAGCGAAAAATGAGTCCCAACCATTCAATTGTGTTATAGTGGGGATAGAGTAAAATCCAAGGCAATTCAATAATTGTATATTAGAAATATATACTTATTATATTTGTCAACAATAGTTCGTTAGAATTTTGATATATAGCTTCAACATGACTAGAACAAGACCAAGTAGGTACGTAATATATGTTCAATATCTAGTTGCCTATAGGTACAACTATAAAAGGAAGACAATAGTGCAAATATCTTAATCAAGCAAAGAAACAATATGAAGAAATATTGTATTCCTACTAGTCTAAGTTTGTTAACATTCTTGTTCTTCTTTTTTGCTTTTGTGGTGTGTTTGAGAGGTGATGAAAATGTAGATGGAAGTAGCAATGTTGTTCAAGGTTCAACAAATGCCAACAATTCCTACAATATTACTCGTGATGTTATCGATAAAAAGGATACGAATAAGGGAGGTGGAGGAGGAGGAGGAGGTCGTGGTGGTGGTGGACGTTGGTGGGGTGGTGGAGGTGGAGGCGGAGGTGGAAACGATGGTAAAGGAGGAGGTGGCGGGGGTGGTGGCGGGGGTGGGAGTAAGGGTGGGGGTCGTGGTGGGGGTATGGGAGGTAGTGGTGGATGGGGGTGGGGAGGAGGTGGGGGTGGGTGGTGGGCATGGGGATGTAGGAAACAAAAAGAGCATAATAATCATCATAAACATTTGCATATGAACAATGATCAAGATTACAAAATAGGTGAATTTGCACAATGCATGCTTAATAATAGATGCAAAGGGATGCGTTTGGATTGTCCTCTCCATTGTGGAGGACCTTGTTATTATGATTGTAGACATATGTGCAAAGCTCATTGTCGTCGGGCCTAAAGGTCTTTCTCGTCAGGATCGTCCTCCTGAGTTCAACTGAATGAATCTATTAAGTCATCAAGAATAATATATGTAGCAGCAAGAATGGTGCACCAATCACCTATTTAAGGTTCTCGCTTGAAAGTCAAAACGAACGCATCTGCTATATAATGTACTATGTTCTTTTTGCTATAGTGTGTGGTATTAATTTTGCTAGAAATTAAGTGTATGGAAATTTGGTAGACTCATTGAGATTGGGTTGTAAATTAGCACTAGCAAGTATTGTGTTTTGCAATCTGGTTTTTTTAGCTCTCTAAATTTGAGGGCTAAACGTTTTCTTTTATTTTTAATTGATTTTTTGTATTTGCATAAAGGTTGAAGTCTTCTACCTTTTCAAGCAAATGAATAATGTCATATTTGAAGATTATTATGAGCTGCTGACTATAAAACTTCTAACTCTATATAATATTCTTAGTTTTGTCTTTCTTTTCTTTTTAATTTATCTAGAATATAAAAAATTTAAGTCTTTCTTACTTCTTAAAACTTCATATTCAGTTCAACTAAAACATATAAAATGAAACAAAAGGAGTTGGTTTAAGCTAGTTTTGCTAGGACAAATACTTTTTGATATTAAGACATACTGAGAAATTTAATGGCTTATACCGGAGCTTAATAATTTTATTTTATTTTTTCAAAAAATTCTATTTTCTAATAAATTAAAGACCAAAATGGAGTGTTAGAATATTTTTCGGAACATGTTTTCTAAAAAAAAGTATTTTTAAATTTTTCTCAAAAAAATTTATGAAAATATTTCCTAAAAAAAAACAAATGATAAACAATTGTACAAGCGTGAAATCTTTTCTTATTTTCCAAAGACCTAAGTTTATAATCAAATTTAAAGTTCTTTTCTAAGAGAAAACATTTCTTAAGTTGTTAGTCAAAATAGATAGTTCACACAATCTAACTCGAGATTGTGTTTATCTAGAATTAAAAACTTAATAAATTATGTTTGCCACTTTTCTTATATTTTTTACCTATTTAAAGAACTCAAACTCCAAAAACTTAGTTACTAAATAGAAAAAAAAAATGTCTTCTTCACTCAAATTTCAATTGTCAATTTTAGTTTACCTCTTCTTCTTTCTATCATCATTCCCCTTCTATGGCACAAGTACAAAGTTCTTCATGCCTTTCTTCAATGTAAATGTCATCGATGAATTAATCGATCCATTAGACATGGATTGTGCAATTAACGGTATTACTCAACCAAGAGTTAGTCTTAGACAATCTCATCTTCATAAATATTCTGTTGATGTTGGTGCCCAAGAAGAAGCTACACTACTTTGTAACATGACTTCTGGTCCTAGGTCTGGAAGTTTTCTTCTTTTTAAATATAGTAGAGATATACCTAGGTGTGAAATTAAGGACAAAAGGTGCACTTGGAATCTAATGCCAACTGGTTTATATCTCTTCTTCAACTCACAACAGAATCTAATCTTCAATTGGACAATGTCATCATGATAGTACGTTATAAACTCTATGATGATCATAGTGTACTTTTAATTCTTAGTAAAGGAAGGCCTATAAAGTCTCTCTGATGATATATGTTATGACGCAAAAAATATTTATAGTGTTTTATAGTCTTCCATTTAACTTCAATTAACTAATTGAAGGGTAGAGACTAGAGTATATATACCCAGACCTTACTCCTACCTCGTAGAGGTAGAGATTTTTTTTTTTCATAGACCCACGTCTCGAGTACCAATGTTCATAGATATCCTGTTAAAATCAATACTGGCTGATTAGAACCTGTTCTTTTATGTAACATGACTCTTCAATTTTACAGAGATGTACCTAGGTGTGATATCTTGCGTAAAAAAGCATGTACACTAATCTTGTACTATAAAAATCCTACACAATTATAATAATTAATATATAGACAAAGAATGCACATATTACGGAAAATCTAAAATACAAAAAATAAAAAAAGAAAATCAAATAAATATATTTGGCTAAAATGAGAAAAACTTCAAATTGGATATATAAAGATATTCATAATCAAGCTTTCCCTAATTTGGAAGAGAACAAATATCCTTTTCAAATTAGACATTGTATATTCATAGAAACTAATTCATTACAAAGATTGAGAACAAGAAAACTTCATTACAAGGATTGAGAACAAGAAAACTATGTACCATATAAAGGACATAATAATTCTAAAGAATGAACAAGAAAAACCAAACTAAACATTCCAATCCTTGTCCTATTTTTTTTGTTCATCACTTGTTTATTTGTAGCTTCTGAACCAGAGAGATACACTATTGACATCTACGATAAGATATCCTTCAAAAATAAGATACACTTAGAGTGTGACTTAAATGGATTGCAATATGTACCAATTACTCTAACACAAGGCACGAGTAAGACTTTTACAGTCGACGTTGACCTCCCGAGACCTGGTGGTAATTATGTATTGTCATGCTTTATGGATATTCATAATCAAGCTTTCCCTAATTTGGAGATAGTTGGGTTTTCTTTGATTACCAGAGGGATAAGAATAGGTGTGCTAACAAAAGGTGCACTTGGCAGATTAATGAGAATGGGGCATTTCTGCTACTTAGGTTCTATGAGTGGGAAGAAGAAGAAGGAATTTAATCCCATACTATTTCTTTGTTTCATAGGTAAATAATATGTGGTAGTTTCTTCTCAGATGAATTTCTACATCTCTAAATATGTTTTTTTGAAAGACATTATTAACTGAAATGTTGCACTAGAAATTGATCAAAGTAATTATCAAAGAAAAGTCACAAAAAGTCTTTTGAGAACTATCAGTGTAGTTTACTTGAGAGGAGGGTCTATCAAAAATAACTTCTCCATCCCTACAAGGTAGGGATAAGGCTGCGTACACCCACCCTCCTCAGCCCCCACTTGTAGAATTATACCAGGTGTGATGTTCTAAGAAATATGGTAAGCAACTTTCAAACTCTATGAACAATGTTTTTCGACAAAGTTGAATTGGATTTTGTTAATCACATGATAATCTTTAGTATGTTCTTCATTAGCTTTCCACTATCAATTGGATTGATCTTATAATGCAAAGCATTATATATGTCCTTGTCCTATAGTTTTTAATGGTCATTCATAAGACTTAGACTCGGAACTGGGATTCGTCAAAGAGATCTTTATGTGCTGAAAGTCTAATAACCCAAATACAACTATGAACAAAATTTCAAGATGTTCACTAAAATAACTTTCATTTTCTCCAACAGTTTACAAGTACTTTTGTTTTAACCATGTCAATTCTGAACTTGCTTCACTTATATGTAAATACAAGTACAAAGAAAATCATACCATGCTATCCTGAGTTCAACACAAACTAAACTTAGAGAATTATAGCCCATAACAGATTAAGTTCAATGCAAATACCTGATAATAATTTGCATCAGTCACTGCAGAAGTGAACTATTCCAGTAGAAGTTAGCCACTGTCAGCAAGGCTCATTAAGTGGGTAACCACATCTTCCAGGTGAGAGAAGTGAGTCAAGAATTTTTCGCGAATATCAGTGGAGTCGAAATGGTTATTCTTCCACTCAGAAAGAGCATCACCCATAACCTTCATGCCATCTCTCAGTAATTCCACTCCTTTGGTAACTCTGTTAGGAAATTTTCTTTTTCTATTGGGTTGCTTTTCATTGTCAACCTCCATGGGATCACAGACCATAAGCTTCAGATCAACATCTTTTATCTTTTTCAAGGTCTCTTTCAGCATTTGACCATCCATAGCAAACATGTTAACCGTGTCCAGACAAGGTTTTATCTTTGGACATGCTGATTCCTTGTCAAGAAATGTTTTCAGGTCAGACATAAATCTCTCCTCATCAGCTTCTTTTCCAGTTGCCAGATCAAACGAAAGAGCTGCATCTTCAGGTACATATCTCCAGAGATGATTACAACTACTGCGGGCAGCAAAATATCCAAAGGCTGTGATAGCGAGGTGAACAAGTGCCCAATGTCGCTCTCTAAGCAACATGTGATACAGCTCCCACACAGCTGAACTCACTGCATTGTCCTCTCGGTCTTCCAATTCAATCTCACCAAGGCCAGCCATAAAATATGACAAGTTTGGTTTGCATTGAAATAATTTTCCATCTGATAATGCTGGTCCAGAGACGAAGAGGTTCTGAAGGGCCAAAATGACTTCTTCCATCTCATTGGAAGTATACAAATGCTTCATGTTAGAAATGATTCCTAGTGTCTCACTAAGAAGCCTGCGGTATTTATCCTTTATTTTGATGTCTGAACAATCTCTATACTTGTGAATAATAGCAACAAGGAACTTTATAGTCTTCATCTCAGCATCTGATATGCTGATTAGGCTGCAACAAGAAAAAACAGGAAAAAAGGAACATATTGAATCTAAGTTGGTAATTTGAACTTATCAATAGAAAAAACATAGATAGTGTCTTATAAAAGCTACATCTATTACAATTATAGAGCAGAGGCCAAAAACACACTAACACTGATAGTCATTTGCTTTATAACTAAAACATCAACTTTCTAAGTCTTTTATTTTATCACTCAATGTAGGTAATAAGAAAAAGTTTAAATAGATCTGTTCCACAATAAGCTTAAAGCTGTAAATTTCAACATTCCGTGTTTCTGTTTAACAAGAATAAACATTTGTATTTAGCCAATTAAGTTTGGACAATTAGCCAATTCATGCAAAGGAGCTGATCACATACCGAAACTGCAGAGCGGCAGAAAGAGCAAAAACTGGAGCACCATAAACAGCAGAGCCGCCTTCTCTAGGTAGTGTACCCCCAAAACTCCCAAGGAAGTTAAAGTATTGAGTTACAATTTGTTGCTTTGCCTCACTTCTCAATTTTTCTGAAAGTGCATTTAGTGGGAATCCCTCCATAAGCAAGGCTAAGTAAGTAACTGATGAATAGGTTGATGTGTTATATGCAACCACTGTCTTATAAACTTTATCTACCATAGAATTTGGACCAGATGTAACGAGCACACAGAGAAATCTCGCCATTTTTCTGACTAGACTATCAGGATTTAGTGCAACGTCAGGAGCTTCTGTGTACTTCATTAATGAGCAGAACTTTTCAATAATGTCATCTACCACAACTCCGTTAGCGTGACGTGAGATAAAGCACCAAAGTTCAGTAACAATCTCACGACAAAGAAAGTGGGGATGAAAAAGATTTTCAAGAAGAAAAGACTCTATTTCACACCAAGCTTGACTTGAAGATGTAACTATCATGAAGGTTTTCAAGGCATTAATAATGAAATGGAACAGGGGCTCATCAGATTCTTGTTTATGACTAGTACAAGACATTGTAGGAAGTTCCAAGACAAGAATGGAAGAATACACATCTTTATCAGTGCAGATGCACAATAACCATCCAAGTTTTCTAGCCATCCCTAGTCTTGCATCATCTTCAATATCAGGTGAGTTTTTCAGAAGATTAACAAACAAGGCTACTCGACCAATAAATAGTATCTTTGCTCCCTGCATAGTGCCAGAACTTACAGAAAATATTGCACTCATGCTACTAGCTTCGTTAATATTGCACCCTATGGGGACATTATCCAAATCAGTTTCATCGCCAAACAACCACTCCAAAATTTGAAACTTCTGCTCTGATTTCACTTGAGCTGAGTTAAGGAAAGAATTAAGCATATGAAAGGATGTCGGCTCCAAGATTTCTGAAATTGCATCACCAGCAAATTTGAGCAGCTCATCTTTAATGAGGAATATTCTAAAGGTTGAGATCATTATGACAGATAATATTATATCTTTGAACACATAAAATGCCTCGGATGGGTACTGAGAGATAATTCGCACAGCATTAATCAAGTAAAACTTGACTGGAAGGAACACTCTTCTAGCTTCCATTGCAGAAACTGCTTCTTTCAATGGGGATGACCAAGTCTCAGCCGCACATCTCAAAGATCCATTAGCCAGAGAAATAAGAGTCAGAATAATGTCTCCTACATTCAACTTTACAGCCAAAGAACCCTTGCCAAGCTGAAGTAAGTTAACTACACCTTTCCATGACAGATTAATTAAGCTCACAAGATTTCCTCCATCATTAGCTGCAAGGATGCCCAACTCACACAACTTCTCAACTGTAAATTTCATTATCTTGTTGACATGATCTGCACTTTCAGCCTCTTCACTTTCCATAACTTTTCTTTCCTCCTCCATCTTAAGGTAAGAATCCCAGTTTATGCTATGGGAATATACCTTACACAATCGTATCAGAGCATCAAGAGCTTCCAATGCAATTTTCTGCACGTCTGAACCAAATGAGGAAATTGCCTGGAGATAATCATGAAAGTTTAGAGCAGTAAAGATAATAAAAGCAAACAGTCCTTAACAGTACAACTTAAGATAATAACAGCAGATACCTATGTATGTATTCTACATGTATTGACTATTACATCTACTTATGAGAAAAAGAAGGCATTTTCTGTATCATATTTGCTAGAGGTTGTTCAGAAGGAAAAGATGGGAAAAGGATATGAGTGAAACATGAAAAGGTGGTACGAGTGCTTTCTTTTTGTCCATTTCATTTTAATTGTGTGCAATGTATGGTTAAATCCAATATTATGATTTTTGAGAAGTTTATCTGCTGAAATTTAGTTGAGAAATTTTTTTCACTTCAAGAATATGCAAATCATTGTGGCTTTCAGCCAACTTTCAGTAGGTTTGGACAACATCTCTCAATTTATATTTCTATTACAAGTCGAACGAAATCAAGCAATTTATTGAGTTCTCGTTACTCAAAATAGTAGCCAAGACGTGCACCTTGTTGCTTTTACTACTACAAAAAATAGCAAACATTTGACCCAGTTTTTGAGATCAAAATGGCTAATATAATAAAAGTTTAACTCAATTGCCAAACTGCTGCAATGGCATGGTGGCAGGTACTTGGACAAACAAAAGATTCTGCAGCAAGTTTGGGCATCGTAATGACAATGTTTTTATGTAGTGCTAACGATTTAATATTTAGAGTATCACAAATAACAATTTTAGCTCCATGATGGAAGAGTTTCATGATATTTTTGGGGTAAGAGAGACTTGTCCTTACCAGAAGAGGAGAAAAGGCTAAAATAAAAGTACTCACGTGAAACACAACATCCAGAGCAGTATAAATAAGAAATCAATACCTTCACTGCTAAAATACAATCCTTTATAAGGTTTAATTCCTCCAAGATGAAATTTTCAATAATAGACATTAACCCCTTGTCAACCGCAATGGGGTATCTGGTCAAAGCTGCGAAAATAGAGGCAGAGTAGCCAAGCAAATCCAATAGCAACTGATAAGAAACAAGATCTGTTAGTAAAGTACAACTTGATAGCCTTGTCAGACACTACATGCATTTCAAAATTAAAGGAACTTACATTTGAAGGAAATGCAAAGACACATAAAACAATCACCAGCTAAATGTCTAATGCTAGAAGCATGACTACAGAATCCACAAGGGGATTCCACTTTGCACAGTTCAGTTTGGATGTTTAGCCAGTTAAATCAATCAGCTTCATAACACACAACAATAATGTTATCAACAGGTAAACTCAACTCATGTGGTCCAGTTCAGTTTAAAGTGTTACAGATGGTTTGGTCAGTTTTGTTTGGTTGACTACACTTGCATATCCATGTGGTGCTAGTATTTGACATTGCCACGCCAGACACTGCTACTAAAAAATGCAGTGAATTTATCAAAGTTGGAATGGAGAAAAAATTCATATTATAACGGAGAAAAGATCTACTTGCTAGGGAAAGCAGCAGAAAAGAGTACCTTCACCGCTTTCACAAGACAAGAAATTATAATCTTTTGATTGTTATACAGATGGACGACTATGATATAAAGTTCAGACTCAAATAAAGAAAATTGCAACGAGATTGATCTCAAGGACTCAAAGGATATATGAGAACCTCTCTTTAAAATGTACAACCAAATCCAGATTTATCAGTGACATTGTTTTAGTATACTTAAAGGTAATGATTTGACCTGATAAAAGAGGCTGCTATGTTCTTCTTCAGGTGAGTCCTGAGTCGACATGAGTGTCATCTGTAGATGCTTTTTACACCATACAGCAGCCTAGTGATTAAGAACTTAATATAAGCAATATGTATAATCATGAATACTGATTACATAATTAAGAAGATGAGGAATAAAACAACACTTACTTTGGCTCCTAGGCCTAGAAACTGCCCTAGGCTTGCAGATATGTCTGACGGCAAATATTTTGCAGCCGCATGCAAAATGGTTTTGTTCAATTTGCATTGAGAAATGTCAAGACATGTGAAGTCTTCCCAGAGTGTCCAGTAAAATGTTAAGGTAGATAACAAAGAGTAGCTACTAAAATGAGATCAAAGAGCAGTTTTACTGAACCAGAAGAATGAGATCCACATCTTCCGAAATACATATATTTGGTTGCAACATCATTCATAAAACATGAAAAGAAAGAGAAGCTGACTTGGTTTAGTGTAGCTCGCATGTATTCATTCTAACAAAGCCTTAAATATTATCAGGAGTTCTGTTTGCTTACAAAAATAAACAAGTTAAACATCAGCAAAGAAGAAATCATGGAAAGTCGTTTCAAGCCTAGGAAGATCAGCTTTCTCAACTAAATTTTCTTGTAGTCTCTGTGTGATCATAGAAAATCATTTCTTGTAACTGGATTTTGGAATTCCTACACCAATGGCAATGATTAAACCACAATCTAAATTTATTTTTATAACCGATATCAACTCACGTGCACCTCGGCTAATTTTGTGGGATACCTATCACCTCCCACCAACATCACGAAGAAATCACCTAGTGTTGTTGTCTCATGATTCCTTTTACAAGGAAATCTAAATTTTCCTTTCTGAATCCAATTAATCTATGCACTGCACTGTGAAATCAAGAAAAGTATGTCTAATAGTCACCAGGATACTTGTAAGGATTCTATAAGAGAAGCCACTTCTGATTTCTCGGTCAAATCTAGCTCGCCAAGTTCATCAAGCAATTCAACACGATTCTCAACAACCTGTCGGATAGAAACGACACTATTGAATCAAACTTAGGATGTAAATAACTAGAAAATCATATCAAGGAATAACTTAAGAATAGCAAAAAGCTAAGAGTTATTAGGTATGATCCAAGAAAACATTTAACATAGTGAAAGCAATCAAGAAGAGAAAACAAGTATAAAAAGCTTCCGAAAAGAACAAAAAACATAGATATATTAGTCAGGAGGAACAATGTCCATGAAGCTACAAATGCTTCCATGAAGAAACTGAAATTTCCACATGCTGTTAACTAGAGAAGGTTCCCCATTAGCATTTTAATTTCGCAGACTCAATGCATTATGTACAAACGAAACATTGGACAACAATCCTGCCTCACATTTAATCTAGAATAACTCATAGATAATCAAACTACACCTCATAATAATGAATTATAGGAAATAAACTTCTGAAACTACAAGGGAACTTTTAAACACGTGATGAGGAAATGTTACAACAGTTGAATCAAATGACTAAACATGATATAAGTCAGTTTGCTCTAGGGCACCAAAGAGCGGGAAACAAGTAGAATCTGGTCAAAAATTACTGAAACTAAGCCCTAAATAACAGTTTACACTATTTCCAAGCAATTTCATCAAAATGTGACTCGCAATAACGAAATTTTAGTGAATTAACTTCTGAAAATGAGAAAATTTGCAGAGAAAACAGTGTAAATCAGTTGAATCAAATGACAAACTGAAATCAGTCAATTTGACCGCTACACAATCAGCATCAGGCATCTAAAGTCCGAAACTAAACCTAATAACAACGCAAAACTACTTCCAGTATCAAACTGCAACTCATAATAACAAAATTTTATCGAATTAACATCTGAAAATGAGTAAATTTACATCAAAAACAGTGCAAACAGTTGAATCAAATGAACGAAACTGAAATCAGTCAATTTGACCTCTACACTATCAACACAGGGCACCTAAAGTGAGAAACTAAACCTAAAAACAACTTCCAGTATCAAACTGCAACTCATAATAACGAAATTTTATCGAATTAACATCTGAAAACGAGTAAATTTACATAGAAAACAGTGCAAACAGTTGAATCAAATGACTGAAACTAAAATCAGTCAATTTGACCTCTACACAATCACCACAGGCGCCTTAAGTGAGAAACTAAACTTAAAAGCAACACAACACTACTTCCAGTATCAATATGCAACTCATAACAACGAAACTATAGCGAAATAAATTCTGAAAATACAAGGAATTTATAAAAATGATACAACAGATGAATCAAAATGAGTGACATTAGAGGGAAAAAGCTTACATCTGAAGATTTGATGGCTTCGACCAAGCTTTGTAGATTTCTGCCGGATTTTGAATTTGAGTTCATCTTCATCTTCTATCCGTGTGTGAATTTTTCTTCCCAATTTTTCCCGCCTTAGGGATGGGAAAATTATTTATAGCGAGAATGAGAGGAACTTGAAGATTAATTTATACGTCTTTGTTAGTACCCTTTGATTTAAGTTTATTTACATAGTAATACCTGTTCGATTTAGTATTAGCACAGGCACCCCATTTTAATTTATTTTTATGTTTTTGCATCCGTTCACTATTTTGAGGATGAAATATTTTTTTTATATTATTTATAATTTGAATAAAAAGAAATAATCTTTGCGAGTATTTTTAGTTTTTTATATATAGATCATTTAGAGTACGTTGTATTTTGTTGATCTCCGTGAGAAAGAATCATATAACCAAATTAACATTTATATTGGAGTGCAAATTTAAATTTCTTATATGATATAGATTAGGCCTAACTTAACTTTTACATCGAAGCCGAAGGATTTCAAGATAAGGCTGTTACCCCTTAACTTAGGATTTACTCTACCTTAACTCAAATGATCAATTTTTTTAAGTCTTTTTATTCGCAAGATTATATTGGATGAGAAGAAACCCTCACTTGCGCGTCTAAATTGTGACTTGATTAAAATTATACCAAAATTAAAATCAAACCAAACTAATCAATATGAAATATTCCAACAGTATTATATCATTTTGGAAATTTTCTCTGAGCAATCAAAATTTTAAATAGTAAGCATATATATAATTAACTAGGAAGATCACAAATACTCATTCACAATAAAGGTTCAAGCACAAGTATAATAAACATAAGTAATTTCATAACTTATATATCTTTACTTATGACTTATTTATCTTTTGTACTATAGTACAAAAGAAAATACTATTTCAAATATTATTGCGTCATATTACAATTAAGTACGTGACCTTTTTTACTAGTCATGACTCATGACTAGTAAAAGCCGGGGAAAACTTTCCTTGTCATCCAAGGCTTGACACTAGGACTGGGAATTGGAACACTTCCATCGGTACCACTAGAACCCTGACCCGCACCACAACCAATGCCTTGGCCTGATCCTCCAACACCTCGTCCTCGATTACTACCTCCACCTCCACCTCCTCCTCCTCCACCACCACCGCCTCCAGCACTTCTTCCCCATCCAGAACCACTACCGCTTCCATAGCCATAACCACCTTTTGTACCACCTCCTTCACCTCCTCCTCCTCCTCCACCTCCTGCACCGCTATCTCCACCAGGTAATGGTGAAGATGCGGGGCTAATTGGGTAAGGAACGACCACCATAATGTTCATCATCATGAGGAAAAATGCTAACACCAACAACAATAATCGAGCCATGTCTCTCAAACTATGAAAATTAAATCACCTTGAATGCTTATAATTGTTGAGTAGACAATGCACGTCTATATACGTAGAAAAAACTATGTACCTCACGTGAATTGACAAGTATATGAACATATTTTACGTACCAAAAAGACCCTTTTTGTGGTTAAAAGTGACATAATCTTTGCCTTATTAGCTGATTAATTCTACAAAGTGAAGATAGAATTCTAAGCAAAAGAAGAAAGAAAGAAATTAAGGAAGAAAGTGTATCGACTAATAATGTGTTACAAACAGAAAGTGACGCAAAATAATCAAAGAAAGCCAGAATCTCAGGGCCTTATAGAACTTTTGCACCATTTGGACAATAATTAGACAGAAATTTTATCGTTCTCATTTGTCTGAAAATTTTTTAATTGCTATAACAAAATGTTGTTACAAAGAACATATAATATAATATAAGATCACATTATTGCTTTGACAATTCAGTGTTATAAGCCATAGGGTTATATGTTTTGCCCCCGTATGATGCATGTTTTTGTGCATTATATTAATACAACATGTATTTTTTTGATATAACATGAAAAATCGATTTTTATTTTTGTAGTAAAATGTTATTATGAATGAAACGTATTTGGTTTTAAAAGGGTGACAAAAGATTTTTATAGCTTTTAATTTGTATAATTGGGAAAATTGAAATTTCCTTATTAATTTTCAACTAAGCTTATAATATTTTGATGTTTTATATATCATTGAGATTATCTTGCATTTCATTTTTATTTACATGACCTAACAGATGATAAAAATTCCAATCGAATCGATTGAAAAAAAAAATTCATCATGATTCAGAATTGTGGAGCTTTCAGGGGCATATTTGAAGGCATGGTACGAGTCCACGGAAATTCAATAATTTTTGCACAGATCTATTATTTATATATTTGACTATAAACTTAGTAGTTATTAACTTGAGGTCATTATAGAAACTCAAAATCTTCAAATTTTGAATATTCACCTATGAGAGAGCTTTCGATCAAGATCTTCTCGTCTCACCAGTTTAGCCTCTCACTCGAATGAGAACCTGTATGCATTTGGTTCTTTTTTCCTTTCCGTTTAGTATATAGTTTGAGTAGAATATAAAAGGAAGCAATAATTTTCAACCAGAAACATATATTATGATAACTTAGAAATAAGTCAAACCAACATGACTTCCAATTACTTGAAAATTGAACCTAAAAGTAGTATCATATCCTAATTAACTTAGGAAAATACTACTAATACATGAAAACGTCAAAAATACAAACTTAGGATAATAATTAGACAGGCATGCAATACTAAAAAAAGAGTTTCGTCATTACACAAAATAACAACAACAAATTAAAATGCTCCTAGGGTTTGATACCACCAATCCCTCCAATACCACCAACTCCACCACCAACACCTAGACCACCACCACCAAGTCCTCCAACACCGCCACCAAGTCCACCAAGACCACCTAGCCCTCCGATACCACTAGCACCGCCTATTCCACCGGCGCCACCAATGCCACCAAAAGTAGGCAACACACCACCATAACCACCAATTCCTGCCCAGCCACCAACTCCACCAAATGAGATGAAATTCTTTTTGTCATCAAGGCCTTTGCTAGGTGTTGGAGCTTTACTTATAATCTCAGTGTTTACCGTTACACCCTCACTCTGAGCCTGAAGCAGACAAATTAGAAACTACTTTTATTAGAAATATATCAGCAATAGAACGTAACGATGCATGCTACAACATATAATCTTTAATTTTTACACAGATCACGAAAAAAATAAGTATATGAGATAACCGTCTGTAAAAGTTGGAAAATAAAGTCAAGTTAGTTAAATTACCTCTTGTAACAAGTGAAAACAATTCGATAATGTCACGATATTTTTGTGCTATTTTAATCTTAAGGGTTCTGAATTTTATAAGGATGATTTCAAATGCTAATAACTGGGTCGTAAACTAAACATTTGTACATGTTTAATACAAGTACACTATATATTTGAGCAAAATTATTGGGTTCATCAAATCTGTACTCGGGATTCTTATTTTATATATATATATATATATATATATATATATATTTAAAAAAATAGTGATGGATAACTTCTATCGCTAAACAACGAACCTGAGGAATGTTTCTTGCAGTGACAACATGGACAAGTACTACAAGTGCAACCACAAACATTATGTACCAATTACTTGCCATTTTTTCACTCTTAATTATCACCCCTCTCTCACACACACTCAAGAAAAAATAAGGTAATTTTTTTACTTCTATTGTTATGGGTAAAAAATGGTGATGAGGGGTATTTATAGGAAGGAAAAAAGGGAGGGGACAGTTGTGAGAATTGAAGAAATTAAATAGGCAAATACTATATAGTAAATGAAAGGGTATTAAATAAAGCCTTAACAATCTCGAGAGTGGTCTTTTACTGTGTATTGACTATTGATATGACAGAGATAGGTGGACCAAAAATTAAAAACAAATTCCAAAGGTATGATAATTTTATGTATTTCACGTTATTCAAGCCATTCAGAGGTCATGCATGTAATTCTCATTGCTCTTTGCGTGACACTTGTTGCTTAGTAAGTAGGACGGTTAGAAAAAAACCATATTGGAAGTGTTATTTCAGAAATGGATAGTTAACATACTCAAATTTAAATTTAATCAGATCATAATATGGATATCGAACATTTCATGAAGAAAAAGTAAAGTCATTTAGATTGTAAAGTGACTTATCGATTCTTTCGATGTTTTTTGAATCGAGTCTGTTGCATTAGGTTTGGCTAGAATGATTTACGTCTTCTGTGTGGTTTGCAAGTTATTATACAATAGAGGGTTTACCCCGTATGCATGAAATGCTCACCTAAAGGGCAAAGTGGAAGAGGTTATAGCGGCCTCAGATTATACAGGGGTCAAAAACTTACTCAAATGCAACATTATGCAAGACTACTTGAAAACACCTAAAATAAGTCAATTCAAATATATAGGTTCTTAATTAGTCAAATACTATTACATAAATTCACTACAACTAATTTGATCATCAGGGACAAAAAATTTCTTTATTTATAAATCATATTTCGTCACTAAAAATCTTGTGAAACAAAAAAGAATTCGTCAATCAGTCGTCACTAAATGTGTGTCGCTAAAAGTATACATAAATGATTTAGTGTTTTGTCAATAAAAGTATTATATTACCTACAAAAAGAAAAATCGTCCCCAAATGCTTAAACATTTGTGACAAATTTATTTGTCGTAAAAAAAAAATAAAAAATTTGTAGTTAATAGAATGCTTTGTCACTAAAAAGGTTATTACTACTGCTAAAATTATTTCATCGCTAATTATTTTACTTCAATAAGTGACGACATCAATTGTCTCTAAAGTTATATGTATTTCGTAGTTGAACAAAATCTAATTTAGGGACAAATTTATTATTATAATAAAAAGGTTAATTTTCATATTATCTCCCATCTCAATTTTTTTAAACCCACATTATGCTTTCTTGGGGATTTGATCTCACAACCTTAAGGTTACAAGTAAGGACTTACCATCTGATCAACTCTCTCTTGTCACTCATTTTTATTTAATTTTTAACTTCATTCACTTCTTCCAATTTAACTTCTGTGGAAATAATATATTATATAATTATTTATACACATACACAAATGAATGAAATTTACTACCCACAATTCATTCAAATGTAGATTATATTTTAATTACTGTATATTTTTAAAATTTTCTTTAAATATATTCAGTACGATTCTATCATTTTATATATTTTTTTTTATAAATTTTAAAAATTATTCAATATAATTATAAATTTATATAAAATTAAACTTTTGATTTTATTTAAAAATTTGAAAAATCGGTTCAATTCGATCAGTAAATCAATTGTTTTGAAAAAACATCGATACCCATAACTATAGTACTTCATCGTAATATATTTGGAATCCTAGTTGGTTCATTTCTTTCATTTGTGCTTTCATTTTTTTAGTTTATTTCAATTTTCACACTAATGAAAAAAGTTAATAGAAATTCATGAAATATTTCGCACATTTGCAAAGTCTAAGTTTGTGAGTCGATGTTATCTATGTATAGTTGCTCTACGTACGTATGTGGAATTACTATTAAATATGTACATATTTTTAGACAGAAGCAAATAGATCGACTTAGTCTATGCAGTTTACCAATCACAAATCAATAGTCATGCTCAAAAATTAGCACCAAGACTTGAAATTTCTATTGTCTTTATCGATGAAAGTGTATCAAATAAAAAATAAAAGTGTTGAACCAACAAATATTAGAGATCTAGTGGTTGAACCGTACCCCACTCACGGTACTTATAACCTGAATTGTATTTTTCAAATGATGCATTTTATAATTGCATAATTTAAGAAAATTGATGAATTGAACTTTTACATTTTTACAAAATCGACTGAATTCGTTAGTTTTAATATTTTCCCTCGCCAAATAACAAATGGACTCTTTCTATTTCTTATGAAGCACTTGTATTATTCTTTTCGTAAGTTGTCATGTGTAATTATGAACAATTGTAGCCAAAAAAAATTGTACTTAGCTATAAATTTTTTTCGTAGCATATAGTTGAATTATTCACTACAAATTTTATGTTGTCGCTATTTAACACCCTTACATATTTTGTGACAATTTTTTTGTTGTCAGTAAATCACATATTGATTAGACACAAAAAAATCTTTGTCGCCAATTATTTATATTATTAGTGACGAAAATAAATGTCATAATTAAATCTAATTTTTTATAGCTAAAACCTATAATATTTAACTACGAACGTTAATTTGTCGATATTGTAACAACATATTTTTTAGATGAATTTTTTTGGTCAAGAATTTAATAAATTTTAAGACAAAAAAATAATTTTTCATGAATTAGATATATTATTAGTGACGAAATAACGTGTCACCAATAACTTTAAATTCGTGACTAACACTACTTAAAAAATGGCGCCAATTAATTTTTTTGTAGGAAACTTTAGTGGACAAAACTTTGCTACGGATTTTTATGTTTCGCCACTAAAAGTATGTGTCTCATATATTTAAGCATGAAAAGTAAATTTTGTCACTAAAATCGAATAATTAGTGACAAATTTAATATCGTAACTAATAATTTTATAGCTATATATCATATTTGTTGTAGTGATTGAAACGCGAAAAGTAATTTTCATAGTTTTGTTTTCATTTAGCACATTTATCAGTCTCATTAAAGGGAAACAAATGAAACAGAAGGCAAGTTTTTTCTCTGACTTGGAATGTAGGCGACCAGCTACATGTAGCAATAAGAATGCAGTAAAATACATTAATATGTTGCATAACTTTGAACAACTATCTATCTTGACCCATCAATTAATGAACTTCTAACTATGGGGTGGAGGTGGGGTGTTCGTAATAAACATATTACAATATGTGACAATACAAATTTAAATTAATCGAGATCTTAATAGATGAACATGACTACTATTCGCGATCAAATTTAATCACGTTGATTTTTGATTTTGAACGATTGCTATATATTTTTCTCGAATAGTTGTAATCCTATGTTCTAATTTAATTAACTAATTAGTATACCTTATTTACCAACGATTTATTGCAATTTGCAAATGAAACCTCTTAGTAAGACGAATCATTGCTCACAACCCTAGTGATTACTTAGAAAAAATTTAAAAGGTAAATGGGCGAACTTGTTGTGTCGTATAAAAATGTATTTACTAGAAAAATGTAGAATAATATAATTTTTTTAAGGAAACTAACATAAATCCCACTAGTTTAGAATCTAATTACATAGATACACTATAGTTTGCAATATTACGCATCTTATCATATTTTTGTGCGTCTAGATACATGTATCTCATAATGTGTGTATATATATATATATATATATATACATGTATTTAAAAATATAGTATATTTTAAATACATGTATATATATATTCTATACTAGATACATGTATATATATATAATATATATATATATACTATACACAGTTTATTATGATATATATCTAAGTGTCACTTATATATATATATATATATATATATATATATATATATATATGTGTGTGTGTGTGTGTGTGTCTTAGGTTTACAATTTCTTATACAAAATAATGGAAGTTGTTTAATTTCCAGAGATGGAATAATGCTGTTTAGAAATACAACATATACCCCTGTACAAACTAGAAAAATCCCAACCAAAGAATTAAATAAAGATAATAAAATAAATATAAAAAATACTACTTCATGTTGTGACAATTGTGGCAATAATGGTAGTTGTTCAAATAATCTATATGAAGAAAAACAAGAAGAAACTTATATAGAAGATATATACTTAGAAGATATAGAAAAAGATTATACTTTAATAAATATAAAAACAGAATTTTACAATTTTCAAAAAGGAATAAATACTATAGGAAAAATAAACAATCATAAAGACCTAGAAAATATAGTAGCAATATTAGATGAGATGGAAATAATAAGAGAAAAACCTTTAATACATTGGAGAAGTAATAAAATTATGTGTAAATTAGACATAATAAATCCCGAGTATAATATAAAAACAGCAACAATAGAAGCAAATAATGAAGATACTGAAGAATTTACTAAACAGATTAAAGAATTACTAAAACTAGAAGTAATAAGAAGATCTACATCTAGACATAGATCAGTAGCTTTTATGGTTAGAAATCATAGTGAACAAGTGCGAGGAAAAGCTCGCATGGTAATAAATTATAAAAGATTAAATGGTAATACTAGAACAGATGCATATAAATTACCAGATAAAAGTGAGTTAATTAATAGAATACGAGGTAAAAAGATATTTAGTAAATTTGACTGTAAATCGGGATACTGGCAGGTAAAAATGCACCAGAAAAGTATAGAATGGACAGCCTTCACTTGTCCAGAAGGACATTTTGAATGGCTTGCTATGCCTTTTGGTTTAAAGACAGCCCCTCCTATCTTTCAAAGAAAGATGGATGAAATGTTTGGAGACTATAAGAATTTTGTGTTAGTATATGTAGATGATATTCTAGTATTTAGTAAAAATATACAAGAACATTTAGGACACCTACAGACAGTATTTAGATTATTTGTAAAATACAGAATAATAATTAGTAAAAAGAAAATGGAACTATGTAAGACACATATAAATTTCTTAGGAGTAACTTTAGGAGAAGGAAAAGTAAATTACAACCACATATAGCTAAAAAAGTATTAGAAATGCCAGACAAGTTAGATAATACGAAAGAATTACAAAAATTCTTAGGTTTAGTAAATTATGCTAGAAACTTTATCAAAGACTTAGGAAAAATAGCAGGACCATTGTATGCTAAGACAGGTAGTAAGGGACAAAAACATTTTAACATAGAAGATATAAAATTAGTCCAACAAATAAAAGAAAAAGTTAAAAATATACCAGACTTACAAATACCTTTAGAATCTGATTATTTAATAGTTCAAACAGATGGAAGTAAATTAGGATGGGGTGCTATATTAAAATCTAGACCTAATAAATATACTCCAAAAAATGAAGAAAAAATATGTGCCTACCAAAGTGGACAATATAAAGAAAAAGGTAATATGAGTAGTATAGACGCAGAAGTATTAGCAGTAATATATGGACTAAATAGTTTTAAATTATACATCCTAAATAAACAAGAAGTATTAGTTAGCAACTTTAACACACAAACACACTTATTTTTATTTCACAAACTTTAATATACAAAGGATGATTTTTGATACATAAAGGAATATGGAAGTAGGATGGAGGAAATATGGAGAGAGTTTTCTTACTTCTATTTTTTCTACTTTTTTTTTCACACCTTTCTCAACTCTTACTACTCTCCTTATATAGGAAAAATAAGAAACTTAAAAAGACCAAAATGACCCTACTAAGTGGTCTTAATTATGAAAAGACCAAAATGACACTACTAAATGGCCTTAATTATTTTTTGGCCGACAACTTGATAAGATTCGTTTAATAATGCAAGTCGGGTACTCATTGGGCCCCATCGTCACATGCATTATCAAGTTCATCCTATTGGACTTATTTTTTCAGACTGACATAATTATTAGACTCGTGTTTTGTCAACAGTTTTTTCCTTTTTTGGAAGGTAGTGATAAAGTGACAACACACCTATTTTTTACAAGACACATAATGGGCATTCCCAACTACTAATAAATATTTACAAGACACGTAGTGGGCATCCCCACCGAACTTTCATAATATATATAGATATATATATGTATGTATATATATATATATATGTATATTATTTTTGGAAGATTGATACCTAACATATATAAAAATATATGTTAGTCTTCTTTTTCAATACTTGCTACATGCCACTTTCTTTGGCCATTTTATCCTTGCCAAACTTTGTTGACTATATATTTATTTATTAATTAATTTTTCATTTTTTTTTTCTGTAATAAGTAATGAAGTCTTCTGTAATATAATTAAGTATCTAAGTTGTGTAAAGCAATAGTATCAAAACTCATGCCTGAATCATCGTCTTCATAAGGATCTTGAGTATCTTGAATATTATTTATCAGTTCTTCGTCCGATAAAGAAGGGTTGTTAATGTTGTCTTCTGAACCATTACTTGGACTGGGACTGTCTTTGATAATATGTTTGTCTTGACTTTTGTCTTGGAAAAATTTTTCCAAAGTTTTTTGAATTATTTTTTCTAATTTTTCATTTTTTTTTCTTTTTTAAAACATTATTTTTTCTTAAAGAGTCTTTTTGAAAATATTTCGGTAGTCTTCTTCATGAGGAAGTAGACCCCTCTTCTTCACTTTTTGGCAAAATGACAGCCTTTAACGGATTTGATAAGTCTTTACCGGTTACCGTTTGGACCGGACTAGCTGTATCATGCTCCGATACAGTAGAGTTCTTAGCATTCAGAGGGGAATGCACACCCTTCTCATCCATTTTTAAAAGAGATGGAGAACTCATTTCTTGCGTCTGAGTACTGTCTATTCTTGGAACATATTTATTCTGAAAAGTCTCAAGCTGTTTCATAAGTCTCATATTTTCTTGGATAAGGATTTCATTTTTTGTATAGAGTCTTTTGAAACCCTCTGTCATGGCTAAACAATGGTCACAAAAAATTATTTTATCTGAGTCTTTTTGGATATTATATTGTGGTATTTGGGTTGGGCTTTGTCTGAGAGCTGGTGAAATATAATAGTTAGGCCCAAGTATCCCTCTTGCATAGTCTAAAGCTTCATTAAAATCATTAAATCCTTTAAAAAGTGGGTTTTTAACTCCATTTATAGAATCAACTACTTCTATCCATGTCTGAAAAATTCCTTTAGTTTTTCCATGTATAACTACATAATATTTAAATTTATTGTCTCTATTTTTATCTGAAAAGTATTGACACAAAGCATTAGATGTAGCAATAAAGTATTTTGTGTCTTGTTTATTATATGCTATCCATAGATTATCTATTAAACATTGTTGAGGCTTATCTAAATTACAGTCTGGATTTATTCTAAAAGATAAATTACACATAGGATATGAAATTAAATTATACTTACCAAAATAAATTCTCTCCATTAAGTTGTCTGTTGTACTTAGTGGTCTGAAATTTTGTCTTCCTAATAATGTATGAGCATAAGTATTTGGCTGGGCAATGCCCTTGCCTTTGACTGCTGGCTGTTGGCCAATTGGTCTCATGCTGAAATAAAATTTAATTAGTCTTTAATTGTAGTCTACTTAATTTATCTGTTAAATCATTGTCTTTTCCTTTAACATATTCAAAAACAATGTTATTATATATAGATATTATATCTATAAAGTTTAACCATCTTCTTTTACTACTGGCCTTACTATTTATTTTTTCATGAAATTTTACTATTGATTCGCAGTCTGTTCTAACTAATACTTCTTGTTTATTTAGGATGTATAATTTAAAACTATTTAGTCCATATATTACTGCTAATACTTCTGCGTCTATACTACTCATATTACCTTTTTCTTTATATTGTCCACTTTGGTAGGCACATATTTTTTCTTCATTTTTTAGACTATATTTATTAGGTCTAGATTTTAATATAGCACCACATCCTAATTTACTTCCGTCTGTTTGAACTATTAAATAATCAGATTCTAAAGGTATTTGTAAGTCTGGTATATTTTTAACTTTTTCTTTTATTTGTTGGACTAATTTTATATCTTCTATGTTAAAATGTTTTTGTCCCTTACTACCTGTCTTAGCATACAATGGTCCTGCTATTTTTCCTAAGTCTTTGATAAAGTTTCTAGCATAATTTACTAAACCTAAGAATTTTTGTAATTCTTTCGTATTATCTAACTTGTCTGGCATTTCTAATACTTTTTTAGCTATATGTGGTTGTAATTTACTTTTCCTTCTCCTAAAGTTACTCCTAAGAAATTTATATGTGTCTTACATAGTTCCATTTTCTTTTTACTAATTATTATTCCGTATTTTACAAATAATCTAAATACTGTCTGTAGGTGTCCTAAATGTTCTTGTATATTTTTACTAAATACTAGAATATCATCTACATATACTAACACAAAATTCTTATAGTCTCCAAACATTTCATCCATCTTTCTTTGAAAGATAGGAGGGGCTGTCTTTAAACCAAAAGGCATAGCAAGCCATTCAAAATGTCCTTCTGGACAAGTGAAGGCTGTCCATTCTATACTTTTCGGGTGTATTTTTACCTGCCAGTATCCCGATTTACAGTCAAATTTACTAAATATCTTTTTACCTTATATTCTATTAATTAACTCACTTTTATCTGGTAATTTATATGCATCTGTTCTAGTATTATCATTTAATCTTTTATAATTTATTACCATGCGAGCTTTTCCTCGCACTTGTTCACTATGATTTCTAACCATAAAAGCTGCTGATCTATGTCTAGATGTAGATCTTCTTATTACTTCTAGTTTTAGTAATTCTTTAATCTGTTTAGTAAATTCTTCAGTATCTTCATTATTTGCTTCTATTGTTGCTGTTTTTATAGTATACTCGGGATTTATTATGTCTAATTTACACATAATTTTATTACTTCTCCAATGTATTAAAGGTTTTTCTCTTATTATTTCCATCTCATCTAATATTGCTACTATATTTTCTAGGTCTTTATGATTGTTTATTTTTCCTATAGTATTTATTCCTTTTTGAAAATTGTAAAATTATGTTTCTATATTTATTAAAGTATAATCTTTTTCTATATCTTCTAAGTATATATCTTCTATATAAGTTTCTTCTTGTTTTTCTTCATATAGATTATTTGAATAACTACCATTATTGCCACAATTGTCACAACATGAAGTAGTATTTTTTATATTTATTTTATTATCTTTATTTAATTCTTTGGTTGGGATTTTTCTAGTTTGTACAGGGGTATATGTTGTATTTCTAAACAGCATTATTCCATCTCTGAAAATTAAACAACTTCCATTATTTTGTATAAGAAATTGTAAACCTAAGACAAAATTAGTTTTAATATTAAGATCTCTGACTAATATCTTATGCATATTATATGTAGGTTTATAGAATTCACTACATGTATTTATAAAACTTATTTGTGTTTTTTCTATGTACTGGTCATAAAGATTATATGTTCTATCCATTTGTATTGCTTGTATAGGTTCCTTAAAATTTTTTAAAGTTGATAGTAAATTATGAGGTAGTATCTTTTTATTAAGTAAGCAACTTATACAACCCGTATCTACTAAGGCTAAAGTCTCTATTTCTATATCTTTTATTGTTATTCTCACTAGTATTTTTATTGTTCCAAACTTTTTATCTTCATTGCATATGAAACTAGTATTATTTTCTTCTATGTTCATTAATTCACTTTCTTCTATTTGGTCTAAATGTATTGTACCTTGAGATTGTGTAGTATCTATGTCTATTTTTTGTTTACTTTTTTCTAACTTAGTTATTCTTTGTTCTAAGTCATTTATTCTTGTTTCTAAAGTTATTAGTCTTAGATTAGTAGCCTAGTCTTTTATATGAACTTGTTCATCATTTTTATTTACCTTTTGTTTTAATTTATTTTCTATACAACTAATACAGGCTTCCATGTAACAGTATTTACATTTAGCCCTGTTAATTTTACTAGGATACCATTTACATATATTACATTGGTTACTATCTATTCCTTTTAGTCTTTCGAACTCATGACTACATTCTTGAGAAATATTCATCATAGTATTTATTATGATATTATCTAGAAAATCTTGATTTCTTTCTGCTCCTATTTCATTAATTAAATTATCATCTTCTGAGTCAGAAGTGTCTGATTGGGTATTTATTTCTGTTGTTTCTATACTTACTGCTGAGTATATGCTTTCTGTATCTGACATGTATTCATCTACATTTAATAAGGTTTCTTGGAAGTCTTCTATTAACTGAGAATTCCTAGTTTTCATATTATTCTTTTTAGGGCATGTATTTGCTAAGTGTTCTATACTTCCACAAGTATAACATTTTAATTTATTTTTATAATTTCTATCATTTCTATATTTCCTAACATGTCTATCTCTATTTATGTAAGGTTTTCTAGCTAAAGATTTTCTTAAGAAGTATTTTTTATGTCTATAAGGTTTTTGGTTATAGACTGGTCTTCTTTTATATTTTCTTATTTTATTAGGTTCTTTATCATAACTTTGGGTAGTATATATCATTGCTTTGCAAAAGTTCATTTCATTTTGTTTTAATTGTTTTTGTATTTGTATATTTGTACATTTTTCCGTTAGTATTTTCATTATGTGATTTATTTTTTGTCCTATAGGCCATAATAGTGTGGGGTTTTGCACCACTCCATCTCTTTTATACCATCTTTCTTCTATTTCTCTTCTAGAGCTCCTGGTAATTTATTGAATAATTTTCTACCTAATTCTTCATTAAATGTATTTCCACTAATAGTACAATAATAAAAATAGTCTTTAAGAAAATTCTTTATGTTTAGCCAGTTAGATATACTTAATTGTTCTAATTTTATTACAGCATTTCTTTGTAGTGCTACTAGGCCACTATTTGGGTCTTCTCCTGTTAATAATACATGTATTTTATTTGTAAAGTTATATGGGTTTGGTCCTAATTCTATTAAACTTTGAAATTCCTGTGGGTAAGTTTGTTTATAAGATTCCCATAATGCTTTACAAGATTCTCCTAAAAATGTCTCTAAGTATCTATACATAGTTTCAGCGTCACTTTCTTGATAATTTTTAATAAAATCTGCTACCACTATTCTTTTCCATAAGTCTATTACTGTATTCCACATTTGTGGATCATGTGCTGCTATATTTAATATTTTTCCTTTATTTCCTCCTTCTTGTAGTCTAATAGGTTCTTCTATAGACATTTTTTTTCTTATTGGTTTAATATTATCTTTTATTTCTTGATCAGGTCTTGTCCATGATTTTCTAGGTAGATTACCTGTATTATAGCTAATACTTGGGGCTGCACTAGTTCTTTGAAACGGACTAGCAATATATGAACTAGTTGCTTCTTCCATTAGTTCGGTATAACTAGTTATGGATAAAGTATCTATTTTATCTTCCTTTATGTCTTCAGGTTCTTCTATTCTATATGCTAAATTATCGTCTCTGTCTTGGCATATTCTAAAATGTTCTATTGTTTTCATTATATCCATTTTACCTTTTTTACATCCTTTACACTTAAAAATTGCAAGACTATTTTCTTGGTATTGTCTTTTTGCTTCTTCTATAACTCTTTCTACCTCATACCCTTCTTCTATTAATTCTATATTCATAAATTCCTCTTGTTCTGGTTCTATAGTACTTTCTGTTTCAGTATCATCTAAGTTTCTTTGACTTGTATAATTATAGTCTGTAAACCTAATTGATGTTTCTCCTTTTGAGCTAGTATACATGAAATGTTGCTCGGGAGCAAAAACTTTTGGTGTACTTAATTTATCTAGATTTCATTCTAATCCTGCGTATTCTTCTGGATTTATTTTTATTGGTTTTATTAGTCTTATTCCTTTATTACCCATTATTTCTACTACATCATTTACTTGGAGTTTAAATTTTGTATTACTACTTAAAGTCATTTTTCCAATAAAACCTACACACATTAATAAATTATTTCCATTATTCATTTCTTCATATCCTTTAGTCTGGATTCCTATTTTAATATTTTTGCCAAATTCTTTTAAATTTATTAAAAAGTCTGGGCTAATATAAAATATTCCACCATTATTTCTCATGTCTACTTCAGTTAATCCTATTATAGATTTCTTTAAATCTGACCATCTATCATCATATAATACAATTAAAACTTTAGATCCTAGATTCTTTCTAGTTAATCCTTTTATTCCTATGACTATTAGACCCATATGCATTAACATTAGTTTGGAATTTTTTATAGTTTTTATGGCAGCTGGGTTTACTAAGTCTAATATTGCAAATTCTTTTTCTATTGCTGATATTTGTTCTTCTCTATAGTGTCTATATAACTTATTATTCCTAGAAAATTTTTTTCCATTATATAATGTTTTTGGATTTAACAATCTTAGTTGATTTTGTTGAAAAATTTGTAGATCTCTATCTATATCTATAATATCATTTAATTCTTGATTTTCGTCTGTATTTGAGGATCTTCTAGACAGTATTCTAGAAATTAAATTATTTCCTATTCTGTTTTCTGAGAAACTTGGTCTACTATTTTCTTGGGTTGTTCGTTTGTTTGAAAGAAAGTCCATTTTGGAGATTTTCTGGTTAACTTTTGTTTTTCTTGTTTAGGTGTTATTTCTACTTGCTTAAGTTGAGATATTAATTCGTCTATATCTGTATTTTTATGAATTTGTTCAGGTTGTTTTTCTTTTAATATTTTGTCTACTTTTATGTTTAATTCTATTAGTAATGCTATTATAGTATTATTTAGTTTTAGAAGTATTTTGTCTGTTAGACTAGAGGGAACGTGGTTAGAATATCCTACTACTTCTTGATGGAATTTTGTTGTATATTCTACTGCTTTTTTATAATTTATATGTTCTTCACTCATGAAAGTGATATCTGTTCAAGTCTTATTATTATTTCTTTTAACTGACTAATTTCAGTGTTTATTTTTTCTACTTTTTCTATGATTTTTGTTACTACTTGAATATTTTTATTTTCTAATTCTTTTGGTTTTTCTATTATAGTTTTTACCAGTTTTTCTATTTCTATTTTAGTAGGTATGTTTTCTAAGTTAAATTTTGTATTTAAATATTGAAGTTTTCTATCTATCTCTATCTCTTGTGCTTTTAAGAAGTCTATATTCTTTTCTAATTTATCGACTATTTTGAATTGTTTATTTTGTACTTCTGCTATTTCTTCTAATAATTTTATTATAATTTTGTCTTGTTTTTTAATTTTTTCACTAATATTTATTGTTAAGTCTATTAATGTATTAAATTGTTTATCTTCAGAATGTAGTATATGTTCTCCTTCAAGAAAATTACACTTTAAAATATTATTTTTATGTAATGATCTATATTTTTTCTCCTGGTGTATTTTTAAATCTAAGTATTCTAAATGTATAAAAATGTTTAATTAGTGAAAAAATATTTAATATTTTAAAAGTATAGATAATAATAGTAAACAGTATTTTCAAAAACATTTTTGGGGCGGTCCCGGGGCGAGTCTCGGGGCGGGGCGTACCAAAAATACTCCGGGGTCCTGAGCAAAAAACGTAAGTCCTGGGCGTAAAAACGTACACCCCAGGCATTTTTAATTTTTTTTAAACCTTTTTTGCTTTAAATCATATTTTTTATTATTGGTGTAATGATATTTCTCAACTAGTAATTATACTACTTTTTTTCTTCATTATTGATTATTAATACCTAGCTCAAATAAAATCATAATATTTTTTCTATATAGTATAGGTTATTTATAAGAAATTATTTGTAAAATCATTGAAAGTTTCACTTTAGCTTATTTTTTAGTAAGAAAATTATAAAATTGAATATACATGAGGCTACACCTCGTAGATCCATGGGACTTATGCCCCGTGTCTCGGGGCTTACGCCTAACCCTGTACTGCATAAAACGCATCGCCTCACACCCCCACTTTTTAAAACACTGATAGTAAATATGATGGTGAAGCATGGGTAACTACATACTTTTTCCAATTTTCTTAGAGACTGTTGCTCCCCAATATACACGCAAGTGTACGTGGTCTCGCAAGTAATATAGATTCTTAAAGAAACGAATTATCGTTCCAAAGGGACTTATGATGAATTTATATTAAACACTAAATTCTACAAATAAAAGTAACAGTAACCTTTTCAAGAGTTGGTGATTGATTGTTAACTACTACTACTTTCGCAATAAATACAAGTAACCAAGATTGAACACCTTAAATATGATGTTTCAAGCAAGTAAAAGACAAGTCCAGGCCTGCAACATTTATTGAATCTCATGATCATATTATTGGCTTAGAACTAATTTCAGTTGGCAAGTTACTAGTTTATAGGGCTAATTCTATGAGTTGAGCTACACACCTCTCGTCGCCTACTCCAATTAACTATCTAACTACATCGTTGAGCAAGGATAAATAGACTAACTGACGAGCATTTACATTTCATCCTATTTCGTAACCAAGCAAGGTTCGTACGGGCATCACTCCTAAACACTAATCACCTCAATTTAATGGGTGGACCGAGCTCTCTATATTCTCTGGTCTATCTAATCCCGCTTCTCTCGATTTTAAAATTAGACAATATATTTATCTCATGGTGATCAAGCATAAAATACTAAAACTAGAATATAGAAGTAACTTATAATGACAACCAAGAATTAATTCAAAAAGCCTTTAATAATCAAAAATCCATTCGTAGCTACAGCCCTAGAACTAGGGAGTTTAGCCACTCATACTATTAGAAAACCACAAAATACAATTATTTATGCGATTTTCGAAAAATAGAAGAGTTAGAAGATCAAAACCTATTACAAACATAGATACTTGCTCTTGCACACCAATAAAAAGTTGAACCCTAACAATGGAGCCCTAAGGGTCTATTTATAATAGTTAGGAACAATAGAGTCGAATTCTACTTCAACCTTTAACTAGGAGTCCTTTCTAAATCAACTTTCGCCAAAACTTTGCACAAGACTGGGGCATCGCGCCTATCAAGCTGGCGCGCCGCGCTACCAGTGCGCCCAAAAGTGGCCTCAGTCAACTGGAGCTTGGCACGTCGTTCCCTTGCTACGCCAGTGGTGCTGGGGCGCCGCGCCTGGCTTTTGCTCCTAGCATCGCTTTTCATCTTTAACTCCTTTTTCTTTTTTGACTCAATCACTTCCCTTAGAAACCCTGCAAAATTGCTAATCATATATGTTAGTATGCAATCATCGCAATCTTAAGCCAAAATATGTTAGTTAGATTAGTGAATGTCCTAAAACTTACGTTAAAGATGGATAATTTGTAGTAATTAGGCATATCCACCCCACACTTAAACATTTGTTAGTCCTCGAACAATCTCTATCTTATCAAATCACACTCTTAAACCTTGGACTCCTCACCTCGCTTTATAATCGGTCAAACACATTTAATCACGATCTTGTGGCACACACTACATGCAATAATTTCAACTCTTTCTTATAGTCTACCAATCAACAATTCACAACCTCGATGAATGACTCTTCTCAAATAATTTCAGGCTAATGCAATATCATATGGACAAGACAAACAACATTAAGCACTAAACATGTTTCGTGAATGCCCTCACCACTTTAAGTATAGCCTTTCCTTCACACCAACAACAATGCATTTCAATCATAAGGCTATTTTTTTTTATAAAATTCACTCTCACACTCACAAATGAAGGTTTCACATATCCTAACATGCCATAAGCTTGTCCTTGATGTACTTTTATTTTCACAAAGTGTTTCTCATAGAATCAAGAGGACTTTAATTCGGTTGTAATGTCGACTTTAGGTAAGGAAGGATATATTTGGGTAAAATTAGTGACTCATCCTTCCTAATGCACATGTTTTGTTTTCCTTACTAACATTCACAACTCTTTCTTCCCCTTTGATTTCCCCATTAGATTTTTTCTAATTGAATTTAACATTTTGCCTTCATTTTCACTTGAGCCCTCTTTTTGCACACACCCCTTTTTCTCTCCTTTTTATTTATATATATATTTTTTCACACTTAACAATAGCCACCCTTAACCTATTGATTTTACTTGAATTAAGGTCCACGTTGTCCTTGTAAGGACTAGGGACATTATTAAGATAATTTTTTTTTTCGGATTAGCCACCTTTGACGTAGGCTTTTTAGCCTTGGTCGAAGTGCACCATGTCCAAAGGGACCAGGGCCAATCACAAACTTTTAGGACTATGGGGTATCATTTATCTACCTTTCTCTTTCTTCTCCACAAAACCAAGCATTTCCATCCTATCCATTTTAACCAAAGTTATCATTTTCTTCAACTTAACATAGTGCATTAAGGATTACTTTGGGATCAAACTAATGGTATCAATAAAAAGGGATTCGGCTCAATTCAGTGGGTTAGAACAAAATCAAGGTTACAAGGCTCAATAGGGCAAAGCTAGGGACATTTATTTGGAGGCACATAAGGAAATTCAAACTTGGCTATTCAAAGAAACGCCTCAATCATATTCCATAATTCACACAAGTTACTTCTTAGGCACACTTGGGGCAAGTTCTAGATGTTATTCAATACAAAAACTAAGCAAGTATTCTCCACACATGGCATCACAACACACATAAGGACCAAGACTTGTAGCATGCTCACATAAATTGTATTACCGTGTTATCACACAATTAAGCCCATATTCTTTATTTTCCATTTAGAGTCAAGACAAAGATATTATGTTTGTTTTCAAGGTCACCATTTAAATATTGCAAACAAAGAGTTACCACCCATGACGTCTAGCCAACTATCAAGACAAGATTTAAAAGTGCCAAGGATTTCTACTCCTAGTGACTAATTTTCCCTTAAGATGGTCGTCATCCATCCATAATTGGGAACTTTCACTCCTACAACGACTCTAAGACACAACAAAACTAAGCAAAATATTCCTAGTCGGTTCAATGGGACTATCCTCGAAAAAAGAACCAAAAACAAAATGCGAGAAACCCTCCTAAAAATTAAAAAGACTCGATAGAGCAGTAAACTATATATAATAAAGTTCAACTTCCACCCCACACTTAAACAAAACACTGTCTTTAGTGTGCAAAATAAAACAAAGTGCAAAGGTGAAAGAGAACTCTCTGTCGGCCTCTAGGCCACATGCTTCAAATCAGCAGATTGCCACATTAGTGGCAAAATCCATAGCCATCGAGGCTGCATTACCATCCCCATCACCCGCATTAGTATCATCATCTGTAGGGCCAGTATCATCTGACTCATTCTCCTTCGAGCCATCCTTCTCATCAGCAGTGGCATCATCATCATCAATGGGCTCTTGGAAAGCCGGGCCCATCTGACACATGTGCATCGCGCTATCCATCAAAGGGTAATGCTTCGCTAGTGTCTCAATTTCATCCTCAGTCACCGGACGACCACCTATCCACAGTTATAACTCAACCATTCAAACATACGACCCATCCAATTATCATCACGAGCTTGCCTATCAATAGTAATCAACACGGGCCCGTGGGATGGATCGTGCGCTTTAGTGCGTGTGACATCAACCAAATGGTAAACTAGATGAGGGGAACGAGAGGAGGGCACACATTATGAATCTCCTCCTCAATCAGTAACACCCGTAGGTACCTAGTAATGATGCTCCCATAACAGAAATGACATCTCTTATTGGTCCTAAACTTAAGCATGTTTTGCTTTAAAATAGCTTCAACATTCACCGACAAACCCTTCATTAAAAGATATATTAGCATCACTCTCTCCTTACTGACATCAATCGTATGCTTACATAGTAGTAAGATGCTACACACAAGTTTTAACCAAATGCGAGCCTGCAAATTGAAGTGACCACAGTGAAGAGTCAAATGACGTCCCGTGTCTCTGACCTTATCCCACTGCGCAATAGAATTCACCCCACACAAAGTATGCCTAATATCACGATAAGGTGGTCTTTAAATCATAGCCAGAAAATCAACATTGTCATAATTTGGAGTACCCAAAAATTCATTCGGTGCTTCAATAGAAAATCTCACCCAACTATCCCTAATGAACTCATTGTTTATCTCAACATGATGTGTATTCCAATTCGCATAAAATTCATGAACTAAGCTTAAATTGCACTCACCTTGATCCATGAAGACATATTGGAGTCCCAAAGCATTGATTTTGGCGAGAATATTGGGAAATTCATGTCCAAATCGCCTTTCATCTACATACTTATCACCTAAGTACCTGGATTATTATTGACATTCGTACCAATCCTTTTTATAGTGCATTACAGCTTGCCCACCGAATTTTTAGGGCGGCAAATTATTGGGTTCTCGCTAGAACTTTCGACAGCCGCCCCTTTCCTACTCCTCTTAGTATCCGAACCACTAGCAACATTCTTACCCTTAGGAGTCATCTTTACACCCAACAATGGAAGAATATAAGAAGAGAAAATATTTTTTTAGGGAAAAAGGAGGTGGGGGTCGGGTAGGCAGTGATTTTGAAAGGTTTTGAAAATTTGTGGGTTAGAATAAGTTTAAGGGTGTTAAAGTTGAGGGAAAGAGAAGGGAAGAAGGTTTTGGTTGGGATTAATGGAGGAATTTGGGGAAAAAAAAGAAGTGGAGAATAAGAAGAACTTTTGGGTTTAAAGAGAATTTGGGGGAGGGAACGATTTAGAGAGAGAGAAAATTTAGAAAAGTGGGTTTATTTGGGTAGGTGGAAGACTTAAAAGGCTGGATTTTTAGTGGGTCCCACGAGATTGCAAAGAATTTTCTGAAAATTTTACTCACCAGAGATGGGGACAATGCGCCCGAATAACACCTGGCAGGCTGGGGCGATGCGCTGCCAGTGCGCCTAAAATGGGTCGCAGTCACTTGCCCTTGGCGCGGCGTGCCCGTGTTGCGCCCAACCAAGTGGCGCGGTGCGCCTATAATGCGTCTGCCATCGGCGTTCTATTGGGGGTCTAGCATGATGGTGGCGTATTATACTGAAAATGCGCCAAAAAGAGGTCCCAATAAGTTAGCCTTGGCGTAGCGCGCCCTAATTGCACCCAAATTGCATTTTTCAACGTATCTCCTCTATTTACGGGTGATTTATCCTCTCATGACCTGCGCATCAACCAAATAATATGACATAATAATGGTGAGTTGCCTCCCACCCAGATTCTTAGTTTTGGTCGTGGCACAACTCATCTTTTTGTATTTTTCTTTACAACGTCTAAAGTCCTATCTAAATAATAACTTAAGAAAATAAAAACTCTACACCTAGGAATTTGAAACTAAGCTAAAATTTCAAAATTAAGCAAAAATACTACTTATTACATATCATTCACGGGTTACCTCTCATGTAGCACTTGATTTAACGTCACGACAACACTCAACTTGGATCATTCATCATTTAGCTCAAGAGCCTACTGATACGATCCTAATCCACACCAAAGTAGTGTTTCACCCTTTGCCCATTTACTAAGAACGTAGGGACAGTCTCACTTTTAAGTTCAATATCCCCATGTTGTGTCATTCTTACCACTTTGAAAGGACCACTCCATTTAGACCTTAGTTTTCTAAGGAATAACCTCAATCTAGAGTTAAAGAGTAGTACATTTTCTCCCGGAGTGAAAGTTCGAGCAACTATGTGCTTATTATGCCACCTCTTCGTCTTTTCTTTGTAAAGCTTGGCATTCTCATATATGTGGAGCCTAAACTCCTCAAGTTCATGCAATTGATTCACTCTCTTTCTATCGGCTAGATTGGGGTCCAAGTTTAACCTCTTAATCGCCCATAGCTTAGTGTTCTAATTCCGCCGGAAGATGACATGCTTTCCCAAATACCATGTGATAGGGAGAAGTCCCTATGGGTGTCTTATACGCAGTCTTATATGCCCACAACACATCATCCAACTTTTCAGACCAATCTTTCCTCTGCGCATTCACCGTTTTCTGCAAAATTTATTTTACTTTTCTGTTCGAAACCTTCACTTGGCCACTCGTTTGAGGATGGTAAACTCTAGCAACCTTGTGATGAATTCTATACTTAGCAAAAAGATTCTTAATTAGATGGTTAATGAAATGCTTACCTCCATCACTTCTGATTGCCCTTGGAGTGCCAAAGCGAGTAAAGATGTGCTTCTTGATGAACTTTATCACCACCCTTTATTCATTCGAAGGAAGAGCGACAACCTCAATCCATTTACTCACATAATCCACAGCCACAAGATGTATTGGTTTCCACTAGATGGTAGGAAGGGACCCATGAAGTCAATATCCCACACATCAAAGATTTCCACCTCCAAAATGTTACTTAGCGGCATCTCATGTCTTCTTGAAATAGTACCCAACCTTTGGCATTTATCACAACCCCTTCACAAAAGCAATAAAATCTTTAAATAACGAGGGCCAAAAGAAACTAGATTGTAGTACCTTATGAGCAGTGCGCTCTCCTCCATGGTGACCTCCATATGGGCTAGCATGACAACTTTCGAGCTCTTTGTGAACCTTAGACTCTGAAATGCATCTTCTCACTACCCGGTCCACACCTTGCTTGAACAAGAATGGTTCATCCCAGATATAGAATTTAGCATCATAATTGAGATTTTTCTTTTGTTGGGTGGTTGCACCCGTAGGATAATCTCCATTTACCATTAAATTCACAATGTTTGCATACCATGACACTTAAGAGATATCTAATGCCATCAATTGTTCATCCGGAAACTCTTCTCGAATTTGCTCACCTTCATTCACATGGGAAAAACTTCCAACCTACACAGGTGATCCGCTATCTGATTTTCAGTACCTTTCCTATCTGTGATCTCAAGGTCAAATTCTCGGAGAAACAATATCCATCGAATCAGCTTTGGTTTAGCATTGTTCTTGTTGAATAGGTATCTAATAGCTGCATGGACAGTAAAAACTATCACTTTAGTACCTACCAAATACGATCTGAACTTGTCGAAGGCGAACACTAGAGCCAACATCTCATTCTCACTCACTGTGTAATTAGTTTATGTATAGTCAAGGGTCTTGCTTGCATAATAGATCGAGTGGAACACTTTATTCTTTCTTTGTCCCAACACTGCACCCACTGCTATATCATTTGCATCACACATGAGTTCAAATGGTAATTCCCAATCAGGAGTAACTAAGATAGAAGCCTCAATTAAGTTCCTCTTCAACATCTCAAAAGCTTTCAAACACATCGCATCAAAGTCAAACTTCACCTCCTTCTCCAAAAGGCTGCACATAGGTCTTGCAATCTTGGAAAAATCCTTGATAAATCACCGGTAAAAGCCTGCATGAATAAGAAAACTATGCACCCCTTTTATAGAAATGAGAGGGGGCAATTTTTCAATAACTTCTACCTTGGCCTCATCAACCTCTAAACCAGACTTAGACACCTTGTGTGCTAACACTATCCCCTCTCTAACAAAAAAATGACACTTTTCTCAGTTTAGAACTAAGTTAGTGTCCCCACATCTAGCAAGTACTTTATCAATATTTTGGAGACATACCTCAAAAGACTTCCCAAAGACGGAGAAATCATCCATGAACACCTCTATAAAGTCTTCCACCATATCATGAAAAATAGCCATCATACACTTTTGAAAAGTTGCCGGTGCATTGCAAAGTCCGAATAGCATGTGTTTGAAAGCATAGGTACTATAAGGACAAGTGAACGTGGTCTTTTCTTGGTCTTCGGGGGTAATTAAAATCTAGTTGTAACATGAATACCCATCAAAGAAACAATAATACTCTTGCCCTGCTAGTCGGTCAAGCATCTGATCAATGAAGGGAACTTGTTAGTGATCTTTTCGGGTAGCATCATTTAGTTTCCGGTAATCCATAGAAAATTCTCCATTTGGTCACTGTTCTAGTAATAATCTATCCATTCTTTTCATTCCTTACCACTGTCATACCTCCCTTTTTGGAAATATATTGTACCAGACTTACCCACTTACTATCAAAGATTGGGTACACAATTCCAGCATCTAGCCACTTTATTACTTCCTTTCTTACCACTTTTTTCATCAAAGGATTTAGCCGACGTTGATGTTGTGCCCTTGGTTTTTGATCCTCTTCCATGTAAATTCTGTACATACATAACGCAGGACTAATCCCATGAATATCAGCCATCTGCCATCCAATTGCTTTCTTCCTCCGCTTTAAGATCCTTAATGCTGCATCAATCTGTAAATCAGACAACTCTGTAGAAAATATAACAGGAAAAGTTTCATTAGTACCCAATAAGCATACCTTAGGTGAGCAGGTAAAGTTTTTAGTTCCATCTTGGGAGCTTCTTCTATCGATGGCTTTGGTGGAGGCCCTAACTCGCGATTTAATGACTCCACTTGAGGCTTACGAGTGTGAACTAGGGATAGATTCAAGCATGATTCAATCTCTTGAGCCTCAGTATCTCCTTCCACACCATAACCCATTAACACTCTCTCTAAGGGATCTTCAGGCGCAACTACTTTTGATTCTACTATTTGATCAATCACAATAATAGTAGACAACTCTTCATAGATAGAAGGCAATTTTAAAGCGCAATAAACATTGAATACCTCAACCTTATCATATACCCTCATAGTTCATTGACCAGATGTCACATCAATCAATGCCCTACCCGTAGCCAAGAACGGACGTCCCAAAATGAATAAAACTTCAGAATCAGGTTCAAAATTTAAGACCACAAAATCTACAGGAAAAATCAATGAACCTACTTGAACTAACACATCTTCTACCACACCTCAGCCCTAGCAATGGATCTATCAGCGAGTTGGAGAATAATAGTGGTTATTTTTTGGACTACCCAAACTTTAGATACAATGATAAGGGCATCAGGTTTATAGTTGCCCCTAAATCACACAATCTGCAGGCATGAACACTTTGCCCAATTGTAATCTGCACATTAAAACTACCCGAATCTAACTTTTTAGGCAGTCTGTTTTGAATCCTAGAGCTGCACTTATTAGTAAATGCTATAGTTTCATACTCCGTGAGCCTCCTCTTGCTAGCCACAATGTCTTTCACGTATTTAGCATACTTTAGGATACCCTGCAAGATGTCAACCAAAGGCAGATTAATGTAAACCTATTTTAGGAGAGAGAGAAACTTACCAAAGCATTCATCTTTATTCTGCTTTTTGAGCTTTTGTGGAAACGAATGTGGTAATTTCTTTTGAGGAACGGGTACCTCAACATTGGAGCTTTTAACTCCTCTTCCACTTTCGTTTCTTTGGTACTTACCTAAGTATCTCTCTTCTTTGGAGCTAGTTCCTCTAATTGTAACTCACTTCTAGTACTTACAGCATACAATTGCTTTGGGTTGGGTTCAGTATCACCGGGCAACCCACCTTGAGGATGCAAGTTCAAAGAATTAGCTACTTGCGCAACTTATTTCTGTAAACTCATTTGGGACACTTGGATGTTTCTGATGTTCTCATCCTGCTTATCTATTCTAGCATTTATTTTGGTCCCTATTTCAGTCATGACCTTTTGGAGTAGCTCTTCATTGGTTATCCCCCCCTTTTGGTGCACTAGGATTTGCGCCTTGGTTAGAATTTTGGTATTGTTGCCCAACCCCTGAAGAACAGTATTGGTTGGCCCCTTGCGCCTGATTTTGGTTTTGGTTTCCGCCCCACAAAAAGTTAGAATGGTTCCTCCAACTAGGGTTGTAAGTGCTACCATAATTTTGCTGAACTCCACCCCTTTACGCATTACCTACATAATTTACGGAATCTGGGTTTGTCTTACATTGCTCAGTTTCATGAGCTCCACTAGCACATACCTCACACCAATTGGCTATCTGTTGTACAATGTTTATCGGTGCATAGTTTAGTGTCATTTATTTAAAATGTAAGGTCATGTTATGTTGCACTATATCTAATTTGGCATTTATGACGGTAGCTTGATCTTCATCTAGGATCCCCACGGCCTTTTGGGTTGTGGTTCTAGGCATATCCCCTTCATATCCTGGGTTTCTTTTGAAAAGTCTATTGATTAAGTTGAACAACTCTTCACATGTTTTAGATAAGGCCTGTCCATCTGTTGCACTATTAAGAAACTCACGAGCATTATAATCTAAACCCTCAAAAAAAGTGTGAGCAGGTACCTCATTAGTTTGCATGTGGTGTGGGCAAGCATTCAACATTTGTTTGAAACGAGCTCATGCTTGGTACATGTCCTCCCCTTGATTTTTCCTAAAGCATAATATCCCACTCCCCAACCGTGCGTTTTTCTTGGATGGAAAGAATCTACTCAAGAACTATCTTGCTAGGTAATCTCAAGTAGTGATGGAATTTGGTGGTTCAGTATCTAACCAATGATTTGCAGCTCTTAACAATGAGTATGAAAACAACGTCAGCCTCACATAGTCCGATGAGACTACAGTTGGGATGTATGTATCAGTGATCTTTATAAAGTTCCTAAGATGGATTTGGGGATCCTCGTGAGGGAGACCAGTGAATTTCCCATTAGAATGGAGAAGTTGTACCATGCCCTATTTTAGTTCAAATATACCCTCGGTGGAGGTTTCCTAATACTAGATGCCACATTGACAGTGAGTGAGACTGCCACATCACGGACTGGTCTAGGGGGTACTCCTTGGTTATTCAAGTTCTCTTGGTTGTTTACGTTCTCCGAGTTATTTATGTTGTCTTGATTATTATCATCATTGTTCCCCAAACACCTAGCCCCAATTCTCCTGGACGTCATTGATTCATTTTTCTGTGCTGGCGTAAAACTCTTTCGAGTTCGTTGTAAGGTTCGACAAGTTCTCCCTTTCGAGCCAGACTTGAAAATCAAGTGCTTGCAATAAACAAGATAAGATCAAGTAATTAATACCTGAATATTCTAATTGTAGACTTAAGAATATCGAATATAAATCAATTTCTAAGTCCCCGACAGCGACGTCAAAAACTTGTTGCTCCCCAATATACACGCAAGTGTACGTGATCGCGCAAGTAATATAGATTTTTAAAGAAATGAGTTTATCGTTCCCAAAGGACTTATGATCAATTTATATTAAACACTCAATTCTACAAATAAAAGTAACAGTAACCTTTTCAAGAGTTGGTGATTGAATGTTAACTACTACTACTTTTGCAATAAATAAAAGAAACCAAGATTGAACGACTTAAAGATGATGTTTCAAGCAAGTAAAAGACAATTTCAGGGCTGCAACATGTATTGAATCTCATGATCATATTATCGGCTTAGAACTAATTTCAGTTGTCAAGTTACTGATTTATAGGTCTAATTATATGAGTCAGGCTACACACCTCTCGTCGCCTACTCCAGTTAGCTATCTAACTACATTGTTGAGCGAAAATAAATAGACTAACTGGCGAGCATTTATATTTTATCATATTTCATAACCAAGCAACGTGTTCGTCCGGGCGATACTCCTGAACACTAATCACCTTAATCTAATGGGTGGACCGAGCTCTTTATATTTTCTGGTCTATCTAATCCTGCCTCTCTCGATTTTAAGATTAGACAATATATTTATCTCATGGTGATCAAGCATAAAATATTAAAACAAGAGTATAGAATTAACTTATAATGAAAACCAAGAATTAATTCAGAAAGCCTTTAATAATCAACAATTCATTCGTAGCTACAGCCCCAGAACTAGGGCGTTTAGCCACTCATACTATTAGAAAACCACAAAATACAATTGTTCATGCGATTTTCGAAAAATAGAAGAGTTAGAAGATCTAAACCTATTACAAATGTAGATACTTGCTCTTGCACACCAATAAAAAGTCAAACCCTAACAATGGAGCCCTAAGGGTTTATTTATAATAGTTAGGAACAATAGAGTCGAATTCTACTTCAACTAGGAGTCTTTTTTAAATCAACTTTCGCCGAAACTCCGCATAAGACTGGGCATCGCGCCTGGCAGGCTGGCGCGCCGCGCTGTGCCCAAAAGTGGCCTTAGTCAACTGGAGCTTGGCGCATAGCACCCTTGCTGCGCCAATGGTCTGGGGAGCCACACCTAACTTTTGCTCCTGCGTCGCTTTTCATCTTTTACTCCTTTTTCTTCCTTGACTCAATCACTTCCCTTAGGATCCCTGCAAAATTGCTAATCATGTATGTTAGTATGCAACCATCGCAATCTTAAGCCAAAATATGCTAGTTAAATTAGTGAATGTCCTAAAACTTATGTTAAAGATGGGTAATTTGTAGTAATTGGGCAAATAAATATGCCCAAGATCAGAGACCAATCAAATTGTGCTCAACAAAGTAATGAGTGGATCTGAAACAATGTTAATAGCTTAACGGGCTGAAACATATATAAAATGGGCTCACGATCAAATTTGGTATTAATACTACTAACAAACCAAATCAAATCAAATCGAAGTTGAAAAATTTGAACTACAATAAAACCTCACTAAATTAATATAGGCGAGATCATATTTTATAGAGATATTATTTAATCAATAAATTAATATTTATTAATTTAAAGAGTGTTTCAACACCGCAAAATTAATTTGGGGATGAAATCTCAGAGAATTTAAATGACTCCATTTGTTAAAACGTTATTCATGAACTTGAGATCATGATTAATGATCTCGGTTACCATAATAAAATGGAATTTAATAACCTATTAGATGTGTGAAAATGATATATATTCATAGGTCCAGAGCTTAGAAGAAATTGTGGCATTGAAAAAATAATGTTAATGATAAAGATAGAGAAAATGAAAAAATACCTTTGGAACAAGTTACGATCAGAAAACACTTATTACATTTAGATTTCTTCACAATTTTATGGTGCAGTTCAAAAAAACAACACCGAAACTTTTGGTTTTAATAAGAAAAGTTAGAGATGAGTTTCAACAAGATTTAAATTTTAACAAAAAAATAGAACACGATAGAATCATGATTCACTAAATTGTGTTAGATATATTTGTACTTTTAATGAATTATTAATTTATAATATCAATGATATATATATAGGGGTCTTCAGAAAATATACTATCTTATTTTCTTATCAAAATGAATGATTTTTTCTATCGGCCCAAGTCGAAACCGGAGAAAAGCATTATCTTAGAGAGGTTATTAATTAACCGAGTATTAATTTAGTGAAGTTTTATTGTAATTCAGTTCGATATTCAATACACACTTTTTCAATGTTAAAATTGAAAACTAAATTAAAATTTGATAAAATCAAATTGAAGAACCGAATTTGCAATTAATCCCAACTTCCTGGGATAAATCATACTGGAAAACCCACCTATGACTTTAATCCAGGGGCGGAACTACATTGCTTCGAGGGGGGTCATCCCCTCGATAAAAAAATTACACTATATATATAAGATCGATTTTTTTCTGTACATGTATATATTTAAAATTGAACCACCTGAATATATAACAAAGACGTAGCCCAACGGTTGAGGGGGTTCAAAATTTCTCTAAAATGAAGTTTGGGTTGCGGGATCGATTCCAGGCAACAACATATTTTTTTTGTTGTAATTTTTAGCCATTTTGCAGAAATTAAATAGACCAAAACGACCCCGTTTTTTAAACCAAAAAAAATTATATTTTAAATCCTAATGAAAAAGTCAACTAATAAAAATATCCCTCTTTTTTAGGGATTGCAATATTATCTTTTCATATTCTTGATTTCTTTCTCCCTCACGCTACTGTTGCTGAGAGCTGCTGCTGCCTGCTGCTTGCTAGTTGCTGCCAACCTGCCGCGGTGCCACCTGTTGTTGCTTGCTGCCGCAGTGAGTGCCGCTGGTGGAGGATTGGTGGTCCTCCCTTCAGGCTCCATTTGTGATGGCAATGATAAGTTTTCTTTTTGGTTTTTTTTTTTTTCAGAATTCTATGCTTTGATTCTTGTATTTGTTGATGTGCTATTTTATTTAGCTAATTGAACTCAGATATTCACTTCTCTTAACAGTTTTTATTTTTCATATGAAAATTTCAATTCTATTCACTGATTATGATTTATGAAAGTTATAATTTTATTTGTTTGGGCTTATTTGTTGATTTAATATGTTTATTATGGATATTCAATATTTGTTCAGTAGATATTAACTTTTATTTGTGAGATTTAAACTTTTGTTCATTGTCTATAATTTTGTTTTGGTTCTTATTGCATATTCAATTTTTATAAGTTCTGACTAAATTTTTATTTTACGATTCAGTCTCAATATTCAGTGAAGAAGTATTTTACACAAGTACCGAAATCAACTTTAGCCTCTCAAAGTCATAGTCAATCTAATAAAAAAGAAAATACTAATCATTCGGAAGTGTCATTAGATTCTTCTCAAGAATTTGATTTGAGTTCTTTAAAGTTTGATCCTGGTGAAAGAACATCAATATTGAACTATCATCCAAACCACCGTGATGTTATTAGAAGAGCATACCTTTTGAATGGTCCTTGTCAACCTCGTTTGGCGGTGCAAGAGTATCCTCAAACAAATATTTTTGAATCAATGCGTTGTTTTAATCCTGAATGGTTTGATGATATATATCATGATTGGTTGGAGTATAGTGTTAGTAAAGATGCAGTCTACTGTTTGTATTGCTATCTTTTTAAAGATCATAACACTAATCAAGGAGGAGGGGAGACATTTCAACTATAGGATTTAAGAATTGGAACAAAAAGGGTGGTCTTGACAAACATATTGGTCTACCGAATAGCATACATAATCAGTCAAAAAAGAAATGTCAAGATTTACTACAACAACGGCGGTCTATTCAATTTGCATTTGAGAGGCAATCTAATCAACTCAAGCATGGATATTATATGCGCTTAAGTGCGTCGGTTGATGTAGTAAGACTTCTCATAAGTCGGGGATTTGCATTTCGAGGTCATGATGAATCTAAATCATCACTTAGTAGGGGTAACTTTCTTGAAATTCTCTCATGGTATGCAAAAAAATGTGATAAAATTCGTGATTATGTTTTGGAACATGCTCCTGTAAATGATCAACTGACTTCTCCAAAGATTCAAAAAGATATTGTGAGTGCATGTAAGATAGAGACCGTTAAAGCTATTCTTGATGAATTAAATGGTGACTACTTTGCTTTACTAGTTGATGAATCCTTTGATGTGTCACGCAAGGAGCAAATGACTATCGTATTTCGTTATATTAATAGAATGGGATTTGTAATGGAGCGACTTATTGACATTGTTCATGTTGAAGATACTAGTGCTTCATTTTTAAAGGAGGCAATTTTTAATTTACTTGCTCAACATTCTTTGAGTCCATCAAGTGTGCGTGGACAATGTTACGATGGGGCAAGTAATATGCAAGGTGAGATCAATGGCCTTAAAATGTTGATTAGACGAGAAAGTAAATCGGCACATTCAATCCATTGCTTTGCCTATCAACTTCAACTAACTCTTGTTGGGGTCTCCAAAAAGTGTGTTGAAGTGGGAAAACTTGTAGTATTGATCTCAAATATTTTTAATGTATTGGGATCTTCTTTTAAGCGTATGGATAATTTACGAGATTCTCAAAAATCAACAATTCAAGTGGCATTAGATATGGGTGAACTTACAACCGGTAGGGGCTTGAATCAATAACTTGGTCTTTCAAGAGCTTGTGATACTCGTTGGGGATCTCATTATAAATCCTTTAACAATTTTATTATTATGTTTGGCTCTATTCTTGAGGTTCTTGAATCACTTGCTCTTGATGCAAGGAGTATGGATGAAAGAGCCAAGGCAATGGAATTTCTTGAAGCTTGTCAAACATTTGAGATTGCGTTTATGTTATATTTGATGAGAGATGTCTTAGCAATCACAAATGATCTTAATAAATGCTTACAAAAAAAAGAGCAAGATATTGCAAATGCCATGCTACTTGTTGAAGTAGCAAAGAGAAGGTTGCAAGTCTTAAGAGATGATGAATGGGATTCTCTTATTGCCAAGGTATCTACATTTTGTATCAAACATGATGTTTTGATACCTAACTTTGAGGAGCCATATGTTAGCTCTTTAAGATCACGGCGGAAATTTGCTAACTATACAATCTTACATCATTATCGTGTTGAAGTATTTTGCAATATCATTGATTGGCAACTTCAAGAACTTAATGATCGTTTTGATGAGGTGACTACCGATTTGCTCCATGGAATTGCTTGCTTGAATCCAATTAACTCATTTTCAAGTTTTGACATAAGAAAAGTAATGAGAATGTCTGAATTATATCCAGATGACTTTGATGAATCCAATATGAGTATTCTTGAGAATCAACTTGCAAGTTACATTGTTGATGTTCGTGATATTGATGAAAGGTTCTCCGATCTAAATGGACTTTGTGATCTTTCCAGAAGATTAGTTCAGACAAAGAAACATTCAAATTATCCTCTTGTATTTCGCTTAGTGAAACTTGCTCTACTTTTACCAGTTGCCACTGCCTCCGTTGAAAGAGCTTTTTCGGCAATGAAATTTATCAAGAATGACTTGCGGAGTCAAATGAGTGATGATTTTTTTAGTGGTTGCTTGGTGCCTTATTTAGAAAAAGATGTATTTGATAAGATTTCTAATGATGTTATTATTAAGACATTTCAAGATATGAAACCTCGTAGAATACAATTGTAAAAATGTATGTAGTTGTATTTTCAAATGTAAAACTATGTTTTGATAGGTTTATCCGCATGTTTAGTTTCTTAACCTCCCTTCAAGGTTGTGTAGTTTTGTGATGTAATGAAGTCATTTTATGCCAAAAAGAATTTTTGTGAAGAAATAGTATTTTCGCTTTGATTTGTGTTTTTTGTTAGTTTTTCTAATGTTAAATTTGTGCTTGCTCTCCATTTGCACTTTCAGGAGCCGAAGAGAATTCTAAAGGAATTGAAGAACTTGTAAAACATTTTGAATAAGTTGTGCTACTTTATTATCATTTTATAGATATGTACTTTAAATTTGTTTCTTAAGATAAATTGTAATTGTAAGAAATTATTTGAACTAAGGATTTTTTTTTTGTCAACCCGTTTGTTAATCAATCCGTTCATAACTTCATATATGACCCGACCCGTTTATTTATGGATAATATTAGCGTGTTTAACTTTTTTTTGAACCCCCTTGATAGAATTTCTGGGTCCGCCACTGCTTTAATCCTTGCACTATAAAACGTTCAAGGAAAATGAGAAAGTGTCAAACAAGGTCATGTATGAGTAGTTTGGGAAATAGGTGCAAATGTATCATGTAAGTCTAAAAAAAAGACTACTTTCGAATTAATAATTTATTAAAATAAAAATATTTAAACCCTCATATCAGTCATTATAGGTAGGTCCAAAGTAGGTGCAGATCTGTATGATTAAAAAAAAGTATAGTAATAATTATAAATAAAAAATTGGCACATGAAAACGTTCAAGCCTTGGGGAAAATGACCATGACTATTTAATAATGAATAAAAATATATATATATACACGACTTTTGTAACAAAAAGTATAATATAGATTTATAAATCACAAAATTGACCCTTTTTCTTTGTAAATAAAAATAAAGTGAAAGGGCATATATTCATGTGAAAAGGTTCAAAGGTGTCAGAACAAAAGTATTTTCCTCCCTATATTTATATATAAATAAACACAACTAAACACAGGCAGTAGCAGCAACAACAACAAAGCATTTAAACACTACAATGAAAATGTGGATTGTGGATGATAGAGATGATTATCCTGAGCAGATTTACCTTCGTTCTTTGCCTGTGTGTTATGGGGAAGATCTAATTTCACCCCCTAGTTTTTATATTCTAATTTGTAGCATTCTGCTGGAAACCCTAAGTAGCAGATTTGCCGATCCTAACGATTCGTCAAACATGGATCTTCCACTGACCTTGCAGGAATTGGTTGTTAGATTAAGCTGGCGCAGTTCAACCAGTGAGTATTTCTCTTCAATTTCAACAACTTGCTTGTCTGTGATTGGCCGCGCCCGGAGGTTCATATCTGAAAATTACATTGAATCCCTTCGGCTGCGGCTACGGCTACGGCTACGGTGTTTAATTATTCGTGATTTTGGATACTGACTTGGCCACTGTGCAACGGATTTTCCTTTACAATTATGGTTAATCTCTAAATCTGTGTTTTATTGGCGATTTTCACTCGGGTAAATGGGTAGCATTTTAAGTATTTCTTAAAAATATAATCATGTCAACAAAATTACATGGAAAAATCAACTAAAATGGTTGACTGATTTTGTGAGTGAAATACTAATAGTTAATTGTTTGGTTGGGAACAAGTTATCCTTATCCCGGGATAACTTATCCCATTACTATGATATAAATTGTGGGATAAGTTATATCAATCATGGCAACCAAACAAGATACAAAAACTTTATCCCATCACTATTTTTTTTATTCCATCACTATTTATTTCTATCCCTCACACCAATCGAAAAGAAGATTAGGCATAGAAATTAACTCCATGCCAATGCCATGGTATTTATGTGTTTGGGGTAAGAGGAGGGATGTGTTTTTCAAAGTTTTCAAATACATAAAAAAATATACTCCTTACTGAATCGACTGCTTAAAATGGAAACTATGGAATATTAGTTTGTATGAAAAACATGCACCGTAATTGAGTTTTCCTTCTTTGTGAGTAACATATTGATCAAGAATATATATGTGCAATTTGAAGGTGTAGGTACTAGAGGGATGTATGGTTGGTCAAGGGGACTGCTTATTAGCTCTTTGAATATGCTGGTCAGGCATTGTCATGGTCCTCGTTGGCCCTTTTCATTATCTTGCACCGTGGTCAAACCTCATCTAGAGCCCTCACGTTCTTCCTGTCAGTCTTATCACAGAGAGAGTGATCAACGGCACAACCATAATATGCTAGGAAATAGTGAAACCACTGAGCGAAACGGAAATAATATGCCTCGACGGAGAGCCTCAGCTAAGGAGTCAAGTCAGTTTAAGGCAAGAAATAGTATACCATGTGAGGACAGTGAGACCTCCAGCAACAAGAGAAAAAGTCAGGAGCAAGAGACTCATATTGAAGAACAGCCTACAGAAACACAGAACAGTAATCCCAAGAGGCAGGCATTAAATCGGGCTAGTGGATATTCATATAGCCTCAACCCAATAATTAGGACTATTGAGGACAACAACATGGTTTACATTCCCAATTTGATCACTGTAAGCACAATTTCCTTTTTGCGCCATCATTTAAACAATTATTAGCATTTTTTTTGGGTTCTCCTTTTATCTAGAAGCAGTCATATTATTCTACTAATAGTTTTCTTGAAATCATGGATAAATTCTTTACTAGTTCCTTTTCTATATATATAACCATCTCTTCAATTATAGTTGATATATATGTCGAGCTCTACTTGTTGTCAGGGTCATGACATCGTGGATTCTACTCATATGGGAGTTCAGCCTTCTCTTGAATCAATATCAACTCAGCCATTGAACTCATTTTCCAGCATTGAGAACACAAAGCTGCTTTTCAACCATTTGATCGCATCGCCTCTGGAGGATCTTACTGTCCCTGAAAATGAAACTTCCATGAAAAAAGCATTATCCATCCTAGCAGACAACCTCTCTCTGTTTCCAGAAGAACAAGCCAAACAAATACTTGAACTCTTGTTCGATTTTCCTGCTCTCGTGCATAGCTGGAGAGAGTATTCTCGATGCCAAATGTACAGTCAAAAGTCATCCGCTGAAACGGAGAAAATTAGAGATTTGCTGAAGACTTCAGTGAAAGATGAAGAGAGTCTCAAGGTCAGATATGAAGAACTCAAGATCAAGGAAAAGGAATTGATGACACAATTGGCGGCAGTGCAGAAAGAAAAGGCAGGGATAGCTAAACAGAGGACTGAAAAATCCAAACAGATCAAGGACTTGATTTCTTCGGCAGCAGAGAAAGCAGCTCACCGGAACAAAGAGGAATGTTTGATGAAAATAGCTACTACCAAGTTGAACAACTTATCTGATCAATGGGCTATGCTACAGTCTTTCTTTATCTAGATTTGCTAGTGAAACTCAATATGTTTGTAATAAGGTTCACAACAGTGCACCACAACTATGAAAATGTTTTCTGCATCCACACGTCTCTTTCCCGCGCCAGAGTGCAAAGGAAAATGCAAGATTGTAACGACTTTTGTTCAGTCCAATGTTTTCCACCCTTTGAACAGTGTTTCTGTGATCCATTTAAGTACTCTAAATCATATGGTATTTATATATTTTTCGTGGTATTTTCAAGTTGTTGAAAAGCAGCTTCGCCTTCTGTCCAGTATTTTCATTGCAACTCAATGTCCATGGTTTGACATTGATTCAAGAGAAAAGGTTGAACTCTCGTAGAGAATCATCGTCTTATATCATTAACATTTCTTGAAGTAGAATTGAACATCAGTTATATCTGGATACTTTGTCCTGGAATTTGCTTTTATCTTCTATTTTTTCAGAATTGAACATTAATTATATACGGTGATTGACATTGAATTGGGATTGGAAATTTGGAATCCTTGTTGAAGCCTTCACTAGTTCCACTTATTGAGCTAAGACGAGATGAAATTATTGAAGATAGGCGTGTGACTGAATTAATAGGAGATTTAAGTAATTAGTTGTAAAGTTAGTTTTTGAGTAATACAAAATTCCAGAAATTTCCCAAATCTTCTCTCCATGATATGAATATTTTTTCATGGTATCAGAGCCCTGAATCAATGATTGTTTGATTCAACTTGAGAACTCGATACTGGGAATCTCCATTAACGTGAATCAGAAGCTCCATTCTCATTCTGCAATGCCAGGAGAAGAAGAGACACCACCTGTTGTTGCTGTTCAAGAAACCCTTGAGCAAATTGAGAAGAAGAGGAATCCTCCTCTTTACCTACATCCATCAGACACTCGTGGATGTGTACTGACCTTTGTTCAGTTGATTGGATCGGAGTAGATCGATGTTGATCAATCTCAGGGCAAAGAGTAAACTGGGATTTGTGCTTGGAACATGTAGAAGGGCTGATTATGCATTGGAGTTAGAAGAGCAATGGGAGAAGTGCAATGCTTTTGTGCTTGCATGGATCATGAATGCAGTTTCAAAGGAATTGCTGAGTGGAATTGTCTATGCTTCAGATGCTGCAACAGTTTGGGCAAATCTGAAAGAACGATTTGACAAAGTAGATATATCAACTGCATAGGGAAGTTTGCACAATTCATCAAGGTAATCAGACTGTTTCAGCTTATTTTGGAATAAACACCTACTATAAAATGCTAAACGAACGTCAATTATCCCAGTGGTGGTATATTGTTGGTCAAGTGCTTAGAAAAATAGATTTTTGCGCTACAAAGAATAGTTATACATTCAAAGCAATATTCATGTAGTACAAAAATAGAAGAGTGCCTTCAAGTTTTACGGGAATCATGATACTCAACCATATTGCTTCATTCTTTTAAAATCAAAACTAAGTCATACCACTTCATTAAATGCTCATAATTAGAAGTCGATTGATCAATTGAATCACTTTTTGTCCCATTCCAGTTCAGCTTCAAGGCCTGTGAAGATTAATTTAGATAAATATTTTTACCTAGCTTTAGAAAAATATATATATGAGAACTATGTAACAACTATAGTGCTTTACAATAGAATGAAATATTGTACCCAAGCAATGAATCGATAGAAATTAGAAGTCCACATATCTTACTATCTTTTTCTAATTGAGAATTTTTTTTCCTTTCTGATAAATTAAAAAAACAGAATTAAACAAGGTTTATTTTTATAGTATCTCCTAAATTCTTATGCTAGAAATATTCTACAATCTGGCTCCATGATGGTAAATAGTTGTAATTTTATCTCTCAATATTTACAAGTCCTCTGGATTTCATTTGTCACACGTTTGCTGTTGGAGAAATTAAAGGCACAAAAAAAGACCAATAAACAACAACAACAATAACATATTCAATGAAATTCCACACAAAAGAACCAATAAATTATAAATAAAAGACGAGAATATTTTTGCAGACATCAAAGAAAAATGTGCCAAAGTTCAATTCTCAAGAGAACAATATGGAGAAAATAACGTGAAACTACTTACTTTTAGCTGAAAGAATTACTCTCTCCGTTTCATAAAGAATAACCTAGTTTGACTTGCCACAAAGTTCAATTCTCAAGAGAACAATATTGGTTGTTCTAATCAACATATTTTCTACATAGTAGCATAACAAAGAATAAGAAAAAGACAAAATATCTAAAATGAAAAGAAAGGAGTGCTTCTAATTTGCTTAGAAAACAGCTGTATTACATTTTACCCTTAAAAATGAGTATATTTACAATATTGCCAGTGATCGTCCTCTCATCACTATATAGAAACTAGATACTGGATTCGTGCTCAGACGGGCCCAACATTTGTTTTTTTTTTATCTCAATTTATATAAGACAAATAAAATTTTGAGAATCAATTAAATATTTTATAAATTTTAAATATATTTTAAGTTTTTAATTATTATACCTTATAATACCTTTTGAACGTTTTCAAATAATAAGTGTTACTCTTTTTTTCCTCCCCATTTATATGAGACAACAATGTTTGAAAAGTCAACGTAATGTTTTTTTAAAAAATCATTTTTAAGTTGTTAATTAATGTTATATTTTATTCTTATTTATGTGGTGTTTATAAAATTTATAGAGTTAAATAATTGTTAATTATTGTGATGTATAGTATTTTTTATATAATTAAATATATAATTTATTTTAAAATATTTTAAATTATTAATTATTATTACATAGTATTAAATTGTTAAATATATAATAAACAAAAACAAAAGTGAAAAATACATTAAAATAAAGATAATACAAAATAGTGTAAATAGATGGTCACTCAATGGGATAAGTTCTTTCCTGAACAATATATTTCCATATTAATTCTCAGCCAGCATGATAAAGTAGGTGAGCCAACAAAGATCAATTAAACTCAAATCTTTAATGGGACATATGCGTAATTATTTAAATGTTAGTTTTTTTATTTATACGGCGCTGTTTTTACAGCTTTAAACCATGAATATTTGTCATTCATAAATATTTACAATTCTTCAAATATTTAGGTACTAGAAAAAGAATACCATTGCATAAAATTTTAGTAAAGATTTTCATAATCGTGCGAAGAACGAACAAGTTTACTAGTTTGAAATATAAATGCATATAAATAGATAAATGTATAAAAAAGTTATTCCACTCATTTTAAATTAATACTCAATTTATTTGGTATAATTCGAATTTTGAGAGTTAAACTTATTATATTTATCCTTCATTCAAACATGAAATATTTGAGTTTTTATAAATAAAACTTACATATTTAGAAATTACATAAACAATACTATGAGTCATAATAGTTTACAATTTAAAATATTTAACAATATATGGAAAAGAAATAGAAGGAAAAATTATGCTAAATTATAAACATCTAGAATATATTATGTAATATATAGTTTCGATTATTTTTAATTTGTAGCTACAGTTTCGTGAAATTTTGCTATTCAATTTCCTATTTGTATAATCGGTCCCTGATTGTATAAATCCAAAATTTGTATAATTCGATTCCTGATTGTACTAATCCAGAATTTTTATATACTTACCCTAACTATTTATATATGATTTATAAAAAAATTCATAATAAATTACCATGTTTTATATTGGCAAGCGAAATATACAAACAGAGTTTTGAAAAATTCTTAAATGTATAAATACATAATTTATATATACTTACCTTGTTTATATATTCACAAGCTAAATATACAAACTGTGCCTCCATTTGTAAATACTTACCATGCTTATATATTTACAAGCGAAATATACAAATCGCAACCTCCATAACAAACAGAACTATAGCTATAGAGTCTCACTATGTCAATTATCTTTGCTCTTTCTGAAAATTTCTCTTAAAAAAACATACTACATAAATGTTTAATTTAACTTGGTTTCAACTGCTATCATGTATGCTCTCCAACTTTGGGTGTGCACAAGTAGACACTTAAATTCGTATTAAGTGGAACAATTAGACGCATGTGTCCTACGTAGAAAGATATCATGAAATTATTTTTTTTTAATATTATTTTCAACCATTTTGGTTCAAAATATGATCATATGTTTAAAAATGTTTTATGCTTAACATTATCATAATCATAATCATAAAACTTTTCTTAGTTACAATTTATTTTTTTCTAATGCTTAATTTTATTAAGTAAAAGACATAAATGAAATGAATTATTTGCACGTTTTCCCTTTTATAAATTAAAAAAAAAAGTGAAAACGTTCAAAGTGTGATCGGACATTAGTTTTATGGGTCGGATCCGTGAAGGTTTGTGGGTACTGGGTCGCATCTCGGGTCCTTTATATAACTTTTTTAACTTTCCCTTTCATCACACTTGCCAAAAAAAAACGAAAGTGTTGAAGAATTCTGAAGAACAGAGAGAATTTGCAAATGTGGGGTGGAAATATGCCCAATCAGTTCAATCACTCTGCACTGTCTTATGCTAATCCTCAAACTGCTGTAAGTAGAGATTACTTGTTTCTATTATTATTACTATTAATATGAATGAAATGAATACAGATCACCTATAACTTTTTGAAAAATTGCAGACCCAATCACTTGGAGACGGTGCAACTGCTAGTGGAGCAGATTTTGATCCTTTCCTGCAAGTAAGTTTACTTTGTTTTTTTGGTTTGAATTAACCATTATTTCTTCTTCCCCACCATTAACCCTTGTTCGTTTTATAAAAAATTCACAATTTCCTCTCAATATTAAGTAGGGTTTAGTTGTTAATGTTCATTTCTACTTCAAATTTTGAATTTAGGATTTGTAATCTGCTATAATTTCTTATTTAGGTCTCTAATTTGAATTTTAAATTTTCTCGAAATTCATCAAAAATGGCAAATAAAAACTTGAATAAGCTTTGTATGAATGAATCAGACCCAATGCTCAACGCTCTAGTGAGATGCGAACACGAAATTTTGCTGAATTTGCAAACTTTTTGGTCGAAATTAAATTGGGGGAGAATATTTTTGTTCTTTTACGTTTTAGGAGGGAAATGGCAGAAAAAACAAGAAATGGGAGTTGAAGAGGTGGGGGACCCAGCGTGTGGAATCACGCAGGCCTAATTATTTGGTTTATGTGTTGAGGTCAGCACTTAGGTGTGTATAAAATAGAGAAATATAAAGTTCAGGTGGGTAATAGGAGACCCGTAAGGTGGGTAATAGGAGACCCGTAAAGTTGGAGTGTGTAGTTGGAATTTCGGGTATAGGTTGGGGGGTTTTTAAATTATTTTCTCAATTTTATGTATAGATTTCAGAATTATCGTTATTTTAAAATGAGAGGAAATCCCTATATTTATCTCAACCGTTTATGTTGTTTGCACAGAGTAAAGTACCACCGTACGGCGCTGCAGGGTACTATGGAGGTAGAGAGGTTGGAACAGAATCACGGTCAAATACCAATCAGTTTAATGTCAGTGATCAATGGCTTAAAAATTTTGATAAAGAAGTAGACTACTTTATTGCTGGGGCTTTTCAGGGCGATAACATTCCCAATTCAATCACTGTAAGCATAATTACTCTTTCCTTTTTGTGCCATCATTTAAACAATTATCTTTTTTGGGTTCTCGTTTTATCTACAAGTGGATAATAATTTTATTGAAACCATGAAGAAATTCCAGACAAGTATATAACCATCTCAATCATCAATTATAGTTGATTTAGCTCTACTTGTCCTGATCAGGATCATACTCATATGGGACTTCAGTCATTGAACTCATCTTTGTTATTTGATCACGCGAAGTTGATTTTCTTCAATTCGATCAAATTGTCTCTGGAAGAAATTTGTACTGACCCTGAAAAGGAAAGTTCCATGAAAAATGCATTATCCATCCTGTCAGACAACTTCACTTCGTTCCCAACTGAAATGGGACAAAAAATTGTTGAACTCGCAGTCGAATTTGCTGTATTTGTGCCCAACTGGAGAGGGTATTATTCTCAATCCCAAAAGTACAGTCTACAGTTCTCTGCTGAAAAGGAGAACATTGTGGCGAATTCAGGGAAAAATGAACTGAGGGTGAGATACGAAGAACTCGAGAAGAAGGAAAAGGAATTGACAACAGAATTGGAGGCAGTGAAGAAAGAGAAGTCAGAGATAGATAAACAGATTAAGGAAAAAGAGCAACTTATTATGAAGATAGCTACTGAAAAGTTGGCTAACTTATCTGATGAATGGGCTAAGTTCCAGTCTTTCTTTATCTAGATTTTGCTGCTAAAACTCAATAAGGTTACCACATTTTTCATTACAAAAGAACCCCTTTGTTTTATGTTGATTTTGCAAACTCAATTTCTTGATCTTTTCTCATGTTTAACTATCTAAAAACACTCTTAAACATCATGAGATCCTTCCTATCACAAATTACAATCCTTGAATTCATAATTCAATTCAAGGAAAGTTAAGAATCAAGTCTAGAAGTTCATTAAGTTTTTCAAAAGTCTTTCACAAACATTTTAACTTTGTTTTAAGACTTAAGTTTTGAGTTAAGCAAAGGGTAAGAGTAATAGTTCATTTCTTCAAAGTTATAAGGGAATTAAGTTTTCCCAAGAGTTAAAAATGTTTTCAACATTTGAGCAAGAAAGGGAAACACCAATTTCCAAGAGAGCTTTTAAGCTAAGTTTTGAGTAATTATCTCAAACCAAAGAGAGAGTTTTGTTTTAAAAACATATCTGCTAAGTACAATTTGAGAGTAGTATTGAGCACTGATATGGGGACGCGAGTACAGATAACTCAAGTCGCCATAAACCATATAGCCATCATGGGTAGTAAAGAATAATACTTTTTAGATGATTTGTTTTACTTGAAAAAATAAAATAAAAGAAAAATGACTAAGTTTTCAAAAAATCGATCAAACTTATGATTTAAGAGAAATCGAATTTCTAAAAGAATAAAGTTGCCACTTAATTTTTTAGAAATTAAGAAAATTTATAAAATTTTCAACAGATTTCAACGTTCTGGAATGTATATCAAGGTATATTGTTGTATATCAGCATGTATACAGTCCATTTTGGACTTCTCCAAGACCTGTATATCAGTTCCTGCCCCTATAATTGCTCCCCTTTCACTCGAACAAGATGAGGGTGACTCAAAGAAATTCAACTCGATGCAAGGATGGAGTCCCAAGGACTCGAATGGTGTCACATGTGACAAAACAAAAAGGAAGGGAATTAACAAAATAATTCGACTAAAAAAAAAAAAAAAAAGAAACAAGTAAATAGAATCTGGGAATCAATCATAAGAGAAACATAAGCATAACTAATTGAGCCTTACTTGACCAACAGAGAGATAAAAACTCAAATGAAATCAAGTCATACAATTCCTTAAGGGACCACTACTGCTAAGCTATTTAAGAGAAAAGATAGTTACACCTAGGTAATTAATCAAATTTGTTTTTCAGAGGACATACTATAGGGAACAACATGTTACTGCCAAAGGAGAACAAGAACGATGCAACGGAACAAAGGACTCTGGAAGCACCAAAAATCAATACTTTAGAACAAACGAAACGAATCTCAATGAAATAATTCTAACCTATTTACGCATTCTACAATTCCTAGGGAGACAACCCGACCTTTTAAGCTTTCCAGGAAACCAAAAAAAAAAAAAAAAAAAAAGAGACCAAAATCAAGTCTTTTTTATTTTAACACCCAAATTTAACCGCTACAGGCCATTTTGGCAGGAAATTAAACAAACTTCAAGAAATCAAAGCCAAATAAGGATAAGGATAGCATGTCGTATTCTCAAATAACAAATAAGGTTCGTACCAATCCAATTAATAATTTTCTAACAATATAAAAGAAGACCAGTGTCTCCACAAGATAGACAGATAACCCAACTGAAACTAGATGGACAAAATGATGTATAATGAAACAACATGAAGTAACAATTATGTGTTTGCCAGATAAAAAAATTGCCACCATTTACAAATTGAATAAAAGAAAATAATATGATTATATCTCTTATATATAAAAATAATTACCTTTTATTATAAAAATGAAAATCTCTTATAACAATAGACGGAACAATACACTTTCGTAGTTGTAGTGACTAATGTCATGAGCCGTCACTTTGCTATTCAAATAAGAGATAAATATAAGAGGGGAGAAACTATCCATGTCTGTGACACTAGGCCCTTAGTTACAGCAAGAATCCTTTTGTATCTTTACCAAGCAAAAAATAATGTAATATTTGGGGTGGAGCAAGATAGGGTTGAGGGGTTCATTTGAATTTCGTTCGATGGAAAATTATATTGTTTCTATATAGTAGATATTGAACCCTCTTAGACTTTTTCGTGTGTTTGAATTTTTATATTTTGAAACTCTTTAGTAAAAATCCTGCTTCTGCCACAAATGACGATGTATTATTCTATAATAAAAGACGCCTAAAACCAATGGACCTGAAGAAAACATACGAACGCGAGACATTATATATATAAATCTTTCAAGATTAATTTCTTTTATATGATTTTAGGCCGTCTATCATGTTTTCTCTTTCGTACAACACCTTCATCACAAAAGGGTGGCCAAGTTATTGGGCCTGAGGCTAAACCACAAAGAGACCCAAGAACTAAACAAAAATTGTCATCTGCATTTTTGGGAAATTCAAGGAAAAAGGAATTATATCATTCAAATTCAATAAACAAAAAAAAAAAAAAAACTTATTGTGAGTAAAGTAAAAAAAAAACAAATCTCCATTTTTATAATTACAGGTTTTTTATAAAGTACTTAAGAGTTAGAAATTAATGATAATGGTACTATATAATATATATAGATGATAAAATACTGAGTTTTAATTTCAGTTAAAATGGTACTTCAAAGTCTAACCCTTGGATTAACATGATCATTTAGAATATTATTTTTAAAAAAATTATTATTTGTTATAATTTATATTATATAGTTTATTAAATAAAGTTTGCAATTGAATAAGATTGGAATTTGATAAGCTCGCCATTAAACATATAGCTTAAAGACAACATATAATAACTTTTAATATATTTAAAAGTCAAATATTAAATCCAATAAAACCATAAAATTTAATTTTAAGGATCACAACAACAGAATTGCCCAAAAGGTGGAACACATTGGCCAGACTTAAATCCAATTCTTTTGCAAAATTCATTACAATCTGGATAGTTCTCACATTTTCCTTGGCACACTGGTGATTTTTCTTCACCAACACTTCCTCTTGCCACCATCACTTTGACAAACAAACTAACAAAAAAATGAAATGAGAAACATATATAAGTGCAATAAATGTTGAAATTAACGAGTCGTGGCTGAATTAGAATTTTCAGTGAGAAGAAATAAACTATAAAGAAATAAGCACAGAAAGAAGATTGACAAGTGGATTGATCAACATTCACTATAGAATTTAATTTTCCAGCAAAGAGGTTTCGAATGAACCTCTACAGATTCCTTAGTGCTTTTAAGCGTAGACTAGTGGATCCACTTAGTTAAGGCGTTCTATATGATGGCAAAGTATAGGACAGTTCTGGCAGCTTGGGCAAGACGATGTATCACCACTTAGGCTCATAGTGGTGGTTGTCGGTTAGATAAACTCCCACATAAACTATATTACTTTATTATATGAGTAAAGTTGAGTTTGTTATCGCATTTTCTTTAACGAACTAAGTTGCTATTTATTGTTTTAAAAACTTTTTATATATTGCATATGTTTTTATTGCTTTATATTGAGTTGAGTTATTCATGAGTTGAGTAAAGCCAAGGTAAGTGTTTCTTTCAAATTCTTTTCAAGCCTATGTTATGTTTAGCATTCCAACTCGCATATTCGTACATTCAATGTACTGATGTTAATTGACCTGCATCGTCTTATGATGCAGATACAGGTAACCAGGATCAGCATCCAGCGCCTCGTTGATCCAGTTGAGCACTCAGAGTCAGTTGGTGAGCCTCCTTGCATTCCGAAGGATTCTTGTTATCATTTGTTTTTAGTATTTCAATTGTTAGGATGATCGGGGGTCTTGTCCCGACATCCCTCTTTGATTTAGAGGCTTCATAGAAAGTTAGACAATTAGTAGTTTAGTTGTCTTTACATTGTTATTTCTTATGTTAAGACTTGAGTTGCCATTTTGGCCAAGTTGATATTTCTTTAAGACATTTCATGGGCTATCCTTTTGAGACTATTTCTTGTGTTTAAGTTTTCCACTAAGTAAGTAAGTTAGGTCAAGGGTTCGCTTGGGACCAGCAATGGTTCTCGAGTGCCAATCCTGCTCAGAGTGTAGGCTCGGGGCGTGACAGTATGAGGGCCCCCAAGCATTTCGCCGTAGTTAACTAATTGAGGTGCAACTAATCAAATTAAATGGTTAAAGTGTGTTTTTTACATTGATTTAAAAAGGTTACAACTAATCAAATTTTAAACTAATAATTAAAGGAATAAAAAATCGTTCAAGAAATAAGTATAACTAGGTAATATCACTAATTGTAATTTTGTAATTAAATTAAATAAATATATTTACCGCTTATGAAATCCATCATGTTGATTTTTATTACAAATTTTAATATTTTAAAATGGTAAGATAGGATCACAAAAAACATTTTTCAAGGTGTTATAACTTTTCCAATTATATATATATGGAAATTATATTTTTAATTTTTTTTTTATAAATCACAATAATTAATTGCTTAAAATATTTTTTAAAAATTTGATTGACTCTCAAAATTTCTTTTGTATCACTTGAATTGACACATGTGGATTTATATATATTACGTGAAAAATATGTAAAAAGTACTATAAAAACAATTTTAATAGTTAAAAAACATATGAAAAATTTGAATGATTTTCCAAATTTTTATGTATATCACATAAATTGAAATAGAATAAATAATATATATTGGGCCCGTGTTGGAACGGGTACCTTTTTATCTAGTATATATATATATATATATATATATATATATATATATAAATTAAACTGCTTCACTGGCGAAATATTTGAATGGTTCCACATGCATTGGAATACTACTTTTTCAATTTTTAATTAAACACAAAAATATTTAAATCCTCACCATGAAAACGTTCAAGTCTAAGGAAAATGAAAGGTGTTGCTTTCACTCACGAAATATTTGAATGATTCCACATGCATTAGAATACTACTTTTTCAATTTTTAATTAAACACAAAAATATTTAAATCCTCAACATGAAAACGTTCAAGTCTAAGGAAAATGAAAGGTGTCGAATAATGTCATTGTAGGTAGCTCAGATGTATGTGTAAAAAGTGTAGTAATTTTAAATTTATAATTATATATAAAAATTGACTCATGAAAACGTTCAAGCTTGGTTGGATGATTGATGACTATTCTATTAAATTAATTAAGATGGTAGTTTAAATACGATATTATTTTAACTGTTATTTAAATTTTATTATATAGATAAGTTACGATGATGAAAGTCTTAATAGTGTGATCGTGTTATTATCTTTTTTTTCTTTCCTTAATTTGTCTTTACTTGTTATATCATTTACCTTGTTTCTTCATTAGTGGCTTTATCTCGCATCCTATTTTTCTTATTTGTTTATCATTTAAATTGTTGATGGGTGTGACATTATATAACGACGAAAAATGATATAATTTATTCAAACATTATATTCAATAAATAATACAATATTATACGTGTATTATGAAACAACATGTTACACCGATTCGTAACAACCATCCAAACAGAAGTGGGAAATGAAAAGAGCCAAACATTGAAAATAAATATAGAGCTTATGTACCCCTCCTATAAAAGGGCATGAGATATCTTTGAATTTGGTTATTTAGAGCTGATAGACCATTCGTTACAAAAAATGGCTTACATATATCCTTTTATCTAATGAAAGAAAAAAATAGTTTTAAATTTATTTTTTTACTTTTTAATTTGAAAAAAAAAATCATGTAGGACCAGATATGATCCTTTTTCACACATCATATTTTTCTTTTACTTTTTTTAGTTATCATTATTTGAGTTTTTTATTCTTATTTTATTTTCCTTCTTTCATTTGTTAGTGTGAAAATACGAGGAAAAATCATGTAGCGATCCTTTTCACAGATTGATTTTATTTTCTAGATTATATAAAGTGTAAAGAGCTACCCCACTAATTTATTATAATTATAAATAATAATAAAAATTAACACTTCAAAACGTTCACATAGTCAAAAAAAAAAGTTTCTTTTGTGGTGGATTACCAACCCCCGTTCCTTTAAATATTACTCCACTTGTCATAACAAAGCAATAGAAGAAAACATAAAAATTAAAGCAGAAGAATTAGTAAGATGGCTGAAGTTTCCTCAAATAAGAGAGTACTGTGTGATGGTAAATGGATTACTGTACAAGATATTGAAGAACAATATGGCAAGCACCGCAAAGAAGCTGCAGCTAAATTTAATGGTAACATTCGTGGATTAGGTTTTTTCTTGTATTAATGGAATTTTCATTTTCATTTTCTTGTTGTTGTAGTTAGTCCAGCTACGTTTAGGCGAAAATTGAGGGAGCTTGGAATTCTCCGGTGGCCATATCCCAAACGGAGATGTAATCCAGAGATTGCTGTCCGAGTTGGTGTCCTCCAATCCTCACATTCTTCGAGTCAGTCTAACAGTGAGGAGAAAGAGACTCACTTTGAAGAAGAGACTACAGAAATGGGAGATGAATCAAAATCAATATCAACTCTATGCATTGACAACACAAAGCTGGATTTCAACAAATTGATCGCGTCATCTCTGGAGGATCTTAGCCATCCTGAAAATGAAACTTCCATGAAAAAAGCATTATCCATCCTATCAGACAACCCCTCTTTGTTTTCAAAAGAACAAGCTGAACAAATAGATGGACTCTTAGTCGATTTCCCTGCTCTCGTGCATAAATGGAGAGAATACTATTCGCGATCCCAAACGTGCAATCTCAAGTCCTCTGATGAAACGGAGAATTTGGTGGGAAAAGATCATAAAGGGAGTCTCAAGGTTAGATACGAAGAACTCGAAAACAAGGAAAAGGAATTGACAACACAATTGATGGCACTGCAGAAACAAAAAACAGAGATAGCTGAACAGAGGAATGAAAAATCTAAGCAGAGCAAGGACTTGATATCTATGGTTGAGAAGAAAGAGAAACTTTTCATGACAATAACTACGGACAAGTTGAAAAACTTATCCGATAAATGGACTAACCTAACATCTGCCTTTATTCAATAAGGATTTGTTACGAAGTCCACAGAGTTTTTATTAGCCAACCTCAACTAGCTTGTTTAATTAGGATTGATGCATTCTTCTTGTTGTAATTGAAATCCAGCATTGGTGGAAGTAAAGAAATGCTTTGAAGAAGGCTACATCGAACTCTTGTTATGCAACTTATACTTGACATTATAATTTCCTTGTAGAATAGAACAAAGTGCCACTCGAGTAAGTTATTCAGTGACGCACCGACTGTTAGTTGAAATTTAAGTCTCTGACAAAAGACTACAATGTCTGGTAGCTTTTGAGTTTTGAAGAACAAATTTGGTGGTAATTCTTGAAGATCATTTAATGTGTCTTCCTAAATTTTTCTCTTTGCTAGTAGTAAAAACCATCAACTATCTATATTATATCTTAGGAGTCCCTCTAATATGTTATAAACCGATACTGGGGTTTCATTTTGAATTTGTATTCTTTCACAAATTTAACGTTAGTTTATGTATTTTTATAAAAAAAAAAATCGTTACTTTTACACGTATAAGATTTTACAGAGTTATTTCTTCTATTATAAGCACCAAACTGGACCAACATGATTTTTATTTAACTACTGAAATCGATTAAACGAGGGTGTTGTGTTTTAAAATAAATGCTCAAATATCAAGGCAACAAGAGATATAATCAAAAGTTGATGCGTAAAACAGTAAAACTACTTACAAACTGTTTGTTTGATTGCAAGATCATAGTTAACTAATAATTCTTTTACATTATTGGTATGTTATAGTTTAAAAAAACTTTGGTATGTTATAGTTAAAAAAACTTTTGCGAGTATTGGTCTTTTATTCCTTTTTGTCCATTTTTTCTTGATTGATTGATATGCATTTTGAGGTTTTGATTAATTAGTTTTGATTGGCTTTAATTGGGTAAGGCAACTAAAGAAAGAAAGTGCTCTGTATGATCAAGATTTTTTTTCATTCTCAAGCTTCGAATTTGAAATTTTGATCAAGGTTAAAACTAAATCATATGTACAATTATATTTGATACATGATACAAATCAATTATATCAATTGTATTCAGACAATTATATTTGTATTTTGTATCAATTATATTTGTATTTTGTATCAATTGTATGTATTCGTGGTACACCGAATACAACATGTATTCATCCTCTCTCCTCCCTCTCTCGATCTTGCTCGCCCCTCTTCTCCTAATATGTAATCAGATACAATTGTATTCCTTTTGCTACAAATCAGTTGTATCGATTGTATTCGTGATACAATCCGATACAACGAATACAACATGTATTCAATCTCTCTCTCTCTCAGATCTCGCTCGCCTCTCTCCTCCTCTTCTAGTTTCGCTTGCCTCTACTTTCCCCTAATATATACCTATGATTCGTAATTAAATAAATTATAGCTATAAATTTCTAATTAAGCCTAAAATATCATCAATTTTAAAAATTTCCCATCCTATTTAGAGACAAATTAAATTGGCCTCAACAGACTAGTGAATGGATCTAAAGCAATGTTAACGGCTTGACGGGCTGAAACATATACAAAATGGGCTCACAATCAAATTTGGTATTGATATTTAACAGTGAAAATTTTATAAAATGACATTAGACTAATAATTTTAAATTATAGCAATAGAATAAAACTTTCAAGTTGTAACAATAAAAAATTTCAGGTTGTAACCTTTATTAAAAAAAAGTCTTTTAAGTAATTGTAAAGAATCAATTTTGAAAAAAATAAAAAGATAAAAAAGGATAAAAAATTAAATTTGAAAAAAAAAGAAGAAGATAAAAAAAGGGATAAAGGTGTATTAATTAATTTTTGAATTCATTGATGATAATTGTTAATTGGCATAAATTTAAGAGATTCAAACAAATTAGGAATATTTATTTTCCTTATTTCACTCAAATTTGTTAACATTAATTAAATAATCAAATTTTATTCATTTTGTTCAAACGTTTCTCTATCTTCGTTCTTTTTTTTTTCAGAATTTGGCGTCACTCACAAGTAGATCCAAATTTTTTTGGTTGAATAATCTTCATTTTGTTGTAATGGATAGCTTCTTATCTATATTAATTAACCATGGTGGTAGATGACATCTTTCTAGTTAGTATTTTTTACGCTTTATTGTTTGTATTTGTATACTACTGAAACGTAAAAAAAAAACAATGAAACTGTAAATGATATTTTTTTAATTTTGTTTATATATACTAGATTTAAGATGTGATATTTTTTGTATAAAAATTATTTTGTTCATAATATGTAATTATTTTTGTGAAACTTGAGTTAATGTTGGTACAATTGTGTTTGTTTGTTTTTTTTTTTGGTTATTTTGTATACTATTTATACCATGGATTTGTGTGATATTGGATGACTATATGAATGATTTGAGCATAAGTGTATGAAATATTAATAGTATTAGCGTCGTAAAGTTATGAAATTTGTGATAAAAAAAAATGTATGAAATGTGTTGTAACATTGTTATGAAACTGATATTTTTTTAGTCAACTTGATAATAATAATGAGATGGATTCGGTATGCAGTTTAAAATTATAATATGGGATACTATTTTTTTTTTTTTTTGAAAATATAAGTAAAATGTGTAGGTTAGAATGAATTTGGTAGTGTATTTGGAATGATATTGGTATGAATAATTATTCACTATTGTGTAAAAAATATGAGTAAGAAATATGATGATTTGTATGAAATTTGTATTAGGTTGGTATGAAATTTGAATATAAATACAACAAATGTGTAATTTATCTTTTAAATGGGATATCCAATTGGTATGCAGTCTGTATATAACTAGTATCCTGAAATTATAATAGTCAATATGTAATTCACATGTAGTTGGTATCTGACTAGAAGAAAACAGTAGATATTATATATTATCAAATACTTAAAACTGTATCAAACATAAAAATATCGTCCAAAAGTTAAAAAAACTTGTAATTCTAAAAAGTCTAAACTTCAATCAACTATCTCAAATTAGATCTTCGTGGTCTTGGTGTAGGATAATTGCTGGTATTCGGAGCATGCTCTTTTGCTATGTGAGGTCCACCAAATTTGCTAGCAACATTTCTAGTTACTTCACTCTCAGTGATCGCGCCATCATTGTTCTTTGTTTTTCCATAATGTCATATGATTGTAGCATACCTTTGACGATGATACTTTGCATCGATATCAACGGAACGCATATCAAAAACTTCATTACTGATGTATTCAGCAAATAGACATGTGTACAAACCACAATCACTGAAAAAAATTGAAAGAAAAATAATTTTAAGAAATAAATTGAGTTAACTTTTCATTCCACATATTATTCATGTTTCATTCTACATTCATATACATAAATTTTAGTAATACATCATACGAGACTAGAAAAAAAATTCACACCAATATTATTGAAACATCATACCAAATTCACGTGCACTATGACATTTAACAAACTACTTTCATAAATTTATCCAACTACAATCAAAATAATTTTCAAAACAACATTTAATATCAATTTACACCAATTTCATACCAATGTTAAAAATTGAAATACATTAGTGGAGAAATTGAAAAAATAAACCTTCCTATTAGAAAAAGTACCAATTTCATAACAATATTAGTCATAATTCATACAAAAAAGAGTAATTTAACAAACTGCGCTAAAATCACCTAATTGGGCTACTGATACCAAATGAATTTCATACCAATGTCAAAACACATTTCATACCAGTTGCATTCCAATATTAAATCACATTTCATGCCATATTCATAAATCATATATTAAAGTCAGATTCATGTCAATATTATTCACATTTCGTACAAGTTTCACATCAATACAGGTTTCGTACCAACAATATGCATAATATAATATTTTTAACAAAAAAAAAAAACTCTAATTTGAATAATTTGAAAATAAATTAAATATAATACTAATCCTAACCATTTTTTTAGCCTTTTTTGGATATTGGGATTTCTGAGTCCTCCTTCGTTGTTGCTCTTCTTCTTGATGGTTTTGAAGACTGACCAATTTCAACATTTGTTTATTTTTTTGTTTTTTTCTTTTTTATCTCACATACAAAATCCGAATCTGAATCAGAATGTGGCAAGTTTATTAACTGCTTTCTCCACATTCTTCATGTATAGATCTCCTCCCATCACTGAATCATATACACGTGGAAGAGTTTGTTGATTTTCTTTTTGAATGAAGAAAACGTGGGGGTGTGGGTGTGGGGTTTGCATATGGGTAAAAGAGGAAGGTGGGGGTGTGGGTGGGGAGTTGCCGTGTGAAAACTGAAAAAAAAAAACCCTAAAATGGTGTAACAGATAATGACAATTGATTCTCTAATATTAATGTTATCCCTAAAATGATATAAGAGATAATGACAATGTAAAAAAGGAAGATGAATCAATGTAAATCCGGCGTGTAATTGTAAAAATGTAACAGGAATCAATGTAAATCCCTAAAATTGTGTAAGAGATAATTATGGTGTATTCTTTATTTATATATCTAATAATAATATAAAAATATTAATTATTTAATAAAGTAAAATTTAATTGATTTATAAATAAATAGTGATATGTTATAACCCGTAATGAAACTATTATAAGCAAGAATTTTTTAAAAATAAATTTAAAACCCATAATATTATCTCTTAAGTATATATGTGGAGTGATTTTTCCTAACTAATACCATATGTAAAAGAATCCAAACATCCAATACAAACTTTACAACAGGGAATCCAAACATCCAATACAAACTTTACAACTGGTGAAGTGACAAACTTTCATATGAATATGATGATACACATAACATTCTCTAACACGTGAAGTGACAAATCGTTAAGAGTGCTTAAATTAAAAATATTTAAAGTACAATTTTTGTTAAAAAGTAATATTTTAAGGATGATCAAATTGTTCTAACATGTAAGGTGATAAGTCGTTAAAAGTGCTCAAATTAGGAGCATCAGAACAATAATCTTTGTTAAAAGTGATATTTTAACGATGATCAGATTAATTTAACACGTGACTTTTGAGGTGACAAATCGTTAAAAATGCTTAAATTAGAAACATTTGAAGGATAATTTTTCTTAAAAGTAATATTCTAAGGAAGATTACGTTAATCTAACACGTGAGGTGACAAACCAATCAAAATTGCTCAAATTACAAAGATTTGAAGGATAATCTTTGTTAAAACTTAAAAGTAATATTTTAAGGATGACCAGGTTAATTGAATAGTTACACATAAACATAAAGTATTAATTTAATTAAAAAAAACAGTCACACATTAAGTATTAATTTGACCAAAACACACAAAATATTAATTAAACGAAAAATTAAAACTCACTATATATATGTTACCACCTATATATACTATGGTACCACTCTAAAGTCATTTATAAACCCTAAATTATTGAAATCAAAATCAGTCTTTTTTCTATCATGGCTGAAAAAATCTTAAGGAGTGCTCTTCTCATTCTCTTGCTTCTCACAGTTGGTAAGTATATGTAAATGTAATATATATGAATTTTTGTTTCTATTAATTTGATTATCATTCACAAAAATCTATTTACAATCGTGCTTGTTTTGAATTTGGTCATACCTTTTTCTGTTGGCCAAGCTTATGCGATGCAAATGTTAATATAAATATAAATACAAAAAATTATTTTAGAAGAAGAATTTTTACATCGAATGTTCGTAGATCAAATTACTTGATTTCAAGGGCGGAGCTAGGGAGGTAGAATGAGGGCTCTACGGCATTGAATCCTCTCATCTATTCATGTATTTATTTTTTTATATTTTAAATTAAATATTTGTGTCTAGGGATATAGCTATAGGGGACAGTAGAGGTTCATTCGAAACCTCTTTGCTGGAAAATTAAATTCTATAGTGAACATTGATCAATCCACTTGTCAATCTTCTTTCTGTGTTTATTTCTTCTCACTGAAAATTCTGATTCAGTCACGACTCGTTAATTTCAACATTTATTGCACTTATATATGTTCTCATTTCATTTTTTTGTTTGTTTGTTTGTCAAAGTGATGGTGGCAAGAGGAAGTGTTGGTGAAGAAAAATCACCAGTGTGCCAAGGAAAATGTGAGAACTATCCAGATTGTAATGAATTTTGCAAAAGAATTGGATTTAAGTCTGGCCAATGTGTTCCACCTTTTGGGCAATTCTGTTGTTGTGATCCTTAAAATTAAATTTTATGGTCTTATTGGATTTAATATTTGACTTTTAAATATATTAAAAGTTATTATATGTTGTCTTTAAGCTGTCTGTTTAATTGCAAGCTTATCCAATTTCAAGCTTATTCAATTGCAAACTTTATCTAATAAACTATATAATATAAATTATAGCAAATAATATTTTTTTTTAAAATAATATTCTAAATGATCATGTAAATCCAAGGGTTAGACTTTGAAGTACCATTTTAACTGAAATTAAAACTCAGTATTTTATCATCTATATATATTATATAGTACCATTATCATTAATTTCTAACTCTTAAGTACTTTATAAACAACCTGTAATTATAAAAATGGAGATTTTTTTTTATTTTACTTTACTCACAATAATTTTTATTTTTTTTTTGTTTATTGAATTTGAATGATATAATTCCTTTTTCCTTGAATTTCCCAAAAATGCTGATGACAATTACTTGGATTGTACTCAACCTAAAGCAAATGTACTATTGGGTTGTTTAGTTCTTGGGTCTCTTTCTGGTTTAGCCTCAGGCCCAATAACTTGGCCACCCTTTGGTGATGAAGGTGTTGTACGAAAGAGAAAACATGATAGACGACCTAAAATCACATAAAAGAAATTAATCTCGAAAGATTTATATATATAATGTCTATTAATTGGGGTTAAGTTTTAATTGCGTTAGTATGTTTTCTTCAGGTCCATTGGTTTTAGTCGTTTTTTATTATAGAATGATACATCGTCATCTGCGGCAGAAGCAGGATTTTCACTAAAGAGTTTCAAAATATAAAAATTCAAACACACGAAAAAGTCTAAGAGGGTTCAATATCTACTATATATAAATAATATAATTTTTCATCGAATGAAATTAGAATGAACCCCTCAACCCTATCTTGCTCCACCCCAAATATTACATTATTTTTTGCTTGGTAAGATACAAAAGGATTCTTGCTGTAACTAAGGGCCTAGTGTCACAGACTTGGATAGTTTCTCCCCCCTTATATTTATCTCTTGTTTGAATGGCAAAGTAACGATTCATGACATTACTCATTGCAACTACGAAAGTGTATTGTTTCGTCTATTTTTATAAGAGATTTTCATTTTTACAATGAAAGGTAATTATTTTTATATATAAGAGATATAATCATATTATTTTCTTTTATTCAATTTGTAAATGGTGGCAATTTTTTTATCTGACAAACACAGAATTGTTACTTCATATTGTTTCATTATACATCATTTTGTAAATGGTCATAAGAGATTTTTTTTTCTAACAAACTAGGAATTGCTATTTTCATAATTGTTTCATTACAATATCATTCAATTTGCAAAGTTTTATCTGGTAAATTAGTAATTGCTACTTTCATATAATTTCATTACATACCATTCAATTTGTAAATGATGATAAAATATCATTTCTTATCTGTCAAACTAAGATTACATACCATTCAATTTATAAATGATCATAAGATCATCTTTTTTATCTGACATATTAGGAATTGCTATTTTCATATTGTTTCATTACATACTATTCAATTAATAAATAATCATAAGGAATCTTTTTTTTATCTGACAAACTAGACATTGCTACTTTTATATTGTTTCACTACATTGCTATTAAAAAAAAAAAAGATGAGAGCTAAAGGAGGGCTTACATTGTTTAGGCACACATGCATGACAATTTGGCAAAGAGCCTAATAGTAATTGATTCCTACATTACTAACTACATATGTCAAATCAGTCACATGCATGCATGCCTCTTTTAACTTTGGAAAACTCATTCAAAGTTAAGGCATTATTAGCTTTTGTTACACTTCTTTAGTATTGAGAATTTTTCATGATTGATTGCTTTGGGTTTCAGTACTCATATTTGACCACATTATTGTCCAAATTAGGTAAGGGAATCATTTTTCATAAGAATAAAGTTAAGTCACATATTATTATTTCAGATAAATGGAGGATACTTTTCCCCAAGTAGTACAAAACAAAATTTAAACTACTCATTGAAGTCGTACCAATTTGAATTTGTCCAACATAAAATTCATTCAGAAGAAGCGCTCCCTAACAAAGACTTTTCTATATTCGGAGCTTAAAACTGTGATCTCTGCTTAAGAGAAGAGCAACTCATATGTTGCACCACATCTAGTAAAATTTGAAACTATGACAAATATTCGTCTATTGTTATCTCTTGAAAATCATTAAATTAGGACACGTGTTATTGTTTGAAAAATATTTAGATTAGAATACGATCAATAGACATTTTTCATGAAAAATAGTTTCAATGTTAGTTGATGAGTGAATTATTCTTTAAATAAATTAACAATACTATTATAAATAGCAAACTACATTGTGTTTTGCTAAAAAAATTGAGTATTAAAGATTGAATTAAATATCAAGATAATATAATATAAGAAAAAATATTTATATTGATACAAATTAAAAGTTAGTATAATTACAACCCCTTTTAGTGGAAAATGTTTTTCTCTTGAGAATAATTTCCAACATACCAAACCCACCCTTAAAAAAAGGTTTGTGGGGAATGCTTTGCCCCTAAAAGTCTGTCCCAAATTTTCTTTCCCACTACAAATCCACAAAGTCGATAAAGTTTCTTCATGATTCTTGAGGAGTTTATTATAAATTATTAGTCAATTTTTCAAGAAAAAGAGGAATTTGGGAGGAGCAAAAGAAAAAGCAAAGTAGTCTTAGGGGTCATTTGATTCTAAAACTAAATTATTTCAGGATTATAGTTTTGAAATTATAATTTTTGAACTAATTTATCCCACTTAAAAGGTGGAATGAAATAAGGTGAGATATTCAATATAAATTTAATTCCAAACTTAATCTTGGCATATCCTATCTTATTCCACGCACCAAATGAACCCCTTATAGTATACAACGATAACAAATCTAGTGATTTGTCAAGTCAGAAAATAATGGATGTACGTAGACTCACCCCATATTTATAAGGTCTTAGAGTATCATTATTCAAATACCTATATCAAGGACAAAAGATGTATAATAATCACTAGTGTTTCATGCACTTTGTTTTATTATATACTCATTTATATGTAGGTCCAAATATTTGTTTGGAAGCTTCAAAAATGAACCTTAAAACCAGGAGGAATAAAGTTGACTTTAGTAGCTACATGAAAGCTTAAAAATGCTCAAAAAGCCAAATTAGCATAAGTTGGCTTGTTTTGTTTCAACTTGTCACACATATCTACCTTTCTAATTCTCTTTACAGAAAATTCCAAACAAACAAACAAAGGATTATTGAAACTTAAAACTAACAGTAACTAATATGACAAACTTCAATTCAATGCAAATGTAATAAGTTTTGTTGAATCACTTAAACTCCACTTTTGGCATTTGATGATGATGATGAATAATAAAGCAATGATGAAGCAGAGAAGCTTGTGTTATTGCTCATTGTATACATACTTCTTGCTTTCTGTCCTGATGAAGATGTTGCTAAAACACCCTTTGATGAGTTGTTGTTTTCTTGATTATGATCAGTAGTAGTTGTTGGAGAGCCTTTGAGTAAAACATCGACTTTGGCGTATTCTTCCCTTTCATGTTTGATTTCCTTTAGCATTGCTGCTACATCTTTCATTGTAGGCCTTTCATCAGGAGTGGAGTTGACACATAGCAGGGCTACTCCTAATGCTTGTAACATTTCCTCGATTTCTGATTCTGGTCTCGAGTGTAGACTTGGATCGAGGACTTCGATTCCTCCTCTTTTCCGTCTTACCCAATCAACTAGATGAACTCCTTCGGGAATTGTTGGATCGATTGGCTGCTTACCTGTCAAGACCTCTAATACAACCACTCCGTAGCTGTAGACATCGCTCTTTGCAGTTATCTTCATCATATAGCCATATTCTGTAATGAAAATGAACAACATTGGAGCACTTGAATCAATGATCATTAAGAACTACTGATATTCTTTGAAAAAATTGTGATAAATGCAATGTGTAATCGTTGTCGCATCTGTTGCTTCTTTTTCTAGATTTCCTTGTTTTTGTTTTTCCATGAAGCGAGGGTCTATTGGAAACAACCTTTCTACCTCTGAGGTAGGCATAAGGTTTGCGTGCACTCTACCCTTCCTAGACCGCATTGTGTGAGACTACGTTGGGTATATTGTTGTTGTTGCAATGTGCAATCAATGCTTATGCTATAACTAAGCAAAACGTATACTCGGAATAATATGCTAGGAATTAGAAAATGATGACGAATTGTAACTTGACATGAAATAAAAAACATGTTTACCTGGAGCAATGTAGCCATAAGAACCAGCAACTGTATTGGAGGAACGACCAAAATCACCATCATCGACTAGTTTTGCGAGGCCAAAGTCTGCAATGTAAGGCTCAAACTCAAGACCAATGAGAATGTTGTTGGCCTTGATGTCTCTGTGAACAATTGGAGGAGCACAGTCATGGTGCAAGTAGGCGAGCCCTTGTGCTGCCCCAAGCAATATTTGGTATCTCAATTCCCACTCCAAAGGATTACCGCTCCTCTCATGGAGAAGACTTCCTAAGCTCCCATTAGGCATGTAATCATACATGAGCAATCTTGTGCTTCTGTTCCAACAACACCCCAAGAATCGAACAATGTTCTTGTGTCGAATTGAACCAAGTGTCTTAACTTCTGCAGAGAACGAATCACGTACCCCACACTTCTCATCATTGCCTCCATTAGTTGTAGTCATGGTTATTGGCCAAAGCTTCTTCACTGCTATGACATCACCATTGTTCATATCTGCACGATAGACCATCCCCGAGCACCCTTTTCCAATGACATTAGTATCCACAAGGCATCTGAGTATTTCGTCCACTGAAAAATTGAGCTTCTGGAATGGAGTAAACTGCCAAGCCCAAGAATCTCCCATCTCTGAATCATCATCCCTTCTCATCGCCCTTCGTGCTCGTATGATAGCAATAGTTCCCATGATCACCATTGCTATTGTCATGATGACTAGCAATGCAATGGCTAATTTGAGCTTCTTTGACCTTCCCTCATCATATCCATTTTTAGCTACTCCTACTCCATCGATATTGCTGAGAAAACACGAAGGCCTTCCGAATGAACATAGACCTTCATTTCCATCTAGGTCTGATGATGGTAACTGTCGAAAGAGCTTATTGTCCGGAAGATAACCAGTGAAGTTGTTGTATGAGACATTCAGTGAGACAAGATTATCGAGCCTCGCTAGTGGATTCAAGTTCCCTTCAAGCTTGTTGTGCGAAAGGTCAAGTATCGACAGCTTGCTTAGTGAAGAAATTTCAGCAGGAATTGGACCTGTTAGTTCATTGAAACTAAGGTTGAGAGTGATTTCAAGGGACTCAATCTTTCCTAACTGCATCGGTATGCCTCCCGAGAGCTCATTGCTGCTAAGATCAAGCAATTGAAGACTCGAACACAGGCCAATAGATGGAGGTATCGATCCTGAGAACGAATTCTTACTGAGAATCAGCTTGTTCAATGACACAAGACGCCCAAAACTAGCCGGTATAGGCCCTCCAAACCGGTTATTTGAAACGTCCAAGACTTGAATCCCTGATAATGAAGACAGGGTGTTAGGCAGGGGACCTTCCAGTGTATTGCTGCTGAGGTCTACCATTTGTAGCTCAGTACAGCTACTTATCTCATCAGGAACTGGTCCAGAAAGGCGATTTCCGGACAAATCAAGAAAGTTTAAGCTCTTAAGACCTCCAATTTCTTTCGGAATTCCACCAGCAATCCTGTTGTTTCCAAGTCTTAGCCTCACTAATGAGCTACAATATCCAATTTCTCGAGGTATAGTACCCGAAATATCGTTAGAAATCAACAGTAGCTTAGTAAGGTTTTTCAACTGAAACAGGCCTGGAGGAATGCTACCAGTAAGTGAGTTATGTGACAAGTCCAATGCCTGAAGGTTACTACAACTACCCAAAGTTGAAGGCACACTTCCTTCGAGTTGATTATCCCAAGCAAAAAACACAACAAGACTAGTCAAATTCCCTAACTCAGAAGGAATCAAACCTGATATCTGATTTGTGTCAAGCTGCAACTGCACAAGACTTGTACATTGTGAAAGAACAGAAGGGATTGAACCAGAAACATTGTTGTTACTAAGCATAAGTTCTTGTAACACAACAAGACCACCAAAAGATAATGGTATACTCCCAGACAAATAGTTTAAAGACAAATCAATCATAGTCAGCTTAGTACAATTCCCAATCTCTTCTGGTATAACACCAACAAGATTATTCTGCCAAAGAAGCAACTTTTCTAACTTTCTAAGGTTCCCAAGCTCAGATGGGATTGAACCAGAAAGACTATTTTCATACAAATACAAGTTCACAAGCGCAGTACAGTTACCTAAATCAGAAGGTATCTCACCAGACAACATTGTAGTATAAATAGACAAAGTTTCAAGATTCTTAAGCTTACCCAAAGAAACAGGCAAAGAACCAGATATTCTTGTATCAGCTAAGCCTAAAACAGTCAAATTCCCACAATCTGCTAACTCATTTGGGATTTTACCAGTAATATCTTTATTCCCACCAGCTCTTAACACTTCAAGATTTGACAACAACCCTATTTCACTTGGTAAACCACCACTAAGCCTGTTATCAAAAAGAACAAGATTTTTCAAGTTTCTGCAGTTCCCAATCTCAACTGGGATTCTCCCAGTAAGCTGATTTGAGTTCAAAATCAAATCTTGAAGGTTTACAAGGGTTCCAATGCTTAAAGGAATGGTACCCACAAGACCATTTGAGCTCAAATCAATAGTAACAAGTGAAGAACAGTCACCAATGTTAAAGGGTATTGTACCAGTGATGTTAGCATCAGAAATAACAAGCTTCTTGAGGTACTTATATGAAGAAAGATTTGTAGGCAAAGGAAGTTCAAGATGAATAGACTGAATATTGATTTCTGTAACAAAACCTTGAAAGTTGCATTTTATGAAAGACCATTTACATGGGGTATCATCAAGAATGTCCCAATTAGAAAATGGTGCAACAACATCAGCAGCAGCAGCAGCAGAAGTGAAGAAAAGGGTAACCAATAAAAGAAAAAAATGGTATTTTTTGTTGGGATTTGAAGAAGAAGAAGTCATCTTTGCCTCAAATTCCAAAAATTTCTTCTTGGGTTTGCAATTGCATATCAAAAAACTAAGTAAAAATCTCTTCTTTTTTGTTTCTTGGGTTTTGCTCTGTTTTTGTGTATTTTCTTGGTTTCTACTCTAACTCAGTTTTAAAAACTTGAAGTTTTTCTATTGGTGATAGTGCAAAACAACAACATTAAAATAACATGTTAAAGGTGAAAAGAGAGAAGATTAATTAAACAAAGAAAGGCAAAAAAAAAAAATGGTTAACAAATAAACCAAGCAAGGAATACATTGAGATTGGCAATTCTCTTATGCACCTCCACCACCTTCCCCTAGTATCCCTACAACTCCCACCACCCTCCTTGATATATTAGCACTCAACGGGGCTCAATGGCAGAGTCAGAATTTTTATGAACAAGTCGACAAGGAAATTTAGTGGCGCTCAGCGACGGAGTCAGAATTTTCATGAACCAGTCGAAAAGGGTTTGATATGTAGTATATATAGATAAAAATCATTTTATTTGACCACAAGCGGACTCCGGTCCAATTTACACCGTCACATTTTATTTGTCTGATTTTAACTATGGTTTAACCATTTAGGTAAAAATCTTTCATTTTATATAGGTACACATTTGTGTTTAATGTAACTTTACTTTCACCAGTGGATTTAGAATTTAGACAAAGAGTTTAGATACTATAAAATTGAAAAGGAAATTATAATGAATGAAGTAAATATGATGGTAAATTGTTTTTTAATGGTAATTATGTAATTGTAATCTAATTAAGAGAAAATATCATTATAGTCCAACAATTATAAATTGTCTATATAAGGATGTGATATTGTACATATTACATAACTAAAAAGAAAGAGAATTTCTCACAAAACTTATCTTTATTTTATGATAGTGTTTGTTAATAGGTAATAATAGTTAAATTCACAATCGCTATTAAGATACTATACAAAAATTATTAAATTCACGTGAATATATAAATTACGCTATAGATTCGCCCCGAATAGAGTCATGCTTAGAGGGGAAAGAGGCAACACACCTGTAGTTTGATAGTAAAACACAAGAGAGTGAGAGAGCAGTTAGCTCCAAAACCAAGTAAGTGTTTGTATGTAATATTTTACATTATTTATTTATAGATGATAAGTAGTGAGTTCGATATTCATATTAAAATTGAGCTAACTTATATTCATGTGTTGCGGGGTCTTATGCATGTTTAGAAGTAACGCTTTCAACATACTTCTTTTTTTTTTTTAAATCAAATCTCGAATCGAAAATTTTTAATAAAGAATGAAGAAATTTTAATCATCTCATAACTCCCCTCACTATTATGATGTATGATTGGCTTTTCACATGTTCTGTCATCTCAAAAATTTGATTTCGTCATTTTATTTTTATAATAAATCTTCAATTTAATTAACCTTATGTCATGGCAGAGCAAAAACAAAAAACATTGTAATTTTATTGTTTTATTTTCTGTTTATTTACGTAAAAAAATAACATTATTGGATTAAATATCTTAAAATTGAAGCAATAGGTGGGAAAATACTAGGACTCAAGAATACATGCCATGTTCTAATCATTATGAAGTCTGTTTGTGAAATGGTCAGCATGCTTCTGAACTATGACGTACTACATATTCAATAGCAGATCGAGGCGTGTAATAGACGGGTTAAATTGAATTTAAATAAGTTACGAATTCATTATAAAATATTCATAAAGTCAATAGTAACATTAGATTGGATGATGCTTATAAAAACGTTAACACTCTTTATTACTGTGTATATTTATTACGACTAAAAATTTATTTTTATTATAGTGTATTTGGATAAAATTCACAAATTATCACTATTTTTCCTTCATATTTTTCCATTGTTTGTGTAATTTAATTTAATGAACATGAGAACTAATCATAAACATGTAGTATCATGCGTATATAAGCGTGACTTCTTTGGATAACATACATTATTTTCTCAAGTTATTACATCAACTAATAATTAATTAAAACTTAAGATTTGTTTACCCTAACTCGTATTTAAATTATTTATTAAACCTTAATTAGCGCGTAAAATCATGTATGTGTTTGTAAGTTATTGGGGTAATAAGTACTAGTCCTAAGTTTATTTTACCACACATAACGTTGGAGCATATATCGATATTAGCAAAATTTGCTTCAAGATCCAATGTAAATTGTGTTTTAATTATGTATTAGGAAACAAAAACTTGCCATAACTATTTCAAAATTATGTTTAATTAATATTAGGGAATCCTATATTAGCAAAATTTGCTTCAAGATCCAATGTAAATTGTGTTTTAATTATGTATTAGGAAACAAAGACTTGCCATAACTATTTCAAAATTATGTTTAATTAATATTAGGGAATCCTATTTGTTTATTTATTGTTTATGGTTAAAAGTCTGCAGTGTCATATCAATTAAATTATTAGTATATAGTTAAAAAAAAAACTAAATTATGGGAGTCACAAGGATGGAATATTTAATAAAGCTATTTGACACTAATTATTATATCTTTCTTTTTTATTATATTCTCCACTAATTAATTCCAATTTTATTTTGTTGCTCCCAAGGATTGTACAATATTGGTGTTCACCATACATCAGAACCAAATGATATTAAAAGAAAAAAATCAACATTTCTTTTGTTTCATTTGGTTTTTAGTTTTAATTTTTTTAAAAGAAAAAAATTGGCAAAAATTATGTTTTATTTCGGTTTTAAGCAAAATATGCGAGAATATAGAGGAACCTTAATAATTTAATTAACTGACTATCTTCATTTTCATCTTATTAATGATAGTATCATTTTCAACCTGATAATCGATTTCCTTCCTCTTTTTCCTTCATATTCTCTTCTATATAGAATTTAATGTTTCCTCTATTTCAATTTATTTGTCTTACTTTCCTTGTCATAATCTGTTTGGATTAACTTTTGACTAATGACTTATAAGTCAAAAGTCATAACTTTGAATTTAATGTTCCATCCGTTTCAATGTGTTTTACTTATTTTCTAATAATTTATTTATTATCAAACAAAACTAACAAAAAGTTTCTCCATCTTGGCTATATATAACTATATTAAGGAAAAAAAGTCAATATATTTTTTTTATAAAATTAATTTGAATTACACATTTAGTTCAAACTATCTTAACATTTAGATAAACTAATTTGAACATATCAAAATAAATTAATTTAATACTAATTAACAAACTAAACATTTCATATTTTCATAGGTTAATTTTATCACTTGGAATAAAACAATCAATAGGTAATACTTTCCTCAAATTTAGCTAACAATGATTGTTAAAAAAAGATAAAATTTAGGTAAAGGCATAGAGAATGTATAAGATCCACCCACACGTACATGTTGATTGTGATTATGTAGACGAAAGTCAAATCAAATCTAAAGAGTGGGACCTATATATGTAGGGTCCATTAGCCTCCTAAAATGAACATCAAAAGAAAAAAATTTTTAAAAAAATGTTTGAAAAAAATAAATAGAGAAGAATAAAAACAAAAGTAAATGAAAATAATCTAGTTGATGTAATATGTGATATTTTATAAGAAAAGCTAGAGATCAATTATCTTTTAATATTATTTAAAATCGAGTTCATTGCAGCATGTTTATTTGATGTGTTTTACGCTAGTATACAAAAGTGAATTTATCAAATGCACACCTGAAAAAAAATATTGATTTCTCGGTTTTTCCTAGAGCTTTTTTTAATTAAAAATAAGTTGTCATAGACAATGGCGAATTCAGATTTTCACTAAGGAGATTTAGAAAATAAAATATAATACTTGAAATTTAAACTTGAAAGCTCAAAGTAAATTTTGAATCCTATAAGCAACAAAGTCAACTTTTAATTTTGTATTCAACTGATTCCAAATTTATATATATAACTCAAATTTTGAAAAATACCCTATATATACAATATACTAACTTTTTGTCGAGTGAACTACCTCGCCCTTGTAGATCCGCCCTGACCATAGAGTTGTTATCACTTATCACTAGTGAAATATAAAAATAGAAAGAGAACAAATATAAAATTGGATGTAAGTGGAATTGAGTAGGAATAATGGTAGCTTTTGGCAAACAAAATTCCAGATTTTGAGGGGTACTTCACGTGAGCTTAACAATCTCACCAATTTTATTTTATGTCCACTAATTACTCACCAAATCACCCTTTTAATTTTCTTGTTATTCTATTAAAAAACTATAGTATATATGAAATTCTTCTTTTTTAATCGTCTATTTATTTCATATTAGAAAATTCTCAATAAGTATTTGACTTGTCTTTTCAAGTCTTTCTTATTTAATTTGTTGGGGGGGGGGGGGGTTATAATTTGAATTTATAGGAAACTTAAAGAAATAAATAAATAAAACTTAAAAGTTTGTGGACTTTATTCCATAGCTTTTGTATGCTAAAAGTTTTTTGAACTTGTAATATTTATATAGTTAATAAAAAAATTCTAGTGAAATGAGAAGTATAGAATTAAATGTTTTCGAATTAAAAAGTGTATCATTTTTTTCAACATAAATTGAAATGTACAAAATAATTATTTTGATTGTGTATAGGTCTATACCTCAAGGCTCAAACTATATAATTCGATAACTACCAAAAATTGTTAATAATCTTATCAATATGACTCTCAATTCCTTTAGTAAATCTAATTATGCGAATTTTACATCACAATAGACATGAATTCTATTTTCACCTCTCCCCTAGACCACTTCCTCTCGTTTCCTCATTATAATAACCCCATTATATTAACCTCCTTTTCAACAGATTTCTTGTAGTTGATGTATCGATGAAAATTTGAATTAATCGAATGATACATTTTAAACATAGTATGCCAAAAGGGGAAAAGGATAAATTTCACAAATAGTAACTTTTAGGTATTATTTTTCAAAAATAATTATTATCATGATTTATTTTTTCTGCTATATAGTATTCTTGGTCCATAAAGAAAAGATTTTGGACAGTAAGGTCCAAAAAAGATAAAGATAAACGGCGCTGCAAAGAAGAACCTACTTCCCTAAAATAAGGTATTTGTGGCCTTGGAAAACTAAAACTCTCCCTATTGGAATCTTTTCACGTCTTGCTATGTCTAAGTGTCAACTAAAACCCTATACTCATTCACACTTTGGCTTATAAAAAAGGGACAATGACTATTATATATTCTTTGTTATTAAATAATAATAAAAATATAAGACACCAATTACTTCGGTAGTCACTGAGTTGGTTGAATAAGACATTTTTTAAATAGAGCATATATCATCTTTTCGGTGATCGCTGAATTGACTAAATAAGACATCTTCCAAATGGAACATCTTGAATTTAATATTATCTTCGATAATCGTTGAGTTGGCTGAATAAAAAATCTTCGAAATGGAGCATTTTGGGTTTGATATCATGTGCATGAGTTTTTCGATCGAACTTTGTAGACTATTACACAAAAGAAAGGTTTATAGAAGGATAAAGATATAATTAGAATTTACGAGACCTGCATAAACTCTTGCAAGTTGTTTATTTGATTTGCTAACTTCTTTAGAAAGCTATAATAGTACTTAAAAGAGATATTCATAATATATTATATTTATAGCAATTTTCATATTATATTTTTCATAGATTGTATTGTTCATAAAATGAGATTCTCCTCCCTTTTATTTATGGACTTGGAGGTCAATTTAGGTGCTATATATATTTCTAATTATAAGGACTTTCAACTCTTGCAATTAAGTGTAAAGCTCAAGTAAATAGGATTGGGGCATCGCATATATATATATATATATAGCTTGTATATCGATCAAACTAATAAAAACTTCACCAAATACATATCAATAGTTTTCTAGTAAATTAAGAATAGTATATACTTATTTTATTAATAGATAGAAATAAAAGATTTTTTCTAATCATAAGACTTGAATATTTAGAAATTTAAATTTCATATAAAGTGTAATCAACATTAACAATAATTAACCAAAGAAAGGGTAAAAGAGACTTTAGAATATGAGAAAAATAACAAGAGGTGATGAAACTTGTTGGATAAAAATAATTGTTGTCATGTGCAAGGTAGATAGACTCATAGACATTAATAAAAAATATTAGACTAAATTAAAATAGCTAAGTATTAATTAATTATTATTATTATTTTTGACCCAAGTCTTCATATAGATATTGTTAACATTGGTCTGCGGTATTGATTCTTTTCTTCAATTATTAGGAAAACAAAAGAAAGGCATATTCATAAATAAAATAAAATTATAGTATTATTTAAATATGGATTAGGGGTAAGTCACATGATTATTATGACAAATCATGTGGCTTCCATTTTTCTTTTTTTCTTTTTTTCTTTTTAACACTTTATTTGAGAATAATCATCCAGTCAACTACATATTTGGGCTAGTTTTTGGACCTTATTATATAATCTAAACAAAGAAATAGGCCACAAATTAATCCTATACAAAAAGCATTTCTCATTTTCTTCAACCAAAAAATTGTTCGATTGTAGTCGATTTAGTATAAGATTTGTTATTTCTCTTACAATTTATGAACTTTCTTGTTCATGGCTGGAACGTCTTTTTTTTTTAAACAAATCGAAAGTCGTATGAGAAAATGTTAGATAATGGTTTAAACTTTTATAAGTTATTGCATGCATCTTCAATTGGTACTAATACAATGTTTAAACAAATGCAAATGACTGATATATATTTATTTGTGCCCCAATGATAGATTATCGACATCGGTCTACGAATCACAAGAAGATGCATCGGTTCATAACATACCTGTCACCCTTCACAATTTGTCCTCATTGCATGTCATATCGATAAAATCAAGTGATTAGTAAATATTTTAAAATTTTTTATCGTGTTTCATGTTTATTCCAGACAATAAAAATTCTCCTTGGATGATTAATGAAATTGATGAAAAATCCTCTCGTTCTAAATTATATTTATAACATCATTAAATATATATATATATATATATATATATGTTCTATCAACGATTTGAAGTTTATTACTTATTTTTTATTTCTCATGAGTAAATAATTCATGAAATTTTTTCCCACATCGTCTAGGAATATCTATTTTCATTCATATATTAAAGAACTATGAGACAATATTAATCGCCGACCTCAGTAACTTCGGCTTGTAACCCAAGTGGGGACAATAATGTGGAATATTGGGCTATTCCAGAAAGGTTGGGCCTGATGGGCTTTATATCTGGCCTGCCCTGTCCAAGTACAGAGTTGGGCCTTGTGGTCCAATCGAATGAATGGGCTGCTGGCCTCTTGAAGTGAGGCGGACTGAGTGAGGCTGATTTCACATAGCAACAAATAGTTTTCGCTCTGTGTAGTGGAAGGATAACGGACCGGTGCCAGCCGAACCCAACAAAAGCCTGATGTTTTTGCTTTGATTAAACCACCATTTTTTGTTATTTTTTAGGTTAACGAACCACATAAAATGATGTTCTAATTAAATCAACTATTTGACACTTGGATAATTTCAAATTATATAGTTTTAATATGATGTTCACAAAGGACTAACATAATATTGTGATTACTCTAATTTTCATTTCATATGAACCTACACACAGTCGTTACGTAAAAATAACCTTTTATAATCACTTATAACTTAAATAAAAGAATTGATTTTTTCAATTATCTTTAAAATATACATAAGATTAAATATTTGTAAAAAGTTACAAACTCAATATTACTAAGATAAGTAGGAAACAATTTAAAACAATGTACTTTCTTATTAAAAAAAATATCGAATAAAAAATTTAAGTTTGAAGATCAACAGTTTTATCGCTAATTAAATATATCTAAAAATTACAATATTTATTTTGTGATAATAACTTTCGAATATTTATTTCTTTGTCGATTCAATTTTGTAGGACTATATTTTCTTTCTAACTTTTACAACTTTCAATAATTCAAATCTATTATATTTTCTAAATTTTTGATATGATATTTCTCCATCAAATTATTATTTAATTATACTATAAATATTGATTAAGAAAATAGCTTATACTAATACTTATTTTTAATTGAAGTTGCTAGCACAAAAACTTTGACTGAACAAATTTTTTTCCGGCGAGAAAGGGATAATGGCGGCGGCGAGGACGGTGGGTTCTGGGGTAGTGTTGCCGCGGTCAGTGACATTTGTTACCGGAAATGCTAAAAAGTTGGAGGAAGTTAGGGCAATTCTTGGTCAGTCTATTCCCTTTCGGTCCCTTAAGCTCGACTGTAAGTTAACAGTGTTTTTGATTTCATATACGTAACTTGTGCTTAATTTCAATGTTTTCTGTTAAGAAATTGAACCCCTTTATGTCAAAATTTGATCTTAGTGCCAGAACTTCAAGGAGAGCCTGAAGATATATCCAAAGAAAAAGCAAGAATTGCTGCTAAAGAGGTACTGTACCCTGGATTTATTGCATATATTATATATGTGTATTGCTAATTTGTATGCAATAGCGAAAGCTATAAGAAGGTAGTTCTTGTAGGTGCTAACTGCTAATTCTCCCTTTGTTAGATTTTAGTTGAATCCATGTCTGCCAAAGTTATACTGATTAATACTCTAGAGCATCCATTTCAATTATAACTAAGTACTATAGAGGATGTTTGGATTTGCCTCTTTTAGGTGCTTTTAAGCCAAAATAGCTTTTAAGCAATTATTCCTAACTTATGAGTAAGTCATAAGCTATAAACATCTATTCCCAACTTATAAGTCATAAGCTATAAGCACTTATTCCCCACTTATAAGTGCGTATTGTCTGTTTGTATGCAATAGCAGAAGCAGATATTTCATGTAGGTGCCAATTCCCCTTTTATTAGATTTTAGTTGAATCCGTGTCTACCAACTTTGGTATAGTACTTCAAGTTCTTATCTTTTGTATAATGTTAATCCGTTAGAGTATCCATTCGAGTGATCCTTTCAACCAAGCACTATAATTAGTCCACTCCTAAGGTTTTTTTGGGGATTAAAGTGGAGCACCTTGAATATTCCACCAGGTATGGGCGACCTCCAACCAGCAAAGCCACGTGGTAGCTTTGCCTACCACTCTAAAAGGTTATTCAATCAATTCTGGTTTCTTTAGGTTAATTTCTGAAGGATTTTGTCGTCATATTGTTCCTGCTTCAACTTTAGACTAAGATTTTATTGCAATATTGAACCCTTATGGTATCTTGTATTCACATTCACCTGAACATTTGCAATGTCTTGATATTTCCATATGAGTGAGACAAGTGATATAACACTAATATCTTGATATTTAATAGTATGATGCTAAATACGCGAACCACACCACTCGTTGAGATATGACACTTGTTTATTTTATAATTGTCCTCTTGTAGTTTTTTTTGCCCCATCTATGAGAGATAGCTTTTAAATTCACTGGTTGTGATCGTTGGGAAATTGACCGAGTTAGGAAAATTCTCAGGTGAATGGACCAGTGCTAGTTGAGGATACTTGTCTTTGTTTCAACGCCCTTAAGGGTCTCCCAGGTACTCAACAAAATGTACACGCTTCAATATCAGTATATGTGCTTTTATTTGAGTTGTGACAATGAACTAAGGTGCTGACTTTTTTTGTTGTTGCAGGGCCTTACATGTAAGTTCATCCTCTCTATTATCATTCTGCTCTTGAGTTAACTGTTTTTTCTTCTTTTTATACTTTTGTATTATATCTGTTATGATATATGTCATATTCTTGTTATGCAATTATGCTAATTGCACTTGACCGATATTATAAACCATTGTGCCGTTTCCTCAATATAAGGCCTATAGCTCTCAGTTTGTCTCTGTTCACAGATGAATTGAACTAATAAACTTCAATGTGTGTGAAATATTTGGTTTTTTTATAGTGATAAGTTATTTCAGTCAGTTAGACTTCTGTTAGTACTTACAAGCTACTTCCTTACTCGAGGCATGTGGTTTATAAAGTTTAGTGTTCTCAGAATTATAAGTTGTGTTTGGTATGCTTTAAGATACTTTTTAACAACAAATGGTTCCCTTGATGAAACCATTTTCTACTGTTTGATCGTGTTAAATTGTTGATAATGTTTTGCTTGGTGAAACCATTTTCTACTGTTTGGTTGTGTTAGATTGTTGATAATGTTTTGCAATGGATTTTTTTACACCAAATAGGGAAAACTGACTTACATTGATGTGTGTGAGTCATTACAATTATTAACTCTTGTTCAATACTTCAACTTGCTTCAACCAAATGACCAATAGTCCAATTTCAATGTTCACTTAGTGCCCGTTTGGATTGGCTTATTTTAGGTGTTTTAAGCCAAAATAGTTTTCAAGCAGTTTTGAAGTGTTTGGGTAAAGTTAAAAAATGATTATAAGCACTTATTTTAAAGACAAAACAACAAAAATAAGCCAAAGCCGTAAGTTAGAAATCCTATAAGTCATAAGCCAAAAGCAATCCAAATAGGTAGAAACTATTTTCTAGATCAATTTTTGTCCAACAAGGAGTGCTTGTTGGATGAACCTAAAACTGCATAACTGTGAGGATGAAAATAAATTTGTTACAATCGCTAGTCACTGTTTAATGGACAGAATCTTGTTTTAATATTTGGAGTTTAGGTAATCTTTCACATTGAAATTGGTTATGGACAGTGTATGGCACGCGAAATTGTGGAACTTACCTTTGAGAATGTACCCTGCTCATTTCATTTACCTAGACGGAGAACTTATTTCCTGCACTTTTTATACTATCCGGATAATGTAAACATGCCATGAGAGACACTTCTACTCTAAAGAATTTCTCCAATTCTTTTAACCCTTATTTTACTACTTTATAAAAGTTAAAACCTTACATTAATACCTTAGGCCAGTCAAAGTTTGACTCTTAAAATGGAGAGAATTTTGGACATTAACGAATTGAGGTGAATTTATAAGAGGTTGGAATTTTTTCCAAAGATTTGACTAACCTTCTTGGATCATATTCATTTTAATAAAATGCTCTGCCTAACTCCCTTTTGATGGACATGCCAAATTTTTGTAATGTTTGTTTATGTTGTTATTTTCCAATTCTTGTTAACTATTCTCTTTTGCCATTGACATAATATGCTTTGTAATTGTTGCTTTATGTCTGGGATTTCTTGCCATATTACGTTCTGCAGCAAGTGGTTTTTGCAGAAGATCGGTCATGAAGGTAACTGAAGCTTGTTTTTCCTCATATACAATTGCGTTGAACTTATTTTTTGGTGTTCTCCTTTTCTGTTAAATCACTCTATTTTTCTGTTCTGCTTTTAAATTTTTTCCGGACATTTTCTAGGTCTCAACAACTTATTGATGACTTATGAGGATAAAACAGCATATGCCATGTGTATCTTTTCACTTTCTCTTGGGCCAAATAAAGAGCCAATGACTTTTGTAGGGAAAACACTGGTAAGTATTTACTTCTGTAATCCATGAATTCTTCCTTTAGACTTTGTGTACAATTTTTTTCATTATTATTTCTGTTGATCAGGACTATGTTTCAAACTAGAATGGTCCTCAGTGGTTATATCGTTTTATGTTAAGTACCAAAGTTCCGGTTATTTCTTTATTGTGAGGAGAAATGGAAAGTACCTATATTTCTTACAATGATGCTTCTTTTTCTGTTAGCGCCACCATAAAATCAACACATCAGTTTTCACTCAACTAAGATAACTCCAGAGATATACGATATTCTTCGTGAAATTGGTTTTACCTTCTCTTCCTGATTTTTTGATGAAAAATAGTCCTAGGAGATAGGCATGTCTATAAGCTCTCAATTTTTGAGCTTCCGGTGATTTTCTTGCAATGTTATCGCTATTTACATACTTTGGAGTATGATCCGAAAATTCCCTGCATCAACATCCTTATAAGACTATTTTGGATCCCATCCTAAATGAGGAACTCATGAAACTTGATAGATTTTTCGCTTAATGTTTCTTTGTTGAACTATGTGAACAATAGAACTAACATTGCGAAACATGGCTATCTTCAGGGAAGAATAGTGCCAGCTAGGGGACCCAATGATTTTGGATGGGATCCAATATTTCAACCTCATGGCTATGACCAGACGTAAGTCCTCCCCCCTTGAATGTTTTCCTATTGAACGTAAGAACATCTGATGTGAAGAGAGTACTAACTCATAGAACTGTGTTGCAGTTACGCTGAGATGCCCAAGGAAGAAAAGAACAAGATTTCTCACCGGGGTAAAGCTCTTGAACTAGTGAAGTTACACTTTGCTGAGGCTCAATACACTTTCCAGACCGACTCCACTACCCAAAACTAGGATGTATGCCTCGGTAGTGACATGATCTTCATGTATTCGCTCAAAAGCTATAATTGATGACAATGTAAGCTTCTTTTATTCTCCTAGATAAAATAGCATGAAGGATGAGATGCGTGAAATTTTGAAACTTATGATTATTGCTAATAGATTTTACGATCTAGCACAACTTCTCTTTTTATTTTAAGTTTCATTTGGTATGGGGGTAGGCTCAGGAACATGAATATTTGATATAACTCAATCCCAGAAGCTAGCATGAAATGATAATTGCCCACGACCATATGAGGTTGATAACGTTCAGGACTGGACATTTGGAGTGATCATTTGGTAAACCGGATCTTACTTGATACAATCTCTTAGGAAATTGTATCTTGCATCTAAAAGAGATTGTATCTTGCATCTAACTCAACTTAAAAGCTAGCTTACTAGGTCGGAAATCATCCAAGATCATGTTCTCTAACAACAAATCATTTATTTTTTCTGTCTAGATGACCTTTCTTGTCATAGCATAGAAAAGAGTAGTGTTATTTAAGAAACTAAAAGCAAACTATAATTAAAACAATTGGTACCATATTGTACAAAAGTTGAAAGGCATCCAAGGTTACAAGATGAAAATGATTAGTTATGTTATCAATTATGATAATTACTTATCATTTTGCTCTCAGGCAAGAATAGACTCACCAGCACAATCATTGTGGTTAACCAAATTTGATCTTGTCTATTTTCTAATTTCAATAAATATTGCCTTTTATCATAAAAAGGATGGGTACTAATTATACCACTTGAACTCAAATCAATCAATTGTACCACATATTCTTGATCTTCTTAGCAATTTAGTAGAGAGGAAAGTTTCATATTAATTCATGAAAAAATTAAGCATGTGATTAGGAAAGTACGTAGAGAATAGCCTTTAAAACTTACTACATTATAATTTACTAATTTTGTATATACATTGTACGCTTGTATGAGCTTGCTCGCATTGCTGGTCTCAAGTCCAGATAAAGAAGAGGGTTGCACTAGTCTGACAACCAACACAAAACTTGTCAATTCATGATGAATCCGAATCGGTTTATAAAGGGAGAAGTATACATAAAAAGTGTTTGGGACTCAATAATCATAATTAACATGAACAAACATGGATTAACATTGGGGTTGTGTAATTGTATTGAATGTGACAACTCCAAATTATGGCTTTATAACTTTTTATGTTTTTCAATCTACATATAACATGGGTATACATGTGGTAAGTTGGTCATCTCATTAAGAATAATATTGAAAGACACACACCCCTCTTTCAAACACTACAAAAGCTATGTTTTCAATTGGGGCAAAATTAAAGAATAGGCCACATGCCTTATGGGGTCCATACTCACATGCATATCTTAATTCCTCTCTCCCCCCCATAATGTGAAATTGAGACTCTTTAGCTTATTGTCCTATCAAGTCAATGTAGCAATATGTTAGGTGCACCATCTATATTCACTTGTGTTCCTTTCACACAACAATTGAAAGTTGTTTTCCTTTATGTCTAATTTTATCGAATTATATTGGACTGAGATGAGCTTAAATAGAGCAACACATACATAATAAGAGTAAATATTCATATAGGTGATCCTAATTTATAGTTATTCGATATAACGATATGCTATAGTTGTCAACCACTTTCTTGAGAGATACTATATTTAATTTTATCCTAAATGACACATCATCATCTCTCCAACTATCTGGTGATTGCCAAAATTATAGAGAATTAAGAAAAGTAACCCCATGTGACAGAACATATTTTTCATCCTTAAATATTAGATTATGCTTAAGTGGAGTGTATAACAGTATTTCATTACGTCAAAACTCATTAGTCATTACTAAAGTTAGTTTTACACTCTTTAGCAATCTTTAAGCACATGCTACCACCATTATGGCAACTACCAGGAGGATGAAAAGCAAAACTTGGACAAGTGTAATTGATATCAAATTATAGTATATAATAATTAACACACAAAAAAGGCACAAACAAGATGATATTACTGTTTGCATTGACAATGACAAAGCAAGAAAGTAAAAGGTAATATATAAAGGTAGTAAGTAACTTTGCATCATTTCAAACAGAAAGGTTCTTTTCTTTCCCTTCCAATAACATTTTTCTTGACAATTCACACTATATAGCTTGTATGACTCAAAAAAGCTAAGAAAAAACTTACAAAATCATTCACTCCTATAGTAATAAAAAAGGCAAAAAAACACAATAGCCAAAGCACAATATTGCAGACTAAAGACTCAAGACAGCATCACAAAGATAGAATGGGGGTGGGTGGTTAGAAGAAACCAATGGATGAGGAAGATGAGCACTCTTGAGATTGAAAAGAAAAAAAAAACAAGAAAATGGGCATGGACAACGCTTCTGCACCTGCTTCAAGAACAGACATTGACTTTTCTTGAATTGAAATCAGGCCGAGGTTGCACAACGCTTTGAGATAGGAACTGATGAATTGACAGTGTAAAAAATGTACACTTGCCAAGAGGAATGGACTGATTGACGAACAATGGGATATAACTTTGATTTGGGAGGACTATAGACTAGAGTAGTGCTTTTCAGTAGTAAGAATGGAAATCTAACAGTGGAATAAGGAAAAAGGGAAAAAAGGGACACTTTCTTTTGGTAAATCTGTATAAATGATAGAGTAGAGTGAAGTTGGCTGTACTAGCAAGTGCGGCTTCTACGGCAGGCAAGGGGACCAGCACTTGAAGTAATGGCACCGACCATCGAGGAGGACTTGGCACCTAAGCTTGAAGCTCTTGCGTAGCTTGCTGAAGCTCCAGCACCTGATGGAGTGAAATAGGCACCATTAAGCATCAAGTCTCCTGATGATCTCCAGTTCCAGCCCTTCCATTGACCTGCTGCTGTGTCAACCCTTTTCGTTACCTGCGTTTTCAATTGAATTAGTGTTTTTGTTAATTCACTACATTATGAAGTAGCAATCATCTACAGTTTTTGGTTTTTAAATTACCTCCTTTGCAAAAGGATTAGTTGGGGCGAGGTATCTGTTTCCTTGGCTGTTGATGGTGGGGTTAGCACTTCCACCAATAGCATACATCTCCCAGTGAGTGTAGTCATTGTTCACTACATGGAAGTAGCCATGTCTGCACCTGCATTTTTTTAATAAACCATTAACATCAGTACATTTACTTCTGATCTTTTGTTTGACAAGTAATGATAGTTATATAGCCAATTCCAGCTTGTTCGGATTTTTAAGTCCAAGAGCAGAAATTACCTAGGCATTCTTTGAATGAGACCCTCTCCAAAGTGGTTGTATGCAATTGTCACTTGCATCTGCTTGTCTTTAGTGTAGGAGTCACTGTGGCCCAATAGCATGACCTGTTTGTATTAACAAAAAGAGCCCCTGAAGTTAGCTCCACAGAAAATCAGAGATAAAAATCTAAAAGATAGTTTCAAACATTAAAAGCACCTCATTATGATGGGCGAAATGATTGTTAGAAATAGTAATGGCAGTTGAGCCCATTACAGCATCAACAAGACCATCAGCACAGTGAGAGAGTGAGTTATGATCAACCCATACGTGGCTTGAGCCAAAGATAGAAATGGCATCACCATCAGCCATTGTCCTCCAGCCAAAATGGGTCGTTGAACTCCTCACCATGGCATTTCCAGTTGGTTTGCAGTCATGGATGTGTAGGCCATGGATAATAATATTGGTAACAAACTGGATTGTGAGACAAGCACCATTGGCAATGTGAACATTGTAGCCACGTGCATCAATTGTCTTGAAACTGTTCATAATGAGCTCCTGTTTCAACTGTATGACCATGTCGCGACTGAACACAATCCACAGGGGTTCCTCCTGGATAACAGCATGACGAATAGTTCCAGGCCTGGGGTTAACAGGGTCATCGTCACGATTATCAGTGACAACATAGTAACGACCATCACGACCACCAATAGCATTGCGCCCAAATCCAATGCCACAATCAGCAAGACGCTTGCGGTTCTTTTGCCAGTTGGGGTCACATCTCCAGCAGTCATCAATAGGATTTCCTGTCCCACATGAGAAATATCCTAGTTTTCGCCTCTCAGTGCTGTTCCTAATGCTCCTGTTTAGCACCCAAAGAAACAAAGTCATTTTCACACATTGACAGTAAATTCATTGAACAGTATCTTAGGAACATGTCACTTTCTTTTCTTTAAAGTAAAACTATTGTGTCTAAGAACAGGGGAATTCATTTATTCCTAGGAATGGAAATAGGATAGTCAAATTCAAAATACTGTTTTTGTGGTTACTTTGAAGAGTGTCGGTGTGAATAACTAGCAATATTATACGGCTACAAGTGTAGGGACCATAAGTTTGGAGCCAGTGAAAATGCATTAAAAGGATTGTCATCCTACAAGGACTATTTTGGTCTTTTCAGGTTTGGGTTGTTTGTTTTCTTGGTAAAATAGGCAAAACAATAATTATGTAGGCACTACATTTTAAAAAAGCCAAAGACATAGGTGATGTATTGCTGCCACATGAAAAAAAAAAGATGAGAATCATTGAAAGAAAACAGTATAATCTGAGTGACTACAATCCAATTGTTATTTTAGTAGGCATTGCACCATTCAGTTTGCTCTGTCATTTTGGTATATTTTCTTGCATGCACATGCACTAATAAAACTGTCACAACTCACTACTCCACCATGTGTAACCAGTCAATTAATGACTTTCCACAGATCACAAATAACAATACCCCCCAAACCTTTTTCGTTGTCTTTAAAGGACAAAATAGAAGCTATTAGCCTATTGGTTGAGTTAAAAGATATCATATTTAACTGACTTTCCCATATTAAGTTATTAAGTTATTCTACACCTGATAAACTACAGCCAAGTTTTTTTATTAGAATTAGAAAAAAGGACAAAGGAGACGGTAGAGATCTTACTGGGGCTCTCTCTACATTTTTAATGCTGGAAATGTCTAAATAATCAAACAAGAACCAACAAGTACTAAAAGTAGCCAACACAATAAAAAGAACATACACACAAATATGGATTCACCCCACCCCACCCCACAAAAAAGGAAGGGGTAGTGGGGGTAGAGAATGCAAGAGATGTTTGGACCATGTGGGGGTAGGGTGGGGGGTGGGGGTGGATTAAGTAGGTCTGCCATAGAGAAGTCGTTTAATAGGACCACAAAAACAAGCTACTCCTAACAACCAAAACCTATTGTGAGTTAATGCAAATTTTTTTTAAGAGAGAAGGAAAAGGTAAACTCACTCTGCAACCATGGCAACAACTTCTTCAGGATCATCCACTGCATGTTTGCTTAATTTCTCCTCAACCTCTTCCAAACTAATACATAAAAACAAAAAACAAAATACAAAAAAATCAAAAAAAAAAGAAAAAGAGGGTATAATTGGTAGTTTCAGCTAAAAACAAAGGCAGCAACCGACATTTATCCACTATTTCACGTAGCAAAAAGTACACTGTTAAAAAGCAACACACATTACACTTTCACTGTGTGTTTTTTTTTTCTTTACACTGCTCAATGCAGTATAAACCTATACATACACTCTCTCTATACGTTTATATTTATACATAAAACTGCAACTGAAAAACTGTGAGATGAGGCGAATCGTTAAGCAGGAAGTAAAATGACTAAAATACCCATTAAACTTACTACTGCTTGGTTAGTAAATCTGTAATTTAAGGAGTTTTACAGGGGTAGTTTTGGGAATAGAAAGGGAGTTAAGGAACCAATGAAGATTTTCTGGTAGAAGAGCAGAAGGAATCCAATGAGAGTGGGGGGAATGAATGTTTTAACAGATTAAACGGTTCAGATCTAATGGAATAAAGGATCTCAACGGCTGAGATTGATTCTAATACAAAGTCCTTTGGATCGGAACAGTGAGATCCAACGGTGGATATTAAATAAATACTTTTGGAACCAAAAACTAACGGCTAAGATTGTTTCTGCATACCTCACCGCCATTGTTGAGTTTTCAGAGCTCAGCAACTGCTCTTTTTCAACAGTCCTGTTAAACCAAAACCAAAATGTAGTGTTTCGTTAGGTAAAATGTGGAGAAATTTCGGCCAGAAAAGGCTTAAACTGTAGTGTTTTGTGTGTAATGTATTAGAGGTTAAAAACAGCTCAAAAAGTAAAACTCGTAGAAATTTCTAAGAATTCTGCAAAAAACTGAGTTTCGAGAAGAGTCTAAACGAAGAAAAAATGTTCGAAACAGTAATTTTCGCAGAATTCTCTAGAAATCTGCAAAATATCCCAAAATTTCAATGGAGAGAGAGTCCAAACGAGCTGGAATTCGAAAAACTTTGAAGCAAAACACTAAAAAAGAGTGAGAAGCCATGAAACACAAATTTTGTTGAACTTTTTCGAAAATGCAGATGAATTTGTAGCAGAGAAGCTAAATAAACTCTACTTTAACTTGAATTTCAGAACTAAAACTCCTACAAAGCCATGAAACACAACTTTCGTTTAAATTTTCCGAAAATGCAGATGAAATTTGCAGCAGAGAAGCTAAAATTCACTGTTAAAACTCCAACAAAGCTTCAAACACTGTACAAAAAGCGAATATCAATGCTTTTTCTGAGAAATTCGAACACACCTGGTGTCGGAACCGTCGTTGCTCTGCACACCGGCGGCGTAAACTCCGACGAGAAGCAACAAAAGCAGCAGAAAACTGAAGCTAAACGAAAGCCATTTCTTCGAAACCATTACCATTTTTCCTCTTTCAAAAAATGGGAAAAAGGAACAGAGAGTCAGAGGAAGAAGAAAGAGAGAGTCAGAGAAGAAGAAGGTTGCACTGAGCCCAACGTACCGGCCTCTGAATGTGGTTTATATAGAGCCTAGTAACGGAAAACGTTAAATTTTAACGGCCGTTTATCAACTAAAATCACCTTTACTAACTATGGTTAGTGGTTTGGTATTTTTGTCCTAAGGTTAAATTGTCATTTTTAGTAACCGCCACTAAGGCACTAACTGCTTAAGTTAAAGTTAACTATTTTTCTTTTTTTCTTTTTCTTTTCCATGACCTCTTTTAAGAAATGACCTTTTTTTCTGATTGTATCTAAAAAATATAAATAAAATTGATGGTGCTATGGTTTTTAAAATTTATTTCATTTGATCCATTTAGGTGTAAGTTACTTTTGAAATAAAGTTGTTAAACGTGTGATGAGGAGGTCATGAATTTAAGTTACAGAAATGTAGGCTAAGAATATGTATGTATAACAAATTTATATGGTTTAACTCTTTTTTTATCCTTACGTATAGTCTTGTTGTATGAGGCAGAGTGTTGCTTAGTCAAAAATTTATATGTTCAGAAGATGTTGTGAAGATATGTATGTATTGACATATTCGGAGCGATAAGATTAGGGATGACGTTATCTAAGGGAAGGTGGGAGTGGCCTCTGTACGTGGCGGACAAGTTGAGGAAGCGAGATTAAGATGTTTTGGACATGTGCAAAGGAAGTGTGTTGATGCCTCAGTGAGGAGGTGCGAGAGGCTGATTGTAGGCCGAGAAGTATTTCGGAGAAGCGATTAGATAGGAAATGATGCAACTTTATATTATCGAGGATATGATTCTAGATAGGAAATTAGTGGAGGTCACGTATTAGGATAGAATGTTAGTAAGGGTGAAATATTGTCTTGTCGTGCATAGGTTTAGACTTATTAGTGTCTTCTGTAGTTCTAGTCGTACTCTTGTAGTTCTTGTCTTATGTTATGCATTGTGTTTGAATTATCACACATAATTGTTGTTATTATTGTTTTTTTCCTATAGACTTTACACTACTTTTCTTATTAACTGTTATATTTCTTCATTGTTTTTTTTTTATATATATATTTCTTCATTGTCTTTTTTTCTTATTTTACTTGAGTTTAATGCACTTGATCCGATGGTCTTTCGACAACAACCTCTCTACCTTCTCAAGATAGTGATAACATATGCATACACTCTACCCTCCTCAGACCTCACTTAGTGGGATTTCACAGAACCTCGATGAAACTTTTATTACCAAGTGTTCCATTAGAAGGAATTTGGTGTTTTGACCAACATTTCAACGAAAGGGAAAACAATATTCACGGGGATTACCTTATTCTACGGCGTTACACAATTATTTTTTTATATTCCAAAGTCTAAACAAAAGGAATTTATATGTCTTACTATATATAAATAAATTTAAAAAAAAAAGACTAGAAAGAGAATTAAAGAAAGTTTGAGTACAAAAAAAGATAATAATAAAAAATTATGTGCTATCCGCGGAAGTCTCGGCGGAGTTCATTGATAAAAATTCTTGTTGGGTGATGATTTATGTTTTTTGTCAAACAAACTCATTTTTTTATCAATATAAAATAAATATATAAATTAGACGTATAAATTAAGATAAAGTTATAATTCATTTCTGTCTGGATCTTCATGAATTTTTGCTACCATGTTTTCGGTAAATTTTCAATTTTTTTTTAGTATTGTAGCATTAGGGTGTGGAAATCATGTACGAGATTGTAGACTTATGGTAGGTTGATAACTAACATAAAACTAAAATGAGTTTAAATGAAATGATATTGTACAATTAAGTAAAGAATCATGTAATTAAGCATAATTTGTTTGAGATTGAAGCGTGACTCTTATTATTATTGATACAATTATAATAATAATAATTAAAAGATTGGATTTTTAAAGAGTTAATGAGATAATCTTGTAAATAATATTCGGAATTCTATAGTAGCAACATTTCAATGAAAATAATAAATATTCGACTAATCGAGATATATATATAAGTTAACCCGAAACTCTAACAATGTCAAAAGGAATATGAGGTGTATGCATGAATTGCTGCCTATGATTGATTGTTTGGAATATTGATTAAATTGATTGTTTAGAGTAATTGAAACCAGCTGCATGTTAAGTTTATCTATGTGTGTTGACTTTAATTTTGGGTTCGCTTGTTATGAGTTTTTTTTCGTTTCTAATCAGATATCTGATATTCATATTAGAATTTAACTAAATTCAAATTCGTGTATATATATATATATATATAACACCTATTTAATTAGATCTCTCTAGTATACAAAGCAAAAATGTTAACTTTGTTGAACCAGTTAAATTGGAATATCAATCTCATCGAGATCATCGATCTCATACCAAATCTCATCAGGTTTATTTTTCATGATTTATGAATTAGTAGTCTCTGTCCTAGAGATATAATTCAATGCATTTGTCTCGTGTTGCATCATTCGTCTGCCTATAAATCCAAAATTGTTTTCGCCCCCTAAAAATGCATTATATTGTTTAATTATCACACGAAAAGGTTTAACGAAATTTACAAGAACGAATATAACTAACAATTACATCATTTTCATTCAAAACAATGAATTAATTTTTTTCTGATATGATGCTATATTTGGTTGTTATTAATTACTTACTAGTTATCAAAAGCATAATCATCACGTAATTTAACATAATTAACATTTACGTTTAACACTTTTTTTTTGCACCATGATTTTCAAAATTCTTAAATTGGCACTTTAAATCATTAGGATAACATATAAAAAGAGAGACAATAAACATACAAAAGGAAAATTTTAATTAGATTGTTTTTAGTTCTAACCGGCAAAAAGAAAATTTGTGAAGATTCACAAGCGTATAAGTGGGGTCCGAAGAAAATAGAATGTACGCAGATTTTATTACTATTTCGTGCAGACAGAGAGACTATTTTCAAAAGACCCATGGCTCAAGTGCATCAAATCCAACTAAAAAAAGTAGTAAACATAGTCATTAATAAGAAAAGTATTGTAAAATCTACAAGAAAAGAAACAATATCAACAACAACATATGACAAGAACTATCGGGTATGACTAGTACTACGAAAGACACTAACAAACCTAAACCTCTGCATGCGCAAGACAACACTCCAACTCTACTTAACCTTTTACCCTATTATGCGACCTTCACTCCTTCCTATCTAGAATTATGTCCTCGATAATATAAAAATTGTGCAATATCTTATCTAATCAGCTCTCCACAATACTTTTCGGCCTATATATTACAAAGAACTATAGTAAAAATTATGAATATTTCTAAACTAAATCTCCAAATTTTCCACAATAATAATATTTAAACAAAACTCTAACTTTCTATATACATATATATATATATATATATATATATAATCAACACTTAAAACCAAAAAAAAATCCCTTAAACTTGTGGCAAAAGTCAAAATTGGGAATTATTACAAAATTTTGAGCTTTAATTTGGCTAAAATATTGTACTTTTAGAAGGGGAAAATGGGACAATATTATTCTCTCCATGCAACCACCAAGTGACCTCCATCATAACATTTTTTTCACGCCTCTATACACTACATTTTCCCAATCCCAAGTTTTTTTTTTTACCCCCCACCCGCTAGGGTAGAGAGGGTGGGTGGGTGTGTGGCTCCATGCACAAAAAGTTACATACATTATAGATATAAAAACAACATAATGAAATAAAGACATTATTTTATAAACTAATAAAATTATCAATAATGGTTGCGGTTGAGTAGTAAATAGTATTTCTTTTTGAGTCAAAGGTCTCGACTCTCGTATTCGAGCATTGTATATGAAGTCCGTCTTTGAAAGAGAATGTTCTACCTTTATGAGTTTGAATTAATTAATCAAATTTCAATACAAATATCGAACAAAGTGAAAAAAGCAAAAATTAAATTAAATTAGGTCATTGTATGGTCCAATTTTTCATCATTTTTACCTTACAAACAGCATCGATGATCTAACTGCTAACGGCTCATACAACTGCTTCTGTCCTGTAGTTATAAACCTTTTTTTTCTTTTTCTTGTTTTATTTCATTTAGCTTCAATAACAATTATTATTTTTTTGGAAATTTTAGATTTTATTAGAATTTAAGTTATATTCATTTATAGTGTAATGATTTTCTATGTTTGACCTTACGCATGTATTTATCGATTAAGTCACTAGTTGTTTGTTAGTTTTCACCAATAATGTTATTGGATTACTCTATCAACCAACGCTTAAACAGATCAAAAATGAATATATATGCACTTATAAATAATAAAATATTTACTTGGTTTGAAATTGAAAATAGTTATTTTATTTTTTGTGAGGTAAAAAAAAGTAAAAGATGTATTTTGAGCTACAAAAATCGAAGCTACGTTTTATTAATTTATTGATTAGTAAAATCTCAATCAATTTAACAATTTTAGTACAATTAAAATACTTTTTACACAAGTCAACTCCTGCAATAACTAACTAACTAATGTGGAATTTCAGAAGTTTGACAAAAAAAACAAACATAATTGAGAAAATTGCTTTAGAACTAATTTCTTGTTGCTCTTTTGGCTAGATTAGAAGTTTTTTCTTTTTAATCTCATTAATATTCAGTATTCACATTCAGGTCGATAAAATTTGAACTCACTTGTTTACAAGATTCATTTCTCGAGACGACGCTTCCAACAAGATTGTTCCATTTCAGAATCTCGAACTCAAAAATCTCTGATTAATACTGGAGAGATCTCAGCTATTTCACCACAACTCATTTCGGTGACCAGATTAGAAGTTGAGTACATGGATGGTGGCATAGAAACTAATAAAACTAATCAAATATATGATTAATGATATTTTTCCACTTGTTTTAGGTATTAGATGTAACTACCATCATCTATGTTTGACTTGCTTCACACTAAATTATCTTTACTTGTAAAACTTTAAACTTACAATTGTCCTAATATAGTAATTCATATCAACAAAATATAATGAGTATGGTTATAATTTGAAACCTTTTATAAAAGTTAATTCCACTATTTACTATATATATTTTAGTTTCCAATAGTTCCATTCTCGAACAATTTGAATATAAGACGGTTTGTAGATTTAACCTTTATAAGTTATAAAATTTATCATGATATTAACCTTAAGTGTTAGTAATTCAATTCTGTTAATTTTCTATACATAGCGCATTTCTTAACGAGAAAGTTTGCAAATAGACACTTTTAATTTTCAAATTCCACAGATACATTTTAAGATATTTTCATGAAATTTCACCTAAAAGTCTAGAGATATTGGCTATTTGTGCTAGACATGACCGAAAAGTGATCAGATGACACTATTTTTTTACCACATTTACAAGATTTGAGCCAAGATTATTAAATTTACGCAACTAAACCCATATCTAATATTCTATACCCGACTACCTATTTCTGACGTCGTTATTTTTTTTTCTTAGTTATTTTCATCATATATTTCTACCCTTATATTTCTCAAATCTATTTTGAAAATCACTTTTCTTGAGCCCATCGAAGTCTTTCGCGCAATAATAAGGATAAGGTCCATATATATCCCGTCCTCCAAAAAACTTCACTTTTAAAATTACACTCGCTATATTATTGTTTTATCAAAAATTAATTTCATAGAGGACCACATGAATTATTATTTTTACCATAGTAGAAATCAATTCTTACTACATGCCTTTATTTCTACATTATCTTGACCTGCAAGCAAGAAAATACTTTTGTTTCCTAACATTGACAAGAGTTGTGGGGTTTTGTTACTCAATTACTATCTTCTTTTTACTTATTGAAAAAGTAAAAGTTTTGATTTTGTAGGCCAATGTGTAGTTTTTAGTTAATTTTGTTACCATAATATATATTTGCATTTAAAAGATTAAATTAATTTTTTATTTTTTTTTTGCATTTAAAAGTTTTCTTTACTTTTACTTTTTTATTTTCTTAGTCAAACTGTAGATTAGTTAAATTGGTCAAGATTCGAGACAATACTATAGTCTACCTGTACGTAAATTGGCCACTTTCTTACCTCGAATAACGGGCCATCAATCAAGTTCATAGTTTAGGCAATAGTTCAATAAAAATAATTGATAAGTATTAGTAAATGTTTTTAAAAGTATTTATGTTTTATTGAAAATAATTTTATTAATTAATAGTTACGTGTTTGAATAGAAATATTAAACTGACTTGAATAGTTGGAGTTTTAGTGGAAAAATTAAAAATGCTAACATGATTTATTTTTTAAAATCACTTAAATGTTTTTAAATTATTTACTTAAAATATTAAATTAAAGGTTTTTAAAATAAAATATTAACTTAAAGGTTTTTAAAATGAAAAATGACATGGTGGAGACAGAATGGAGGGGGAATTAAGGGTTTGTTTAGGCAGGTGTAATCTTGAAATTAGTACAAAATATATTAGGATAAGTGATTATAAGCTAAAAAGTTGTAAATTGGACAACTTATGATTTTAGCTTGTAAACGCTTTATACGCTATAAATTATTTTGATACAAAAAAAAAAATAATATACTAAACAAGCATATGAATAAGGGTCATGACTAACAAATAAGATCATGAAGTATTAATATACATATATATATAAAATTTTTCATCAACATAAATATTGAGTAACTCTGTCCGTCAGAATCTAAACCAAGACATGTACAAAAAGAAAATCACCTAATATGTTTGCTTTATTGATCACTACGTCATACTCTTGTATAAAACATGAGGATATACATTTTTCGTAATGGAAATAAAAAGGTGAAAACACATACAAAGACGCGGGAGGTGATTATTGTACGATTTTTTTTTTAAATATACCAATGCGTGTGTATTAAGTCAGATCAACTTATCATAACTAAATAATTTAGTACAATGATAATATTATTACTTACACAAACACATGTTATGACTTATGCATGCATTGATTTACGATAACTACTATTGGCAAACAAATTTTTACTTTACTATTAATGTTAGAAAATGTTTAGCCGTTGAGGAAAATGACATTTTGAGAGTAAAATTCCGTTAGAAATGTTTTTTGCAGAGCCGTTAATAAAACGACAAATACCCTCACGTGGAATTACGTTTTTAACAGCTTTGTTTGGGAAATTGCTACTATGGGGCCCGCATTTATTAATTTCTTTCATTTTAGTGGTTCACTAGTTTTATAATTTTGCATGTTTAGTCCAACTAAACCAATTTGTCAAGTTCTACATCTTTTGTACACCAAATTTCCACCCAAACAAACAACAAACAATAATTTCACAAGTGAGGTGTAGGAAGCGTAAGTAATCCAGAAGAGTATACCGAGTCATTTGGTTATTCATATTATATGCAGGGGCGGAGGCAGCACATAATAAGGGGGGTCGGAAAAAATATTACTATTTATACATGATTAAAATTATTTTTTAGATATGTATAATAGATATCGAACCCCCTACCACTAGTTCGTGTGTTTACTTCTCAGATTTTGAACCCCCTTATTAAATTTTCTGGCTCCGCCACTGATTATATGTTAGAATTTTCTCATCAAATAGCTATCATAGTGAGCTTTTCAAATGTTTCTTCTTGGCTTCTTTCTTTGTAACAGGTCTACAATCTTATTATGCTCTCGATAAGTATGCTAACAAGAAGAATTGGTGTTTAGGTTTCTATAGGTTCGATTAAATTTCAATTCGTATTGAAAAGTCAAATATTTTATAAGAAAATATTTGAGTAGATATTGCAAGAGAAGAAGCATAAATTGTAGTACAACTTTTTTTTTTTTTACTTGTGTGACTATCTTTATCATGGTGCTTAAAGGAGGACAAGACATAAGAAGTTTCTCATATGTACTTTATAGTAAAGAAGCTCTTTTACTTTTACTTGGAAAAAGATATGGAAACTTCCCAAAATTAATATAACTTGATTAAATATTAAAGGATTATAATTATATTCAAGATTGTAGTACGATAAATGATATACACATTATTATTAAGATGAGTCGATATGTTGTTACTTAAAGATTGTCACTTCACATTTACTTCGCATGAAATAATATATAAATGTTCTAGTAAAATTATATCAGTAATAGTAACACATGAATTCATACTAAAAATTAAGGGTCAAATTCAACGATCTCTCCTCAATTATGACCTAAATTCAAGTAAAAATAGATAAACCACTTTGTACAATTACTACTTTTGCAAGAGGCTATGAAGCTTCAATAATCTTGACATCATGAAGAAACAAGCAAGAAATTTCTAGAAAGTCTCTCAAGTGAAAAATTATGAAACGGAGTAAATAATAAACTTAGGTAAATTAAAGTTGAGTTGACGTTTTTATTATAGAAAAAAACTACTAATCACTTTAGTTTGATATAATAAAGTGAAAGTCGAATGATCATACATCGTATTAATAAAAAAAAGGTATCATACTAACAACAGTTTTGCCAATTGAGCAAAATTATTGCAAACTTTAGCTTGCACTCTTTGCATTTGTGACCAATTAAGACTATAGTTTTCTAATTGCCCCATTTGTTCCCTACCATCCAAATATATCACATGGAATTCAATTTCAACCAGCCAATTCTGATGAAAATAAAACAAAAAAAGGTTATTTATATCTTCATGGATAATTATTATTCAGATACCTAACTATCCAAGCAATATTAATCCTCTTGATATTCATAAAAACAAGATGTGACTTTTCTTTATGCAATTATTATATATGTAGTGCAAAAGAATAGAAATTTTATTTGATGTATATATCACCCCAACTTTATAAATCCAATAAGACCTTAAAAGAGACAAGAAAACTCTAGATTAAACTAGTAGCTACAATAAGTTGCAACTTCCACTAAACATCAAAGTGAAAAATCAAATCAATAACTACTTTTAATTCAATAATATATATGATTTAGAAAGATTCGCATATGTTTGCATTTTACGTACGTAATACATAGATGAATTAATATTTAAACTTTTCATTAATTTCTCATATTTGTGATCGTACTTTATTATTCATTAGTTTTCTTCTGACGATATTATTCTTTATACTCCTCAAATCACCGTAAATCTATTTTTATAAATGGACTTTTGTTAGACTCTAAAGGCCAAAGAGTTATATGGTATCATGAGAAAATAATTAAGCAAGAAATTAATTATTGTTTGTTATCTAGTTTTAATCATGGCCAAACCTACTAATTAAGAAAAAGATTGTCAAGCAAATGACCCCATTAAATTGCCCCCCAACAATACAAATGTAGCACATGGATTTGATTTATTTTGACCTATCAAAATGATGCATCATCATCCAATTCCAACCATATAATATAGGAATATTTATTTTGTTCTTCAAATACTCTAGCAAATAGTTGGACACCCTACAACTTTTTGTCTAAAATTTTCTCTATCAATATATACCTCACTAGTTAATTAGGGTCCTTTTTTTTTTTTTGGTTAAAATGAACCTTTGCATGTGTACTCCATGTGCTAAAATGTGGAAACAATTCTATACATCACATCATTTTTTTTAATCATATGCTAGTAATTAATATCTAATTGCATTTTTTTCTCAAGAATTTTCATTTAGTGTTCGATATTCATATTAAAATTCGATTAAATTTAAATTTATGTCTCGCACATTGAGAATAATGCACTATCATATCTAATTGTATGTATTGGTTCATACTTCAAAGGCATATATACTAATAAATCTCTTCAAAAGTTTTCCTATTTCATGATTTTATTAGGAAAGATCATTGAACTTTCTTCGTTATAATTTTATGTAGTGGTCGATATTCTAAAGCTCGCTAAGCCTCCATTCTCTCTCCTCTTTGCTTAATTACGCAGAAAATTGTTGCTAGCATGCAATTAATTATCCTATCTGTTTCAATTTATTTATCTTATTTTTTTAATTTGCTTAAAAAAGAATGTATTACATGTAATTTGATAAGTCTTTAATTTTTATATCAGACATGATATGTTCAAGAGTTAAGACCGCAAAAATTTAAAGACGTTTATAAAAAGCTAATAATAATCAAATTTATTTATTAGGTTGAGAGATCAACCAAAATCAAAGCGGGAATAGAGCAAGTTAAGTGGCAATACGAAAACATTTTGGCCCCTACGATCATAACATCAATTAATTAATGTAACAAATATCTAGTTAGCAATCAACATCTAAGTATATATATCCACTTGTGATAAATGCAAATATGCAATGAAGCACAATATATTTATTTATGTATATAGAAATATTATGTATGAATACTACAAATGTGGTTTTATATAGTCCACTCATGTATTAAAAAAATCTTATTCTGTCATTTTAAAAAATAATAATATATAATATAGTAAAATATATAAATTCGGAACATGGTCAGTATAACTCTTTGAAGTACTTTGGATAAATTTAAATATTATTTAAAGCACCTACATGAACAAAACAATTCCAAACTACAAATACTTTAAACTTCTTCTAAGAAAAAAATATTTTATGTAAAGCAATAAAATAATAAAAGTCTTTTAATTACTTCAATGTGAAGAATGGAAAAATTTTATAACGATAAAGGCCCAACCGACAATAGTTGTGTGAGGCTCCATTCTTCTTTTGACACTTGGATAGTGGGCCCTTTTCTTACACTGCTCTTCCACTCACTCCTCTCTTCTTTTTTTTTTTTTTTTTTAATTCCTAATAAATATCTATTTTTAAATGCATAATTAATAATTATTACATCTGATAAAAAAAATATAGATGAACATATTTTCTGTTAAATTATTTAAAAGCTTTTAGAACTATTAATTTTAAAAAATAAACTTACTGCTCAATATTTTTTAATAACAACCATGGCGAATTTATAAACTATTTAAAAAAATTATGCAGGGTAAAGCAAATCACATAGTGAAATTTAAGTCTTTTGAATTAAAACTTTAAATACTTAATTCATTCTTTAAGAATCAATTGGTTTTGACAACGTTTAAATTAACTACTCATTATATATTATTATTATTATTATTATTATTATTATTGTTATTATTATTATTATTATCATCATCATCATCATCATCATTATTATTATACGTTTTCTATACATCAACAGGTTTTCACATTCATTTACAAATTTATTTCTTTAGCCTTTTGTCATTAAGTATTTTAAAAGATTGTGACTAAAAAATATTAAAAAAAATTAAATGATAATCTATGTTAAGATAATGACTGCACATATATGAACTAAAGTCTAAGACAAAATAAAAAGAGCTATCAAATAATAAATTTGAATAAATTTAATTTTTGAAAAATGCTAATAATTAAGAAACTGGATTTTTTTTTAGTTAATTTTATACTATTAACAATATTGAATAATAAGATTATTTTTAATATTCAATCATGAGAACGTTTTCATTTGACAAAAAATATTTATTAGTATTTTTATTAATTATATCAATTGTCTACTTATATAGTTGGGAGTTAGATATTTATTACGACTCATGACTAATAAGAACTAAAAAATTGAAATAAAAGAATAGTGAGTGGAAAAAGAATAGTAAAAAAGCAAAAAAAATGAGTCCACCATCCAAGTGTCAAAAGAAGAATGAAGCCTCGCACAATTACGGTTGGTTGGCCTCTATCATTGTAAAATTTTTTGTGAAGAATAGAGACTAATAAAGAATAATTAAAAGACAATTTTGAAAAATTGGTGGGAAAATATATAGGAACCATTGGCGCCTTGTGAAGACAAATTAAATAGACTATAGTGTATTATTTACTCTTTCTATAGTTTTCTCCTTCAACTTTTTTTTTTTTAAAAAAAGTAAACCCATCTTTTCAGATAACTACAGTAAGTACTTGTCAACGAAGTGAAGTGGATTTTTTTTTAATCATCTGTTACTTAAAATTTACTGATCGAAGTAAGTTTACTTCGTGTCAATAGTGTTATAATCAGAGAATCATTCTAAAAATCAAACTTGAAAAGCATCTAATAAAAAAATAAGGAATATCATTCATTTTATCACGATTCATGAAACACTCGAGATATTTTTTTTCAATTTTTACTGGTCAAAGTAGCTTGACTTCGCGCCTATAATATTACAATCGCTCTCTATCAAATTATTTTTTATTTTTCAAAATCAAACTTGAAACATCTGATTAAAAAAATAAGAATATCAACCATCTCACTACAATTCACGAAATACTCTTGATATATTTTTTTTTCCAAATTTGTTACTCCTTCCATTTCAAGACGATGAGGGGCTTCACTATTTATTATATTGGTTAAACTTTCTTTAAATAACCATATGTCTATACATAGAAAGTAAATATTAATTACAACTTTTTATAAATTAAGAAAAGTTAAAAGATAATATGACCAAAACAAAAATGAAAGTCAAAGTAGAATTGTTTGACTTTCTGAACGCATCATATAAACTAAAATATGAAATCGGGAAGAAAAATATTCATTTTGGCGTTTTCAGAATTTATATTAGCTTACCATAATTAAGTGATAAAAATAAGAAAAAAAATCATACATTGTACTAATTTTATACACATTGGTGGTTATATAGATATTAGTAATACATTAATTAATCATAAGAAAAACTATTTATTATTTTATGTAATACAAAGTTTAGCTATTCATTTCTTAGTTATATATTTCACATTTTATTCCGTATAAAATAATATATAAATTTCCTTAAATCGTATATATATGTATTAGTAAAGTAAATTTCTAAATTATAAATCATACATTGTACTAATTTTATACACATGAGTGGAGCCACCTTATAGTCAAAGAATTCACCCGAACCTCTTTCGATAAAAAATTATATTAGTTTTACATAGTTAAAATAATTTTTTAAGTAAATATAGTAAATGTCGAACCCCTTTCGGCTACTTCGTATGTCAATTTCTTCAGATTTTAAATCTCCTTATTGAAAATTTTGGTTTCGCCACTGCTTATATATGGGCATTTATCTTCTAAACAACCATCAAATATCATATTACTTGTGCATAATTTGATATATATAACTCACCTTCGACCATTACCACTTACCAAACGACCACGAAAGAGTTTAAGTTATATACACCGTTAGTATAAATATTTTTTTTTTATAATTCCAAACTCGTATAGAAACAATTTTTAGTTTGACCCGTTTTTTCATAGTTTCTCCAATCACGGGTCGAAATTCACATGGCTACGATTACGGTAGAGTATAGACGCATTTAATAAACTCACATTTTTTTTCTTTTTTCCTTCCCATTTAATATATCCTATTTTTGTTAAAAAAAAAAAAAAAAAAACTTCATTTTTTATATATAAAAAAAATAGAACTTTTTCTTTTTCAGCTTTGCCTTCACGCAGTGATTGGTGCCTCCCCTTTATTACTATGTGTTCCAATTTATGTCTTAATATGCGACTCGATATAAAATTTAAGAATCAAATTGTTGTTATTCTATTTCAAGTTATCTAAAAAGTAAATAATTATATAAATTAAGATTAAAAAATAAGTAATTTACAAGAAATTTACTTTGCTCAAATTCTTCTATATTTCATAATTTTGTTATTCTTTTTAAAATACTGACTCAATTAACTCAAATTTGTAAAACGCTTCCCAAATAGTAATTGTTAGGAGTATAATTTTTATATTTTTTTCCCTTAATTTAACTTTTATATTAACAGCCCACGTGATGGTACGATTTTGTTGGTACAAAAGACAATCCTAACAGAAAAAAAAAAATTAAAATCATCAAAAAGAGAGAAGACCAATTTATCTACGAATCACTTTATTTTATCAGATTTAAAAGGGCCAACCTTCATAGTATAATAATAATAATATAATAATAAAAATTAACTAAATTGTGTGTCATAAATTTGGTGGCAAATTTGGTCCAATTTTTGTATGACTCACAAGTAAATCCATTTGACCCCACATATTATTGCAACATTTTTTGTTCAATTTTTGTTTTAATTATCCCTAATTATTTGTCCACTTTTTCTTTTATAGTTGTCTCTAATTACTTGTCCATTTTGACAAATCAAGAAAGGATAATTTTTTTTTTACCCAATATGCCATTAACTGATTTCTTAATAGATGTGTCAATTTAAAGCGGACAAATAATTAGGCACAGAGGAAGTAGTTTGCTATTAATTCGATAGTCTTTTAACTATAAGTTTTGAAATATTTTTAAAAACAAAATACATGATTGGTTATATTTAAACTTTAATTGTAAAAAATTGTACATGATTAGTATCTAATTTTACATCCATAATTAAATATATTAACTTTTATCTCTCTATACGTACAGAATTAAACGTTGTAAAATATGGAGAGCATATCTACCTTCTTGAATTAGTGATGTGATTTATACTTATGAATTGTGATGAGGAATTCGAAAGTTCCTGGGTTTAGTTTATGGAAATGAAAAAAAATTGATATCGTGTTGCACCAAAAATAGGGCCTACAATGCATCGATTTAAATTTAATCAAACTTTAATACAGATATCGAACATCGAATAAAATTAAAAAAAAATTGACTTGGTTGTTAGTCACATAACTTTGTGGTTTAAGTTGTCACACATTTTATTTTATTTTATTTTTTGGAAATATTATTTAAGTAAGTCGTGAATATAATACTCTATATTGTGATCTCTAATAGAAAAAGAGATCTATTTAGCAATGAATTCTCAAAAAACTTTGTTAGCTACAAATTATTTAACAAACATTTTTCTAGCGGTCAATAATTTTACTTTTACTACCATCATTTTCCTACTTTTTTTCTTACATTAAAGACAACCAAATTATTTAAAAGTTGTTTGTACGTTAAGTCAATTTAAGTATGTCTATTGCAATTTTGTAAGTATACAAGTAAATGATAATAGTACTTAAAAATGATAACTATCGACGGTTGCGGTAAATTGATAAATACTTCTCCATTTTCGATTAAAATTTTCAAATTCGAGCTAAGAATATGAAATTGTCTTTGATAAAGAATGCTACGTATGGCATTTTTCAATAAAAAACAAATTAATTTAATCTCAAAATAAATATCAGACGCATACTAAAAAAAGAAAAAAAAAATGAAAATGATATAAAGAATTATTAGTGCATGTATGATGAACAATACATAGCATCAATGCGTAATCATTAATTTCTTTTATAGTTAAAAAGCTAGCTCTTTTTTTAAAAGGAAAAAGAGTACTTTTTAAAATTTTCACAATATTTTCCATTTGAACATTTGAAAAAAGAAGTCCTAAAAAGCTCTTCACTCTTTTTTATCTAGATAATAATAATCAATAAAAGAGGTACAAATTTGGACCATAAATGATTCTGCTTTAAGGTTTTGTTATGTCGCCAATATAATAACTTTACATTTGATTTTATTTAGATATAATTTTGTATGGATCATTTACAAATATATATGTTTTGATAGTGTTCTAACGTGAAGTCAACTATGTTTGGAGGGCAAAACATCTTATACGAGAGGCTCGATTAAATTTGAATTTGTGTATTGTAGGGTTCATTTCTGGGGTGAGGTTCTTAGAAATTCAAACATGAGAACTCTTGATTTAGAATGTAGGTATCTCAATTGTTGTATCACTTTTTACTTGATCGAAAATTCAATACGACTCACCTATCGACGTTCTTTTGGAACTTAAAAAAGTTATTTTTTTCTGAAATGTCAAATGCTACAAACAAAAGCATATCCAATATTATTATTGCTTGCACCCAATATTTATATTATGTATACATTATAATTTGACATGATCAAATATAAGTTGAGGCAAATTTAAATAGATACTATTTAATAATCGCAAAGTAATATAAATATATGTAAAATACACAATCATGTTTATTTTGTGTAAATACTATATTAATTTAAGTCTATAGTCAAATATTAAGTAGAATTCCTTAATATGTATACAAGATATGGGCAAAAACTACTAAGTATTGATCATAATAATCAACCATCTAGATCTGTCGTATAATATACACAGACCAATACTATTCCGTGATGCGATTGGATGAATGATATATATTCCTCCATTCCTAATCAGAGGTCTTGATCCAAATCCTAAAAATAGAGTAACTCGTAGCAAAGAACATTTCTTCTTTTAATGGAACGTAACCTCACTGTGTTACAGGAATTTCAAATCCCCAATGATTAAACAAAAAAACACACACTCATCTGTACTCCATATTTACATCAAATCAGCATGTCGATTATATGTTTATATTTAAATGATAGTTAATTATTTAATTGACAAGTTAATACGATTGACGTAATAACGGAGTACATAATATACCATGGTAGTTGATAAATCAAAATAGTTTACCAAACAAAAGAACAAATTAAAGCCGTGACATGCGATACAAATTAATTATGATTACATCGACGCGTTCCATTGACAATTAAAAAGTCTTCATTACTAATTTTGCAGCTGTAAAACTATATGCTAAAATTACTCTATACTTTTTTCAACTCACTTTTCTAATTTTCCATAATTTTGTTTTAGTCAAATCAAACTATCATTTGCTTAACCTTTTTTATTGGTCCTCGAAGTTTACCAATTTGATTTAATTTCCAACTTTATTGTTGATGTAAAGTTTTTGGAGTTAAAAAAAGCAATAAAAAGAGAGGAGAAATAAGAAGATAAGTCTTATGATTTTGACTTATTTTCTGGTGTTTGGTAAATAAGAAGAAAATGTACGTTATTCAAGAACATTTATATATAATCTAGGCCAATACTATTGGAATACTATTTTATGAGTACAAGGAAGTTATATATAAGTAATATAACTATGAATCTCATGATAAGTTGATCCTCAATCAGGATGAACATCATCAATATAAGCTTAACACGGGTAAATTGGACCGAAAATGGTTCTTTTACTGACAGGTGTATGAATAACGTGAAAATCTAAGGTTTGACCTAACCGCCAGGGTGAATCTCAATTGAAAGTCACTAGACGAATTAAGAACATCGAAATAAGGAACTGGTCTTTACACGTTTGTCGAAAATGTTTGAAAAATCACATGCTTCTGGTCAAAATTTGAACAATAAAAAATTGAAGTATTTGGTAGATTAGGAATGTATATGAACTAATAATTTGATTCCAACTTGCTTAAGTTAGAGCTATTTGCTTATGACTGAAAAATCATTCTCCTAATAATTTTCCATAATACTATTTAGTGAATTTTAATACGATAAAATGAAAACCAAGTGGTCAAATTAGTTAAAAAAGACAGCCTGGTGTTCTAAGTTCTGCTATACAGAGAATCCGAAAAGGATCAGACTACAACAGTCTATCATACACAATCTTATCATACATTTTTGCAAAAGACTGTTACAACTCGAACATGTAACCTCATAATCACATCACAACAATTACCAGACATTCAAATCAATTGGCATAGAATTGATCCGATTCAACATATATGATTAACCACAATCTATTTGGGCCTCATTTCCACCAATATCTTGACAGTTGACATATTGGCATTTTCAATTTTCTTCAACTTATATGATAGAAAGAAGCGCGATTTTGGTTTGGGGAGGGGAGAGAGATTGTTCATGGATCATATCATATCTGTAAATTAGTGTGCATGACAAGTAGACTCAAAAATGTATAATTTAAAGATCATACATTACAGTAAAGTTCAAAAGATTGAAAAGTCTATTCAAGAGATAATATCAGTTGGTTGATCAAAAGGCTTGTTAGAGTTTCCTTGTTCCACTTTAATCTGTCCTCCATCTATCAGTGAAGAACCTGAATTGCCACCCTGAATTAAAACAACATTCAATGAGGAAATGAAAAACTGTTAGATCTATGCAATCCTTCGGTTTTATGGTTTATAAATGTGAATATAATGCTCTAAGAACCTTCAAACTTGTTGACTCTGCGAATGTCGATTCTACTTCTCTAAGGTGCTCCTCTGTTTTCATATCGTCCTGAAAATTTGAATGAAAACAAATTATTGTTATGGTTCCATATGGTAATCAGTAGAAAATGATCGATAAGGGTTAAGAAGGAACGAGAGGAGAGATCTTATTTAAGATGTATAGATTTCATGGAATAACAAGGATTTGCCAGATGTGATGCAATAGAAGCATACATCATGAGGTGTAAGGATACTACATTCTGATGAGAGGAGAAGGGTGGAAGTCGAGTACATTCTGATGAGAGAAGGGTGGAAGTCGAGTATAGTTTTATTTATGGGGGAACCCATCGGTGGCCCCCTAAACTTGGCACGAATTTTCATTTAGACACCTCAAGTAGGCTTTGTTCATTTTAAACACCTCAAGTAGGGTCCGTTGTATAATTTTGACACTTTTTGTATTTTCAAAATCGCATATTAAGTGCGTACATCCAGACGCAAGAAGAAGAAGAAAAGAGGTGAGGTCATGGGGTTTGGGATCTGGAATAAAGGAAAAAAGAAAGTAAAATTGAGTCTTTAAAAAATCATTAAAATTTCCACGTGTCACATATCAATTTGTTTATTTTTCCACATAAGAGCGTCTGGATGTACGCACTTAATATGCGATTTTGAAAATACAAAAAGTGTCAAAATTATACACCGGACCCGTACTTGAAGTGTTTAAAATGAACAAAACCTACTTGAGGTGTCTAAGTGAAAATTGGTGTCAAGTTTAGGGGGCCACCGATGGGTTCCCCCTTTATTTATTTAGTAAAACCTGAAATTTCTCAGAGTTGAGAAAATGTTCTCACTCAATGAACAAGTTAAGATGCAATGTGATCAAGAAAGGTACAGGATAACAACTGACAGAATGCGGACATTTCATGAGGTGTAAGGATCATAATTTGGAGGGGTTAAGAAAGACTATGAGGGAAGAAAATGTAAACGAAAGAAAAGGAATTTCGGAAGTAGAACTTCCTCAAGAGCTGATCCACATATGAAAACTAAAAACATCAACCTAAAGATCTTGGACTACTTTTGAGTAAGGTATTATTGCTTGTAAAGCTTTAGCTTCCAAGTGTATAACTAGTTTCTACCAATTAAGTGATTAGAATCGTTATGAATCTACCACAAACCTTTCTTCACCGACAACTACTACCATGCCTTAGTCCCAAACAAGTTCGGGTCAGCTATATGAATCTGTGGTTGAGTTACTGCCCCCCCCCCCCCCCCCCCACACACACTCTTTTTATACTGATCACCAAAAGCATCTTCCACTATGCTTCAAGATGATCTTGACTCATAAGGGAGAAATGCGAACTCAAAATGAACAGAATGGCAACCACAAGCTTTCCCATTACAGTATATGAAGCAAGAATCCATCAACATCAAGGAGATAATTTGTAGAACATTAGAAATGGAGGAATTATTTTTGTTAAACTAATGCCTGCACAGAAACAACAGACATCGAATTGAATCATTGACATACATCACAAAAACAGATGATTGCATCTAAACATTGTTTCAGATACAAAGTAAAGGCTGATACATACCGTGCATTTTCCTTCAGGTTCAACATGCTCCCTCCTCACTCTGCTAGGAATGGGCTTACTGTATGAAAATCACCCTTTTAATAATAAGCAAGATAACAGGGTACAGGTTGAAGAACAAATATATCTCTGTCAATATGAATAAAATAGAAAAAGTGAAGTACCGTTCTTCACCATTGGTGTCAGAATCAGCATCCCATCTTGAATCTGCATCCTCTAGATCTTCATCAGCCTGAAAGTTGCAAAAATACATTAACATCTTCCAACATAAAAATCCAACAATTTTTTTTCAATATCAGATAAATCTCCTGTGGCTTACTAGGAACCTGGTACCCTCCTCCCAACATAATTACAAGGCTTTGTCCACAGTAGGATTTGAACCCATGATGTGTGCTTAGCCCACACATCAGGTGCTGTGTCCTTACCGTCGAACCAAAGCCCTGGGTGCAAAATCCAACAATATTCTTATCAACAGCAGAAATATGAAAGCTTATCATACACAGGGAAGAGTAATGTTTGCATCTCTCGAAGTGGAACATAAATTGCTAAATGTAGAAAGTGGCAAATATGCATATAGCAGCACAGGCCCAACGATTTTGTCTCGAATTATAAAACAATCTTGGCAACTGAAACTCAAACACTTAGTAGAGAATGGTAATGTTTCTAAGAGCAATGTTAGGTAAATGAAAGCAAACCTCAGGCAATTCAGTATCCGGTGGTCGCTCCTGGAACTGTACACTTGGGGCATGCTGAAGCTTTGAAAGATTATCAAGCAGCTTTGATCTTATATCTTCTAAAATCTGACGAGAATTTTTGTTCTCCATGTTACTTGGAGCAACATGCAAGGTATAATCTGGACCAAAGTATTCATAATATTCATGTTGCGGCATCTTATCTTCAAGCTCTATTCCTAATGCAACTCCTGTCTGCTCAAACACAGAAGAACAATTAATAAGTATAAGAAAATCACAACAGACATTACAAAGGACAGTCAACTGATCAGATTTTTTTAGAAGAAAAGGTCCAATAGGGTAATTGGGGAATATAACATTCTCCTCCAAAGCATGGTTAGGCTATCCCTTTTTCGGTACCTTAACTCCGCCCCTCCCCAGGAGGAGTGAGGAGGTGTGAGAGGTTGGCTATGGTGGGTATGAGGAGAAGTAAACATCTACCATTTCCATAGTAGTCTCCTTTTCAACTTTATACAGTAAAAACTAAGATTAAAAATTTGTGCCCCATATGCTACCCACTTCTACTACCAACGAGCATGAATTTTCAACTCAACAACAACAAACAACCCAGTAATTGTCCCACAAGTGGGTGTAGGGAAGGTGAGATAAATGCAGACCTTCTAATAGACATTTGATTTAAAATGGAAGGAGAATAACATTCATTTTCAGAACTTTGCATTCTTTGGATACTGAAATACTTGACTGTGTCAAGTGGTAAAAATACACTGTATCCATTTACACTCATGCTACTATAAATTAAACTGCAAGAAGCAAATATGTCGGACTCAAGTTCATAGACATACATTTACTGAACCCGCATATTCTGGCATGTTTGCAGTATAAATGAGAAAATCATAACAACGTGAGCCTTTGGTTTGGTTTTGTTTTTAACAAAACCGACCAAACCAAGGGTAATATGTTGATAAACTACTATAGTAAAAAAACATTCTCTTTTTCTCTTCTTGATAGGTTACTTCATTCAAAACATATTCACAATCAAAATGTACCGAAAATAAGAGAAGTCAAGTCTAATTCAATCATCACTCATTAGATGTATGCACAAATTGATAGTGTAAACGACTTGCTTACTTCATAACACCAGCAACGAGCAACATTACGTATTGTGTAGCCACCTCCACCAAGCAACAACAGTGGCACATTGAAAGACCTCATGTACTTGACACATTCTGCATGACCTTTAATAGAGAGATTAAAGCAGCCTAGCCTATCGCCAGACAAGGAATCTGCACCACATTGTAAGACCACAGCACCAGGCTTAAAAACTTCCATCACTTTGCCCATAATTGGCTTAAAGAGGGACTGATAGCTCTCATCATCAATTCCATCATCTAGTGGAACATTTAGAGAATAGTATTTTCCACTTCCATAACCAATATCACGTACATCCCCTGTACCAGGAAAGTAATCTCCAAATTTATGAAAGGAAACTGTCATGACCCTATCTGTGGTATAGAAGGCCTCTTCCACGCCATCACCATGATGGATATCAATATCCACATACAACACTCTCTGCAACAGTGATATAAACAAGGAAAATTAGCAATGAAGAACTTATACAGCTTAGGAATGTAATGTGATTGTTATGTGTTGGATGCAAGCATTTGATTGACATTTAGTTAATGATTGTAAAGCTAACACCAACTTTACCAGTTTCAAAAAAAATAAAAATTGTAAAGCTAACATCTTGTTGATAATTCTAAAGCTACTAAGAACATGTCATGAGGTTAACGCCATTCCCTCGTTTTGTTAGGACACAAAGGGGTAGGATTGCACACTATCAACATTAACACAAATTTATCTCACCCTTGACAGTTGTACATAAATTTGTTTTCTGCCCCTTCCCATCATACCAGAAACTTTCGGGGACGGTAAACACCTTGCATAGAACCAGTAAGTCTGTCTATCCATGTAAAACTTCGTTGGAAATGAACTTCCAGATGGGAAAGAAACTGAAGGCGTCATCAGTTGCACATCTTTTATTTGTTGCCCAAGAAGATATGTGAATATGTCCTTTATAAGCCAAAGCAATCAGCAAGGGGTCTAGACTAGAATTTGCATGTTTTATGTATCTCTAGCTCATGAAAACTACCATCCAGAAATATTTTGATAGCTAGGCAAAGAAAAAAAGCTTTCAAGAAACTAGAACTTTGTTAATATAATTATTACTCCACTTTACAATAAAGAAGCACACTCCAATAAATATTTCAACAAAAGAGAGAAGCTTTGGTGATCAAATGAAAAATTATGATGCATTTAGCAACCAACCCTCAGTAGTACCGTACCATTAGCTACATAGAATCAGGAAAAGCTAAGATGAGGGTAGAGCATTGCCTCATCATGCATTTATAGTCATTAATATTCCAACAATTATGAGGATAAGGTGTGAAAGCCTAAATTCTCTGTCGCGGTCAATTCTCAGTAAATTGGAAGATCATATTGAAATATAATTTATTTATATTTTGAAATTAGTAAGATTGCATTCTTCAGCATTAAGGGGGGCATACTGGCAGCCGCCAAAAGTATTGAAATATAATTTTATCCCCTTACAAGCAATCATAAAATGGATACGACCAGAATATTTATACATAGGCTACTTTTCAAGCAAGGAGATTCAAAGATGACTTCATGAATCCGTCCTATTTCATAAAATCCTAGTAGTTGCTCGGATTCGGGTGTGGGTGTGGGTGTGGGTGAGGGTGTCTGATACTGAGGTCAGTTTAAGGTTCAAGGGTACGGGTACGGGTACGGGTATAGGGATTCGGCTAAATATAATTCAAATATCTAAAAATAGAGTTATATTTCTCAATTATAAGATATTATGTGGAAAAATTACAAGGTATTATGAGGAAAAGAAATTTATATATACAAGGTACTCCAAAAAAAAATCCAATTTCAACCTAGCTTTTGTTTTGATTACAGATTTCATTGTAGCTGTCCCAAATTTCTTCATTGATTTTTGGTCAAAGTACCCAAAACCGGTTGACTTAATCCGGTACGGATCCCACACCCATGTCGTGTCAACACAGATGCGATGCGACACTGAAAGTATAGAGTCCGAGCAACTTACTCACTAACCAATGAGGCTAGTTATTTTATTTAATGTGATTTCCTGATGAGTACATGATAAAATAGCCAGGCCATGGGATGGCTGATTATCACAATATCACAACATAGCTCAATGACAAGATGTCAATGTGTGAAAAGTAAGTGAATAGTGAGAAAATGTGAAAAATGTGTCCTGACCGATTTTGTCAATCAGTCAATCAACCTCCATTTGGAAAAGTGAGTAAGAACAGCAATAATGAAATACCTCATGAACTTTGAGTAGCTCCAGAATAGCCAACACAATATCGTTCACATAGCAGAAACCAGATGCTTCACATTTCTTGGCATGATGCAATCCACCAGCCCAATTTACAGCGATATCACAGTGTCCATGGTTCAACTTCACTGCCCCACCAACAGAACCTCCAGCATAGGTTTGGCAGAAGGAATAAAGACCATCAAAAACTGGACAGTCCTCCCCGACGTTGAATCTCTTCAGCTGCCTCAGCTGATCTTGCTGTGTTTCTGGGGTTACGCTTCTCAAGAAAGCAATATAATCATCAGCATGAAACCTGCAGAGATCCTTATCTCTAGCAGGATTTGGCTTTAGAACATGCATATGTTGTAATAGACCATAGTGAGCAAGAAGAGCATGTGTCATCCTCATTCGATGTGGCTTCATTGGGTGGCCTTGTCCATAATAGTAATTGCCAACTTCAGGATCATAGAAATAACTTACTTTTCTCTTCTTTCCATCTGCACCAGATGCTAAGGAGTTTCCTCCAACATCCATGTCCCAAGCTATAAACCAGTAAGGCTAAACCTATAACAGGTGGAAAGCAAAGGCAGGAGGAAAATTCAGCAATACAAAGTAAATCTCAATACATATTGACTACCAGCAAAGGAGGTTGCGGTAAATACCTATATTTAGATCTTTTCTCTTAGAATAAAGAATATAAATTATCAAAAAAAACAAAAAACAAAGAATAAGGCATAATTTGATATGGACACCCAAACAGAAACAAGACACCACCAAACACTAATACTAATTTCAATCACAAAAGACACCACCATACACTAATACTAAGAAGGGTGTAGAGTCATTATGACTTGCCAAATTAGGTATAGTTTGGAAGAATTAGCCCCAAAAACAACAACAATAAGAAAACCACTTCGCCTCAACCCCAAACTAGTCAGGGAGTTGGTAAAAAAAATAAGCTTCAAAATGGAGAAAATTTAAGTAACAGTCTAAGAGTCGATATAAGACAGCAAAAACAACAACTGGGAAGAACTATGATAATAACTAATCAGCTTAGCAACCATGATGATTTCTTCATGTCAACGCACAGAACATGTTATCTTTTCTTCACCACCAAAAAGTGCTTCATCCTGCCTAAAGAAATTAAAGCTTCAATTCAATCACTATAACACTAAGTACATCAACCACAATGAAAGAAAATAAAGAATTTTTCTTTTATAGTAATAATAAAAACAATACTTCTTCATTGGCAGAAAAAAACACACAACATATAAAATGCAGAAATAAGCCTCTCAACAGTACATGTAAGCAAATCAATCCAGAATCCAAAACCTTAGCAAAATTTAGCAGCTCCTAATACAATATGCAAACATGAAACCCCCCACCCCACCTCACAATCCACCAAAATAAAAAGCAAAGAGACTCAATTTTGTAGCATATTAGAGTACTTAAAGTTCAAAACTTTTGATAAAACCACACAATCAGCAAGATTCAACAAACCCCATCAGACAAATCAAAAGTACTTTAACTACAACAAATTTTCCAACCAAAATTGGAACAAAAAAACCCCATATTCCCACTTATTTTTACTTAAATCTCTTCAACTAACAACCCAAATAAGCAAAATGCAAGAACCAACCAACCATCATGGCCAAGACCAATTTTTTTTTTTTGCTCAAACACCCAAATAGCCAAAATGGTACTCAGCTAAACCATTTACCCAACAATCTGTACAAGAAAAACAGTAAAGACAACAACTTCACCATTCTTTTTCCCCCTTTTTTCTTACTCAGTTGTTAATTTCGAGTCCAGCAAATAAAGGGGTTGTTGGGGGGGGGGGGGGGTAGGGTAGGGGTGGACAAGAAGAGCTAACCTGAAAGTGAAAACCAGAAGAAGCGGCCACTACAGTAGAGATCGCTGAAGGTTGAGTAGAGAAGAAAGAACCAGATGTAAAATATATTTATGTCTTCAAACAAATGGAAAAGAGGAATATATATATCCTCTAATTTTATTTTATTTTCCCGAATATCAATTAATTAATATTGTCTCAGTTCTAATACAATTGAATTTAGTTATATGAATTTTCGCAAATTATTTGTGTTTTTTCTTTGTGTCAAGTTATTCTAATATTTACTTTTCTCTCAGATACTTTTAGAACTTGTTGTAATTAAATTTCATATAAATTAATTTCTATATTTTTTACTATTATTAATCAATTAACAATATCTCAAATTTTAATAAAATTAGAGTTAGTTGTATAGAAGTAGTTTCTATAAATTTTTGTGCCAAACTCATTCTAATATGTATTCTCCTTTTTTGAGAACATATTTTGTAGAGTTTGTTATAATTAAATTTCTATAGCTATCATATTTATTTTAAACGGGCATAAAATTATTTAGCTCATGTGAGGAAACAAAAACAAGGTTCATTAACTCGAATTAATATTAATATGAAAAATATGCTTGTAACTAATCTTCAAATCAAAGCACTTGATGGAACTTAAATTATTGTATTATATACTTACCTAAGTTTTCATTAATTTCAATAGATTACACTAATATCTTTTGGAACTATATTTCTTATGCATTTGACAAAGTTTAATTTTTTAAAGGTTATATGTTAAGATTTTAACATATATATTTCATCATTATATTTTGTGACCTTGCTTATATCATAGGGTTTTTTTTTAATTACTTGGAGAGAATGAAAGACAAAGGAGTGAACGGAAGAAAGGATTATTATACATTTGTTGTTCTAATCTAAAGTAAAATTATTAGTTTTGTAACAACAAATCCTATTGGTCACTCTATGTGTATAACAAATGTGGTTGCACTTCTACAATGCTCATCTTAATTGAATCATTTTAGTATTAGATTTTTTTTAAAAAATTAAATACAATATATTAAAGTTAATTTTTTCTTGTCTCATGATCAAATTGAAAAAGCGGAGAAAAGAACCTTTGATTCCTATATTATATGTTATGCAAAATCATCCCTTATGGTAACACTTACCAACTATAACATAGTTGAAGGTAAAATAAAAGTCTAAAGACATTCAGAAAATTACAAAAAAAGGGAAAAACATAAAAATGATTTAGAATTTTTAGTTTCGCCTAACAAAAAAAATTAAAATAATTTTGTTGCTCATCATGCACAAGTTTAGTATTCATATAAGTTAGTTTTGCTTTTGAAAAAATAGTTTCATACGCCTCAAGAAATTACAATCAGTGAAGATATATAGTGTAACGTTCTGTTAAAGAATGAATTTTAGTTTTATTGACTTGTGAATACTTGAATAATCAAAACAAATTTTGTTTATGTAGCACAAAATCTATAGCCAATTAAGTAGGTTCCCTATATTGAAATAACCCGAACTGCTAACTCATAAACAAAAACTAAGTTATGTTCACAACTTAAACTCAATGAGCATAAAAGTCATTTCGTTACATGTTAGTTAAGCGGAGATTAAAAAATTTAAAACTATCCTATAGATTAGGAAATGTACAAAATCGAACCGAAAATCCAAGATATTTATCAATTTTTATGGACTCAAAAGAGAAGAAGCCCAATTATTTGGCCCAAAATCCAACATATATATTTCTAACTCAAAATACTCAACAGAATCTTCATCTTCTTCAACAAGAACAAATTCAAAATTTGAAAATCTCAGAGAGAAAACAATGGCGTCGAAATCGAGCATGAAAGGTTTCTACAAGCAGCAGAAGAAGAGTGGCGGCGTCACAAAACCATCGAAATCAAAACCCACCAAACCCAAAGATGCTGCAGCTATTGGTTCTAATGTTACTCAGCCTTCAGCCCTCATCTCCCATGGCTCTCTTGATTTGAAAGGCCAGTTTTTTTCAATCTAAAACACCAATTTCCTTCACCCCTTTTCGATTTTAACTCTATTGCGTATTGGGTACTTCTTAATTTTGGTATTAGGGTTTGTTTAATCTTGTTTATATATTTTTTTTTTGTTTGAGGTAAATTAGGAGTTTTCTTTTTTGTTCACATGCTTGTGCTTTGAGTTTTTTGGTGACCCTTTTGGCCCTTTATTGGAATCTTGCTTTGGTTTATTACAAATTAAGGGTTCCTGCAACTAGATACTCTATAATCCTTATTGCAAACTAAACCACAAAATTAGTGATTACTATGAGATTAAAACGTCGAAGACAACAACAACTTCGTCTCAGTCTCAAACAATTTGATATGTGTGTACTTGTTGTGTTGCTTTGTGAGAAAAGGGACACCTACAGCTTCTTTTTTGAGGTATGGTTGAGGAGGGACTTTCGACTAGCTTAGCAAATTGTTGACTTTGATATAGTTTTGGAAGAAAAAATGGAAACTAAGAAAAAATTGTTTGAATTCTGTAAACATTTAGGGAGGTTGATACTTGTGTTTTGCTGTTTTACTACATTATATTTCCATTCGCTAGAGTTGGCGAGTCTCTTAAAGCTAAAGTTCAAGCGAGAAAGTGGATAGTCTATTACCAATTCTCATGTTGGTTGCGAGTGCATTTGTTCTTGTATCAGCATTATTGACTATGGACTAGGAGTACTCAATAGCTTTTTGTATAATAGTTATTCAGTAAGTAAGGTGGTATAGTCGAGGTGTGCTAAAGCTCTACTCAACACCACCGTTATTTTAAAAAAGAAGAAGCTTTTTGTATGGTAGTCACTTAGTAAAAAAAGGTAGTGTAAAGGAGATATACTCCAAGGTAATATGATAGCTTTTTCCAAGATCTGATTGTTGCGAGGTAGCATAATTTCTATTCCGTGTCTTCCAGTTATAGCCAATTATCTCATTTCATATGTTCTTCTATCGTTTTGGTTGAATATCTTTTTAAGATACTTTATTCCTCTAAAATATTAGAAGCCATATTTGTGATGAATAGTTGAAAAATGCTTGAAGAGTGGGCATAAACATTCAGGATACTTTATTCCTCTAAAATATTAGAAGCCATATTTGTGATGAATAGTTGAAAAATGCTTGAAGAGTAGGCATAAACATTCAGAAGAAAAGCACATCTATTTTTGTCGATTCAATAATGTTGAACTCACTAAAAAAGCTGGCATCTCTCTTGTTGAATGCTTGCCTTAGTCCTTGTGCATATGTCTTGCCATACTAACATTAGAAGTTTATACTTTTAATTAATTGGAGACATTGTATATGAAGTTTTTGATTCAAGAGAACCAATTTGTCAAGATTTTTTGGGCATAATAATATCATATGGAACATTGGGTATATTCTTTTTAGGGGTGGGAGGGGATTTAGGAGGTCAAAGTTGTTATTTTCTCATTTTAACCATGAATTAGTACTAGATGTATCAAAACTGTGGCTACTGAAATTTGCTTGTCACCTTGTCTCAAGGAAGTTGCCACTACTTCAAATAGAAAATAATGTGCTAGAAGAGTTGCCGAATTATATAATCAACCTGTAAGTATCGGAACATCTGTCCACCAGGCACGAAATATAATCTCTCTGTTCTTTGGTATTGTGCTTACAAAAGATAGTGGGGGGGGGGGGGGTTCAAATTCTGAAAGTTATGGTTCTCTCTCTCTTTTCCCTAATATTTTGTGATCTGAAAGAGGTTGCTATTGTGTGCCTTGCTATTGCCAAATTTGCAGATAATTATGATCAGAATGAGGAAGTGTTGAGGCAATTTGATATGAATATGGTTTATGGGCCATGCCTTGGAATGAACAGACTGGACAGGTTGGAGCGTGCCAAGAAACTAGGAATGAACCCTCCAACAGACGTGGAGCGTCTTTTAAGGTCTAACAAAGTTCGCAATGAGTGCCTGTGGAATGGTTGCGTTTAGCCCCCTTCTGCATTATTCCCATCTTTTGGTGTACATCTAGTTCCATGGCCTCTTCGTTTTCGTTTTCTTCTTTTGGGGGTTTGGGGGAAGGTATCATATGTACAACAAGATGTACAGCAGCTGGCTGTAGTATAAGTATCTTTAGAGATATGCTCTACTTGACTGTAATTTTAATGTTATTTGTCTGAAGTTTAGAGATTACTGCAGTCTTGTTGCAAATCTTTCATATTTCTTCATAATTACGTATTATGAAAAATAAAAAGGATATTTTTAGTATATTACACAAATTTTAGTTTAAGGCTCTATTTGTTTACGCTCAATGAAGGCTGATGTAAACCATTAATTAACTCTTTGTTGTTTAGAATTGAATCTTAATCATTCACATCTTAACAATTCAATGTATTTTTTTAGTAATACTTTATAAGTCTAAATGATTAATATTTATAACAGAGTATTAGTATCGTCAAGATGTTTATTCAAAAATTTCAATCAGTCATTAACATTAATACCATTTACAATCATAATCATTTTTATTGTAATAACTACAAATTACTACACATAATCACCATGATTGGTCATCATTATATAACGTCAACCATTGCCACTTATCTCCACTATTAACTATTATTATCATCCAACACAACTATCAATCACTATCATCAGTTACTATCGACAACCACTAATGTAGTCATCATTATCAATAACTACTATCATCAATACTGATCGTCATATAATTTTTTTAAAATTGTGTCATATTAAAATTGATAAATTCTTAATTCTTTATATAAGTAAACCAGCCTTCAGAATAAAAAAATTAATATTTTTTTATTGCATAAAATTAAGACATAAAATGAAACGAGACGGCTATGTGGTGGCGTGGGGTGGTGTGGGATATTCATAATATAGTTGGGTCCTAAGTTGATGCCGCGTAATTCTAAGCAATGGTGCTCTCCCACTTCTCCCTCGTTTGATATTCCGGAAGCTCTACATTTTTACAACATCCCTTCTTCTCTCTCCCCTTCTTCATCATCAACCTTTACCTCACATATAAAAAAAACCCATTTTCATCTTCCATTTTTTAATCTTTTGGAACCCCTTTTGAAAAAAATACCAATCTCGAAGCCCCTCAACACCAGGTTTCAATTTCAAGAACCAAAAAAAAGGTACTTTTTGGCTAAAGAACTAATTTTTATCATTTACCCATATGAAAAAAGAAGAAAAATTCCTCATTTTGAATTAAGAATGTTCATATTGCAATTTATTTTTGTGGGGTTTGAAAAAGATTGTTAGCTGACTTTTTGTGTTAATATTTCTGGAAACTTTGAGTTTTTCTTGTGATTGGTGAACTTGTCCCTTCTTATGTGATAATTGATTAGTTTTTGTGGGTAATTGTATTTTAGCTGTCATGTTTTTCTTTTGATTTGCTTGAGCCAAGGGTCTCTCGAAAACAACCTCTCTACCTCGAAGAGGTAGTGGTAACATCTGCATAGACTTTACCCTCCCCAGACCCCACCTTTTGGGATTTTACTGGGTTTATTGTTGTTGTATAGCTGCTGAGGACTCACATTGTTCTGTGAAAATATGAAAAATATTTTGTGGCTAATTGCATTTTAGGTATGTATAGTAGTTGCTGGTAAAAAAAGAGGATTTACATTAACAACAACAAAATCCTGGTGTAACCCCACCAGGTGGGGTCTAGAGAGGGGAGGGTAGGGTGTACGTAGACCTTACCTCTATCACGCGGAAGTAGAGAGTTTGTTTATGAAAGATACTCGGCTCAAGTAAAAAGAAAAAAAAAGACTTACATTGTGTTGTGAATATGAAAAGTATTTGTAATGAATCTAGACTTTAGTTGACCAAAATATTTAGTGAATAACCTTTTTGTTTCTGGTTGTTCAGTTGGTTCTCATGTGGTGTTTGAAGAGTGTTGGAACCATAGAGGCTAACTCCACAAATACCCTTTTGGATTGAGTTTGTGCATAGACTAATTTATTTTGGGGTTTCAAGAAGCTCTTGTACATTTGGTTAAATGTTTGAGAAGTAAAGGTGAAAGTACAAGGAGAGGATATTGTACAGCTAAGTATAGACCATGACTAGTGAGTCTTGTGGAATCTCTGGCCAAAACGTTGGCAATGATGTTCCGCTTACTGAAAATCATGATGATAGGTATAGACATAATGTATCCATGCAGACAGGCGAAGAGTTTTCAGAAGAGTTTCTTATGAAAAGTTTGACACCAAGAAAAGCAAACATAACAAGAGATACTGAACAAAGTCAGCTAGTTATAGGTATTTCAAATCCCGCTCAAAATTGCCACATTGTCTCTAAGGAGCTTCATGACCTCCTTGGGATAAAAAGAAGTGATTCAAACTGTGGTGCTGAGTTTTTGGATTATTCTCCTAGGATAGCATACGCACTGGAAGGTGACAAGAAGACTTATTTTGATACAGCCAGCAGATGTAACAGGGAATGTAGTGTCAGTGGACAACAACCATCAAGATTCTTCGATGAGAGGAATAGAAATATAGTAGCTCCTTGCACAACTGGTCGAGACATTTATGCATCAGAGTCCCCTCATTCACATCAAATCCGCAATCCTGAGGCAGGAGTTTCTGAGAGTTGTGGGAATGGAAAGATAAGATTACTCTGCAGCTATGGGGGTAGAATCTTACCAAGGCCGAATGATGGGAAGCTTAGATATGTAGGTGGGGAGACGAGAATTATATCAATTAGGAAGAACCTAACTTTCAACGAGCTTGTAAAAAAGACAATAGCAATTTGTAATCAACCTCATACAATTAAGTATCAGCTTCCTGAAGAAGATCTTGATGCACTTGTATCCGTTTCATCCGATGAGGATCTTCAGCACATGATTGAGGAATATCATGACTTGGGAAAAAGTTCTCAAAGGCTACGGTTGTTTCTTGTGCCTTGTGCTGATTCTGAGGTCCCTTGTTCCTTTGAAGGAATGACATTACAGCAAAGTGAAGCTGACTATCAGTATGTTGTTGCAGTAAACGGAATGCTTGAGCCAGGTCATCGTAGAAGCTCTAGCAGGGAGACCTTTGCAAACCAAGCAAGTCAATTTGGAAACACTTTGGACTTTAGTCCTATGTGCCAAAGAGATTCCCCAACTTATCTCCCATTTGAGAACCATAATGGAGGTAATTCAATGAATGTGAAGTTTCTGCTCCGAAATCCCAGTTCTTCTTATGTTAACATATCTCAGGTCCCCTCTACTTCATATGTTCAATCATCTCCTTTATCTCCAGCGACTTTTCAGATCACTGATCCTAACCGTTCCCATGTCCTTTTAAATGATAATGTTGCAAGCATTGACTTTCCTGATGCCAGTAGTCCATATGTAGTTGAGGAACCACTATATGAAAATTTCTATCATGTTGATACCACAGGCTACTATTATAATTGTCCACTTGAGACCACTCCAAGGACAAATTACCCTAGTAATCAGTCTGTGTCTTCTGCACAGTTTGGTCAAACAGAGTTGGATTCTAGGAGGCTAATGTCAAACAAAAGGGAAATGCATATAGAAAAGCTAAACTATTCTCAAGATATAAGAATGTCTCCTGGATCTGATATTCAAGCTATATCTGGTTACAGCATGCACCAAGATGCCACTGATCAATCACAATTGGTAGAGAGGCCCAATTTATCCAGAGAAGATTCAATAAGCTCACCCCCTTCAGATTTTCTAAGAGAAAAATTTCCATCACTTGCAATGTCTTGTTCATCACAAGAATGGTCAACGAAAGAGCATGAGGTGACAGATGAAAATCACCTAATTGCCAAGAAGGAGAATCAGCCAAATATAGAAGCCAGAGAACGCAACCAAGAGTATGCTGAATGGAGTCAAAGTACAACAAATTGGATAAAGAAGGCATGTGCTTCTTTCAACAAGTGCAGTAGAAGCTCTGAGGTTAATGCAAGCAATATCCCAACTGTTAATGGCCTGGAACATGAGTTGAAATTGCCAAAAATTCTATGCTACTCGGAGCCGGAACTTAGTGTCTACACATCATCATCAGATCCCAAAATTCAAGTGGAAAGACACACTTCTTCACCACCTATCCCTCAAAAGAAATCAATAGCCACTTCTAAACAGCACCACATAGATGACGATATAATTCACATTACAGCACCTTATACTCAAGCCTGTGGAGGCACAAAAACTGCTGTACCATCTATTTCTCATGAATATTCAACAAATATTACTGGAGGGAGATATGTTAATTACAACTTAAGTCCTTCAACACCTGGTTGTCTCGTCAAGGACCAGAAGGAATCCAAACATGACCATCATGTTGTGGCTACAACAATGAACAAAACAACTGAATCCTGCATATATTATGAGCTGCAGCCTACTATAATAAAGGATAGTAATGACCTCCAAAACATACAATCTGTGCCATTTCCATCTGAGGAGTCTATTTTTTATTTGGATTGGAGAAACCCCCTGACTGGTGATCTATCAATTCCAAATTCAGCTGCAGATGTGGCTCACACTCATGAGGTCTCTTTCCATCAGAAACTTGTGGATGGTCCTCATAAGTCTACAGAAAAGGAAAATGCTGATAGAGTTGCTTATGAAAAGGCAGCATCTGGGAATGTTTCGTTTCTCCATTTGCAGCAGTCAGATGATTCATATGACATAAAATTACGAGAAATTGCTGTTATTGTGGAAGATGTAACCGATAGTGTGCCTCCTGATATACCCTTATCTTCAACAATAGTTCCACTTGTGCAAGATGAACCTAGTGATGGGCTTCCATCTGCTGAAGAAGAAACCAATGTCGAGAATGTTTTTGAAGAATCTGATCATGAGGTAATAATTCTTGAGTCATTGGCATCAGTTCTCATTTTTTTATGAAATAAACTTGATCTGTTTATGAATCTGTAGGATGGCAGAAATGGTTCTAAAGGAAAGGAAGAATCTGTCTCTGATTCTGCGATCATTGAAAAGGAGGCTGGGATCTATGGCTTACAGGTCCAGAGCTAATTCCGTTAAAATATGAAATCTAATATTTGTTTTTGATATGTTGTGAATTCTACTTTTTTTATCCCTTATTGCTAAATAAAAATGCTTCCTGAGGCACAAATCCTGATATCTTGTGTTCTTTATGCATTGGATCTTTCAAGCTCAGTACTTTACCTACTGTATTATAGTGAATGAAGGAGTAGACTGTGGAAGAGCCAGAAATTTATGTAAGGGGACTAAAAAGAAGTACTATAATATCACATTTAGAATTTGAACTTATAATCTAAATCATTTTTCGAACCCCTTTGCCTCTACACTAGAATCTTCCCTTATGTCAAAGGGATTCAAACGTTTGTATATTTACTTATTTACATAGTATAATTTTCAGGCGAAAGAGATTCAGTTGAAACCCTTTGCTCTACTGCTCTACCCCTGGGAGTAGACTACACCAGATACCACATATGAATAGCACATGATGAAGTCTGCAGAATAGCATTCATATTTTTCACTTTCCATTCATATTTTATAAACAAGAAGGCATGACTAAGGCAATAAAATGCTGATGAGACTGTTCTTTTCAAGAATGCTGAAAGTGTTTTTCCTTTTATATACTGTTAAATATGCACTTAATTTTTCAGAAACTTCTGTTTCATTTTAATGTTTAAGCTTTTTGTGGTCATAAGCTGCCATAGGTAGTTAACTGTGTGTATAACTCAATTAATGGAACAGTTGAAATTTTATTTGCCTTGTTTTCCCTTATTAAGATTCTACATCACTGACATATAGGTTTTTCTCAATTTGAACTAAATCAGTGAGTTACTACTCGCAGATCATAAAAAACAGTGATCTTGAAGAGCTACAAGAATTGGGATCTGGAACATATGGAACAGTATATTATGGGAAGTGGAGGGGAACAGATGTTGCTATCAAGAGAATAAAACAAAGTTGTTTTGCTGGGAGTTCATCTGAGCAAGAACGTCTGGTAGGCGTGACTCAGATTCATAGAGTCAACTTACATTTTGATATGCATGGAAACATAACATTCCTAAAGCATGCTAAGAGAAGTTACTCATAAAGAAATCAACCACACTGACTAATGCTTTGTCGAGTTGATAATTCTAAAGTGAAAAATGTTTCTCGTAATCCTCTATTGGTAAGTGTCAAATTATTTTTGCAGATCAAAGAATTTTGGAGAGAGGCTAAGATTCTCTCTAAACTACACCATCCAAATATAGTGGCACTCTATGGGGTGGTTCCAAATGGACCTGGTGGAACAGTGGCTACAGTTACTGAATATATGGTCAATGGGTCTCTAAGGAATGTCCTGGCTAGGAAGGACCGGTAAGTTTGCTGCTTCTCATTTTCACTTATTTGTAGTTCCAATATTTTTCGCCCATGACACTAGTCACATTCAAAAAATTTGATCGAAGAAACTAGTTGCCGTTTTCCGGAATATGACCCATGGAATTACTCAGTTCTTGCAGAGCGCTTGATCGGCGAAAAAAACTTATGCTTGCATTAGATGCTGCTTTTGGCATTGAGTACCTGCATTTGAAAAATATTGTTCATTTTGATTTGAAATGTGAAAACTTGCTGGTCAACTTGGGAGATCCACATCGTCCAGTGTGCAAGGTAAAGGTTCAAATGTGTGTCTGCTTTGATTATAAAATACCAAGTTCTCTCAAGTGTTACTTTATCTGGTATATAGCCAGTAGCCAGCAAATTTTAAGTTCTGGAAGATGTAAAGTGGTTCATGTCTGTTGCAACGTATTAGTTTCAAGATTGACACATAATTTTTCAGGTTGGTGATTTTGGGTTATCACGGATTAAGAGAAATACCCTTGTTTCGGGTGGTGTTAGAGGAACACTTCCATGGATGGCGCCGGAGCTATTGAATGGAAACAGCAGTCGGGTTTCAGAAAAGGTAAGATCTTTATTTTAATATGCTTGACTTCAAACTGGACCACGAAGAATGTTTATATCCCAGATATGAAGTTATGTCATTAATCCGTTTGACAGGTTGATGTGTTTTCGTTTGGCATCACAATGTGGGAGATCTTGACAGGAGAGGAGCCTTATGCGAACCTGCACTGTGGTGCTATTATTGGTAAGCTTCTAGATGGTACTCTAACTAATTTAATGCCTAATTATGGCATTCTAAGAATAGGCTTGCAACTGCCTTTCGATGATAAAGCACGTCTTTACACTGTCAATAATCCAAAGTTGCATTCTTATACCATATAACATTTCAATATCTCAATTCTCACAAGAATTTAGACGCATTGACCTTGCTCACCATTTTTTTTGGGACGGAGGCAGTAGTTGTTCACTTGTTCTTTCCTCTGCTTTCCCGTTGTCAGATAAAATTACACACACATGATGAAAAATAGTACATTTTCCCTTCAGCTGCATGACAATTTGAGAGTTTTTGTGCAAGCTTGAAGATTTGAACTAATTTTATGAATTGTGGATGAAGGTGGAATTGTAAATAACACACTCAGACCTCCCGTCCCACAACGTTGTGATCCTGAATGGGGAAAACTGATGGAAGAGTGCTGGTCACCTGATTCAGAAGCAAGACCGTCATTTACAGAGATAACAAACAGACTTCGCGCTATGTCACAAGTGCTCCAGCCAAAGACTCGAGCAAGGACATGAAATTGTACAGCCAATGCTTGGGTAAAGAAAAGTTTTATAGGAAAGAAAAAAAGTCGTCCTTTCTGTTTGAACTTTCAGCTTCCTGTGTGTAAATGATGAAATATCACATCATTTTGAACATTGGATGCATAATTGATATACAAGATAACAACATATTTGGTGAAATCCCACTAGTGGGGTCGTGTACGCAGACCTTACTACTACCTCGTGGAGGTAGAGAGTTTGTTTTCAAAAGAATTGATATACAAGATTACCATTCCAAATTACTTCATTTGCCCCTCTTTGTTATTGGTTTAGTGTTTAACTTGACATGCATTTGTCCAAACCGCCTAAGATAAGAGATATACAATGTTTATACATGGATAGGGTTATATACATTCTCATTATGATGAGAAGGACCATACAGACCTACCTAAACGATGTTTACACATGAATTTCCTACGTTCCATTTAGAATTAAAAAATATGTGTAATCGGATCTATTTTTTAACATATCTCTATTGAAATCATATTCACTTGTTCGAGTGAATCGAGAAATAGATTTGATCATTGTCCATCCTTTTAATAAATATATTAGATATTTCATCCTCTAAATAATTCAAATATTTGCTCAATGAATACAATCTGCTCATAATAAAATAAATTTTCATGTATTCTTATCTTCAGCGAGTGAATTGTCATTCAATGATGGTTGAAACATCTAGTCATCGGATTCGTTAAATGTTGTTAATAAAAATAATACTCATTCTATCCAACAATACTTGTCCACTATTGATTTTACACATTTCTTAAGAGAAATTATAAATAGAAGGGTAATTTTACTATATCACCATTTGAATATAATAAAGAGGAACTTTCACATATATCCACTCAAAAATAGCATAATTACTCTCCATATCTACAATTTGAGTATTACAATTCGTTGCTACATGTTGTAGGGAGGAGAGAGGCGAGCGAGACTGGGAGAGAGAGGAGAGAGGCAAGAGAGAGAGGGCAAAAAATGGGAGAGAACTGAATTGTATATGCATATCGGTTAGATAATTGTATATTATATATATGTATTTGTATATATGACAAGCGAAATTGGGAGAGGGAGGAAAGTAAGATTGGGAAAGGGAGGAGAGAGGCGAGCGAGCGAGGGCAGAGACTGGGAGAGAGGTGAATTGTATATATATATATATATATATTGATTAGATAATTGTATATTATACATATGCATTTGTATATATGGCAAGTGAGATTGGGAGAGGAGGAGAGAGGCGAGCGAGATTGGGAAAAGGAGGAGAGAGGCGAGCGAGAGAGGTGAATTGTATATGTATATCGCCTATGTAATTAATGTATAATGTTAGTCGCAAGTGGTAATTATAGCAAACTATAACTATGATGAGTAATTAAGTCGTATAAATTTGCTTAACCGCGTAATTTTCCTATAATAAATACAATGTTTTAAAAAATTTAATAGAGAAATAAATATAATTACTGATAAGGATAAATTAGGAACTAAATGTAAAGTTTTCTATTAATTTCATAAAATAGATAAATATTATTGAACATTTTAAAATAGTATAGTAAACTACTAAAATGGAGTATTATTGAACTGAGGGAGTAAAAGCAATTCATTAATCTTAATAGTAAGTCTAAACGACTTTTTGACTCATCATGCTGTGGCTCTTGATTTACATACTACTACATTAATATTTAATAAAATGTACTTTAAATGCACAATTTTTAAAGCACATTTTTTTTTAAAACACTATTGATATAAATTAATCAAATCAATAAATTTTTGAAATTTTCGACACCGAGTGGTCCAACTATGATTTAATAGAAAGAACTGTCACTTCCTAATCATCTATATTAGTGGTTTTTTCCAACTGATTTATTAAATCAGACCTGTTAATCTCGTCCATTTTAGCTAAGATTGGAACTGATTTGAAAATTCTATCGTTTTGCTCAATTGGGCACGCATCTCAAGACATTCTCTTGACCACTCTCGCCAATGACGTGTGGAACTCAACTAATGGAGTTGGAATACGCAGATCTTATTATTATCTCACAGATACAAAATATATTTCATATTAATTGTCTCACTATTGAAAAATAAATATTCTAATTTTATCCTTTATGTTCACTTTTATTTATCAATTATACTGTTAAAAGTACAAATTAAAATTATGTTCATTTTTATTTGTCCAGTACATTAAAAATAGTTATCTGATTTTACTTATTCAATTTAAAAAATGAATCAATAATTTGTCAGTTTGCATCTATTATTTCCTTGTTATTAAACACTATTCATTATTTCCCAATATTTGAATAACTTAAAATTAATATAAGTGATATATCAAACATAACTAAATAAAGATGGATGAAAGGAATAATAGACAAATAAAAGTGAATAAAACAAAATTATTGAAAAAAATAATTTGAAATGTTAAGAAATCAAAATTCATTAAAATTTAATATTTATTTAATTCATGTCTTGTTATGATTAATAGTTAAATTATAATATCAAAATAAGTGTTCTAGTTTCTAACTAAAAAATAGTAAAGGATATATTAATATATACTCCTTCTGTCTTTCTTTAGTTGTCATGTTGCGTTTTTCGAAAGTTAATTTGACTAATTTTTAAATTAAAATTAGATTACATTAATTTCATATTTTAAACAAGGAAAAAAAGACAAATATACCCTCAAACTATCGCAAATGATATGCAGATACCCTTCGTCATACTTTTGGGACATTAATGCCCTTGTCATCCAAAAACTAGAGTATATATACCCTTTAGACTAACGGACATACACATGTCATAATCTTATCCGCCGACCCGACATTTATTAAATATCGAATTGACAGATAAGATTGCACCACGTGTCCCTATTTAGTCTTTCGTTAGAGTGAAAGACATATATGCTCTAGTTTTTAAACGGCAGGGGCATCAATGTCCCAAAAGTATGACGGAGGGTATTTACATATCATTTACGATGGTTCGGGTGTATATTTATCATTTTTTCCTTTAAACAAAAGATTTAGATGTTTAAAAACTATACAAAACGTACAATAATTTACAGTTTTTCACATATTAATAAAAAATACATCGTAAAATATTAATTGTTGACTCTAAAAAAAAGAAAATCATGACAACTAAAAGTAGACAAAGAAAATACTACTAACTATTTTTAATGATAATGAAAAATATTTACAAATTATTTGAGTTTATGAATAAAATATCCCGGAGAAGATACGAATAGTGTCACCAACTCTTATCTTTGTTTCATTCGCCATATTTTTTAGATAAACTTTCACGTTTTTTCTTAATTTTGCGAATTCCAATACAGACCGAACCGCCTCTCTTCGCTATATATAAATATACAGAGACGAAAAATTCAGTTCATTGTATTGGATCATCAATTTTCGAAATCTGAGATTAACAATTATGGATAAAGCAATCGAGAGACAAAGAGTTCTTCTTCAACATCTACGTCCTTCACAGACGTCTTCTTCTTTGGAAAACATTGAATCATCTATTTCTGTGAGTGTTTTTTCCGATTTTGATTTGGTTTTGTGGTTTGATTTCAATTTAGTGATGTGGGTGTGTTTTGGTTTTTGTTGGTTACTGAGTTTTACTTTTTTTTGGTTATTGGGTGTGTTTTGATTCGTGTTTTCAGTTTAATTTTGGATTTGATTTGTTTAATTGTGTTAATCGGAGTGTTCATGATCGGTTTTGATTGGTTTTTTTATATGGGTATGGTTGATTTTGATCGATTTGATGTTTTAAGTGGAAGTTTTATGTTTCCAGATTTGTATATGGTTTTTATTGGTTTGTTTTGATATGTTTTGATTAAAGTTTGAATCTTTAAGCTTATCTATCTCTACGAGGTCGAGACCCCACTTATGAGATTATAGGGGCTATGTTGTTCTTGTTTGAAGCTTAAGTCTTTAAGCTTATCTATCTCTACGAGATCGAGTCCCCACTTGTGTGATTTCACCGGTTATGTTGTTGTTCGAATGTTTAAGTCTTTGTGGCTATGGTGTGGTAGTAGTTTTTGTCTTTGTGGCTACGGTTTAGTAGTAGTTTTTGTTTAGGTACATAGCTTAATTTGGTTCATCGGTGGACGGTTTAGAGATAAGAAGCTATTAATTGTTTCATGTTTAGTTAGGGGGCAACATCAATTATTGTATAGTGCTTCTAATACTATTATGGAATTTTTATTTCATCAGATCAGCAGGTCTGATGGCCTATTAATTTTTTTTGGTAATGCAACTTGGTACAGTTGTAATGAATACTATAATTGGAAAACAGAAAGCTTATGACATGTATACCTTTTAAGTTCATTTTTTTCCTTATTAAGGTGTGCCCTTTCTACTTTTAAAGCTACTAGTTTTCGTTCTTTTTTTTTTCTTGATGTTTAAAAACCTACAAATTGTTACGAAAATTACCAATGTAGAAAATGGATACATAGCTTGACTTGTTAATTTCAATGGTAGTTTAACTGGTTCTCTGAGTTAGCTCAGAAGTATATTAATTGGTGTCTTGGGAAAAACAGAAGTAGATTTGTTTAAAAAAAATTAGAAGTTGCAATCTGCTGACAAATTGATTTGTTTTGTGTGAACCGTGAAGGAACCCCCCACAGCTAAAAATTTAATAACTACACAACAGACATCTCAAGTTGCTGTGTTTTTCTTAGATATAAGGGAATACTTTTTATGATTGATCAGTTAAAAGACGGTGAATCCTAGACATCCAATGGTGGATGTGCCTTTATCATGTTCGGTCCTGTTACAAAATATGACAATTATATGTTTAGTAACTACAAGAATATTCAGTTGATCTTATAGTGTATTATTGTAATCCTTGAGTCCTTTTTTTTGGTTAATTTGCTTGTTCTTGAATACTCATGGCACTGTGAATCCGAGGTTTGATGAGAAGTCTATTGCTTTCTTGAGTAGTAAACAGGGTTGTCTTAATTTCAAACATCTGGTGTTTTAAAAATTAATACATTCTGTCTTTATTCCTTATGTTCTTTCAATTTTCAACCAGGCATCCGTATGCTCTGCTGGAGACAGTGCTGCTTACCAGAGAACTTCTGTTTTTGGTGATGATGTTGTCATAGTTGCGTAAGTTGTTATAGCCGATGACATCTCTAGATTTAGTTTCTGAGTTGATACTCGAGCTACAGCTTTGCCCTGCTCTCTTGGCTTTTTCATAATTTTCATGTTCTTGTTGCAACTTCTCATTTCCCAATGGTATCCTTACTGTGAGAACCTATTTGTTTATTGCAGTGCATATAGGACTCCTCTTTGCAAAGCAAAGAAGGGAGGCTTCAAGGATACCTATCCTGATGATATACTCGCTGCAGTTCTAAAGGTGGGTTACACTAAGCTGAGTTGTGGATTGATGTCCAAGATTATCAAAGATATTTACCTGTGTTCTTTCTTTACATCTTCACTACAGGCGGTGATTGAAAAGACTAATGTGAACCCTAGTGAAGTTGGGGATATTGTTGTCGGCTCGGTTTTGGCCCCAGGTTCCCAGAGGGCAAGCGAGTGCAGGATGGCTGCATTTTATGCTGGTTTTCCTGGTAGGTTGTTTTTTAATTTTCGTCATTTATTTATGAGGTTCTTGTTTCAAGATGCTAAGTTCTCTTTCTCTCGAGCAGAAACCGTGCCAATTAGAACTGTTAACCGGCAATGTTCATCAGGCCTTCAAGCAGTTGCTGATGTAGCTGCATCTATTAAAGCTGGATTTTATGACATTGGTGTGTTACCGTTTCTTTTTACTATAAGTGAACTGTAGCTGTATACCATGTATATGGTGTTTTTCCCATTTCTATTTTTTTGGTTTAACTTACCACTCACAAATCAGGTATTGGTGCTGGATTGGAGTCTATGACCACAAACCCAATGGCTTGGGAAGGATCAGTCAACCCAAAAGTATATCTTTGTTTTATTGAAGCATATTGTTACACTTTCTGTTACATATTGTCAGGCTTATTTTCTTTGGAGATGAGTCCTACTGGAAGATTGTCATAACCTGTAACATTTGATCTCAGGTCAAGACAATGGTACAAGCTCAGGACTGTCTTCTTCCTATGGGTATTACTTCTGAGAATGTTGCACATCGCTTTGGTGTGACAAGGAAGGAACAAGACCAGGCTGCGGTAAGTTTAATAGACCCATCAATTTATGATCATGTCTATCTGGTGTGTATCGCATCTCATTTTTATTTCTGCTGCTAGGTTGATTCACATCGTAAGGCTGCTGCGGCCACTGCTTCTGGAAAATTCAAGGATGAAATAATTCCTGTAGCCACAAAGGTAGCATCCGTCTAAATTTTGATCACTTGGAATCTAGTAATAGCTATATCAACTATACCCTCTTATGTTTCTTCTGTCTTCTCTAAAAGATTGTTGACCCAAAAACTGGAGATGAGAAACCAGTAACCATCTCTGTTGATGATGGAATACGACCAAATGCCAGTGTGTCAGACTTGGCAAAATTGAAGCCAGTGTTCAAGAAGAGTGGAACTACTACTGCTGGTAATTTAGTAGTCTTCCAAGTCCGAAACGTAATTTTAAGTTTGGAGTTTGGTTAATGAAGTTCTCTTCTTTTGCTGCAGGGAATTCCAGCCAAGTAACTGATGGTGCTGGAGCTGTACTTCTGATGAAAAGAAGCATTGCAATGCAAAAGGGACTACCTATCCTTGGTGTATTCAGGTCTTTCCCTTTCTAATTTTCACATGCTATATGTAGTTGCAGTAATGTTACGTACTGTCAGAAAGTCTTAATCATTTCCTTTACGCTTATTGGGTTCCTTTACAATTCCTTCTCATGCCTGACCTTAGTCTGGTAAAGATCGTCTAGTTTTTGCATCTTTGTTCTATTATTGGTATTCATCTTAAAAGAGAACCAACTCCCACTGTTCATGCAGAACCTTTGCTGCTGTGGGTGTAGACCCTGCCATTATGGGAATTGGTCCAGCTGTTGCAATTCCAGCTGCTGTCAAATCTGCAGGCCTTGAACTTGAAGATATTGATCTCTTTGAGATAAATGAGGTAATTTGCATAAATTCATCAGTTCTTCGTCTTCAACGCGCTGTACAGTTTCTTGACTATGATTTTTGTTTAGGCATTTGCTTCACAATTTGTTTATTGCCGGAAGAAGCTTGAACTTGACCCAGAGAAGATCAATGTCAATGGAGGTGCAATGGCCATCGGGCATCCTTTGGGTGCTACAGGTAAATTTTGACTGTTTCATACAATAGTAATTACAGTGTTTCAAATAAAAGTGTCATCTATGAGTTTGCTTTGTACCACGACAATTTTGTTGCAAGTTTAGACATAATGATATATCGTCATTCAGTTGGCTCTGAACAACAATTTTATCAGATCAATGAATGTTTACTCATAGGGCCTCTACCACATATGAACCACTCTTAATGCAGTATTGGGACAATTCTCTGGATGTTCTTGTTTGCCTTGGTAGTTATTCACATCAATGATTACCCTGACTAGAAATGCTTTCTCTATGTCAAAACAGGAGCTCGGTGTGTTGCAACACTGTTACATGAGATGAAGCGTCGTGGAAAAGACTGTCGCTTTGGTGTGGTGTCCATGTGCATAGGTAAATTTTTTTCCTTCCTTCCTCTGCTCTTTCGCATACCCAAAGCCCAGATTGAATTCCTTCATCAAACTTTTGGAATGGTTTTCTTATGCTGTTCTTTTGTATTTCACAACAGGCACTGGAATGGGTGCTGCTGCAGTCTTTGAAAGAGGAGACTCCTGCGATGAGCTACGCAATGCCCGTAAAATTGACAGCCACAACCACCTTCTATCTAAAGATGCTCTTTAAAGAGAGGAAGGCACACAATAGTTTCATTAAATAATATTTACAAAGAACAACAAGCGTAGCTTTCAGAAATTTCTTGGAAGAGATCATTTCTAGCATTGCATTAATTTGGTCTCTTTCTGTTAAATTTTTATTATAAGAACAGTTGTGTTCCTTTCATTTGGTTTGAAGATGATAATAAAAAACAGCTTCCTTATCCAAATTAGTACATGTACATCTCATCAATCAATTTGCCTTTTACCGTAACGAGTGATCTGTTCATATTTGAGTTTGAGCATGATGAATGACTTCGTTTTGATATGTTGCCAATCCATTTCCGGAATTGGAAAATTTGAGCATTTTGTCTATTTATTGACTTCGTTTTGATATGTTGCCAATCCATTTCCGGAATTGGAAAATTTGAGCATTTTGTCTATTTATTGAGATGAAGAATTGTGAACATAATAATTTCTTTTTTGACCGGGTAGAAAGGGATGCGACTGATTGAAGTGGCTATATATGTACTTATATGCTTTTATGGTCTTGGTTTATTTTTATTTATCAAAAAGAGATATTTTGATCAAATCGAAATCTTTATACTGTAAATACATAGTTTGTGTTTCTTAATGAAACCTTCATAGTGACAACATACCCAATATAGTGAGGTGTACGTTGATCTTATTACTACCTTCATGGGTTAGGAGGAGGCTCAGAGTGTGACGTGTACGTAGATTTTATTACTATCTTAGGAGGTTGTTTCCTATTTACTCCATAGATATTTAGTTTCATAATGAGTTGACACCTTCTAGACAAAAGTTTGATTTTTGCACAATACATTTAACTAGAACGTTGAGATAATTTCATAAACAATTGAGAGAAAAAAACCATGAAGTTGACTTCAACACTACTCCTAAATCATAATGCCAGTTTGAAATTTACTAAATTAAAGAATAAAAAAAACTTCAAAACACATTGAGTAGATTTGAAAAGCAAATAATATTATTACTCACCCCAACCTATTGTTTGGGGATCGTTAGATCATAGCTTGCTACTGAAAAATATCACTAGGTTAGCATAGCTCACTTCGCTCTTCAAGTACCGCCCCTTATCAGGCTCTGAATTTGTCCATCACAGGGTGGTGCTAGGCTAAAATACTTGAACTTTTTCTTTGGTGATTTATGCAATAGAGTTGATCCCTTTATAAGAGAAGCTTGGAATCAACATACTCATCAGTGCATAGAGAACTAACAGTTTCATTGTCTAATGGATCTCTCCGTCCTCATTCTCTCACGTCAAGAGTTGACAGTATTTGTCAAATCAGTTGCTATCTAACGGAATGCTATTACCATTTATCGCTAAGCATCCATGGTTGAATGGTTAATGTGCCACCCATAATTGGCGAATTCATCCAACTATTGGAACACTTAACATAAAGTATAGAGAAGTAACTGAAGAAAACCATATAGCAAAAGAGAGCACTTTGTTCTGAACAACCTTGAACATAAAGTACAAGATTTGTATCAAAATCTAAGCTGCAACTGGCATGTATTCCACATATCTCTACCGCAGATTAAGATATCGAACACTTGCAAACTGGGCAGGATGTTTTTCTACTCAGCCATGGATCAATGCACTGCAGTAAGTTCAATGAATGTTAGAAATTTGGTTGCTTAACCAAACAATAAAACACTCTGAAGAAGAAAATTCAGAAGTTTACGTCTTTGTGAAACTTGTGTAAGCAAGGGAGATGGCGGATAACGTCCCCTATGGTTGGAGTTTCGAGACAAACAGCACACGGTTCTTGAAGACTCTCATTCTGCAAGGAGCTAGAGAGGGTGAGCAACATGTACTTCAAGCAGCTCACAGCGTTAAGCAGCACGCAAACCAAAATCTGTACTTGCAATATTACAATTGCAGTGATGTTCCTAGAGTGGATAACAGATGGATGCCCGTATAGCACACAACTGTTATGTGTACACTTGTTTGAATATATGGGAAAACATCAAGGCGATACAAAAGCTTAATCTTAGGTAAAGATTCGATACAATAAGGAGATCATGGTTACCTGAACTGTTGCCTGTGGCAAGTTGTTGATTTGTCGTGAAGATGAACCACCATGTTGGTGGTTGTTCTCATCAAGGGCCAATAACATTTCGTAGTCATTCCTAAGCCAAATAAAGGAAAGACATGTTAGACAGCACAGAAAAGATTGTCCAAACCAAAATAATAATGCCAAAAAGAGGTAATAGTAATACCGTCGGTATTAGGGTGGATCACATAAAACAACAAAGAAGCTTACAACATGCAGAAACTACATTCACGAAAAAACATATCTCCCTGTAGCTACCCATACCCTTGGATCAAATTATGTTACTTGGATATAGGAGGGGAAGTCTACTAGCAACACAGAAAAATATACATTTGAGAGTTCTAAGCATTCAGTCACCAATTGCTCTATTTACATTTTAATACAACAAAAATTAATTTCACTATCAGAAAGAACACATGAACACTGATAAACATGAGAAAACTTACTCATTGAAGTCGCGCTGCATCTGAAGGAGGTTCCTGTCCACATCCATATTACTGAAAGCCTCTAAGGTTTCCAATATATGCATCCTCTGCAGTATTCAGAAAAGGTAAATCATACATTCTCGGTTAGCTAAAATGGGGACACATTAAGCAAATATATCGTCAGCAATTAGACATTTCCCATTTCCATAATTTTGTCAAATGATACAATTATTAAGTTAGGTGGAAAAACCATCTCCTTGACGCTGAAGTTCTGTTCTGAAAAATCTGATGGTGTCTTCAAAAAGAAGTATAGAACATAAAGTGCAGACCAGAAGAATCAATCAGGTCACAGGAGACTCACAAGAGAGTATAAAGAGCTTCTAAAGCGAGCTTTAGGTTCAATGAGAGATGTCCTCTTAACATAAAATGCATGCTGAGATTTTTTATAAGGATTATATAATCTGAGAATTGGCTGAACTATTACTGATAGATTTAATTGCACACGTATTATCTCTTAAAGCTATATTTTGCACTGCAGGGCAAAGTGTGAAGTTATTAGGCAATGCCAGTCACCCCTGAAAATAGTGTTTGTATTTGTCCATTCAAATGATCAAATCTATATATCCATATGGCCCCTCTTGAAAAGACACTTCTATTCCTCTCTTACTATTTGACTGTTTATAATTCTATAGACTAGTGACTCTCAAACTGAGATTCGGATTCAATTGCCCCATTGCCAATCCATTCTTTGCTAGTGTTCAAGACAGCTGCTTAACAATATCTCAGTCTTCCCTATTACAAAATGAGCAACCTCAATAGAATAGAAACTAAACGTCATGATGTGTAGCCTTCATCAATAATTTTAAAAAAAACCCGTCACTTGTAGCCAAATGAACACAAGCAGCATGTAAAATGACAAAAAACACAACTTCAGCTGACTAAATATTATATTAATGACCAAAATCATGAGGAAAAGTGCAAGTAATAATACCATGTCCACATCCATGTTAGGAGGAAACAGTGAATTTCTTCCTCTAGATGATGAGATAGTACGAGGTTGTCCAGGGAAACTGTTCCTCAACCTTGTCATCCTATTCGAGGTAGACGCCCGAGCTTGAGAAGCTCTACGAGATATGTTGGATGCATTTCTTGGTTGCCTTCTGCGTAAGTTTGTGACCGATGATCCATTCTAAACAAAAATCCCCACATCCCAAAAATTAGACAAGAGGAAAAAGAGAGAATTTCAGAGTAAGAGATCAAGGCCCAATCACTACAGGAAGAAAGCAGAATAGGAATTAAAGGCCTTTTTTCTATGCACATTTTGAAAGACATTGATATAAGATCACTCTAAAACCAGGAGATTAATGAGAAAAACTTCTTCATTAGTCAGTGATTTTTTACATTTGAAAGATACATAAGATGGACAATACTGCAACAGCAACAAGTTATAAGAGCAATATGAAAACTTTATATTTTCATATCCTATAGTGCCATGTTCTTCCCTACTTTTGAAAGAGCATAAAGGAAGCTAAATCAGTTTAGAACTGATATTATATTGGGAGGTGATTCTGAAAAGGAATTCTACTTGCCAAAGTGGTAAGCAGTGACAGCATCTAAGAAGGAAGATGGTCAAGGTGTTAACAATCTGAGTTTGTAATTGTGTAGTAATAGGTGAATATTTTATGGCTATGGAAGTTCTATAGAAAATGATAAGGTCTTTAGGTATGTTACGGGAGTATGGAAGGTCCCAGTGCACAATACCTGTAACAGATCTTGTTCGATTGGTAAAAACCCGTAACATGCTCTCATGTTGTAGCATTATCAGAACACATTGGCACAAAACCTGTAACATATCTTTTCCCACCAAAGGAAATCCTTCCTGATCTTTAGTTTTTGCCACATACTTTTGGCTACAGCAGATGAGTGTCAAATTCATAAATGGGACATTAGATTCAGACTTCTTTTTTTTTGGGATAAGTAGAAGAAATTATAGGATTAAGAATTTGACTGGTAAGCTCGGCTACTAACAGAAATGGAGGAGAATGAAGGACTTTCTTCTTAACCAGGTTCATCAATCTGGAAAAGAGAACGATGGTTACTTTTCTGTGAAGTCTTGTCACAAACTACTCATCAAGTCTGGAACCATGACCCTAGAAATACTGTAGAAAGAGAGCACCACTAAAGTAGTCAAATCTGGTTTGATTGACTACCAGGATGGGGAAAAGTTCCTTAATCTCTTTGGAGTAATAGATATACTTTTGCTAGCCGGAGGGCTGAAAATCAAGAAGCAGCTCATAACACTTCGAAACACTATCCCCATATCCTCATTCTGGACAGTTCAGAGAGCAGCTAGGAACAATAGATGTTTTAACCAAGGCAGAAACACTAAGTTTCATAAAATTTAGATTTGTAAAACCTTCAGGCCTTTAACTTTTTGGTGTAATCTGAAAAAATATACATATTAAGTAACAATATGGTTTAAGGTTTTTTATATAAGCAATGATGAAGTTTAAGTTCCAATTAATTATAGTGAGTACTTTCTATTACTAAATTTCTAATTTTCATATATCACTATCTTCAGGTATATGTATTTGTTGCTTAAGCGTCGCAATGTACCCAGCCTACACTACTACTAGCTACAAGGTTTCCCAGCAAGCAAGCCTCTAACAATGCTACACCTCGCATCTGAGAAGATAAATTAGGTTCCATATGCACCATCATAAGTACTGATACTAGAAAAAAAGATGCTTCAATACCAATTAATGTCAAAGAAAAACCTAGTGTCCCAAGATCTATTTTAACAGGAAATTTAAAATCAGTTTCTAACTTGGAACACCGCGTAATAAAGCTTTCAAACATGAACATCATGTATAGATATCTGAATGTCAGATGACAATATCGATATTAGACCTAAGTGGCACATATATTACTACCAAGTGATTGTAAGTACAAGAGGAGAATAAAATGTAAGGAAAGCCAGCATACAAGACCAGATAATTGGTTCTCTAATCCAGAGGAAGCACGTCGGAAATCCTCCTGCACTAAAGCCAAGGCTACATCTTCATCAATCTGTTGGGAAGAAGAGAAAAATTATCAAACATCTAAGCATGGTGTGAAGACAAGAACAGCTAAACATTGATGGACAATAAGTAAAACTATTCTGCATAAAGTGTACTACCTCACCAACACCAAAGGAAGGGACCTCATTGTACAACTGTTCCTGGAGTTCCCGTGCAAGCCTTTCATCAGCATCTACTTGACTGGCTCTAGCATCTTCATTCCTACTACTGCTACACGCAACACGAGACCCTTCATGTCTTGTGGTATAGGAAGGACTGTCCACTACAATCACTGGTTCTACGCCTGTACCTACATGACTTGGGTTTCCTGTGGACCTTGTATTAACCCTACTTTCAGGTGAGGTAAGGCAAATGATGTCTACATCCTTAGAGACTGATGTAGAACATTCACCATGGCTGCTTGAGGCAGGTCCTTGCTTTAGTCTTTTCTTAACTGTGCTTGGTGCAGTACGATGTCCATTAATTTGGCGACATTGAGGTCCAGAAGGGGGTCCCTCCGGCCCTGCAGATACACCAGAAAGATGTCTAATAGAAGCTGAATCTTGACAACTAGTTGCATCATCTCTTCTCATCACCCTACTCCCACTGGGATGAGAGACAAAGTGTGCACTATCTCTTTCTGAAGTCCTGTGCAGATTGGGCAATGACAAGTTCATGTTTGAACTGCGGTTACGCGTACTTCTCCATCCTCCTGATTCGTCAAAGCTTCTGAACACATCTCTACTGGAATCACTGGTTTCCAATGAAAAAACTTTTGGATGAGACCTTTACCAGAGCAATAATTAATTGTTGGAGATTAATCAACAGTCAAAAGTAAAGGAACCCAGAAAGCATGCTTCTGAATTGAAAGAGAAATTTCTAGCAGGTTACTAAAAATATCACAACTCTTAACAACATAGAATAAGAATATGCATCTCTAAATCATGAAGAATGGTGAAGAAACTAAAATTAACTAACCAAATAGCAAGTTTTTATGACATTGATAAAAAGAGGACAAAGGTAAAATAATAGCTTCACACAAACTTAGGTATGATTATGAGTACCCAGTGTAATCCCACAAGTGGTGTCTAGGGAGGGTAGGATGCACAAAAAACTCACCATACCTATGTGGGGTAGAGAAGGTTGTTTCCGATAGACCCTCGGATAGAGAGGTATGATTATGAGTATAATGTAAAATGACTAGAATGACGTTACAATCTGAATTCAGATGCATCACTGGCGCAGATGTTTGAATCCATGCATCAATCCATAAACGAAAACAAGCTTAACTGGGTTCCATGTTGATTATCAAAGTGTAGATCCTTGGTACGGAAGTCATTAGCTTACACTATAGGACATCCTGACATGCACGCTATGCTAATATGTCATACATGATGTAAAACAGAAGTCCTTTTTCCCCATTTGAACAGCCTAGTAAATTTGATATAAACTGTTGACAGAAAAGAATGAAAGCTATCTTTCATGTGAATATATAGACAATGTTCACCAAATAAATACCTGCTAGACGTATGTATTGTGTCATGTTCTTTTGAAGGGGAAGAATGGATTACCACCCCCTTACCCTTTACTGCAGAAATACCATCTTTAGATATTATTTCTTTAGCACTATCTGAGCTTGTGCCAGCGGATGATGCTGTAAGACTGGTATCAGTTAGCCCATGGATTAAAATACTGTTATCCTCCATCTCAGCTGGCTTTTTAGCCTTAGCTATGTTCATAGGGGATATACATCCATTTCGGACCAATCTTTTCTGCCCAGTTACTCTTGGTGAGTTAGCAAGAGATGTAGAACCATCCTTCCGAGCTCCAAGCTGTGCATCAATGGCAGAATCCTTTTCTCCACGAGATTTATTTAAACCAAGTTTAACTAGATCAGCAATTTCCTTTCCTTTGCTGGTACTACTGGATGGTGTGGAAGTCATCCTGTGAAAATTAGAGTGTTCATTCATCGATCTATATTTTTCATCTCGACCAATATTCCGTAGTCCAACTGCAGGAGACTTGACAAATACACGAGTTGACGACCCACTTTGCTTTGTCAGGCCTATGACAGGACGGTCTTGCTGACTTTTTGATTCTGTGATTCCATTTTTAGCAAGATGCAAGTTATGTTTCTCCTTGGAATTAAGAATTGAGGAAACCTTGAATGGAACACCATTTCTTGAAGGCAAAGAATCTCCCATACCAAAAGCTGATGAATTCGCATCGCATTCAGATTTCATGGAAATTCTTCTTGGAGGACGCATAAACAACCTTTTTCTTCCAAAACCATTATCATTAAGTTGATTCCCATTCTCAGCAGCACCATTCCCATTTACTGAATTCCCTGATGCAGACAAGTCACTCTCTACATTGGCATACCTCCTCCCATCCATATCCTTAGCAGCTAATCTATTAGGGGTATCAGGAATATCCAATTGATTATCACAACTCAAATGATCCATAATCTGCAGAACACAGCCGCAAGCGGTATAAATCACATTGGTGGACAAATGTACAAATCAAAAGCTAGCCCACAGATCATATAAGGTGCAGAATCAAATCAAAATATCATAATTAACAACACAAAAATGACAAACACAAGAACAACAATGATACTTAGTGAAGTCTAGGGAGGTTAGAGTATACGCGCATACCGTCCACATATAACCACAAAGATTAAATCTTTCATACACAAGATACTACTACAGATAGCAAAATCACTATCTCCCAAGTCCATTAATGACCCTTGTTACAATTCAGTTAAGGGTACAATTTTTTTTAAAATGAAAAATGAAAATCTGGAAATTAGAAATATTATGCTTACCCTTACATGAGAAAAAAGGAAAAAGATTCTTCATTTCTTCATACCCATTTCAAATAATTGCGTTTCAAGCAAAAAACCAAAAACCCAAAAAGCAAATCAATGAAAACATAATCAAGAATCAAGAATTCAAGTAAAGATCAAACCTTTAATGGATAATTCACAAACCCCACAATTTTTTTAACACAAGCTCAATCTTGATATGAAAAAAAAGCAAAGCTAGGGTTTGATTTGGGAGAAATGGAGGTGGTGGTGTTTCAGTGCCATGTCCAAACTACCCTTAGATGTTTTTGAATTTGACGAGAAGTAACACCAATCGCATCTTTTGGAAAGTGTGCAACACGCGCTGACGTGGATTGTTGATAATTCAAAGAGCGTTTAAATCAGAATGTTCATGTATTTCACGCTCTGCTGAAGGAGTGAGTGTGATGTGTGTGATGATTTGATTGGCTAAGGTTCATTATTACCGTGCACCGTAACACACAAAGTACAAAGTATTTAGGGAGTCGTTTGATCGTTGGTTAGAGTGGAGTTATTTATATATTAAAATTAGCATAATTTTGTGTGGTATTTGGTTATAAAAATAGGTAAAAATGATCGTCGCATAGAATCTAGCATAAATTATATAACATGCGGTTAGTTTTTTTTTTCCATATAAAATATAATATTGTTACTATAATGCTTTTTTTTAATATATATATATATATATATATGTTATGTGGGAATTTGTGTTTATGAACGTAGAAGACGATATAACTAATACATGAATAAATTTTACAGGATTGGTTTCTGCATTATTAATACATGCATAACTCTAATCAACAATCAAATGTCGTTTCATTGCTAGTTAAAAAGGAAATATTCATATATATATATATATATATATATTAAAATTAGACGACAACAACAATAATAATAACATATTTAATGTAATCTCATATCTAATGTAATTTTTGATTGAATCTCGACAAGTAAAGCATATCAACAAAAAAAACACAACTAAGTAAAGTAAATATAATAACAAAAAGGTCATGATAAAAACAATGAAGAAGATGACAATAGTGATGACAAAATAATATGATAACTGAAGAAAAGGAAACAATAAGTAATACTTAAATCTAAGAATAAGATAGTTCGAGAGTGATAATAATAACAATACTACATGAAAAACTAGACAATGTTCGCCTTACTAACATTCTACCTTTTATATTTGACTTTCAAATCTTCTTTTATAGAATCATATCCTTGATAAGTTGCAGGTCATGAGTTATGTCTTGTTTAATTGCTTTTTTAGCCTATTTGTACATACACATGATAGTTAAACTCTCACACATACTCACTAGCTAGGGCATATGTGCATCCTCTCTTCACATGCATGAACTATCTCATCTTGTCTTCCTCATTCTTTCCATCACAAAGGTCACTCCCCTTTTCTTGAATAGCTTCGCTCCTAATTCTATATTTCCTAGTATCGCACACATTCTTTTTAACATTGGGGTATGAAAAAACAAAATGTGTCTCATTTTTCATTATAAAAGGTGACACTGCTGACGAAAAATCATGTTATGCCCCTGCTTATTGGACATAAAAAATGTTGACATACACTAGAAGAGTATAGCGAATTAAAAGTCTCTTGTTCAGTATTCACATTTGCCCCCACTAAATCTATATTTGCATAGAAAAGTTTCACATAAAGAGTAAACGCTCCCTAACATAGGCTAAGCAGGGCTCAAACTTTAGACATTTGATTAAGGACAGAGAAATATTTATCATTCCACTACGAGCCAATTGGTTGTCTAGAAGACCAAAAATTTACATGTACTATAACTCCACCTTCCAAAATGTATCTAGTCCTAGGAACCATAAAGTCGAGAAGGAAGTTAAACAACAAGGAAAGAGTTGAAAGTAACGACTAAGGGAATGAAGACTTAAAGGTTGGACCAATTTTTCCACAAGCCATCCATCTGCACTTCTGTTGTTACCAATTCATTGCTGGTGCTTTCTATCTTGGCCAGTTTTTTCTTGAGATAATAACAAGATGTTTTGAGATTCTCGAGACCCTTCTTGGCGTTCATCCATGATTTTGTTGGGTTTTAAAATGTGAGAATGAAAAATGAAGTGTTGTGACCTTCATGAAAAGTTGTGACTAATGAAAAATTGTAATTTTTATGAGGAGTTGTGACTTTTGTGAAAGGTTGACCTTTCTGAAGGGTTGTAATTTTTCAAAGGATTGTGACCTTTCTGATAAAACATAATAAATAGCTGGTCACACTACCTTTTGTTGTCTATAAATAGAGGGTTTCCTCTTATTTTTCAACAAGGAAAAAACCAGTTATCTGGACCTTTTTTTCTACTACTAAATCTAGTGTTCTAAGTGTACTTTACTGCCGTTGAGTGGTTCGCTGACACCTTAATTTTAGGTATCGATACATCGGTGAATAAGATCGTTCTATCATGGGTGGATATATTTCATTAACCTCGGTTACTTGAGGGAAATAATTTTCTTAAGGAGACACTGTACATTCAATGGGCTCGATTTTCTTTTTTGAAAAAAATATTTTGTATATTGTTTCTAATCTGTTTCTGATCTATTTTCTTTACTGGTTTTAATTTTCTAGTTTTGAAAATACTCTTTAAACTTTGTTGTTTCTTACAAAATTTTTCAAAGTTTTTCTTCTAAGTATCGTATGAATAGAGAATGAACAACAGATTTTTCGAAACGGAAGAAGATTTTGGCATTTATGCAAATGATTATCCCACATTTGAGTCAATTCCCTAAATGATTGCCCAAGTTTAAAAAGTTACCTTGCGATATCACTTATGTTTTATTTAAGACCAAAATATCACTCAACTATCACTATTTTCCTCCAAATATATTTGACACTTCAAAAGCCTCACTCTCTCCTAGTTGGCATGACATGTCATTAATGTCTTTTTTTTTAAATAATAAACTAATTTATTAAACTCATTTAACTAAAATAATGATCATATTATTCTGGAAAAAGAACTATATATATATATATATATATATATATATATATATATATATATATATTAGTTTATTAAGAATAAATTTTTATACTTAAGAATCTTTTATCATAATTAAACTTTTTATTTTTTATGTTATGAAGAATAGGTTTTTAAAACATACTATAATGTCATTATTGATGCATAAAAAAATATAGTTGGACCACAATACTTGTCATTTTATAAAATTTATGCATAAATCACCATATTTTACCTATTATACCCTTGATAAAATAGTTAATTAATCTTGTCATTTATTAATAAAGTTGACTTAAGAAAACATTAAATAAGGGTAAAAGGGAAAAGTTACATAATTTCTTAATACAAGTGCAAAGTAAAAATGTGACATATAAAATGGGATGGAGATAGTATATTTTATCCAAAAAAAATACTAAATACCTCAAAAATCTCATTCTATTCTAGTTGATATGTCATGTCATTAAATCATCATTTAAAAAATTAATAGACCTATTTAATCCATCAAACTTATGTCTTTATGAAACAAATATATAAATTACATGAGAGTTTATGAAGATTATAAAAAAAAATTTTAAAAATCTAATTCCTTTATATATTCTTACCAAACAAAACTCAATGAAAAAACTACCTGATAATTTTTAAAATTCCTAAGTAAATTATTCGAAAATTTCAAGTAATTTTTTTCGTAAATATAATCAAATAAATTTGTAAGGTTGACAAAAAAGTTGGTAAGGATGAGAAAATTATTATTTAAATTTTTTTAATTTAATTTTTTATTTTTATTCTATATTATATTTTAACTTCTCATACAATTAAACACCAATATATATTCTTATCTCATCCCAAATTCATGAAATACAAGTAATAATTTATTGAATTGCGTATTTTAATTCAATAATATACATATTATATTAGATTAGTATACTAATAAATAAAGATCAAAATTTTATTTTCTAATATAAATATTATTCACTCTCTATTTTCTTTTCAAAAAAAGATATTGTAAGTATATATGGATTTCAAAGCACCCAATTTATGATTAATGTAAATTAGCGTTCATGAGTGATTTGTAAATCAATTTTTTTTTTTGAATGTGTGTGTGTTTATAAGTATTCAAAATTGATGACATTATAGTACGTTTTAAAAACATATTCTTCATAACATAAAAAAATAAAAAAGTCTAATTATGATAAAAGATTCTTAAGTATGAAAATTTATTCTTAACAAACTAAAATATATATTTTTTAAAAAATAATATGATCATTATTTTAGATAAATGGGTTTAATGAATTAAATTAGTCTATTATTAAAAAAAAAACTTTAATGACATGTCATGCCAACTAGGAGAGAGTGAGACTTTTGAAGTGTCAGGTATATTTGGAGGAAAATAGTAATAGTTGAGTGATATTTTGATCCTAAATGAAACATAAATGATATTTCAAGGCAATTCCCTAAACTTGGGTGACCATTTAGGGAATTGACTCCCTACATTCATCAAAAACTCTCAAAATGATATTCAAATATTCTATTCCCTCCAAAAGGTAGGATTAATATGCCTACATCATCAAAAGTGTATCTTTGGCCAAAAAATCTCAATCAAGTCCCCTCGTGATGAGGAAAATTAACATCTCAAGTTTAAATTTTGAATCAGTGTCTAAATTCTTACCATCGTTTGATGCAAGGAAGGCAAAATGTCTTATCTTTACAGTTGGAACAGCACACAAGTCTGTCTTTGTCACTCCTCTTACACTGACGACACATTTTAGACTCCCCTCTCTTCCTGCTGTTTTCTCAATCACTACACAAACTCATTTTCTTCCTCACTAGTGCTGATATCCATATCTGATGAATTTTTTTTTCTTGTTTTCCATTTTCTCTTTCAACAAAAATTTTCAAATAAATACACTAACAGATACTGACGTGATACAAAAAGCGTGCAGAGGTGGTGCAAATAGCGTGCTAAGGTGGTGCAAAGAGCGTGCTCACTCTCCTGAACACATGTGAGGTGCAAAAAATAACTTAAAATTTGATTAATATTGACACATTTCATTTTTAAAACATTTTATAATTACACTATATACATAATGAATTAACATTAAAAGTTAAGGTTTTATCTTCTAAATTATTTTAATTTATTTCTTTATGTGGCGCTTCTATAAAAAGAAATAAAATCAATTCAAAGATAGCAGAATAAAGAGAGGCATAAAATGCACGTCCTTAGCTTCATTCAACACCCTGCCTTCTATTTATGTTTTTTGTAATATGAAATGTTATAATTTTTTTTCTTTCATTAATTTATCTGTGTTTTGAACTAATCATCCTAAACTAGTTGTATTTTGGACGTGAATTTAACTTGAAAATGAAATTTGAAAATTTTGCGAGGCAAGAGTAAAGTCTATTGATTCACTAGTTTGCTAACCTATTTGTCGACACTAAAACCAAAATAGGGCTATGGACTTAAAACCACCACGCTTCTAGAAGTCTTTATAAGGATGACGCTTAAACTAGTCGTACTTGCTTAAATCGATAGGTTTACTAGACATTTCTGTCTGTTCAATTGATTTTGTTACAGAATCATAGGAACCATAAAGTCGAGAAGAAAGTTAAACAACTGTAAATTGTGACAACAGAAGAAGAGACTTAAAAGGTTGGACCAGTTTTTCAACAAGCCATCCATCTGCACTTCTGTTGTTACCAACTCATTTCTGGTGCTTTCTATCTTGCCAGCTTTTTCTTGAGATAGCAACAAGATGTTTTGAGATTCTCGAGTCGTTCATCCATGATTTCTTTATGCCTGGTTGTAACAAACAGTAATCACAAAAGAACAGTAGCCAAACTCTTTCACTGATGGTATTAACTGGTCTACTATGGCAACATAGAAATAGTACTAATAAAATAGAAATTGCATAATATAAAGTAACTGGAATAGATAGTAGAAGGAGATGAGAAATCAGAATCCACTCAAAACATATTCGCCGCTCTGCAATGCCACACTACTGTTGCTTTTATATCTGACTCGTCTAACGGACCTTGCCTTTTTACTTACGTAACCCTCCTCTTTTCCAAACGTAATCCCCAAGTTTAGCAGGAGGAATCACTTTTCTAGCACTCACATCCATGTGCTCTTCCCTTATTTCATCCTCCGTGTCATCCTTGTCCTCTGGCAACGAGTTTGGGTTCACAACAATACTCCCTCCCTGCAAATGATTCACTGCTTGGCTCATTATTTGAACAATAATTTTCTTTACCTGAAGGCACAAGAAGAATTTAGTTATCTTTACGCATGCAAACACTGTCATATTTTTGAGGTAAAGAATAGTAGAAGCATGGCAGGAGCACTTCTTATCACCAAAATAGAAAAAAAAAAAAACAGAAATAGAGGTGAAAAAAGAAGCCATATACCCCAAACTTGTCTTTCCTAGAATCATGATTTCTGGGAAGTTTGCGAAGCTCCTCAGTCAAACGGATGCACTCATTCACATTTTCAGCAGAAATAAAATCAAGAGCGACGTTGATAAAGGGCTGTAAAAGATGAACACACAGGAAGTCACTGAGCTGAGCTTCTAAAAGTACTAGATTTATGGTTCACTAAGCTAACATCTTACTACAGTAAATCATATCAGTGCAGGAAAATAAATCCATAAGAAGAACATGCCTATGAAATGATGTGTACTTTGAGAAAATGAAGACATAGTTATCCATGTAAGAAAAGAGACATTCTTTTTTAACGGACTAAAAAGAAAGTAAAACAAACAAATTGAAACGGAAAGAGTATTAAAGGCTGGGATATAAAAGAAAACATTGCTGGAAAAGAAAAGAAAATGATGGCTCTATATATGTGCTACTTGACTTTCCTAATACTACAAAAAATTGCTATAAAAAAGAATGATAGGATGGCGTGGGATAAAGAGATGAACTAAATGCATACCTTTAAATTTCTAACTTGATGAGGGCATCCGGCAGGAACAAAAACAGCTTCACCTAATTTTTGAATAAAAGTCCATGGTTCAATGCCTGTAAAAGGAAATGAAAGCATAGTGAACACAAGATGCAATCTCAGAAACTGCTTTTACATGAGACGTGCAAGGAAATAGCAACAAATAAGAGAAAAAGATAACCATATTCTTCCTTTAGCCTCCTTTTATGCTCAACGCTCAAGTAGAAAGTTTTATCCAGAATGGGATGAACAACCTGTGATGGAAAACATATATTGGAGTTTTATCAACTTTTCATTGTAACTTTGGTGTAGCTAGGAGAAGTAATTTGTGAACCATAACATAGCTAAAATCATTACCGGTGGAGATGGTGAGCCTATGTGCCTAAATTCCCTGAAGTGCTTCCTGAGATATTCCTCCAATTTAGGAACGTCTTGCCTCCTAAAGACATCCCATAGAGCATCATCATCTGCTTCTTCAAATCCTTCAGACCTATCTGTTTCACAATCAGCTGTTACACTCAGGACAGATTTTCCATTTACATTAGGGATGTTACTCTTAATGCTCTCATGCATCCTGTTAGCATCAGCTACAAATTCCCTCTGATCCCGTGCTTTGTGAATCTGTCTCAACTTCTCTATGGCCACGAGCTGTTCAACCTTTGGGACCACTGCTTCAGTGTGCATCAATACGTTGACCTAAAACATACATAATTTGAAAGAAAATAAGACCTTAAGCATGAACTTAGATATGCCTTTTTTGTAAGTTTTTTAATGTAACTTTGTCCTAAATGCATGTTAATATTTCCGAGTATCTAGATTTCTACAGTAACAGTAGCTTGTTACACTACAGCTGAAGGAGCCAAACATACCGTATCAGTCAGAGCATAGTGTAGTTTGGTGACCGAGTCTCCACGTCCAAGCTCCTTAGGAAAACCATAAGCAATGTGTACCTTGTAAAGGTTGAGTACGTGCTGGAAAACAAAACACGTAATTAATGAAGGCAGAAAGCGTATAAAATAGAGTTAGAGAGAAAACAACAAGACTTCTATATGAACAGAACTAAAGTTATCTAAATAAACAATAAGTGCTGAAATAATAGATGACAAGACGAACCATGCACCAATTGGAGCAATTTAAGATATCAGCAGCCTTCATGGTTTGTTGACAGGCACTCCATATTACCGTAGGCTCCCAGCTCAATCGCAATGCTCTATCATGAACCCCAGTTACAATAACTGGTTCACCCTTGGAAAAAGAGTGCCGGAAATGCATTGAATTTGTACTCTGAATATCCACAGCTGCTGGGGAGAATAAGTAATTATCACTAGAATTTTCCCGAGCAGCTGCCTTACATAGCTTGGGACCAGAAGTACTAGGTTCCCCCTTTGATTTTGAACTGTAGTGGTCCAGTGCTGAATCTATATGCAAGTTACATTTTTGAGCTATTTCCTTAGCTCTCAGTAATAACTCGAATATCAGATACTCAGAAAATAGACACCTCAAATATAACGTTCCTTCACTACAGCCTCCCATATCTTTTGGTGGGCAAGAAATGGCACCATTTCCCATGGGTTTCCATTTAGATTCCATTGCAACCTCGGTTTGATCCCTTGTTATAACTTTAGCCATTCCAGGAAAATAACCTGGTCCATTGTCAATATTTTGCATCCTCACCTCGGATGCATCTGCTTGCAAGTTGCCATTCCGTAATTCTTTGCAACAAGTAAGGCAAAGTTTATAGGAACAACTAGAACAACTCCGATGAAAGTCAACAATAAAAGCACTGCAATAGTTGCTGCAAAATAACAGATGACATTCATTATTCGGTGAACTTATCAAATAATTGCAGTCTTAAGAGAATTGAATGCTCACCAATAAATGGACTTGTTCTTCTCATTTTCTGCTTTGTGTGTATTAACCTCAAAAACTGGAAATACTGCCCAAAGAAAGAGATATGATACTAAATGAACACATTGAGCTACTTCACTTTTGATTATATAGAGTCACTCACATTAATAATGACGACCTATTAAATGAATCTATAACCTTCTTACTATCGAATAGAGAGATTTAATACCTCCAATCTGATACTCAATCGGCTTTTCAATCATTTGCTCTGTATTGAGTTGTTCCAAAGCAGGCAAAAGTGCGCGTACTATGTGTTTAGAGTAGACGATTTTTTCTTCATCAGTGCACTTCACATCTACATTCAACAAATCCTGTATTGCAAACAAGAGAACCACTCAATTTGCAAAAAATAAATGTTTTAGAGCAATCATCAGACAATGAGAAGAATTGAAAGAATCCTACTTTCGGTAGCTCCTGTAACAGCAAACATTCTTTACAGTTGCAAAGGTTACGACATACAGGGCAAGCACTTAAGAAGGCCTCTTCTCGTATCCAAGGGTACCTACAAAGTGGACAAATAGAAAACTAATTACTGATAACATATTTTGCAGTAATAAAGGATGGCTAAGCATCAGAAACAATCATTAGCAAATACTACCATCAACTAAAAGCACACAAGTATTTAGCAAAAATAGGGATGTAACTGGGCAGGACACGGAAGGGTGAGCCTTAACTTGCTAAAGTTTTTGTGCATCCTGTCCTTCTCTGCCCCGTTTAGCCTTAACTTGCAAAAAGTTTCCATAATTTTGCCTAGCGTGCCGCTTCATTGCCATTTATGCAAATGATTATCCCACATTTCATCAAAAACTCTCAAAATGATATTCAAATAGTCTATTCCCTCCAAAAAGTCGGATTAATATGCCTACATCATCAAAAGTGTATCTTTGGCCAAAAAAATCTCAATCAAGTCCCCTCGTGATGAGGAAGATTAACATCTCAAGTTTAAATCCTAGATCGGAATCTAAATTAATTCTAACCATCGATCGATTTAAGGAAGGCAAAATGTATTATCTTTACAAAAAAAAAAATTCTCAATCAAGTCCCCTCGTGATGAGGAAGATTAACATCTCATGTTTAAATCCTAGATCGGCATCTAAATTCTAACCATCGATTGATTCAAGGAAGGCAAAAGGTTTTATCTTTACAAAAAAAATCTCAATCAAGTCCCCCTCATGATGAGGAAGATTATCATCTCAAGTTTAAATCTTGGATCGGCGTCTAAATTCTTACCGTTGTTTGATGCAAGGAAGGCAAAATGTTCTATATTTACAGTTGGAACAACACACAAGTCTGTCTTTGTCACTGTTCTTACACTGATGACACATTTTAAACTTCCCTCTCTTCCTGCTGTTTTCTCCATCACTAGAAAAACTCATTTTCTTCCTCTTCTTATTCGTCTTCTCCATTGAATCAACTTTTTCTTCATCACTAGTGCTGATATCCATATCTGATGATTCTTTTTCCTTGTTTTTCATTTTCTCTTTCAACAAAACTTTTCAGCTGCACTTCTACTCTTTTCTGTCTTACTAGCCGCAATCTTAGGTTTTGTCTGAAAAATGTTATAATAAATACACTCAGATGCTGACGTGACACAAAGAGCATGCTGAGGTGGTGCAAAGAGCGTGCTCACTTTCTAGAACACATGTGAGGAATTGAACATTTTATAACTACATTAAATACATAATTGACTAACATTAAAAGTTAAGGTGATATCTTTTAAATTATTTTACTTTATTTCTTTATGTGGTGCTACTATAAAAAGAAATAAAATTAATTCAAATATATCAGAATAAACAGAGGCATAAAATGCATGTCCTTAGCTTCATTCAACACCCCTAAACTAGTTGTACTTGCTATCGGACTTATCTATCTATTCAATTGATTTTGTTGCAGAATCTTCCTTGCAGGAGACGGCAAGCTCTTGTTCCTGCTGCATTTTCTTTGCTTCAATCTCAAGTTGAAATGGAAGAAAAATCAAAGATCCAAAATACTCAGTTTAAAGCTAACAACACTGGTGTCAAAGTACCATTGCATTATAAGCATAATGTTTTCAATATAATGCAACTACAATTAATAGTAGAGCCTAGCTGAACACACACATAATTTACTAAAACCTAGCCAATGCCGATTCATTGTAAGCTCATACAGCAGAATTACTGAAAAGTGACAACACATTGAAAACATTGCTTGACTTTTCAATTTCTCGCGGAGATCTTCAAGAACTAGTGTTAGAAAACATCAAAAGTTGCATAGCAATTATCACTCATCAGGTGGTGAACCATAAACATCTAGGAATTAACATTTATGTAGAGCTAACATGTAAAGTTGTTATAAAGAGTAACTCTCACCTGCTAGAGCTAAACTAGAGTTCGACAAAAAATTTTCTACAAAAACATTAACATACCAGGCAAAAGCAGCCTAAACCTCCAGCAATCTATATGTACAGATGAACTATAACTTCACCTTCCAAAATGTATCTAGTCCAAGGAACCATTACGTCAAGAAAGTTAAAACTGTTGTGGTTTCTGACAACAGAAGGAGACCGGAATGTAACATCTACGGGAAAGTAGACTGAAGTTGGACCAATTTTTCCTTAAGCCATCCATCTGCATCTTTGTTGTTACCAATTCATTGCTAGTGCTTTCTATCTTGCCAGCTTTTTCTTGAGCTAACAACATGAGTTTTTGAGCTTCTTGAGACCCTTCTTGTCTTTCATCCATGATTTCTTTCTGTCTGGTTCTTATATCTTGAAGTAATGCTTCCAACTCTCCAGCTTGTTCCTCCTTTTTATCATACTCCGACTTCAATGTTGCTTCTGATCTAATCCAATTATCCAGTTTTTTCCTGTCCTCTTCGAAGTTGGTGAAGAATTCCTGGTAACTTAATTCGGCTTGGCACTCGTGCCAAGTCCCTCCATTTCTTAATCATGACAGGGAATTCATACTTGAGTTTTACCAATTGCTTGGCTTGTTCATCGCTAAACAATGATGATGGATTTTCATTTAAAGCAGCAATTGCACCACACATATCTTTTTCATTCATCGGGTCATGAGCCAATGCCTCCAAAGGTAGTCTGATTGAACATTCAAATATTAACTTTGCAAGTGTTTGGGCTGAAGAAGTACTATTGCTCTGGAGGCTGGATTGTTGGCTAGGATACTGCTCTGGTAAAGACTTCAAGAATGACTGAACCGTGTGGAAAGTTGATTCAACGTCCACTATATCGATGAACTGCTTCAACTCTTGACTAGGAACCGATGTGCTTTCTTGAGCCTGACAATATAATGCATACTTCTACATAAATCAATAACAAGGAAAAGCCAAACCAGAAAAGATATCAATTGTTAATTGAGTAAACCTTGTTTGCTGAAAGAACTGGTAGCGGAGAATGTAGGTTAACTTCAGTAGTTCTTGGTTTCTCATCCTCACTTGGGGCAACATATTCTTCAATTTTGACAGTCTTGCTACTAGATAGATCTTCCGAAACGGAGGAAGATTTTGGCATACTTGGTCCTGGCATAGCCTAGAAAAGAGAAATGAAAAGAAAAGGAAGCCAAATAATGAAGTTTTGACTTTAAAATGAAAGCTATTGGGACTGTTGAGATATCAGTAATCAATTGAGTAAACCTTGTTTGATGAAGACGGATGATCAAGAACTGGAAGCGGAGAACGTAGATTAACTTCAGCAGTTCTTGGTTTCTCATTCTCAGTTGGAACAACATATTCTTCTCTTTTGGCAGTCTTGCTACTAGATAGATCTTCCGAAACGGAGGCGGAATATTTTGGTGTACTTGGTCCTGGCATAGACTGGAAAGGAGGAAATGAAGAAAAAAAAAAGGTAAATAATGAAGTTCGACTTGGAAATGAAAGTTGTTGGGACTGTGGCTAACATTTATACTTCTGCTGATCGAACTTGATAAGGATAATCCTGTAACGATGCCTGTTTCAGAGTTCCTACTTGCATCCACGAAAGGAAAAGAAGAAGAGAAAGAAACATGAAGTGTACATAAACAAGGGTATTTAGCATTCTGAAGAGCACTAGAAGCAATGACATTGTTTGAACGGACACGTAGTTTAAGAAAGAAGACTTTTGAAACTCATTAGTAAAATGAGAAGTTAACAGTCAAATTATCTCTGAATATAGAATGGTGTCATTCTTTTTGGGACAAACCAAAAAGGAATATTTGCCGCATAGATTGGGACAGATGGAGTAGTTGTTTATCTTTTGAAATTCACAGAGGAGAGTTTCCAAATGTTTCTTCCCCTGAATGCTTTATGCTGCAACGACACAACGTAACTAGCATATTTTACCTTTTGTCTTTAAAAGGTTATGTCATATGTGTTTCTACAGAAGGTAAGAAGCATGTCTAGAATCAAAACACCATATGATCAAGCAAATCCAGAATAAGACCTAAACGCAAAATTTATGCAAGAGAGATGGCAGGAAAACTTTACGAGACAGGAGAAAAGAGGTTATCTAAGTTCATTTTTTCAGCAAATATATAAGTTTCATGTTAAAACAAAAAGCAAATAAGAGCACAACTTTGTGAAAGCAAGGAGCAGCAATCTTACAATAGTGTCTTCTCCAATTGATTCACCGCTTGGCTCATTGCATGAACAATTATTTTCTTTACCTGAAGTGGCACACACAGAATTTAGTAATCTTTACACATGCAAAGACTCATTTCAGCGAGAAACTAATATTGCAATTATAACATCAATGTAGTGAAAAAAGAAGTCATATACCCCCAACTTGTCTTCCCTAGCTTCATGATTTCTGGGAAGCTTGCGAAGCTCCTCAGTCAAACGGATGCTCTCATTCACATTTTCAGGAGAAATAAAATCAACAGCGACATTGATAGAGGACTGTAAAAGATGAAAATGCCAGAAGTCACCGAGCTGAGCTTATATAAGTACTCGTCTATTGTAAATCATCTATGAAATGATGTGTACTTTGAGAAAATGAAGACACAGTTATCTATTTCAACATTTGATGAAAAAATTTCGGACTTCATTTCAGCCAGAATCTTGATTTTTACCTCTGTCCTTAGAACTGATGAAAAGGACTTCTGATAACAAAGACAAGCATGATAACGTATAGATGTTTACACATTCATAGCTTGCTTCCACATAAAGCAGTACGAAATGTGCCATTCAAGAAGATGTATAGAAAGTTTCATCAAAAATGGGATGAATAACCTGTAATGGAAACAATATTTTGGAGTTTAATCAATATATTTTTGGATTAATCAATGAGGATATCCGGTGAAATAGTATATTGGAGTTTTATGAAGTATCGAATTTCCATTGTAACTGTTGCCAGCTAATAGATGTAATTTTTGAACCATAAAAGATAAGAAATCATAACTAACATATCCATCAACAGAGCCGAAGTACTATAACGTACATTACATATCTTCACACTGAAGTATCAAAGTGATTATTATGAGAATTATAAATAACTAACATCACACCATTATAGCAATTACAATGGCAATCACCACGACGATAAACATCAGGCCACACCGCATAGCAAAATATCAAACACTCAGCTAATGGTTCACTATACTAACAAATGATTGCTAGTAAAACTCAGTCACGAATTAGCATTTTCATGTAATAGAGGTTGAGCTTTAACTTTAACTACCTTTTTTTAAAGTACAAGACGACTATAATAAATAGACTCTGAAAAATTAACTAATCCTATGGAGATGTGACAAGTCAAGAGACAGAAACATTGAATGACAACGTGCCCTTATAGTCATGGGGGGAGGCAAAACATGGATAAAGATAAAAGTGCTTTAGAAATTTCAAAATGGAGAAGTAAATGAAAGTTGCAGCTTAATTATCTTTACCTGTGGCAACGGTGAGCCATATATGTGCCTAAATTCCCTGAAATGTTTCCTGAGATATTCCTCCAATTTAGGAACATCTTGCCTCCTAAAGACATCCCATAGAGCACCACCATCTGCTTCTTCAAATCCTTTAGACCTATCCTGCCCAAAACAAGAACTACTATCCTCTCCGTCTTTCTTTGTTTCACAATCAGCTTTTACATTTCGCAGGCAGTACTTCCTATTCCCGGATTTACTACTATTCTCAACTTTCAAACCATCACAGTTCTGTTTCTCCTGAGAAAAGTTCATCCCTTTCAGCACAGTTTTTTCGTTTACATTAGGGACGTAGTCCTGAATGCTCTCATGCATCGTGTTAGCATCAGCTACAAATTCCCTCTGATCCTGCGCTTCGTGAACCTGTTTCAACTTCTCTATGGCAGAGAGCTGTTCAACTGTTGGGACTACTGCTTGAGTGTACATCAACATGTTGACCTATTATATACATAATGTTAGAGTGCATGCTAATATTTCTGAGTATTTAGATCTCTAAAGTACCAGAAACTTGTTACACTACATTTTGAAGGAGCCCAACATACCGTATCAGTCATAACATAGTGTAGTTTGGTGACTGAGTCTCCACGTCCAAGCTCCTTAGGAAAACCATAAGCAATGTATGCCTTAGGCCCCAAATCTGGCTTCGCGCAGTTATGAGGAAGTCTTAGAGCAAGATTGAGATAACCATATTGAGGATGTGTATATTCCATAAAAGGTAAACAACTAGAAAACTCAGCATCATGATGCGGCAGCCACTCATCAAATAGACTTGATGGCAGCCAGTCATTCAACTTTAAGAGTTGAGGCCACCCATAACTGTCAAAGCGACCCTCCGTGTATCCTATAAAAAACTGGTATCCAGGATAAAGTAAACTAAGGTAAGAACATGGAAAATATAATATACTACACCTCAATTGTTTCTGATTTTACAAAGCATGTTTACACAAACCTTACATCAATTTAAGCAATTTAAAACATCAGTAGCCTTCTTGGTTTGTCGACAAGCACGCCACATTACCATAGGTTCCCAGCTCAATCCCAACCCATTATCATGGACGTTAGTTACAATAACTGGTTCCCCCTTAGCTAAATATAGACGAAAATGCCTCAAATTTGCACGCCAAGTATCCACAGCTGCTGGACAGAATACATAGTTATCATCAGAACTTTCCCGAGCAGCTGCCTTATGTAGCTTGCCACCATAAGTACCATTTTCACCCTTAGATTTTGAACAGGAGTAGCGCAGTTCTGAATCATTATACATTTCCTTCACTTTACATTTTTGATATATTTCTTTAGCTTTGAGTAACAGCTTCGATATCCAATTCTCAGAAAATATGCATCTCAAATTTAATATTCCGTTACTACAGCCTCCTATATCTTTGGGTGGGCAAGGAATGGCACCATTTTCCACAGGTTTCCATTTTGATGTCATTCGCCACCTTAGTTTGATCCATTATTTTAACTTCAGTCGTTCCAGCACAAGTTCCATTCTTGACTGAAGTTACGCTACAACCTTTACCATGCAAATTATCCTGTCCATTGTTAGTATATTGCATCCTCACTTCGGATGCATCTGCTTGCAAGTTGTAATTCCTTAATTCTTTGCAACAAGTATGGCAAAGTTCATAGGAACAACTAGAACACCTCCGGTGCAAATCAACAATAAATGCACTGCAATAGTTTCTGCAAATAACAGATGACATTCAATATTCAGTGAATTTATCAACTACTCCCTCCATCCCAAAATAAGTGTCGCTTAAGGAATTCAAGCCAAAAATAGTAATTGTTTTCAAATATACCCTTATATTAAAGAACTACTTCCTAATAGTTTTCGATTCTCAAAATCATCTAATATATAGGGGTAACTTAGTAAAGTATACTTTACATTTATTGTTTTTCTTAATGGGCGTGAAATGAGTTAAAGCGACACTTATTCATGGACAGAGGGAGTAATTACAATCTAAAGTAAATATGAATGCTCACCAATAAATACACTCGTCCTTCTCGTACTTTGCTTTGCGTATTTTAACCTCCGAATCTGGCAATGCTGCCAAAGAAAGAAAAAATGGTACTCAATGAAACAATCTTTTTCTTGAAGAATTACAGCCCCAAAACTCATAGCCTTCTTAAATGTATATCAACTTAGAGATGTTTGGCTTCGTCAAATGCTGCCAGTATTTGCAGAATCACATCGAGTCACTCACATTAATAATCCGTGTTACCAACAGTATATGACAACCTACTAAGTGACACCACCTCTTATCAGATTGAGAGATTTATAATACCTTGAATCTGATATTCAATCTGCTTTTCAATCATTTGCTCGGTATTAAGTTGTTCCAAAGCAGGCAAAAGTTCTCGTACAATGTGCTTAGAGTACTCGAGTTTTTCTTCATCACTGAACTTCACTTCTACATTCATCAAATGTTGTATCGCAAACAAGAGAACCACTCAATTTGCAATAAATAAATGTTTTTAGAGCATTTCGACAAAGAGAAGAACTGAATCAATCCTACTTTCACTGTCCCATCTAACCGCAAACATGATATGCAGTTGCAAAAGTTGCGACATACAGGGCAAGCTTTTAAAAAGTCCTCCTCTAGCATCCCAGGGTACCTACAAAAGAGGACAAATAGAAAACAGAAATGATGAGCATCAGAAACTGTTATTACAGACAAACAGATGTAGTCCGAAGAAATATAAGGTGATCGGAGCAATGATTACATGTATTATATCTGCTATTCTTCTTAATTACAAATTATGTATGTTGTATACATGTGACATGACAGATAAAGGTGTGATTACCTGTGTTGCTCGGTCTTTTCAAAAATGTAGAGGGGTATGTGTTGGATCCTCCAAAAGTAGTGCATTTTGGAGGATCCAACACGGGTGTGGCAACAATTTGGGAGAGTCTGAGCAACTTAGGTGATTACGACTCTATTTTGGAAGGTAAAGGAAACTCATTAACAGAGTAAATATTCAAGATAAGTAGCAATATGCTGGAAAAACGGCTAGGCCTTCGATTGAAATTGATCATATAAATATGCTAATTCATCAAAGCGATATATATCATCAAAGAGTTCATATAAACACTATTATATCATATGATTGTCAAAGAGTGTCCAAGCCTTCAAGCATCAACCTCAATGATCAAAACAAAAAAAGAATCATGACCTACCAAAACTGAATAAAATACAACCATGGACAAAAAGCACAAGTACATAGCAAAAAATAGGCATACCTTTGCTTTGGTCCATACCACGGAACAAGCAAAGATCTAAGGCTTTCTTTGCTCTGCCTTTGGGCCTGAGAGCGAGGTCCAATGATTAGCCCCCGCCCTGCCCTGCCCCATTTTAGCTTTTCCCCCACAACTATTCCCTTCCTCTGAGCCCCATTGCCATTTATGCAAAATTTCATCAAAAACTCTCACATTCAAATACTCCATCTGTTCCAATCTATATGATTCATTTTCCTTATTAGTTCTATATCCATGAACACTTTAAAATGTTTATTAACCACATAGATATGTATGACTTATTTTCGACCACAAATTTAAAAAATCTTTCTTTCTTAAACCCCGTTTCAAGTCAAACTACATCACGTAAATTAGATACTCCCTCCAAAAATTAGTATTAATACGATTACATCATCAAAAGTTTCAATCTTTAGCTAAAAAAGAACTTCAATCAAGTCCCCTCATGACAAGGAAGATAAACAAGTCAAACAAAGAAAAACTCAAAGTTTAAATCCTGAATCGGCCTCTAATATACTTACCATCTATTGATACAAGCGAGACAATATCTTTTCACTTTACATTTGGAACAACACACAACTCTTTCTTTATCACTCTGACACTGATGACACATTTTGGACTCCCCTTTCTTCCTACTATTAGAAAAACTCATTGTCTTCTCTTCGCATTTGTATTATCACAACTATCATCATCATCACTAGAAGTGTTATAATAATCAATATAATCAACATCATCTTCTTCACTACTACTACCATCTATGATCACAATTGGGACATCTAATTTCCTTCTCTTGTTTTACATTTTTTTTTTCTTTTACTTCCAAAGAAAATTCTCAGCTAAGCTTCTACTCCTAAATCCCAATACAAAGTGAAAGTCTTTTTGTTTCTGCGCGGGATTTTCTTTTTCTAATAACTTAGCATGCCTTACTTGGGTATCTGCTTGGTTCACTTTTACTTATTCACTTTGAATCGTGTGATAGTGCGTGTGATGTTAACTTGATGAAATTTAAGAAAATTAAAATAAAATTATATCTTGTACATATAATTTGTACTAAAATGTCTTTTAATTTTGTGGAATATTCGGTACCGATTTTTATACTCCCTCTATCTCATATTAATTGATCATTATATTAAAAATAATTGCCTCATACTTACTAAATCAAGAAAGCATTAATTGATTTATTCTCATATTACTCTTATAATTAATTTTTTTTGAAAGTGTTCATACTTGTCTGTAAAGTTTTAAAGAAGTTCTTAAAGAGTGAATTGGTAAAACCATTTTCTTAATATGTGTATAAAAAAAAAGCGATCAACTACTATGAGACGGAGGCAGTAGTCCTGTTCGAAGAGTCAGATAAGTTGATTCTTATATATGTATATTTGTAAGGTTGTCCACTTAAACCAGAAGCGATTATAGATGCTATAATAAAATTTGTAAGATGGTAAGTATCTCAAGAGCTCTATGAAGATCGAATGAAGTCTCAACAAAGTTTTAAGAATATAAAAAAAGATTTTTCAATTTTGTAGTGTTTAATTAAAAAATAGGTAGAAATTAGAATATACTAAAGTGTGTTTTAATTTCGTAGTCTTAAACATATTTAGTAGAAAGTTAAAACTAAAGAGTTACTTTCTTTGGTAAAAATAAAAAGTATAATATTTTTTTAAATGAACTAAAAAAAGAAAGTAAAACAAATAAATTAATTAAAACAAAGTATTCTCTTTTAAGATTTTCATAATAGAGAAAGTTGCAATATGCATATATTCTGATCATTTAAATTGTCTGTCATGTTTGAAAAAAAAATGATTAATTTAAATTACAATATGCAAAGGCAAGAGTTTTATTAACCAGACGAGACGAAATCACCTAATATTTTTCCATCTCTGTTGTAATTTGGACCTTGCACACTCTTCATTAACCATTAGACTACACCCTTGGGCATAAAGACAACTAAAATGTATCGTCACAGTAACCAACGATCCATTTGAGTTTTACCATTCTATCGAAACTTCATACACAGTTCAAAGCCAACAGAGCTTGGCAACACCAGAGCCAAAGTACCATTGCAAGTATCACCATAAACGTTTTCAATATAATGCAACTACAATTGATAGTAGAGCCTAGCTGAACACGTCAGAATTACTAAAAATACATGTATCTCGCGGAAATCTTCATCAACTAGTCTCACTAAACAGCACAAGTTGCGTAGCAGTTATCATTCATCAGGTGGCGACCCTCCAGGAACCAGCTGCATTAAGGGGGAAAAAGATTATATTCACGATAACAATATTGTTATTCGAAGGAAAAAAGGGAAAAAATGAAGAAAGATTATATTCGGAGAGGGCTCTAGATTATACTCACGATAGCAATGTTGTTTCCATTGAGCAATATCTGATCAAGTTTTGTTATCCTCCGCCCTTCGGAAGTGATCTCACTGCAACAGAATTGAAAATTTGTTGAGCAGAGGATTGATAAAAAGCTCTTTTCAACTTTAGCCCATGACCGGGAAAAATAAACCTGTCTACATTCTGGGATGGGGAATAACATGAACTTTACAAATGGCAGACATACTGTGTTACATTAAAAGAGATAATAACTTTTATGCAGATAAACTAGACTTAAAGAGAGACCACAACTTATACTGAATCGTCAATACAGCAGATGAATGCATCCTAAAACCTCCATTTTCAATATCTAATTATAGTTTCTTTTTGAGAAATAATTTCGATATCAAATTATATTTTGGTTCTCCCTAAAAGAATGGATCAGCCAGTATCAGAAGTTGCAAGACAAACAACAAAGCTGCCATGAACGTAAAGGTGCCGCACGCATGAAGTATGTTTTAGCCTTTAGGTGTTGACTTATGAAATTATTACTGTATGCAATGATCTCCTTTAGATCTGTAAGACAGAATATGCAAATAACATGTTATCTAGTCATTAAATTTCCTTCGACAGCTACCCATCCAGGCATCCACAGTTCCAAACCATGGGACAACTAGACAAAACAGGCAGAACAAACGTGAGAATTCACTCTCCCTCCTCCTCCTCTTCAATTATGTTTCTTTTATCCATGTGATTCCACAGCATAGCGACTTCCACTCCAAGGGGATAAGATGATGTATAAGAAGGCCACAATTTAAATGCATTCTCAGAATTCTGCGTAAATATTTTAATTGCACTTGGGAAATATAAATCAGGCTCCCTAAACAACACTATATATTATCCATTTTCGAAGTTCAATAAGTTACTTCTTCTTTCACCATGAGAGACAACAACATCATCATCTAAAATAGACCGACTGAGAACTTTAGACTCGTATCATCTTAGTTTGTACCAAAATAAAACTAAACCCTCACTCTAATAGAGATACCAAAGCTAATTTCAGTCTCCAGTGCAACAGATCAGGCCTCTGCCTCAATAACATACCCAGTTAAATCCCACAAAGTGGGGACCGAGAAGGGTAGAGTAGACGCAGACCTTACCCCTAACTCGTGGAGGTAGAGAGGTTGGAGGTAGAGAGGTTGTTTCCGAAAGAACCTCAACTCAAGTAAAGCAAAACAAAGGAGTAAAAAAATGTGATACAGTTATGGCAGTGAAATAAATATTGTAAAATCGTTGCACAGTGGAGTGATAAATAGTCCATTCAACTATAGCTCATAGCAGAGTTATGAGGGCAGAGGCAGGATGGGTAGCTTTTCAAATGGCACAAACTATGTAACATCAATATTTAGGCATTAACATTTATGCAGAGCTAACATACAAAATTTTTTTAAAGTAACTCTCAAAAAGTTGAGCATACATTACTTCACTACATTAACATGACAGTTCCCGATTCCATCATAATAAAAATCCAATGGCTGCTGCGATATACCAGGATAAGAGAATGGAAAAGAGCATGCATTACATACTTAAAAGAAAGGCATGAATTTGTGATCAACATTCAAGACTGCCCAATTCCACATTACAAACTGGTGTATTCGACCTTCACCAAAAGTTCACAACTATATTCTTGAATCATTTTCAACTACACACGACGCTAAACCCCAATTCTCTTATAAGTACATAGATTGCAATTCTGAACTCGGCAAATTTGACCTGGCGCCTAAGACTATACAAAACTGGTCTACTTAATCAATCTCTGCTCCAAATCCAATGCACACAATTGAAAACATGCTAAAATCCTTCAGCATTCCAAAACCCTAAAGTTACAATCTTTGACAAAACAATGGCAACAATCTAACAAAGTTACAATGGTAAAATGACAGCATTCTAAAACCCTAAAGTTCCAATCTTTAACAAAACAACAGCAAAATCATCAACAACAAGAACTGCCTCACACCATTAAAAGTAAAAAAAGAAAGATACAAAAGACTTACTATTCAGTTACATCTTCAAGAACCATGTTAACATAAACATCAAATCCTCTAAGTGTACCAACAAGCTCCTTATCACCCTTCATTATTACCCATATCTTTGAACCAATGCAGCGATCAATCAACTCTGCAAATTAAAACCCATAAACTCAAAAACCCATCTCATAAAAGTAACAACAAAAACATAAAAATTACACCAAATCCTAAAAAACAAGAACAAAATTAAAAAAAAAAAACATAAGGCTTAAAGTTCCAATTGATAAAATCTAGTTAAAGAAAGTACCAGAAGGAAGAAGCTGAGAAGGGTTGTTCGAAGACATAGCTGAGATTGAGATTTCACAAAGTTTTTCTCTTTTGCTCACAAAATTCTTATGGTGGTGAACTGAAAAAGCTTAAAACTGTTCAACTTTAGGGGTTTTTGTGTTTAGGGTGATTTGTTGGAGGGTTGAAATTGATATTTTATAGACTTTGAGCCTTTTGGGCCTGGATTTTGCCAATGGCCCAATATCAGACTGTTAATAATGGGCTTGGATTCTCTCTTTCCTTTTCTTAGGTATATGGGCTTGGCCCATTAAATTTGAGAATTTGGGGAAACGGGTACTAATAAATGACGCGTGGTGTTTTTGAACGTGTTCGGTTTTGAATTTTTGATCTTGCTTAGTAAAACTTAAAAAAATGATCTTAACTTGAAAATAATCGCTAGGAAGAACTTACGTTATCTACCATAAGACAAAATTTGTGGCCAATTGAGCATGTTTCATACCACTTATTAATATTTAGCTATCAGTTAGAATGTAATTGAGAAATAATGGAGTTCTAATTAAGAGTTTCAAACTACGTGAAAAAATTATGAAGTTTAATTTTTTTTTATCAATTTAAACTTTATGAATGATTCATGGGATTTAATTTTTCACAATTATAGTGTGAAATTATGTTGGTATTTTGAATTATTCGGAAAAGATTCACGAAGTATAAATTTTCACAATCATATTGAAAGATTATTGAAAATTCAAATTCAATAAATGACTTGGGGAGTTAAAACTCCTAAAATAATTCATGGGACCAAAACTTTCACACCTATACATAAAAAATTACTGAAATTTTAAATTTGAGAAACGATTTATAGAGTTAAAACTCCAAACTAATTGAATATTATTAAGGGCATGACTTTAGATGAAGTAGAGTGGATGCTACATATTAGGGTAGATGGTTAGGGTTAGGAGGTATCTCTCTTAGGCATGTTAGTGCCTGTTGGTGGGGTGGAGCTAGCTTAGGCCCAGGTGGGTCATTTGAACTCCCTTCGATCGAAAATTACACTATTTATATATGATTAAAATTATTTTTTATATATATATAATAGATGTTGAACTCCCTTCGACTAGTTCGTATGTTTACTTATTCATATTTTGAACCCCTTAAGAAAACTCTAGCCAGCTCCGCCTTGTAGTAGTAGTAGTCGTACACTAGTTTCTTTCTTATAGACTTTTTACTATTGTTTTATTAACTGATGTATCTTCTTCATGATTTTCTTCTGTTGTTAAATTATACATTTTTTTAACAACATCTCAACCTTTATAAAATAGTGATAAAGTCTACGTATATTTTATCCTTCTCAAACTCCACTGAATGATATTTCACTGTTGTGGTTGTGCTTTAGTGAAAAAGTTAGGTAGGCTATGAGGTGTGATTTTGGCCACGAGAGGGACCTTTTCAGACGATTTTTTGTCTTGTGATGAAAGTTTTGTTTAATTCCTCTTAATGTTGCAACTCAAATTAATGAAATGGTCCATTTCTTGTTTTCCTATTTTTATTTATTTTTATATGATATTCAAAATTTGGTACCCCCCTAATTATAGTTTGTCAAGCTTTCAAGAAATTAAAAGTATTTTTATTTTATTTTTTAAAAGAATATATTTTTTTTTAGAAAATTGATGTGTTTGATCAAGCTTTTAATATAAAATTTGTTTTAGAAAAACTGAAAATATACTTTTTAAAAAACTTGTCCAAACGCAATTTGCTGCAATAATACTAGCAAAAAATATGTTTTTTCAAATTGATCAGTCAAACAAAAATAATTATTCTTCGAAACTCGAAAGTACTTTTTTAAAACTCTTATACCAAAATAAATTATTTTAATATGAAATCACTTCCTTGGTTCATTTGTTCGTTTTTCTTTTTCTCTTCCAGTACTTCATACATTTTGATTTTGAAAAGGAAATAAAGTAAAATATTGTATTTGTTGTCTATCATTCAATCACAAAAATTTTACAATGATTCGAATTAGATAGCAAATTTAAATTTAATTAAATTTCAATGTAAGTATCTAACAATATAAGAAAACATAAATTTAAGTATATATTTTAGTCCATTTTACTTCCAAGCATAAAAATAGGATCTAGAACTTTCTATATACTAGATTTTTTTAAGAGAAATAATTAATTGCTTTTAAGACCCAAAATTAATGGGATTTTTTTTTAATGGACAAAATATGAAAGGAGATTATAAGGCGGGGAGTCGAAATCTTATCAATAAGGTAGAAATTTAGGTAATCAACTGAGCTATAGTCCTTTAGTCCATATTAAGTAAATTGTTGAAATTTTTTAAAAAAAATTTCAAAGTCCAAGAGAATTGTTAGACTTTTTTTCTCTTCATAATTATCTTTCTTTTAATTAATGAAGTTCGTAACAACTTTATATTGTCTAGGAGAATAGTCTAGGAATAATTAAAAGAGTAATAATGAAAGTAATCTCTAATTTTTATCCTTAAATATTTTTTTCTCAAAAGGTGTGTCATATTCAGCAATTCAGTTAATATGAACTAGACAGGATATTAATATATCCGGCCACTAGGAATATACTTTTTTTTAATTATTACTTTTGTTAAATATCATCAACCCCATCCTTCCCAACTTTTGGGGATAATTTGTAGAAAAAGTACAATTTTTGAAAAGCAAGAAAAAGACTTCTATGCTTTACCTTAAATATTTGTGCAAAAAGGGAAATGTCTATATTCATTCATAGTGACTTGGCAAAATTAAGTCCATTACATAACACAACTAAAATTAGCATTTAACAAATTCAGATATTTTTGTAGACGACAAGAAACCTAGAAATATATTGAGAATTTATACAATTTTGATTTTAAAAAACCCATTTGAAACTTAGGTCTTATTCAAACTTTAAAAGTTAGTACTGCAGAATATGAAAATTGTCTAAAATCATATAAAGAGATCAAAGAATTCATTACATAATCAGAATTGAATGCGAGATAAAATGGGGATCAACATCGGATAAGCCACAGATTAAAATAAGTCTAGCTTTGATACGATAATGAAGAAATGAACATTAGAACTAAACTCGATTTCAAAAGTTGACTCAAAAGATGAGGATTAACCAATATTACACGAAAAAGATTAAATTTAGAACCCATACATGGAATATTTATTAATTTGGCAGCAAATTGCCAATTTCTATGGAATATATTTCTAGATATCGAAATTTTGCTTGCAAAGTTTCATAAAATTTCAATGTCTTAAATGCTATTAAACAAATATTTTCAATTTTAAATAATATTACTAGTGAAATGAGAATTTTGTTGCAAGGGTAAGAGTAATTACTCTGCTGCGAACAAAAAATACTTTTTTTTTTTTGTAACAATAAATACTATAAGATATGTTCAAAAAACTATATCATAATTTAAATTTTTTAGCTCCCACATACATACGTGTACTTAACAAAGTAACCTAAAATACTAATAATAGATAAAAACAATTAATGAGTTTAGGCAAATATTGTGTGCGTTATTTATCTCTGAACAAAAGGAAAACTTGTAAAATTTAAAGAGCAAATATAGGTAGGGTTGGGCGTTCGACGTTTGGTATTCTATTCAAAATTTCTTAATTTTCAGTTTGTTAATTTGATAATTGGAAGTAAAAAGTAGATACCAAATATCAAATTGTTAAATTTCATTTTGGTAATTCAGTAATTGGTAAATCAAACTTTAGTTTGATATGGTATTCGATAATAACGTATACTATTGTTCCAATTATTAGAATAGAAGATTAACAAGTAAGAAGACATCAAAAAAATAAATTGATACAGCTAAATAACATATGTATTTGGATTGTTTACGTTTAATTTTTAACTTTTTCTTTAGACTTGTACTAATGAGGAATAAACCTGTTAATATATGACCTTTATTAAGTAAGTAATTCCAAATACCGAATATCAAATGATACTAATGTCTTGTATCAAACCAAACCTAGATATCACTCAAATATCGAACTACCAAATATCACATTACCAAAAAATTCGATTCAATTCGATAATTCAATTTTCGATGTTTTATACCAAACCCCGATACAACGTTATAGACTTGTTGTCCACACACTAAAGTCAATCTTCCAACACCGCACAACTTACCTACTTAACAATCAAAACAATACAATACATTCTTTCTCCTGAATAGAACCAAACCAAAGAATGTTTAAATATTTTTTCACAGTAGATGTTTTCCAATATATGTTGTGTACATTCTGCCAACCTTTCATTTTACCAAACATGCATTCAAAACTTATTGACCCGATTAATTTGAATTTAAATAATAAAAAATTTATGATGAAATATTTTAGTGTTTTGATCGTTAATTAAAAAATAACTATTTTTATGAGTTGAATATAAGATTTCTGACGGAATATGGATTATTTTTTTTTATTGTTTGATCTCTATGTCCGTATATTAGGTAAAACTCTAATTTAAATAATATCTGACTAAGCATATTTAACATTTAATTTCTTAAAATGAGCAAATTATAATCCCTTAGTGAAATGTGAAAACACATAATATGTTTTTGACAGCATTCATTGTTTATGTCCTAAAAAAATGACGAGTTAGAATTGTTTTTTTTTAAGAAAAAAACATCTACTTAAATTTTAGTGTAAATATACATATTGACTACTTAATTTGGTAATGACAAACTTACATGTTCAAAATTTCTTTAAAATGTGCTGTAAAATGTTAAATTCCACAAAATTAAATTCACAACACATACGTCAAAATGTCATAATTAACTTACATGTTCAAAATCTCTTTAAATTGTTAAATTCCACAAAATTAAATTCATAACACATAGGTTATAAAAATATCATAATTAAATAAGAAATATATTTAATTTTTCAAAGAATATTAGGGTTTCAAGTTGAGGTATAAGCGACATGAGCAGTTCTCCGAAGCCTCTTTATCAGAAAATTATACTATATATATAATAATGACATCGACATCTAGCTAGAGATTGAGTGAGTTAAATGTATGTTAATCTTACTCCTATCTTATGAAACTATGTTTGAACTCCGACTCGTAGAGAAACTATTGATATAGTGTTACGTGTCAAACTCTTGTCCAAAAGACAAATCTATCAAAGGTGATATAATAATATAACAGAAATCTTACGTAAGATTTGATCAACACCGTTCATTTTTATTTCAATATAATTAACAAAATTTTATGATCGTTGATCTTCATAAAGTAGGTAGCTGTCCAATATTTATTATTATAATTGTCTAAAAGTTAGAAAGGAAAACCAAAAAAACACAAAGTCACGTGCCATTAGTTATTGAAGCACGTGATCTATATCTACCATTCTTTCTTTTGGAGTTCACATATAAATACATCACACTAGTATATAGTTTATACAACCCCCATGCAAACAAAAAAAACGTAAAGACATTTATCACTCTAGTACTAAAAACCTAGCATATCCACCATTTTTTCCGGGCGAAAATGGTCACCGTGGAGGAGTATCGTAAGGCGCAACGTGCCGAGGGTCCAGCTACGATCCTAGCCATTGGAACATCTACACCTTCCAACTGTGTTGATCAAAGTACTTATCCTGATTATTATTTTCGTATCACTAACAGTGAGCACAAGACTGAGCTCAAGGAAAAATTTAAGCGCATGTGTAAGATAATATAAACCTCCTACTACCTAAATGTTTTTACTTGTTTTGTAATATTTTATGTTAATCTTGTGGGGTCGAATAGTTTTACAATTTTTTTGGAATGTTTTAATTATTAACCTGCTGAAATTAATACTTTTTACGTAGTTTCCTAACACATAAAAGTTTATTTATTATGCCTGAATTCACCTAAAAATATGAATTTCCTATGAAGAGTAGTGTATGTTGGAGTTGTATGTAGCTTAATGGTTGAAACTCTATTAATCTAATTGAATTTTGATAATTAGAGGTGACTTTACATAATATTCATCTAATTATAATAATGATGTAGTATTAATCAGTAGGTTAAATCCCTAAATAGCATAACATGTGATATGCTTTTGGTGATATTCACTATATCCTATGTTGCTTTTTCCTTAATAAGCTGAATACAACACATGTTAATTTTGCTTAACAATTACAATTTTTTTTAATTGTCCAAATAGTTGGGAATTTCGTATCTTTTTTATATTTAATTTCTTGACATTATTATTTTTTTTTGTATATTTGTAGGTGATAAATCAATGATTAAGAAGAGATATATGCATTTAACAGAGGAAATCTTGAAAGAGAACCCTAACATGTGTGCATACATGGCGCCTTCCCTTGATGCAAGGCAAGACATAGTTGTTGTTGAAGTACCTAAACTTGGCAAAGAGGCAGCCCAAAAAGCCATCAAAGAATGGGGCCAACCCAAATCCAAGATAACCCATTTAGTCTTTTGTACAACTAGTGGTGTGGACATGCCCGGGTGCGACTACCAACTCGCTAAGCTCCTCGGGCTTCGCCCATCAGTCAAGCGACTCATGATGTATCAACAAGGTTGCTTTGCCGGGGGAACAGTACTCCGGCTTGCCAAGGATTTGGCTGAGAACAACAAGGGTGCTAGAGTCCTTGTTGTTTGCTCTGAGATCACTGCAGTCACGTTCCGTGGACCCAGTGAATCTCACTTGGATAGCCTAGTAGGCCAAGCCCTTTTTGGTGATGGGGCAGCCGCTATCATTATGGGTTCGGACCCAATTATAGGGGTTGAAAGGCCTTTATTCGAACTCGTCTCAGCAGCTCAAACTCTTGTCCCCGATAGCGAAGGCGCTATCGATGGACACCTCCGTGAGGTTGGGCTTACATTCCACTTACTCAAGGATGTTCCTGGGCTTATCTCGAAAAACATCGAAAAGAGCCTTGTAGAAGCATTCCAACCTCTTGGCATTTCTGACTGGAACTCTCTATTTTGGATCGCTCACCCAGGCGGGCCTGCGATTTTGGACCAAGTTGAATTAAAACTGAGCCTAAAGCCTGCGAAACTTAGGGCTACAAGAGAAGTATTGAGTAACTATGGCAATATGTCAAGTGCTTGTGTGTTGTTTATTTTAGATGAAATGAGAAAGGCCTCTACAAAAGAAAGCCTAGGAACTACAGGTGAAGGGCTTGAATGGGGTGTCCTTTTTGGATTTGGGCCTGGGCTTACAGTTGAGACTGTTGTTCTTCACAGTGTTGCTACTTAGTGGGTTGGGCTTATATTGTGGGCCTCTAAAATTTGTTTGCTATTAATGTATTTGCTATATTTTGTTATTTAATATTTATGTTATCTTTGCAAATAAAGATATTTGTAATGAGAACTATGTAATCAAATACCTAAATTTCTGTATAATTTTAATTTTTCATTTAATTTGCATAATTATCACTTTAATTTCAGCTTCTCACAATCGTGATCCCACTATTCCTGAAAAATATTCTCATTCAAATGAATTTTAATTTTTTTAAAGTTTGAACAAACCAATTATTATAATATATAAACCGAAGAAATAAGCTTCCGTATACATCACTTTTATTTTCCAATATATTTTGTGTGAAAAAACAAGGAAAGACAAGCTTTTAGTTATATAATCTCTATTTTTATTTTATAGTTATAAGTTGTGTTCGGTATGGATAAAAATGTTTTCTTTAAAAATATAGTATTTTCTAAAAATAATTTGAGCATTTTTAAAAAACATATTCACTTATGTCTCACATTTAAATAAAAAGTAATATTCTCAAATTATTTGTATATTATCTAAGGTGGGGTAAGGGATAGGTGGGCGTGGGATGAAGAAAACATCATCTGAAATCACCTTGTAAACTTATGGTCGAAGTTATTTTTCTCATTTCTAAAACACGTGTTTTCTTAGAAAAATATATTTAATTTTTTTAATTAATCAAACATGAAAAAATTTAAAAATATTTTCCGCGAAACAAAATACACCTAGGTATGTTACCAGGACAAAGATACCCCATTTAGGCTTCCTAGATTCGTTGGAATTCTATTTGGGAAAGGAATTAGATGATTACCATAATCTTTAATATCAAATGATTTTGTAATTAAATTACTTCCAAACTATTGAAAGTCTTAAAAACACTTATTTACTTGACTAATTGAACTTAAATACACTCAGATCTTACGACATGAGTGAAAATACACCCCTTAAGTTTAGAGGTATTTTTAACACTTCTCTCGGCTTTTATTAAGAGTCACGTGCTCTACAAGAGTTTGAGACTACTTATTATCATGTTATGTCATGTGACATATCGAGGGTATATCAAAGTTTAGTTAGTTAAGTAGAAAGATATTTTTAAGAATGTCAATAGTTCGAAACAAACCTAATAAGTTCAAGTTCAAAGGTATTTTCAATACTTATCTCTTTATTAAATTTCACTCCGTTCATGTACCAAATACAAGGGATTCGTAAGGATCTCCGAGGTGACTCTGTCGTACTTATGGGGAAAAATACTATGATGAAAAGGTCCGTTAGGATCCATGCTGAAAGTACCGAAAACGATGCGTTACTCTTCTTGTTGTAAGTATCTGATCTCGAGATATTTATAATATTCTTTGTAACATGTTCATATTTTGAACCATACTTTAATATTTTTTTTGAATTATATATGAAGTTACATGGTGTATATATGCTTTTGATTTTTTTAATATTAATTTTCCTAATTTATTAGTAAAATATAATTTATTTATAAGATGCTTAATTTATTTATTTTTCGTATAGGGTAATGTTGGTTTGATCTTCACCAAGGGTGATTTGAAAGAGATAAAGGAAGAAGTTGCAAATACAAGGTAATATATTTTCTTATTATTAAATTAGAAGCTAATATATATTAGGTTATACTTTTTAATATATAATGTATACATATAAATTATGTAGTGATTTGTGAATTATTATGATTGTAAATAGGTGGGAGATCCTGCACGTGTTGAATTAGCTGCACCGGTTGATATGATTGTTCCTCCAGGCAATAGTGGCCTTGATCCTTCTCAAACTACCTTCTTTCAGGTTTTTTTATTATCTCATATATTTTCGTTATCTAATTCTAACAAAGATTTTACTTATACACACCAATAATACTAATGTGTTTTAGCCCTTATAATAGGGTTTATTTTTTAGATTATTAATTTAACTTTTGAATTATAAGCCTCGTCAAACTTTTTCTTGAAAGTCAAAATTAGTTTTTTCTTTATTTGTAAAAATATGTTAATTTTAATGAATTGATGTATTTCTGCCAAGCTTTTAGGATATTTTTATGTTTTTTCCCGTTATCTTTGATTAGTCTTAAAAACGTTAAATACTATTATTTTTTTCGTAATCTTTGACTGCTAACAAAACTTAAAATGCTAAGTTTTTTCTTCTGTCGTAAGCACTTTTTTGGAACTTTGATTATCCACTAATTGTTATTCTAGTACTGCCAAATTCCTTTTTTCTTTTTCAATTATTTAGTCAAATACAAACTGTATTTCCAAATTAATTCTTCAAAAACTACTTATTTAAAACAATTTTTTATTTCTTTTTGACAATACTTAGGTAGGGGCCTGTATTAGAGGTCAAATTTTGGTTTAATAAATATATATACACAAGTATTGACATCACACAAGTTAAAAATTTAGTCTAGTGGTTACCGTATTGTTACAATTTCTTGTTCATAATTATATTTTTTTTACTATAACCACTTACACCCGTTAATGTCAATTTTGGATCCACGATTGTGCTTAGGTACTCAACATTCCCACAAAGATCAATAGGGGAACAGTTGAAATCATAACCCCAGTTGAACTCATCAAGAAGGGTGACAAAGTGGGCTTCTTGTTATTTCTGTTTATGATAATTGATCAGTTTTCAGCCCAGAATTATTGTACTTAACTGATAGTATTATAGCATGTGTTAGGAATAGAAGTTACAAAGAATTACCTCATAAGTGACCTTGTTATGTTATTTCACCAGTTTTATAAGGACATCCAACTTAAAACAAATGGTAATAATATATATTTTATAGTATATACACTGACACTATTATAGTATGTGTTAGCAATTTAAGTTACGAAGAATTACCTTACAAGCGATTTTCTTATGTTTTTTTGCGAGTTTTATAAGTACATCTAACTAATATATATTGTTTGTAGTATACAATCTTGTTATCATATTTTTTTCATACTTTATATGCTTTTGTTGAGTAGAGGCCGATTTATCGAAAATAAATTATCCACCTTTATTAAGTAGGGATTAGTGTACATACACATACCACCCTTTTCACACCCGTAGATTTCACTTTATATGTTTTACATAATAAGGTACTATTCTAACTCCATTATTTTCAAAATTTTGTTTTTAATTAACTATCTAAATATGGATTAGAGACTTAGAATTTGTCCATAATCTTGGAATTACAGTGAAAGCAAATTTTAACATGTAATGGTACTTTTATCCTTAACTATTTTTATCTTATAACTAATTAGCAATACTTAATTATTTTTTTCCTTTTGTTATTTGTTCTATTAATTCTGAATCTTATTTTCTTAAAACTATTGTAGGATCCTAGTAAGTTTGCGGTTACAATTGCTGTGGTTGCTGAATCTGCTACAACTTCTCAAGGTATCGTTGAGACTGAAGATACTAAGAAGGAAGAAGAAGGCGAGTTTGAAGAGGATGATGCTATGTTTGGTCTTTTCGATGATTAGATCAATTAATTTTTTTTTATAGTTTAGTATCGAAAACAATTATTTCTACTTATTCTGTTCTTAACTATATTTACTTGTTATGTTATGGGCAACAATGTTGTTTACGTTTAATGTCTTAGGTTTGTGTTACATCTTAACTAGTTATCAAATACTTGAGTTGTGAAATAATTAATTCTTTTGAATTTTATAATTACCAAATTAAATTAACATTTTTTTTAATAAAAATAATATCACTATCTATCCAATAAAATCCAAAAAAATTAAGTACCTTCTCACATGGTGGGGTACTATATTTAGTAGCTATAGTTCATTTTAAAGTTTGTTTTTTTGCTAGGTGAATTGAACATAACTTGCATTACTTTTGTGTGCTAATTGTTTTTTTTTGTCGGTGACTTTCTGAGATAATTATCAACAGTAACTTTTTGAGATAAAATTCTTAGTTAAATTAAATCATTAATTCTAATATTGGAGAAGTTGCATGTTTGTATGCTTTGATACAAGTTAAGATTTTGGATTAATATAAAAATATTTATCTTCAAAAAAATATAAGTTTCAAAAATAATCGAAGGAAAAACTTTTATTTCTCTCACAATTTTTTTTATATAAATATAATCCATTCTCAAATGTAACTTCAAGTTTCAAAAAGTACAATGTCAAAAACTCAAATTTTTAAATTTCAATTTTAAAATTTATAGCCAAATTGAAGCGTAATCAACAAAATTTCAAATTTACATATACTGAGGTGATCTAACAATCTAATATTCAATATTTGATTATTTTATTGTTTAAATTTTATTTTTCTATTTCACCCTTTTGTATAATTGCAGAACAACGATTCTATTATATTACAAGAAATCCACAATATTAAAGTGTAAATTATTGAAAAACTACACAAAAATGCAAGATATAAATTATAAAAGAGTTTGTCGGTTGCAAATTTGTGAGAATTTTCATGAGCACGTTTTCAAGAACATATATAAACATTGCAATCATAATAAATGATAAACAAATAAATGTCCACCAAATATATAAGGGCGATGGGATAAAGATAAATTAATTTCCAGAAAATATAATGTCCACAAGATATTATATGAGGTTTAATTTTTCATAAATAAAATAATGTAAGGACTTTGAGGGACCAGACCAGGGGGCAGCTAATCCAAAGGGTTCCAAAAATATTATTTGTCATTTAATTATATTCGATATACAATATTGACGATCTTTTAAGATGAAATTTTAGTGAATCGTCAGTTATCGATTTCATTTTTTACGGAATTGATTATTTATAATTGTACAAAAATGTGGAGCCCAAGTTCTAGCATGATAACTGTTATAAGATAATGAAAGGCGAACCTCATTTTCTAGACCTATAATTTTGATAAGCGATATTGATTGACTTGAAAAAGATATATATCCGAAAAGAGGAAAAAATAAAATTGTATTTGTTTCGATCAATAATATACTAATTTGTACTATTATTGCCTTTTTTATTCAATAATATACTATTATTGCCTTTTTTTAATCAATAATATATTTCTAATTCTTAATTATATAACGTTGAATGAAAATTTGATTCACCATTTGATATAATTGGTATATTTAGGGTGTGACTCGTTGATTTTAATAGGATTAAGACTAAATTTTTTAAAACTCTGTTTATTATAAGTTAAAGCCAAACGTTAATTTTGGACCACTTATTACATATATAGATGAAAAATTATGTAACTAATTAAAATTAACAACTTATTTATGGAAAATAGCTATATTTTAAAAATATTATAAAAAGGAGCTGTTTTTATAGCAAACACTTCCTTTCTCGCCCTTCTCTCTCTCACACATGCCAATAAGAAGAAATCCATTCGAATGTATTATGTATCAATTGTATTCAATCAAATATATGTGAGAGTTTTGTATTTTATTTCAATTGTATTCAAAAAATTGTATTTTGTATCAATGTATTTGTAGTCATATGATTATAATATGCATTCATCCTCTCTATCAAATGTATTTTATCCAATCAAAGAGAGGATGAATACAGTTGTATTCATTGTATTTCGAATACAATTGATACAAAATAAATAAAGAATACAATGTAAAACAAATATAAAATACAATTCGTTGTATTTCGAATACAATCGATATAAAATAAATAAAGAATAAATGCAAAATAAATACAAAATATAATCCTCTCTCCTCCCTCTCTCGATCTCGCTTGCTTCTCTCATTCTTGCTCGCCTCTCTCCTCTTAATATGTATTCATTTTCATACAAATCAATTTGTATTTGTATTTTTTATTATCCAAATATTGCGAAAAATACACTCTCTCCTCTCTCTCCCAAATCTCCGCCTCTTCTCCTCCCTCCTCCCCTAACATTTTGCTATTATTCATAATTAAGTAAACTATCGCTATAGACGGTGTGTTTGGCATGGAGCAAAGCATTTTTTGGAAAATATTTTCCAATTTTCCATCTTTGGTTGGCTTAAAATGTTTGGAAAAGGTTTTCCAAATCAACTCATTGTTCTCAAATTTAAGAAAAATAACCGACTTTCCTTCCAAAACTAAGAAAAATCTTTTTCAAAACTCTACTTCATTCTTGAGCTTTTTTTCTTAAGATAGAGTGTCCAATGCTTGCTATTTTGAAAGAATTTTCCTATATAGATCCATCCATAAATGTGAGGGACAATATTGGAAATAATTAAGTTCAATGGACAAACTTACATTCATACCCAGTTTTTTTTTTCTATAAATAGGTGACACATTTTATAGACTTTATCAAGCAAAGAGTGACTTTCCACATTTAAAAAAAAAACAGAAAGATCAATAAAGAGAAAAAAAATAAAAGAAGAGAAGATATGAAGGTTGTTGAGGTTCTTCACATGAATGGAGGAATTGGAGACATTAGCTATGCAAACAATTCTTTGGTTCAGGTAAACATAAATATTAATTATTCATTGAATAAAATAGTTACCACTTAACTAATGTTCATATATATAAAATTCAATCATGTGTAATTATCTTTTAAGTGATTTGAGGGTGTAAATCTTGTTTGCATCGTATTATCACTATGTACAACTTATATTCTTATTTAGTTACTTGTATTCTATTCTGTTTGGATGTACAAAAATGTTAGTTGCATTCAGGAGCGAAACAGGTTCTAAGAACCAATAGTTTTTGTCTAGATCCCTAAATGTATACTAATTTGAGATTACTATTGGAATTCATAAACTTCAAATTTTGGATTCACCTCTAATTTATAATGTTAGTCGCGAGTGGTAATTATAGCAAACTATAGCTATGATGAGTAATTCAGAGTATAAGTTTGTTTAACCGCGTAATTTTCTCATTAAAATTCCATGCAACATAGCTTGTAATTATATTCATTTATTTTATGAACAGAGAAATGTCATTCTCATGACAATGCCAATAATAGAACAAGCCATGAGTGATCTCTATTGCAGCCTCTTCCCAAAAAACTTATGCATAGCTGATTTAGGTTGTTCCTCTGGAGCGAACACTTTCTTGGTGATATCAGAGCTTGTTAAAACCATTGAGAAAGAACGAAAAAAACATGGATTTCAATCACCAGAGTTTCATTATCTCTTCAATGATCTTCCTAGCAATGACTTTAACACTATTTTTCAATCATTGGGAGAATTTGAACATGATTTGAGAAAGCAATTTGGAGAAGGATTTGGTCCATGTTATTTTAGTGGTGTGGCTGGTTCATTTTATTCTAGACTTTTTCCTTCAAAGAGTTTGCATTTTGTTCACTCCTCTTATAGTGTCCATTGGCTATCTCAGGTATGTTTACTGTATAAATTATCACTCTTTCTTTCCTTTTAAAATTATTTGTATCTGATATTTATTGGCCAGACTAATACATATTAGTACTATTTACAATCCTTGCAAAGGGAATTAAGTACTTCCTACAAAAATTGTTTTGCCCTATTGGATATAAGTTATAACTAATTAAGGTGTGACACAAATTTAAAGAGTTTATTCATGAAATAAATCAAAATATTTTTATAGAAAAAGGTTTTGCTCACACTTACAAAACACTCATAAATCTTTGAAAAAACTAGTGATCTATTTTTGATTTAAAGCCATCTATATATCCATGCTTTTACATTTTGTTTCCGTTTGGTATAGGGTGTTCGACTAATCATCTTTGCACCAACATCGACGTACCTTCAAGAGTATAAACTTAGATTAAAAAAGAAGTTTAATTTTTTTTACCAAGATTAATTAAGCACTTAACTAATCATATTATATCTTTTTCTAATATTATTTATTTGTATTTATCTATATATTTATTTGTATTTTATCTATATATCAGGTTCCTGATTTTATTGAAAAGAACAAGGGGAATATTTACATTACAAGTACAAGTCCACCAAGTTATATAAAAGCATATTACAAGCAATTTGAAAATGATTTTTCAAATTTTTTGAAATATCGTTCAGAGGAATTGATGAAAGGTGGGAAAATGGTGTTAACATTTTTAGGAAGAGAAAGTGAAGATCCTTATACCAAAGAATATTGTTGTTATGTTTGGGAGCTTCTATCCATGGTCCTTAATGAATTGGTTATTGAGGTAAACTCTTGGATGAATAATTTTTTCGCCTTTTATTTTATATGATAATGTTTAGTGATTAATTAGGTATAAACCAAAAAAAAGTATTGGCGTACATATCGTCAAAAGTAATTTGTTGGCAAGAGAGAAAATTGTTCACACAATATATCCTTTACGTAAAATTCTAAGATTGTATGTTGTCCGAGTCATCAAATATATATAAAAAGATTGAAAGCTCTTAGAAAGTATAAAATAATTTGTATTTAAAAACTTGTGAGCTTTAAAGATGTCATATCAATAAATTAAATTTTTATCACTATTGAAAAATGACACTATTGAAAAAATAGAAAGTTCAATCTTCAAGAGTGCCTAAACATTTATAGAAAGTTATTGCTCCTTTTGAAATAAATTAACAAAATACAATAATAGCCTCCTTAAAATATGAGATTTAAAATCTTAAAATTAAGATATATTATTTGTTATTACATTCAAAAACGGTATGATTACACTAAGAGTATATATGTATACATATATATATATATATATATATATATATATATATATATATATATATATATATATATATTTGGACAATATTTTTACAATTAAATCTATTGAATGTCTTTTTTAAACGTCATATACAAAAAATTTAAAAGACGGATAATATGAACCAGATGTATATAGTACCAATTTCATAATCTTTATAAATCTATTAATGTAGGGATTAATAGAAGAAGAGAAAGTGGATTCATTCGATGTTCCTAATTATACAGCATCACCAGGAGAAGTGAAGTACATAGTTGAGAAAGAAGGTTCATTTACTATTAATAGATTGGAAACTACAAGAGTTCATTGGAATAATGCTTCTAATGAAAGCAACCAGAGGCGAATCCAGGATTTCAAGAAAACGGGTGCACCATTGCTCTAAAGATGAACCATTTTGAGAACGGGTTCAACTAGTTTTAATTTAATATATTCTTTAATAATTATAGAAGTAATATATCGAGTTTAGTCGGATGAGTACGGGTTCGGGTGACCCAAAATTTGTACCTAAATTCGCCACTGAAAGCAACAATGGTGGCTACAAAATGACAAGGTGTATGAGAGCTGTGGCTGAGCCTTTACTTATAAGTCAATTTGGTCCACAATTGATGGATTTAGTGTTCCAAAAATACGAAGAGATTATTTCTGATTGCATGTCTAAAGAGAAAACCGAGTTTGTAAGTGTCACTGTCTCATTGACCAAAGAAACAGACTAAGGGCGCTAGCTAGCTAGGTGTTGTCAAAGGCGAATCTAGTGTAAGTTCAGTTGATTAATCAATTCAAGTTATAATATATAATCAAATATATGTATAATGAAGTTATTTCTAACTTTAAATTTTGGATTCGTCATTTTTTAATGTATGTTCACCAAATTTTTTTGTTCACCTCATATTTGATCGAAGTGCTAATTTATGTTGTCTTGTGGACTAGTGGTGTTTTCAGATTTGTATGTACCAAAGAATTAATATCTCCTGTCTTTGTTATTAATTCAATGGAAAAAATGGTTGTTGTGTTATTTTTATTATGTTGATCAAGCTTATGTGTATATAAATATAAATTATTTTCGTGGTATATCTACAAAAAAAGAAAATCGAATTTATAAGTGTCATAATTGTGTCCTTGATCAAGAAACTATAAGGATACTTTAATGTTAGAGACAGATTTAGAGTAAGTTCAATGAATTCATCAATTTTATTTTTTCACTGAATTTAAATTTTGAATTCGTTGCATTTTTTTTTTGTCCTTTTTCCTTCTTTTGCACTAACTTCATATATATGGTACAATTAGTAAATAATTGGTTCAAATTGCGCTCTATAGTATTATTTTTTTTGCTTTGTTTTGATTTGGTGTTTGGTATCTGTTATTGTGATGCTCGATCGATTCGAATTACAACCATAAGTGCTACTTTGAGGATAGATAACTCGTTTACTACTAAAGATGTACGATTTCATTTCCAATGTTTCCTAATTAAATTCTAATACGTCCAATATTTTATGACGTATTAATTGAACAATGTCTCTAATACTAATGATTTTTTCCTTACAAACTTGTTCGAAAATTATTATGAGCACATTTTTAAAACATTATATTATGTTTTTACTAATATGTCCTGAATTAATTAGTGAGAGTTTTCATAATTTCACTTTTTTTCCTTCATAAATATCGCCAACAAAAAAATTGGTTCTTTTTACCTACTTAATATTAATATCGATAGGAAAGGTATGGTGATAATACTATATTTCTTGTATAGTATATTATAGTAGTATTGTAACGATCTAACTCCATTGTTATAGAAAAACCAATGGGAAAGAATTGGGGCCATAAAACTTTTGAGTAGTAACTTTGGATTTCCTAACCTAGTCTAGATTTGGACGAAATCGGAGTCAGTGAGGTCTAGGGAAATCTGGTAACAAATGAGAGATCTAATTATGGTTTTGTTCACATGACTAGATAGCTAAGACATTAAGGAACCCGTACGACTTTACGAAATTGAATTTGGGTGCGTAGAACTCCCGAAACTGATTGTAGCGTGAATGGGTATTTTTTGAGTGTCATGGGATGAAGGGGTGTTGTGAAATGGGGGTTTGGGATTCTTAACTTTGCTCACTATTTCCGTGCAAGCCGCTGTGGCGGAATTATTCCTGCCAGGGAGGGGCTGCTGTAGCGGGGTGAGGACCGCTGTGGCAGGACAGTCGCGATTTAAGTCGGAAATAAACCCCAAAATCGTTTTATTCTGCAAGTTTCGACTTTGAGAGCTAGGAGACGATCTCAGGTGCTTTCTTAACAGTTTTCCACCATTCTTGAAGCAAAAGGTAAGGTTTAACTCCCCAAATCTGTTTTTCGATCTGTAGAATGTAAATTCGTGGGTGATTATCAATTGAGGAGGGGGGTTGATCTGGAAATTATGGTGGAAAAAGCCCTAATCTGGGTATGGGGATCAAGAGTTTGGCTTAGGGTTGATAATGTTGATTATAATCTGGGTAATTAGGCCTCGTTTATTGATCCTCACATTAATTGTATGTTTTTAGCCCACGAACAAGCGGGAAGAATCCGAATAGGGAAGATTCAAGTGCCTTAGAGGATTCAAGCTTGGATTCAAGGTAAGTGATGGTTGTGATTTCATGTTGGTGTGATATATAATTGTAATTGCTTATTATAATGCATGTATGTATGTGAATGTTGCATTATTGATCACCCTAATCGTAAATGAGAATAATTGAATAATTGTATGTCATGAATCACCTCTTGTTGTGTGATTGTGAGAATATACATTGTGATTGTGATTGTGGTTTGTTGGATGGATCGGGTGTTACGTTCCGACACACTAACTCAGATCGGTTGCCACGCTCCAGCATAAATATGGGATTGGTTGCCATATTTCAACATAAACATTTGATCGGATACCATGAACCAGTACATTAACAGTTTGGATTTGGGTTCCATGAGAGGACCATTAAATTGGGTTCCGTGAGAGGACCATTGAATTGTGTGTGTATCCACTTGTGTTGATTCCATTTATATCTAATGGTGATTAAGGTTGAAAGATTGTTTGTTGCTCCAAAATGATAATCAATGGGTATTATTGAGAACGTGGAATGCTACATTGATCCTGAAAAGATGACTAATATGGTATATGTTGAGTATATGTTTGTTTTATAATGTTGTGGTTACTTGCATGTGTTTCACTGATTGGGATAGCCGTGTGATCCTACCAGTACATTGTGGTTGTGTGTTGATACTGCACTTGCTTGTTCTTTGCTGAGTACAGGGCATCTTCAGGCGGCTATTGATAGACCTAAGCTAGGTGACTGTTGACCGTAATCGGATTTAAGGGTGAGTCGGTTCTTTTAAGCTGCCATGGATCTTTCTTGTTTAAGTCCACTCTTTTCGGACTCAGACTATTTGTTTAAAGTGTTTGTTTAGTTTTGTGGTTGTACCCCTTGTTCTTAGACTTGTCGTTAGTAGAGTTTTGGTACATTGACTTTCAGGTTCTAGGGGTTGTTCTTCCGCATTAGTTTGGCTAGTTTATTTAAACCTTTGGAGTTTATGGAAACTTCGTATTTCTTTTGGTCATTTAAATATGCTTCTGTATCTTTAAACGCATAGTTTTTGGTTAAGTTGTTTAGTCTGGATTGTAGTAATGGTTCTCCCATCGGAGGCCTAGTGTGGGTGTCAATCACGACGGTCTGGGTCGTGACAAGTATACAATTTTAATATTGTATTATTTATTGTTGTTACTAGTGTTTTTTCTTTTCTACTTGTTTTGATATGTTTAACTTAAGTGGTGAGGGTCGATTGAAAACAATTTATCTATTCTTATAATGTGACTCTTCTCGAATTCCACTGAATATGTTATTGTTATAGTCTTGTTTTCTTTTATTATTTTTAATGAATAGATTATTAGATTTACTTTTTAATCTTTATAATCTTTTCTTGTTACATACTATTCTCACTCCATTATTTTCAAAATATGAGAGAAAATTTTCCCATAATCTTGCAATACTATACCCTAACATTGTAGGGCATATTTTAACATGTAATTGCACTTTAATCCTTTTCTATTTTTATCATATCACTAAATAATCCTTAATTTTTTCTTCTTTTTCCTTTTCGTATTTGTTCTATTAATGCTGACTCTTTTATTTTTTGTTAAAACTATTGTGGGATCCTAGTAAGTTTGTGGTTGCAATTGCTGCGATTGTTGAGTCTACAACAACTTTGCAAGGTATCGTTAAGACTGAAGCACTAAGAAGGAAGAAGAAGTGGAATCTGAAGAAGATGATGCGATTTTAGTCTATTTGACATTAAATCAATTAATTTTTTATAGTTTAATATCAAAAATGATTATTTACTACATATTTTTATTCTTAACTCCTCAAAATATGCTTTGAGTCAAATGGATAGTCAGTAAAGTACTTTCCATTAAGGTTGTTGTTTGCTTGGCTCATTGTAGAGAAATTTCAATGTTGTTGTACAATTTAGTATGGTACAATTTCAAGGTTGATATTTGCTTGGCTCATTGTAGAGCAAGAACATGTATATTGTGATATTTGTGTTATAAAATTAAATTAAATAACTTACATTACTTTTGTGTGTTAATTGTTTTCCTTTTGTGTGGAAAATTTTGTCAACTACAAACAGTTGAATTGGTTGAGTAATTTTGTAACTGAAATTGCAATGGTTGAATGATTATTTTTAATTATAAAATAAAGTTACTTTCTGAGTTAATTATCATTAGTTAAGTGATATTTATATCATAAAATAAAATTAAATAACTTTTTGAGATAAAAATTATTTACTTAGTAACCCTATGAGAAATTAACTCGTGAAATATTTATGTTATAAGTAGCGACATGATAGAATTTAGGTTCTAATTGTCTATTATGACTTGTGAGATGTTGAAAGCCAATAAACCATGGGCCATGAGGTAATGTTTGATACAAGATAGGACTTAAGTTTTAAAAATTATAATGTTGAAATATTTAAATTTTCAAATTTCAACTTTATGATCAAATGAAAGTGTAGTCAACTAGAATTTAAATATACATACTAAGAAGAGATGTGAATATAATATTGAGGTGATTTAACAATATGATGATTTATTTTTAATCTTTTGAGAAATTTTACTTTTCTATTTCACTGTTATTGTAGAACGAAGATTTTTATGATTTTATAAAAAATTAAGAAGATTATGGTGCAAATTATTAAAAATATATAGAATAAGATATAAATTATAATTGTGTATAATAAAGGGTGCAGATTGCAAATTTGTGAGAATATTATTATGAGCACGTTTAAAAAAGTATAAGCATTGCAAATATAATAAATGATGAAAGTAAATGTCTACCAAATTTAATTTCTCACAAAGTCATACTATGGAGTAAAGATAATTTAATTTCCAGAAAATATAATATCCACAAGATAATGTATGAGGTTTGATTAAATAAAAGGCTGAATAGGCCATCAAAAATTTAAAATAAAATAAAATGTATGAGGTTTTAATTTCTCATAAATAATATAGGACTTTTTGAGTATATATCTAATTTTTTTTATTATGATTATATATAACATGTCAATAAAAGATTATTGTTTTTTCCAAAAATTGATAACATTTTTTATGGGTCAATTTTAAGTTTATATTAGTCCAATTTTTAATGGGTTAAAATTATATATATATATATAGTTTATTAAAATTTACATAAAAATGAATAATATCTAAGGAAAAAGTATATAATTTAATATATTATTGGTTTAAAAAAAAAACACCAGAAGAATAAAACTAAAAGTTTAAAAACTTTGATATCAAACTTTAATATTGGACCACTCATTCCATATCCATATATTTTATATAGAAATTAATAAATGTCAGGGACAATATTGGAATTAATTAAGTTCAATGGACAAACCTACAGCATCCTAGTTTTTTTTCTCAATAAATAGGTGACAAATTTATATAGACTAAATCAAGCAAACAGGTGATTTCTCACATTTAAAAAGAGAAAAAAGAAGATCAATCAAGAGAAAAATAAATAAATATGAAGCTTGTTGAAGTTCTTCACATGAATGGAGGAATTGGAGACATTAGCTATGCAAACAATTCTTTGGTTCAGGTAAATATAAATATTAATTATTCAATGAATAGAATAATTACCCACTAACTATGTTCATATATATATATAATTTAATCATGTGTAATTATCTTTTAAGTAATTTGAGGGCGTAAACCTTGTTTACATCATACTATATTGATCACACTCAAGAGCGAATCGAGTAACATGCAGGTTCATAGGAATCAATAGTTTTGGTCTAGATCCCCTAAATGTGTATTAACTTGAAAGTACCGTAGGAATTCATAAACTTCAAATTTTAGATTCATCTCTAGTTGTACATGTGCTGAAATCTAAAAAAGACATGACTTTTGAAGGATCCAGCATACATCCGATAATTATATTGTATAGCTTAATTAAAATTTCATGCAACATAACTTATAATAATAATTTTTTTTTTAAATGAACAGAGAAAGGCCATTCTTATGACAAAGCCAATAATAGAACAAGCCATGCGTGATCTTTACTGCAGCCTTTTCCCAGAAAACTTATGCATTGCTGATTTGGGTTGTTCCTCTGGTGCGAACACTTTCTTGGTGATATCAGAGCTTGTTAAAACAATCGAGAAAGAACGAAAAAAGCACGGATTTCAATCACCAGAGTTTCATTATCTCTTCAATGATCTTCCTAGCAATGATTTTAACACTATTTTTCAATCATTGGGAGAATTTGAACATGATTTGAGAAAGCAATTTGGAGAAGGATTTGGTCCATGTTTTTTTAGTGGAGTGTCTGGTTCATTTTATACTAGACTTTTTCCTTCAAAAAGTTTGCATTTTGTTCACTCCTCTTATAGTATCCATTGGCTATCTCAGGTATGTTTTCTACCCCTTCCGTTCACTTTTACTTGTAAACCATATTAAAAAATATATTCACTTTTACTAATAATGAATTTTATCGTATCAAGAGTGAAAATTGTTTTTTTTCTCCATATTTTATTCATAGCATTAATTACTTAGTTTTCAAATTATTATATTCTTTTATCTTGGAAATAATTAACCTTTCTACCTCCACAAGATAGTGGTAAAATTTGCGTACATTTTACTCTTTCATATCCCACTTAATTAGTGGGATTTAAGTCTTTCACTGAATATGCTATTGTTATTGTTGTATATTCTTCTAATTTTATTTTTTTTTCGCTTTCATCTATATATCAGGTTCCAAATTTCATTGAGAAGAACAAGGGGAATATTTACATGTCAAGTACAAGTCCACCAAGTGTTATAAAAGCATATTACAAGCAATATGAAAAAGATTTTTCAATTTTTTTGAAATATCGTTCAGAGGAATTGATGAAAGGTGGAAAAATGGTATTAACATTTCTTGGAAGAGAAAGTGAAGATCCTTCTAGCAAAGAAGGTTGTTATATCTGGGAGCTTCTAGGATTGGCCCTTAATGAATTGGTTATTGAGGTAAATTCTTTGATGATTAATTTTTCATCTGTTTTTATTTTATGTGACAGTATTTGATAATTAAGCATGGTACATGAACTAAAAAAATAATTAAAAATAAGATATATTATCTGTTACAGCATAAAAAACCGAGCTGATAATGATGAAATTATTTACACAAAAAGAGTAAATTTTACTTGAATTTAAAAATGATAGTATCATGTAAAATGAAATAAAGGGCATAGTGATAGATGAACTACTAATATAAGGATAGATTATGTTCACATAAACTCTATATTTAATTAAAAGAAAAATGAAAACAAAAGCACAAAGATATGAAGGAGATAGTACTGAATTAGTTGTTAATTTGAATTTGTTTTAAAATATTTAACAGCATATATTTTAGAAAAATATAAAAGCCATTTATTCTTATTAGGTTGGTCAATAAGAGCTCAAACCCTAATTCAATCGGTAAACAGGCCAAAAATATATTTCTGAATAAATGATCATAATATAAGAGAGATAAATGATAGTTGACAAATATTCTTAAAATTAAAATTATTGAATATCATTCTTAAACGTGATACGAAAATTTCAAAATACAGATAATATGAATCAAAGGCATATAGTACCAATTTCATAACCTCTATAAATATATTAATACAGGGATTAGTAGAAGAAGAGAAAGTGGATTCATTCAACATTCCTAATTATACAGCATCACCAGCAGAAGTGAAGTACTTAGTTGATAAAGAAGGTTCATTTACTATTAATAAATTGGAAACTACAAGAGTCCATTGGAATTATGCTTCTACTACTAATGATGAGAATATTTATAATAATGGTGGTTACAATTTATCAAGGGCTATAAGAGCTGTGGCTGAGCCTTTGCTTGTGAGCCAATTTGATCCAAAATTGATGGATTTAGTCTTCCAAAAATATGAAGAGATTATTTCTGATTGCATGTCTAAAGAGAAAACCGAATTTATAAATGTCACTGTCTCCATGACAAGAAAAAACTAAGGGCTTGCACTTGTTGTTGAAGGCAGATCTAGAGGGAGTTTAGTTGATTCATCAAATCAAGTTATTTTCGACTTTAAATTTTGGATTCGCCCCTAAACACCAATTTTCTTTTTATTTTTACTCTGTTGTACTTCAATATGTAGTCCAAGTGCTAATTAATTTATGTTGTCTTGTGTACTAGTGGTGTTTTTTTCTGGCTCTCTAAAAAGTTATGTACCAAAGAGAATAATACTTCATGTCTTGGTTATTAATTCATTCGAAAAAAGTTTCATTCCTTATTTCTCATTTAATGTTTGATATTTATTATTATAATGCTCGATCAATTTGAATTACGCTCATAAATGCTATTTGATGAGGAAATATCACTCTTTACCAAAGATGTATGATTTCATTTTTCAGCGTTCCATAAGTTCTAATACGTCAAATAATATTTTTGTGTCGTATTAATAGAACAATGGACCAATATTGAATAAAGTTCAATATAATGTACAAACTACACTATATAATATTGTTCATTAATATTGCATGGAATATTAAATACTAACTAATGTTCATGTTGTATAAATTAAAATCACATGCATATATATAGTTGCCTTTTAAATGATTAAATGGTGTAAATTAATCTCGTTTACATCGTGTCATGATCACTATATATAGAATTTAGATTCTTAACTTATTATGAAACCGTTGCTTGTAGTTTATATTGCTCGGACCATACAACAATCTTGTTGTACTCAGGGTAGGTCGATTTAGGGAGTAACACGTGGATTCACAAGAATTCTATAGTTTTTGTTCATATAGTGTGTACGTGTTAAACTATCCAATAAATATTTGTAAATGTTTTATTGTCAACCCAATTTTATTGTATATCAACTTGGAGTCGTTGTAGTACGTCGTAGAAATTCATAAACTTCAAATTTTGAATCCGTCTTTAGGCTCATACACGTTGGATCTTCAAAAAATACATAGCTTTTGAATAACTTGACACAAGACTATATTCTTTAAGAGTCCGAAACATAAATTGAAAAAAAAAACTACTTTGCCGATATATGGAAGTTAAACTATGCACGCTCCTTACGTGTGTGTGACCTGATTCTTTTTCACGATCAAATATGTGAAAAATCTTTTTGATAACGTATAAGGTGGCAGAAGAAAAGAGTACTGAGTAGTCTGTCACCTAAGAGTTTGGGAACCTAGAGGCTTCTTTTGTGTTTAATGTTTTGGGCCTTAGCTTGGGCCATTTTATTATTGGTTTGTTTGGACTTCAATATTCAATAAAAGGGTCTTTGGACCGAATTTTTTTTTTTTACCAAATAAAGATGGCGTTGAAATTTGAAATTATGACATTGCGTGCTTTTAATCTTATTGAAGTGTATTACCATCTCATAATGTCATCTAAACGTTTATTTAGCTATTAGAAAGAACATGCTTCTATCTGTTTTAATTATGTCTTTAAACAATAATAACAAATAACTATTCATACCAAAATCTAATATATCCTTAATTTATAAAGTAGTTATAATATGCATACCTCGATTAATATAGGGTTACTTGTTACCTTGCATAACCATTAGGTAGTGGGTAACTCTGTTCACCAAATCTAGACAAATGAAAAGAAATCATATAGTATTTTTGTCTCGCCTGAAATTTGAATCTAAAATCTTGTGATTCTCAACTCAATTTATTAACTACTAAGCCACAACCTTAGGTATATATACCATTTATATTCCAAATTTAAATGTGAGTAGTGCAGGGATTGATAGAAGAAGATGAGTGTTGATTCATTCAACATTCCTCAATATACACCCTCACCAACAGAAGTGGAAGTTACAAGAGTCCATTGGAATAATGCTTCTAATAACAATGATAATATTATTAATAATGGTGCTTACAATGTGTCAAGGTGCATGAGAGTTGTTGGCTGAGTCTTTGCTTGTGAGCCAATTTGGTCTCAAATTAATGGACTAATTGTTTCAAAAATATCAAGAGGTTATTTTCGACTGCATCGCTAAAGAGAAAACAGAGTTTATAAACGTCATTGTCTCATTAATCAAAAAAATTAGGAGTTAGAGACGAATTTGAGATTATTTTCGACTGCATGGCTAAAGAGAAAATCGAGTTTATAAATGTCATTGTCTCATCAACCAAAAAAAAATTTAGAAGTCAGAGACGAATCCCGAGCGAGTTCAATAGATTCATCAATTGATTTTTTATGTTGTCATTCTTAGTGTTGAATTAATTTTTTAGTTGTTTAGCAATTAGCATTAATATTGATTTGAGTCTTTTTGGAGTTATTAATATCTAAGTCAAACTTGAAATAATATGTTAAAAGATAAAAAATTAAACACTATGAAAAAGTATAAGAATTTTTATAAATTACATCTAGATAAATATTTTTTTATGTGTAAAATAAATATTAACAATTATATATATAATGTCAGATTGTTTGGTTTCATTTTTTAAAGTTAAAATGAAACCAACCCGTTATATAATCGAATTTATTTTTCGAATACCAAATCAATCACTAGTCAATTTTTTTTTCAATTTGACTCAATTTGTGATTTAATATAATTATTTATTCGATTTTGTTCACCCTTGATCACCTTAATTCTTCGATTAGCTTAGAGTCAAGAGCTTTCCTCTTGATCACGCAACAAAGCTATGATTCCAAGGTTTGAACTGGTAAACTTTATCAATTACTCTAGATATTGAAAATTTGTGGGACTCTGTAATATAAGATGTGTTCAATTTTAGTTGAGACTCTACAAGATTATCGACCCTAAACCTTAGCTTATACCTATATAAAGGGTATTTTATTCCCTTAAAGAGGCATCTCAAATATTTCGCAAATTCATGAAATATTCACAAAGATCAATGGAGATCAAATAAATCTTAAGGAAGTCCATACAATCCTTATTATGGAGATCAAAGAAATTTCAAAAGAGAAATCCCATAAACTCTTCAATATTTATAAAAATCAAAATCTCATAAAATTTCATAAATTCATGGAATAATCACAAAGCGATCAGAAAAACATCAAATGTTGTCTTTCTCAAAGAAACCCTGAATATCTCATAAACTCTGGAGATATTCGTAATTCATAAAGATCAGAATCTTGAATAATCCACAAATGCATGGGATATTCATAAAGAGATCAAAATATATCAGACTCTTCTTGATAATCAAATACTTCAAGAAGATTCACAAATTCTTTCATGAGATCAAATCCAAATAATCCTAGTTTGAGAAATACGCCACTAACGGATCCTAGAAATACTCCACTAATGGCCTTCGAATCATGAAAAAATATCTAAAGAGAAAGAAAAAAAATAAGAAATAAACATTTTGAATTATCTAGGTGTATATCATATAAAAATATTAATTAGTGAAACAATATATAATTATTTCAAACAAAAGGAGGATTAGTAAATATTATAGGAATATTTGTGTAATTAGGTAGCTTTTCCTTTTTTTTTAAGTCAAAACAGTAAATAACATTCTTCGTAAAGGCCCAAACCAAGATATGGATCCATGACCCAATGTATTCAACATATTATTGGGCCCAAACCTATATAGTTTTCCAACCCAACTAGGTGTTTGTTCCTTTTTAGATGGGTATAAAAGGTCCAAGAACAAGAGTTACTCCCATTTTTAGAACCTCTATTTAGAAAATAGCCATCCTGTACAAAAAAAATTAAGTTTAGCTATTTCAGAATCAACTTCAAAGATGCGGATATAAAGTTGAATTTGCGTATCTGAAATTGAAATAAATTCAAACTGTCGGGTTTGAATTTGAGCTCTACCAACGTCTAGTTTCATACCTCTAAGTATGAAAATTGTGAAATAATTGTTTGTCTCAATTTGAAACTTTGGCTTTTCAAACTTTTAAATATGTACAATAGTTAGACTTTGGCAAAACACAACATCGACCTTGGAAATTAGGCATTAAAAAAACCTAGCTTCAAAACTCAAAGATATGAAGAAGGAGAGGCAACCGCAAGTGATCTTATCGCGAGAGTTCTTATACTAAATTCATTAATAAATATATCGTAAGTTTCAAATAGACATACATTAATGTGCTGAGGAATTTTGTTGGAAGCCATGGTTTTGAAGAAATAATCTAAATAGTCGTCCACTCAAATGCTTAAATAAACGATAACCAATAAATATAAATGTACAATCATATATAATATAATAGATTCAAAGCCTATCCTAATTCGTTATTTGTCAGTATTTTGCCCCTTTCTTATATTGAATCTCGCATCCATAAATAGGGATATTGTGAACCTCTTTATAACGATTTTAAATACTTTCTTGTCTCAATTTATGTGACATTTTTAATTGTTCTAGAGTCAAACAGTTTAAGTTTGATTGAAAATTTATGCATGAAATCTTCAACTTTTTTGAAATGAAATTTATATATTTATAAACTATGTAAAAAGTACTATAATTCACAATAATTGATAATTCAAAATGTTTAAAAGATCTATGAAAATTTTACTGTCAAAGATAGACTTGTTTCGAAAAATGCCACATAAAATGAGACGGAGGGAGTAATTCCTATCTTATGAATTAACTTTTGACTTTTGAAGTTAAATTACATCAGAAAGTTTTTTTTTTTTTTTTTTTAGTTTCAATTCTCATTCAGTGTCCGTAACTCACTCAGACTATATCAGAATCCTACACTATAGGATCCATTCGAGACTGACGCTCCCAAAAGTTCTTTATCTTTAATTATTGGCCTCGCTTTTATTATATTACTATGTAATAAGAATTTGCTCTTTAAAAAGATTCACATTTCAGTTATGCATCATTTTATTCCAAACATTAGGATTGGACTATAAAAATACTTTTCCTTCTCAAATTATTTATCGTATTTTTAAAATATTTTTTAAGAAAACACTGATTAGGTTTTCTTTTTCTTTCTATTCTGCCTTTATTTATGTTTTAAGTATATTTTTATTGAATATTTATTTTATTTATAATAGGAAAAATAGTTTAAAATACCCTTAAACTATGTGAAAGGAACAAAAATGCCCATATAATCAATACTTTGGTCCATAAATGCCCTTATAGTTACTAAATGGGCCAAAAATACTCTTTTCCGAATAAATATATTATTTTTTTATTTTTAAACATATCGTCCTCCTAATTAGCATATTATTAAAGAACATTGTTCTTGTTTTCTTTCTTTTAAAATCACTTTAACAAATAAAAATGTAGGATTTTTTTTTTCTTCTTAATCTCATTTTATCAATTAAAATAGAATAGCTTCATGTACCCTTTCGACAGATAATATATGTCATATATATAAGATCACAATATATCCATCATAAAAAATAATTATAATAAAATAAAAAATATTTTCATTTTTTATTTTTTTTCTGATTTGAAGAAAGATAAATATTTGCTAATTTAAATGATATTATTAGAAAAAGAATATATTAAAAAAGAAAATAAATAATATATTTTATTTGAAAAATAAACATTTTTAACCCATGAAATAACAATAAGGACATTTTTTAACCAAAATATTGATGACAAGAGCATTATTGGATTAAACTACAAATGAAGAATATTTTTGTTCTTTCCATACAATTTAAAGGTATTTTTATCATTTTGATATATTTATTATAATCTTCAAATATTTTTAAAAATTACGACAAATAAGTCGAGATAGGAGAGTAATAATTCTTTTTTTTTTTAGTTCTTTTTGGGTAATGGTTTGGTGAGCATTTCAAGTAGGTGGTGTCAATTCTAGTCTAGACATATCACATGATGCAATCTTGACAGTATATATATTCTTATCTCTATAGTCCATTAATAAAAGGCACCTTAAAAAAGAATTATTATTTTTTTACAAAGATAATATGTCATCTCTCTTTCAGAACTTGCAATAATAATGTTTTGTTTTAAACTATATATAGAGTAGTATTAATTTATTATTATTGCTAACTTTGAATATGTGACGAATGATAGCATTGTCAAAAGAGAAAAAGTGAATATTACAAAGTGAGAATTTTATATATGATATATATTAGACTAATATTTTAAAGTTATTGTAGTAGAATTAAATTTTAAAGTTGTAACATTAAAAAATTTCAGATTGTAACAGTTTATTAAAAAAATAAAGAAAAAAATGAAAATACTTGTTTTGAAAAAAACAAAAAGATAAAAAAAATTATAATAAGTTGTTTCTTAAGAAAAAAAAGGTAAAAAAAGGGAAATAGGGGTGTTAATTAAATTTGTATTGATTGAAGATAATTATTAATTAGCATGAATTAAGGAAATTCAAACTAATTAAGAATATCCAGTTTCCTTAATTCACTTTAATTTGTCAAAATTAATTAAAAAATTTGACTTTATTTATTGTTTCTTCCACGTTTCTCTCTCTTCAATTGTTTTTCAGAAATCTTGTCACTGGCCTGGCGATTAATTGAAGTTTTCTTTTTGTTTGAAAAATCTTGATTTTGTTGTCATGGACAATTACTTATCTATATTAATTAAACATGGTGGAAGATGGGATCCTTTAGGTTAGTAATTATTATGGTTTATTGTTTGTATTTGCATTTCAGTGAAATAATAATAATAAAAAAAAAGCATTGAAACTTAAATCACATTTTGTGATTTTGTTTTTGTAAATCGTCACTATAATTAAGATGAGATGTTTTTTTGTATAATCAATACATTTTGTTCATAATACGTATTAATTGTTGTGAAACTGTAATATTAGTGATTTTGTTGGTACGTTTCTATATTTTTTTTGTTTTTTTGGTTATTTTGTATACTGTCAAAACCATGATTTCGTGAGAATTTGGCGCAATATATGAATGATTTGAGTATAAATGTTTGAATAGAAATAGTTTTATCGTTGTAGATTGGGTACGTAGATTAAAATTATAATATTGAATATATTTTTTTTCCTGAAAATATAAATTAAATGTATAGTTTTGAATGAATTTGGTAGTTAAATGGAATGAAATTGGTATGAAAGTGTGTTCACTAATGTGTAAAAATAATTATTTAGAATTTTGAAGAATTGTATGCAAAGTGTTTTAAGTTGGTACGAAATTTGAAATTTTATTGTTTATATAAGTTTTGTTGAATGTGTATAAATTTGTGTGAGAAAAATGAACTATTTGTTATGAGAAATGTATAAATTTGGTATGAAGGATGATTGTTTGTATGAAATGTGTATTAAGTGGGTATGAAATGTGATTTTTTTTTTTTTTTTATGAAATCTGTTTTGAAGTATACTGTCTGAACGATATTTGTATGAAAAAATAATGACGAGTGTGTATAATTTTGTTGTTATTATAATGAATTTTGTGGATGAAATTTGTATTGTCTTTGATATGAAAAGTTAATATAAATACAACATATTTCTAATTGCTTATTGTATTAAGTGGGTATGAAATATGAAATATGTTTTGGAGTGTACTGTTTGAATGATATTTGTATGAAAAAATAATGACGAGTGTGTATAATTTTGTTGTTATTATTATGAATTTTGTGGATGAAATTTATATTGTCTTTGGTATGAAAAGTTAATATAAATACAACATATTTCTAATTGATTTGTATTATGTAAGACTAATTATTATTTTTTTAATGAAAAAGGGAAATATGTTGATTTTCAGATGTAGGGGATTATATATGAATCTTCTAGTCTTTATAGTGGTCTAGTAAATGCGATAACATCGCAGCTTATGATAGATGTTAATATTAATGATATAGAGATAAAATATATAGTTAGTGATTGATGTCCACCTGTTAATATCCACCATGATGTTAGTATCCACAATGATGTTGGTGTGCTAGACAAATGAAAAGAAATCATCTAGTATTTTTGTCTCGCCTGAAATTTGAATCTAAAATCTTATAATTCTTAACTCACTTCATTAACTACTAAGCCACAACCTTAGGTGCGATATATATACCATTTATATTCTAAATTTAAATGTGAATTAATGTAGGGATTGATAGAAGAAGAAGAGTATTGATTCATTCAACATTCCTCAATACACACCATCACCAACAGAAGTGGAAGTTACAAGAGTCCATTGGAATAATGCCTCTAATAATAATGATAATATTATTAATAATGGTGCTTACAATTTGTCAAGGTGCATGAGAGTTGTGGCTGAGTCTTTGCTTGTGAGCCAATTTGGTCTCAAATTGATGGACTAATTGTTTCAAAAATCAAGAGGTTATTTTCGACTGCATCGCTAAAGAGAAAACAGAGTTTATAAATGTCATTGTCTCATTAATCAAAAAAATTAGGAGTTAGAGACGAATTTGAGATTATTTTCGACTGCATGGCTAAAGAGAAAATCGAGTTTATAAATGTCATTGTCTCATCAACCCAAAAAAAAATTAGAAGTCAGAGATGAATCCCAAGCGAGTTCAGTAGATTCATCAATTGATTTTTTATGTTGTCATTCCTAGTGTTGAATTAATTTTTTAATTGGTTAGCAATTAGAATTAATATTGATTTAGCAATTAGCATTAATATTGATTTGAGTCTTTTTAGAGTTATTAATATCTATGGACTATAACATTTATTGGACCATTCAAAGTTCTAAGTCAACCTTGAAATAATATGTTAAAGAATAAAAAATTAAACACAATGAAAAAGTATAAGAATATTTATAAATTACATCTAGATAAATATTTTTTATGTGTAAAATAAATATTAACAATTATATATATAATGTCAGATTGATTTGGTTTCATTTTTTAAAGTTAAAATGAAACCAACCCGTTATATAATCGAATTTATTTTTCGAATATCAAATCAAATCACTAGTCAATTTTTTTTTTCAATTTGACTCAATTTGTGGTTTAACATAATTATTTATTCGATTTTGTTCACCCTTAATCACAATAATTCTTCGATTAGCTTAGAGTCGAGCTTTCCTCTTGATCACGAAACAAAGCTATGATTCCAAGGTTTGAACTGGTAAACTTTATCAATTACTCTAGACATTGAAAATTTGTGGGACTCTGTAATATAAGACGTGTTCAATTTTAGTTGAGACTCTACAAGATGTTCGACCCTAAACCTTAGCTTATACCTATATAAAGGGTATTATATTCCCTTAAAGAGGCATCTCGAATATTTTGCAAATTCATGAAATATTCACAAAGATCAATGGAGATCAAATAAATCTTAAGGAAGTCCATACAATCCTTATTCGAGAAATACGCCACTAATGGCCCTCGAATTATGGAGATCAAATAAATTCCAAAAGAAAAATCCCATAAACTCTTCGATATTTATAAAAATCAAAATCTCATAAAATTTCATAAATTCATGGAATAATCACAAAGCGATCAGAAAAACATCAAATGTTGTCTTTCTCAACGAAATCCTGTATATCTCATAAACTCTAGAGATATTCGTAATTCATAATGATTAGAATCTTGAATAATCCACAAATTCATGGGATATTCGTAAAGAGATCAAAATATGCCAAGACTCTTCTTAATAGTCAAATACTTCAAGAAGATTCACAAATTCTTTCATGAGATCAAGTCCAAATAATCCTAGTTTGAGAAATACGCCACTAACGCCCTTTGAATCATGAAAAAAAAAAAATCTTAAGAGAAAGAAAAAAAAATCAAGAAATAAACAAATTTGTACCCACAATATTTATTAATAAAATCATATTTCTTCATATTTTATATAACTACAATTTATTTTTTCTATCACTTTAAAATTTATCAACACTCACTTTCACAAATCACAAACCCTACCGCCTACACAATGTACGTTTGTTTAATATGTTGATTATGAATCACAATTACAATCCCTACGCCCTACACAATGTACGTTTGTTTGATATATGTTACTTATGAATCACAATAATTGAGGGGGAAAAAAATCTTAGTCATGAATTATATTGCACAATGTTGAATGTGAACCTCATGGTGATGTGTGGTCACATTTTTGGATTATGATTCGGGATCGATCCCCCTCAATGCCTTCTGAGTTGAGTCTGTCGCATAGAGTTTGCCTAGTATAGTTTACGTCCTCTGTGTAATTTGCATGCATGCTATTACACAATGATGAGTTTATCCAATACGCTTAAAATGCTCACTGCAGAGTGCTCACTCGAAGGGCAAAGATTATGACAGTTACGGGTTATCCTAGGATTTCAAAAAAATAATAACCATGTCTAGAATATTGACTATATATATATATGAATGCTGACATAATTCTACTGTAAAAATAATTGCAACTATATTGTCATCACTTTTTAACGTATGATGAATTATGTAAAGATGATGCAAATTGAATGATTCAATCTAATTAATTAAGGTACTATTTTTATTTATATACAATATAAAAAGTTTAAAAAAAGACTAGGGAAAATAATGCATAAATCAAAAGGACGTACTAAATCAAATTGTCGTAAATAATTATAATGTTTGTTACACCTTTATCTTTTATATGCAGGCGAGGTCATAATATTTAATCACAAAGTCTGTGTTAGGCGAGGTCATAATAATTAATCACAAAGTCTGTGTTATCATTATACCTGATCAATTTTTTATAGCCACTTAAATATTATAATATATTAAAAATTATAACCATATAAATATTCTGATAAGTTGGAAATCATTATTCACCCATATATTTTCAACAATTTAACGGAGTATTTTTACCTCCACAAAAAACACAGATATTTGATGAGACAAAACATGAAATGGTTGTTGAGTAAATATTGTTGATATTAATATCGACCTTTTAATGAAGACTTCGTAAAAAAGTCTTAAGTTTGATAATCATTAACGAGTTTTTGATATTGAAAGATTGATTTTTCAATGAAATAACCTATCTTTGATTATTGACGATTTCATTTTGATGACATAATTAATTATATTATACACTATGTTGACTTTAAGTTTACAATTCACACTTGAGATATACAAACTAAAAATGACATTAATTGAATGATATATATATATATATATATATAAAACCAAAATCTAGGCACTACAATAAATAAACAAATAAAAATATATCAAAACCTACGGCAAATTATTCTGGTTTTCAACAAATTGTCATAATTTATATACTATGTTAGTATTATAATATTTATTTATATAAATGAACAAAGAGACAAAGTTAAGTTTGTTATTTCTTTGTCTTGTATGAAGTCTTACACGTGTCATAATCACCATGTCTCATGAGGTCAATGTTTTTTATAAGTACTAAAATCAAGAGTTGGACTTTTTAACGTTGTCAATTAATAATGCAACTAGTCGATATTTTCTTTTTAAATGTCGTGTCAGGTTAAAATAAGATAATAAATTAAAAATATATGGAGGAAAGATTTTTCTTTTTTCTTAATTATAAGATTTTATTATAACAATAAAAAAATTTAATTTGTTCGTCTCAGTTAATTTCTTCGATATTCGATAGTTATTGTGGTGCTTCATCAATTTGAAAGTCCTATGTTGTGCATAAAGAGTTTTTTTTATCAAAAATAATTTCATTTTCTGCCTGAGCGTTGCTTTGTTGTTTGGCTACTAAATTTTGAACATGTAAGATTGTATGTTTCTCCTTGCCAAATTAAGTAGTAATATTTATATTTACACTAACATTTAATTAGATGTTTTTTTTTTTTGTTATTCCAATTCGTCACACAAGGTGTCAAAAACAATAAATGCGGTCGAGTGTCATACATATACATTTCGTGTTAGATACATGAATACAATGAATTGATGTATGAAATATGATAAGAATCAGAATTATTGAGTTTAAATTTTGAACGTATTGATTGTAATGAATTGAAGTATGATTAATATGACAGAAATAGAGTTTTCGAGTTTAAATTTTGAATGTATTGATTGTAATAAATTGATGTATGATCAATATGATAGAATTAGAGTTCTCGAGTTTAAATTTTGAATCAGTGCCGGCTCTTGCGTATAAATTTTAAGGCCAATGCCTTAGGCCCCCAATTTTTAGGGGCCTCAAATTTCTACAAATAATAAATTGTTTAATTTTTTATGAAAAAAAATTAATTATTTATAATAAAAAGTAATATATATATATATTCTAAACCCATTAAAATAGAAGAAATCAAGAAAACATTGTCTTTGAATTCTTATATTTTCTTCGCTGATATTCACATTATTTATCCTTTTTAACTCCTTTTGCACTTTATTTTTTCAAATCTTTGATAGTGTTGAACAAAATGAATTACAAATTCTTTTTTCTTCTTCATAACTTTTCATATTAAAGTAGGATATACCACTTATCAACCTTTTGGATCATATTCTATAATTCTAATTCTTATCTTTATTTAAAGTTTATCAACTTATTACCTGTAAAATTATGTTAACAATTCATATAATAATTGTCTCAATAAAATGATGTTTTTCAATGAATTGATAAAATCTTACTTAAAATTAATAATTAAAAAAAAGTATTTTATAAAACCATTTATAAAAAAAGATTTTAAGAAATAATTTACATCTAAAAATTTAGAAAAATAAATAAATACAAATAGAGTTTATTTAAATTTTCGGTCTCTAATTATAATTTGGCTTTAGGCCTCGAATTATGTTAAGCCGCCCCTGTTTTGAATGTATTGATTGTAATAAATTGATGTATTGATTTCTCGAGTTTAAATTTTAAACGCATTAAGAGTAATGATTGAAGAGTTTCAAAAATCGGATAGTTATTTATTTTTAGAACTACATTAATTGCCCACAAATTTGAAATAAAAGGGATCGCAATTGCACATTTTAAGAAATTGAAAATTAAATATGCTTAATCAAAGATGACGTAAATTAAAATTTACCAAACAAAGAGCGACCAAAAGAAATGTTAGGTACATGAACGAAGTGAAATTTAATAATGAGATAAGTATTGAAAATATCTTTGAATTTGACATAAATTATTAGGTTCGTCCCGTACAATTGACTGTCTTAAAAATTACTCCTCTACATGACTAACTAAACTTAGATATACCCTCGATTTGTCGCATGGCATAGCAAGTTGTCTCAAACTCTTATAGAGCACGGGAGTCTTAATAAAAGCCGAGAGAAATGTTGAAAATACCCCTAAATTTTAGAGGTGTATTTCACTCATGTTGAAAGATCGAAATGCATTTAAATTCAGTTAGTCAAGTAAATGAGTGTTTTTAAGAAGATCAATAATTTGAGAATGAAACTAATTTGATTAAAAAATCATTTGATATTAAAGATAATGGTAATCATCTAATTCCTTTCCCAAATAGAATTCCAACAAGTCTGGGAAGCCTAAATTGGTTGTATTTTAAGTACTAAAATCAAGAGTCGGACTTTTTAACGTTGTCAATTAATAATGCTACTAGTCGATACTTCTTTTTTAAACGCGGTGTTAAGTTAGAATAAAATAAATAAATTAAAAATACATGGGGAAAGATCTTTCTTTTTTCAATTATAAGATTTTATTATAACAATAGAAAATTTTAATTTATTCATCTTAGTTAATTTTTTCTATATTCGATAGTTGTTGTGGTGCTTCATTAATTTGAAAAGTCCTACGTTGTGAATAAAGAGTTTTTTTTTTTCAAAAATAATTTCATTTTCAGTCTGGGTGTTGCTTTGTTATGCGTCATTCATGGCGCTACCATAAAAAAATACTTTATTTGAAGATTGTGATGGTGCAAATATACTCCATATTTTTAACCTAATTCAAATTAATCAAAAAAACTTGTTCAATAGTCACCGCTAACCGCGTTCTTTTGATAAGTCAAATGTTTTGTTACATATATTAATAGAAGAAAAAAAACACGTTTCCAATTCTAATGAATCATTACGAATTAACGTCTACAGACAGTGTATGAGGTTTAGTGTGTGTTTTTCATTAAAAACATTTTTTTAGAAAATTAAAAAGATATCTTTAGTTTTTTTTCTGTTTGATACGCAAAATATATTATCCTAAAAGTGTGTGTATATATATATATATATATACATAACTATCACTATATCAAAAATGATCTTTTATCGACAAATACTTAACGATAATAGCTTAACAATCGCTAATTAATATGCATTTTTAGTGGTAATTAGCACTTTTTATAAATGTCTCTAAAATTTATAGCGATAGCAAATCCAATGACAGTTAACTAATGATGGTAAAGGCTTTAGCATTCTTTAATTTGTTAATGTGAATATTTATTACCGCTAAAAAACTATTTTTATTATACTATAAGATCGGGTGAAGGTGGGCCCATGGGCGGATCTATGCATGGGTGTGGGGGTGCCATGCCACCCCCGAACTTCGACGGAAACTCTATATATACATAGGTATATATATATATAATATTTATATAAATATAAAGCGTGGCACCCAGTAAACAAAATTGGCTTGTGGTGCCACGGTAGGAGGGCAACTTTAGATGGCTAATGTTGCAGGTTTGAATTCCATTTGTACCTTTTTTTTTTTAGAAATTTGTTGCAGACATTTTTTAAGGAAAAAAAAAAAGGCTCCAACCACATTTTTTTAAGGAAAAAAGCTGGCACATTAATTAATAAGTCGATTTGGCACCCACGGACTCTAAATCTTGGATCCGCCACTGGGCCGGGTAGGAGTGTGGGTTTGACTGTGCGAATGAACCCTATGGGAGATACGCTGGAGGGTGGGGAATACATAATATCCCTAATTCTGGAGCAGTACACCCAGACAAGATTTTTAAGTAAAGTTTTGTTTTGGACCACTTATTTTATGAATTGAGTCATCTCTATCAAGGACAATATTGGAATTGTTCAATATAATGTACACACTACACTATTATCCTCCTATAAATAGGTGATACATTATTTAGATTTTATCAAGCAAAGAGTAATATATATATAACACATTAAAAAAATCAAGGAGGAAAAAATAATAATTTCAAAGTAGAAATGAAGGTTGTTGAAGTTCTTCACATGAATGGAGGAAATGGAGACATTAGCTATGCAAACAATTCCTTGGTTCAGGTACCATAAATATAATTATATATATATATATCGAGGTCGTCGTAAAACTTAGGTATCGTAAACTTTAAATATTAAATCACCTTTTAAACTTAAGCTTGTACATGGATATGTCTAGTTCTCAAAATATATATTACTTTTGGAGAACCAGACACAATAATATTCTTTAAGAGTCTGAGCAACTTATAATTATCTTTTAGATAGCCTCAGATACACAAAAAAAAAAAAAAAAAAAAAAACACACACATTTATCAATATTATATGAAAGTTAATTAAACTTTGAATTATAATATATGGTTCCTTATAATATTTATTCTTTTATGAACAGAGAAAGGTGATTCTCATGACAAAGCCAATAATAGATCAAGCCATAAGTGATCTCTATTGTAGCCTCTTCCCAGAAACCTTATGCATTGCTGATTTGGGTTGTTCTTCTGGAGCGAACACTTTTTTAGTGGTATCAGAGCTTGTTAAAATCGTTGAAAAAGAACGAAAAAAACACAATCTTCAATCACCGGAGTTTTATTTTCGCTTCAATGATCTCCCTGGCAATGATTTTAACGCGATTTTTCGATCGTTGGGGGAGTTTGAACAAAAATTGAAAAAACAAAATGGAGAAGGACTTGGTCCATGTTTTTTTAGTGGTGTGGCTGGTTCATTTTATACTAGACTTTTTCCTTCAAAAAGTTTGCATTTTGTTCACTCCTCTTATAGTCTCATGTGGCTATCTCAAGTAAGTTAATTTTATACTAATTAAGTTGCATTGTCATATAAATTATTATATATATCTTTTTCTAAAAAAAATCCAATTTTATGTATTATCAGGTTCCTAATTTAATTGAAAAGAACAAGGGGAATATTTACATGGCAAGTACAAGTCCACCAAGTGTTATAAAAGCATATTATAAGCAATATGAAAAAGATTTTTCAATTTTTTTGAAATATCGTTCAGAAGAATTGATGAAAGGTGGAAAAATGGTATTAACATTTTTAGGAAGAGAAAGCGAAGATCCTTTTAGCAAAGAATGTTGTTATATTTGGGAGCTTTTATCCATGGCTCTTAATGAATTGGTTTTAGAGGTATGTTTTGTACGTATGCGTTCATCCATCATGTTAAGTTGACATATAATAACAAGTACTAACTGTTAATTGCGATTGAATTATTCTGATAATGTAAAAATTCTTCATGAATTAATGCAGGGATTGATAGAAGAAGAGAAAGTGGATTCATTTAACATTCCTCAATATACACCATCACAAGGAGAAGTGAAGTATATAGTTGATAAAGAAAGTTCATTCATTATAAATAAATTGGAAACTACAAGAGTTCATTGGAATAATGCCTCTAATAATATTGAAAATATTAATAATGATGGTTACAATGTGTCAAGGTGCATGAGAGCTGTAGCTGAGCCTTTGCTTGTGAGCCAATTTGATCCACAATTGATTGATTTAGTGTTCCAAAAGTATGAAAAGATTGTTTCCGAGTGCATGGCTAAAGAGAAAACTGAGTTTATAAATGTCACAGTCTCCATGACCAAGAAAAAGTAAGAGCGCTTAATGTTAAAGGCGAATCTAGAACAAGTTTAGTAATTTGTGAAGTCAATAAATTTTATTCTGAATTCACTGTATTTAAATTTTAGATTCGCCATGAAAACCAATTTCCTTCACTTATTTAGCATTTTATATGTGTGTGATGTAAGTGCTAATTTATGTATTTGTTGTCTAGTGTGCTTTTAACTATGCCTCTCCAATAAATCTTGTACCAAAGGAATATATCCCAGTGTATTTGGTACTCATGATTAATGGGAAAAAAATGATGATTGTGTTGTTTTTATTATATAAGATTATTATTATTATTATTATTATTATTATTATTATATATATATATATATATATATTGCATTCATTCGATTTCTTTGTCAGTACTTATTTATTTTTTAAATTTTCTTAATAAAAAATTTGATTTAGTCCCTTGTATTTGTGTAATATAAAGCTCAATTTGACTTGAAATTGAAAGAGGAATATTTGAGAAAAACTTAATATTGACAATATATATTTACATCAAACTAATAAATACTCTCTCTGTTTCAAAAAGAATAACCTCCTTTCCTTTTTAGTCTGTTTAAAAAAGGATGACCTCTTTCCTTTTTAGGTAACATTTTAATTTCAGCTTTCCACGTGACATGTTTAAAGCCACAAGATTGAAGGGCAATTTTGTACATTATGAGGTAATTTTTTTAAACCACGTGGCATTTTAGAATTTAAAAATCAATTTTAAGACTACGGTTTTTTTATTCAGTCTATTAACAAAAAAGTAAGTCTACACCATTTATTAGACAACAAATAGGTATACCGTATATATACACTATTTATTAGACGATAATGATATACATACACCACTTTTTTTTAAAAAAACAAAAATTACATATACTCTAAACCGTAAGATTGAGAAATATAGTTAGCCTTTTGCCCTATATGTAAATTGTGTCCCATCATTGAGATGAATGGGAATAAAGTGAAACAAAGTGCTTGTACTTTTTTTTTTTTTGTAATTGGATTTTTCAACTTTCTAAAAAGTTGTTTCATATTTTTTTTGTATCTTTAAATAAACGGAGAAGGGTCTAAAATGCCCCTCAAGTATTTAAATTGGTACAAAATTACCCTTCATCCACATATCGACCCTAAAATACCCCTGACGTCCACCTTTCAGCTCAAAAATACCCTCGATGCTAATCTTTTGACTCATATTTACCCTTATTTTTAATAGCTCCCTTAAAGTAAATATTTATTTATTATACTGCTTAATGTGATTGGTCCAAATTTAAACTCTTCTCTTAAAAATTATCTTTTTCTATAAAACCACTTATGATTCATATTTTGACCCGATACTCTTGAAAGTAATATTGAAAAAATAATTAATTTCATGATATCTTCCTATTGGCCTATTTTAAATCAACCCCAATTTATTATAACATAACCCAACTCATAAATGAGGATCCAACTAAAATCCATACTTAACCCGATTGATTGTCCATCTAAAAGAATTATTATTTTCATTAATATAAAATTTACTCTCAATTATCCAAATGTCTTGTTCATTTTCTCATTTTTTTTTTTAATCTCTTCTTCTTAATTAGGATATCCGGGACTCAAACTTGAAATAAACTCACATATTTATATTCTTTTAATTTGTATTATTGTCGTGATGGGATGAAAGTGGGGATAAGAGAAATGATTATTTTTATTCTTTTATTTTTAATTTTGGGTACACAAAAGAAAAATGTAATATTTGTACATATTTGCTTAATTAAGTGAATTTGTTATTGAACTAATTATTTCTATATAAATGCATCGTTATTTTCCTCCTTTTTTTCTCTATTGTTTGTCATAAATTTTTTAAAAAAATGGTGGACAAGATTCAAATAGAAAAAAATGGAATCGATAGGAAGTGAATGGCCGGAGAGGGAGGAGTGTAGAGAGTAGATACCTAACCTTTTTATAATTTTTAATTTACTATGAAATTCAAAATCAAGTCAATCATGTGCGCTTATATATTAAGTAATTTCAAATTATTTTATCAAAAAAGGACCTAAAATGCCCTTAAACTATGAGATTTGGTACAATATTACCCTCCATCCATCTAATGAGTATGATTTGTTAGACATAAGGGTATTTTTGAACCGAAAGGTGGACGTCAGGGGTATTTTAGGACCAATAGGTGGATGAAGGGTAATTTTGTACCAATTCAAATACTTGAGGGGCATTTTAGGCCCTTTTCCGTTAAATAAAACAGTTATTTTAGAAAAGTAAAGATGTCTGCTTCTTTTTTTCTTTTTAAGAAGTGTCTTTTGCTATTTTCCATATTTGAATAAAAAGCCACTTTTAGCATGATACATGTTAGGAAAAACAATATAATAATGGAAAACATGTCACCTAGCATATTGAACAGCAAAAAAAAAAAAAAAAAATGGGTATGCGGATTAAATTATTCCGAGCTTATCATTTGAAAGGTGTGGTAAAATGATATCAAGTTTGATAAGATAAAGTAAGATTATATTCGAGATTAAGTTTGAAATACTATATTGTGTTAGGTTGATAATATAAATATAATTTTTTATGTCAATCAAGCACAATATAAATTTGTTTCAAACTTAATAATCTTCAAATATCTCATTGTATCACGCTTATTACAAAACAATGACCCCTAAAGTAAAGATATTAGAAACATTTCAATTGTGCCCTAAATCTACTCTCTTCGTTCCAAAATAGTTGTCACGTCTCAATTTTTTAAAGATAAATTCACTTAAATTTTTATCAATATTTTAAAACGTGTTTTCAACCATATTAACATAAAAAGAGCTATGACTTATGATACATTCTTGTATAGTTTTTAACTATTTAAATTTAAATTTCAAATATTAAATTAATCTAAATTCAATTTATAAATTAATCAAAATTAGTTTTTGAGAAACAAAAATGGACAAACTATTTTGAAACGGAGGGGAGTGAACTAAAACTAGACATGTAATGTACTTCAAACTATTCAATACTTACATTATGAGTAATTGCTTTTATCTCACATTTGCTTTGGTTAAATCAGTTTTGTCTTATTTTCAAATTGTTTCCCCCTTTACACCAAAGAAACCATTTATATTTTTACTTTAATATACTATTTGTTTTTTTACTCAATATTATAGAAACTATTTATATCCAATGATGCAAAGTTTAAAACTCGATAAATAAATAGCTTATTTTTTATTCTTTTCTAATTAAATATATATCAAATTGTTGTTCATAGGCATATTTGAACGAGTGAATTGTGCTTAACCTAAACATCGATCTCATGTCTCTCTCTTACCACTAGCTAGGGAAAAGCTAGAGAGGCTGAGGGGTGGAAGGAAGTTTATCTGAATTCTATTAATTTGGACGTCGGATATCATACTATAAATACTTCGTCAATTCTTTTTTATATTATATATTGTAATAAATAATGAATCCTTTTAGTGAAAAGATTATCATATATCTGTTGATGTTTACCATTAATAACGAATATTTTGTAGTCCCTTTAAATTATGACACTTGAATATATGTAGTTAAAATTTAAAATTTGTAAATTTGAAAAGCGCCCTTAATTTAACTTCTCATTCTACAAGTCCTTGTTGATTTCAAATAAAATAATGATTTTCATTCGCGAGTCTTAAAAAATTCAAGTAAAATTCATGTTCGTCAAGTACTTTAATTTCTAAATATTTTCTTAACTTTCACCAAATATTATCCAAATTAAGGCCTAACTACTACTTGTTTTACTCGAAAAAATAAAAATGGACTTGTTTCGAAAAATCGACTAAACTTATTATTGAAGAGAAATCGAATTTCCAAAAGAACAGAGTCATCACTTAATTTTTTAGTAAAAATTAAGAAAAAACTTATAATTATTTCAAAAGATTTACACAGATAAAATCAATTGAAAATAAAAGGGTTCGAGTTCAATGTATATTTCGAGAAGGTGTTAGGCCCTCGAAATGTCCGCTAACTTGCAGTTGACCGGCGATTGGACTAAAATGACTTTGACTAATTTTTAAAGTTTTAACTAAGTCAAAAGAAACTCATTTTTTATTCTTATTTTTTACGGGAAACACTTAATGGGAAATCTTCTGAGGGAAATAATTCAAGAGTTGACAAGACTAATAATGAAAAATAAAGATGAGTAATAAATAAAGAAAATATAAATATTTTAATTTTGAATATAAAAAGAGAAATGACTATCTTTGTGAATTAATTAAGTCAAACCAAAATCACATAAATGTTAGTCAACACAATAACAAATAAATAAAAAGGAAAAGAGAGAAAATTTGAACTTGGGCTCTTTGCCCAAATTCAACCAAAATGGACCTTTAAGCCCAACTTTTTCCTTTCCTAAATACTAAAACAAAAGGGTTGCACCATTTGGGCCTTTTTAAGCCCAAACTTTCTCTAAAGTCTGTCCAGTTTGATCCTTTTTGGACTAGTTGTTGCACTTGGGCTTTTTAGCCCATTTTTGTTCATGTATTGGCTGTATACAGTAGATGTATATCCGTGTATACAACAGTGTATCACAATCCTTTTCCTGCATTATTTGCTCCCATTTGTTATGTATTTCAGCTTCCAACTTCCCAACGATAGTCAAGGCTTGAATCGAAGAAATTCAACTCGAAGATATGCAAGGGATGAGTCCCAAGTGGACTCGGACTGACGTCACATAAATCAAAAGAGAATTAAATCAGAGAATGGATCATGGGAAGATTGGAATAACATAATTATCGATTAGCTTAAGTGGAGGGAAAAACATAAACATTTATTATGAATTAAATTGCTGCCAACATCAAAAGTTAAAGAAAAGATAAAATTTATCAAGAAAACAGTGTATATAAAAATAAATAACTGCATTGTTCCTACATGAATTAAAATTTAATTAACACTATATGCAGCACTCGAGACATCATTTCACTTGAGACAAATCCATAAAGTTAACTACTGCCCTTAACATAAAAAAAAAAAAATAAAGTAAAGAAAATTGTTGCTATGTATGTTGTAAGTATTGGGTGGGTGTTTTATATTAGCAGTGGGTTGGGTCAATTTGGTGTAAAGGAAAGGGTGGTGGGCTGAAAAAAGAAATGAGAGGAAAGACCCACGACTTGTCTTAAAATGGGTTTAAGGTGAGGTCAAAGATGGGTTAGATTTTGAAGTTTAAGAAATAACTTAATTGAGTTAAATTAATAAATTTGGCTAAATTCTAAATAAGATGAATTAATATTAATTAACTAACGAGCTTCTTATTTTTAACGAAATAAAATAATTAACTTACTTGTAAACTAATGATTTAAAATTATAACCATAACCTAAACTAAACTTATTTAATAAAATACTTACTAAAATTAAAATCTTTTTGAGATGATTTTCGAAATGTTTATAAAATATACTAATTATATACAAAATTATTTAAAACATATATTTTACTTAAAAATGATAAAGATGACAAAATTAATTAAAAGTAACCTGAGAAATATTTTAAACTATATAAAAACTAATTATTTCAAATCGTTTGGAATTTAAGAAGTTCGATGATTAATCTATATTTTGGAGGTCCAAAATTGGTGTCAACATTACCAATATTGAAACTTGAAAGACTCCTCCACCATTATTTATGTGGTTTCTCGGCTCGTTGTTTGATATCTGTATTGAAATTATTATTCCGACAACCCATGTTGATTCCTCCTCCTCCTGTCTATAATTTGTAATAGGAAAATTCACACCATATACACATTTAAGAGATAATTTTACTGGTTTTAAACATACTTTTAAACAATTCTTACTTATAACAATTTATTTACGAGTTATGACATATCAATTAAATTAAATTTTATTTAAAAATCATTTCAATTTATTTAATAAATGATTAGTCTATTTATATTGCTATATTATTAATTAATAATATGTAATTAATTTGATTTCAGCTCCTTTTTTTAAAACTGAAATTATCAGTTACACATATTTAGGGATTTACATAGATTAAACTTCCTTGTTTACCGTTACACTCCAAACCTCCCATACGTCAATCCCACCTCCCTCCCCCCACGCCTATCCAATTCTACACACCACCACCCTACTAGCCCACTTTCACCATCATCGCTCCCATCTTTCTCACCACCCAACTACACCAACTTCACAATCGTCCCTCCAATTCCGTTTTTCAACAAAATCATGTCGAAGCAAACGGTTGTAACTCCTCAAAAGAGCCCTCGATTAGTTGAAGAAACTTCTACGGATGAAGTTCATGCCTCATCTTTCAACATATTGACTCAAACACTGCCGCAAAAAATTGTTGAAACTCCGGCTAGGGGTGGTTTCCTCTCTTTTGAAAGGTCAAAAGGAGAAAAAACACGAAGCAAAGAAAAGGGTTAGTTTGGTAAATCAAAAGGGGAAGAAGAGGAAGGGGAAAATTGTTGAAACCCCTTCTGATTCTGATTCTGTTAGTGAATCAAAAAAGAAAAAAAAAACAACAAATGTAGAAGTTGCTCAATCTTCAAAACCATCAACAAGAAGAACAACAAAAAAGAAGGAATCAGAAATTCTAAGATCTAAAAAAGATAAAAAAAAATTGTTAGGGTGAGTATTATATTTAATTTATTTTCACATTATTCAAACTACTGATTTGTTTCTAAAAATATCATATTATGTTTATCTTCTTTTCGAAACATTTGTTTAGATGAAACGCATATGAAATCTGATTAATATGTGTATGACTCTGACTTTAATGTTTGATTGTTGGATATTGTATGAATTGTGATATAATGTTTGTATACAAATGGTATGAATTGTGTTTTAACATTGGTGTGATTGTCTATTAATTGTGTATATGGTATGAATTATTAAATTGATATGAAAATGGTATGAATTGTCAAACTAGTGATTTTTGTTAAAAATATCACATTATGCTTATTTTCTATTCTAAACATGATGTTTGAATGAAATGTGTATGAAATCTGATTAATATGTGTATGACTCTGACTTTAATGTTTGATTGTTGGATACTGTATGAATTGTGATATAATATTGATATACAAATGGTATGACTTGTGTGATTATATGAAATTATGAATGTTTATATGAAATTGATGAATGTTTATATGAAATTGATTTATTGTTGGTATAATGTTGATTAATTTTTGCACCAACATCAAGTACATCTTGTTTTAATTTTATTTATAGTAGGACACCAATTGAAAACCAAATCAAAATTCATGATAACTTACATTAATTACTCAGGATACCAAATGCATACCATAATTACCTTGTATAATTATCACTAATATTAACAATATATTATATATCAAACTGGAATAAATTTTATTTCCAACAGTATGCAATTTATATGATTAATGAATGAATCGCATATAACAAATGAACACTATATTAAACACTTAGTTATAATGCATTTCACACCAATTATGTTTCATATCAAAACAAAACATGAGTATAAATGACAAAATAAAATAAAAATTTTATATAGTCTAAACAAATAAACAATCATTTTTTTTGCACAGGATATTTGAACATGTCGTCCTGTTGTGGCCAACTTGATGACATCCATTGATTATTCAGTGCTATATTCTTCAAAGTTATGCACAATGTATATTTTTTAAAAGAAATCTACATCAGCTTTCTTTTGATCTAAAAAAATCGGCACACCAACATCATTTTGGATACTAACAGGTAGACATTAATCACTAACTATATATTTTATCTCTATATCATTAATATTAACATCTATCATAAGATGCGATGTTATCGCACTTACTAGGCCACTATAAAGACTAGAAGATTCATATCTAATCCCCTACATCTGAAAATCAACATATTTCCCTATTTCATTTTAAAAAAATAACAATTAGTCTTACATAATACAAAGCAATTAGAAATATGTTGTATTTATATTAATTTTTCATACCAAAGACAATACAAATTTTTTTATAATAACAACAAAATTATACACACTCGTCATTATTTTTCATACAAATATCATTCAGACAGTACACTCCAAAACAAATTTCATAAAAAAGAAAATCACATTTCATACCCACTTAATACAATAAGCAATTAGAAATATGTTGTATTTATATTAACTTTTCATACCAAAGACAATACAAATTTCATCCACAAAATTCATTATAATAACAACAAAATTATACACACTCGTCATTATTTTTTCATACAAATATCATTCAGACAGTGCACTCCAAAACAGATTTCATAAAAAAAAATATTTCACATTTCATACCCACTTAATACACATACAAACAATCTTCCTTCATACCAAATTTATACAGTTCTCATACCAAATAGTACATTCCTCTCACACAAATTTATACACACTCGACAAAACTTATATAAACAATAAAATTTCAAATTGCATGCCAACTTAAAACACTTTGCATACAATTCTTCAAAATTCTAAATAATTATTTTTACACATTATTGAACACACTTTCATACCAATTTCATTTCATTTATACTACCAAATTCATTTAAAACTATACATTTAATTTATATTTTCAGAAAAAAAAATTCAATATTATAGTTTTAATCTACGTATCCAATTTACAACGATAAAACTATTTCTATTCAAACATTTATACTCAAATCATTCATATATTGCGCCAAATTCTCATGAAATCATGATTTTGATCATGATTTTGATAGTATACAACATAACCAAAAAACAAAACAAATACAGAAACGTACCAACAAAATCACTAATATTACAGCTTCACAACAATTAATACATATTATGAACAAAATGTATTGATTATACAAAAAAACATTTCATCTTAATTATAGTGACGATTTACAAAAACAAAAACACAAAATGTATTTTACAGTTTCATTGTTGTTTTTTTTTTTTTCATTTCAATGAAATACAAACAATAAACCATAATAATTACTAACCTGAAGGATCCCATCTTTCACCATATTTAATTAATATAGATAAATAGTTGTCCATCACAACAAATCAAGATTTTTCAAACAATAAAAAAACTTCAATTAATCGCCAGGCCAGTGACAAGAAACAATTGAAGAGAGAAAAACATGGAAGAAAAAATGAATAAAATCATAATTTTTAATTAATTTTAACAAATTAGAGTAAATTAAAGAAACTGAATATTCTTAATTAGTTTGAATTTTCTTAATTCATGCTAATTAATAATTATCTTCAATCAATTCCAATTTAATTAACACCCCTATTTCCGTTTTTTTAACCTTTTTTTCTTAAGAAACGATTTATTATAATTTTTTTATCTTTTTATTTTTTTCAAAACAAGTGTTTTCAATTATTTTTATTTTTTATTTTTTATTTTTTTATAAATTGTTACAACCTGAAATTTTTTAATGTTACAACTTGAAAATTTAATTCAACTGCTATAACTTGAAAATATTAGTCTAATATATATCATATATAAAATTTTCACTTTGTAATATTCACTTTTTCACTTTTGACAATGCTATCATTCGTCACATATTCAAAGTTCCGCAATAATAATATATTAATACTACTGTATATATAGTTTAAAACAAAACATTATTATTGCAAGTTCTGAAAGAGAGATGACATATCATCTTTGTAAAAAAATAATAATTCTTTTTTAAGGTGCCTTTTATTAGTTGACTATAGAGATAAGAATATATATACTGTCAAGATTGCATTGTGTGATATGTCTAGACTAGAATTGACACCACCTACTTGAAATGCTCACCAAACTATTACCCAAAAAGAACCAAAAAAAAAAAAAGAATTATTACTCTCCTATCTCGACTTATTTGTCGTAAAAATATTTGAAGATTATAATAAATACATCAAGATGATAAAAATATTCTTAAACTATGCGAAAGAAATAAAAATATTCTTCATTTGTAGTTTGGTCTAATAATGCTCTTGTCATCAAAACTTTGGTCCAAAAATGTCCTTATTGTTATTTCATTGGTTAAAAATGCTTATTTTCCAAATAAAATATATTATTTATTTTCTTTTTTAATACATTCTTTTTCTAATAATATCATTTAATTAGCAAATATTTATCTTACTTCAATTCAAAAAAAATAAAAAATGAAAATATTTCTTATTTTATTATAATTATTTTTTATGATGGATATACTATGATCTTATATATATGGCATATATTATCTGTCGAAAGGGTACATGAAGTTATTCTATTTTAATTGATAAAATGAGATTAAGAAGAAAAAAACAATCCTACATTTTTATTTGTTAAAGTGATTTTAAAAGAAAGAAAACAAGAACAATGTTCTTTAAAAATATGCTAATTAGGAGGAAGATATGTTTAAAAAGAAAAAAATAATATATTTATTCGGAAAAGAGTATTTTTGGCCCATTTAGTAACTATAGGGGTATTTATGGACCAAAGTATTGATTGCAAGGGCATTTTTGTTCCTTTCACATAGTCTAAGGGCATTTTTGACTATTTTTCCTATTATAAATAAAATAAATATTCAATAAAAATATACTTAAAACATAAATAAAAGTAGAATAGAAATATAAAGAAAACCTAATCAGCATTTTCTTAAAAAATATTTAAAAAATACGATAAATAATTTGAGAAGGAAAAGTATTTTTACAGTCCAATCCTAATGTTTGGAATAAAATGATGCATAACCGAAATGTGAATCTTTTGAAAGCACAAATTCTTATTACATAATAATATAATAAAAGCAAGGCCAATAATTAAAGATAAAGAACTTTTGGGAGCGTCAATCTCGAATGGATCCTATAGTGTAGGATTCTGATATAGTCTGAGTGAGTTATGGACACTGAATGAGAATCGAAACTAAAAGAAAAATAGACTTTCTGATGTAATTTAACTTCAAAAGTCAAAAGTTAATTCACAAGATAGGAATTACTCCCTCCGTCTCATTTTATGTGGCATTTTTCGAATTTCGAGATTCAAACAAGTCTATCTTTGATAGTAAAATTTTCATAGATCTTTTAAACATTTTGAATTATCAATTATTGTGAATTATAGTACTTTTTACATAGTTTATAAATATATAAATTTCATTTCAAAAAAGTTGAAGATTTCATGTGCAAATTTTCGGTCAAACTTAAATTGTTTGACTCTAGAAAAATAAAAAATGTCACATAAATTGAGACAAAGAAAGTATTTAAAATCGTTATAAAGAGTTCACAATATCCCTATTTATGGATGTGAGATTCAATATAAGAAAGGGGCAAAATATTGACAAATAACGAATTAGGATAGGCTTTGAATCTATTATATTATATATGATTGTACATTTATATTTATTGGTTATCGTTTATTTAAGCATTTGAGTGGATGACTATTTAGATTATTTCTTCAAAACCATGGCTTCCAACAAAATTCCTTGCCACACTAATGTGTGTCTATTTGAAACTTACGATATATTTATTTAGTATAAGAACTCTCGCGATAAGATCACTTGTGGTTGCTTCTCCTTCTTCATACCTTCGAGTTTTGAAGCTAGGTTTTTTTAAGGCTTAATTTCCAAGGTCAATGTTGTGTTTTGCCAAAGTCTAACTATTTTACATATTCGAAAGTTTGAAAAGCCAAAGTTTCAAATTCAGACAAACAATTATTTCACAATTTTCATACTTAGAGGTATGAAACTAGATGTTGGTAGAGCTCAACAGTTTGAATTTATTTCAATTTCAGATACGCGAATTCAACTTCATATCCGCATCTTTGAAGTTGATTCTGAATCAACTAAACTTAATTTTTTGTAAAGGATGGCTATTTTCTAAATAGAGGCTCTAAAAATGGGAGTAACTCTTGTTCTTGGGCCTTTTATACCCATCTAAAAAGGAACAAACACCTAGTTGGGGTGGAAAACTATATGGGTTTGGGCCCAATAATATGTTGAATACATTGGGCCGAGGATCCATATCTTGGTTTGGGCCTTTTATACCAAAAGATGAAGAATGTTATATGCTATTTTGACTTAAAAAAAAAAAAAAAGGAAAAGCTACCTAATTACACAAATATTCCTATTATATTTACTAATTCTCCTTTTGTTTGAAAGAATTATATATTGTCTCACTAATTAATATTTTTATATCATATTTCAACTCAGATACATATAGTTTGCTACTTGATACACTCTGAAATACATATAAATAGGGAGATAGACGAGTAAGCTAGGAGGTAGACGAGCGAAAGAGTTAGTGTATCTTAGATATATGTGAAACACACTAGATACATGTATTTAAGATAGATATACTATATACATTCTGAAAATATAGATACATAAAAAGAACTGTGAGAGAAAAAGGGAGATAGGCGAGCGCGAGAGTCAATGTATCTTCTATACATATGAATTCACTTGAATACAGTGTATCTAAAATAAATAACATATACCTTCATAAAATAAATTATCAACACATTTTATATACTTTTCAAAAGAATTACACAACACAAAAATAATTTTCTTTTCTCTATTATTGTATGCTTAATAATCCAAACAGTAACATGTCTAATCACATGCATCTTTCCCATAATCATTAAATTTAATCTTATACTAAAATGTCCTTTATTTATACAAATATTATTAAAAAGTGTTTTGTCTGTTTGTGTACTAATAAGTTGATGATGCATAAACCGTGTTGTCGTTTGTTGTTTACATCCAGTGAATCATGTGATATATTATTATATTATATAGTAGTATTTAATTAACTTTAGGTGGAGACTTTTCAGACAATTATGTCGGCAAAAAAGGGTGATTAATTAGTTTGACTAAACAAAATAATGACATCATGTGATATAATTATTAGTTAATTAATCTTTTTGTGTAAAGAGAAATTAGGATTCGTAGTTTCTTGAAATATCGATAAACTTTAATTTTGATCTTTGTAATATCTTATTAAGTGCATTTTATATATGATTAATTGATATGTGCTCTTTTAATTTTTATAATTGTCGAAGTATTTTAGTTATGGGGTGATATTTTTATTTTTTTCATTTATTTTCATGCTTCTTTTTATTACTATTTAAATATTTTTATTGTTGACTTAACTTAGTCTGTTTATGAATCGAAAATTTATCTACATTATAAGCTTCTCGATTTGACCTGATTTGTCGTGATATCATCCTTAGAATATGCTTTGACGTTACTTAATTAAAATTAATTCTAAATTTTATTTCTTAATTTTTTTGTTTTTAAGTGCTAAATTATTCAATTATTAACGTATTATATCAAATTTTGTATTTTACTTCATATTTGAGAGCAATGTACTTTTCAAAACATACATATCATTTAGTTAATAAAAAAATATGTACTTAAGTAAATAATATAAGGATCGAAATGATTAAAATCTATCAGCCATCGATATTAAAAAGTGATATAAAATTATAATCCCTTGTCTAAACATTATGCTCTTGTTATCTTCTTTGACATTTTTTTGGTAAAAAACATTATTTAATTTATAATGTAATTGAGCTACTTAATCAACTAATTATTAAAGTACAGATAGTAGTTATCTGTTTACATAGTTATCATATAAAGAAACACAAAGGCCAACCTTGAGACTGTTTTGCTTCACATAAAAAAAGAACTAAAGTTTAGGGTCTAAAGTTTGAATTGTCGTCTTCATGTTTTACTATTTTAATATTTTATTTTGAAGATGTTTTTGGTATGGAAGAATATTGTATAGGGCAAAAATAAACGAGATACGTTGTTAAATTAATTGAAGATACGTCAAAAGTAAGAAATATAGTAGTTAGACACCAAAAAAATCAAGTACAATTCAATCGAAAAGAGTAAAATTGGATCAATGTTCAAACACTTGAAGGAAGAATCAGCAAACAACAACTCTTATAGAACAGTTTCGACGACAACTTATTTCGTGTAAACTAAGAGGGAATGAGTTTTGTGTGATTCACTCCTATGAAAAAAAGGCTTGACTTGACGTTCATGTTGAAAAATATTCATTTACTTCTTTGTTTTCTCTTGTGTTGTTCATTAACCACCGACTATTTCGAAATAATGACCCATCATGAAAATTTTCCAATAAATTATGTTGATACCTCCAGAATCAAGGCTATTTAGACCTTAATCATGAAGAATTCCCAATTAATTACTCCATAAGCGTTCCTCAAATCAATCTTCATCAAATATATATCAAATTTATTTCACTTTCAGAAATATGAGTTTAAAATTCATGAATATTTGCTAAAATGTTAATAATAATTTGGACATATAAATATACCTGATTCATATAAAAAAATTTGAATTCAATTAAATTCGTAATAAATATGTTATATTCATCTTTATCTCACATACATTATTATCATTTATCACACACAAATATAAATATTTATACATTTCAATTATTACTTATAATCATAATATATTAAAATAATTTTATGTAAATATTTAACAAAAAAAATTATTACTCTACCCCCGTTGGCCTATTTGTAGTCACTATCCTTACTCCATAATTGAATTTTCTGCCCTCCCATGCAGTAGATATCGTGGATAAACTCCTCTTCACCCATTATATCTACCAACCATATCCTATAAAACATTAATATATATTTATTGTATAATGATAATAATAATAATAAATAATTTCATAAGTAAAATTTAAAGAGAATCATATACGCAAATTTTAATCTGATAGTGTGGTAATATAAAGACTGTTTTCAATAAAAAATTTGATTAGGAAGAGATGAGAAAAAACAACAATGACAAATATTATCTTATTAGAATATTATATATAAAAGGAGTAAAAAGATCATATTATAATTCAAATGACCAAAATAGAAACTTAATTTAGATTTTGTATTGACTTAATTTTATTTTTATGAAATTAATTTAAATTCCCAAAAGGAATCTGAATCATCTGCAAGACTATTAGACCTATCCTACTCCTACTCCACTCTTCTTGAGCTCTCATCCAAGCATGTGGCAACTCTTTCCTCATTCAAAAATATATTACTCCCTCCATTTTAAAAAGAGTGATCTGATTTAACTCGACACAAAATTTTAAAAAATAAAGAACATTTTTTAATTTTATGGTCCTAAATTAAAGTTAGGTCAAATGCATTAAATTGTCCTTGAATCTTGTGGCTTTAAAAATGTCGCGTGAAAAGTTGACATTAAAATGTTACCAAAAAAAGAAAGAGGTCATTCTTTTTTAAACAAATTAAAAGGAAAGAATATCATTCTTTTTTTAAACGGATAGGGTAATGTAATATTTTTATCGTAATTTCCGTGATGCATTTTTTAAAAAATTAAGTATTTCAAATCAAGAATAATAATTTGTTTATTTTAAAATATATTTAATTTCTAAAAAAATTACTCACTCTTAATAAGATTATTAAAAGCCAAAAGTAGAACTAGAGGGACTCGAGAGTTCATCTAAATCTCTTCACATGATCTTTTTAATATAATATACATATTTTCTTCATATATTTATTTGCTTAACTTTGAATTCTTTTGGTAAAAATTTCAACCTCATTACAATTTTAAGAATCACAAAAACATATAAGATTTGCTTTAGACATAAATTTCATTACATTTTTTGCATCTAATTAAATAGCGCTATATAAATAACTTTAACATATTAAAAAGGTAAACAAAAGATGGAAAAATTTCAATTTTGTATTCTCTTTTTCGGATAGTTTTGGACTTTGCTTTATTTTAAGTCGATGTTCTATCGAAAAATAACCTACGTACATATACTCTATCATTCTCATAACACATTCATAGGATTATATTGAATTTTTCGAATAGTTTTGACTTAATTGTAGTTTAAGTCGATGCATTATTGAAAATAACTTTACAATCTTTAGAATAAAATCTACGTACATCCTATCATTATCTTAGCATACTCGTGAAATGACGTTATCGTCAATATCATTTAATAATAAAAAAATTGAAATAGGAAAGCATAGTTCCCTCTTTTCAGGCTCACATGCAACACTTTCCCTTTTTGAGACTCCCCACCCCTACACAAAAATGGTTACCCTCAATAACCTTTTTTTGATTTCTTGTTACTCCAAAATTTCCCCATTTTTCACAATTTCTCTTTCTCTCTAGAGGTAATTACAAAGAGGAAAAAAAGGGTCTTTTTTTTTGTTTTCCATTTTTCTCATTTTTTTTGGTTTCTCTAAAGATAGTGTGGTTTTATTCCCTTTTTACATGAAACAATTTGTGTCCCCCCTTTGCTTGACTAGTGGGGTTTCTAGACTTTTAAATATTTTTTGTGTATTTTTCTTCCTTTTTGATTCTTGACCCAGTTTTGGGTTTTGCTTTATCAAGATTCTACCAAAAATTACTCATAATTTCTTTATAAAATTCTTGATAAAGAATAAAAAGGGAAAAAAAAGTGTTCCCTTTTTGTTTCAAGATTCTTGCACCACCCCACATGCATGTTTTTGGGGTTTGTCTGATCTGGATCAGATCACCAAGATCTCTCATTTTTATTTATTTGTAAAGAAGGGGGGGATTATTTGGTGGGTTCAGGAGCTAAGGGGTGTGTGCGCCTTTTTGGTTAACCAATTTTGGGTCTTTTCTGTGCTTGTTTGAGAACAATAAGGTGTGATTTCTTGACTTATACTCTTTGGGTCCCTCTTAAAGATTCAATACTTCTGTTGCTTGTGGTAAAAATCTGTTCTTTTCTGAGTTTTGTATTGTTTCTTGCTTTTAAATGGTGTAACTTGAACTGGGTTGGAATGATTTTGGGGAAAGACTTTGTGTGAGCTATTATTGTCTTGTTTTGTGTAAAGGGTGTTGGGAGAAATTGGTACATGTTGTTGTTTAGTGGAAAAAAATTGAGTCTTTTAGGGGATTCTGTTTAGTGGTTTGATTTTGGGTGGAGGGTTGTTGGTTTACTGCTTTTGCTTGTTGATTGCTTCCTGGTTTTTGATGATTGAGTTGGGTTTGGCAGTGTAATTGTAGTGTAGGGTGTGGCCTTAGAATACTCTACTTCTGAGGTATGGCTGGTATTGATGTTTCGAAATATGCACATAGCCCTGTGCATAAAGGTATAGTCTTGAAAGATTATGCTTCTTTGAGGAAGATAATTGCTGCGTTGCCTCGGCTTTGTGATCCTGCTGAGATTCATACTGAAGCGGTATCGCTGGCTGAGGAAGCTAAGGCTGATGCTATTTCTGCGGTGATTGATCGACGGGATGTCCCTAACCGGGATAGCCCTCTTCATTTGGCTGTCAAACTTGGTGATGAGACTGCAACCGAGATGCTTATGCTTGCTGGTGCTGATTGGAGCTTGCAGAATGAGCATGGATGGAGTGCCTTGCAGGAGGCAATATGTAATAGGGAAGAACGGATTGCGAAGATCATAGTTAGGCACTACCAGCCTTTGGCTTGGGCAAAATGGTGTAGAAGGTTGCCCCGGTTAATTGGGACGATGAAGAGGATGAGGGATTTTTATATGGAAATAACATTTCACTTTGAGAGCTCTGTTATACCTTTCATTTCTAGGATTGCCCCTTCAGATACATATAAGATTTGGAAGAGGGGTGCAAATTTAAGGGCTGACATGACTCTAGCTGGCTTTGATGGCTTCCGGATTCAGCGATCCGATCAGAGCATTCTTTTCCTTGGTGATGGTTCTGAGGATGGTAAAGTTGCTCCTGGATCACTTTGCATGATCTCACATAAAGAGAAGGAAATTATGAATGCTTTAGACGGTGCTGGTGCTCCAGCGACTGACGCAGAAGTACAGCAAGAAGTTGCTGCAATGTCTCAAACTAACATATTCAGGCCTGGGATTGATGTCACTGAGGCAGTTCTGTTGCCACAAACGACATGGAGGCGTCAGGAGAAAACAGAGATGGTAGGTTCTTGGAAAGCTAAAGTATATGATATGCATAATGTGGTTGTGAGCATAAAATCAAGGAGGGTTCCCGGAGCTATGACGGATGATGAATTTTTCAATTCTTGCAATGAAAATGAAGCAGAGAGTGAAGAGTTTGATGATATCCTGACAGAAGAAGAAAGAAGGCAGCTTGAGGTTGCTCTCAAGTCAGACTCTTCAGATTTAAGCAATGAGAATGGAGATGGGATCATTCCACATCGCCATAGTTGTTATGAACAAAGAGATATTCCCATTGAGGAGTTAAATGGTTGCAGAAATGACGATAATAAGCAGGAAAAGAAGAGGTGGTTTAACAGCTGGAGGAAACGGGATATTAAGCCAGAAGGGGAGAAACGAGTTGTCCCACCAAGAAGTTCCACATGTGTTGAGGAGAAGGTTGGCAATTATCTTGAGGGTTCTTCACCTTTAAATGAAACTAAGCCAGGAAGGCATTCTGTGGATGTCAGGGTGACGAGGGACGAGCTTAGACAAGGAAGAGATGCAAAGGCTTCTACATCTAGCAATGCTGAAATTGGAAATCGGCGCAAAGATGGAAGCCGAGAAAATGAGTATAAGAAAGGACTGAGGCCTGTTCTTTGGCTTTCTCCAGATTTCCCATTGAGAACCGAAGAGCTCCTTCCTTTGCTTGACATTCTAGCTAACAAAGTTAAAGCTATCCGGCGGTTGAGGGAAATGCTTACGACAAAACTTCCAAAAGGAACCTTCCCAGTTAAGGTATGCATCATGTACTTGCGGTTAAAATTTAACTTATAGTCCAACACTCGTGTGGTTTTGAATTATTGTTAGGTTTGAATAGTGAAGTGTTTGTATTATAGTCCTAGCTGATACTTATACATCCTCCATGAGCAAGAAACAAAAGAGTTTTAAAAACGTAAGTAGTAATTTTTGGTTTTCTTTGTGTTTTGCTTTGTATTTTAATCATGCTCTTGAACTAGAAGTTGCTAATCGTAATTACTATATATTTTTATAAGTAGTAAACTGTCAATGTCCTAATGTAGGATTCATTTTTACAGTTTGTTGAGAATATAGGTCAGTCATTGAACTAAGGGAATATTTGAAAATCTTAATTGTGGGAAGAAAATTTTATCGAGTCTGAACCATGATAAAAGAAATTCAATGTAGTAGACATGAAATATCCACTGCTGGTGGAAGGGAATGTTATAGGAAGATGGTATTAGGATAAGTTGGAGACAACCAGATGGCTCCTAGGATCCCTATAATGATGGGAAAGAGATACTTTCTTCTTTTGCCTAATATCTAATATTTAGCGACAACCAGATCGTTGTGGTTATTGAAGGGTGAATGCTGCTCTAATGCTGTAGTGCTGGAACTCAGCCATCCAATCTTTAAGAAATGCATATGGATGTGCATTTTCAAAAAGAAATATATATGGATGTAATGGGAAACTGGATATAAAAGTTTGCAGTTGCAAATAAAATCATCTTTCCGTTATAGAGGAAAGAGTTCACACAGTTATGGAGATTAAGATTTGGTTTAACTAAATGCTGTCCATAGGATAATGGTTACTTTCTTAAAAAAAGGATAACTTTAGACATGATGACCTCTAACCCTTCTGAAACTCCCTTCCGGATTTATTGGCTTAGTTGATTTGGCTCTGAGATAAAGGCTAGAGGTGATATTCTGGCGTGCTATAAGAAATATGGGTCAAATTAGGCAAAAAGTTGATTTTTTGAACAGATTTGAGATTGTATGATGATAAATAGCTTCAACCTATTTCCTCGCAGAGTATTACAAAGGATGCAATATTTAGTTGGGCCTTTTAGAGGATGGAAGAGAAGATGTTGGGTGTAGAATGTTCCTCCAGTAGCACTTATGTGAATAGTATGAGGGAGAATATGATAGTTTTGAAGGGGAAGAGCATGTCTTTTATTCATATGAGGGATAGCCTCCTATCTTTAATGTCTTTTTGGTGCACCGATAAGGTTCTTTTTAATATAGAAGGTTGTATGTATGATGTGTCTATCATAGAGTATCATATCTATCTGTAGAAAAGTAGTAACTTTATTGGAATAAGAATTTACAGGATGTGGCCTTTTCATTAAATTAAGGATGATGAGGCATTCTCAAGGGCGGGTCACCGACGGATTTCTCGGTTGTAAAAAAAAAAAAAAAAAGTAAAGGAAAGACCCTTTTGAAAAAGAATTCACTCGGATGAGGTTGTAAGGCTCAAGGTTAGTTAGTACCTAGGGACCCCTTATATTGCAAAAGTGGACCATAGCCACAATGATGCAACTTAAACCCCTGATACTCATCTAGTATGCTTGAACAAAGTCAAATGAAATGCCACTATGGGATGTAGTCAGATTATTCCTAGCCTGTATTTGGGATGGAACAAAGATAGTATATGACCGATGTTTCCAAAACCATACCCCGTAGTGAAACCTAATATAAGAAGAGGAAAGTGTTGCAAGGGACGTGGGCAGCAGTGAAGGCAAAGGAGGACAGTCCTTGAAGTCCTCTAGATATGCAGTTTAGGATTCAGTGGCGCATCTGTTCCACATGGCCCTTGTGCTAAGTTTCAACAGTCCCCATTTGTCATCAGTCCATGTTAGTTGATCTGTAAATACAGCAGCCTGCATTTGTCAGAAGCTGATTGATCAACTCCCTTCAGTAAACCTGTCAAATCAGCACCCCACATTTGTTTCTCTTTGGTCTACATCAGATAACCTCTCAAGTTAGCACTCTGTGTGGGAGGTGGCAAGTACCCGGTGGAATAGTTGAGGTGTGCACAAACTGGCATAGGCACCACTGCCCCCCCCCCCCCCCCCCCAAAAAAAAAAAAAAAAAAAAAGTTAGTGGTCTATCTGTCCTATCTAGTCAATAGTCCATATTAGCTGAAATTTCTAGTTGGTGTACTGTCCAACCAGTAGGTCCAGTACTTCACATCTTAGAGTGTGGTGATCAATGCCATATCTTAAACATGTCAATGCCCAATCAGTGTCATGTCATCAGTCATCACCAAATAATCACTTAGTCAGCACCATATGCTGACAATATTTTGGACCGCTGGCGAAGTATTTGTTTTGGTCAACAGCCTAAATCAGACTGACATCATACATCTTGCTCAAATTGAGTGGTGTCTCATGGATTGAAGATAGTGCAATGTCCTAGTCATTCTCAGGGTAACGCAAGTCAAATTTTATTTCCAGCATACTGTTTCAGTGACTATTGAATGACTATCCCAACTTGATTTTCCATTTGTGTTGTAACTTGAGGTATTTTACCACTTTGAGTTGGAGGAGGCATGTTGAAAGTCAAATGACTTCATTAACCATATGTGTAGAATATTTTTGACGATTATGTCATTTATGAAAATGAAACAATATTTATGAATAATGTGTAAAATATTCTTAATGTTATCTCATAGCAATTAGGAATATTCTAACTACGAAACTTCAAGGAACTCTCTTTTATTTTGTTAATTAAAAAACGTTTTTTTTCCTCTTCATTTCTCTTTTCATGGGCGTCATCTTTGATATTAGTGTCATGCTCAAGAATCCGTAATTTTCATCAGCTTTCTGCACTTTCAGCCTCTGAAATTAACTGTATATTGATCCTGCATCTTTTGGTGCCACCCACCAGCATTTTTGGGCCTTTTTTTTGAGGCTTAAGTGCTTGAAACTAAGCCTGATAAATCAGCTCCTGCAGCTTCAGATTCACTTCCCCCCTTCTCCCTTTCCATGAGCCATAAAGATGTAAAATCCCGAGGAAGATGGATTCAACTAGACTCCTACTAAAATTTTACCAGCTTTAGTCAAAAACAGTTGCTCTCTGTCCCGATCCACTGTGGTGGTGGTTTTCTGCTGTTAGAAAACTCTAATCAGCCCATCAACCAAAATTTTACTTATCTATCAGTTTATGTTAGCTGTGCAAACATAACCCATAAGTTTGAATGCTCTAGGTACTCAAGTGTTGAAGGATTGGCAAAAAAAGGATTGGAGTGAAAACTTCCTATACAGACCAATTAAACATAATGTGTAGAAACAGGATCACAATGCAATAGAACTATTATAGGCATCAATGCAGGAGTAAACCTTTGTAACTCCATGGCACATGCAACCATTAAACGCAAGTGCAAAACTCTCTGGGTACTCATGATTTAACATTTAAGGATTGGACTTTTAACTTTTTGACATGTACAAATTATAAATGAAGCTGAACAGTAACACAAGTGCAATTGAATGTAAGATAGGCATACTTTCTGTTGATGTTTTTCATGGTCAAGCTGTATGAAACTACTTTGTGTTAAGACTTGTACCTAGAAGGTTGTATATTGCAGATGCTCGTAGCTATAATGAGGGAACAAATGATGTAGTTTCTCTAGGAATTACTATGGTGTATCATGTCACCAGATACTTAACGTGCAGTAAGAGACTTTGTAGCTTTGCATAGGTAAGTTGCAATGGTATTTGGAGCAAAAGAGTACAGTATCAGAGAGGAGTTTAACTCAGACGGGAGTAAGGCTGGCCTAATCCCCTATGGAATGATAGTCGAACTTCCTGCTGAACATCATTACTAGAAAATGAATCATTAGATGCACTCATACTAGGAAGATTCCTGTAAAATTTCCCCATAAATTACTTTTGTGGAAACCTTTTTTTTAAAAAAAAACTTAGTCGGTATTATAGAAATGTTTTAACCATGGTATTCTTTAGACTAGCTATTGCCTATTTGTGATTATATAACTGACTGTCTTTTGATATGTGTAGACTGAAATTCTCAATGATTTGCCGTAGATAATTTTGATTTCTCGTATTAGATACATCAATTTTGTACCTTTGGTCTCCTCCATCTGATGCTTGACATCCCTTTCCTCCCAACATTTGTTTGACATGAATTGTCAACTCTATAGAAATTACTCTAATTGTTAAAGGTCTTAGATATACTCATGTCCGAGGGTCTGTCCGAAACAGCCTCCCTACCTTCCAAGGTTGGGGTAAGGTCTGCATACACTCTACCCTCCCTGACCCCGCTTGTGGGATTACACTGGTTATGTTGTTGTCATTTTAGATACACACATGCACAAGGATCATGTAATTTATGATTCTAATTACCTATATGTTAAGTTCCAGACGACTAAGAATCCATTTCTGTGTTTCAGGTAGCAATTCCGGTTGTTCCAACTATTAGAGTATTGGTGACATTCACTAAGTTTGAAGAATTGCAGCCACTTGATGAGTTTACAACTCCTCCTTCCAGCCCTACTGCTTCGGGCAGGGAGAGTCCATCAGGGGCACAGCCTTCAAGCTCATCATGGTTTCAGTGGATAAAAGCCCCATATCAACGCCCTGGTTCTTCTACAGGCAGTCCAAGTAACAGGATCGAAAACGTTCAAGATCCTTTTGTAGTCCCTCAAGATTACACATGGATATCAGCAGAAGCAAAGAGAAAGAAAATGCAGGAAAAGGAGAAGGCAAAGAAAGGAAAGAGTAGAAAACAGTAGCTGAAGCACTTGATTCACATGAGAACATGTTACATTCTTCATTGACTGATCTTATTTAGTATTTTTCGAGATCTGAGTAAATTATTGTGGGTGGTATAAAAGTTGAAATTCGCAATTCTTCCAAATTCTTGTGATCAGTGTGGAACAAATGTTTTTGTTTCAGGTGAATGTTCCCACAGTTGCATGATTTATAATTCTGTTCCCTGTTGACTTTGACATAACAATATTGTATGTATACCTTGATGTACCTCAACAATGTTCTTTTTTAACTACAACACCTGAGGAACAAGTAAATTTTGGCACACAAGATTTTTACAACTATCAACTTCAGTCTTGCACGTCTGAATTTGATGATGAAGCCCTTAAACATTGAATACTCTATATTTTTGGCTATATTTTAAACAGTGCTCCTCCTCCAAGCGGTTATTTGTGCACTTGTCTCTAATTTCCTGATGAAGAAGTGTATAAATAACTGATTTCAAAACCCCCATATAAGCCATAACTGAAGCTTAAATCTTTGTTAGTTTAGCCACCTTAAATCAACTTTTGGCGCATGGATCTGAAGTTCAGACATACACGTCTGAAGTAAGCGAACTTTCAACATTTAGACATATATGACTGAATTTCAAGCATTTCCGCATGAAACTCATGCATATATGATTGAGCTTTATGCACGCAAATAAGAGTCCGGAACCTAAATAAGCCACACAAAAATGAAAGTGACCAAAATAAGTCGCTATTCTAGTAAGTAACTAAAATAGGCTTAGTGGAAGAAAAAATTCCGTTTTATGCAATATTTCAAACGTTTTCCGTTAGTCTCGTAAAGTGTATATTTTAATATATAACGGAACTATTTTTTACAATTTGAAAAGTGGAAGTTTTTCTTACACTTTATAAAGTGGAAGAAAAAAATTATGTTTTATAAAGAGGAATGTTTTTCACGTTTTGCATTAAATTATATCTATTTATGAAGCTTTTGCAGTGTTTGTCATACAATTATATTGATTTGACATATCATAAAAACGGAAAAAAATATTACATTATGTATTTTTATTTTTTTATTTTGAAAACTCCTCCAAACTTTATTTAAGAACGTTCAAACATTGCTATTTTTCTTCATTTCAATCACAAAAAGATGTCTTCTGAACCAAAAGTAGAGTTTCGATTTATTGGGATGACGAAATTATACATGACGGAAATACCGTTTATTATAAGTGTCATCCCAAATACAATGCAAAATATTAATTAATGTTCGATATCATAAATTTCTTTCATCAATTTATAAAAGAATGGATATAAATAGTACTGATTATAATTTAATTATAGTCGAAACATACCCCACTTCATTTTTATCACAAGGACAAGTAAATTTTGGAGAGTGGATTATCTATAATGACAAATCATTGACCGACTTTTTGAGGGTTCAAAATGACTACATAGATCAAATCAAGTTAGCAATACTTAAATCTATGTTAGGAAGGAGCCTAAGACTAGTCAACAACGTTCTCCTATAACAATACTTGAAAAATATTCCTCTTTGTAAAACATATTTTTTTCTTCCACTTAATAGAGTGTAAGAAAAACTTTCACTTTACAAAGTGTAAAAAATAGTTCCGTTATATATTAAAATATACACGTTATGAGACTAACGGAAAACGTTTGGAACATTGCATAAAACATAATTTTTTCTTTCACTAAGCCTATTTTAATTACTTACTAGAATAGTGACTTATTTTGATCACTTTTTTTTTTTTATGACTTATTTAGATTTCGGACTCTAACTTAGCTTCCTCCTTTTTCTTCTTCTAGTATATCAAACTAAAAGTAAATTATATAACTAGTCATTTATCACCTTCGAATATTCTCAATCTTTTCCACTAACACCACTTGATTAAATTCACCTTTCATATTTAAACTCTTTCATATCCAAAATTCAAAACTCACTTCTTCATAACTAGCGATGAACACAAAAAAAAAATTAAAATGTGGCTTCACTTTAAATAGTTCTATGTAAAAATATAAGGCTACTTGTGCAAATATTTCCAATAAAATTAGGCCCAAAACTAAAATTGCCCAACTCTTAAGTCTCCAAAACGAGTGTTAAAGGGAATTGCTTTTATGCTTCTTCTCCACGTAGCGAAATAGCAAGCATGAACGGGTATCGAATGTTCTTTGATCTATTTTTTAAAAAAAATTTAAAAAATTTGAAATTATTACTTTAATTTTTCAATTTGCATTTGAGTTAGTTGAAAAATAGTAATATGAATTTGAAGTTACTAGGTGATTTTTTTTTTTTTTCCTGAAATTTATGACTGTCAGAATATCAAAATGGGTATGTATGCGATTTTGTGTTATTGATTATGTATACTTTTAATTCTGTGCGTGTTCTTGAAATTATCAAAAAAAATAATTATTCCTTTGGTAAGGTTTTTGTGTATTATTGCAAGGTATTTCCAAGTATGAATTTTTGGCAGTGCTTTGGATTGGGGAAGTTTAATTTCAAGTTATTGAGTGTGCATTTTGTGATTTTTTTTTTCTCAAGTGTGTTTGGTATGACACAAACTGTGTTTATCATGCAAAGTGATTTTCTTATGTTTGGTTTCCTTGAAGTTTTGGTTTATGGTTTCAATCAAAATGGTAAAAATGACTTCTTTGGCTTATCAAATGTTTTATGGTTTTTGGCTGGTTAGTGGAAATTGTCTTTCCAAATAAATGTGTTAAAGCTTAATAGTGCATAATAATATTAGCAAATTTTATAGTGTCTGATGATTTATTTAGTATAGATTGATAATAATGTCAACTGTTGATTGGAGCAAGTGATCCGGTATTGAAAGTTATAGTTTTGAGGAAAATGACCTCCATCCATAAATGAGAGAAGTTATGTTCCTCCTTTGGTGGAAAATAATATTTCTTTTGGTAATAATACACTGGAAAATAACTTCCTGGTAAATGACTTTCGTTATACCATACCTACATTCGTAATGCCTTAGCTGATTTCTATACTTGGGAATTAATGAGTGTAATTCGGATTCAAATTAGGCCCGTGTGGTTTGTGCTTTGTTTTTTTTTTTCACTAGTCATCTTCTTTTTTCTTCTCCCCGCTATGCTGGATCACTTGGCAAAAAGTGTAGTTGGTTTCCTTAATGTATTTAATCTTGAACAGGTTTTTAGACTAGTTTTCTGTTGAATTCTTACTTCATGAATGGAAGTTAACTTTTATGATGATGAAGTGAAATTTTAGGGCATAGTTAAGGGACTATTTTGGGCAAAAAGCTAATTGAATATCCACTGAATATTTGTTGACACTTATTTTTTGTTTTGTTTTCTTTCTGCGATAGTACTTTTGGTCAATTAGAATTGGAGCTGCATGGTCTCGAATGTACAAAAGGAACTAAAGTTTTTAAGAGCATAATGATAACTAAATGTAGATTAAATTTGATTTTGATGTTGGGAGGGAACAAAATGTGAACTGCATGATGTCTGTGTTTAGATAATAGATGTGTGCTTATTTATCTGAAAGGTGTCTTTGGTCTTTTCTGGTTTGGAGTTCTGTACTTAGATGCAGAGATACAAAATGGAATTCGAGAGCTGATTTTTTGGCTAGTTATTTTCTTGCCCCACCCTGAAGAGATCAGCAGCGGAGAATTTCCACTTTCTCCCTTTGTTACTCGAACTCCTGACCTCCCAGGGATCTACCACTGGAGCAGCCCTTTATTGTCAGAGACAGACAATACAATTGACTGAACGCATATCTCATTTTTATGATTATGGCTGCATAACTTCCTAGAAAATTGTGTAGATCTGTTGTAAGAAAAACTTCATGTAGGAATAGGCAGATAGATAGATGAATATCCTAGTAACGTTGTTTGTTTTACCAACAAACTTTTGGTTCCTTTTGATGGAAATAACCTGCCTGTGTACACTAGAGAAACAGGAGATTGAGAGTATACTCATCAAGAGGGCAGTGTTGTTTGTATGAGTGTGTAGATTAATTCCAGTCTCATTCAAAATTGTGGTTGTGCATATGGAAATTTTGACAGATACCATATAATATGTGCGGATAGTGAAGTACAAAATATTGTCATATTTGATTATTCCTTAAATCTTTAATTTCGTGACGATTGTGTAATCTAATACATTTTTGTATTAGGCTTTCTGTTAGCAGAAGAATTGTGTCGAATATTCATGGATTCAGATCTGTGCAGAGGACTTTATGCAGTAATACAGGTGTTAAAAATCCTGATTTGGTCAGTGAAAAGGTGTTATTCTTATACTATCAATTTGAGCATTTGTACATTCTGATCTCTTTTCTTTTTGATTTTTTGTACCAATTTGAGTTGTCACTTTTATCTTCCTCTCTTTTAACTGCATAGGAGCCTTTGGACAAGCCTGGGTTAACAGATGGCATACCGCAATATGATATTGCTATTGTTGGAGGTGGTATGGTTGGGATGGCTCTAGCGTGCTCCTTAGGTAAGTATGCTTTATTTAACCTTCTGAAATTGGAATTTTAATGCTTGAACAGTGCTATAGGTGTCCTCCAAATTACTAGTTGAAACTAAGATGTTTTAGAAATTCTTTTTGTTAGAAATTTCAGTCATCTACTCGATTTGCACTTTCTACTCGTTTTTCCTTGAAAAGCTTATTCCTGGTAGTGACTATCTCCAATGATAATCGGCCTGTGGAAAATAGTTGAATACTAGTGTATAAAAGTTTATCAACCCTCTGAGAACAGCAGTCCAGAAGGGGAAAAAGATGGACACTGTTGTATGCGAATCATTTGAATATATACTGTACCAAAATTAAACTCGTCAACAACATAACAACTCTTCTTCTAACTTGTTGACTATTCCGCAGCAACTATGCCATTGACAAGGCAACTAAGTGTTGCCATCATTGACAGTAATCCTGCTTTGATGAATAACTTTCACATCAAGAAAGAGGAACCCCCAGATCCACGGGTCAGTACAGTCACACCTGCCACCATTTCTTTCTTCAAAGGTACCCTTGAACTTATCATTCTATTTTCTGATATTTCTGTAGAGTTTTCTGTCTGTACTGATAATGGTTCGATCTGTGTTCCCTGCCATTACATTAATTGGTTGCATCTAAAGAGAAGTTTTTTTTTGCTATGCTGAAAATGTATGATAAAATCATTGCATTGGTAAAGCCATTGAAAAACGGTCAGAAAAAAGATGAAAGACCAGTTGAAAGTTTATTACTTTTTGAATCAAAAGGACATTATATGACAGATTCCGTACGTGTACCAGTAGTTGTTACCTTCTGCTTGAGCATGTTTGATTTGCTGAAAACATCATCACCTGTTAATGGAAAGCATGTGAGATTATCATGAGAGAACGTTTGGTTTACAGATGTGGGTGCATGGGAATTTATTCAGCAGCACCGTCATGCTTACTTCGATAAAATGCAGGTAATTTTGCTAGTTACATTTTCATTCTTGTAAGTTTTCTTATGGAGTAATTTAAGCCCATCCTCTGTTGAGAATATAATTACTATAAATGCCAATATTGGGGGACATAGTTAAAAAATAAGTTTAATGGGGTACGTAGTGTTGATATAAACACCCAGTTTAACTCTCTACAGACATTGTCTTTATCATGTGCGTTGAGAAAAGGTTTAATTTATTGCAATCTCTAACTATAGTTATTCCATATTATGTGTTCCTCAAATTCTTCTCTTTGGAGTACTGTAATTTATGTCCATGGATGCTTGCATATCAGACATTAATTAAAGCACAAGGAGAATGTCTTACCATACTTGAAATGTGCTTTTAGACATCTTGCCTTTTGCCAAATAAATTTCAATCAATGTGAACCTAGTAGCAAATTTTTCAATGTGTACAAGTTGCAGTGACTACTTTCTCAAATTATAGCAAGTAAGATTTAAGTATTTATGTTTACTGTTCAGTAGTGATTTATGGCCTAAGCAATGTAGAAGAAAGGAACTCCTTCATGGCAAGGGGGAAGAGAGTTTAATCATGAAGGAGACTTAGCTCTGTGAAATGGGGCTTTGCCTTTAGACATCTTGTTTTTTTAAGTTGCCAGTTTCAAAAAAAAAAAAAAAGGGACTGAAGGGTCTCTAAAAATATTTATCAGTGACCAAGAGTAATATGCCTATTCTCCAGCCCCTCTCCAATTAAAAAGAAGGGGAAAAGTGGGGTATGGATCTGTGTTCCAAATGTATGTCAAGGAAATGGTTGCCTTTGTTTGCTTCAGAATTTCAGTATCTCTGTCTCTACTCATCCTTGTCATGTTAATGGCAGCAGATGGTAACACCAATAGCTTTTAACTAAGAGAGACTTCAAAGGTAACTGGCAAAGCACATCTTAGCTAAACCTATTTAACTTGTAATGATTTACTTCTCAGCTGCCTATGCACTTCCAACCATCAAGATATCCTAGTTTTCAGAAATAGAAGGTTGGAGAACATTCTTGCTAACTCTTGTTCTCATATATTTATCAAGAAAATATCTGGAAAGCTGTTGCTTGTGATAATTGTATTCGTCTTCGATAGGACTATAGATTCTTGTAATTGCTATGTTGTCTTGATACAAATTGCATCATGACATCCAAATGACCTCATTTTTATGGGATTCAATCATGGAAAAGTTCCACTTTTGACCCATTAGCAATTTATTTACTTATAGGTTTGGGATTATACTGGTCTGGGCTATACAAGGTACAATGCAAGAGATGTTGATGCAGATGTTCTCGGGTAAGAATTCCTTTTATTTAGGTAATAACTTGCTTTCATAGTTATGATGTTCTTGATTCTAGATGATGCTTGTGTTTTGTCTTTAGGTGCGTGGTGGAGAATAAGGTGCTACACAAATCCCTGCTATCATGCATACAGGTATTTGTGCATATGGACCAACTTTTATTATGCAGTTAAAGGCATGTTGAATCCCTAGTTATGGCGATAAGAGTTGCAGTGTAGTGATTGCAATTCCACCTTGCATCAATTAGGTGTAAGGTTCCAATCCCATTAAAAGACCCTCCACTCTTCTGCCTTCATGCCCCTACTATTCAGAGGCCCACCTCCACCGCGAAAAAAATTAAAAAGGAAAATCTACTTGTAAGTTCCCACTCCATCTCTTGGATGATGATATTTTGTGAATATAAAGCAACCCTTACCTCAAAAAAAAATTAAAAAAATCTACTTGTAAGCAGTTTGCTACAATATCTTGCAGTGCATATAGGCTTAGCAAAGAAACAGAACACTAGGAAAGAAAAAGATCCAGATACCAAGTAGCTGGGACTAAGACTGAGGAAGCTTACATTAGGTCTAATGTTTGCTAGTTGTCCTTTTAATCTTGATATAGACTCATCTGTCAGTAATTACTTATTAAAAAAAAGAGAGATTTGTATGTCAGTCGAAATAATAGAGAACTTTTAGTGTGAGAGAACCTAATTTGTTGAAGTATTGAAATGACATGACCTCAAATGATGTGAAATGGATAGGGAGGATTCATCTAACCGACTCAACTAGCTTGGGATTGAAGCATAGCTGGTATTGTTGTTGTTAAAAAGCTTCCTACAAATCTATTTCAAGGATGGGGATCCCTATCTTTGTATTCCATGCTCTGTTGCTTCTTGTGGAGAGTCATGCTCTTGCTTATGCTCTTTATCTTTGTACACAGAATTTAACCCATTTGGGTGGACAGCTATTACTTCATCAATCAGAAAACTAAAATGAAAAGCAAATTGTTTCAAGGATGTGTTAGTGGTGATGATGTTTCAGTGTCTGATTCTACACCTTTCTCTAATCTTATTGGTCCTAAAGTTGCTTTTACATGTAATTTTCTATTGTAACAAATGTTCTTAAGATCATAAACATTAGCATTTCTTTTTTATTTCAATTTTTCTTTTACTGTTGAGGTTCATAATTCCCTACCTAACATGTGCATCTCAGATCAAAAGCATCCATGTTAATGTTACTTTTGTTGTGAGACTCAAACTGCTTTGGTATAGATGCTTTAGCAATCTAGATATTTCCGTCTTCCTTACTGCTCAAAGAACCAACGACAAAGATGCTCCAACTGAATTGTTGATGTTACTTAAAAAAGTGTCCATGATAACTTGTACCTTCAGAATTTGAGTAATTGATTGGTGTAACAGGGAAAGCTAAAACTTTTTGTTTCTAGTTCTAATTTGTGCTTATTGGTATTAATTGGAACTTCTGAGATTCCTCATTTTGATTTATGTCAATGATTGCCTGGTGATATGTTTGACTGGAGGTGATAATTTGGACAGAATACGGATTTCCAGAAGACAATACACTCGTCCAGGTTAAGTTCAATAACCTTTCCTGCAATGTCATCAGTGACAAGCTCCAGTGGCACATCATCATCTGCTAGTGGAAGTTCAGCAAAGTTGGAACTGGATAATGGAAACAGCATGTATGCGAAGTTAGTGGTAAACTCAACTTGTTTCATGTTTCACCAAATGTGAATGTTCTGAAGGATTCTTCAATACAAATGATGAGCTAGATAACATGTTACAGGTTGGAGCTGATGGGTCAAAATCAAGTGTTAGGGAGCTGGCAAGAATACAAACAACTGGATGGAAGTACTCACAAAGCGCAATCATCTGTACAGTAGAACATGCAGTAGAGAACTTCTGTGCTTGGCAAAGATTTCTTCCTAATGGTCCAATTGCACTTCTGCCCATTGGTGAAAAGTTCAGCAATATTGTCTGGTCAATGGACCCCAAGGAAGCTGTTGACCGGAATTCAATGTCAGAGGATGACTTTGTAAAAGCAGTGAACCTCGCACTGGACGATGGGTATGGTCCTCATCCACGATCGAAATCATTTGAGGGTGGAAATGTATTTTCTTGGCTCAAAGCTGACAGCACATCATCAACCCATGAGGGCTTTGAACTTCCACCAAAAGTCATTAAGTTAGCCTCTCATAGAATGGCCTTCCCTTTGTCTTTAATGCACGCTAATAGTTATGCATCAAAACGTCTAGTTCTTATTGGTGATGCAGCACATACGGTTCATCCGCTGGCTGGCCAAGGAGTTAATATGGGATTTGCAGATGCACTGTGTCTTTCTAAAGTCATTGCTGAAGGTGTTGCAGTCGGATCTGACATTGGGGAGGTATGTTCCTAATCCTTTCTTTCTCTGTAGGTATAGACAGAAAATGGCAAGGCATGACGCTTCTTTATTCTGGTGTAATCTAGAATCACTTTGAATATAAAGTTTGATGTCCTTTCGACAAATTCTGTCTTACATTGATGGTTATTACTGTCATTGGCTTACAATATTTGGGTATCCTTTACGACACTGCTGGCTCGTTTTGCCTCTCCATTACAGGTTATAATGGTAATCTTATTCTGTGCAGATAACTCTTTTACAGAGATATGAATCAGAGAGGAAAGCTGCAAACATTACAATGATGGCAATCCTAGATGGTTTTCAGAAGGCATATTCTATTGACTTCATGCCAATAAATGTACTCAGGGCTCTTGCATTCAATGGGGCACAATACATTTCTCCACTTAAAAGGAAGATCATTTCATATGCCTCAGGCAACCAGATGCTTCCTCTTTTCACATGATGTACCTGTTGGATTTTCCCAGTGATACTTGGTAGAAATGTCTTGGAACTTTTGTTTATTGATATGAATAAATAATTTTCTTGCAATATGTGGATCCAGAGAAGTAGAACAGATTGTAAGGGAATTGCTGTTAGTATCATATTTCTTTTGATATATGGAAGTTTACATCTGTTCTGATAAAGTACAGAAACTATACTAGTCAGTATAATTGGTAAAACCTCACAAGAGGGTACAATAAATATACTTTTTCTATTTCTACGTACTCTCAAGTTTGTGAATGATATATGCACAATTCAAGAAGAGGAAACTGTTAAGGTTAGAAGGATTGGAATTACAACAGTGCATCTCGTATCAAGCGTGCCATTACACGAGAAGTTAGTCGACTAAGAATCTCGGGAAGAACCTTAGCCGAGAGGCCTGGAAGCACTGGAAGAAGCTCCTGGATCACTCTAGGGACACTTGCTCCATCCAAACCCTGAGGATGAAATTTAGTTATGATGTGTTTGGATAGCAAAATGGAAATGCACTTTAGTTTACTCAAGCTATTTTCTAGCAAATTACTCAGAATGAAAGTCCCCTTTATGTTCGAATTCAGACACTTAAAGAGTATATTTTACAAAATCATGCAAGTGTTTTGAGATGTAGATTATTACGCCTATGTCTTTTTCTTCAACCTGCTTGTGAAATATTATGACAGCCCACAGTTATTTCTACCGATAACGTGCCCATGGGAAGTTGACACTAGCACATGCTCAGAGGAGTTTAAGATTTGAGGAAACACATCTAGAAACGAGACATTGGTAACATGATTTGATGTTTAACTAAGCATACTAGTGCAGGAGCAATTGCAACTTATTTGCGAGCAGAGGCAACAGAGGAACAACCTCTTTTCTTTTGCTGTGTGCAAAGTGAAGTACTTAAATCTCCTCTGGAGATAAACTTGCCATAATATAAAATTGGGATACCTGGTTAGATGCAGTCCCGGCAGCTAAGAATTGGATGATTTTTTGAACATTGTTCAATATGATTCTATCCTCCTCAGTAACATATGGTACAAGTGCAGCCGGTCTAATAGGTACAAAAGCAGCAGGAACCATACTGAATACTGGAATTGCATTTCCAATTCCAAGGTATGCCATTATTTGAACCAACTGCTCCCTTGTTAATGCATCAATGCCCTTCACTATCTGCTTGCATTAAGAAGAGAATTATGTTGTTGAAATGCCACATGTATGGTCCAGTAAGTATGACCGTATTAGAACAAATGGATACAGCACATACTTATATTCTTGTGATAGCTGAGGTTTCTAATAGTGGTTCCATATTGTGTGTGTGAGAGAGAGAATGAGATCAAATGTTATATGAAAAGCAGACTAGAAATATATTTAGTTTACAATGGCCCAGGCGTAAAGGACAAGAAAGCAAGGACGTATACCAGACATTACAAAAAGGCGATGATCATTTGAAGTCCATTTGCAAAGCACATGCTATTCATAGCACTCTAATCTATGCTAATTAAAACTGACAGTCATGATCTATATCTTACGTATCTAACCTGAAGATGTTCTCACTCAACTGAAAGGGAAAATTTTCCACATACCGTTCAATACTTATTTTTTTTTTTACTGTTCAGTACTTTTTCCTAAAAAATGTCCACGAGACTCACTTTTATGCAAAACAGTGTTAAATTCCTAAAAGCAAATTTCATCTCTAGTTGTGGAATCACTATTAATTAAATACTACAACAAAACTTTGACTATTGCCCTAAAAGTTGTGCGCCCATGCATAGTCAAACTAGGACACTAGAAATGGGTTAGGAGGAGTATGATAGAATATGAAACAAGTATAAACTAGAAAGAGCAGCATGTGTCAAGGATAATACAATAGTGACCGTTCCCAAATCTGTACACATACCTCATCCAAAAGGAATTCACGGAAAAAATTCCCTTTATCAGAGAGCAGAAATGCTAATGCTGCTCTGGTTTGAATTGGCTGCTCCGTTTGGTAAGCACTTGAGGGAAAAGGAATTATGCTATTTGTTTGGCTCTGCAGAATGCCAAGCTCTGCCATTCTCCCGTTCAAACTCTCCCCACCTCCACTCTTAGCTGCAGTTATAAAATTCTCAAATGCTTGCATAACATCTATGAATCTTTCAGCATCAAAAACACCAGATTTCCCATATATTGTGTAACGTAAAGCACTCTGTAACCGCGGAGATTCATCTGTCAGCAGTCTCTGAGAAAAGAAAACGCACATAGTGTAAACAATGAGAATTCAAATTATCTAAAAGTGACACCTGAAGGATGACAATGGACAAACTAAGTTTTGCAGAACCAAATCAATTAATCAAATCCCCTCTGAAGTTTAAGCTTTCAGATGAGTTACAGGAAGGTCAGTTTTCACAAGTGGTGTAGTAGACAGAGCCACAGAGTTCCATGCTACTACACCATGAGAATAAAAAAAGGAAGCTATCATGAGAAGTTTTTATTTTGGTCCCATGTATAACTTATATGTCATAGAATAATTATGGGTAAAGTTTTTCTGATCAATGAAACTGATCAATTCTTATTATGGACCAAAGAGGATAGTGCCGAATTAATATAGGACCAAAGGAGTACAATATTGAGAAGCGCATCTTATTCATATTGGTACCAGAGACTTAAACGAGCTCTACAATCCAAATTTAAACTATTATGCATTAAGTAGGAAATGCATAAATTGGTTAAAGATATGTCTCAATGGTGTTCGACAGCCTCCCAAGTAAGACTCAAATGCACAACCATATTTAGTCTCCGAGGTTAGTAGGTTATAAGTGTGAAACAAGGCTATCTGCTAATGTTGTCACATAGATCATCAAAGTACCCTCACAGAAATGGCAATTGTTGTTTCACGCAATTACAGCAATTTGGATCCATGTAAATGTAAAATATAGAGAACAAATGAACTGTGGTACCATATGAGTGTACCTGTGCTATATATGGGTAAGCTTCATCCACTATGGCAAAATCAGAGTTCCCCACCAATGCAATCCCCTCCAGCACGCCTATTGCTCGAATTATTAAAGCAAAATAGGGTGGTATTCTAAATGGATAATCAAATGTTATTTGTGCCAAATCTGATGCCAGCTCCTGGAAATTAAGGTTTTTTGCTCCCCCACCTTCAAGTGCCTGGTCAAAAACCTTGGCAAGTACAGGCAAAATGGGTTGCAAATTGACCCCATCGGGAATGAAACCTAATTTCACAAAATCCTTGACTATGGCACCATAATCTCGATGAATAAGGTGAGCTATGGCTTCAATCATGCCATATTTCTGATCATCTGTTAATTTTGTAACCAAGCCTGTCAAAGCAAAATAACACGAGTCAACTTACAGCAAGCAAAGAATAATAAACTGATCAATTACAAAGGAAATAAGCACCTTAAAGGTCAAATCAAATTAAATTCAAAGTAAACTGAAGGTAGTTTGTCAATAGAGTTCTTCATCGGAAACATTTCTCTCCATGGAGTTACATTCATGAACTATTCCATAAATTATCAGGAAAAGAGGAAACCAAATGAAAGCTTCTTACCAAAGTCAAGTACAGCTAGCTTTCCATCTGGCGTACGTATTAAGTTCCCTGGATGTGGATCCGCATGGAAGAAACCAGTGTCAAGCAACTGTATACCAAAAGGACAAAATATAAGAAGGAGAACAAATTTTAATTGTCAAGAGGATATTCATAGAAAAAATACCACATTGATCGATCTGGAGTAAGGATAAGGCAGTATACAACAGAAAAATCAAGAAAACAAGATCTTAATGATGTTTACAAGATATGAGACTCAAAAGCTTAATTAATATATTAACATAAAATTTGTAAATAGTTTAAGCATAGCACCTGCTTAAGGTAGCATATGACTCCAACATTTACCAAATCACCTACATCACTTGCGGTGCTTTGCGATAGCTTCTCTCCATCAATCCATCCTGTTGTAAGAACCTTCCTTGAAGTATATTTGCTATATGTCTTAGGGACAACAACCTGAAAAAGGTGTCTCGAGACAGATCACAACACTGTTAGAAACAGCCAGCATCATATTTTCCAGTTTAAGAAATCTGTACTTTTAATACATCTATAAGAATATAGGCAAATATCTACTCTTCTGTGAGTAAGTTCACATACTTCTCCTTAACCTTTTTTCCCTAAAAAGGTAATAAATTGCACACTGCTTTTTCTTTTTTGGGATTAACCAATTTCATCAATAACTAAGGAAGAGAATTACAGAATCCAGCTTAGCCTATCGCAGCCAGCTTTTAAGGAAATAAACTTACAGCAACAAAATCTCTATGTCCTTGTCTAAACCTTAGTTGCGCGGACTCTTCACTTTTGATGCCGCACTCGTGTTGGATTCTCCAAAAATACACTACTTTTAGTGAATCTGACACGCACCTGTTGACATTTTTGAAGAGTCCGAGTAACATAGGTCTAACTGGAGGACACCCCCTAGGGAGGGTTTCTCCTATTTTGAGACAAGGTGCACTGCTGGTTAGAGACAAAATTCCTTTTTCTTATTACATGGAGAGATTGGAGGTTGGGGGACAAAAGGAGAAGTGCTCTTTCTCGCTATATTTAATTCTAATCATTTCCGGGTTTTATTCATTTGGGGCAGAGGTGTGAGGTAGACGTCAGAATTGCTGATACCTGAGGAAGGTCTTTTTTCATCATTTCAGCAAAAAGTGTTCCATTTTCTCCCTCATTCACATAATCAAGTTCTTCGAAGAAGCGGGCAGCCCATTCATCCACCAATCCAACCACATCAATGGAAATCTTAAAAACAGAAGCAACAAGCATTATTTCTTCCAGACTAACAATGATTGGAAAATAATGGGGAAATATAACTGGACAATCAATACCTGTGGAAACTTGCGAAGAACTAGCCCCAAGTTCCGTATGATAAATAGATCAACTGTCACTGTCTCAAGGACAAAGGGCCTCTGTACTTTAACAGCAACCAAGTCTCCATTCTCCTTCAGCCGGCCCTTATACACCTGCCCAAGGGACGCTGCCAATGCCATGACGAAGAAAAAGGTTCTTTAGACATTAGCTATTTTTTTACATTTTACAGAAGAAAAATGTGCAAAAAGAAGTACTCACATTTAAGTTAACCCAACAAAAAGAGAATGGTTAAGGAAATACATAGTGAAAATGAAGAAATAATTACAGCATATTATTTAAAAAGAGAGTTCTAGAGATGATGGGAAAGATTACCAGCAGCAATTGGGGACGGAGAAAGCTCAGAATAGATGTTAGGCCATGGTTCTCCCAATTCCTCCTCTATAAGGGCCATAGCAACATCATCTGGAAATGATGGTACCTGAAGCAATCATGCAATGCTAAAAGTTCAGAAGGCAACAATAAAGAGTTTTTTCAATTACACTACTTTGTCATTTGTCAATCTTAGCCCCTTCCCCCAAAAAAAACTACTTGGGCAGAACCAGTCACAAGGTCTCCAGAGCAGGCTGTACACAAGACTACGCTAGCGTTTGGCCATAGATTTCCAAATATTCTCGGCAAATATTATTTGGGTGAAAATTTGGGTGAAATTTCACCATGTGTTTGGCCATAGTATTTGGAAGCATATTTCACTTTGTTAGAAAAATATAATTTATACCCATAAGTTTTAAAAACTAACAAAACTAACTATAAGTTTGTATTACAAGTCAATTGAATCTTCGTTGCAACAAATAACAAGTAGTGTCCATGACTTGGAGCAATGTGGTAGTTTGGAGTGAGTGCAACAAGCATCATTCCATACATCGTGAAGTAGACAAAGCACATGACTTTGTTACCCTGAGCCAATTGTTCATCATTTTCATCAACAACCATATCATCACTTTCATATTCACCGAATATTTTATCACTATTTTGGTGTTCACGTAAAAAATTATGTAATACAACACAAACAACTACTATAGAGGGTGTTTTTGTAAAAGATAAACGTTTGGTGTAAAATTTCAATTTTTAAAAGATCCCAATAATGAGATTTGGCCCAAATACTAGAAAAAACTAGTATTTGGGATATTTGCCAAATAACGGCAAATTGTATGGACAAACACTATTTGCCAAATTTTTCTTATTTGGGAAATCTATGGCCAAATGGGTCCTTCATGGTAAATCCAACATTCTGCTTACATTGATTAGTGCAACGTGTTTCCAATAGTAAGGATTGTAGTCTGTTCACATTAATTAGTGTAACATGTTGCCAACAGTAAAGATTGTACATAGCTTACACAATATTCCACCTTTCAGTGTTTCATATTATTTCTAATTTCGTCGCATGCAGCTCTTAGCCCCATGACGTGCACCTAGTTCTTAATGTTTCTTCTGTTCTGACTTGGCAAAGATGTTCTAACCGTATTCCATAAAGAATAAAAGATCCTCATCTCTTCAAAAAGGGCTCTAAGAATTCTCACTGTCGAAGAATGAACCTGTCAATGCCTCAGCTGCTTTAAAACATGAACATTACTAGGCAAAGAGATTCACCAGTTCTTCTCACATGAAAGCAATGGCTTAATTTTACAGAAACATTTATTATGAAAATGGTTTTAGAAGCAGGCTTTTCCATTGGCATTCTGTGACAAGGATAGAGATTATATTTCATCCAGATAATCAGAAAGACTTCCCAACCAAATTACAAGTGCCATTGTTACGGTTTATTCCAGATCATAGGGAAAAGGGTTAGCCTAAGAAAAAAGTTTTAACAAAGTAGTTCTTCAATCTCCAATACAGTACACTACAAAGAATATTAGTCTCTAATTAAAGGACAACCACATAGAAAGGTAGATGGCATTAAAATGAATTGAAGCTCATCAAAACAGTTATATGATTATGGAAAAAGCAACAGGAGAATTTTGCAGAATCCACCATTCAGGTATCAATGAAATTAAACTAAAATAAATTGTATGATTTAAGTTGGTAGATATAATAGTTTCCTGAAAATTAAAGTTGGACTTAAAGAAATAAGCCATGCTGCTGACTGCAATCTGACCTTATCACAAAGCTTCTGCAGCTCAACCATCGCAACAGGTGATAGTATATCTGGCCGGATGCTTAATGCTTGCCCTAGCTTTATGTATGCTGGACCCAGTGATGTTACAATCTCCCTCAACTCAATTGCTCGAGCAACCTCATTCTAATGATTGGAAAAGATCAAAAGTTATGGGATGAAAAGTAATTAAAGATGTGTGGTATATGAGTATATAAATGAATGCATCAAAGCTCTATTTCAATGTTCACCACACAAATGTTCCAACTCATAGAATTCTCTTTTATGACATAAAGATGATTACCTGTTTCCAAAGGAATTTCATGAAATTAACTAGCTCTACAAAAGCTTACAGGGTTCCAAAACATCTTGATTCCTGGTTTTCTTTTATTTGTGTGAGGTGGGGGTGGGGGGTGGGGGGGGGTTACTCAAGCAGACCAAGCATATTTGTTAATGTCACTTGTTCTAATTCCCTTTTAGAAATTAGGAAAGCTCAACCAAAACAATTACTGCTTAGTAACCATTTCAAAGGGAGAGACTTTAGGCACTATTGGTTTTAAGAATTCATCAATTAGTGTTTTACACCCTGGCATTGTGACATGTTAAAATTCTGAATAACTATATTTAATAGTTTAACTTTAACCTCAGAATTCATTTTGAAGTTCATTTACTCTGTCACTTCTTCTGTCCTATTACTCTTCCATCTTAATTGAATGTCATGCCTCACAACTCCATTGTCTCAGTATCAACTTATCCTTGTTCTTGTTAGGTACTGTAGTGAAATTTTACCATAAGGTATCAAATGAATGAAGCTCTGTAGAGAAGAGATCAATAAAGAAGCCTAAAATGCTTGAATTTGAAATGAAGAAAATGGTAACCAGTTCAAAATAATAGCTCCTTATTGATCATTCAATCAGGAATAACTACAGAAAGCCAAAAAATCCATCTTATAGGACTGCAAACCACACAGAACCCACAGGCATAGGATTTCAAAAGTTAATTGTATGTAGCTGTACGTGCAATTCACTAACTTCAGCGAAAGCGGATAAGCATCCAGTGCAGCTTACCTCTTTAACCTTTTTATTTATCACGTCCCAGGCAAGACGTGAAAGAAAACCTCCAGCAACAGATGTTAGCTGGACTATACGGGTAGCAACAGCACGCGGCCGTTTACCCCAATATGCAGAAATGCTAGCAGGATCATAAACTAAGGGCAAGAACTCACTGCTCTCATCAACCTGAAGAATTCAAAGATAGGAAACATTAAAATATATAGTATTTGCCAAAGGACAGCTATTCCCGAGCCAACCAAAAGCTAAAGATCTTTAGATACAACAGAATATCCATTTATACTTTTCCAAGCCAAAAGCTAAAGTTCTTGATATACTTTGATAAGAAAGTCAAACAAACGAACCTCTACTAGGCGAAGCTTAATGTTATCATCAGCAAACAACGAATCTTTCAGGTTTTGACCTCGAAGCCCCCTCATGAGTATAGCTAAGTCCTCATTTTCTTCCATTTGTGCCCTCACTCTCTTGATCTCTTGTGATACATCCTGCATTCTCTGCAAACCCACAAATACAAAAATTCAATCAACCATCATCCAAACATCAGTATATTAATCACACCAACAAGCCCATTCAAATAACCAATTTGCAGCTTATTTTCCCTTTAACCAATAAAAATTCAGAAGCATTTCTAAAAATCATTCATTTTTTTCGAACAGCAGCACAAATTAGTATCACAATTCAATTCACCCAAAAATTGAATTAGCATAACCTACTGTAGAAGAACCATTGACTGGTTTAGGAATGCCGTTAACCGGCTTAGTAGTTGCCTTTGACTCCGACGGCTTAGGTTCAGTCGCAATTGCCCGAACGACGCCGGTTTTCCTCCGAATCCTCAATTTCTTCAACGATGGTGAAGAAGAACAAGAAGAAGAGAGCCCACGATACGGCAATGAAGAGCGACACAGAGGATCAATTCCACAGTAAACCAACTGCGCAGCTGCATCCATTATAGCGAAATCAAAGCTTCAAAAAAAATTATATCTATACAAAATTGTATGTATGTATGGGTTTTTGAGTGAAGCTTTTGAGTTGCAGTGAAGAGTGAAGAAGAAGATGAAGATTGTAAGGAGTATTATGGAAATTGAAAAGATACGTGGAAGAATGTGGAACAAGTAAAATTTATTGGACTTGAGGGACTATAATGAAATTTTATTTGGAGGGATCTATATACAATTATGTACCGTTCGTTAATTTGGTGAATTTACTTTTTGGTCCTTTTTTATATTTTGGTTGTTATTTTAGTACCCTGATCTTTTTGTGCCGTATACTTTTTTGTGGGCGACAATTTACTGCTTAATTTTTTTTTTTGTTTTGTTTAAATAAAAGAATTTTATGTCTCCATAGGCGACCAACGTAGGTTGTCCTAGAGTAATGAGATCGCTTTATTCTTATTCAAAAGTTTCGAGTTTAAGCTCAAATATATATATATAGAGAAAGACCTAAAATTGCATTGAAAGAATTTATTTTAAAGAGACGTAGATAAAATGTGTATTAGAGAAATATTCAGTATAATATATTAGAGAATTTTTACCTGATAAATAAGATGTATTGAAAACATTTTTGATAAAGATGATTCATATAATTAAACTAACTAAAAGGAAGTGGGATGCATTTATAAAGTAAGGTTGGTATATATATATATATATATATGTGTGTGTCTTGTATGTGGATTTATATTGAATGTGTTGTTATTGTTATTATGATATGAAACGAGATATTGATTAATCGAATAAGTGAAATTACTTTTCAAAAACTTTTGAAGCAATATTACAATACTCAATTGTGAAAAGTTTGATCATTTTGTTGAATAATGATAAATCAACATCAATATGTAATATGACGGAGATGTTTAAGATTCTTCATAAATTTAATTAAATTTTAATATGAATAGAAAAACAATAAAATAACATAATTTTTCAGTATTTCTCGTATACTTTTGCTAGTTACACACTTTGTAGACCTGATTGCTTCTATGAGTTATATCACATAAAATAATAATACAGAAACACAACTATATTATAATTATTATTATTATTATTATTTCCATCAATAAGTGGAGACTAGTGAATTACGTCTACAAATGTCAGCGCCATCCAATTATCTAGACACATATTAGGGATAATAATAATAATAATAATAATAATAATAATAATAATAATAATAATTTAAATCATATGTTAGATTAAAAAAATTATATGTGTTCTTAATCACTCATGATATAAAATAAATTGATCACTTAAAATATGTCACATTTTTATTATATACATTAACCTTCGTAATTTATAAATCGTAAAACCTCACGTAGTTAAAAGTTTGGATTAAGGCAAAAGAGTTGGGCTTCAACTGTTTCTACGTCATGAACTGAGTAAATAATACAAACAAAAAAAGTTTAGAAAATTATCAGACCCTTACATAATTTAAACGGGTAATTGCTAATTTATTTATCGTGTATAATGCCTTATCCCAATTAAAAAAAATATATAAAACTACAAACTTTTATTTTTATTTGCTAATTAGTGCCTATTATTAAGCTACTCTCACGCATAACGTAAGTCAAGCCGCTCTAAATAGAAATAAATTTAGGGTTAACTTTTTCGAAATAAACACAAAAGTACAAAACTTTTAAGCACACAGTACAACCTTTTTATGCATGCATTTACCAATATTCATAATTTTTTTAATCAATTTATTTTTCAGGAGTTTATAATTTATTAAACATAAATTCTGAAATTCCTATATTTCTACATCATGTTCTCTGTTCTTTTTTCACTATGACATTTGGCCCTAAAGAAAGAAAGGTCTAGAGAGAGTGAGAGTGATTTTGTTGAGAAGAAGAAAATGGATAGGTACCAGAAGGTGGAGAAACCAAGGCCAGAGGAACCCATTAAGGAGAATGAGATCAGAGTCACTGCACAAGGTCTTATTCGAAATTACATTAGCTATGCCACCACTCTTCTTCAGGTAATTTGTATAACCTTTTTGTGTTTTTTTTGTTTCATTTCTTATGTGTTTTTACTTGTTTTGAGTGCGTTGTTATGTGGGGTTGTGGAAAGATTTCATCTTGATGATGTTTTGGGGGTTTGTTTGTTGTGATGTTGTTTTTGTTCTGAAATTTGGGGGAAAGTAACGAAATTCTAAGAAAGTTTTGTTTGGCTATGTTTGTGGTTAATTGAGTTTGAGCCTAGTTTTGATGTTTTTTTTGCTTGTTTTGAGTGTGTTTTTCATGTGGGGTTGTGGAAAGATTTCATCTTGATGATGTTTTGATTTGGTTTTGGGGGTTTGTTTGTTGTCATGTTGTTTTGGTTCTGAAATTTAGGGGAAAGTAATGAAATTCTAAGAAAGTTTTATTTGGCTATGTTTTGGTTAATCGAGTATGAGCCTAGTTTTGATGGGTTTTTTTTTTTTTGCTTGTTTTGAGTGTGTTTTCATGTGGGGTTGTGGAAAGATTTCATCTTGATGATGTTTTGATTTGGTTTTGGGGGGTTTGTTTGTTGTGATGTTGTTTTTGTTCTGAAATGTTTGTGGTTAATTGAGTATGAGCCTAGTTTTGTTGTTTATTTGCTTATTTTGTGTGTGTTGTTATGTGGAGTTGTGGAAAGATTTAAGCTTGATGACGTTTTGGTTTGGTTTTGGGGGATTTGTTTGTGGTGATGTTGTTTTTGCTACAAAATTTGGGGGAAAGTATTGAAGTTCTTTAGTATTTGAGTTTGTAGTGTTATGGTTGCTCGGTCTTTCTTCCTTTTCACAATTGAGGTGAAGAAGATAAAAAGAGACTTCTTTTTTGGCTATGTTTGTGGCTAATTTTGTTTTGAGTGTGTTTTCATCTAGGGTTTTGAAAAGATTTCAAATTGATGATGTTTTGTTCAGTCCTTTGGCACTTGGGATGTTGTTTTTGCTCTAAAAAATGGGACAAGTAATGAAAAGGTTTCACATTTGAATTTGCTGTCTTTTTTCCTTTTCACAACTGAGGTGAAGATGATAAAAAAAAACTTTTTTTGGGTTATGTTTGTGGCTAATTGAATATGAGCCTAGTTTTGTTGTTTTTTTGCTTGTTTTGAGTGTATCTTTATCTGAGGTTTTGGAAAGATTTCAAATTGATGATGTTTTGTTTCAGTTTTTGTGGCTGTTGCCGTGGGATGTTATATCTGCTCTGAAAATTGGGGAAAAGTAATGAAATTTTGGTCGTATTCCTTTTCACAAGTGAGGTGAAGATGATAAAAAGAAACTTTGAACTGAAAACTAGTTGTGGAAAAATGCCATTGAAAGTCATTATTAGGCCTTGAAGCAGGTGGTGGAATTCCATTCTCTGATTTTCATCAAACAAGTTAATTTTCATCTGTCTGTGGCTTCTCAATTGCATGCTCGCGTATGCTAATGCTAGGATTGGGCACGGGTTGCATAAATTATTCTCTATAACCTTCTTGTGAACCTGATTGCCTAGTAAACTTTTTTAGTCACACAGATGCTGGTCGAGTGAATTAAATCTTGGCTTGTCAGGTTCTCCCTGTCGAGTTTATTAGAGAAACTGCTCATTATCAATATATAGTTGTAGGCTGCTAAAATGACATTTCTTCATTTATTTATGTTTGCATCAATTGTAATCCATGTGGCTATTGTCTTGTTTCAAAAACAATGACAGTAAAGGGAAGAGAAATCTCCAGTTCTCTACCTAGACATTATATTTATTATCAAACTTTTGTAAAGTCAGTGACTTTACACTGCCTGTTTGTGCAATTTTCTCGTTATACATTCTTGTTTCGATCAGAAAGTGTCTTATTTTTTACTTCTCTCTCCTCAAATTTAAATGCTGCTGAAAGCCTGAAAGTGTTTGCCTTGTCTCAATGTTATGAGGTATGTAATAAATGTTATTCTGCATTGCTTGAAATTTGTTAACAAACCACTACCGTCATGTTCAGGACCAACGAACAAAGGAAATTGTTTTGAAGGCAATGGGACAGGCTATCAGTAAAACAGTTGCCATTGCAGAGATTATAAAGGTATTATCAGTGTTATGCCATTTTAATTTGCTAAGCACAGGAGTGGCAGCTAATTTTATTTGCACGATTTGCATGTGTAAAACAGAAGAGAATTCCTGGGTTGCATCAAGATACATCTATCAGCTCAGCTACCATAACTGATGCATATGAGCCCCTTGAAGAGGGTCTACAACCGTAAGTTCATGTTGTTCTTGCTTCCAGTCCTCCTTTTATATACTTCAGTCAGGCAGTTGATTTACCTCTTATGTATGCTTGAGTAGCTTGGAGATGACTCGCCAGGTCTCACTGATAACAATTACTTTGTCGACTGCTGAGTTGAATCAAAGCTCTCCCGGGTTAGCTCTGCAAACATCATATGTTTATTTTGTAGGATGGTTCCTCCCTCCATTTTTTTTTCTTTGAGTAAAACATTTAACTCTCTCAAACCCGACCAAAGGAGCACATCTAGTTGAACAACTCTCATTCTTATTTAGAATGGGAAGATCTGAATATATATATTCTCTAACCTGGGGTTAGTGCTGTGTATCTAGCTACCAAGCTCCATCTCGTTTTGATCAGTCGGGAGCAGAGAGTCAACAACTGCAGCAAGGAAAACAAGCCTATGTTCCTTCTGATTTTAATCAAGGTGAATCTGTTAATATTGAGTTGGACTACATATTACCCATAATTTTTCTGCTTTTTTCCCTATATTTCTTTTTGATTGCTTTTGAAAAGTTCTCGAGATTTTACACATGGATAATTGGCATTCCATTTGGCCATTCAGCAATTAGATTTTCAAGCATGGTCCATATCAATTGTGAAGTTTATCATTTATGTTCATGAGTGGGATTGAAGCATAGTTGTTGGTGTTCGTTTACATTTCATCACTACACTGCAAGCAAAACTTTGCAGCCATTTCAATGTTATTTTTTTTCTTACAAAACATGATATTCAGATTCTTATGGTGTCCGTGGTCGAGGCCGAGGTAGGGGCAGAGGCAGAGGGCGTGGAAGGGGACGCGGCAGGGGTGGTTATGGAAACTACTACCAAGGTATTGATTTGTATAAGTTCTCTGCGTAGCTGATTTCAACTAAATTGCATGGACCCTTCACTTTCGATGCCGCACCCATGTCGGATTCTCCAAAAATACACTACTTTTGGTGAATCCAACATGCATCGCTTGACATTTTTGAAGAGTCCGAGCAACATAGAATTTCAATCTTTTTTTTTTTTTAAATCTTTTTTGATTTTTGGCCATAGTGGGACTGGGAATAGAAAAGGGCTGGGGGACAGTGAAATTTGTATCCATGCAACCAGTACCACTGGGATATAAGTTTTAGTCTTCTATGTTTATTTTATTTTTGATGTTAGGTGCTGTTCCAGTCATGTGCTCTAACTAATACTCTAAACTAATACATGCTATTAGCAGATGATGGTGGATATTATAACCCAGGTCGAGGTGGTGGATTAGCAGATGATGGTGCATTTTATAACCCAAGTCGAGGTGGCGGATTTGCAGATAATGATGGATATTATAATCAAGGTCGAGGCAGTGGGTTTGCAGATAATGGTGGATATTATCATCAAGGTCAAGGTGGTGGTCGAGGCAGAGGTTGGGGATACCGTGGTAAGTTTATATTCTATGCTCCCATATTATCTTGAGATTAAGGAAAAAAAAGTTAAAATAGAGTTTACATTTTGTTTTATAAATAAGTCACATTGTGGTTCAAATTTGCAGTGAAATTTTTATTTTCAAGGCTTATGAAAATTATCTTGAATATTTTGCACTTTTTGTAAACAACAAAGCTTGTCAGCTACATTGGCTGGAGGAGAAATCAGAAAGATTACACAACACAGATCTCTAGGTTGTCTTGTTATATCTGTTCATGTTAGAAGTTAGTTTAGTTATTCCCTTCATAGTCAAGGCCAACATGAAAGTAACGTCTCTTTGTTTAGTTCTTATGTCTGTTCTCCATCTTTTGTCAGCAAGTGATTCTATTCCTAGTTGCAGAAAAAACACATTACCTTGACATAGCCTCCAACAAAAGAACTTATAATACATAAACAAACACAAACTTCGCCACAAGTAAGCACTCCAACTTTGAGCATGCACATCTAGACACTTCAACTCATCTGTATTGTGTATTGTATCAGTTGAACACTCTAGTTTAAAATGATCATCCAGACACCAAAATTTATGTGTCAAGTTAGCGTCGAGTGTCCACAAGACACAGTGGGGATGAGTTGGAATGTCAAGTGTCAGTTGAGACCAAGATTAGGTGTTAAGATGTGCACTCCTTGCTTACTTGCTAGTTGATCCCAAGTTTGAGTGTCTGTTTGCCTAAGAATTTTTTTTTTTCTTTCTTTATCCCTACATTATAAAATAAAATAGTTACTTCTTTCTTTACTGGTATGAATTTATGCTCGAGGCCTGAAAGAATATGCTCTACGTCTCTTTACTTTTGACCTTTTTGTTTACTCTCAACAGGCACGGGATACGGAAGGGGCAGAGGCGGAGGCTGGGGTGGTGGCAGAGGTTATAGTCGTGGACGAGGCCGGATGGGTGGTCGGGGAGGAAGGGGTGATGGAAACCAGTATAGGCAAGAAGAGTTTACTGTCAGAGCTTGATGGGAAGTAATATTGCACAACCTTTGGCATAGTGTGGAACTCTTTTGAGTGAATTTTCATGCAGTTTTGTTTGATGTTACTTGGCAAAAGGTTTTGTTACTTTGGTTGGTTTCTTTTGCTTAGTTGGAGAGCCATTTTTTTGGTTCTTGTTTTCTCATATGATTCATTTATTTTGATGTCATGTAATAAGTTTTCATTTTTTTTTTCAGTGTATATAGACTGTTTACTTCACCTCCCTTTCATCGTAGTAATTTCAAGTTTGAGCCTTGAGAATGGAGAATTTTTTGGTAGGATGACTTTACTTTTGTGTGAACGCGAAAGGTGATCCTTAAGGGTAAACGAATAAATGAAGCTATAATTGCATTCAGATGGAGATGATGATCTACATTTGATGTCTTCAAGTCGGTTATAATAAAATAGATAGGCGAAAAATAGTCAATAGCAGTTTGTTCTCATCTATCAATAGATATGAATTTAGGTTCATGAGACTGAATTTTCGGTAACGATTGAGTTGAATCAACAAAAAATTGTCTCATAGTTGATATCTTTAGTGTAAGATAAATTATCTATAGGAATAGTAGTATGTTTCTTTGTTTCCCACTGTTGTTTTAGTAATCGTATCAAAATTAGATCAAATTTAGATTCACGCTGTAAGATTACTCAATCAAATTTAGATTCACACAGTAAGATTTATTCTTGAGGATAATATTTTCAACATGATTTTTTTTAATTTTCAAATTCTAACATTCGAGATCTCTTATTAATGATAGAAAAAAGTGAAAACAATTGTACTCTCCCTTTTGTGATGATGTTGGCTTAATGATTAATGAAATAATTTTAATATGTGTTGTGGTGCAGTAATGTGATTATTTCATCGTCGACAATCTAAATTTAGTTAAGAGTTTCAAGCATTTAACATCGGATAGAACACCCAAAAATGATTAATATTATAGATTAAATGTGAAGGTGTTAAAGTCCAATAAATCTTTAGGTCAATTCAATCCCATTAATAAGAAAATAAAAACATAATCCATTTTGCGCAATTTGCAATTTAGAAAACTAATTAAGAACCTAAATAGACGAAAAGGTAAAAGTTTGAAAAAATTGGAAAAGGCAAAAGCCTGGAAAATTTGGGACAACGTAAGAATTCAGTTAATCAATGAATTAAATTATTACGATTATTCGGTACATATTTCTTTAATTTCAATTTGTGTATCAGGTTTAAATTGGCATGAAATTTTAAAAAGTAAACAATACTTTTGAATCTGATTATCTTAAATTAAAGATATATAAAAAGTATCAAAATATATTTTAATTTTGTAGTCTTAAATATGTCATAAACTTGTATGAAAAAATTGAAATTAAGGAATTACAAAAATAAAAAAATTAGAGAGATATTTTTCTGAAACAAGCTAGAAAATAAAAAAAATAAAACTAACAAACTGAAACATAAAGAATACTCCTTCGTCCATTTTTACTTATCTACTATATCAAAAATAGGTGTTTATGTTTACTTGTTTAGTTTGAAATATTGAACTACAAATATTCAAAGAATGCCATATTAAAAATTGTCGTTTTACTTATCGTTTCTTAATGAGTGTATGAAATTAGAATTTTTCACTAAGGACGTTCAAAATTTGAATAAGTAGACACACGTACTAGCCAAAAAAGTTTAATATCTATCATATATATATATATATATATATATATATATATATATATATATATATATATATATATATATAAAATATTTTAATCATATATATAGATAATATAATTTTTTGTCGAAGAAGATTCAAACGATTCCCCTAATGGCTCCGCCCCTATGTGAAGTCAATATCGAACAAATAAAAATAGACAAAGGGAGTTATATAATTAATAGGAAAATGGTAATAGAAACTGACACGTGTCTAGATTACATTCGTGTTGAAAAATCATGTCTAGAAAGCCAACAAACAAATGAACATAGACACATTTTCAAGCCAGGTTCATTTTCCACACAATCCAATTATATTACTATAGTTTAATTATTAAATCTTCTTAGTTTTCTCAATTTTTTCTCCATTTACAGAACAACTCTTCAAGTTTTTTTCGTATAAAACCTAGAAAAAAAGGATCCATTTTTTTGTGTTTAATTATATTAATTTTCTTCCTTTTTGTATTTGATACATTTAAATATTTATAATTATGAAGAACAACAATTATAATGGATGCACAAAGAAGGAGAAATTAGAGTGTAATTATCATATTATTCATAAGCTTCCTCCTGGTGATAGTCCTTATGTTAGAGCCAAATATGCTCAGGTAATTTCTACAGCTCATTTTAACTGTCGTTTTAGGTCTTTTAATACGAGATATAATTACAAAGTAGATTGATTGTTTTATCTTAGATATTGTGTATTATTGTTTAATGTTAAGGGTATAAAGTTGAAAATAATTCAATTTTAAGTTTTGAATTTCTGAAATAACAGTTAATTTGGGAAGATTTTTTAAAGTTAAAGCGACAATTAAAATGGAATAGAGACGGTATTTCATTTTGTGTCTTGGTTTGAATGTTCGTTGACCTCTTAAAAGTCGAAAAAACTTTTGGGTCTTGTGACATTAAATTAGAGATTTATATAATTTACCACAAATTGAACCAGATTTGTTTTGGGTTGGGCGTGATATATAGTATGCATATTGGTTAAAATGATTGATTTTTATTTTTTTGCTTCAAAAACTGTGTGGCACGTTATCGAAAATATACTTGGTAGCTAATAATATATTTGATGTGATATAATAATAATAATAATAATAATAATAATATAACAAAATGATTTTTCTCTTACAAATAAAAACAAAAGTGATTCCAATAGTTGTTTGACTTTTTTTGTTGTTTACACATAAAGAAAAATAATTTTGTTACTTTTTTTTTTTTTTTTGAATTCAGTATATTGAAGTTGAACTTATAAGGTATTGTTTTTTTGGCAACTTAGTGAAAATGATGAACGACATACTATAACAAGTTAAATTATACTGATCGATAGATACAAAAATAGTATGTAAGTAAATATGGTGAGACTAATTTATCCGCGTGTTACTTGTAGCTAGTAGAGAAAGATGCAGAGGCAGCTATTGTTCTGTTTTGGAAGGCGATTAATGCAGGAGATAGAGTGGATAGCGCGTTGAAAGACATGGCAGTCGTTATGAAACAACAAGATCGCGCTGAAGAGGCTATTGAAGCTATTAAGTCCTTTAGAGATCGATGCTCTAAACAAGCACAAGAATCATTAGACAATGTCCTCATCGATTTATACAAGGTGCATAAACACATCGATTTCTATTACTACTTGTTTTAATGTCGTAATGATATGAGTAATTGAGGTTAAACGAAGAAGTGAGGATTCATATAGCTGACCTCAACTTGTTGAGACTCGGACATTGTTGTTGTTGTTTTTGTGTTTTTAAGTTGTTAAGTTCCAATGGATAAGTTGCCTTTAGCTTTGAATGTGTTAAAGAGGATATGAACATCTAGGTGTTTTTTTCGTATTTGTCTAAGTTGTGATGGACAGAGTTATCCATTATTTGTGCTGATGAGAGATAATAGGTACTTAGTACAATAGTCGGAGTGCATTTCTTTTCCTATTCGTGGTATATATGTTAACGGCTAGTTTAAAGGCAGAGTGTTTTTATGCAAGAGTTTTCTCTTGATCAATGCACTAAATTAATTCGATATGATGAATGTATCAGAAATGCGGAAAATTAGAGGAGCAGATTGAACTGCTGAAGCAGAAGTTACGAATGATTTACCAAGGAGAAGCATTTAATGGTAAACCTACAAAGACGGCTCGTTCCCATGGAAGGAAGTTTCAAGTTACTATCAAGCAAGAAACCTCAAGAATACTGGTACTGTCAACTATATATATACACACACCTTGTTTTCGTAAGAGTTTTAGCTATTTTACATTGTGTGTTTGAATGAACGAATTCATCTAAATCGTCCATAAAAGGTTGAATTGATAACTTGTTGAAAGCTACATTGTAGTGTAGTTATTCTTTATACTGTCGAAGTATATAAAGACCTTGTTGGTAATTGCACTTTTCGCGGTTAAAAAACATTGTGTTACGAGTGTTTTGACAGTTCTCTACATGGATCATTGTATAGGGTAATCTGGGCTGGGCATATATGCAACAATCCAACTATGCAGCTGCTGAAGTTGTTTATCGTAAGGCTCAACAAATCGATCCTGATGTCAATAAGGCGTGCAATCTATGCACATGTCTACAAAAACAATCGCGATATAGTGAAGCAAGATCAGTCCTTGAAGACGTTTTACAAGGTAAAATCTCTGGCACGGATGATCCTAAATCAAAGAATCGCGTAGAGGAACTGTTGAAAGAATTGGAGCCATTTGGTTCATTTGGATACACTTCTCCTTCTCCTCAATTGAACTTAGAAGATGCATTTCTTGATGGTCTTGATCAGTTGATAAACCAGTATGCTCCGTTTCGATCAAGACGACTTCCCATTTTTGAAGAAATTTCACCATGTAGAGATCAATTAGCTTGTTGATCTTTCTTGTTAAGAGTATTAGAATCATACTTGTTAATGAAGAATATAGGCACTTTTAGTGTAGGTATTAGCCTTTTTTGTGTGTCAAAATGTTGCATATGCACATATATTTTTGTTTGAAATTTTCATTATGTGACTCACATGTGAGGCTTCATTCCTATCTCACAAAAAAGCATTGTGGGTCCACTTTTTTGTGAGGCAAAAAGAAGCGTCACATAATTAGTGTCAGTTGTGTGAGACACATAATAGCTGGTATGATTATGTTCCTTGTATAATGAGTTATAGTACATGAATTGCCCCTTCGATGAGTGTTTATAGTCAATTTTCATACATTGAAAAACTTAAAAGAACATATTTTCTAAAATCACTATTAACACCTTGTGGAAAATCAAAAAAGTAGGTGTTGACTTTCAATTAGTAGCGATGGCTTTATTTAAAAATTATTGACAACACAGCTAGGTGCTAACACTCAATTAATAGCGATATCTAGAAGGTACAATTTGGTGCTGGCACTAAACTAGTATCGGTATTTAGGAGAGTTGGTTTCGTGTATTATTATTTTGTCAAATATATAAGTTGGAATATTTAATATTTTTTGTCTACAAACATTAATGATCTCTTCTGTTCATTTACAACTCAAATATAAATAAAAATCAAAGGATCTTGTATCTTATTACATATCTCTTGTACTTTCTTTGACTTATCTCGTTTTGAAAAAAATATAATATAAATAATCTCCAAACATGAAAAATAAATAGTTGCATAAGAATTATGAAATCTCATTTAGAGAAACAACATTGAATAAAATTTAACATAGTACAATTTAAACAATTCCCCTAAAAGGAGAAAAGTAATTAGGACAAACTAATCCTGATTAATATACAATCTACATCATAATATAGGCCAATTCCAGCTCCTCTTGTGTACTAATATACCATTATGAAAGTAAAATCAATTAATTGACTGGTAATTAGTAGATTTTGAGGTAAAAATAAATATGTTTTTTTTTGAGTTTGATGCAAATTAATTATTCAAGACATGCATTTGAAGCCAGGGCAAACTGATAAAATGATAATGAGAATCAAAGCTATGATAATCCCTAACACAATTAGTTTAATCTTCATATTTTCATACCATAACTTCCTTCTTATCTTGGTTCCCTGTTGCCTAAAATCTTGAGCCTGAAAATATCACACAAAATTAATAAATTATCGGATATCAAATGGACAAGTTAGATGGAATTTAAATATACCGATATATATTGAGTTAATAAATAAATATATATTGAGTTAATAACTAGATTTGCCATTAATCCGCCCAAAAGGATTGAAATAGGTTGGGTCATAAATGGGCTTAATAGTATGTCAAAACCCGATCAAGCTAACTCTTATCAAGTTTGTTGTTTTTTTAAAAAAAAAAAAAAAAAAAAATTCTTATCATTTGTTTAATTACTTATAAAAAATTATCTTTTATCGTCTCTATATATAACATATCATGACAAAATTACTCATGCATCAATTTAGATTATATATCAGTTTAATTTTTTGATAAGCAAAATTGTACGAGTTAAAATTGATGTGGACGGATTAGATAGATCATATTTTCATAGTTTAATTTTCCTTAACCTTAATACCCAGGACCAAACACGAAAATTTCTAAGCTCAAAAAGATCAATAATGGAAAAAATTAAACATATGTATTGGTGCATTAAGCTAACCTGTGATCGAAGATTTTCTGATTTATCAACTAGAAGTTCAATCTTCTCACCACGATCAAGAACCTAGAAAAAAAAAATGAGCATGGTTTAAGCAAATTCATTATTCATAGGGTAATCAAAGCTCTATATCGCCTTCTTTCCAACTTATTTAACTCTCTTGCCATACTTATTAAGATAGTATTCTGAAATAAAAGTTCCTTCCAAAGAACACACAAAACAAAAATATGAACCGCCAAATAAAGATGGAAAATGATTCAAGTGTGACATTTTTTTATATCGTGGTAGAGAGCTGGACTAAATTTGAACTTGTTAAAATATGTTGAATTGATAAATGGTTTAGGCTATAATACATCCAAATTTGTTTGATTTAATTTGGGCTAAATGGAGTGAGTCATAATTCAACTCAGAACTTATTCAAAATTTATTTGGTTCAAGATTTTGGATCGATTTGAACTAAATATAAAATAAATCATAATTCAATCTGTTCAACTCAAACTATTTCTATTTTATATATTTCTCTTGTTATAATCTCCTTACTTACAAAATTAAAAATAAAAATAAAAAATCCTTACCTTTTCAATGTTTTGCATCATCACTCCCTTAACTTCTGAAACTTGAGCTTTCACCTTTGCAAGTTTGTTAATTTCTTCAGGATTATCAACACAATATTTCATGTGCTGTTTCAATTTTGGCCTAAAACAACACGAGATTAATTAATTATGAGGTAATCCAAATGCTCGTTCGATCTGTAATCTTAAAAATAAGTCAAATACTTACTACAATAAGTATAAATAACATAATAGTATACAAATTCTCTATATTGCCGTTAATATATATAAGCTGAACTTTATTTGATACTGTTAACGTACCTTTATACTATCACTATATATAAGTTAAACTCAAAATAATAAAAAGACAAAATTAAGTAGGTACCCAAATTCTTTGCTTAGACTTTTAGGAGCAGCTGTAGTAGCTTTTCCTCCACCATATTTCTTGCTAAAATCATCCTTAATACGTTCCAAAAACGCAATGGGAAGTTGCCTGCCTGCTGATTCAGTAGCAACCACACAATAGGCTACAATAATAGCCAAATATTTCATATAAGTTGTACAATATTTGGTTGATCGCACAAGAAAAAATCAAACAAATATCGAAAAATTACCCAAAACCATATAATATGTATGGCAAACCTCAATTTACCAATATTATTTACATATTCTTATCGGCCACCAAGTAATCTTTCGAGACAATCTTGAACAATTTATTGTGACGGAAGTCATTTTTCAAGAAAATGTTTGAGAACATGTTTTCCTCATGAAAAATATGTTTTCGATAATCAAACATCAGAAAATAATTTCTTGGTGAAAAATGACTTCTATCACACCAACTACAAATATATTTTTTTTATTTTTAATCGCGTTAGAAATGAACACCTTAGAAATAAATAGAACGTACAAGCATATCCATCATGAAATTTACACATAATCGATCAATATAAGCACAAGCATGAAAATTTACAACAAATTAGACTAACACAAAAAAAAACTTTAAATGGATCTAATTGATGAATCTTCATTGTTCATGTCACGTTCACCTCACAAATAAATAGATCCAATTGATCAAAAATCAAACAAGGTGGGATCAACAATTTGAATCTTCATTATTCATATCGTTCCATTTTTAAAATACAAAAAAAAAAAAAAAAAAAAATTCTTTATAGAATCTACGATCATGAATGGGAAATAAATTAGGAAACTCACTAAATCCATTCTCCGCGAGAAAATTGAAAGTGTGTCCATCACAATTGTAGGTGAACCTATTGTTGGATGCAGGTAATTTCTGGAGGCATTGCGAGGCAATGCTATTGAAATTACCTGTGAATTCAGTATATTCAGCCAAAATCACCGTTCCCCGGGCAACAAAACTGTAGATCAACGTTTGTTGCCCCATCTCTCCCCTCTTTCGATTTCTCTTGAATCCTTTTTGTTAATGGAAGGGGAAAAAAGGATTCTAGAGAGAAAGAGAAAGAGAAAGAGAAGAAGGGGAAAAGAGGAGAAGAATGGAGATGAGAGAAATAGGGATAATATAATTTTGCATGCATGCAAAAATAAATTAGAGGAAAGTTGCTGGTATATATAAATGTTATTTCCTTAATTTGTACACTTGTAATTTTTTTTTAAAATAAAATAAAGGTATATAAAATGTGTTGTATATTGGATTAACTATTTACATTAATATATATATATATACTCCCTCTATTCAAATTTATATGTCATGGTTGGAAATTGAAAATTTTGAGAGTTATGAACAGTGGCGGAGCTAGACTTTTTATGAAGGGTATGTAATTTTTTTCAAGGCAACAAACAAAAATTTTCAGTAAGTATGATTTATATCCATCTTGTTCTACCTAACGATTTTACTATCAACATTGTCAATAAAAAATTTCCACTAAACACAACATCTGAAAAAAAAAATCTCTAATTTGGTTTGCTTTCAAATATACATGATAAGTTATCAATTGAAATAATAGTTTAATAATGAATGGGTCGAGATTTTATTGGACACATGCACATATTCAAAAAAAAAATTATTAATTTTTACTTAAATTTAAAGTTACTTTTCAACCTATCGATTTTACTACTTTTTTATTTCAATGTATGTATATTAAATTTCTTTTATTTTTAATAGAAAATGTGTGAAAATTCTAATTAAAAATTTCAAATCTCCAAATTCACTTATGAAACTATGAAAAATTAACCCCTTATGAATTATTTGTTCAAACGTCCGGATGACCTACTTAGAGGAAATGGAGAAATGTAATTGCATATAACCTTCTTTTCTAATTCTTTAAGTAGAAACTCATTTAAAATATTACTTTATATTTACATATATATCCAAACTAATGTTTCAGTTAAATTTTGAGATTCAAATTTTTGAATTTAGACCGTGAATTTGAAAATACTTGCCTTTGAAATAAAATTTATATATTTAAAAATTATATAAATCACAATAATTATCAATGTCATATAAATTAAAATGGAGAAAAACTGGCAACCTTGACATTCCTTTTTGAACACCCTTTCCACTGCGGCAAAGCCTCTATTAATGTTAAGGTTGTGCAAAATGAATTATATATTTGTATTTAATAAATTTTGACTTACGTAACTAATGTAAGTTTTCGACGAAGGGTGGTCACGTGCACACCCTTAACAGGCTGTAGCTTCGCCCCTGATTATAGACCACGAAAAATATGAAGGTGAACCAAAAACAAAAAGAAAAACATTTTTTTTCAATTATTTTTTCTTAATATATGTCTTTTAAATATTTTAAGTTATTAATTATTGTGATATATAGTATTTTTGTATGTTATTTTTAAATATACAAATTTGTATTAACATCTCCATAGAAAAAACTGCACGTGCCAATAGAGCTAAAGGGATGTGTATTAACATGGTAAAAAAAAAAATTACGGTAACCAATCAAATTTCCATTTACCAACTTACATTAAACTAGAGAATCTGAATTACATTTAGAGAGGTTTCAAACAACATAATGTAGGGATAAAAATGTGTGTAATGCACTGAGCTACTTTTATGCACACCACCCTACCAACTGAGAACGCGTATGCATGGGAGGGCATGACTCTGACAAATTATCAGAATACCACCCGAAAATTCATCAAGTCCGGAATTAAATTTTGTTTCAATTCCAATGATTATATATGATGTTCTTGGGTGGGTGAAGTTTCAGGTATGAGGTTTTTATTTTGTTATTAATTTAAAAGGTATAAAGTTGAAATCTTTTACGTGTATGTCAAGTTATTTTCTTCTTCATAGTTTCAGCTTGCTATTTTGTGTGATTCTCTTTAGTTTTTCTTATTTCGTCTATATACATTTGAGGGAAGAAATTGAGTTATAAGATTTTTGTCATTTATATTAAATATATGATATTAGATTAGTTTTTGTAAACTATATACACAAATGTCTTCTTTATTATAAACCATATACTAGTGTAATATATTCTTTAAACTATGCCTATAAATTTAAGTGTGACAAAACCCAACAAAAATATATTCTATAAACTATCCCTATAGATTTCTAGTATGAATCATTTCAATTTCTTCATTGTTTTTCAGTATAATTTGGTTTTCCCCTCACTTTCTTACTTCCTTCTATTATAATACTTAATTTAGGTATTATAAGTAAACTTCTTGATACATATATCTATTCTTTTTGTAAATGTTGTTGATTGTATGCATTTTTTTGTTGAGTGTATTTATCCTTGTATTCACTCTTTTGTTTCTTTTGTTTGTATTTTTAGTTTATATATGTGTGAATATAACTAGGTCAAGCAAACAAATCACAATGTATTCAGTGAAATTTTATATGTTAATATAACTAGATTGAGTGAATAGATACACCAAATATAGAGCGAACAAATACCATCTAAAATAATAGCTATGAGTTGTAATTAGTCAAACTATTGTTATGTTTGATAATTAGGCCTCAAATTATTGTTGTTTATGAAATTTTGGGCTTAGTTTAGGCACAATTAGGGGTGTCAATATGGTCCATAAATTGATGGCCCATCTTATATTAAACCCTAACCCTAGCTGTTTATCCCCCATCTTATATAAAACCCTAGCCCTAGCAACAAGCAGCCACAATACATATCAAAATGCATAAAACAATACCATTCCCCATGATATCATCATTGATGTACTACTAAAACTTCTGTGAAATCACTTCTAAGGTTCAAAAGTGTTTGCAAATCAGGGCAGATATTCGATTCATCAATCTTCGCCAGGATCTATGCAAAAGTGATATAAATGGGCAAAAATTCTTGGTGTCTTTGTTTTGCAAGAAGGATGATCATCACTACTCATCCGTAGACGCTCCACTTCAACATGATTCCGTTGTTTCTCTTGTTGAGGTAATTCCTGAAATCAACTATGATCAATTTAGTAGGGTATGTATTAATTCTTGCAATGGCATAATACTTTTATTTTTCCTTTATGCTGAAGTTATTTTATGGAATCCAACTACTAGAAAATCAAAAAAAATAAAAATCCTTAGTCTAATTATTTTTTAAATCCTTAGACATTGTTATTTCTAGATAGAATTAAATTTCGGGATGATCTACAACTATATGTTGTAGGAGAAAATCTATGTTTGACTAAGTTGCACAAAGACTCGATTTTATATTTTGAAGTTTGGTATATGGAAAAGAATGCATCATGGAGTAAGATTATGGTTGAATTAATAAACTATACTATTATTATGAACTTTGTTGGATCCAAAAATGGAAAGTTGGTGTTGTTGAGATATGGAATTGAATTTATGGTTTACAATTCAATAAACCATAACTTTGAATTTGATCTGGAAACAATACTTCCTGAATAGTATGAAATCATTTTCTCTCTGACTTTTTTTCTTTTTAGGGATTGAGCTAGGAGATTTTTTTGATTCTCTGATGGTCGGGTTCCACAAAATGATTAATCATAAGGAAAAACAATAGGAATTATACCATTACCAGAAGAACTAATAAAACTTATTTTATTTAAATGATTGATTCTTGGTAGAGCTGTCAAAAAGAGTTGGTCCAGCCCCACCGGGCCCAAGCCTTGCGGGCCAAGGAATTTGAAGGTCTAGGGCAGGCCGACCTTTAATTTGTCAGGGTCTGAAAATGCTCAATCCAACCCAACCCCAGAAGGGCCGAAGGTTAGGGCGGGCTAGCCCTTCTTTTTTTCTTTTCAAACTTATAATTCTATAACATCAATAAAATGAGAAGATTTTCAAATTAAATATAACAAACAATGGTTTTGTTTCAATAACACTAGCAAAAAATCTAGTGTAATTAGTATCTATCTCGCATATCAGATACGCGAGCGAGATAAGAGAGTGACAAGTAAGATTGGAGGGAAGTGAGAGCGCGAGATTTGTCTATGTATCTTAGATACATGCGAATCTACTTGGATAGAGTATATCTAGAACAAATTAACATTATTTTGAGTCCATATATTTTGAGATACATGTATCTGGACGTACCAAAATCTGGTAAGATTCATAATATTAAAAACATATGGTGTATTTAAGTAATTAGACTATATACTACTGAGATTATTGTAAGTTACCCTTAAATAAAATGTTTTGGCCCATTGCCCGGCCCCGGTCCGGCCCTGCCCCGATCAAGTCTCAAGGGTCAAGGGCTTATAAGCCCTAGCTTTAAATAGGCTTGAATAATTCTATCCCAACCTTACCTTAATAACGGGTTGGGTGGGCCCCATGGAATAAGCCCGTTTTGACGGCTCTAATTCCTGGTATCAGAGGCTCAAGAAGAGAGGCAACAAAATCATATTGAAGTGTAGCGTTTATATAGTAGAAATAGTCGTCCTTGTTGTCAAATAGACTACCATTCATAAAAAAAAATTATAACGATTTACATCACTTCTTGGTGATACTTGATGAATTGGGGATCTTCAATTAATGAGCGTCATGATTTTGCAAACGTGAATTGTAAAAGCGATTAGACTGGAAGTCTTAGAAGAATATTAATGGTAATATCATTAGGCATTTTGAAGATCTTTGGATTGAGCAATTGCTTGGTTTTGGGTAGTGTTTTGAGTTTGAGTTAATCTTATTCTATAAGAGGGAGTATCTAAGCTTTTCTCTGTCAATATATTTGCACCATCACTAAGGTAATCTTGTCATTTCATGTGCTTCACGAGGATAATGATCATCCTCGTGAATTACACGTGTAATATACGTATATGTCGACATGTGGATTTCACGTGCAATATACATATATGTCGAATTTTATATATATATATATATATATATTGCACGTGTAATTAACGAATATGATCATTATCCTCGTGAAGCACATGAAATGACAAGAGTATCCTCGTGATGAAGCAAATATGTTGACAGAGAAGAGCTTAGATACTCCCTCTTACAGAATGAGAAAAAATCAAACTCAAAACACCACCCACATCTAATCAATTTCTCAATCCAAAGATATTCAAAATGCCTAATGATATTCTTTTAAGTCTTCATGTAAAATTACTTTTACGATTCAAATGCATTTGCAAATCATGGCATTCTTTAATTGAAGATCCCTAATTCATCAAGCATCACTTTAATATTTCTAAAAGTGATGTGAATCGTCATAAAATCTTTATGACTGATGGTCTATGTGACAATATGAATGACTATTTCTACTCTATAGATGCTACACTTCAATATGATTTAGTTGCCTCTCTTCTTAAGCCACCAATACTAGGAATCAATCATTTAAGTAGAATAAATTTTATTAGTTCTTTCGGTGATGATATAATTTTTATAGTTTTTTCTTATGAGTTAATCATTTTGTGGAACCCAATCATCATAGAATCAAGAAAAAATTCCTAGCTTAATCCCTAAAAAGAAAAAGTTAGAGAGAAAACTATATCCTACTATTTATGGTTTGGGCTATGTTTCATCTATCAAGAATTATAAAATAGTTAGAGTGGGGAAAAAACATAACTCTATTGGTCTTTTTGAGATCGATCTGTTTTCAACGAAAAGTAACTCGTGGAAATTGATTGGCAATTTTCCTCCGTATAACTTTTTCTTCGAAGGAGACATTGTTACCACAAAAGGTATCATTTATATAATAGTGAAATTTATCTAGAAGTATGAATGAATTTATTATATTAAGTTTTTGCTTGGAAGAGGAATAATTTCAGGACATATTGTTTTCAAATCAGATTCAAAGGTTCCAAGATCCAATTTTGTATATTTTAGGAGAAAATCTTTGTTTGACTAGGATACGCGATTTAGCAGGTCAAAATTTTGAAGTTTGGACTATAAAAAAAAATGGATCAATAAGCAACACATGGAGTAAGTTCTTGACGATTTCATCGATGCTTTGCGGACGTTGATTGAGGCCAGTAAGCTTAATGAAAATTAATGGATACATAATGTTTCTGAAGCATGAGGGTGATTTTGAGGGTGTCTAATTAAGTCATAAATATTAGAATTAAGTCAAAACTCGTGAAATGATGATCACGATCCTCGTGAATACATGAAATGACAAGATTGCCCTCGTAGTATCGGGTGTCAAATTAAGTCATAAATATTAGAATTAACTGGCATATTAGTTTTATTTTGCATCGTGCAAGATTAATGTGTAAAAAAAGGAGATTATATTAGGTCCTTTAAATTTATTTATTTTTCAATTATCAAATTAAAATTTGTGTAATGAATTCACTTCTTTATTAAATAAACAACTCAAAATCGAAGCATCTACTCCATCAGACTATGCCCTGAAATCCAATAATTTTGACCAATCTAACATGCGAAAATTGAAAAGTATATTTTTATATATCTGCATCAAGAGTTGTCAAATTTAATTTAGAGAAACATCAACGAAAAAAGAAAATTAAAATAGTACAAGATGATTTGATCATGTCAATACAAAAGATAAAGTACATGAAATGATTATTAGACAAAAGTTAACTAGACCATGCTCATCTCTAATATCTATCCTTGCATTACATCCATTTTCTTGAAATCTTAAATCCGTTTTCATTTAGGAGAAAACAAACTTTCTACATACGGTACAATACAATTGAAGAACAGGGATGACTCAAGCCCAGGAACTTCAACTATTTCGGTTTGCTCTCCATTTGAATTATAGACCTCGAAATCACCCTTATGCTTCAGAAGCATTATGTATCCATTAATTTTCATTAAACTCACGGGCCTCAAGCAACGTCCACAATGCATCGATGGAATCGTCAAGATCTTACTCCATATGTTGTTCATTGATCCATCTTTTATCATATGCCAAACTTCAAAATCTCGTCTAGCTAGATCGTGCATCCTAGTCAAACAAAGATTTTCTCCTAAAACATACAAAATAGGATCTTGGAACTTTTGAATTTGATCCGGAAACAAAACATCCTGAAATTGTTCGTTTTTCAAGCAAAACTTAATATAGTAGATCTATTAATATTTCTAGATAAATCCGCCATCTCTGTCATATAAACGATACCATCGATGGTAACAATGCCCCCTTCGAAGTAAAAGCTGTTAGGAGAAAACTTACCAAGCAATTTCCAAGTGTTACTTTTCGTCGAAAACAATTCGATCTCAAAATGTCCATGTGAGTTATCTTTTCCCCCTAACCTAACTATTTTATAATCATCGATAGATGAAACATATCCAAAACCATAAAGAGCAGGAAATTGTCTTCTCTCTAACTTTTTATTTTTAGGAATTGGGCTAGGAATTTTTCTTGATTCTCCAGTGGCCAGGTTCCACAAAATGATTAAATCATAAGGAAAAACTATAAGAATTATACCATTACTGGAAGAACTAATAAAACTTACTCTACTTAAGATATTGATTCCGGGTATCGGAGTCTCAAGAATAGAGACAACAGAATCATATTGAAGTAGAGCATCTACAGAGTAGAAATAGTTGTCCATGTTGTCACATATACCTCCTGTTAGAAAAATTTTATGACGATTCACATCACTTTTAGACATATCGTAGTGATGCTTAATGAATTGGGGATCTTCAATTAAAGAGCGCCATGATTTGCAGACGCATTTGAATCGTAAAAGTGATTTGACAGGAAGTCTTAGAAGAATGTTAAGGATGATATCATTAGGCATTTTTTTCGAAGATTTTTGGATTGAGAAACTGATAGGTTCTGAATAGTGTTTTGAGTTTGAGCTTTTCTTATTCTACAAGAGGGGTATTTAAACTTCTCTCTATCAACATGTTTGTTTCACAAGAATAGTGATAGTCATTTCACACGCTTCTGGTTGCATGTAGAGGTTCTTTTGTCTAAACACATGTATCCTAATTTTGCCAGCTAGAAAATCATCATTTGACTGTAATCGTCGCGTTATTTTGTGATGTTTGCCAAATTTCTTGTTGTGTTCACCCTTTCTTCCATTGCAATTAGTAAAGCAATAGCCAATTTGTCTGGTCTGTATTTTCACGAAAATAGTGATAGTCATTTCATATGCTTCTTGTTGCATGTAGAAGGTTTTTCTGTCTAAACACGTGTATCCTACTTTTGCCTGCTAGAAAACCATCGGTTGACTGTAACCGTCGTGTTATTTTGTGTTCTTTTGCCAAATTTCTTGTTGTGTTCGCCCTTTCTCCCATTGCAATTAGTGAAACACTAACTATTGCTCAAAAAAAAATTCAAAATATTAATTTAGTTACATTATTACAACATGAAACACAAAAAATAACCATTAAATCCTATATTAACTTTCATTGCAATTACTAAATCAGAAACCTTATAAGCATATAAGTTATGTTAAATTAAATTATATCAAATAAAGTAACTTGAGATGATGCTATGTGCTTCCCTTTTAACTTAACTCATACTTCTTAATCACTTACTAAAAATAAATTAAAATATTTATTCCTTATTTTCCTTATTTGTAAATACTTAATTTAGGACTTTGATTCTTTGCCCTTTCTTTTTTTCTGCTCCTTTTTTTTTAAAAAAAAATAATTCAATTTTGCCTAAAATCATAAATTGAATTTTCCTCTTTTTTTTTTTTTTTTTTATCTTATTTAATTTCCTTCAAATAAATCCTACATTTTACTTAAGACATAATTAATATACATAAAATCATGTCATATATTTATTAAATTGATATAAATATGAAATGCGATAAACTTTTGCGCCCCCCCCCCCGCCCCCCCCAATATAGTCATTCCAATACAATACATTTTATCGACGCGACTTCAAATTATTTTTTCATCAGACAACTGTTTTTAATTTTCAAAATAACTATGTTGGTTAAGAGCTAGTAGTTCTAAACTATTTATGTCGATCGACTGACTATTATATTCTAAGTGTTTCTTATATGTTCGTTTCATTTTAATTTATTTGGCCTAATTACTTTGTTTTTTAGGTTCATTTTTTTTTAAAAAAATGTTTATTTTCATTTTTGACAGTTCTTTAATTTTAACTTTCGACATAGCATTTGATACAATTAAATATACTTTTACTTTTAAAATCATAAAGCTCAAAGTTTTATTTTTATAAATTCCATTTCAAATTAAAATCAGATAAACAAAAGAAAGTATATTTTTTAATAAATCATTTTTATATGGATGTACAATTGAGAAAGCATCTTCAAAAAGTGAAAAGTTATGCTCATCTTTAAATTTAGCAAAGAAGACCTCCTTACTAATGGGTCAGAGAAGCTATTATTTTGATAGAATTTACGATAATAAAAACCTATTCAATGAAATCATATAAGTGAGGTATGTGGTATATAGAATGTACGTAAATCTTATTATTATCCCATGGAAGAAAAAAAACTGTTTTCGAAAGATCTTCGATTCAAGTACAACAAATTCAAGTATAAAGAAGAAGACAATGACGAAAAAATCGAAACATAAAACAACGCAAAAATAGTCAAATCAACAATAATCATGTGATAATCAAAATGTCATAAGCAACATACTAGGGTAGATTATTATTAACAAATAATAATAAACCACACCATCACAAAAACCAGCCACCCAAACAAGACAACACTACCCTACCTTCTACTCCTCTATCCTAATGCAAGGCCTCCATACCCTTATAAGTCATATCTAGAGTCATGTTTTTGATAATTTAAAATAACGTCATAGCATATCTTATCATATCTTTCAATATAGCATCATGATTTATTTGTTTTAAATAATAATTTTGTTAGATATTCAACTTTCATTAATTTGAAGGATCAATATCATACATTTCAATCAATTGAAGATTTAATGTGCTCATATTAAATAAATACAAGGACTAAAATTGTTATTTACCCTTGGAAAGAAATTACAAAAGTTGCATGTTTGCAGAAGGGCAGTTATGGAAATTACATTCCCTTTGCCGCCCCTTTCACCTTCCCATTTCCCGCCAAAAATATAGCAAAGAACACTTTAGAGAGAGAAAGGGGGAGAGAGATCGAGATCGGAGAAGCAATGGATATGGAGTTTCCAGATGCAGCAGAGCTCGAATGGCTCGAAGCCAACGCCTCTTATCCTGATGAAGAAGAAGATGACCTCGAGTTCGATGACGATTTTCTTCAACAACCTCCATCACCACCCGGATCCGAACAAATTACATCCCAACCCGATCCGAAGCCAACTCTCTCACTTCCCCCGAAACCTTCACTGCCGAAGCCCCAACTTCCGATCAACAGTAGGAAACGGTTCCTGCCGGATGATCCAGAGTCGTTGTCGGATGATAGAAATGCAGTAGTCATCACTGAGGAGAAGAGGAGTAGAGTTGAGGATAATGATGAGGATTGGCTTAGGTATTCGCCTCCCAAGCAGCCTGAGGAGGAGGAACCTATGGTGGTTGAGCAGGAACTGGAAGAGGAACCGGAAGAGAAGATTTTAGCTAAGTATGCTTTGGAGATTGATGGGGATTGTACACCGGTGACTGGTTTGGACGGTGAGAGGGTTTATGCTAAGATATGCAGAGTTGAAGATGAAAGGGTTAAGAAGCTAGAGGTTAAGGGATATTCTACTGGTGAGTTCAATTTCTATTGTTATCTAAAAATGTGGCATTTTCTTTATATCATGTCAAGTGCATATGCCAAGTCATTTTTTTCCCTAATGGATTAGATGCACTTATAATTTAGTATGTGTGATGAACTATGCACTTTGTGTCGTGATTGTTGGATGTCTGAGTCTTAGTGTAATGGTTAAAGGCATAGATTTTGGGTTGAAGTTTCTGCTGTAGGTTTATGAAGGAGTAAGCAAAGATAGATGCCAAACACAAAAGAATGTGTGGATAAGTGAATTTGACTATGGTTAGAGTTTTTATGAAAAAGAAAAGGAATTGAAGTGTGTTAGAGTCCCATATTGATTGGGAATGGAATTTGGCAATCCCCCTCGTGAACTAGCTTTTTTGGGTAGAGTTAGGCCCAAATGCCATTTCTTTACTCAGTATCACAACCAAGTTCATCCTTGTTTAGGCTCTTTACTGCTCCAGTTTGGCTTGGGTGTGAAAGGGGTGTTAGAGTGGGTTAGAGTTCCACATTGGTTGAGCAATGGACTGATGGTCTACTTCTATGGACTTGGACAATCCTCACTCATGAGTTAAGCTTTTGGGGTTCAGAAAGGCCAACATGCCATATCTTTACAAAGTGTAAATTGATTAATTTTCATTCACATACTTCCTTTGTGCTTACTTTTACGTAGTTTTAACTTTTTACCTAGTTCCTTCATATTTGTCCATGTGTAATTAGATGATTGCTAATACTGGAGTTGATCAAGCATTTCAGTACCTACTGTAAAAGCTTATGAATGTGAAAGTACTACTCCAAATCATCTTTGTTCTCTGCATAATAAGCCATCCTCTACATCTTGTTGGCATACTCTGTGTTGTTTTTTCCATCTTTTGCTTACTCAAATTTCCAAATCGCTGAATATCTAAGAGGGTGCAAATGTTATTCAGATCTTATTCAGGAACCTGTCAGGGTTCTAATGCAAAGAGTGGAACACGACCAGTTCACAAAGGTGCTGTTTCTATCTGGCCATCCATGCTCCACTATCATTCTATCAATCAATCATTTAATCAATTTATCAACTATGCCTCAATTCGCTCTCCAATATATAGCAAAATTTACTGAGTGATCCTGTTGAATTAAAACAGAAGAAAGATGAGAGAAGAAAATAATTTGAAATTCTCTTTGACCTTTACAGATTCCTCTCAGGTCCATGATTAGAGAACAATGAATTCATACTTCTCAATGGAATAAGTAATAACAACTAGTTATGAAATGGAAAAGGAACGCGATCAGTTCACAAGAGTTGAGTTATTGAATAAGATTCCTAAATCTCTGAAAATATCACAACAGTTCTGAATTGTTTTGCATATTAAATGGAGGAAAACAATTCGCTACTATAAACTCCTTTTAAGAAGATGAAAAGGAGGTATCTGTCCGATCCTGTCAATTATAGTTCTTTTTGAAGTCCTGCATTGTTTTCCTTCTCTCTTTCGTTCTCTTAGGACTATTTATTTTCCGTTTTTTCTTTCTGCCCACCGAATTTGAGAGTTACTGTACCAAATATACTAATAGTACTTCCTCATTTTATCTCGACTTGGCTTTTGAAGAAAATATCTTAGTTCCCCAAGTCCTTTTTCTTAATAGGAGGGATAATATCTTTGACGGTTCACTGGTTGTCTCTGTACCCCAATTCCCCTCCCCAATTTTCCTTTGGATGAATTGGAGATTTTGTGAAATGAAGCATTAACCTTGTAGCAAAAGTTTCCAACAATTTTGACGTGCCTTTTACTTTTTATGTATAAGATCTTTGTTCCTCCTTGAAAGCTTTCCTCCTTTGTCTTGAAGGCCCTGGAAGCTAGTTCTGAAGATCTAAGTGAAGCAAATCTTCCAATAGGAGCTGTGCTGACTGAGCAACTTTGGGTGGATAAATATGCCCCTAGTTCGTTTACAGAGCTTCTCAGTGATGAGCAAACAAATCGCCAGGTACCGCATATATTAGCAATTTGTTTATTCTTATAATGGTTTCCATTTAGTACAACACATAACATACCTAGTGCAGTCCCACAAACTGAGGTCTGGTGAGGGTAGAGTGTACGCAGACCGTACCCCTACCTCAAAGGTAGAGAGGCTGTTTCTGATAGACCCTTAGCTCAAGAAAAACAGTCCAAAGCACATGGTTTCTATGTAGTATATTTAATTTTAAAAATCTAAGGTATTTTCACCTATCAAATCTTTTAGGTGTTCTCTTAAAGAAATTCTGATTTGGGGTCTTGACTTTCTGGTCACTCTCCTGTAGGTACTAATGTGGTTGAAGCAATGGGATTCCTGTGTTTTTGGGGTTGAAATAAAGAGTACTACAGATGACGTCTTGTCGTCTCTGAAACAGCATTCGTTGGCTGTCCAACATCCAAGACGTTCTTCCAAGAGTTCTTTTGGAAATAGCAGAGAACCTAGAATAGACAATGAGAAAGCTCATAATGATTTGCATCCGGAGAATAGTGATTCGGACAGAATTAAGGACCTATGGGACAAGAAGCACAGAAAAGGTGGTCCTCCAGAACAGAAGGTCAGTCAAACTGGCCCTCTTTCCCCTTTATTTTGTTGGTGTTTGAACCCCTAAGGTTGTAGTTGTAGGTGGATGACCCTTGCTAGGCTATCCCTCCCTTGTCAATCTTGTAATATGTGTTTGGAAGGACCCTTAGCTTGTGTGCTTTGTCGTTTGCCTTGCTCTGATTTTTTATATAAGCACATGATCAAAGAGTTGATTCTGTTCTTTTTTTTTTTTGTTCATTTTGCACAATATTATTGTAGACACTGCTTACCTATCTTCTTTTGAAATATTCCTCTTATCAAATATTTAACACCCAAGGGTGTGGCCTAGTGGTCAATGAAGTGGCTGAGACCCAAGCAACAGACCAATACTAGGTAATTCTTTTCATCTGTCCTAACCTTGGTGGACAGAGTTGGTGGGAGGTGGTAGGTATCCTATGGAATTAGTCGAGGTGCGCGTACAAGTTTTTTTTATTTTTTTTTTAATAAATATTAGTAATTATAAGATGCTGTCAACAAACAGTGAAACCAAGGATTGTAAAACCCTTCGTAGTCGTTTGGTTTGAAGACAAGTTATGATCATTTTAGTTATGCAAGGATTGGTTTTGTTGGGATAGGATTAGTGATCCAGATGCCCGATGATCTCTCATTATGCACTTCCATAATTTTACATCTGTGGTCATATCCCCATTATATGACGTTAGCTACTACCCCCCCCCCCCCCCCCCTCTTATATTGCATATATGGAAATTATGTTAGTATTATACTTATCGCCTGCTTGTCCTCTGTTTTTAGTTTCTGGTTTCTTTCTCATTTTTATTCTAATTTTACTAAATTGTGAGAACCCAATTGCTTGCAGATTCTTTTGCTTTGCGGTCCTCCTGGGCTTGGGAAAACAACACTTGCACATGTTGCTGCTCGGCATTGTGGGTATCGAGTGGTTGAGGTCTTGTAACCCACTCATTCCAAACAGTCCCATATAGTTGTTCATTTAAACTTTTATCTCCTTTATATCTTATTATCGCAATCATTGCCAATGAGGTTTGGTGAGAGAGTGTTAGCTCATTGCCAGTCACATTTATGAATTGTTTTGTTACCACGAAGGATCTGAAAAGGTTATTAACTTATTCTACTCTTTAGTATGTGCTAGAATGACAAGTGTACTTGACTCCACGCTTAAATTCTACATCTCTAAAATCTAAATCCCCGGTCTCTTATTTTAAATAAAAACTTTTCTGTGAAGTTTATATTCTTTAAAGTCAGTTCAGATGAAAAAACAAATGTGCAATGCAACTCGACCTACATATTAGAAGCCTGAAACCAACAGACCCTCTGCCCTGTGCCTACATTCTAGTGTATGCTTGAATTCTCTTTAGTTTCATGGATAAGACGATAAGTTGATTGCAAAACTTGATTTCCCTGCTGAATATGAGCTACACAAACTCAAAATGCCTTCATACCTACCACCAACCTTGAATATCCTTCGAATCAAATTAATATGGAGTAATAGCTGTCTATTTATCTGTTGATTGAAATGCTTCCTTTGCAGATTAATGCAAGTGATGATCGATCATCCGCCAGTATTGAAGCTAAAATACATGACGTGGTTCAAATGAACTCTGTAAATGCTGATTCAAAGCCCAAATGCTTGGTCAGTTTTAAGTTCTGTTTTATGGTTTTAAATTTTCCTCTGATGATTAAAGCCCAAATATTTTGTCAGAATATAGTTGTGATTTTTGGTTTCAAATATTTATCAGCAGAATCTACAATTTTTTTTCTGAACCATGGTTCATCTTTTGCTGTTCTAGGTTATTGATGAAATAGATGGGGCTCTTAATGATGGAAAGGGAGCTGTTGAGGTCATCCTTAAATTGGTAATTATGTATTTGCTTTTGATGTGTTTCACCTGGTAAATTTAGTAATCCCAGTAGGAGTGGTAAAATATTATAGCTGTAGGAAAACTGTATGTGAATCTTTTGTATTGGTATAGTTATATTACTGGCTCCTGAAGAGTCATTTGAGCTATTTTCAGCTCCTTGAACCCCTCTTGCTTGTCTCATATTCAAATTTAGAAGTAAAAGGAAACTAAGATTTGTTAAGAATTTTAATTTGGACATTGATAGATTGATTTTAAGGTCTTATGTACCTACTGCTGATTAATTTTCAATGGAGTCTATATTTTACTATCTTTCTATTTTATAGCTTGAATGATACATATATGCTCAACTTTATAAATCAACTAGTCACTCCAAAAGTGGGAGTCGAGCTGTTGTTTTCTTGCCCTAGCTTTGCTTTATTAGTTCATGCAGCTTATGACTCACAAATCCTTAAAATACAGTGGGAGAAACTTCCACTTGGTACTTGCTTACCACTGCAAGTTGGTCTGCTGGAACTTGATAGAAAGATAATATCAGTACTATGGAGTACTCTGTGGCACCATATGTTTTTCATAGTAATTATGAAGTGAATTTCAACCTTTGGTTGGACCTTTATTTTGAACGTTTGTATGTTTCTGATAGAATAACAGTGTGTGCTTTATCAAGGCAGGTTTCTGCTGAACGAAAATTGCGTGCAGGCAAAGAAAATGAACCTGAGGGAGGAAATGCTGGGCAGAAGTCATCAAAAAAGAGGCATCATAAAACATCTTTGCTAAGACCTGTAAGAGTGAATTTGTCTAAAAATGTTCATTTGTATATTAACTTGGCTATATTCATGGCATTCGCTAATCTCAACTTGTGTGTTTCATTTGCAGGTTATTTGCATATGTAATGACCTTTATGCTCCTGCCTTAAGGCCTTTGCGTCAGGTAGCAAGGTAAGTATTGCTTAAATTTTGCAAGACATCAGATTGAAGAGCATAGATTAGCATCTAGAGATCTATAGACCATGTCCATGAAGAAAGCTGTAGACTAAACAATCACTTTTATATGACATTTTGCTGGTTTCCATGGATTCTATAGAACTCGATTTTGAGTTTGTTAGGATTCTTATTGCTATGTACTCGCGTGCCTACCTTCAGCTGTCCTATTCTAGTTCTATGTGTCAGTTGGTTTGATTTTTTGGTTTTTGGTTCTGTTGGGGCTTTAAGCACAAAGCGTAATGAAGTGTGGGCTTTAATAGAAAAAAATACAAATATATATTTGTTTAGTCCAAGACTAATAAATATAAGCATGACTAACAAATATATGGACAAAGAAATTGTAAATTTTTTCGATAAAGTGAAGTGCCAATTGTTTAGTGTCTCCTCTTCAGGAAACACTCGTTCACAAGGAAAAGTTTGTCTTATACCTTAATGATGACACTGAAGTGCACATTAAGCGAGACAAAGCACTCAACATGTTTTGAGCCTTGCTTTAGGGCTTAAGCATGCTTTAAGAGTGTCTTTGACAACACTGGCCTGCGTACTAGTGGTGAGGTCATCCATGACTAGTGCACATAGAATGGGTCGAGCTTGATCCTTAGTGTAAGCCCACGGTTAAAGAGAACTCATGTTGTATCTCTGTCCATTGTTTTCTCATGCGTCACCGCTCCCTCGTACATATCCTATTATGTTATTTGTATATTTGATGTGAACTCTTTCTTCCCAAGCATCCAAAGGACTTCACTTACCCACTTATTGTATGCCTTCTCTAGGTAGATGAATATCAATGGGAGATTCTTCTTCATCTCCCTAGAAATTTCCGTCGATCTTCTTAACAAACTAATAGCCTTTGTTGTAGATATACCAGACATAAATCAGTTGGTTCTATGTTACCCTTGTAATGTCCATAAGTCTATATTCTACCATCCTTCCCCAGAATTTCATGCATGACTAAGTTAATACATCCACAATAGTTTGCCTAACTGTGAATGTCACATTTATTCTTATATATTGGCATTGACATCTGTTCACTTAGTAAATGGATAGTGTGGTTATCCATACCACTTCGACCTCTTCAAGGCACTTCCAAACTTCTATTGGGATATTATCTGCCTAATAATCTTTCTAATTCACATTCTTTGTTGTATTCTTTATTTCTATACCTAATTTTACTTGTGCAGCTAAGGTTTTTGTCTGTTGTGGATGTATGAATATCTATCAAGTTATCTTTGTGATTTGTGTTAAGCAATTGATTGAAGTAGCTTCTCCATCTCTTTGATCTTATCATCTCTTAAACTTGTGGAGATCTTTAGTTCACTTAACTTGGTTCAATTGTTTGCTCCGCTTCTCTCCAATAACTTGAACATTTCTTTTTTCCTATCTGCATCCTAGCTTTTGGTACAGGTTGCTTAAGTTCTGTTCCGTTAATAGTCTGCTTAGCTCCTCTATTTGTTCTCTTATACTATTCAAAAGCATTCTATCTTCTGTTGATGATAACTTACTGCACCACTCCTGTTTTGATTTAATAGCTCATTGCTCCTTCAAATTCCACCACCATGATTCTTGTGGCCGAGGTAATAGGTTTCTAAACGTGCTTCTTGATCAAAAGGTTTCTAGTCATGCATAGTGCTTCACTTGTTATTTTCTTAATGCAACTCATTGTTTCCTGCCCCAAGGTATCTGTGTTAGCTTGGAAGTCCCATGCAACCCCTTTCAATAACTTGCCATTAAATGCTTTTGGTTTTTACCTTTTAATATCCATCATCAAATTGTTATTGCTACTTTTCTTCCTTTTCGCTTCTCTCCTTTGCTTCACATCTAGGACCAACAATCTATGTCGGGCAATTAGGGCTTCCCCTGGTGTAATTTTATAGTCCTTTAATTGATCCTTTCACTTCTTCTGGTATTGGATGAAGTTTATTTATGTATGATCCAGATCCCTTTTTTAGTCAAATGTTAACACTATCTGTTGGACACTTTCACATATTACCTATATTATATCAAATTACATAACTAACAAAGTACTTATTTATTTTGTTGGAATTGCAGGGTGCATATTTTTGTCCAACCAACTGTAAGTCGTGTTGTTAACAGGTACTTACTTCTAAATTATCAGACGAATCCCCTGGAATCTGTTTTCCATTTTCTGTATGAATAACTGCTTGGTAGAGTATAAAGGAAAACCTACAGGGAGACTGGATTAACATCCAAGCATAAGCCGTCTTTCAGATTTAAGTAATGCAATGCTCCAACTGATTTGAGTGATTTCAAATCCTTAGGAGATTTGTAACTTGTAACTCGCCAAAGTCCTAGTAATTAGGCCATCTTGACCAGATACAATAATTAAAATTCAATGACCCAATTCCTACAGTAATGAATATGAGTGCAATTGAATTTCCTGGGGAGTTATACATTTGTGTATTGATAAGACCATTGTTCGTCATACAGTCACAAAAGGCAAGGAGTTTGAATCAGATAAATTGAGGATAATATCTGAATGTATAGATTTTCATTACACAAATCTCAGACATTTACAAAAGGATTTGCATCGGATTGAATTTTATGGGCTATAGAAGGATTTCAAGTTTCACTTAAATGGAGTTTAAGATACCGCAGATTGAGTGGGCTGATCTAAATCCAAAATTGCAAATCAGAATGTTTTTTCTGCTATATGTATGCTATTATCTAACATGTAGAGTTAACAATTTTTATTTTGGAGTCCTATATTTCATATTGCTTCTTAGCCTATCATATTGACGAACGAGAACTCTATTTGCCATTTGGTGTAGATGTCTCAAAAGTCATGCTATATTAAATTATTAATGACCTGTATAACTCTTCCTGTCAAAGCTATTGGAAAGTTATATCTCGGCTGACATGGAGATTGACAGAATCTGATAAAGCATCAAACACATTCTGCCCATTCACTTTTGTTTTGTGTTCTTATTTCTTAGATATGATCAAATGGGTGATTGACATTTCCATGTTATACTCAAAAAGTATTGACACTTTCGTGTACTCCTGAATCTTTTATGTTTTAAGAAGTATGCACATATTGGAAAGAAACACGAGTCTTGTCCCAATTTTCAGTTGTTAGGACCTTGCTTTAATTTAGACTTATCATAGAACAATGTGTTTATTTAGCAGAGCCAGTATCTTCACAATATATTTCTAACAATGCCTAATTTAATGCATAATTGTAGGCTCAAATACATATGTAACAGAGAAAGAGTGAAGACAAGTTCCATCGCTCTTACTGCTCTAGCAGAGTATACTGGTGAGTGCCATTCCTTTGTTTTGGTTGAAGACATCACTTATTAAATCTGAATTTCTCTGATGAGATGTGGTGTAATCATCTGAAACTAAAATTATTTGAGTTGTTCGTGAGCTTAAAATTATTTGAGTTGTGAATTTATATTGTTGAGAATAGTGCCTTGATCTGCAGTTACGTCTAACTGTAATGACAGGTGACTGCAGATGTCGCTAGTAAAATGATGGTATGCTTACTTTACTGATCATATCATAAAAATAAATCGTCATTCTTGAGGGGGAAATGATTAATGATATAGATTGCAATATTTTTGTTTGTTTGTATTATTGAGAAGTCTTCTTATTGGATCTTTATTCAGCTGCTGTAATTGTTGCTTATTTATTCAATGTCCTGCATTGTTCCTTCTTTTTGTGCTTTGAATTGTTACATCTTGCCAAATATGTTTTCCTGGGAATCAGCAACTTGAACTTGACTTTCAAATATTATTTTTTTGCAGACTGTGACATAAGATCGTGCTTGAACACCCTTCAGTTTCTTAACAAGAAGAAGGAGACTCTTAATGTGGTATGGCTTTGTAGTACCATACATTTCTTTTTGTGGTATTAGTCCAATAGAGGAAAGAGGTTAAGAATTCGTCGAAAATCATACTATTATGACTTGTAAGATCAGTTTGCTTGCAACTAGCTTTCCTTCAAGAATTTTTTCTTTTAACTTACATCGGGGGTAGGGGAAGGGGATTACAAGGTGGGGAATCTAACCCTCACCAACAAGCAGAAAGTTCAGGTAGTCAACCAACCGAGCTTAAGATCCCCCCTCCCCCCGGAAGGATGAGGTTGAAAGTGCTTATCAGATAAAAAATTGCCTCTATCAACCCTGACTCACATTATGTGAACAACATGTAACATCTGCTAACTATCCAAGTCTGTATCTGTTTGTTTTTGACTAATCCAACCCTTCACTTATCATGTGAATTCTAGGGATACTAGTTCATAGTTCTTATCCACCACCCTTAGTTAATTTCTATGGAGCCATTGTGACATCTTTAATGACTGTTTTGTAGAGCATAATTTTTTTGCTTCAAATGCTGAAAAATGTCAAATTCAAGTAGAAAACAAGTTATACTTTCAAGGCAGATTACCAGTTAACATTATAGCATGACTAAATTTGCAATTGACTCAAGTGACCTTCACTGTAATTAGGAACTTCACTGTCTAAATGTTAAATGTGTTATATAAGCTTTTCTTTAGCGCATCCTTCTATTTTCTGTTTGATGAGTGATTCATTCATTCTAAACTTAGCTGGAGCTCAGTTCTCAAGTTGTTGGAAGGAAGGATGCAACAAGAAGTGCTTTTGATATTTGGAAAGAAGTAAGCAAACTGCCTAAATCTTCAAGTTCTACTTCCATCTAACTATATATTTTGTCTTTTTACCTTTGTGATCAATATTTTGACTCTCCGTGTTCTTCTTCTTATTGTTTGATATTTGAAGATTTTGCAAAAGAGGAAAGTAAAGCAGACAAAGAAGTCATTTAATTGCTTCAGCAGTGTGTCCAATGACTTTGAGACACTGCACTCTCTAATATCTCATCGGTAGGTGAAAAATTGGAATTCCTTCGTTTGAAGTTCTAGATTATCTAGCTAAACCTTTGATCACTCTTTAGGGGTGACTATGACTTAATTTTTGATGGGATCCATGAGAACATTTTGCAACTCCATTATACAGACCCTGTGATGCAAAAGACAGTAAGTGCATCGAGTATCAGTTACCACAGTTGTTTTTCTTTGTTCTTTTTATTTCATCTGATCTTCGGCGTCTAGTTTGGCAATTTCTCATATATGCTAATTACTTAACTTGAAGGTCCAATGCTCAGATATTCTTGGTTGCTCAGATATATTTCATCAATACACCATGCACACTCAACATCTCTCTCTTCAAGGTAAATGAAATACTACCATCTGCTTGCTTGAAACTTGATATTTTTCTAAGCCTTATTTTATTATTTTTTCTTTCTGCAGTTTATCAGTCTCCTCTTGCAATGTCTATACATGGTCTTGTAGCTCAAATTGGAAAACCAAATATTGAATGGCCCAAGTCCTTCCAAAGGTACTGCTAGCTTTCCCTGGATACTAATCCTGAATATTAATAGTGGTGACTGATGTTTCTTCTCACCATAAACTGCAGATATCGAACAATGTCAATAGAAAAGAAGGAAATCTTACACTCATGGAAGAACAAGATACCACCATCCATCTCTAGGCATCTGTCAACTAAATCCTTTGTGGAAGACTTGATTTCTCCATTCCTACATATTCTGTCCCCATCAACACTGAAACCGGTAATTCTTGTTGAAGTATCTGTTGGTTTAGTTGCATTCGAGTTTTCTTTTCCTATTTAAATACATATAAAGCACATTTGTTTTGACTATCATATTGTGTTTCCTACGGGTTTGTCCAGTTATGCATATTTGGAAAAGGATTTTACCCAGGCTTTCTACTTATCATTTGTTAAGGTTGAAAGTGTATAAACATGGTGAATTTGAGCTCTGAAAAGATACTCACCATAATGGGAACGAAAACGTTTCGCTCATTTGAAATGATTTTGTGGTTGCTGCCTCTTTAGGCTTCTGCTAATTTCTTTATTTATGCTTAGGCTGGTGTTATTATGGAAACTAGGCCGAGTTAGTTATCTTTTGTGAATGTTGCAGTGAGAACTTGGGTTCATCTATTGGTGAGTATTGGAACTGATATATTCTTTCTTGTGCAGGTAGCTTTGCATTTACTCTCAGATAAAGAAAAAGCTGGTTTGGCTCAGTTAGTAAATACAATGGTTTCCTATGCCACGACGTACAAGAACATAAAATCTGATCCTTCTCTGGTTATGCATCATGGTGCTTCAGATGTATCAATGCTTGCATTGGATCCCCCAATTGGTGAATTTATAAACTTCAAGGTTAGCATGGTCAACTGCACCCATAGAAGGAAACTAGATTTGAATAGTCTTTATATCCTATTGTTGTATCAAACTGAAATGAACTTAAGATTTCATCTGTTCTCTTTGATTTGGTGTTTTTGGACAGGGTTATGATTCCTGTCATATCGTTCTGGCATCGGCTGTGAAAGTTTTCTTGGTACATGAGGTAAGTAGACTACTCTCAACTGTCTGCTCAATTTTAATGCACTATGTAGCTGAAAAACAAAACTAGGTTGATACACTTTTGACACGTATATAGATCCCAAACTAGTCCTGCATCAGTGAACATCAATTGGATCTCTAGGAAGTAGTTCCTCCGTATATGTGTATTGAAGTGTGTGACCATCCCACCTAAAAGCTTAAGCTGTTAGACAGAGCACATCCTTAATTACTTGATTTATATTATGTCTCAACACGGCCCTCACGCGTGAGCCTGATTCTTTTTTGTGGGCCAAACACATGGAAATATATTTTGGTATTTAGGTGGTGGTGAGATTTGAACCCAGAAACTTTGCCTGCTGTAGTACCATGTTGAAGTGTATGACCATCTCATTAAAAAACTTAACCTGTCAAAGAGAGCGCACTTTTAATTCCTTAATTTTTATTATGTCTCAACAATACACACACAAACACGTAGGTGGACACCGACATTTACATGTGGTATGTTGTCCTGGATATTCTCAGCGTAGAGTATAGTTGTTGGATGGCTTTGTCTCGACGCGAACTAGGGGTCGGTGACCAGCAAACGAGCCTAGCTCTTGCCGATCGAACTTTTTTTTTTTTTTTTTTAATGTCTCTCTCTCCCCCTTTTGCATGTATGTGCATGTGTGCATATCTAGTTTCCATGTGACATTCTTCCTTGTCCAATTAGCATTCCTGTGATTCTTCAGAGATTCTATTTCTAGATTATGTTCCTTTTGTGGTGCATTATGGGAACTTCTTTATGTCGTATGTTCATGTATATGTCGAACATTGTTTTAGGCGGAAAAGCAAAAAATTTTGCAAGGAAGTAGCAACCTTCACTCACCACCCACAGGTGCGGAAAGGCAGGACGTTTTGAGGTGTGAGAATAGCAGTACTATGTCTAAAGCATCAGCGTTGTCAGATAAAACAATACATTTCAGAGATCCCTCTAGACAAAAGCACTATGACTTGCCTAGCGCTTCTAGTCAGAATAAAAGATCTGCTGGAGGTACCACAGCTAGCGGGAAAGTGTGGTTGCCTGAAAGAAAGAATAAACCGTTTGTCGATTCTCGTTCCTTTTTTGACAGGTATTGTTTGCCTTCCATTCCTCTATCTTCTGTTGGAATCAATCATGTGAAAACTTATTGAATCACTATCAACTTTAGTTTGATTATGTTATGGTAAATTTGAGGCAGGATAGGTCGGCCTTTTCCTCTCGTTGTTTCTGTTTCACACATGTTTTAAAGAACAAAATCAGTCCAAGTAGTTAGACTAACAAATTTAGAGTGGAAAACAATAAACACCATATAGAAAGATCCTATTTAAGCAAAATATCTAACCCAAAATACCAAGTGAGGCATTTCCTTAGCATGTGATTCCTAGAAATAGTCACTTCCAAACTTGTCTTCTTTCAATTATCTCATGTGCAGTTCAAATAAGTGAGAGCAAGCAGAAGTATTCAAGCCTATACTTATTATTAAAAACAATGCCTGAGTACCTTTATGTATGAGGGGATAAGCCTAATCCTTTGGAAATTATGGTAGAGCAATAAGAGGCTGCAAGCCTTAATTGTATGAACAAAGTTGTGTATATCTATGATGTCTAGCTTTTGGTTACACATGAAGGTTTCATAAAATTCTGTTCTTAAGACCTTTTGCTATTTTATGTACTGTGACTGATCTCTTCACATGCACACTTTTCTTCTTTCCAATAAGCTTAAAGGATCAGCATCTTTTTGTATTATGTTATGGACCATACCTCTTTGCATCATCTGGACTATTTGGTTGGAAAGAAATACGAGATGTTTTGGAAATCACATAGTCAGCTGAGACACATCTACTCAATGATGATTTTCTGTTTATCAGGTTTAGGAAGCCAAGTGACAAAACCCCTCAAGATAACGACCATGCTAAACTCAAGCAAAAATTGGAGGAGAGGGATTCACGTCCTTTGTTGTTCAAATTTAACGAGGTATTTTAATCAATCTATATTCAAAACATGGAATCATTCTTTCCATATCCTTGAGCTCAAATAGAGTATCGCGTCTTAACTTGTACTACTACCATCTTACTTTAGCAATCCTACTAGTACTATAGACTTGGCTTTTGGATAGTGAAGTGAATGTCAATTGATTTCCACATTTTGTTTTTTCATTCTGTATAGGGGTACACCAATGCAGTCAAGAGACCAGTAAGAATTCGCGAATTTCTGAAGTAATATATTATACAAGTCTTGTATTTTTTTTTTATTTTTTGTTCAAAATAGCAGTTACAATGTAGATTAATATGCCCCAAGGTTGAAGAAAACAGAACTACCACCATGTATTTCATGCCAAAAATTTTTTTTGTTAATGCATTAAATCCTGTACATTATCAATATCATTTATGTTAAGTTGGTTTTAAATTCAATTGGAATATTACTTTTTTGTTTAATTACAAAGACAATATAATCCTTTTCCATTACTTATTCTTAAACTATATTATGTTATGGTGGAATTTAATTTCTTTCCAACCAAAACCAAACTACACAACAACTCGATTATTGTAAAGCCTTGCTCCTATGCAATAGTTCTCAAACTGGACAAGGACTATCTAACTTATCTTTATCACACAAAAGTCTTTTTTTTCTTTTTTTAAGTATTATTTTTATCATATAAAGTCATTTAATTTTCTGAATTAACTAAAAGTTAAATTTCAACAAAAATTCTATATTTAAAAGAAATGGTTCTAAATGCTTCATGTTTAGAACAAGAAAATTGGTTAGAAAAATTGCAGGAACTTAAGGTTGCTTTCTGTAATTTTAGCTAATAACTGAAATGCATTATTCAGTGGAATAGGAGCGCACAGGGTAAAACTCCTGCCCCTTGCTTTCGCTGTCAAGGGATTTCAAACTTAGACCTCCAACATGGAAGTCCCAAGTCCAAACCGCTGAGCCACCCTGAAGGGTTATTTGTTTTTTTTTATTTTTATAATAAATACTAGTATTCTATTAAATATGGGATAAAATTACACTAACCCGTTAGAAATAGGATCCCTAGAAAATTAGGGAAACCACAACCATAACCTAAAATATATATTACTATTTCATAGAACCAAAACCAAACTACATAACAAGTTGGTTATATTAAACCCTAAACCTTCGAAACACTCCTCAAAATTCATCAATGGCAGATACCAATAACTTCCCTACTGATCTCACCATTAATGTACTCCTAAATCTTCCAAAGAAATCACTTGTAAGGTTCAAATCAGTTAACGAATCATGGCGTTCTCTAATTGAAGATCATCAATTCATCGAGCAGCAATATTACCTGAATCAAATCTTAAAGGCGTTCAAAAAGGAACGAGACTGCTCGATTGACGACCCGATTATTGATCCTCCTTCTGTAGTCAGTCATCAATTGAGCATAAAATTTATCAATTCTAACATCAATGCAGCTTTTCTTTTAGCTGTACCAATGCCTGACAGAATCGTTTTCTGGAACCCGGAGAACCTTAGTGAATCAGCATCAATCTCCCGTGTGATCAAAGATACCACCTCTACAGTATATTTTTCTATAGGAGAACGGAATTATTTTTCTAAATTTTCGTTCGTACCTTGTTATGCTACATCTTGGTATAAGCCAGACTATCTGGAAGTTTCTACTATGAATATGAGGTGCACGAGCTATTCGTGGGAAAAAATGTTAAAAATTGAAGAGCTAGGTACTGTGTTGCTTAGACGGCGTAATGGTTATAACAGAGGTTTTAAGTTTTACAGGAGCGATAACAATGGACGTGTGGTGATTTATTATTTGAAAACAGAGGAGTTGAAAGAATTTACTAACAGAATAACTGAATCGAAACGAAAGTTGGAAGAATTTGGAGATGATGATGATGAGCCTCAAGTTTTGCTTTTCATTGATCGAACATATGCAGAGGCTTTAATTTCTTCTAATGATGATACTCTGTATTACAAGTTTAATGTTTCTGTTTAAGTCATTGTAGTAAAAGAAGTGTTTTATATTGTTGGGCGTTTGGTGCTTGAATTTTGACAAGTGTCTATGTCCTAATGGAAACTGACTTGATCTTTCGAAGTAGAGTCTGAAGCATGTTTTCGTCTAAATTGACCTAATTGAAAGAAAGATTTCTCAAAGACTTGCAATTCGTCACACAACTAAATAATGAGACATAATGCATTAGATCACACTCATTCAGAACCAATTCTCTTAAAGATTTTGCTGCTAAGATTTTGAAAATAGGCGTGGGGTACAATGGAAATCTATAAGCTCTAAAGACGAAATCTTTTACACCATTCTGAAGAGCAATGTGAAACCACTTATCAATCAAACGACCAACTTCACTATTAACAAAAGACTTCGATAATTCAAACTTTTCTATAGGGATTTTTCCGTCCCTATATCTCTCCATGATATTGTCAATAATTTTCATATTGCCCTTTGCGATAACCAAATGTGAATTTCAAGTCGGGAATAGTCAACCATGCTTGCAACCATGTTTTCGAGAGAATGGTCATCTTGGTTGCTTCTTTAAAACTAAGAAAACAAAGTATTTTTTGAATGAGGCATTCTGGCAATATGTCAGCCATAGAAATTTCTACCAAAAGATTTTCTATATGAAGAAAACCCTAATTAATTTATTTATAGGTTGCAAATCAAGAAAAAAGAAAGAAGATTAGGGTTTGGGCATACAAACATCGAGAGTTTCAAAGAAATTAGAGAGGTTACAAACTCAAATGTCTAAAGGACTCCTAAAATATATTAGTAAGAAATATTATGATAATCAATAATTAAGGAGTCTTTATATATATATATATATATATATATATATATATATATATATATATATATATATTAAAAGTGTGACGTAATTGATAATGTTATTCGAACTTTTTACCCTTCATTAAAAGACTTCACTTAAGACAAAATCCTTTTTTCACCATTTTTCTTCAATTATTGTTCCATTATTTTAATTATATAAATGTTAACTATAATAAGCATGATAAAAAATTAAATGGAAAAGACTATCTATGGTTAATGAATCTTTTTTCAACTAAAATAGACTTGATCCAAAAAAGAAAATAATCGAAATAATAAGCAAAAAAAGGGTTTTAAAAAACGTCCAAAAATATAGGGCCAAAAAATAGCCCAAAAAAGGCAAAAAGACCGTCAAAAAAGTCCAAAAAAAATAGGAAAAGGTTTTCTACTTATTATTATTTAATTATTATCCAACTATTAAGACTTTAAAATCAATTAAATTTGTTATTTTAAAATAACTCCTTATTAAATTAGAAATAACGTGTCCTTTGATTAGCTTGGAAATATGTCAATTTATTAATTTATTTTGATATTTAAGACATTATAAATTTATAACTAACTAAATGTGTTATTAAAATCAAAATTATCGTGGGTAGGTAATCATAAAATAAATTCACATAAACTACAAGAAAACGTTGTCCATTTGAAGTACATACAAATTGATGAATTTTATAATTCTGCAATAAAATAAACTGCATCACCAATCTAATAAAAATAAAAATGTCTCCCATCCTCGAAAGGCAAATATCGAGAGGTTTTCTCGTTCGAATTCGATAGGATGCAAACCCTGATTTTTCCCATCATATTTGTATACTTTTGCTACTTTTAATTTCATACACATCAAACGGTCGATAAAACACGAACACATTTCACATTTTAATTGTATTTGGATTTTAACAAGGTGCTTTGGTTTGCCCTTTGTCTTAATGGAAACCAACATAATATTTTGATGATTCAACAACTCAATCTTTTCCAACCCCGAACAATACTTAAAGTTGAAAGTAACAATCAATGGACAACTATTAAGTAGAGTTTGAAGCATGTTTTCGTCTAAATTGACCTCATTTAGAGAGAGATTTCTCAAAGACTTGCATTTCGTCACACCACTAGATAATGAGACATGATGCATTAGATCACACTCATTCAGAACCAATTCTCTTAAAGATTTTGCTGATAAGATTTTGATTATAGGCGTGGGGTACAATGGAAATCTATAAGCTCCAAAGACGAAATCTTTTACACTATTCTTTTGAAGAGCAATGTGAAACCACTTATCAATCAAACGGCCAACTTCACTATTAACAAAAGACTTTGATAATTCAAACTTTTCTATAGGGATTTTTCCGTCCCTATATCTCTCCATGATATTGTCAACAATTTTCATATTGCCCTTTGCGATAACCAAATGTGAATTTCAAGTCGGGAAGAGTCAACCATGCTTGCAACCATGCTTTTGACAGAATGGTCATCTTGGTTGCTTCTTTAAAACTAAGAAAACAAAGTATTTTTTGAATGAGACATTCCGGCAATATGTCAGCCATAGAAATTTCTAGATTAGACATCAAGAGATTATATATGAAAGAAGTTGGAGAGGTACAAAAAGGTTACTAAGGAGTCCGAGTCCTAAACCAAATTTTGATGGTTAAAACCCAATAAATGAAAATCACGGGAGAATTTTATGTCCATTGTTGAAAAAAAATTGTAAGAAAATACAATTAGCATGAATATATCATGTGATATATTCTTTTTAAAAAAAAAAAACTGATTTTGTTGCATCAATTAAAGATTAATTGACAGTTATATTTTGTTACCATATTTATTGCAAATATAGTCATAATTTTAAAAACAAATTTTTTTATAAATTTAAAATAAAAAACGAGATATAACTATAGCTATGGAGCATTTTGCTTAATTCTATTTGCCATATATGAAATTTATATACTAAAATATTAAAGAATCCACTCAAATTAGGAACCGTCATGATGTTATTAAATTCCAGGTCAATATGCCACTAAAATCGAAAAATTTCCCTCGTTTATAGGGGCAGAAAAAAAAACCTAATTTTAATAGAAAAAGTTCTAGATTTTAACATTATAAAAAACATTTCCCTTCCCTTTTTAAGCATAATAAATAGGGATATACAACTTTAAAACCGTTTGTATCATTTACTCACGCTGCTAATCCCTAATTAATAGGGATATACAACTTTAAAATATTTAACGTATTATAATGTATTCAATGGTATATTGTACATTATATTATAATGTTGTCCGACTACATCTTATCCAATCTATCTATGTTCTACTAATCAATTTGAAAATCACTTTTATCAATATATGCAGTAATTATGAAGTGAATCAAAGACTCTTAATAGACTTATTTAAGGATCAACAAGAACAAGAACATTGTTGAACTCCAAGCTAGTTAGGTCAGCTGTATGAATCCTCAATATCATAAACGAGTTGTTTGGAGATGTAACGTGTACCTCGATGAGTATATCCAGATGAAATTTATATCAATAGGAACTGAAAATCGAAAATTTCTACAGACTGCTACATAAACTACATAAACATACTCACAATGTGGATTTTCCACAACTTGTACAATTTCGTAATCATCTTGACACTCTGTTTTAACCAAAACCATAAGCCATATAACACACATTTCTTCCTGAAAAGGGAAAATTTTCAACTTTCTTCTTGACGGATTCCATAGAAATAGATCTTTAAGATCGCGAGAGATACAAAACAACCACCTCACACTCCGAATATCCACAACTTTATAGTCAGCAAATGAGTCTTTACAAGGAAAATTAAGCTCAATGGGTATATATGGAGAGATTCTTAATGCATAATTGCATAAAGAGAGAATTCGATTCATAGTAAATTCTTAACATGATCAAGCCTTTCGGGGTTTTTTCCCACCATAACAAGTTTTGTGATACAAAAGCAACAAAAAAGAAACTACCTGGAGAGGATCTTCGATCAAAGCAAGTACCATTGACACCGTTGAGATTGAAAAATTTAGAACAAGCAATACTAGTTCTCCGCCTCCAACCAAAACTTTATGTTGACTACGTCATGCTTCAAGTTTGTCCACCTCTTCTTGCAAGTTCTTCATTATGCATGAGACCTCGAATACCATAGCACAATCTCCATCCTTTTTCACTCATTGATCGATAGGTTCCTCCAAAAAATATGGAGAAACAAGACTTCCATTGTATAAACCAAGATTGTTTGCAGCATCACAACATGTCATGCTTCAAGTTTGCTCACCTCTTCTTGCAAGTTCTTCATTATGCACGAGACCTCGAAGACCATAGCACAATCTCCATCCTTTTTCCACTCATTGATCGATAGGTTCCTCCAAAAAATATGGAGAAACAAGACTTTCATTGAATAAACCAAGATTGTTTGCAGCATCACAACGCATCCTAACCTCAGGACGCGTGAAAGTGTTGTCTCTTGAATTAAACCACACTAAACTTCTAGATTCATGCACTAAAATTTCATCATCTCGGAAGATGAAAATTGGCCAAGCCTCGTAATCTTTTGTAGGGATCGAAGCTATCTTGGTCCACGACTCTGCAACATCATACTCCTTCATTACCCACACATCCGTCTTGTTCTCAAAGTAACAAAACAAACACAAATTACCTCCTGAACACTCTACTTCGCGATCAAAAAACTCACCGTCTGGACCAAGCAACGCTACATTTCCAAATGTCTCATTTGCCAGATCAAACGAAGAAATAAAAAATGTCGATTCACTATCACTAACACGATCCTTCACACTCCAATGAAGTTTCCCATTCACAAACTTACCAGAATAATCCCAAAACACAATGCTTGGATACTCTTCAATCCTTTTCCAAGAATCACTTCTTAGACTATAAACACTAACATAGTAACGATTAGTACAACTATGTTCTTTTCGCACAATTTCTACGACTCTGTAATCAATTCGACACTGATCAGTATCAGTACAACAACCAAATCCATAAGAAAAATCAACATCATGTTCACGACTCACATTAATTCCAGAAGAGGGCAATTTCTTCAACTTTCCAGTTGTAGGATTCCGTAGAAACAGATATAAAATATCACGAGAAATACAAATCAATCCATCACAGGAACCCAAAATTCGATATCTATCACCAAATGAATCTTCGCAAGAGAAATCAAGCTCAGTAGGAATACGTCGAGGTTTTTCACAAATGGGTATTGGAATTAATGAGCAAGTGTAGTAATTTTCATCGTCGAAATTTCGAAAAAGAAGCTTATGGTAAGTAAATTGTTGATTGAAAATTTGAGATGGGTTTTGATGAATTGGGGATTAGAGATTAGAGATTAGAGAAAGCATAGATTTTGAAACAGACCATATTTTCAGCAAGGTTTTCACAGGTAGCCTTGCGAGTATTTCGGATATCAACTCAGGAGGAAGAACTGGAACTGAATCGACCGCCATTGATGTTATTGCTCTGTGCTTCGACAACACCATCCTCTTTCAAAAATTTGATAAAAGTGTATATTATATACAGTACCTAATTTTGAGTCTATATGCAGATATAAACATATTTATAGGCTAAGTAATTAACTTCTAAACTAGTAGAATTTTCGTAGAAATACCCTATAAATGTTGGTGACAAAAGAACTAAACTATCTATTTTGTACAAATTAGTTCTATCTGTTCCTATTTAGTTGTCATTTTCTCAACAAAAAAAATTAATTATAGAAAATTACGTGAATATAAGTAAATATATGTTGATTAATTAGTTAACATATCTATAGTTTAGCTAACTTATAATTCACTACTAACATTTAGCGTTAATTACATGGGTTGCGCTTCAAGTTTGTATAATTCGCCGCGCTTGTATAATTTGTCATTAATATTTTTCGTTTGATTTGTATTTGTATAAGACGGGTTGTATTTGTTTATGACGGTGATTTCCTCTGATTTTTTAGTTTTATCACCAATTTGTATTTGTATAAGACGGGTTGTATTTGTTTATGACGGTGATTTCCTTTGATTTTTTAGTTTTATCACCAATTTGTATTTGTATAAGACGGGTTGTATTTGTTTATGACGGTGATTTCCTCTGATTTTTTAGTTTTATCACCAGATATAGTCAGTCTTTTTTGTATGTAACTTTTTAAAATTTGAATAAACGTGTATTTTTGAAATTTGTATAACTTTTGTATAATGTAATTTGTATAATATAATTTGTATAATTGTTTAAAGTTCATATGTTTATGTTTGTATAAATTCGTTATTCAGAGTTTTACGGACGAAAATAACTCAATTATGCAAATGCACGCGAATTATACAAATATACCCGTAAATTATACAAATGATGTGTGAATTATACAAATAAATAAGTTATAACTACAGTCCGTAAATATGCAAACTATAGTTAAAGAGCCTGATAATGACTATTTGCTAAATTTTCCCCTATATAATTGGGTAATAAGCCCAGTCTTCACCTAGCTCAGCCCATTAGACTCATTCAGCTATTCAAAAGTAGGCCCATTACAAATGCTACATCTCCTTGAATCTAGAATTTGTTTGAACTTCAAGAAATCTACATTACGGGAAATTTCATCGCTAGAGATAAGATATGTATATATTTTATCGTCTTTAAAATCGATTTATGAGATTTTATTGTGTATATTGATGTTATTTTAGAGAAAAGGTGGTGGTGAAAGAAGAGAGAAGAAATTTAATCTTAAATACGACTAACTCCATTTTATTTATCTGATTTTAACTTGACACGGGGTTTAAATAATATTATTAAATCTTCTGATCTTAAATTAAATATACGTAAAATCTACTAAAATTTCTTTAATCTTATGATCTTAAACATATTATATGAAAAAATAGAATTAAAAAGTTATTAAGAAGGGAGAAACAACTTTTTTTAAAAAAATAAATAAAAAGTTAAGTAAAACAAACAAATTAAAACAAGAAAATATCATGTAATCTGATGAAATTAATCAAAAATCTCATCATTTAATATTGTTAAGAAAGTCGACCAATCACGCCAAACTAGAAATTATTCTGATTGAATTGCTCTTAAGTCTTAACAGTAATACTAATAAGATGAATCCACTAAATTGTACCTAATTAATTGTACTTTACACATCCATAAATTTAGTAAATTTAATGATTCATTCACGCAAAAAGCATATCATATAATAAAATTAATATATAGTGGGTAGAGTACTATTTTGTGTCCACTCAAATTTCTAGTTTCTAGTCTATGTTATTTTATTTAATATTATAGAATTGATCATCATATTTTAGATACGCACATTCCGCAAAATAATTTTCGATGTTGACAATAATGTACCATGTGATAGGGATAAAAAAATGACTGGTTGAAGTTTTTTATAATCAAGAAATTTTATTATATATATAAATTAAACAATTGTAATGGTGTACAATACGTTCATACTACTTATGTCGTAATCAATAATAGGATTAAACAAACATATCTTTCCATCTGAGCGATAAATCTTTTGATAATAATAATTATGAACAAAATAACGTGTCACGTAATTACAAAATTCATTTCTAGACTTATAGTAAGCCTAATCAAGCTTTTTGAGAAATGAAAGTTCTTATGTTATTTATAAAAAATATTTATATTAGAAAGTTAAATATTTTGCTAGGAATATAAAATTAAAAGAAAAATTATGAAAAAAAGTATAAATTTTTTGTGCAGTATAAGAAGATGTCTTCATAAGTTGGGATGTTTTTTTTTATGGGTGTATTATTGAACTCTTACCAAACAAAAATTATGAACTTAATATTGGTAATTTTTTTTAAAATCTAAGTAATCAAATAAATATTGCTCTCTTTGATTTTTATTTTTTTTGGTTTCCTATCTGGTGTCTGGTACCCACATTAGAGCCCGACTAAATTCGGATTCGCGCCGGAAAGTCCCACATTGAGGGGTAAAGCGCTCTCTAACAAAGGCGACTCCATACCCAAGGAGACTTGAACCCGAAACCTCTTCGTTAAGAATAAAGGAGTACTTACCACTCCACCACAAGCCTTGTTGGTTCAAAAATACTTTAAAGTTCTCACACAAAAATATACTTATTAAATTATGTAATAAATGTTCATTCATTTAGTGTAAGTGGTAGCTAGTTTACACTCCCTCTCCCTCTGTCCCTAATTACTTGTTTACTTTTCCTTTTATAGTTATCCCTAATTACTTGTTCATTTTAACAAATCAAGAAAGGATAAATTTTTTTTACCTATTATACCCTCAATTAAATAACTAATTACTTTGAAAAATGTAGAACTTTACATTACTTCATAATTAATAGGAGGAAAATGATAAACTCATTATGTTATTAATTATTTTTTTAATATATATGTCAATTCAAAAATGAATAAATAATTAAGGATAGATGGAGTATTTAATTGGGATAGTTGAGTCACCTCAAAAGAACACTATTTTTCATGTCCAAATCAATAGTCTTCTTGATAAATGATAATAGAAGAAAAAAAGAACAGCACACTTGGTTTGAAAAATTCTTCATGGGACCCTTTAATTTAATGACCATAGAAATCAATTAATTATTTGTAAAAATATTCTTTGGCCTCCATCCTATAATAGTTATCCATTATATTATTATAAAATGTCTAATAATACTTGTCTATAGTATACTTCATGAAATTAATGAATAATTTTACACTTAGTTTCTAATTTATCCTTATCATGAATTATGTCATTTATCTATTATATTTTTCAAGATATTGTATTTGTTATATTTAAAGGGTAATATAATAAAATTACACTTATATTTATAATTTCTTAAAAGATCTGTAAAATCAATAATGAACAAATATCATTAGATAAAAAAAGTAAATAAGATTATCCATAACCATATATCCCTTTGAATGAGTATCATTGTCGATCAATTGATTTCGTAATTTAATTTTAATTTTATATACTAGGTTCTGTTTTACACATAAAATATTTGAAAATAACAAATATAAAGTTAAATTTCAAATCATTTTGTTAATCATTGTCTTGACATTTTTAAAAAATATTTTGGCTTTATTAATTAACTATTTATTGGTTCTCTTGGCCCAATATTTTTATAAGATAAAGTCTTTGATAGAATCGAAAAATATACATCCACCACTAGGGATGATTCTTCTTCCATTTTTTTCTTCATTATTTTTCTTTTAAATAAAGGGGATTGAAATTCTAATGCACTTGAATTTTTAACTAGAAGAAATAATTAGGTCAAATAAACGAGATAATTTAAAATAGTAAAAAATTGACTTTGTATAAGAGCAGTTGACGTTATTGACTTGAATAATTATAACTTTGAGAATTCTTGGCAAAAAATTTCTACATAACGTTCTTATAATTCGTATTATTATATTAATAATATATTAATGATGTGGCATGTAATATTTAAGTTATTAGTTATTTAGTAAACAATGGTATACAATATGATTAAAAAATAAAATATAACAATTATATATTTTAAATTTATTTATAAAATTACAATAAATATATTATTATTGTTGTTGACTTTTATAGGTTACTTATATTGGTGAGATTGACCTAAAGAAGCTTCTGTATAAATACGAAAAAAGACCAATAAAAATAAAAAAAGAAATTAAAAGGCTGTAAAGGTTCCAAATACTCCTCCCTCCATTTTATATTATTTGATCTTTATACATAAAAAATAAATAGTACATTTTACTCGTTTAATTTTTTAAAAAACAAGAAATTTTTTTGTTTAATATTAAATAATTATATAAAATAATAATAGTATTTAGATTTCTAAAATATTACAATTTAATAAAATACTGCAACAATAAAACATATTCAATAAAATTTCACAAGTGATGTCTAGGGAGATAGAATGTATGCAGATCTTGCAACTATCTCATGGAGGTAGAAAGACTGTTTTTGAAAGATCCTCAACTCTTGTACAAAAAATTTTGATATAAAAAAGATGGAGATAATGAAGAGAATATAGCAAATAACAAGAATAATTTAATAAAATATATTTTAAATATTTTTAAAGAAAAAATGTGTCAAACTAAATATGAACCAAATAATATGAAACGGAAATAGTAATGGGATAAACATGACATGGTCAAAAACGGCTTGAAAACAATTGTTGTGAATAGTCAACTTAGTTTTGAATGTCTTGTCTCCTACCATTAATTTTATGAATTGATTACAATTTAAAAGAGGGGGAACCCGGTAGCCCCTAAACTTGACACCAATTTTCACTTAGACATTTTAAGTAGGCTTTGTTTATTTTTAAACATCTCAAGTAGGGGTCCGTTGTGTCATTTTGACACTTTTTCTATTTTTAAAATCACATATTAAATGCGTACATTCAGACGCAAGAAGAAAAAGAAAGAGGTGAGGCCATGGGGGTTTGAGATCTGGAATAAAAAAAAAAGTAAAATTGATCTTTTAAAAAATAAAATAAAATTTCCACATGTCACATATCAATTCGTTTATTTTTTCATATAAGAGTGTTTGGATGTACGCACTTAATATGAGATTTTAAAAATAGAAAAAGTGTCAAAATGACACAACGGACCCCTACTTGAGATGTTTAAAATGAACAAAGTCTACTTAAGATGTCTAAGTGAAAATTGGTGTCAAATTTAGGGGGCTACCGATGGGTTCCCCCTTAAAAGAATAAACTAATTTATAAATTTTATTTAAGGATCAATTGTAGGATAAATTTTGAACATAATATTTTTTTCTAATATAGGAGGGAAGAAGGATTCTAGACCAATTTAACTAAAAAAAAAGGGAGAGATAAGAACGAAATATATAATTTGTTGTTTATTTATTACTAATAATAACTAAATAGACCTTTATTAACAATACATTTTGATAATTCGTTATTAATAGAATTAACATAAAATCGGTATGGTTTAACAACAGAAATTATTCATCACCATTTCTGTTTTTCATACTAATTACTAATAAGGAAAGTATTTATTAATAAAAACTTATTTACATCGGATAACTACATCCAATCAATAAATATAAAATACAGATTTTCACACAATAGATTATCACTCAATATGATCGAAAAAAGACTAATTTTTGGAGTCTTCGCTCAATTCAGGACATGACTCCCTTTTTGATTGACCTCATTAAAAATCATGAGGAGTCAATATTTTTGTTCTTTCCCTACTTATAATAACAATATCATGTCATCAACGTAGACACAACAAAAAGTATATTAAAGATCCACTTTAAATATGACGAACTGAATAATCAATCTTGATTTATTTCGGCCCATATGCATAAACAATTAGACTAAATTAGAAAACCACTCCATCATTAATGAATATAAACAATATAAATTTAACAAACCACTCCATCATTGATGAACATAAACTATGTGTTTTCATTTATAAATTTATCACTCAATCATATAATTAAATAGATGTGACACATTATCAAAATCAATGGTTTATATTATAGTTGTGAGTTGTGAAGTAATCGAAATTTCAATTGCTAAAGTCTAATCTTTTTAATTTCTTGATGGTTCACTCATGTGACAACTATGTAACTTGAACAAACTATAATAATGAGTATTGTTTTATTTTTATTTTACGTGACGATTGAATTTTTCTATGAATAGAAAGAAAAAATATCACCAATTAGAAGTAAGCACATGTAACAAGGAGAAATTATAGGGAAAGAATCCTCTCAACCTAATTGCCAGATCATTGACATAAAAAGTATTAAAATATTAAATCTGTCCACAAGAAGAAATAAAAAGAAAAAAAATATTGATGCTTACATTTGTTGGACTAGGGAATTAATGGTACTTTATGTAGTCCTAATTTAAATTCACTTAAGATTTATGCTATTAATATACTATTGTTTCTTTTTAACCTCTAGGATGATAATTCACCATTGTTATCTTTGGATGCATATGAGGTAAATTTATTTTTGTGTAATGACTCACAAATTACGTAAAAAATAGAGAAAATGGTCAAATACCCCCCCAATCTATTGTCGGATTCTCAACTACACACTTTAACTTTATTGGGATCCTATCACCCCCCTAAACCGTTTAAAACTTAAATTATTACCTCTCTAATTGCTGATCTGGCAAAGTGGTGTATTTCACTCTCTTTGAGAGAGTGAGCAACAAAAATAAATTATTAAAATTTTATTTTTAATTATTTTTTATGAATATTTGTATTTTTATTTATTTATTGTCTTTCTTCTTTCTCTCATGCCCTTTCCACCATTGTCACTGCTCCAAATGGATCTTCACGCCGGAGCTTCGACCAATAAACAACAGTAAAATAACAAGACCACCTACACCATTGGAGCAGCAACTTCACCGAATCAAAACCTCTTTAGTGTCTCTCTTCCTCGTCACTGTTGACAAGCAACAAGACGCCGACGAACCATCAAACACCACACCTCTTTTTGCTTCTGACAACGAACAACCAGCAAAATCCCAATTAAACTTTTGGTGCTGGAATTGAAATTGGATTTACGATGATTTTGATGTCTTTTCAATCTGAAGCTTTATTCTCAAGAGAAAATGGTGGAGAGTTCTTTTAGTGGGTGAAAAAGATAATGATGAAGGTGGAGGGAGATGATAAAGAGAGAGGCGGAGGTGGGGGAAGACCCTCAACATTTTCTCCAAATCAAGCTTACACAAAAAATTAGTGTTAAAAAAATTGTTGAAGAAAGGAAGGAGACGGAGAGAATTTTTTTTTTTTTTTAAAAAAAGAACAATTGGTGAAATTCAGGTGTAAGTGCGTGTGTTTCACCCACTTGACGCTTGACTGGTTATGGCGTTTCAAGGGGGTATATATTCCACTTTTAAAAAGTTTAGGAGGGTAATAGGACTCCCGTGAAGTTGGAGTGTGTAGTTAGGATTTCGGGTATAGGTTGGGGGGGTGGGTGGGTGGGTTTTAGACCATTTTCTCTAAAAAATATCAACCGTACTAAGCAAATAAAATATGGTGAATAACTTAATTGAAATACCACTTACTGCATCAACGCAACCATCCGTACCGGTTAATATACTAATGTTGTGCAAGTATTAAGATGGGAACTATTTGTTTATTGTAGACACAAAAAACATGTATTAAAAAAATGAAAAGTATTGTATATAGTATGATTATCTTAGAGCCTCAACTTGGATTAAGCACATGGATAGTGCATTTATATTTCTCATCGAGATTATTAAAATTGATTAACTTTAAGTAACATGAAATTTAATAATTAGTTAATCCCTTTTTTTCGCCGTTTAAAAACAAATTGTCTCACTAATTTTGTGTATATATATATGTTTTTTTTTTTTTTTTGGGTAGTGAACACAACTCATCAAAAGATTAGAAAATAGATGTTGGCATACCTTATAAATATTTCTTTTAATGTCTTTTAAAACTAATTAGTCTTGTTTGTCCTTTATTGGAATTAAATAAGCACTCAAATATTATATATTAAAAGGATATTGAAATGTTTATACAATTATGTGTTTTAAACGTCAAGATTTATATATGTCACATAAATTCAAAAAATAATATATATTGAATCTATGCTAACGTAGCTATAGAGACCTAACAAAAATTTAAAACATTAATGGCTATGACAAGATTCCAAATACTAATGTTTGGGCAAAGGTCAAGTCTTTAGAAGTCTATGAAAGGCATTGTCTTTTTTCTTATGAATTTTCAACATTTAGTTGTGAAGATAAGTATGAGTTGGTTGACCACATAATAATAACACATTTTGATGACGAATTTCACAATAATTAAAACTTGAAATTATTTGTTCGATGTCAACTTATTTTCCTCTTTTTAATTTTCAATTAACCTAATTAGAAGCTATTTCGAATAAGACATAAATAAAAGCAAGATTGAAGGATAGTGGAATTACTTTCGAATAAGACTCTATGTTGCGTTAATTTAAATTAGTTGGGCTTTAATATATACGATTTTTTTCTTTAAAAAAATAGAAGAAGCAAGAACAAGAGGGAGAGAGAATGAAATACTATAGAATAATTCATTTTTGCTGATCCATTACAATTTGAATAAAAATAGAAGAAGCAAGAACAAGAAGCAATGTTTTAATGAAAATTCCGTATGTTTTATTTTCAATTTTTTTTAACTACTTACACTGTTTTAAATTTTCGTATGGTTAAAAGTTTTTAATCGAAGGCAAAAAGGATTCTAGAGCAAATATTACTCCCTCAATCCAAAAAGAAACCAATTTATAGCGTGAATAAGTCTTTTTACCATTTTAGCCTAAGTTTTTTTTAATAAAAAGGATTTTTCCATGACCAAATTATTACTATTTCTTAAAAAAACATGAAAATGTATAAAAGATAGTAAAGGAGTAATTAATTAACAAATTTATTTATGGCGTTTGTTGTTGAAAGTTGAAACATAGTAATCAAGATTTCAACAATATTAGTTGAAATTTCAAAGTCTTATATCTCAAGTCTGACCCCCTTCATTCCCGTGACAATTACTCACTTTTGTTCCGTAAAAGTTTCGTTACTCGAGAGTCAGTTTAACTAAGAAAATATTTTATTGAATTAAATTAGGTTAGTATCTTAAAATTATGATTTAGAAATTTTGAAGTTGTATAAAAGTATTATAAGTTATAATCCTTCTCATTAAGGGTGTACAAAATTAAACCAAAAATCGAATCAAACTGCAAATTGAGTCAAATCGAAAAAAAAACCTGACTAGTGGTTTGGTTTGACTTGGTTTGGTATTGGAAAAAAAATTCAACTATATTTGGGTTAATTTGGTTTTAACAAAAAAAAAAAACCCGAGACCAAACAAACTCGACATTATATATGTAATTTTAAAATTTATACATAAAAATATTTACTTTTATATAATTTTAAAATATTTCTTATACTATTTCATAGTTTTTATCTTTTAATATATTATTTTAAGTTAAAAACTTAGAATTCGGAATGGTTCAATAAATATTATAGTTCATAGATGTTGATAATTATAATAAAACTTAAATCAAAATCAAATTAATACTAATGCAAAAAGAAAATTAATTTAACAATAAGAATGACAATAATATTGAATATTTGTTCTTTAGTTTTACATTGATTTAGACAATTAAAATACATAATCTAATTTTAATTTTCCTTAAATATTTAGTAATGTAACTAATATTTATTAAACTTATTTTAGCATGATTTAGTACTTTTAAATTATGATCATTTTCATTATGACTTTGCAATATTTATTTTATATGATGATTTCATTATTATTTTCTATTGAATATTTTAGTGTCATCAGTACTCATCTCATATTTTGTGTTATTTTTTTCTTAAGAAACACCTTAGATAATTGTATTTTGGTTGGACTAAAGAAATATTTGGAGCACAAGTTAATTATATGTTTGTATGCAAACTTTATTGAAAAAATCCAAAAATTTGAAGAAAAAAATATAAGGTTTATTAGTTTGGTTTGATTTATAAATTTAAAAATTCGACACAATGATTTGGTTTGGTATTTGAAAAAACTGAACCAACCCGAGGTTGAAAAACCCGAAAACATCCAAATTTTATTAGTTTGGTTTGGTTTATAAATTTAAAAATTTTACACAAATAATTTGATTTGATATTTGAAAAACTCGAATCAACCCGGCCATGTACACCTCTATTTCTCACATATCAATATAATAATAAAAGTCTTAAAATATTGATTAAAGTTTATTTAGTTTAACTTTTAGAAAGAAAAATCTCTCAAGTTTTTTGAAACCAAATTTCTTATTACTAATATTATTTATATATATTTTAAATATATTTTTCACATTTGTTTTATTAATTATGATAATAAGATAGATACAAGTATAAATAACGAAATGAATATTGTTATTGTATGCCTTTAATTTATTTGCGATAATAAATCATGATGCAGACATTAGTTAGTTTTTTGGTTAAATTATGAGGATATTCATAATTAAATTTGAGACTATCTGCATCATCAATATTTCTTTATACAGCTACAAATCTTGGTTGCCTAACTCTTTTATTGAATGCCACCTCTAGGTTGAACTTTAGTTTTTTTTTAGTTTTTTTTAGTTTTCCATTCGGGCTTGGAATCACATTTAAGCTTCGACTAAATTTAAATCGCGCATTATAAGATCTACTTGAAATGGTGTTTTCAATAAAATTTACCCCAACTCAAATTTGAAATATTTAATTAAAAATGAAATAATCTTATCGCTGTATCACAGCTCACGTCGTTTGTAAGTAACTTTAGTTAATGTAGCATTTGACACAGGATCAGTACTTATTTATTTTAAATAAAAAAGTTGCACGTGAAATAGAATTTTGATTTTGCATAAAAAGTTGGGAAAGTTTAATTGGAATTACTGACTAAATCTTATAATCCGTATAATTAGTATTATCATTATCATTATATATTATGGTACATACAAGTAATAACATATTGGTGTGGCATGTATTTTAGACTTTGGGGACCATTCATATTTTTTTAAAAAAAGTAAACTAGTGTACATATATAGTATAGTTGTTGTTATTATTTTTTATTTTCTAAATGTTATATATATATATTCTTACTTTTGTATTTTCCTTCTCAGATTATATTGATAGGGGTTATTTATGTTGAGATTTTAATTTCAAAAAAAAAAAAACCCTCTATCTCAACAAGGTAGGAATAAAGTCTGTATACACTGAACACTCTATCCTCCTCATATTTTACATATGAGATTACGCGGGGAAGCTAGGTAGGTTCGCGAGCCCTTCAACGAAATAATTATACTTTTTAAATAGTTAAAAATGTTTTTTTTAATGTATATTAAATAGATATTGAGCCCTCTTTAATTTCTGCGAATTTATTTCTCATTTGAACACGTTAATATAAATTTCGATTTTGCTACTGCATTGGAATATGTTGCTATCGTATATTATTCTAAAAATAATAAACTATTTTATACAATGTGATTATTCTTGCAGTCTGGTACAAAAAATGAAAGAGCCGCAGCCGCCCACAATAGAGTATATTTATTTATTAGCCTAAATTATGGAAATATTTATTTAAATTATTATCCATTATCTCTCCTTATTTCTCCATTCATACAAATAAAGAAATGGTTTCTTCTTTTATTTTAAAAAGTCAATATTGTTTTAGAAGAATAAGTTAGCTAAACGGCAAATATTCAGGATGAGAGGTATAATAAATATGACGTCGGACGGAAAATCAAAAAAATAATAATTAAAGTGATATAAAAAGAATTTTAATATGTTAACGTGGTATGTGACGATATTTCTTTTAGCAAAACTTTTAATGCATTTCACACTAATATATATATATATATGGAAATAAGTCAGTCAAGATACTTCTAGAATGATAGGCAAAATCAACCAACAAAAGGCATTTCAAAATAGAAGAAAATAAAAATAAAAGTCACATTAATAAATGTAGGACTTATACGTGGATAGAATATGAACTTGTCAATTTTTTTTTTTTTAAATATTTAAGTTATTTCAATTAAGCGTTTGAATACATGAGAAAATATTTCTACTACATATTCTTTTTAATTTTTTTTTTGTATGCCCTCAAGTGCTTATTTCGTAAATAAATTAGTTATATAAAATGTGTTATTTACTTTTATTACGTGCATTACCCTCAATAAATAATAAAATCCCAGATTTGTTTCAATTGATGTTGTTAAGGAGACGATGAGTGTGATGACTTTCAATTTTTTCATGTTTGATTGGTCTAAAGGTTTGAAAAACAAATTTTTTAATGATAAAAATATTTTTCTTAGTGAAAGTAGAGAAAACAAGTTCAACAAGTGGCATTTCACAGATTGTAATCTTCCCATCCTCTAACACACTTCATCTTCACACTAAATCACGTAACTCTCATCCCCACCTCCTCAGTCCTCATCACCTTATATCATATTGTCTAGATTATATACAAATATTTAGATTAATTCTTTTTGCGTATGTATTGAACAATAGTTAACTAAGCTACGTAATAGCTATTTGAGAATATGTACATTCTTTTTTTCAAAATTTGAAATAAATTACTATATACATTATCTTTCGAAATAAAATTTACTCACAAATTTAATTATCACTTAAAAGACAAAGTTAGATTAGTAGTATCATACGGTTTGAAGTTGTGGCCATACATTTGGTCAGCATTGATCCTATATGCCCCATACCAAATATTTCATTTTCTATTTATATTACACATTTATTTTCCTCTTTTTTTTTTTTTTTTTTTAAGTTTATTTTAGGCAACTTCTTTTTATTTTCTTATGAAGATTCAAAGAAAGTTACATATGGTTTTTCCAAATTTGGTATCATTATTCTCCCACATGCCTAAAGATATTACTATTTAACTACAAGTACTTGTAGTTCAATGAATATATATATTATACATATATATGTTTAAGATGGTTGCACTTTTAGTCACTCGATTATAAATAAATTTTAACATCGATCATCATAATATCTAAGTAAAAACATTTATCTTGAATTGCCAAAAATCTGTATATTTGGTCCTTTTTTTGTACAAGGAACATTTGGTATTTAAATTAAACAACAATAACATATCCAATATTGTCTCGAAAGATGCTTAATCAAAAATTACAAGAACCAAAAGTAGAGCTTTTCAATTTTGAAGGACTTAAAACACAAATTTCCATTTTCTTTTGGTAGTCTTTTGAATATATCAAATTTCTAGAGCCGCCTTTTCTGAAAAACCTAACTATATAAATCCCCTCTTCTCTAAAATGCTTTCACAGTTCTTCATTTTCTTCTTCATTTTCACACCATAAAAAAAAAATCTCTAAATTTTTTTTTTAACAATCCCATTTTCTAATTTGTGAACAAAAAAAGTGAATCTTGAATTTTTTTTTATTTGGGGGTTTCAAAATGGAGCCTGCAAATTTGGGTAATTTGAGAGGGAGTAGTTTAAGAGGAAGTATAAGTGGAAGTAGAAGAGGAAGTGTAAGTTTAAGAGCAAATAGTAATTCAATATGGAGAAATACTGGTGTTGAAATATTTTCAAAATCAGCTAGAGATGAAGATGATGAAGAAGCATTAAAATGGGCAGCACTCGAAAAATTACCAACTTTTGATAGATTAAGAAAAGGTTTATTGTTTGGATCACAAGGTGCTGCTGCTGAAATTGATATTAATGATATTGGTTATCAAGAAAGAAAGAATTTAATTGAAAGACTTGTTAGAGTTGCTGAGGAAGATAATGAAAAGTTCTTGTTGAAACTCAAAAACAGGATTGATAGGTATGTATATGTTCATCTTTGTTTGAATCAAATCTCGTGTTCGAGTCCTGGATATAAAATATGTGTACTATTTTCTCCAGACCCCACTTTGTGAAAATATCGGTTGTTGTTGTTGGGTGGGAAGTGAGATTTTGTTTTTTTAATGGTTTCCATATATGTTGTCTACTATTCATATTGAGTCCGACTTATTTGGATTGACATACTATAAGATAGGAAGGTCTTCATACTAGGATTTTTTATATTCAGTATTGAAACTCGAGATATCTAATTAAGAACAAAAACATCTAACAATCCCACTTCAACACTTAGGGGTGAGATGGGTGGAAAAGTTTCATACTAGGATCGAGACCTCTGATTAAGAACAAAGACATCCTAACGATCCCACTACAACACTTGGTGGTGAGATGGGTAGAAAGGTCTTCATGATTTTTTGATATCTAGAGTTATAATCCGAGACTTCTGATAAACAATAGAATCATCCTAACAAATCCTACCACAACACTTGGTGGTGAGATGGGTGGGAAGGTCTTCATACTAGGATTTTTTCATAATCAGAGCTATAACTCGAGACTTATGAATAAGCACAGAGACATCCTAACAATCCTGCTACAATACTTGTTAAAATTATAAGTGGTTAAAAATTGATTTTTGATCTTTATTTGCAGAGTTGGGATTGATTTGCCAACGATAGAAGTAAGATATGAAAATTTGAATATTGAAGCAGATGCATATGTGGGAAGCAGAGGATTACCCACATTTATCAACTTCATGACTAATTTTATTGAGGTATTAAAAAAAAATCGATTTTTGATTATTCATTATTACAATTTTTGACTAAAAGAATCGTCGAATCTAACAAAAACTATTTTATTTTTATTTTTGTTTTGAAGACATTGTTGAATACTCTGCATATTCTCCCAAGCAGTAAGAGGAAAATCACTATTCTTAAGGATATTAGCGGAATAATTAAACCCTGCAGAATGACTTTGCTTTTGGGACCTCCAAGTTCTGGGAAAACAACTTTGTTGTTAGCTTTGGCTGGAAAACTTGATTCTTCTCTTAAGGTATAATTTTTTTCCTAAACTATTCGAAAATTACTATGAATTTCTATTAAAAAGACTAAATAGGGGTGTTTTCTTTTTTTCAAAAGTGATTATTGCATTTTTGGTCCCTCAATTATTGATTCATTCTAGTTTGGTCCTTGTACTATTTAGTTAAGTATATTTAACCTTCAGATGACTATAACATGTGTTTTTGGTACATTAATATAAGAAATATGTGAGTTTTAGAGTTTTTTTTTTTTAGAATATATCACCCTTGGAGTAAACATGATAAATTGACCATAACAAATCATTAATTTTTTGAAGATGCACCGTTTGAAGGATCAAAACTGCATATATATCAAATAAATAAAGATCATTTGTTCTTAACTAGAAATCATGAGGAACCAAAACTACTATTTATTGATATTTGAGGGACTAAAAATGCTAATATCCCCCCTTAAATTTGTGAAGATTCACAATTTGAAGGATCACATGTTCTTAATCAGAAATCCCGAGAAACCAAAACTACTATTTGTCGATATTTGAGGGACTAAAAATGTTAATATCCCGAAGAAAAAAAACTAATTTTTTTTCTTGGAAAATCAGGTAACTGGGAAAGTGTCATATAATGGACATGAACTACATGAATTTGTGCCACAAAGAACAGCAGCTTATATTAGCCAACATGATTTGCATATTGGAGAAATGACTGTAAGAGAAACTTTGGAATTCTCCGCAAGATGTCAAGGAGTTGGCTCTCGTTACGGTTAGTACCAATTTATCATTATTTTTTTAAAATATAATTTTCTACGAATCGATGTTCGATAAATCATGAATATATTATTTTTTTTTTGTTGTTGAAATTTTTTTGCAGAGATGTTAGCTGAACTATCAAGAAGAGAGAAAGCAGCTAATATAAAACCAGATCCTGATATTGACATTTACATGAAGGTTAGACTGGACCTATACTATATTTACATGTGTGAAAATCAGGGGCGGAGTTAATAGCCCACATGCCAGTTGATCATATCTTCCAATCCAAAAATAAAAAATAAAAAAGAATGAAAGTTATAAATTATTGATCTATTAATACAACCCCCCACAGAAATAAATGATTTTTTATTAGAAATTATTGGGCAGATATTTAGGAAAAAAATATTAAAAAGTATTCTTTTGTGGTCCAAAAGAGTGGGCTAATTAATTAATGGTGGTATATTTTGACCCCACCACTCTAAAAAAAATCCTAGATAAGAGACAAAGAAATCTTGAAAAAACAAAAAAAAAATAAAATTGAAAAGGAAAAAAAAATTATTAGAAAATTCAAAGTTGACACTTATAGTTCTCTTTTTCAATTGCTTTTAAATGTATGCAACGTTTTTTTCTTAAATTTCTCGCTTGGTGTTTGGTATCGCTTTGTGGCTCGATTAATACGGATTCGCACATGTGGAAAAGGTTATTGATACTTGATAAGTATGGTAACTAACCTATTATTAATAGGTTAAATTTACTACACTGATAGTTTATAAAAAATTTAAATTATTCATATAGCTTAAATCCTTTGGTAAAATTAAAAAATAAAATTAAATCCTTTCATATTGTGCAAATAATTTGTAGTTTCGTATGTTTGTATTTTAAGATACATTTTATAGTTTAAGTAAAAATTTTAAAACACATTTTACTTGTCAGTCTGAACAAATCAAGAGAATTTTATTACTTTTTCCGATATTACCCTTTGAATTAAATTACTGCATATAGTAGTTGTTAAAGTTACAAAATATCGTTAATAAGGTTACTTCAGTAAAATACACCTCCAAAATTAAAGTTTTCTAAAGGGATGTGCAAGTCAATAGAGGTCAAATAACATGAAACGGAGAGAGTAGATGTTTGTCAATCTATTTTCAGTGATAATTGAGCAAAGTAAAAGATTATTTTTTTTGATTCCTTTATTGGAAAGTAATCATAACTTTTACTTTTTTTTTGTGGAATTTAGGCTTCAGCAACAGAAGGACAAGAAGCTAATGTTGTTACAGATTATGTTCTTAAGGTAACGTTTAGAATATACAATTAGTCTTATATTGGAATTATGACCAAATAAGTTGAGGGTCTTTCAGAAACAGCCTCTCTACCTTCATGAGGTAGTCATAAGGTCTGCGTACATTCTACCCTCCCTAGACCCTACGTATGGGATTTCACTGGGTATGTTATTGTCGTTGAATTCTAATAATGAATATGGTATTGCAGATTTTGGGACTAGACATTTGTGCAGATACTATGGTGGGAGATGAAATGTTAAGGGGTATTTCAGGTGGACAAAAGAAGCGTGTGACGACAGGTGAAATGCTTGTTGGACCATCAAAGGCACTTTTCATGGATGAAATATCAACTGGATTGGACAGTTCCACCACATATTCCATTGTGAATTCCCTAAGGCAATCTGTTCAAATCTTGAAGGGAACTGCTGTGATTTCTCTGTTGCAGCCTGCTCCTGAGACTTACAACTTGTTTGATGATATCATTCTGATATCGGACGGGTACATTGTCTATCAAGGCCCTCGTGATGATGTGCTTGAGTTCTTCGAATCCATGGGATTCAAATGCCCAGAGAGGAAAGGCGTGGCCGACTTCTTGCAAGAAGTATGTTTCATTATGAGAAACAAGAATGGTACTTAAAAGTTTAGCGTTGATGCAATTTTGGTTCTAATGTGGAAAGTCGGAAATTTTTGCAGGTGACATCGAAGAAGGATCAACCACAATATTGGTCAAGGAGGAATGAGCATTATAGGTTTATCTCATCGAAAGAATTTTCTGATGCGTATCAGTCTTTCCATGTTGGGAGGAAACTAGGCGATGAGCTTGCAATCCCATTTGACAGGACTAAATGCCATCCTGCTGCTTTGACTAACGAAAAGTACGGTATAGGAAAGAAAGAACTCTTGAAGGTTTGCACTGAAAGAGAATATCTACTAATGAAGAGGAACTCATTTGTTTACGTGTTCAAGTTCGTTCAGGTGACTTACTTGACCTATAATAGAAATGTTGATTTAAAGTCTTGATCTTGTCATATCCGCGTGCACGTTATAATGCTTGCATTGTTTTCATTTCTTTTCTCAGCTTACAATAATGGCTCTTATGACAATGACCCTCTTTTTCCGAACTGAGATGCCACGAGATACAGTAGATGATGGAGGAATATACGCTGGTGCTCTCTTTTTCGTGGTGGTTATGATTATGTTTAACGGGATGTCTGAGATGGCCATGACAATTTTCAAGCTTCCGGTCTTTTACAAGCAAAGAGACCTTCTCTTTTTCCCTTCATGGGCGTATGCAATTCCGTCATGGATCCTCAAAATCCCTGTCACACTTGTTGAAGTCGGTCTTTGGGTGATCCTTACGTACTATGTCATTGGATTTGATCCTAACATTACAAGGTATGGAAAGAATAGTCTATACAACATAATGACGAAGATATTATTTTTCTCCCATGATTGTTAATCATTAATGTTTTTGCAGATTTCTGAAACAATTCTTGCTGCTCGTATTAGTAAACCAGATGGCATCAGGGTTGTTTAGATTCATGGGTGCAGTTGGAAGGACCATGGGAGTTGCAAGTACATTTGGAGCATTTGCTCTTCTTTTACAGTTTGCATTGTGTGGTTTCGTCCTTTCACGAGGTATGTTTGGCGATATTGGTGTTTGCAGAAACTCTTTTTGTGTTCAAACATACTAATGTTTTGTAATTTTGCCTAATGCTGCAGAGGATGTGAAGAGCTGGTGGATTTGGGGGTACTGGATCTCACCGTTGATGTATTCCGTGAACTCAATCCTTGTGAATGAATTTGATGGGAACAAGTGGAAACACGTAAGTTTGTATTACATAAAGCCACTTGCAATGGTCTATTTTCTTCTTCCATGAATGCTGACATCAACTCACACTAAAACAGATTACGCCAAATGGAACCGAACCCCTTGGAGTTGCAGTGGTGAAATCTCGAGGGTTCTTTCCAGATGCATACTGGTACTGGATTGGTTTCGCGGCACTTTTTGGATTTACAATTGTCTTCAACTTCTTCTACAGTCTTGCATTGGCGTATCTCAAACGTGAGTTTCCGTGAATTATTTCCATTTTATGTTTCACCAAGAGAAACAAAAAAAATAATTTACTAACATAGTATAATTATTTGCAGCATATGGTAAGTCACAAACAGTGAGACCAGAAGACAGTGAGAATGCTGACAATGGTCAAGCTGCATCCCATATTACTAGCACAGACGGAGGAGATATCGTCAGTGCGGGTCAGAGTAAGAAGAAGGGAATGGTTCTTCCATTTGAACCCCATTCTATCACCTTCGATGATGTTGTATACTCTGTTGACATGCCTCAGGTAACATGCCAAATGTTTTAGTAAACGAAAAATTGGAGCTGTCAGGCATTAGCAACACCCTTGTCCTCTGACTAATACTAAAACTGATTTCGGATGACTTGCAGGAAATGAAAGAACAAGGTGCCGGTGAAGATAGATTGGTACTTCTAAAGGGTGTGAGTGGAGCTTTCAGGCCTGGTGTTCTCACAGCTTTGATGGGCGTTAGTGGTGCTGGTAAAACAACATTAATGGATGTTTTAGCCGGAAGAAAAACAGGAGGTTATATCGATGGCGACATCAAGATTTCTGGCTATCCCAAGAAGCAAGAGACGTTTGCTCGTATTTCTGGATACTGTGAGCAGAATGACATCCATTCACCTTACGTTACAGTGTATGAGTCCCTGGTTTACTCAGCATGGTTGCGTTTACCCAAGGATGTTGACGAAAAAACTAGAAAGGTCTGTCCCTCTGATGTTTCGTCATCCATTAATAAGACTATCTCTTGCAGATTGGACAAACCTCTAAGAGAAAGTAGCAGCCTCATAACATTTTCTATTGCTTATTTCTTTCACAGATGTTTGTTGATGAAGTTATGGAACTTGTTGAGCTTGAACCCTTAAGATCAGCCTTAGTCGGGTTGCCAGGAGTTAATGGTCTCTCAACTGAGCAACGCAAAAGGTTGACCATAGCGGTTGAACTGGTAGCAAACCCCTCTATAATATTCATGGATGAGCCAACTTCAGGGCTGGATGCAAGAGCTGCTGCTATTGTTATGAGAACTGTTAGGAACACTGTTGATACAGGAAGAACCGTTGTTTGTACTATCCATCAGCCAAGCATCGACATTTTTGAAGCCTTTGATGAGGTAGATTTATTATCTTTTAAGCAAAATCTAGCTAGTATTTGTTTCATCTTCTTATAACATTGAGTACTAAAATCAAAATGGCTTCACAGCTATTTCTAATGAAACGAGGCGGACAAGAGATATATGTTGGTCCATTGGGTCGCCATTCTTGCCATTTGATCAAATACTTTGAGGTAAGTTGTACTAAAGAGAAAATGACTACTTTTACATTTCCAAAATTATACGAGAAAATACTGACCTCTGTTTTGTGTTGAATACAGTCGATTCCTGGGGTAGCTAAAATCAAGGAGGGTTACAATCCAGCTACTTGGATGTTGGAAGTCACCGCCTCGGCTCAAGAAATGATGTTAGGCGTTGATTTCACCGACTTATACAAGAATTCTGACCTGTACAGAAGGAACAAAGCCTTGATTACTGAATTAAGCGTCCCTCGCCCTGGTTCAAAAGACCTGTATTTCGAAACTCAATACTCACAGTCATTATGGATACAGTGTATGGCTTGCCTGTGGAAGCAAAACTGGTCGTACTGGCGTAATCCTGCTTACACTGCAGTCAGATTCATCTTCACAATGTTCATAGCACTAGTCTTTGGAACAATGTTCTGGGATATCGGTACCAAAGTGTAAGTACCGAAACATGAAAGCTTACAAAAGTATACTTATTAAAATCCTTCATACATACTTAACTTGATCTTTATTTGTTACAGGAGCCAGAGCCAAGATCTTTTCAACGCTATGGGATCGATGTATGCTGCTGTTCTCTTCCTTGGTGTACAAAATGCATCATCAGTGCAACCAGTCGTAGACGTTGAGCGTACAGTGTTTTACAGAGAAAGAGCTGCTGGAATGTACTCTGCCATACCTTATGCCTTTGGACAGGTGAATAGACAAGTTCGATTTCTGGTAGCAATAACAACTTTAATGTCAAAATAGAAGTTCATAGTATTCATGAAAACTTTCCTATATATTGTAGGTTTTCATTGAAATCCCTTACGTATTCGTACAAGCTATAGTATATGGTATCATCGTCTACGCTATGATTGGATTCGAATGGGAAGCTGGCAAGTTCTTTTGGTACTTGTTCATCATGTATACCACCCTCTTGTACTTTACATTCTACGGTATGATGAGTGTGGCTGTCACACCAAATCAAAACGTTGCTTCTATCGTTGCTGCCTTCTTCTATGCTATATGGAACCTCTTCTCAGGATTCATCGTTCCACGACCTGTAAGATCCTATACCTTTTATATTCTTGTCCCAAGATACACATCTTCAAATGATCTATAGCTCGGAAAAAATGACATTTTCTTTTCTTACAGCGTATGCCTATATGGTGGAGATGGTACTACTGGTGTTGTCCTGTTGCCTGGACCTTGTATGGTTTGGTTGCATCACAATTCGGAGACATCCAAACTACACTAACTGATGAAGAAACCGTGGAGCAATTCTTGAGACGTTACTTTGGGTTCAGACACGATTTTCTTGGAGTCGTTGCTGGTGTGCTCGTTGCATACGTAGTTGTTTTTGCCTTCACATTTGCTTTTGCTATCAAGGCATTCAATTTCCAGAGAAGATAAGTGAAATCTAACCAAATGAAGAACTTTGAGGAAACAGTGGGTACAAAATTAGTATATAGGGATTAGTTACTACTTAAGAAAGTTCATATTTTCAACTTTTTGATGACTACTAGGTATAATTTCTTGTAATATTCATTTGAACTCTAATGTTTATTTGTCAATGTACAATGAAAATATAAAGAGTTTTGTTCCAAGGTTTGTCTTCATTTTAGTTTTACTATTATATTCCCTTCCAAATAATTTTTATTTTTTCGGTCCGCTATGATTGAGCTACCTCCTAGGGGTAAGGTGTGTGTACATGTTATCCTCTCAGACTTCACTTGTGGGATTTTATGAAATTAATGAATATATATGAGCATAATAGATAGTAGGGACATACCTTCAAAAGTGTAACAATGCTTGAAATTTCATGGCTTTAATTCTTCTTAAAAACCTGGAAAAAAGAAAGAAAAAAAAAGAAACCAAGTAGGAATGATCATTGATAAAAGACTAGTCATTGTTCATGAATCAAAACATCAAAATTAGTGGGAATAATTGCATTATATTAAGGTCGTGGTTTCGAATCCTAGGTATAAAATTGTCTTTGGTAAGGAGCACTTTACCCTCCAAAGTGGATGTCCCAAGCATGAATCCGGATTAGTCAGATCCAAAGCAAGTCTCAGACACCGGATGGGAAACAAAAAAAACCTACTAAATTAAACACTTTGATCCCCATCTATAATGACCTAAAAGTAACTTGCTCCGACTCTTCAAAAATATTCTCAGATGTGTGGCGGATCCTCCAAAACTAAAAGTAATGCATGTTTGAAGAATTCAACATGAATACAACTTATATCGATAATATATACTATATCAGGCTTTGTTAAAGTAAGATACTAACACAAAGGGAAACAACATGTGGGAATTTACATCGATGAGAATATTGATATAATAGGGCTCAATATGCTAGATAGTAGAACAAGTGTATACACGTTGAAGCAACCAAAACAGATACAATAATTTTTTTTTATAGAACAAGTGAACAACCATATAACCAGAGGCGTATCCAGGATTTTGGCTAGATGGGTGTACGATTTTGAAAAAATGTATCTTAAATATAAGTTTGATCGATTTGACTTTTACTTCTTAATATGAACCATTAAATTAAAAAAATTATAGGTCCAAAATATATAATACAACTAGTTTTAAATTTTAATATACACATTTGATCTAATTATATAAAAAATGTACAGTGCTAAATTTTTTAGGAATTTTCAATGTAACACTTGAAATTTTTGAAAGATTAAAGGAAAAAAACAAAAGCAAAATTAGTTGAAACGTCAAAAATGTAATTGATAACCATTTGAAAAGGTGTTACTCAAAAAGACAAGATAGATATAAGATTTAAATCTCTATCCTCACTTAGAGAATCATCGTATTATTATATGATACTTTGAACATGAATTCACACATCTATATTTAAATATATTTTTAAAAAATATAACACTACTATATATGACCTAGAGAGGGAGCATGGGTTCACGTGAACCCACGGCACCCCCTCTAGATATGCCTCTGCATATAACACATTATAAGGGAACAAAGGCAGATCTGTCTCGATCATAAGGCCACTAAAGCAATCACGATTTTGAAAGAAAAAACACGCGATATTGAAAGGCAATCATAGGAGAAGCCATGCACGTTAATTTAGTGAAGCTTACACTTCAAACATGTTGTATAAAGTGGTTCCATCAAGAATTGGTTGCTTTCTTGAATCTCAAGTTTGAGGAGTTGGATAAATATCTGAAATTGAACACAAAAGAAAAGATAAATAAATGAGAGAATATTATAAAATCATACTCGATTTTAGTTACTAACTCTATATTCTGAATCCACATCTGAATATCACCAAAGCATTGTTACTAAAAAGACATATATCATATTTTCACCTAAACATATAAATTTGGAGATGGTAATAAAGAAGATGTTCACCTTTTGCGCTTTGTTGTAATCCTTCAAAATCTTCTTATGTATGAAACTAACATTCATTCATATTATATATATGCAGAAATTTCCTTTAGGAAGAAGAAAGGAAAATGAGAAATTATTTGATCCATATATTAAAATAATGAGACATGAAAAAAATGGCAGTTTCTAATTATAGAGTTTATGAGACTATAGTTAAGGGCATGAAAAAGAAGACTAAATTAAATTTGGATGATATAAAATAAAATTTCCTCTAGAAGAAAAAATATATGTGTAGGGTGTAACAACAAAATTACATCAATTTAAGGGTTTATATAATAGACAAACATGCATGAATGTTGTTCAAGACTTTGAAAACTCAACTTAGACATATTTTCACATCATGGCTATTAAAATACTAAGAACTTAAGTCGATTTGAACACGTAGATAAAAAAAAATAAATTATTCGTACCAGATGTTTACATCAAACTAATAAATGCATATAAAACATGTGTATATCATATAAGTATATATTTTTATCATTTAGCCATGATCAAATTTGTATTCTAACTTTAATTTGTGGCCTTTTATGGTTTAATTGTTTGATTTGATGCATGTAACATTTTATGTTTTTTTTACATTTGCAAAATATATTGTACTAAACTTATTAGCAAACATTTATAATTTTGATTCCTCCATCATTAATCACTCGGCTTTGAACTTTCGAGAACAGAAAAAATCTTATTGGAAGCGCCAACCCTAAAAATGAGCCTTCTGATGCACAAATTCAAATTTAGTCAACTTCCAATAATGCGGAAACTGAATACCACACGGGAAAACAAAAAACAAACACATAATCTTGATAGGGTTAAACTCATGGGGATTTGAATGTTACAAGGTCGATTTGATTATTTTTTTTGTGGTTATATGATTCCAAATAGTATTTGTTGAAATTCAACATGTGTGAGTTGTTTGCAAGTGAAATTAGTCAAACTTGTAGCCAAATGGAAAATGGATTAGTAGGCCATCCAGAAGGTCTCTTAATTGTCAGTCAAAGTCTGTTAATTACTTTTGTCTATGTTAATCACCTTTTTAATTTGGCATCAAGTGGAGAACCTTTTGAATTTTTTTTTTCAAAAGGTCCAGATTTAATTTGCATATCTACTATTCAAAATTGTTCAATTTACTCTTTGTAACTGAGTTTTTTTTTCCCACTTGGTGTTTGATATTCACATTGGAGTCCGATTAAATTTAAATTCGCACGAGGAAGCCCGTATTTGGGGGTAAAACATTCCCTAATAAAGACAACTCTGTATTCAAGGAGACTCGAATCTGAGACCTCTTGATTAATGATGAAAGAGTACTTACCACTCCACCATAACCTTTTTTTTTTTTTTGTTATTTGTAACTAAGTTACTATATTTGTGTTGCATTTATATTGTATAGGAGGTGTAAAAGTTTAATATAAAAAATAGAGGGGTATATGTATAATTACATTGTATCATTATATTTATGTCTTTATAATATAAAGGGGCAAGTGTTTGATATCTAAAATTATAAAGAGTGTATCTAGGTGCGGAGCTAACGTTCAGTCTACAACTTTGGCAAATTGCGTAGATTTTATATTTATGTTAAAAAAATTCACTTTAAGAATCTAAAAACTTTATTTTTTTAAATTTCTAAAATTCGTAAACTCAAAATTGTATCAATTTAATGTAAATACCCAATATAGATAAATATTTATATTTGTCATTTAATATATATTTGGCATCTTCTAAGCAAGAAGGAAAATCTGAATTTCTAGATATTTGAGAACAGTCAAGTTTGAGAGCTATTTGGATTTGGTAATTTTGAATTTTCATCACTTTTCATAAATAAAAAAAAAATTAAAATAGGACTATGACTTAGAGAAATTTAAAATTTATATTTTTCTATGTGTACACTTTCAATTTTCATCGTCTCCACAGTAGTCCACATGCAATAAAAAATGAAGAAAAAAAAAGGAAGAAAGTTTTCCATATGACTTCAAGTATTTTATTACATGTAAACTTTTAAAACCTAACAAAGATTTATTACCAAAAAGATAAAGGAAAAGTTAAAATTTCCTAATTTAATGAAGAATATGAAAATTTCCTTAGGAAAATAAAGTAGCTCTCCGTAAGCACAAAGTAAAAATTAGGCATAACACATAAAAAGTACACGCAAAGTTAACATTAGCTGACAAATAAACTCTTATACATCTAGATACCTTAATTCATTTTTATTATTGTGTTCTTTGAACACTCAACTTATAAAATGATCATCTAGATACCTCTTAAATGTATGTTTCATGCACGTCAATATTGAATGCTCATGTGACACATTGGAGATGAATTGAAATGCTTAGTTGTTAGTTAAGATCAAGTTGAAGTGTTAGATGTATATATACTAACGAAAAGTCAAAAACACCTGACGTATTATGATTTTTCGAGTTTTTACATGAACTATCATCACGTGTACGAGTTTTCTACCTGAATTATTATCATGTGTGCGAGTTTTCTACCTAAACTATCATCAAATGTTTATCGATACACACCTCAACTATTAGTTGCTCACTTTGCCTACCTAATTTGGTGGTGATATTTTCGGTACAAAAACCAAACAATTAATAATCGAAGTGAGTTTCGATAAACATTTGCTAATAGTTTAGGCTGTTTAGATTGAAATAAATTCACATATCTAATAATTTAGATAAAAAATTCTAAAAAATAAATACTTTAAATATATTTTTCACATTCCATATATTACATTATATATTTCTAAAATGACATTTGATGCATCATTTAAAAAATATCCGAACAAACGATGTCATCATATACATGATAAGTTGAGGAAGGAATGACTATATGTTGTTGACTCTCGTGTGCTTCTAGACGCTGGTGGCCTTTTTTGGCTGCTTTTGACTCAAATTATAAACTTCTATTTTAATTATTATTCTCCACGTTAACTTTACCACCACGCTTAAATACAGAATTTTTTCTGATTTTGGGTTGGAGAAAATATTTTAGAATTTAGAATAATAAGTAGATTTTTTTTTTTTTTGTGTTTAATAACGTAATTAAATGTAAATAAAAAACATTATCTTAAAACATTTTTATATAATTTGAATAAATGGTGTGGTCGTGAGGTGGAGGGGATGCAGGCTATGGTGATAAAGTGAAGATAAGGTGTGTTGGAGTTTGGAGAGAACATAATCAACGTTTTTTTAAAATTGAATTTATATCATTAGAAAGTGTTTAATAACTTTTTATTAATAACAATAATAAAGATTTCAACAGAAATAAATACAAGCAAGAGACCTAGACATTTACCTTGTCAATTCTAATAAGAAACAAACCTCTACTAATTAATCAACATGCAGAAAATAAAAACTAGAGAGAACTAACTATTTTATGATCATCACATAATTTATTTATGGAACTTAATTATTTTCCCTACAATTAAAAAAGTCATTTTCCTCGTTTATTAAAATACCTAATTTTTCTTAAAAAAAAAATTCAAAAATATCAACCCAACATAAATAAAAAATTAAAAATATTTTTCTCCGTACCAAATATAGATCTCATATGATAGCCTAGGTCCTAGGAAGATAACATAAAATTCCTCCAAAAATCTATAAACATGTTACGGCAGCAAGTAAACAGTAGATCTTAAAAATTCCTCTAGAAGTATAGTACTATTTACGTCAAATAACACAAACTATAATTTCATCAAATAAATTTCAACTAGTCAATAAATCCAAAAAAATACAATGGACCAATACATGTACCTAAAAAATATAATTAAAAAATCAACATTAAAATCCTCGTCTTCCTTTTTTCTTGCTTCTATATAACACCTTTACATTTAACCTCAAAACTCTAAACTCAATTCATTTTTTCTTTCTCATTTTTTAAAGAAAAAAAAAACTCCATTTTATAACATACATAACAACTATATCAATTGGTGTAATTTCAATCTTTTTTAATTTTGTTCCAATATGGAGCCATCAGATTTAAGTAATTTACGCGGTCGTAGTATAAGAGGAAGCATGAGAGGTAGTATGAGAGAAAATAGTAATTCAATATGGAGAAATAATGGAGTTGAAGTGTTTTCAAGATCAAATCGAGACGAAGACGATGAAGAGGCACTAAAATGGGCAGCACTTGAAAAATTACCAACTTATGATAGATTAAGAAAAGGTATATTATTTGGATCACAAGGTGTTACTGCTGAAGTTGATGTTGATGATCTTGGTGTTCAACAAAGAAAGAATTTACTTGAAAGACTTGTTAAAGTTGCTGATGAAGATAATGAAAAATTCTTGTTGAAACTTAAAAACAGAATTGACAGGCAAGTGCATGTTTTCATTTAATTTAACTTTTATACAATGTGTCGTGTCGGAGACAGAATTTTCACTAACACGTTTAGTATCTACTAAAGTTTTTTTTAGCACTTTGTATATATAGTGTGATTTTTCGATGTCCCTCTAGCTCGCTCTGATCCTTGTTCATATACTGACAGTATAAAAAATTAAGTATCTACTTATGAAAAGTAGTAGTCCATGATTTGTTTATCCTTTTTTAAACTTATGTGAACTTATTTCTTTTTTTAGTTCGTTTTAGAAAAATGATCACTTTAAAATTTGGAATTGATTTATTTTAAATTTCTCATTTTATTCTTGATGGAAAGCTTTTATAGTCGCATCAATGTTATGGTATGATTAGGAGTAAGGACCAATTGTATTTTAGAAGTTTTACACTTACACATGTGTTATGACATCTTCGGGATCACAAATTTCAAAAAGTCTTTCATACTCTCTTATATTTCGTGTCTAATAAAATAGAATTACATAAATTGAAACGGAGGGAGTATAATTAGTTACCTATTATACAACTTGTTAACATACACTAATAGTGCAAATGTTTTTTACATTGTGAATGTATATAAGAAAAAAAGGGTGGACTGTAATTGAGTTGATTTTCCTTTCTTATGTATTTTGGTGCTAAATTCTAATTTTATGTGGAAAATAAAAACAGGGTTGGGATTGATTTTCCATCAATAGAAGTGAGATTTGAGAATTTGAATATAGAAGCAGATGCATATGTTGGAAGCAGAGCTTTGCCTACATTTACAAACTTCATTTCTAACTTTATTGAGGTAATAATTCTTCCAAAAAATATTTGATTTATATTGTGTATGTATGAATAAAAAAAATTAAGTGTATCATTCTATATTAATATCACCTATAGAAGAAGTACTCATGTTTTAGTGTTTGCTCAAATGAACAAAATGATAGTTTGATTCAAGAATCGTATGATTCTTGAATTGATGGAGTGATTTCTCAGATACTCACTCAACTTATAGTTATTATTTCGTAAAAACACTTGTTTTGTTGAAGAAAGGTGACTTTCTGAGTTAATAACGGATAGTTGAGTGACCATATGAGAAATTAACCTGAATTGCTGGCAACTCTTACAATCTTAAAAGTTGTCTACTTTTGCGTGGTGATTTCTTAGTCTGGTAGAATTATTGATGAAGGAGAAATATAAGTTCAAATATACCTCAAGAACAATGTGAAATGGTCATTTGTATCCTTTTTCGATTAAAATCAGCGATTTGTGGTGCTAATCGTTTCCATTAGTTGAAAAGGGCAATGGTAACAATTATTACTGATGATTATAGTGTGATTTAAAAGGTGTTCTGAAAAGCTAACATTTTTTTTTGTTCTTTGTTGGCATATAAAGAGTTTATTGGATTCAATTCACATCTTTCCATCGAAAAAACATTCAGTTACAATTCTCAAGGATGTTAGCGGCTACGTGAAGCCCTGTCGAATGACTCTTCTTTTAGGACCTCCTGGTTCTGGAAAAACAACTTTGTTACTTGCTTTGGCTGGAAAACTTGATTCTGATCTAAGGGTAAGAATTTAAAACAACTTATAACTTTAGATTCGAATATATGTAAGACTAAAGTTTATAATGTTGTGATAAAATCAGGTTACTGGAAAGGTGACGTATAACGGACATGAATTACATGAATTTGTGCCACAAAGAACAGCGGCTTATATTAGCCAGCATGATTTGCATATTGGAGAAATGACTGTCAGAGAAACGTTGGAGTTCTCAGCAAGATGTCAAGGAGTTGGTTCGCGTTATGGTTAGTTCCATTTTTGTAGTTTTGTTTAATTAGTTTTTGTTCGCGTTATTGATCAATTATTGACTAGTTTTCTTGAATTATGTTTTAGAAATGTTGGCTGAACTATCAAGAAGAGAGAAAGCAGCTAATATCAAACCGGATGTTGATATTGACATGTTCATGAAGGTAGGACTGGAAGCGATTTCGATTTCTTTTAACTGATAAATGTTTGAGCTATAATTGAATAAGTAATATTACTATTGTTGAATGGAAATGTAGGCCGTATCAACTGAAGGACAAGAATCCAAAGTGATTACAGATTATGTTCTTAAGGTAATTTTCATTTTCCAATCATTTTTCATATGTTCGAGCTATTGAAAGGTCGGAGAAGTTTGATAGATAAGTTATTCATTTGTCTGTATATTCCATTTTTCAGATTCTGGGACTTGATATTTGCGCGGATACTATGGTGGGAGATCAAATGATAAGGGGCATTTCGGGAGGACAGAAGAAGCGTGTCACAACTGGTGAAATGATTGTCGGACCGTCTAAAGCCCTTTTCATGGATGAAATTTCAACTGGACTTGACAGTTCCACAACTTACTCCATTGTGAATTCCCTAAAGCAATCTGTTCAAATCTTGAAAGGAACAGCTCTGATTTCTCTCTTGCAGCCTGCTCCCGAGACTTACAACTTGTTTGATGATATCATTCTGCTATCAGATGGCTACATTGTTTATCAAGGTCCACGAGAGGACGTGCTTGAGTTCTTTGAATCCATGGGATTCAAATGCCCCGACAGAAAAGGCGTGGCCGATTTCTTGCAAGAAGTATGTATATTGGAAACAAGGATCATAAAGTTTAAGAAGCGTTGATGCAGTGTTGATTCTAAGTTCTAACGTGGAATTTTTCGAATTTCTTGCAGGTGACATCTAAGAAGGATCAACAGCAATATTGGGTAAGGAGGGATGAGCCTTACAGATTTATCACATCGAAAGAATTTGCTGAGGCTTATCAGTCTTTCCATGTTGGGAGAAAAGTAAGCGATGAGCTTTCAACCGCATTTGACAAGAGCAAAAGCCACCCTGCTGCTTTGACTACTGAAAAGTACGGTATCGGAAAGAAACAGCTTTTGAAGGTTTGCACTGAAAGAGAATTCCTGCTAATGCAGCGGAACTCGTTTGTTTACATCTTCAAATTCTTTCAGGTGAACTACTTGGTCTATTCGTTATATCGATCTATGTCATAGTCTTGTCAAATCCATGTGAAATTTACTAATCCTCTCTTTGTTTTTTTTTTCAGCTCATGGTCATTGCACTTATGACAATGACCATATTTTTTCGAACTGAGATGCCTCGGGATACTGAGACAGATGGAGGAATATACACTGGTGCTCTCTTTTTTACGGTTGTTATGCTTATGTTTAATGGTTTGTCTGAGCTCCCTTTGACACTCTACAAGCTTCCGGTCTTCTATAAGCAAAGGGACTTCCTCTTTTATCCTTCATGGGCATATGCAATTCCTTCATGGATCCTAAAAGTCCCTGTTACTCTTCTTGAAGTTGGGATGTGGACGGTCCTCACGTATTATGTCATCGGATTTGATCCTAATGTTGGAAGGTATGTGAAGAAAGACTATATGGTGTAATCGTTGTCATATCGTCACAAATATTTATTGATCTGCTTTTGTTTGCGCAGATTTTTCAAACAATTTTTGCTACTCGTACTAGTAAACCAGATGGCATCAGGATTGTTCCGATTTATTGCAGCAGTTGGAAGGACCATGGGAGTTGCTAGTACATTTGGAGCATGTGCTCTGCTTTTACAATTTGCATTGGGTGGTTTCGCCCTTGCACGAAGTAAGTTTTGTGCCTTAAGTGTTTATAGTAGCTCTTGTGTTGTTCAAATGCTTACTTTTCTCTTTTCTCCGAATGGTGTAGCTGACGTGAAGGACTGGTGGATTTGGGGATACTGGACGTCACCACTCATGTTCTCGGTGAATGCAATTCTTGTGAATGAATTTGATGGGGAAAAGTGGAAACATGTAAGTTTGTGTACATAATGCTGCCTGTAATTTTTTTTTTTTCACCTATGAATGCTGAAATGAACTCTCACTGAAACAGACTGCCCCAAATGGAACTGAGCCACTTGGACCTTCGGTGGTGAGATCACGAGGGTTCTTTCCCGATGCATATTGGTACTGGATAGGTATAGGGGCACTTGCTGGATTCACAATTCTGTTTAACATTGCCTACAGTCTTGCTCTCGCTTATCTTAACCGTAAGTATCTTGAGTTTCTTCATTGATATATCCATAAATAAAAAGATGACATGTATAAAAAGATGACATGTACTAACATGGAATGAGTATCTGCAGCATTTGGAAAGCCACAAGCTACGATTTCAGAAGAGGATGAGAACAACGAAAGTAGTGGATCATCGCCCCAGATAACTAGCACAGCAGAAGGAGATTCTGTCGGTGAGAATCAGAATAAGAAGAAGGGCATGGTTCTTCCATTTGAACCCCAGTCCATCACCTTTGATGAAGTTGTGTACTCAGTTGACATGCCTCCGGTGAGCAACAAAGAATTTATAGTCATTAAAAACCGGTGCTGCAACTTTCCTTTAATCGAAATGTGACTTGATTTTTTGACAATTTGCAGGAAATGAGAGAGCAAGGTAGCAGTGACAATAGATTAGTACTTTTGAAGGGTGTGAGTGGAGCTTTCAGGCCAGGTGTTCTCACAGCTTTGATGGGAGTTAGTGGGGCCGGTAAAACAACGTTGATGGATGTATTGGCTGGAAGGAAAACCGGAGGTTACATTGACGGGAGCATCAAGATTTCTGGATATCCCAAGAAGCAAGAAACATTTGCACGTATTTCTGGCTACTGTGAACAGAATGACATCCATTCACCTTATGTTACAGTTTACGAGTCTTTGGTTTACTCGGCTTGGCTGCGTTTACCTCAAGACGTCGATGAACACAAAAGAATGGTAAGTTCTCCTTACATCATTCCGTTTCCTTCCATAATGAGAATTTATCCTACTGGTCATCTTATACTGGTTATCCCATTTCAGATGTTTGTTGAGGAAGTTATGGATCTTGTTGAGCTTACACCACTAAGATCAGCCTTAGTCGGGTTGCCAGGAGTCAATGGTCTGTCAACTGAGCAACGTAAAAGGTTGACGATTGCAGTTGAACTAGTCGCAAACCCCTCGATCATTTTCATGGACGAACCAACTTCAGGGTTGGACGCAAGAGCTGCTGCAATTGTGATGAGAGCTGTTAGGAACACTGTCGATACAGGAAGAACCGTTGTTTGTACCATTCATCAGCCTAGCATTGACATTTTCGAGGCTTTTGATGAGGTAAAATGTAACACCTTTAAGGTCTATTTGTAATTCGTCTTATGCCTTCCCTTTAGATATCAAGATACTAATACAAACATGTCATTACAGTTGTTTCTTATGAAACGAGGAGGACAAGAGATATACGTTGGTCCATTAGGTCGCGAATCATGCCATTTGATAAAATATTTCGAGGTAAGTTCGTTTTCTTTGGAAATTGGAAAAGTATGCTCCTTTTACTGATTTTATATAATCAAGTACTGATCGAGCTGATTTTCACCGTGAATTCAGTCCATGCCCGGTGTAGGCAAAATAGAGGAAGGTTACAATCCAGCAACTTGGATGTTAGAAGTCACATCCTCATCTCAAGAAATGTCATTAGGGGTTGATTTCACCGAATTATACAAGAACTCAGACCTCTGCAGGAGAAACAAAGCCTTGATTACGGAACTAAGTGTGCCACGACCTGGTACAAGTGACCTGCATTTTGAAAACCAATTCTCACAGCCATTTTGGGTCCAATGTATGGCTTGCTTGTGGAAGCAACACTGGTCATATTGGCGTAATCCGGCTTACACTGCAGTCAGATTTCTCTTCACTACCTTCATAGCACTCATATTCGGGTCAATGTTCTGGGATCTCGGTACCAAAGTGTAAGTACTATAACACGAAAAAAGAAACAATAACACAAACTGCCAACTTATATTCTTATAAATGCTAAAATGTCTCATTTTACTTTGTTGTTTCAATTACAGGAGTAGGCCTCAAGATCTAACCAACGCGATGGGATCTATGTACGCTGCTGTTCTCTTCCTCGGTGTACAAAATGCGTCATCAGTTCAGCCTGTTGTATCGGTTGAACGTACTGTATTCTACAGAGAAAAAGCTGCTGGGATGTACTCTGCCATACCATATGCCTTTGCACAAGTAAGTAGCTAGACAGTGGTAATTTTTTCGTCCTAAAAGTTCAAATCATTCACATTATTTACGAAAACTTTAATGTTTTTCATGCAGGTTTTTATTGAAATTCCATATGTATTTGTACAAGCTGTTGTCTATGGTCTCATTGTCTATTCTATGATTGGATTCGAATGGACCGTAGCAAAATTCTTTTGGTACTTCTTCTTCATGTTCTTCACTTTCCTATACTTCACCTTCTTTGGCATGATGACCGTGGCTATTACCCCGAATCAAAACGTTGCTTCAATTGTCGCTGGATTCTTCTATACAGTATGGAATCTCTTCTCAGGATTCATCGTTCCACGACCTGTAAGTTCTTAAACATATTTCAATTTTTTTCTTCAAGTACAAAAAACATTCAATAAATAAAACTGATCATTTGCCCCCTTCTTTTGGACTAAAAACAGCGTATTCCGATATGGTGGAGATGGTACTACTGGGCGTGCCCTGTTGCATGGACGTTGTATGGTTTGGTTGCATCGCAATTTGCAGACCTCCAAGATATTGTTAATGGTCAAACTGTGGAAGAATACTTGAGAAATGACTACGGAATTAAGCATGATTTTCTCGGAGTTGTTGCAGGCGTGATCGTTGCATTTGCTGTTGTTTTCGCCTTCACATTTGCTTTGGGTATCAAGGCATTCAATTTTCAGAGAAGATAGAAAATTGTGTTTATATAGTTTGTGTTACAACTTACAAAGTTGTGTTAATATACATATATATACTTGAATAAGGTTATGAACTTTTAGATTACTGAATATGTTATCTTATTAATCTTTCTGAATTCCCAGTTTTGTTGTATAAGATGTAGTAATTGTTATATTCATAATTTTTTTGTGGAAATATATATACAATTTTATTTAATGGTTGCTTCAAAGTATTGTCCATGTTGGGAGCACTTTATTTGAAAATTTCGAATTCAACCTGAAGTTGTACTTCCAATTTTAGTAAACAACTTATAACCTGTTTTTCAATTCACTTGGCTCACATAATTGAATTTGAATTAGTCGAGCCTCAATACTAATACCAAATACCTAACAAGAAGAGGAAAAAAAGAGTCTAAATAATGTTATTGACTAAAAGTGGACCATGTTAAAGTGGTCACTTGTCAACTCACTTATCCTGACCAGAATTCATCACTTATCAGCCTCACATTATTATTTCTTCGTCTTCGTCTTCATCTTCATCTTCATCTTCATCTTCTTTAACAACGCAATATAGACAATGAATCCTTTTACAATATTGCCGGAGGGCTGCGTATCGGAGATCATTTCATTCACAACTCCCGTAGACACCATTAGATCATCGGTTATATCGAGAGAATTCAAAGCTGCAGCGGAATCTGATGTCGTATGGGATAAATTTCTACCGTCTGATCATCAAAATATAGTTTTCAGATCAGTTTCTCCAATACTTTTTGACAACAAAAAGGACCTTTACTTTAGACTCTCTCAGTCTCCTATCCTTCTCGATGAGGGTAAAATGGTAATTTTCTAGTTGAATTTTTTACTTCTTCCAATGATAATATCATACTTCTTTGTTCAGAAATAACGGAAAAAGACCTGATATACCCTCAATTTTGTAATTTAGAACCGATATACTGGGAATTGGATTTTGCTCTATCAATTCTGTCACTCTTATATACAATAGCAGCAAAGAATTTTACGAAAGCTGGCACCCTTGGTGCGTGATAGCTACGTAATATCCTTAGTTTCATCCTTTTTAAAGATACCAATGACCAAAATGGAATTAATTGTTCTATTACGGAAGTTGGGATCCCACACGCTAGGTTAATCACTAAGGTCTTGTACAATTTGATGTTGGATGATTTCGATCTCGATTTGATGGCTATCTCTTTTTGAAATTCTTTGCTAGCGGTGCTAGCAAATACACCTTTAAGCCTCTTATAAAGGACCTCTTGTTATAACAGTAGGGTACATGTGAGCCATTTTGTTACAAGAGGTATATCAACTGTAAATCGCAAAGTTGATAATATATCAGGCCATTTTCCCTTTCGTTAACATGATGATTTATAACCATACGAACGTGTAGGGCTTATTTTAGACGATAAGTTTCATATATAAGAAGATGTTTACTCCCTCATTCTCAATTCATTTGACGGTGTTTACCTAGACACGACGGAAAATTTCCATTGAACTTCTAGTTTTTTTGATTAGCAGAGTTTTTGGCTTGACAAAACAAATGGGAAGAAATGCTATCTACTCTCTTCAAGGGAATTGACAATTTCTTTTTCAGACACTGAATTATTCTGGGAACACACATTTGATGCAGATTCAAGGTATTAATTACTCTGTTTTGTTACGATAAATTTGGGCGAATCAAAATGAGTTTGTATTAAGATGAATTATGTTTAGACTTCTATGTGTTCAATCAAACACTGTCACATAGGTTGAAATGAAGGGAGTAGTATACAAAATTCCGGAGTTTTTTTGAGGTGATTTTTTTTGTATTTCACGATAGATTTCCAGAGGTAGCATTCCTCAATAACGTCGATTTACTAGATATCCGAGGCAAGATTGGAACTCGAGAGTTATCATCACGAACAAATTATGCAGCTTATTTAGTGTTCAAAGTATCGGAGAGGTACCATGGCCTTGAATCGACAAATGCAATGGTTAGATTTGTTAATCAAGAGAATGAAGACGAGGCAGAAGAACGCGCTACTATTGTTATACTAGCAGCAAGAGCGCCGAGAAATTTGAAAGGAAGGTTACCAGAAAAAAGAACTGATGGATGGCTCGAAGTAGAAATTGGAAAGTTTTACAATGGTGAATCAGGTGATGATAATGGTGATGTTGAAGCAAGATTGTTGGATTCTAGGCCTCTTCATGCTAAAGTTGGTCTTATAATTGAAGGCATTGAGTTTCGTCCAATATGATAAGGATTCAGGATTTAGCAGTCGTTTTGTTTGAATTCAAGTTATGATGAGATTAGTTATGATGGGATAAGTTATAATGGGATTAGTTATGATGAGATAAATTATGCTAAGATTATTTTTTATTGAGTGTTTGGTTTGTTGTATTCAAAATAATAAATCTTATGAACAACATATAAGTTTACAAAATTACCCTTCATGGATGTGAAAAGTAATGTCTAAAAAGTGATTAAAGGGACATTTTTGTCATTTAGTCACTTTATTCCGGGATAAGTTATCCCGGGATTACTATACCATCCATGGGAAGGGATAACTTATCCCGGTACTAATTAAGTTATCCCGGACTTGCCAACCAAACAACAAATTAAGTGACATTATAATTTAATCGCAGTATTATTTTACCCTATTCTTCACACTAAACGACCCCTTAGAGTTTATCAGTTCTACCACGAACTCACAAGTCAATAGTACAATAGTAATTGAGTTTGTCGCCAATTAGTGATTCACGTTAACACTTACATGCTAGATCCGTCTCTGCTCATGAACATGTTAGTATAGTGCAAATTACATCAATTTTTTCATATACTAAATAAAAAAAATAACCAATTTTTGTTACAGTAAAAGATTTTACACATAAATTATTTGAAAAATCTCACATATAAGATAATAAAAAAATCAATGACAATATAAATGGTTTAAAAAAACATAAAAAGGGATCAATCTTCGTACCTTATACTACCAACATATAATAAAAATAAGCATATGTTGGACAACAAAGCGAATCAATTTTTATTTAAATAATGCTAAACTCAATATCAAGAAATTATAATCAATTTTAATATAAATAATGTATCCAACTAGTTATTTTACCTTATAAATAAGCAATTTAAAGTTAGCTCACACATCGCTGATTTCCGATTATTTGAGCAAAGACATTGAATTCACGTAAAAATATGTATTACATGTTACATTCGTCTTTGCTCACGAACATGTTAGTATAGTGCAAATTTCTTGACTTTGTTATACTTTCCGCAAATCATACTCAATACTTGTTACATGGCATTTCTTAGTTGTCTTACTTGTACTAAACAATAACACATCAATAAAGTCATATATACTCACCCAAATATAAGATGGGAAACAACTATTACATAATAGATGAATGAAAATTGAAAGACAATAATAATAGAAAATAGAAATCACTATCTTAACTATAAGACCGAAGAAAAAGTAAACTTAAAATTTCTAATTAATCCCACGGAATCTTCAAAGAAACTAAACTTTCAACATATAAAGGTCCTATTTCAACCCCAATGGAACTTTTTTCACTTTAAATTCAGTGTATTCATTTTTCCGCGCATTGTAATCAATAAATCGACGAAAACATGCTTCAGACGAAAACTTAATAGTTGTCTATTGATCGTCTCTTTAATCTTCACGTGTCGTTTGGGGTTGTTGAATCGTCAAAAGATCAAAGTCAGTTTCCCTAAAGGTCTTGAGGATTATGTATTGTGGGGATATATGGGAGATTGATGCTCCAAATCAGTTTCCCGGAAGGTTTTCGAAAAATCTTTGGCTCAAGTAACTCGTAAGTCGTAACAAAGCATTTAAAAGTAACATACAAACGCAAAGCCGATATATCAAATAATTACGAAATCATTACATGACATTTAGAAAAAAAGAGCAGTAACAACATCAAAATAATGTGTTAATCCCTTGGGTACAGGGTCAAGTTTGTTAGAGAGTGTTTTACCCCCAATGTGGGACTTTCAGACGCGAATCCAAATTTAGTCAAGCTTCAATGTGGATACCGACTACCGAGTGAAAAACCAATAAATAAATAAAATAATGTGTTAACCAAAGAAAAGAACAAGATGTATTAACAGAAATTGAAAGGCAAGAAACTACGAAATTAATACTAATACGTACTACTGAGATGCAAGGAGACAATGCTTGACTACCTGCTAACCTACGATGATTAAAATTCATATTGAGATAATTTGGCACTATTTCGATCTCATTAATTGAGACGGAAGATTATCTTGATCACTTCTAAGTTATTTAAAAAGTTATTAATTATAGGGTTACAAGTAATTTGGAACAACTATTTATAAAAACGTCGACAATTAATATGAAACAGATAGAGTAATAGTTTAGCTATTTTTGACAATTAAAATCTTGAAAAATTAGGTATATGTGGAAACTTCATCAATTAATGAAGTTGACCTTAAGTATATTTAATTTAATTAATATCAGCTTATGCCTATAATAAGAAAGTTAGGCTAAAATACAATTTAAGAAATTGTGAACTGTGCAATGTAGGGCTATGCTGGACCAATTTAAGAAATTGTGAACTGTGCAATGTAGGGCTATGCTGGACCTTTGAAGGAAAAAAAGAGATCTAATTCATGACTTAAAATTTATAATTACGGGATTTAAATTTCATACTTCGATTATTCGTTATTATTCAAATTATTAAAAAAAAATTTATATTAAAACACACCTCGATATTAAATTAATATACATGCGCATGTTGTAAATTGATAATAATATTTGATCAACAGACCTCACAAAAAAGTGTTAGGTATTTAAATATGAATATTCGATTATTAATTAACTCAAAAAAATTAAAATGAGATGACAAATTGCCAATATTTTTAATAAAGATGTCATACTTCTACTAATATTTTAAAGAGGAACTTTCACATATAGAAAATAGCCTAATTACTCTCCATGGCTATAGTTTGATAATTATAATTCGTAGCTACATGTTATAGGGAGGAGAGAGGCGAGCGAGATTGGGAGAGAGAGGAGAGAGGTGAGCGAGAGAGGGCAAAGAGTAGGAGAAAGGTGAATTGTATATGTATATCGGTTAGATAATTGTATATTATAAATATGTATTTGTATATATGGCAAGCGAGATTGGAAGAGGGAGGAGAGAGGCGAGCAGAGAGTGGGAGAGAGGTGAATTGTATATATATATCGGTTAGATAATTGTATATTATACATATGCATTTGTATATGGCAAGCGAGATTGGGAGAGGGAGGAGAGAGGCGAGGGAGAGAGGGTAGAGAGTGGGAGAGAAGTGAATTGTATATGTATATCGGTTAGATAATTGTATATTATACATATGTATTTGTATATTCTAGCGAATTATATATATATATATATATACAAACGTGGCTAATTATACAAACTCGAAGTTAGCCCACGTAATTAATGTATAATGTTAGTCGCAAGTGGTAATTATAGCAAACTATAGCTATGATAAGTAATTAAATAGTATAAATTTGTTTAACCACATAATTTTCTTTATTTTAAATGCGTTCACACAATTCCACTACTCGTATATTAAATTGCACCTTTTATTTAAGTAAGTATTTAAATAATAAAAGGAGTAGTTGGTTGGTTGCTGTCACGTTTACTTTTTAAAAATAGCACAAAAGTTAGGAGTATCTTAATATTTATATACAGTTATAAATATAAAAATCGTTTTCATTAAACGTAAAATAATCAAAAATTAAAATTAAAATTATTATAGAATATAAATATAATATTTTTAAAGAATTAATTAAATTAAAAGGAGAAGAAAAAAATTGTGTGACTCAAATAAATTTAAACTTTATTATAATGGCCAAAAAGAACTGGTCTTTTACAACTATTTACCAAAAAAATTGGAGGAAATTCCAAAGTCAATTATCCAAAGACTTCCACCATTTCTCTCTCCTCACCTACTCCACACCCCTCTATTTTTAATTAATAATTTTAAATTTGAGCTACGAAAAAATAATCTTACTAAATGTTGTTTTTAAAAATGAATTCGACAAGGAGTGAATCTAAATTTAATATGGCTATCAAATATTAAATTTAAACGTGACATTGACACATGTTCCAAACGGGAATGCCAAAGATAAAACTGAGAAGACAAGGGATTCAAACAAAAAGAAGACAAATCAATACCAGAGGCAGCAACAGCAGGCACTTTGAGAATCTCTAAGACATAGAGTTCCCCCAACCTACGGCCAATCCCAATCACCCTCTGAGTGTGTTGGTCCTGTACAACATAAACAGAATCAGAAAAGAACACCCAATTACCTGCCTTACACAACTGACTGACCGAAGCAAGATTCAAAGCAAGTTTGGAAATGTAATAAACATCAGAGAGAACAATGTTAGGGGCAGTAACAGAACCAACACCTTCGATTGTCATAGATGCAACACTAGCAGATATAACAGAGATTGGTGAAATGGGTGACAAAGAACCAAACGATGACAAATAAGTTGACATATGATGAGACGCACCATAATCCAAAATCCACAGGGAGGATGGAAATACCTGAGGGACTAGAAGAAACTGGACCTGAATGAGACATATGTGCTGACATGGCAGTAGGATTAGATTCCAAAAACTGTCTGAACTGTTCGAAAACATGGGAATCCAACGCAGAAGGTGGCACAGTGCTAACAGACTCAGTATCTACAGATGGTGCATCAGCAGTAGTAGTGAACTATGGAGGACGAAGCGACTATGGAGGAGCATCAGAGGAGCGTGACCCATACTTCTGTTGCTGTCCAAATTGAGGTTGTTTGGCCTTGTGAAGTAACAACAGACACTGTGCCTTCCAATGATTTTTCTGTTTGCAGAATGCACACTCATCAAATGCAACTTTAGGAGATTGTCGAGATTGATTTGAAGTCTGAGAACGTGGTGGTCTAGACTAATCAGTTGAAACAACAAATACATCAGGAGTATTAGTTGCTTTAGACCCTTTATCCACTTGAGACTTGATACGGGTCTCTTCTGCAATCAGTTCATGAACAACTGAATCAACTGTGGGGAGAGGAGATCGATGAAGGATTGTTCCACGCAGTCCTTCAAAATCAGAACGTAATGCCATCAAAAATTGAACCAAACGTTGTTCTTCCCTCCTAGCAATGTATGGCTCAAAACCTTTTAACTCTACAGATTCAGTAAGAGCCAATTGATCCTACAAATCTTACATTGTAGCATAGAAATCTTGAATACTCATAGCATTCTGTTGAAGAGCACGAATATCATACTCCAACTGGTACTGCTTAGCAAAATTAGACTGAGTATACAATCTCTCCAAATGATCCCAAACTTCCTTTGTTGTGTCATACTTAGCCAATTGCATACCAATTGATTGAGTTACAAAATTGTTGATCCAAGTGATAACCTTGGAGTTATCAATTTCCCATGAGTCTACTAACAATGCAAAATTCTCAGCCTTATCATCTTTAGGTTTGACATTAACTCCAGTGACATAGCCCTACATATTCTTCCCACGAAGAAAATTCTTCATGACATAACTCCAATATGCATAGTTTTTACCATCTAATTGAGTATTAATGGACCGGAGAGAATCATCATTTCTAGTCATATTGTCAAAAGAGAAGTAAACACAGCAAGACACTAACAATTCCAAAACAAAAATTAAAATACCTTAGTTCTATAAAAAATTTGGGGCTCCGCCCCGAATCCTGGACCTGTTGCGCGCTGCCCCCCGTACCCCCTAACGAACTCACCGCGGAGTTCGATCCGCGCAATAGGTGACCGCTACAAGATCTTCAACCAACAAATCAAAAAACATGGATCGATTTAGCTCTGATACCATGTTAATAGAACTACTTTCATTAGAGAACAAGAGGCAAGAGTTACATTACAATGTAAAGGAATTAATTGAAACACAAAGGAATGGAAAGGCTAGATAAGCAGCAATTAACTAAAGCTAACCTAAAAAATAAACCCAATAACAAAAGCCCAAATATATGGGCTAACAGTACTAAACAATAACACATCAATAGAGTCATATATACTCACCCAAATATAAGATGGGAAACAACTATTACATAATAGATGAATGAAAATTGAAAGACAATAATACTAGAAAATAGAAATCACTATCTTAACTATACGACCGAAGAAAAGTAAACTTGAAATTTCTAATTAATCCCACGGAATCTTCAAAGAAACTAAACTTTCAACATATAAAGGTCCTATTTCAACCCCCAATGGAACTTTTTTCACTTTAAATTCATTGTATTCATTTTTCCACGCATTGTACTCAATAAATCGACTATCATCCTTTCTCCATTGTAATATGTTTCCGTTATCCTTAACACATGTGACATCAACTAAGTGCCACTGATCACGAGGACCCCCTAATAGTGAGACTACAAAAGGGAACTTCATGATGTTATTCCAGGTTTTTCCATCTTTTTCGAGTGGCCAAATTGACATTTCCTCGTTAATAATCGTCATAACACATACGCGATCACCCCATACACATAATTTTATAAGTGTCCCACATTTACTTGGCATGGATGTTGCAATAAATTTTTCATCGGCTAGGTGGAAAGATATAACCATTTGTTCAGATTTAGATGAAACTGCAGTACTCATGTGAATGACACCGTTTAATGAAATTGGATCATCGTACAACGAAAAATCACTCAGAAGGGGAAAAATATCTTGAATTGTTTTCCAAGATTGATTTTTAACTGAATATATTTCAACAGTGTAACGTGGATACATCGTATTACATGGAAGCCGTATTACTATACATAAGACCTTGTAATCCTTCGCCACAAAATCATAAGCAAAACCATATATCGGCTTCATGAAATAAGTCATAGATTGCAACATATAAGGCATTGGAATCCGTTTGTATTTTCGAATGACAGGATTCCATAATATTATGTCAGTGTAAGAATGGTTAATAAAGAACAAACCATTGCATGAACTCACTTTTAAATAATATAAATGTTTCTACAAAATATTGGGATATTCATCAACACAACTTCGGAATCAGCACTAATTGATCCTTCCATTGATAATACTTGATTGAATAATCACAATCTTTATCATTGACAAAAAAAAAAGAGATTTTTTTGACGGTTAATATCTTTAGATGATTTATGTAGATGAGATTTGATGAAGTCGGGATCATTAATGGTACTACACCATGATTATGATTTACACGTAATTTTGAATCGTGAAAGAGATTTGACAGGAAGCTCTAACAGGATAGAGTAGACAATATCAATAGATAAATTCGGAATATTTGTGGGGCAATCCATGGATAACAGAAGAATACTGTTAGTTTTTTTTTTATCTTTTCACGATCGTGCCAATTATATACCATATAATCCTAAGTCAACTCGAATACAATTAAATATAGTACTTTGAAAACTATACAAGAATAAAAAATACTATATGGAAAGAATAACATTATTGATATTAACTAGAACACTTTAAAACTTTAAATTTTCCAAATTTAAATTAATTTTATAAGTCGTCATGACTCATGAGCCCTATATATATTTTTTTTAAAAAAAAAAAACTAAAACCCTAAGTAAACATAAATTCCAATGAGTCTTAATTTGGGAGATGATGTAATTACTTGCATCCTCTCAAAACTCCCTGCTGAATCTCTTCAACGTTTCAAAATTGTACAAAAATCATGGTGTTCAATTATCAACGATCCCAATTTCATCAAGTTGCATATAGACGATTCATCGTCCGATATTAATCGTCAAAAAATCCTCTTAATTTCGTCGAAAATAACTCCGTCTCCTTGTTTAGAATATAACATGTTAGCGTTCAATATCGGTTCAACATGTTCATCATCACTTGGTGTTAATTCTAAAGTTATTTCTCTTAATCCGCCAAATTATTTTATGTCTCGAGATATTTCGTATCCGTTGATGAGTTCTTGTAACGGCTTGTTATGTATGGTGTATAGTTTTACGATATTTATATGGAATCCAGCTATTCGAAAATACAAAACTGTTCAAAAGCCTGATCGTTACGTATCAATGCTACGTTTGTGATTAATGCAAAAGATAGTTCATTATATTGTTGGAATATACTCTGTGAATAATGAGTTTTGAAAAAAGATCGACTCTGTTCCTAGTTACGTACATTCCATTACTTATTTTCAAAATATTGGCAACAAAATGGTTAAGAGAATGGGTTATGAGCAAGTGTGATCTCTATCTTATGTAAGTTTAGACGAAAACGTGCTTCAGACGAAAATTTAATAGTTGTCTATTGATCGTCTCTTTAATCTTCACGTGTCGTTTGGGGTTGTTGAATCGTCAAAAGATCAAAGTCAGTTTCCCTAAAGGTCTTGAGGATTATGTATTGTAGGGATATATGGGAGATTGATGCTCCAAATCAGTTTCCCGGAAGGTTTTCGAAAAATCTTTGGCTCAAGTAACTCGTAAATTGTAACAAAGCATTTAAAAGTAACATACAAACGCAAAGCCGATATATCAAATAATAACGAAATCATTACATAACATTCAGAAAAAAAGAGCAGTAACAACATCAAAATAATGTGTTAATCCCTTGGGTACGGGGTCGAGTTTGTTAGAGAGTGTTTTACCCCCAATGTGGGACTTTCAGACGCGAATCCAAATTTAGTCGAGCTTCAATGTGGATACCGACTACCGAGTGAAAAACCAATAAATAAATAAAATAATGTGTTAACCAAAGGAAAGAACAAGATGTATTAACAGAAATTGAAAGGCAAGAAACTACGAAATTAATACTCATACGTACTACTGAGATGCAAGGAGACAATGCTTGACTACCTGCTAACCTACGATGATTAAAATTCATATTGAGATAATTTGGCACTATTTCGATCTCATTAATTGAGACGGAAGATTATCTTGATCACTTCTAAGTTATTTAAAAAGTTATTAATTATAGGGTTACAAGTAATTTGGAACAACTATTTATAAAAACGTCGACAATTAATATGAAACAGATAGAGTAATAGTTTAGCTATTTTTGACAATTAAAATCTTGAAAAATTAGGTATATGTGGAAACTTCATCAATTAATGAAGTTGACCTTAAGTATATTTAATTTAATTAATATCAGCTTATGCCTATAATAAGAAAGTTAGGCTAAAATACAATTTAAGAAATTGTGAACTGTGCAATGTAGGGCTATGCTGGACCAATTTAAGAAATTGTGAACTGTGCAATGTAGGGCTATGCTGGACCTTTGAAGGAAAAAAAGAGATCTAATTCATGACTTAAAATTTATAATTACGGGATTTAAATTTCATACTTCGATTATTCGTTATTATTCAAATTATTAAAAAAAAATTTATATTAAAACACACCTCGATATTAAATTAATATACATGCGCACGTTGTAAATTGATAATAATATTTGATCAACAGACCTCACAAAAAAGTGTTAGGTATTTAAATATGAATATTCGATTATTAATTAACTCAAAAAAATTAAAATGAGATGACAAATTGCCAATATTTTTAATAAAGATGTCATACTTCTACTAATATTTTAAAGAGGAACTTTCACATATAGAAAATAGCCTAATTACTCTTCATAGCTATAGTTTGATAATTATAATTCGTAGCTACATGTTATAGGGAGGAGAGAGGAGAGCGAGATTGGGAGAGAGAGGAGAGAGGTGAGCAAGAGAGGGCAAAGAGTGGGAGAAAGGTGAATTGTATATGTATATCGGTTAGATAATTGTATATTATACATATGTATTTGTATATATGGCAAGTGAGATTGGAAGAGGGAGGAGAGAGGCGAGCAAAGAGTGGGAGAGAGGTGAATTGTATATGTATATCGGTTAGATAATTGTATATTATACATATGCATTTGTATATGGCAAGCGAGATTGGGAGAGGGAGGAGAGAGGCGAGGGAGAGAGGGTAGAGAGTGGGAGAGAAGTGAATTGTATATGTATATCGGTTAGATAATTGTATATTATACATATGTATTTGTATATTCTAGCGAATTATATATATACAAACGTGGCTAATTATACAAACTTGAAGTTAGCCTACGCAATTAATGTATAATGTTAGTCGCGAATGATAATTATAGCAAACTATAGCTATGATGAATAATTAAATAGTATAAATTTGTTTAACCACATAATTTTCTCTATTTTAAATGCGTTCACACAATTCAACTACTCGTATATTAGATTGCACCTTTTATTTAAGTATTTAAATAATAAAAGGGGTAGTTGGGTGGTTGCTGTCACGTTTACTTTCTAAAAATAGCACAAAAATTAGGAGTATCTTAATATTCATATATAGTATTAAATATAAAAATCATTTTCATTAAATGTAAAATAATCAAAAATAAAAATAAAAATTATTATAGAATATAAATATAATATTTTTAAAGAATTAATTAAATTAAAAGGAGAAGAAAAAAATTGTGTGACTCAAATAAATTTAAACTTTATTATAATGGCCAAAAATAACTTGTCTTTTACAGCTATTTACCAGAAAAATTGGAGGAAATTCCAAAGTCAATTATCCAAAGACTTCCACCATTTCTCTCTCCTCACCCACTCCACACCCTTCCATTTTTAATTAATAATTTTAAATTTGAGCTATGAAAAAATAATCTTATTAAATGTTGTTTTTAAAAATGAATTCAACAAGGAGTGAATTTAAATTTAATATGGCTATCAAATATAGTTTGATTAGATATATTAAAAATAATATGTATTACATAAATTTTTTAAAAATTATTTGTTTAAAAAAAACACCGTCCACAAATACCGTGAAAAGGATATAGAAAACCGTCCACAAATACCGTGAAAAGGATATAGAAAACGTAGTGACAACTATGTCTACATCCATGCTAAATATGCAGTAAAACCTCTTGCATGACTAATAATTTCTCATATATCAATTATACCAAAATAGAGTATAGCTATATAGAGCTAACGCATAAAATAGTAAGAACAAGATAATGTATACGCTACTTTTTTCAAACCCTAGTCATACTACTACTAAAAAACTTTATGGATGAGATTTTACATTCCCATTCCAACTTTTTTTTTTTTTTCGGAAACTTGAGAGGATAACGTGCACGCCGCTATAATTTCAGTATTTTCAATGAGCACTTTATGATGAACATTTTATACGTATTAAGTAAACTTCTTATTGTGTAATAACCTTCAAACTATATAAGGATGTAAATTACATTAGATAAACCCAATATGATGAACTCAACTCAGAAAGTTCCGAAAAGAATCGATTCCGAATCATCGAGGTGAACAACAAAACTTCTAGACAAAAAAGTTCACTATCCAAAGACTTTCCCATATCTCTCTATTTCTCATCACCTCTTCCACATCTCCAATCTAAAAGTGTTTTTGCTTCAATGGAAACTCCAAACCAATTAGCTGAAACAAAAATTCCTCAAGAATTGCTTCAATTTTCATGTCTGCCAGATGAAATCATCATTGAAATACTCTTGAGGTTACCAGTAAAATCTCTCTTGAAATTCAGGTGTGTTTCAAAATCTTGGCTTTCTTTACTCTCAACTCCATATTTCATCAATACCCAGATCAAATTTTCTGTTAAAAAATCCAAAAATGTGAATCTTAGACTTGTTATAGTAGCTTCAGTATCTGGTTTAATGGGTAAAATGTGCTCTGTTTACTCTCTAGATTGTGAAAATTCCTCTGTAAATGTTGATAAAGTTGATTATCCATTAAAAACCCCTTTTGGATCTGCAAAATTTTTGGGTTCTTGTAATGGGTTGATCTGTTTAACCCCAATGTCATTTAAACTTATGATATGGAACCCTGTTACTGGAAAACACAAGGAATTTCAAGATTCATTTGTTCAATGTGCTGTAAATTGTTATATTAGATATGGGTTTGGTTACGATTATGTTAATGATGATTATAAGGTGGTTAAGATCTTCAGTTTTCCGCGAAATGAGGGGAAATATGAGAATAAGGTTAAGATTTATAGCTTAAAGGATGATTCTTGGAAAATGGGTGAGGGGTTTGATAGTGGTTATGTTAATGCACAATCCGGGATGTGTTTGAATGGATATCTTCATTGGGAGGTAAGCCATTGTCGCGATTCTGGTGGTGGTGGTGGTGGTGGTTCTGGTGCTTGTTCGGAGATTATGACTTTGGATTTGGCAACGGAGACGTATGGGGTAATGGCATTGCCTAATTGTGGAAATGGGATTACTAGTTGGTCGTTGAGTGTTTTGAATGGATGTTTAGTTGCTTGTTGCAACTATGATTCGGTTAGGACGGATATGTGGGTGATGAAGGAGTATGGTGTGGAGGAGTCGTGGACTAAGTTGGTTTCTAATCTCACGGCTCCCTCTGGTCGTTTAGGTTATGTCTCACCTTTGTCTGTGTCGGAGAATGGTGGTGAAGTTTTAGTGAGGCTTGGTACTAATATAAGTTTGTACAACGCGAGGAATGCTTCACATGAATCCTTGGACATTCATTCATTGGGTTATTGTCTTCAAGTACAAGCGATTACTTACATTGAGAGTCTAGCTTCGCCTAATGTTGGTGATATGTAACTAGCTCGGAAAATTATGACTTTGAAGAATAGTGGAAATGAAAACTTCTATTGGATAATAGTTGCATGTTGCAACTATTATCGGGATAGGAAGGATCTATAGGTGCTGAAGGAGTATGGTGTGAAGAATAGGCTCTCTTCTCCGGTCTCCCTTTGGTCGTATGGGTTGTGTCTATCTCGTCTTTGTTTGTGTCAAGAGAATGGTGATGAAGGCTTAGTGAAGGTTGGTTCAGATAGAAGTTTGCACAACACAAGGAACGCTTCATATAGATCCTCGAATATTCATGCAAGTAGTTACTAACATCGAGAGCCTAGCTATGCATCGGATATTCATGCAAGAAATTACTCTGCTTGTGTTGTTCTTTCTGGAGATTTACTAGTTATGTTGCATTCTATGTTGTATTTTCGCTCTTTGTCTAGTTGATGTCACATGTATTGTTAATAATGTAAAGTTCTTGTTGTTAAACTACTTGTCTCAATCTTCTTTCAAAATCAAGGTACTATATGTTTTTGGTTGATCAGATATAAGAATCATGTGTTTGGTATGATGCAAGTCATTTTCCGTGTTTGTTGGTGAGTGAAAAAAGTCATTTTCCGGTGTTTGTTGGTGAGTGAAAAATACTTTTCGAAAAAATATATATGACAAAAATAATAACAATATCAAATCAGAGGGTGTTTTGATGAAATTTTGAGTGCTAAAGATTAATAATTGGGAAAATGACACCCATAAAGCAAGGGAAGGCATTTCAGCATTGAAATGACTTCTAACTTCATGCATGTGAAGATAATTATGATAGGAATTTTTTTTCCTTAAAAAATGACTTTCATCATATCAAACGTAAGAGAATGATTTCTTGAGTATGAAAATATCTATACATCATACCATGTATCGGTGGTAGCATCGAAGAGGTCATATATTAATTCTCTTTCTCAAAAAATATGGAGAAAAAATGAATTATAATTACAATGGAAAAGGGTAAAAAATAATTTCAACGTATTGAAAGTTTCATTAATATTAAAAGATTACAAGTGGCATATTTAAATTATGATGCCACATGGCAATTGCCAATTAGAGTCATAGATTTTGCCATTCGTTAATCCCAAGGATATGTTTAAAACAAAACAAACAACCATTAAAAACCACTTAAATATCTTATTTTATTGAGTTTCAACTTATTAGGTTTGCAAGTTTTCCACCTAAAAAATCACTAAATATTTGTCAAACATACCTTAATCATTAGTTGTTTTCCTTTTCTATTATCAGCTCCGTCATTCAGGTAGGAAAATGAAACAGTTGATTGTTGAGTTCATATAAGATACTCACACACTAGATTGTAGTTCAAATATGAACCTCAAAAAATTGAGATACTTTAGATGTTTTTAACTGTTCACTCGCCAAAATATTAAAAATAAAATATGTTATTTTCTACCGCAGACAAAAATGACTTAATGATGTAAAACTTATTTATACTGAAGCTGTATATTTTATTACTTAAGCTCAGAAATATATTTAGTAATCTTTTTATTTATTGATATGTATATATAACGAATTTGAACAAAAGGTATCAATTCACGTGAATCTATAGCCAAACTGGTACTAGATTTGGAGCGGCACTATAGCCAAACTAGTACAAGATTTGGAGCGGCAAGGATGCTACTTACATTGTCTTCTTTCTCATTTCAATAACTATTAGATATGACAACCCGTGCCAGCACGGGCCCACTATCTATTATTTGTTGTCTTAATTTATATGACACTGATAAAATTTAGAAAGCCAATAAAATAGAAATGTTTTTCATTTTTAGTTGTTATTTGATTTATAATAATTTTTACGTAATAGTTAATTTTGATTTATATGTATTTGATATTTTAAATAGTTAATTGTTGTGATTTATAATAATTTTCATATAATTGTTAAATATATAACAAATTAAAAGGAAAGTGATAATACATGAAAAAAAATATTGTGATAATATAATACTTATCTTCTTTAATATTAAAAATTATAATAAATATGAGCGTAATTTATTTCCTTGGTCTTAATATTTAAGTAATTTGATCACAAAATTACTATGTGTGATGTTACCTACTAATACTTGTTTTTAAAGTCATTATTCCTTATTATATTTATATATTTATCATAAGAAATACCTCTATTCTTTTGTATTCGCGAGAAAACAGAAAAAACAATTCGTTACCCGCTCTGCCCCATTATATATTTTAAATAAAGGAAAAAAGGATAAATATACCTCGACTATTGTAGATGGTATGCAGATACCCTCCGTCATACTTTTGGGACATTGGTGCCCCCGCCGTCCAAAAACTAGAGCATATATATATCCTTTATACTAACGGACATACATGTGTCATAATCTTATCCACCGATCCAACATTATTAAATATCGAATCGACGGATAAGATTGTGCCACGTGTCCCTATTTTATCTTCCGTTAGAGTGAAGGGCATATATGCTCTAGTTTTTGAGCAGTAGGGGCACTTATGTCCCAAAAATATGACGGGGGATATCTGCATACCATTTACGATAGTTCGATGGTATATTTATCCTTTTTCCCTTAAATAAATAATCTTTACCTACCCCACCCTATATACTCCCTCCATCTCATTTTATGTCGCGCCATTTCCTTTTTGGTCCGTCCCAAAAAAAAGGTCACATTTCCATATATGATAAGTATTTAAAGGTACAATCCCTTTTTTACCCTTGTTGGTCCCACTTAATCTTAAAAATAGTACTCCAATACATTTATGAGGAGAGAAAAAAAAGTAAGCCTACTTTTTAATATGACTATTTTTTTAAGGGGCAATTTGGTAAATATTTTAAAGTCTTCATTTATTTCTTACCGTGATTATGTTTGATAATACCAAATTTGCCCCTAGTCGGCAAGTAGGCATGATGACGAAGAGCCGCTTACTGTAAACTGACAATCTTGTTTTACTCGTGACAAACTTAGTTGTTATAGACGGCATAAAAGCATCTATGCACTTTGTCATTTTCCTAAAAGGACTTAATATAAGCACCTAAAATTAATTAATTGAGCCATATGAGCATTTCACATTACATTCTTCCCAACTTTTTTCTTCCCCTTTGTTAACATTTTGCCAAGCCAAAAGATGGATATAAAGAACAAGTATGTAACAATAAAAACCAACATAAATGGTGCACCAAAAGAGACAAACTTTGAGATAAAAGTCGAAAACGTCTCATTTATCACTGAGTCTGAGTCTGAGTCTAAGGATGTTGTTGTCAAGAACCTGTTTGTGTCAATTGATCCGTATCAGATAAACAGAATGAAGAGCCAAAGTTCGTCACAAGGAACCATAAGTTTTGCATCTGCCATTACTCCTGGTGAGTCCATTGACAGTTATGGTGTAGGAAGAATTTTGTTCTCTCATCGACCTGATTTCAAGAAAGGTGATTTGGTAGCAGGGCTACTTACCTGGGGAGAGTATAGTATAGTAAAGGAAGGTTCGTTGTTGAATAAGTTGGATCCTATTATGGGCTTTCCGTTGTCTTACCATGTCGGAGTTTTAGGATTCAGTGGACTAACTGCCTATGGTGGATTCTTCGAAGTGTGTAAACCGAAGCCAGGGGAGAAAGTTTTCGTGTCTGCTGCTTCAGGTTCGATAGGGCATTTAGTAGGACAGTATGCTAAATTACTTGGATGTTATGTTGTTGGCTCTGCTGGTAGTCAAGAAAAGGTAAGTTTTCTTAAAGAGAGGCTTGGATTCGACGATGCATTCAATTATAAACAAGAAACTGACCTTAAATCAGCTCTGAAAAGGTGCTTCCCTCAAGGGATTGATGTCTACTTCGACAATGTGGGAGGCAGGATGTTAGAAGCAGCAGTGGCAAACATGAACTCATGCGGCAGAGTAGCTGTCTGTGGGGTTATTTCTGAGTACACGAGTGCTACAACACGAGCTGCTCCGGAGATGTTGGATATAATCTACAAAAGGATTACCATCAAAGGATTCCTAGCAGCTGATCTCATGAATGTGTATGCTGAGTTCTTGTCGAAAACAGTTGAGTACCTCAAAAGTGGAAAACTCAAGACCATTGAAGATGTCTCACGAGGCGTTGAAAGCATTCCCTCTGCTTTCATTGGACTGTTCAATGGCGAAAATATAGGCAAAAAGATTGTCAAAGTTGCAGATGAGTGAAAAATACATGAAGATTAATGAATTAATAAGTCAAGACTTACTCACTTCTGTTACATTAGCGAACAATATCTTATCTGTGCTTCTTTCAAGTTGTAATCCATTTTGATGCTCTTATTCAATATGTGTAAGCTTTCTGGTAATTCAAGTGCTCGAGAAGTCTGTAGAACCATCTCGGCATAGAGTAGGAGGCACGTCATAGCCACCAGCAAAATTAGTAGCAGTTAGGTTGGCTATGTAAAGCAGAGAAGAAAACTCACTAGTATTAATTCTTAAATATGCGTATGGTTGAAGTCTTGAAGATCAATTTAGATTCGTGTTCCTCGTACTAGATAATCTGATAACATGACTTTCTAACTATGTGGTTTTTGTGAAAAAGATAAACATTGTAACAACAATATATCCAATATAAATCCATAAGTAGAACCTGATGTACACAAACCTTACTCTTACCTCTCGAGGGGTAGAGAGTAAAATACAGACCACGAAATAGCAAGATAACTAAAAATTGGAGTAAAATATGAATCTTAGGAAGATGAACATTGTACAGCCCTTATCTAGAACAAATTTGTCTAAGATCGTCACCATTTACTACAAGTAGCAGATGGCATATCATCTTCTAGTACAGATCAATATACATACAAACAGACGTTCAACGGATGGAGAAGCTTGAAACTACCAACAATGTGAGATACAATTAGTAGATGTAGGTTAGTCTCGCTCTATACATTGCACACAGTAATAACATTAGTACATCACAAATGAACTGTAAAAACAGGGAAAGCCCACGTTTCTTCATTGCGCTCCACGCAGTTACAGGTGGTGGATTAGTTGTTTGGTTGTTCCACATATAGCTTTTTCACTACCTGAAAGTTCAATTCTACAGAAAAGTTAACCAAAAACCTCATTGACATCTCATATGACCAAAAAAACAAAAGCAGGGTAGATCTAGAAAGCAACACATGAAGAGCTAGCTCTGGCACATTTTACATTTAACATGTACTAAACACGAGCTGTTGACCTTATTTAAGCAAAAAAGACTAGCTCCATTTCCCAAAATTTGAGAAATGTCAAAGGTGCTTCAGTTCACGTTCTGAACAGTGAAGATGGGCAAATATAAGGTAGTTAAGTAATTTCAAGTCTAGACTACATGAAAGCAGTGCACAAATGGTACACGTAGTCTATAAATACCAAAAGAAAATAGAAACTAAGAAAGGGTCACAAGATATACTCATGTTGTGGATGCAACATATTGACCTTCCCAAAAAGTTATTTCAGAGCTGGAGCACTTCACAAAAGGCATAGCCCTGCTTAGCTCCTCCAAATTTTACTCGCAAGAATTTCCAAATGCAAACCTGTGTGCGTTTTAATCTTTTTCCTTCATATTATTTCCACTAAAATGTATAATTAAGTTACCTTGGCTACGTCTTATTTCTCCCCTCTTACCTCTGTTTAGTGTCTAACAGAGGATGCAAATCAAGAAATAGAACCACAACAATAACTAAATCCATGTTTCAAATTCTTGAAACTGTTTTACTACAAGGATTAGATATTTTTCCTTGTTACTACATGCTTGGCTACATTAACTTTGGTCAGATTTCATAGTCACAACTAATAGTTGATACCATAACAAAATACGAGTTTCCCTTGAAATGATGCATTGAAAAAGGCTATTCATGTCTCACTTGGTGATATGTAACCATAGATAGAACCTAACAATTCTGAAAAAGGTCCAGTTGCATATACATCAGCCGCTCTATTTAGAAACAAAGATAAAAGAGCACTTTATAGTTTATAGCAGGGGAACTTCTTTTCCAAAACAATGAAGATGAAAAGTATTTGTACATTAGTAACTTAGAAGACAGAACCATCTTTGCTTTAAATCCCAATTTATTTCTCTACATTGTCCTGTTCATTGGTACCTCCAATCTACACTAGCGACTGATCATAACAGCTAAATATGTTTCCTCAACTGCTTTCTCCTTCCAACTCACTTTTGTTCAAATCAGTGTTATTTACCAAACTGAAAGAAGATTCAGTCATTGATTGACCAAATATGTAACAGAATGAGAAGACAATAGAAAATTCCCAGTAAGCTATGAGGAGCAGGGAGGAACACCAAAACTGGATAGTATATCCTTCTTTAACTCCTATTCCGTAATTCCCATACTTTCTTTTATCCATATTAAGTTTCACCTAAGAAGACTAGTAAAAGTAGGCCCTGGATCAAAAAATACCCCTGTGAAGGTTTACACAGATTCCCCTGCCATGATTTCCGTGTCCCTGATGGTCTTTTATTCTTAGTTTGTCTTGTCTAGATGTAAAAAAAAAACCTAACAGAACTTCTCAAGAAGAGAAAAACAAAGTCCTATTTAGTTTATTTAGTGGTAAACACTAAAAACTATAACCAAATAATTGTTGTTGCCTTGTTGCGACAAGCTGTTTCAATGGAACTATGCAAAAAGGAGAAAGAACAAACAAAATATCTATGAACCACAAATGTAATGATGTTGCATATGCAATATGTTATTCTATAGTTGACAGAAGAAACAAATAGAACAACACATGTCGAAAAATGTATTAAGCAGAGCACTTACATGTCGTAAGTAAAGGGACCGTCATTCATCTGAGCTTCTGCAGCCTTCATTGTTGTTGTGGAATTGGCTCATTTTGTAAAACGGGAGATATAAGGCTTTCAGTGTAGATTTCCGCCTCAAGACAAGCATCAAAGTTAGTCACCTCCGGATATCTGATGGAATCATCACTGGGATTGTATATCATGAAAATTGATCCAAACACAAGCAAAATTTCACCTTTTTTTGACATGCAAAGGGGTGGAGAGAACATATACTTCCCAGGGTCATTAGGACAACTGATGGTATACATTTTTTCCCAAGAATCTTTAACCCCATAATCCTTCATGACCCACACGTCTGCCCGAGTTTTGTGATAATTACAAAGCACGGAAATATTATCTTCCAACACTCCCAACACAAAATCAAAATTCCCTTTTTCATAGCAGGGCTGCTCTATCTTTCCCCATTTCTCATCCTTCAAATCAATAGAAATGATATCCCAGCCATTATACTCACCAAAACGAGCAGTAGTAGCCCAATGAAGCTTCCCCTTCACAAACTTACCCGAATCATTCAACAACACCCCACCCTGAAAATCATCAACATTTCTCCAAGAATCACTCTTTAGACCATATATCTTCACCTCAACATCATACGAACCACCAGCACCAAAAATACAGAAAATACCCACTACCTTATAATCATCATGAACCTCGTCATAACCAAAACCATACATAAAATAGTAACCACACCTCAATGTCGGCCTAGAATCCGGCAATCTCTTGAACTTCCTAATCGACGGGTTCCATATAAACAAATCATTTTCCTCAATAGCAACACAAATCAACCCATTAACAGAACCCACAATCCAAACAGATTTAACTGGATTTTTCATAGGATAATCCAAATCAAACGCCTCAGTAACAGACCCATATAACAAAGAACCAAGAGAACAGTCCTTAAGATTGTATTCAGGTTGAACAAAACTCAACATAAGCCTATGGTGTTTGTATTCCTTGTCATTAGCAGATAAACTAAGATGGGTTTTAACAAAATCTGAACTAGAGATTATACCAAGCCAAGACTTCGAAACACACCTGAACTGCAAGAGGGATTTCACTGGAACCCTTTTGAGGATTTCAGCGATGAGTTCTTCGGGCAAATTAGGGATTGTAAAGGTTGAATCTTGCATCGAAGTTGATGGAAATTGAGAATCGTTAATGGGTTTGCTCCGTTTTGAGTTTTGATGGCTGCTTTCATCTTCTTCAGACTCCATTTTTGGTAGCAGAAATTTGAGAAATGGAAGATTTCAGTATTGTTCAGTGAATTTTCCCCAAATTGTACTCTGGACATTTTTGTCAAAGTAGGGGTATTTTGGACTTTTTCTTTTTCCATTTCTAAAAATAGTTACTTCTAACTTTTTATATTCTCTCCGTTTATTTTTACGTATTCATGTTAGATGTTATTCTCTCTGTTTTCAAAATAATTGTCATATTTTACTTTTTAAGAGTCGACTCATATGAACTTGGATTAATATTTTAAGATATATCTTATTATCATTATGATATGAGATGAATTGTAAATTCTACTTCCTTTCTAGCTGTTATGATTTCCTTTTATAAAGTCAAACGATAAGAACTTTGATTAACATTTTACGATATATTTTTTCATTATATTGATATGCAAAAAATTGTAATTTATAGTATTTTTCATATAGTTTTTGAATATTTAAATTTTTTGTTTAAAATATCGAATTAATGTAATATAATATAATTTTGAAAATTAGCAAATTGTCTTTCGAAAAGTGTTACATGACAACTAAAAAGAAACAGAAGGAGTAGTACTTTTAGTATAGTTATGAACATCTAAATTGTATTTTTAGAATATTTGAATTAATTTAGCTCCAAAAATTAGTTAAACTGTCTCTCAAAAATTGAAATATGACAACTAAATTGTCTCTTGAAAAGTGCAATATTAATAATCTCTTAAATTTGTTACTAAATTTTATTTGGTCACTTGAATTATGATTTATTTAGTTGAGCACTCGAACACATGAAAAATAACACTTTAGGTTCAAATATTGTGTGTGCTCTCAAATATCCATTACATAAACAACTTAAACCACTTAAAATATATTAGTTCCTTTAATTATACACATCAATCTCAATTGGAATAGAACTAATATTCTTCCGTTATTGAGGCTAATGTGTATAATGCTGAGAGCCTTAAAGAATGGTAACTCGGTGTTTTTTAATACATAGATGGTAATAGTTGTTAAAAAAAGGAAACAAAGTTTAGATAGGAAAAGAGAACAATTAATGGTTGGGTGTGAACCTCGCGAAATATGATAATTCAAATATGTTTATGACAATTATTTTTTCGAGAAACATTGTTCTCGAAAAATAGCAACATGTCCATTGGCTTATGAGTATTTTAAAACACTTGGAGTTTCTGTGTACGATAATTAATAATAATTAAAATACAATGATAAGTTCAAGGAAACTTTATATATGTCTGTCTTCATACATGTGTAATTTTCTGCGTTTTTGACCAAAACCATCCCTATATACGCTATACTCACAATCTAAACTGCATCCTTAAAAACTATTTGTATGAACAAAACACATCCCTAAATAGAAGAAAATGTTAAGCTAGGAAAAGCATGTCGAAGTTAATTACATTATAAAATTGATGAAGAAGCAACATATCACTTCCCAGAATCACATCACATGTGAATAGGGGTGTCAAATTGAACGGGTTGAGCTGAAATTAGGCAGGTTAAAATGAGCCGACTCAGTGGCCCGCTCAAAGAGTTACTTAGACCAAAATGGACTAGGCTGAAATGAACTAAAAGGGAATCATAACTCCACTCGCTCAAGTCTTACTAAGTTTTAATTTTGTTTTACATAGAAACCATGATCCTTTCTTGCTCAAACAGATACAACTCGCAAGAATTTCCCCAACACACCTCTATGTTGCTCAGACTTAAAAATTGTCCAAGGTTGCGTATCAGAGTATGAGGATCCGACACGCAACATAGCGTGCGCAGTGCGCACACCCCTTTGGCTTCCTTCCCTTGTATAGGCTATAGCTATATGCAAATCAACAGTAAAACCACAATTATCAATCAATGGCTGAGTGTTAAACTATTAACATTGCTAAGGTTTTCATGAGGCTAATCTTGACCTGCCATCTAAGATTAGCTACCTTTTCGTGTTTCCATTTCTGGGCTACAATCACTTTTTCAGAATATCACAATAGATAGTTGATACTTGATATCATGACAAATAGATCAACACTTGCAATGCCAATGGTTTTCATCTCTGCCTAGGTGAAGCACAACTGTTGCACCTAAACATTTAATATTTGAAATGTAATATAAATGAGCAATGTTCGTACTGATCCACGTCCAACATATTATGCTGCCCAAAATGGATAATGAGTTATCCATTTGTGCCTGTGCCAACATTTCTGCTAATATTACACAGAAGATTTTTACACATAAAATTCACGCTTGACATCAAAAGTATTGAGTTCAAATCATTCCCATACTCTGCAATGTTACATCTGCCCCTCTGTTTAAACAAACCCCTGCTGTTGGGCAGCCATCTCTGTTTTCAAGGTTACAGAAATCTATTTCTTCATTGAGCTAATCAGGTTAGATTCTCGACTTTTTAAAACATTTTGCATATAACAATGGCTTATGAATCCAGTATATATAAAGGAAAATGACTAACAAAATCCAAAGTAATATGGTCTAAAAATGTCGTTTACATATGCAATGTTTGTAGTTGAAATAATAAATATAAGTAAATCACCTCGAGGAAAATGGATATAGTGAAACTCTTACTAGTTACTATTTGTTATTTGATCGTCTTGATCTGAGCTTTTCCCCCTGTATTTTCGTTGCATCACTAGTCCGGCCTTCCTCCAATGGAAAAGGAGAAACTAGGCTTTCAACATAGATTTCCACATTCTCAACATAGATTTCCACATTCTCTAGGATATGATCAAAGTTAATAACTTTTGGCCTGAACGAGACATCCTTTGAATTGTATATCTTGAATCTTCGTGCAAACGCAACCAAAATTTCACCTTTATTTGACATGAAATAGGGTAGAGTATGTACATATGGATTATCATGACAATTGATGATAAACATCTTTGTCCAAGATGCTTTAACCCCGTATTCTTTCATAACCCAAACAGATACATACTTTTCCTTGTTATAACAACAGATAGAAAGATTACTACCCAACATTTGTAGCCGTGGAACCATATCTCCTTCCCTGTAGGAGGGATTCTCTACCTTTCCCCATTTCTCATCAGCCAAATCAAAAGAAATGATTTTCCGATCACAATTCATGGGGTTTTATTCAAGCCCAAAAGGAGTAGTAGCCCAATGAAATTTCCCGTTCACAAACTTACCACAAATAATGGAAGATAACCCCCTTGGAGGACAACTATTATCAACACTTGTCCAAGAATTACTCATTAGACTATATATTTTGACCTCAACTAGAATTAAACCGAAACTAAAGAGAATTACTAGTACTTATAATCATCATGAAACTCATCATATATAAAACCATAATGATAATGGAAAACATCTACTACTCCCGTTTCATAACTAGGCAATTTCATGTACTTTCTAATCAATGGATTCCATAGAAACAGTCTGTTTTAATGTCGTCGACAAGATAAGTCAAAAAATCAATCCATTCACCAAACCCAAAATATGATAAAATTCATAAGGTTCTTTAATGGGAATATTCAAGTTAGATGTCTCTATAACAAAATCATAGAGTAAAGATCTAAAAGAACAATCCATAAGATGATTGTTCCGGGGCCCAAAATTCTCACCATAAGCCTATGGTGGGGGTTTTCCTTGTTAGTATTCAATAAACTGAAATGAGATTTGATAAATTTAGGGCTAGATATTAAATCAAACCAGCATTTTGAAATCGACTTGTATTGCAAGAGAGATTTCACAGGAAGCCTTAAGAAGATTTCAGTGATGAGTTTTGATGGAAGGTTAGCGAATGTGGAATTCGAGTCTTGCATTGAAGTTGATGAAAACTGAGAATGATTTGTGAATGTGATTTGTTTTAGAAGTTCCACTTCTTCATGAGGAGAATATGATTGCCAGTATTGTAAAAGTCTAACTTTATATTAGAAAACCTAGTACTTAATTTGGCCCGAATAAGCCCGCTGACCCATCAAATTTCAAAGTTCGACAACTCGAGATAAAATTATGAAAATGGTCCCTTAAATATACACATTGTTCATATTCAGATTAGATTTGAGAACTTCGGTTTAAATTTTGGATTCATTCGGATTGGATTGATTTTATTAAGTTCGATTTCAGATTAATCAGTATGATTATTTTGGATTTTGCATTTTGAGCCTCTAAGTGAGTTTCTTCTTCGTACAAAGTGTAGTACAGAGTGTATAAGCTAGAGTTACTTGATAGTTAAGGATTACAATTTACTCCCTTTAGCAAGGATGCTTCCACATAAATATCGTGTGTTGTTCTTAGTAGTTCTCAGTCACGGACTTGGTCCCATGGTGGATGCACACAAGCCATCACTTAGGTCAAATTTTCAGAATATCACAAAAGATAGCATAATGATTATAGAGTGACAATTAAAATGGCATTAAACAAAGTTTTTCATCTTTCCCTCGGTGAAACACAACCATTGCACCTAAATATTTTAACATTTCATATTCGAAATATAGAACAAAATATATATATGAGGAGTAATCGCCTAATCGTATTAATCCACGTCCAACATATTATGCTGCCAAAAATGGGTAATGAGTTACCCATTCGTGGCTGTGCTTCCATTTCTGCGAATATTAGCTGAATGTCAGAGTATCAACCCTCTTAACAAATATAACTCGATTTCTGTCAACGCTCAAAATATCTTCCAGAAAATGCAGGACTATCCCCAAAAAAAGAGGAGCTTCATTCAGTGCTGCTAAGCTATCAGCTAGTCTATTCTGTTCTTAATAGCTATGGTTCGCCTTTGGAATACTCAGCCTCCAGAGGAAGCACCTGCAATCATCCAAAATTGAAGAGTTGTGCATCAGTATTAACTTCCAAGGGCTACAAATTATGCGGAAAAGCTATAGTCAATCCAAGTAAGAGAGCAAGTAATTCAGCTTGAAAACATTGGTAATTGAAGTAGAAGATGTAAATCCTAAAATCCATCGACTATTAGTGTGAAGCGATTAATTCGAGGGCCAATTGCACATTGTTTGAAACTCAGTGTATAAAACCAAAGATTTGTCAGCAGGCGGGTTTCAACATATATATGACCTGTGCCTAACCATCAACGCATCACAAGACGAACTCTTACCACTATATTAAAACACTGGAGTTTCTGTAGTTGTAATAACAAATACAATTAAATCACTTTGAGGAAAAGGAACATAGTGAAACTCTTACTAGTTATTTGTTACTTGATTGTCTTGATCTGACCTTTTCGTTGCCTCTATTTTTGTTGCATCACTAGTCCGGTCCTCCGATGGAAAAGGAGAAACTAGGCTTTCAATGTAGATTTCTTCAGCTTCTCGCTCATAGTTAATAATTTTTGGACTGAACGAGTAATCTTTTGGATTGTATATCTTGAAACTTCGTGAAAACCCAACCAAAACTTCACCTTTATTTGACATGAAATAGGGTTGTTCATGCACATATGGCTTATCAAAATAATTGATGGTAAACATCTTTTTCCAAGATTCTTTAACCCCATACTCATTCATAACCCAAACAGATACATACCTTCGCTTGTTATAACAAAAGACAGAAAGATGACTACCCAACACTTCTAGCCGTGAATCAATATCTCCTTCCTCGAAGGTGGGCTTCTCTGCCTTTCCCCATTTCTCAACTGCCAAATCAAAAGAAATGATGTTCCAACTGTCATTCATGGTCTTATATTCATGACCAGCAGGATTAGTAGCCCAATGAAGTTTCCCGTTCACAAACTTGCCAGAAACATTAAAATATAAACCACTTGGAGGACAACTATTATCAACACGTCTCCAAGAATTACTCATTAGACTACATATTTTGACCTCAAGTCGCATCAAATTGGCATGCTTGAAATCAAAGAGAATGACTACTACCTTATAATCATCATGAAACTCATCATATATAAAACAATAACTATAATCGGAAGCATATGAACGTCTAGTTAAACTAGGACTAGGCAATTTCCTGTACTTTCTAATCGATGGATTCCATAGAAACAAGTCTTTTTGCTCACCGTCACGATCTATTCACCGAACCCAAAATCAATCCATTCACCGAACCCAAAATATGAAAATTTTCATAAGGGTTTTTAATCATGGGAATATTCAAGTCAGATGTCTCTGTAACAGAATCGTAAAGTAAAGATCTAAAAGAATATTGATTGTACAGAGGCTTAGTAAACCTACTAAGCCTCATCATAAGCCTATGGTGAGTGTTTTCTTTGTTACTAGTCGATAAACTAAGATGGGATTTGATAAATTTAGGGGTAGAAATTATATCAAGCCAGTATTTTGAAACCGACCTGTATTGCAAGAGGGATTTCACCGGAAGCCTCGACAAGATTTCAATGATGAGTCCTGGTGTAAGATTAGCGAAGGGTTCAGATTCCATCTTTTCCAGGGGAGAGAATGACTGCGTACTATGATATTATAAAATTTTCTCACTTTATATTAAGAAAACCTAGTACTTAATTTGGCCTGAATAAGCCCGCTGAGCCATCAAATTTCAAAGTCTTTATGGATCGAAATAGTAGTTTGATCTTTAAAATTTGTCAAAATTAATAATTTTAGTCTTCATCAAGTAATTTCTTAACTTCATTTGTTAAATTAGACGGTAACTATGTAAAAGAAAAAAGATTGAGTGGAAACTAACATTTTGAGGTAGACGTTTTCGGATTGGATATGAAAAGGTCGATTTGAATTTTTTTGATTTTGGATTCAAGAAATTAAAATCCATATACGTTCGGATTGGATTGATTTTATAAGTTTGATTTCAAGTTAATCATTATGATTATTTTGGATGTCACATTTTGAGCCTCTAAGTGAATATCTTCTTTGTATAAAGTGTATCAGCTACTCTTGTTTCTTTATTTCACTGTTCAGTACAGAGTATATCAAACAGAGTTATTGTAACAGAGTTTAATCCTAAGATTACTGTAGGTAGGTCGTCAAGGAGGTTTCCACGTAAATATCGTGTGCTGTTCTTTACTTACTGTCGTGTAGTCCTATATCCTTTGTTCTTAGTAGTTCTCAGTCAAGGACTTGGTCCATTGACTCGTGGTAGATTCACACAAGCCATCACTTGGCTACAATCACTTGCGTCAAATTTTCAGAATAGCACAATAGATAGCATGACGATTATAGAGTGACACTTGAAATGCGTTAAACATTGGTGGCTTTCATTCCCTCGGTGAAACACAACCGTTGCACCTAAAGATTTTAACATGAACAGAATATATATGAGCAGTAATCGTACAAATACACGTCCAACATATTATGCTGCCAAATATGGATAACGAGTAACCCATTCGTGCTGTCATAGAATTGAGTAGGGCTGAATGTCAGAGCAATAATCCTTCTAACAAACATAACTTCACTCCGGTAAAAGATTCTTACACATAAATTCAGGCTTGACATCAAAAGTATTGAGTTGAAATCACTCCGGTACTCTGCAATGTTACATCTGCACCTCTGTATAAACAAATCCCTGTTGTTGGGCAGCCGTCTCTGTTTTCGAGGTTATAGAAACCTATTTCTCATATGAGCTGATCAGGTTAGATTCATGATTTTTAAAATTTTTCTGTTAGTGCGAAATGATTAATCCGAGGGCCAATAGCACATTGTTTGAAATTCGGTGTATAATACCAAAGATTTGTCAACAGGCAGGTTCAAACATATGACGTGCGCCTAACCCTCAGCATATCACAAGCCGAACTCTTACCACTTGATTAAAACACTGGTGTTTCTGAAACAGTTTGCATATAACAATAGCTTATGAATTCAGTACATATTTGTTACTTGATTGTCCTGATCTGAGGTTTTTTCACCTGTATTTTTGTTGCATCACTAGTCCCGTCCTCCGATGGAAAAGGAGAAACTAGGCTTTCAATGTAGATTTCCGCAGTCTCTCGATAAGAAACAAAGTTAATAATTTTTGGACTGAACGAATCATCCTTAGGATTGTCTATCTTGATACTTTGTACAAACCCAACCAAAACTTCACCTTTATTTGACATGAAATAGGGTTTATCATGCACATATGGAATATTCAAGTAAGACATTTCTTTAACAGAATAATTAAATAAAGATCTAAGAGAACAAAGATGAGTGTACGAGTTCTGATTAAACATCATCATAAGCCTATGGTGAGTGTTTTCCTTGTTACTAGTCGATAAACTGAGATGAGACTTGATAAACTAGGGCTAGATATTTAGCTTAGAAAACATTAACATTTTTAATTGTAGACGTTGTAGAAGTAAATCCTAAAATCCTTCGTCCATTCCTACAAAATTCATGTTATTGTCCATCATTACATCTGTATTGAGCATGTAAATAGTTTTGTACCTGCTAGCATCCAATATTCGCGTGCTAGATATTTAACAGTAGAGTACTTTTTGGTTAGTTTTTTGGTTCAAAAATGAACTTATTACGTTGTGTCCAAATGAGCCGTAGACAGAATGGTATGAAAACTTCGTAGGGAGCATATTCAAAGAACTTGTTAGGGTAGAGATTGATAAGTGAAATCCGATCCACGAAATATGAAACATTGGTGAAGGTGTTGTATGACTTGTAAGGTGTTGATATAAATGAGTATATTGTTGCAAGGATATATGCTGATTTACTGGAATGATGTAATGTTTGCTTCAACATTACGAGGAACAAGTTGGAGGCGCGAATGAACAAAATGCTGATCAAGATTGGGGCATTAATAAACAAGGTGTAGGTGCTAATGATCATGATCGAGGTGATAATGAACAAGATGGAGGCGCTAATGATCAAGATTTAAGCGCTAATAAACAAAATGTTGTTCAATTGGGTGATGGAATAGATAATATAATTTATGAACCAACAAATGATGAAAATGCATACATACTTTGTTAGTGTGAAATAAAATTTAAAAGAGTAAAAAAGCGAACTACTTTCGCTAAAAAAAAAAAAACTACTTTCGCAAAGACTCTTCCATTTTTGTCCTTTTACTATAACATAGATAGATATGGATAGTATATTGTGAAGACATTTAATCGCGTTGAATACCATAATATTGTTCATGTTATTACAACTTATAAGTGAGAAATAGGCTTCTTTATTTTTAATGTTCACGAAAAATTTAATTTACTGCGCCCAGTTATTAATTGTGATTATAACTATTTGTATACAATAAGTTCTCAATTTCTAATCTTTTTATTCTCTTACTTGAAGATTCTAAATGTAATTCTAGTGAAAATAATTTTTATCTGTGATATTAATATTTAAACAATTACAAAATTCAATAATCGTGAATCCTCTTAATCCAACACTAGATTTTTTTTTTTTTTACTGATATTTTGGAATGTGAAATTTATGAGATTCTTTTGAGCGTGAAGTTCAAGCAACAACTTAAATGCACGCTCATTTTTGGCGAATTTAAAAGGGAAAAAAAATGATCAAGTGATACTTAATGAAAAATTTTAAATCTATTACCAAAAAAATGACCATTTTTTGGGAAAAGAATTATATAAAATATCTTTTGGAAATAGTATAATAAAGATTTTTTTTTTGACTGATTTTTTGGAATGTGAAATTTAAGAGATTCTATTGAGCAGAATTTCAAGCAACAACTTAAATGCATGCTCATTTTTGGCAAATTTAAAAGGAAAAAAATTGATCAAGTGATACTTAATGAACAAGTTTAAATCTATTACCAAAAAGAAAATGACCATTTTTTAGTAAACGAATTATATAAAATATCTTTTGAAGATGGTACAATAAGCAAATATTGTCAGAGCACAGAGAAAAACATCAAAAACCTTGTTGTCTTTTCAAATTTCTACAACTCAAATGGAATCTGAAGCCTCCCATCTACACCAAAAGAGGAGAAAACACACCGCCCATACTCCACTTTTGTCTTCTTCAGTTCAAGATTCAAATTTTGAATCTGGTGTTCTGCCAGGAGAGCTCATCACTGAAATTCTCTTAAGGCTTCAGGTGAAATACCTCTTAAAATTCAAGTGTGTTTCAAAATTCTGGCTTGGTTTAATCTGTAGCCCTGATTTGTCAAGATCCATCTCCGTATATCTACTAATGACAAGACCTGCCATAGGCTTATGCTGACGTTTGATTCAGCTGAAAACAATCTTAAGGACAGTTCCGTTAATTCTTTATTTTATGACCATGTTACTAAGACAATTGACGTGGATTATCTTCCAAAAATATCCTATGAATCTATTAAGTTTGTGGGTCCTATCAATGGGTTAATTTGTGTTGCCATTGAGGAAAAAGATGTGTTTCTCTGGAATCCGTCAATTAGGAAGCTCAAGAAATTGCCTAGTTCTGGAACCGATTCCTTTTACATGTATGGTTTTGGATACGATGAGCTTCATGATGATTATACGGTAGTGGTAATCACGAGAATTGTGGGTGATGACAATTCAGGCTATAATGTGGGCAAAATATATAGTCTAAATAGTAATTCTTGAAAACGTTTGGATGATATACGGAGTGCGATTCAAATTTATAAATCAGGTAGGCTTGTGAATGGGAAACTTCATTGGGCTATTACTATTAAGGTTTCTGTTAATTATAATGATTGGGTCATCTTGTAGTTGACTTGGCAGATGGAAGATGGAAAGAAATAGAGAACCCATGATATGGAGAAGGAACGTTTAATTCTATTCCGTACCTCAGTGTATTAGGAAATGAACTTTCTATGATTTGTCAATCTACCATGAGTCAAGTAGATGTATGGGTTATGAAGGAGTACGGAGTTAAGGAATCTTGGACAAAGATGTATAACATTAGCGATGGGGTGTATTATTTATATGGTCCGTCCTTTTGCATGTCAAGTGAAGGTGAATTTTTGTTTAAGAACACGTCATTTTTCATGATTTACAATCCACAAGATGACTCAAAGAGATTTCCAAGAAAGTCCAACTATGATCACCTTTAAGAGGCACAACTCTACATTGAAAACCTTGTTTGGCCCTTTTGCGAAACGTATCAGGAATGCAACAACATCACAGGCAGCAAAAGCTCAGGTGAAGACGACAATCTTGTGCTAAATAACTAGTAAGATTTCTCTATACATTTTTCTCAACAGCTACAAAATTCTGTTTCTTGATAAAGTAAATATTTGTTAACTGTTATGTTCTACTAAACTTTCAGGAAGTGAAAGCTTATGTTTGGAACAACGAATCTACTCCTTGCTGACTGCACGGGTTGCAATGAAGTAGGATGGGCTTTCTTTGTTTTTACTATTCGTTGTAATGTACAATTGTTATGTCCTTGTGTGTTAAAACAAGCTTTACATATGCTCGTTGATTGCATATCACATTTTGTTGGTACCTTTTGAATTTGGTTGAGATAAATTTATGTCAACCGAATATTTCTATTACAAGGCTTGGAACAACTATTTAAGAGCTATTCAATGTTCATATTTTTAGCGCAACTACATATTTAGAAAATCAATGTTATCTGATTTTTGAAACGAGAAAACTTTTGCTCTTGATTGATTTTATAAAAAAAAATTGTTCACTGTTTTTGTATCGTACTCTCTTTACCTAAACCAATCGTCTCATAATATTAGAAGTACTATGTTTATCGCAGTTGCATTAGGCAACTCTATATTGTGCGTTTTCATAAAATGATCATCACTTATTAATGCATTCTAGCAGCTATTTATTACTCAAACCTTTCCTTTTTAGCATTCATCTTCAGTAGTATGTGTGTGGGTCATTTTTATGATGAAACTATTTTATCTCAAGAACGAAATCTGAATTTAAACTATATGTATTTACATTTATACAATTAAACTCGAATCAATATTAAACGTCCAAATGTCCAAAATAAAAAACCATATTTTTCTAAGAGCCTTTTTATTGTTTCCTTGAATGAACATACAGAATATCAAAATCGTTGAATGAACTTAAGATCAATTCCAAAGAGGAACAAATAGCTGCTAATGCATTAATAAACTATATTAAGTTCTTGTATGTGTTACGTACGTGCTCCACATCAAGGATTTTAGCCTTAGAATTTTGAAGCTATGATTTGTCAAAACCATAAGACATTGGGAACACGATCATTTAAAAGGGGAAAATAGTACCAAATGAACTACGAGCATTTGTTTTATTCGTTTATTCTCTATTGAACAAATAAATGTTCTCTGATATCTAAGAACACAATGATGAAAAAGATGAATCAAAGGTAATTTGTCGAAGTGACAGACAAACGTTTTGACTAAGATTATCAGAAATATAAATAGCAAATTGAACACAACTTCTAGTTCAAAGAAGAAAATGTAACTCCTATTTCATATCAACTTCAACTTGAAATAGTTACTTAAGAGTTATTCAATGTTCATCTTTTTAGAGCAACTACATAGTTAGAAAATCAGTGTCATTTGATATGCTTGAAATGAGAAAACTTTTGTTCACAGTTTTTCATTCAAATAACTTCCATTAATTGTCTTATAATATTGGAAAGTGATTTTTATTAGCTAAAATCTAGATCATACAACACTTATGCTGAGTTCCCTCTTTTTTCCCAAACTAATTTTTTTTCCATAGAAAAAATTAATCAGAAGTTTAAGAAGGACCTGAGCGAAGATTTCCACGCTTCTTTGTTTTTTATATTGTCTGGAGGCATAACATCCTCTTGAAGCACTGCTCAATAAGAGAAAAATTAGAGTATAAAGGAAAATGACTAACAAGATCCCTGATAATATAATTGCCTTGATAGAATGTGTGCTTTACATATGAATTGGTTGTTCTATGTTTCAAATAGCAAATAAAATTTATCAATCCCTCATGTACAAACTATGTTTTCGACATAGATATGTCTCTCGCCCCAGCTATATATCAGGGTTAATACCCTTTGAATATATGAGTGAATCACCCTTTGTATTGTATATCATGAAAGTTGACGCAACCACAACTAAAATTTCACCTTAAGTTTCAATATGTAGATATTTTTGCCCCAGATTTCCATACTCCTCAAGATACTTGATGGAAAATATATTTGCCAATTTTAGCGGGGTTCATCAATGAATTGGTTAAAATAAGTACCTTTTTATTTCTTCAAAATTTGGTTTAAAATAAAAAGGGAAAAGACTCAAATATGTCATCAAACTTTGAGAAAATGCTTATATGTGTCATCCGTTAAAAGTTTGGCTCATATATGTCATTTCCATTTGAGAAATAGCTCAAATGAATGGCATAGATGAGGCTTTTCTCAAAATTTGATGGCATATTTAAGCGTTTTTCCTATTTAATATATCATAAATTCATCTTTCTTCTTGATTCTAATTTTTTTAACAAAGAAAATAATTTTCTAATATAAATTAACCAATAAAATTTAATTAGTTGAGTGTTTATCTGAAATCTAAGACACAGATAAAAAGAAATATACTTTGAATTGAGCCAGTCAATAAACTACAGCCAAATTCAATATAATTTTTGTAATTTATCTCTTTTTGAAACTGCAAAATTCATTTATAGAAAATGCATGACACATTTTAGCTTAAGCTAAGATAACTTTCAATTAAATGTTTTCATACATACCAAAGAATTGAGAAAAAACTCAGATTTTGTTTCAATAATAAAAATTCTGCATTTACTTGTAATTGTTGTTTTCTATTACACTTTAAAAAAGGAAAATAAATAAATCAATATCATCTTTATCCTGTTTGAAGACCATATATACATACCTTATTGTCTAAATTCCTTTCTTGAATCTTGTTGCAGTTTTCTTTTCAACATTCTCAATAAATTCTCTTTAATTTTCTGAAAATTTTGCAATGGCTAATTTCACAAAGGAAGAAATTGACGTTGTTGTGGTTGGAGCTGGACCATCCGGTATAGCTGTTTCAGCCTGTTTAAACAAAGTGGGCATAAACAATGTTGTTTTAGAAAAACAAGATTGTTGTGCTTATTTGTGGAAGAAAAAGACTTATGATAGACTTCATTTGCATCTATCAAAGGACTTTTGTTCATTGCCGTTTATGCCACATGCAAGTTCATCACCTAAGTATATGCCCAAAAAAGAATTTATTAAATACTTAGATGAGTATGTTGAGCATTTCAACATCAAGCCAAAATTCCAAACTTGTGTTGAATCGGCCTTTTACAACAGTGGGGAAAAGAAATGGAATGTCAAATCAAGAAATTTGACTAGCGGAGAAATTGAATTGTATGCTAGTGATTTCTTGATTTTGGCTACTGGAGAAAATAACGAAGGTTATATTCCAAAAATGGTAGGAATAGAAAATTTCAAAGGCGAAATAATCCATTCAAGTGATTATAGATCTGGTGAAAAATATAAGGATAAAAAGGTATTAGTCGTTGGATCGGGAAATTCTGGGATGGAAATAGCTTTCGATCTTTCAAATTATGGAAGTCACACATCAATTGTTGTAAGAAGTCCAGTAAGTCTCTCTATCTCTTTATGCCTTATCTTTACTTTTATAGTTATTTGTTTGCATGTGAGTGAGTTTGTGTTTGTTATAAAAAAAAATTAAATGGTGGTGTTCGATCAGTTTAGTTGTACATCAACTATTTTACATTGTACCTGTTACTTTTTACTAGCATTTGTAATGTTGTAACTCGACTCATCAAGAGATTGAATATGGGTTTCTTGACCATGAACACCAGGTCATACCCTTATGTGAAAGGGCCGGAATATGAACATGATTTCTCGTGATTTTCATTCTACTTTATTGACCACCCAATCATATATACCCTTGTGGTATTTCTTATCTAAAAATAATTTTTGAATTATCTTCGCCTCCAATAATCTCCACTGATTCGTCATTTGTGTTGAATTTCACAAACATACTCTCCAAGCACTATACAAAATTGCAAAAGCAACCTCGATTCTGAATTCGAAGTTCATTTAATGAAATAAGTTGTTCTTTAAAAAGGGAATACTGGTTGACTAGAAAGTGATTAAGGAATATGGTGTTGGATTAATGTAAATACAAAAATTTGGTATAAATATTTAAATATCCTAAAAACATAGAAAGATCTCATTATTCCATTTCTAAATCGCACAAAATTAGAAATTTTAAATTCAGGTCTCATCGGGTATTTTATATCGCGAGAAAAAGAAGAGTAGGATTTGGACAGTGAAAAGTTGTTTAGTATAAGTACAAACAACTCATATATTTTTTACTTTGAGGAGCTGAATTTGAGGATAAAGAACTAGGGTTTCTATTTCTTATAAGTAGAATCTTGATTTTTGCTAACAATTCTATACATCGTCATTTTCACTTGTTGCACAGATAACATATTTTACATTTTAATATTTTGAATCTCATTATTTTGAAGAAACTTGTCTATAGATATCAGTCACTTGATAAATGATAGTAGGATAAATTATTTGCAAAAACTGTATATGAAACTTAGATTTCTCTTATAATTTAATCTTCCGTGCATTACTCATATATATTTCTTTTTTTAGAACCCTTGCTAATTCCAGTTACCAACTTTGATCTATGTTTTTTAATACTACAAGTTATATACAATTACGTTATAATTGATCTGATTTTGTACTTCTTTTTTAATATATCATCAAAATATGAAACTTACACCCGTAAATATGTATATTATAGTTCATGATGTTCTCCCAGAGTGCTATAACTTTTCTATATTTAGATGATGCAAGTTTTTCACATGCACAATCAATTTTACTTTTGATAAATATGGTTGTTAATTCTAAAAGTTTTAATATATTTTGTCCTAATGTTTTTGCAGATTCATGTTCTAACAAGGGAGATGGTGTATATTGCAATGTTGTTGCTAAAATATTTACCAATATCTTTGATTGATACTGTAATTGCAAAGTACGCGAAGTTTAAGTTCGGAAATTTAGCAGAATTAGGAATACCACAACCAGAAGAAGGCCCATTTTCTTTTAAAATATCAAAAGGTAGATCCCCAGTAATTGATGTTGGTGCCATTGACAAGATTAAACTTGGACAGATTAAGGTATGATACTATCTTTATTTTATTTCATTCTGTTATGTGAAAAACAGATCGCTTTAGTTTCTCTGAGGGTTTTGGTCTGATAGTAAAAGTGCAACATGTTATGTATGGTTAGGCGCACATCACGAGTTAAAATTTGATTACTGTCGAGAACCTAGTAGTAGTATTTAATGAAGAAGAGTAAAAATACATGTTTATTATTATTGGCAATAGTTGAACTTTTATAGTTACGAAATCGGTAGAATTTAGTAATTTTGGCAAATACAGTAAATTTGTGTAAATAGTTCATCTAATATGCATTAATAATCTATTATAAAAAAGGAAATAACACTTGTTTTTTTTTTTTTTGTGAAATAACTTTTGGTGAATTGTTAATTAGGTACTTCCTAAAATATCGGAAATAAAGGAACATACAGTAGTGTTTGACAATGGAGATGAACATCAATTTGATGCAATCATTTTTGCTACTGGATACAAAAATATTGCTACCAAATGGCTAAAGGTACGTTTTGCAAATCATCACTATGCTCTTTTTTTTTTTAGTTCTAAATTTGCACTTGCCTATAAATATTATGTGCGGATAAGTTTTCCTCGATAAGTTTTCCTGGTTACTAATTTCACTTACTATTAATTTTACCATCATTGTCTCAAATAATGTACAATTTTTTTTCTTTTGTATGCAGGATTATAGCTCAATATTCCTTGAAGATGGCACATTGATAAATTGGAAAGGAGAGAATGGGCTCTACTGTGCTGGATTTTCAAAAAGAGGGATTGCTGGTATTTCAATGGATGCTATAGCTATTGCCGATGATATTAAGATTGTTAGAGGAGACAAAATTTAGATTTTTATTATTATTATTATATCAGACTATGTTGTTAGATAAGTTTTCTAAACGCTGCGTGAATGCAGGATGCATTCTGCACCGGGCTTGACTTGTTACTATGTTGTTAAGTTCAGCTAGAACTTAAAAACCTTGTTTCTTTTAGTATGTTTTTTTATTGGAATCAAGTTTCTACCGTCATAGAAATTTGATGGAACGTTTCTGATTGATTGTCTTTCTTTGTTGATTTTTTTTATTTTTATAATGATGGCATGGGGTTCAAATCGCACACATTTCAACTATTATATCGAACACTTGCTATCTCTTACCAGTACGAGTTTCTAATAACTCTACACATCAAATTGGGTAACTTTTATTTGAGGCATTTATTGACAACATGAATGAAATCTACTAATTCCACTATTTTTCATAGTAAAGTAGATTGAGAAAAAGAGAATTGGCTTCTTCAGAATCGGTTTTTCCTTCAATTCCTTGAGCATAATATTAAATGTACATTGAGCAGTTAACATTCCATCTTGCTAAGGTCATTGCTAGGTCGATCTGTACAAGATGTCCTAACGGACCAGTACAAAAACAAGAGGATGACGACGGTTACATTGCCTAGGTCATAAGAAATCTCCCTAAGTCCTAGCAAGAATGTAAAAGTTGTTGCAGATGATTCAACTAGATACACGCAACCTACTTAATCCAGAACCAAATGGTTAATTTAGCTTCCTCCCAAACCTCCTGTCTGCATTTTTGACCACTTTGCCTAAGGTGCATGCATATTGTTGTGCTTTATTTTGAGCCAACTTTTTGTGTTTGATTTTGCCAACCATTGAGAAGAAGAAGTTCCTCCCCGGGTTTCATCTGTTCTTTTCCTTTTTGTCCAGATAGAGTCTAGTGGTGCATTGTCCCCATTTGACTGTCCCCAGTTCGCTGAAGATGCTTTTCCCCAACCTTTGGTATACCATTTTCCTTTTGACCAAGGAGAGTCGGGTGGTCCACCATCCTCCTTAGGCTGTCCCCAACTCGCTGAACGTACTCCTTCCCAATTTTCAGTACACCATTTTCCTTTTGACCGTCCACAGCTCACTGAAGTTAATCCTTCCCAACCTTTGGTAGACCAATTTCTTTTTGTCGTGATAAGTTCAGAAGGTATAGCTGACTGAATTCTGTTCTGGCTTTCTTTACTTTGATCCTGCTTCTTGATATCTCTACCAGGAAGAGTGGTTGTATTTCCATATTCTATAATGTTCCTTGTCTCAGAACCGTCTTGAAAGGGAGCAGCACGTCCAAACAACTGATATTTTAATGTGGGTATTTCAACAAGGCCATCCATAAAAGCAGAAATGTATTCGCTAGTACGCTAGATACACTTGTATATGCGTTTCACTTCTGCTTTCCCAACAGCCCTTGCAGCAATTTGAGACCGATCAGTGAAATCCTCAACCTATAAAGATCACGATAAGCTATTAATACAGCACTTCAAAGATTACTTAGCATAAAGGACATCAATAAGTGAAAGATAACTACACTGATGCAGCAAACTTTGGAGTCCCATGTTTTAGATAGCCAAGATGCTTCGTAGGTACTTGAACATAGTCCTTCGCCCCATAGCTTCTCAACCGACAATAACTGCAATGAAAGGAGACCATAATGAGCCAGATTTACTGGATTCCCAGTACCTTGACTAACAGTGTAACTAGCAACTCTGCCACCGACTCTTTGTTTCTCTTCCCATAGTTCACAAACTTATGCAACGACTTTGCCGCCGCATCTGGATCAGTGCCATCTAGAACATTTACAAGCCAAGAAATATTACTGAGCTACTCAAAACAAAAGCTCTCATGAAAAAACTAAAGCAAAGAGAAAAGTGCCAAAACTCAAACAAGGAAGCAAGTGCTAAAACCAGAACTGCCAAGTTATGTATAAGAAAAAAGAATTACAGCCTCACAAATGAAAGATTTTTCATGCACATCCTGATTCGTTGGAGTTTTTCTTTTTTACTACAGTACTTCACAACACTCTGTACTGATACTAAAATTAGTACATCCCTTCCAAAAGGCGTTCGATAACTGAAAAAGTAAAGGTTCATAGTTACCTTCTAATATGGCAGAAAATGGCGGCAGTATTGGAGGATTTCGTGTCTGTGAAGTCCACATGACCCCAAATGAAAGAAAAAACAGATTATTAACTAAACAACTACATTAATAGCCCTCTAGAAAGAAAATATACACATACAAAACAAACAAGCAAAAAGGCATGCAGAAACATTGAAAGTCATTCTGAATAAGCTAAGGCCATGAGGGGGGGAATTGAGATGAAGTTAATAAGCTAGCAATAGCAAGTCATCAGCTAGCAAAGCTGAGGTGAGTAATTCCCAGCTTAGGACATCTATGAAATTTGAAGTCCATTTAGACACCTACTTAGGTACTCCATGACAATAGAAAACAGGTAAGGATACATGAGATCTCCTCGTCTATGTCTCTTAGCAGCTGGAAAGGGATAGGAGCTTGTGCTTCACAGTGTTGGAAAGTGAGTTGAATAAATACATTAATTATCTAACTTTTTCTGTTATTGTAAAACGAGGACAAACAGCTCGAAAACTAGAACCTTATATATAGGAATTTTGTCAGCTTAGAGAAAATTTTTCAAACCAAGCACCAGAAGTATACTACTGAATAATCATTTTTCATGTTTCTTCACAGGTGATTTCCACATCATCTGTGAAGCACAAGCTCTTCCCTTTCCAGCTGCTAAGAGACATAGACGAGGAGATCTCATGTCTCCTTACCTGTTTTCTATTGTCATGGAGTACCTAAGTAGGTGTCTAAATGGACTTAAGCAAGAACAGAGCTTCAAATTCCATCCGAGATGTACTAAGCTGGGAATTACTCACCTCAGGTTTGCAAGAGGTAATTCGCCTTCTGCTACTCATATCCAACACTGTTTTGACATGTATTATATCGAATGTTCTAGCATATGAGAAGATATTCCTAGCAAGCAAATGCTCTTTCCATATGTGCTCATCTCAATATAATGGTATTAAGATTCCAAGGGTAGATTCTAGCATGAGTCAAAACTCATTACAAGCTGAACAAATCAAGCACTAACATTGTCTGCGTGTTATATATCTTTGTCCAAGACCCATACTCTTTCATAACCCAAATGTCCCGGATAATCAGAGAACGCAATATGATCACTTCCCAACACTCCCATCGTCGGAATCCTACCTCCATCTTCATAGCAGGGCTTCTCCACCTTTCCCCATTTCTCATTTGCCAAATCAAAAGTAATGATGTACCCACCCTCATATGCATTAAGACCAGCAGTAGTAGCAGCCCAATAGATTTTTCTGTTCCCAAACTTACCTGAAACATTTGATAGCCCCTCCCTCGGGCAACCATCAACGCTTTTCCAAGAATCCATGTTTAAACTATATAAGCTGGCCTCAACTTGATCTGAATTTATAGTTTTGAAAATACTGACTACCTTATAATCATCCTGAAGTTCATCATATCCAAAACCATCAATGTGCCGATACGCAGGCCTCGTTGATGTAGGTCTAGGATTAGGAAATTTCTTTATCTTCCTACTTGACGGATTCCATATAAACATGTAAGTGAAAGGGCAAAACAAATCAATCCATTCACTGAATCCACAATAAAAACATTTTTGCAGGAGTTATAAGCATGACGACAACAAGATAATAATAATTTTTAACATATAACAAAAAAAATGTCTAGAAAGTCTCGCCAAAATCCAATGTGAGTACTCATCTTAATTATTGCGTTCTAACTTCTACTAGTGAGGACTCGTTCATTACGTTCTTAAATAAAGCTCAAAGAGTAACCGAATGGTACCAATATGATTGGAAATTTTGAGAGGTCTAATAATAGTTATAATGTTTACAGAGTTTCACCAAAGTCCAATATGGCTTCTCATCTTATCACGTTCTAACTTCTACAAGTGACGACTCTTATATACTGTATTTTTAAGAAATATCAAAAAACTAACCAAACTGTACCGATATGTCTAAATGAACTTAAGCAAGAAAAGAGCTTCAAATTCCATCTGAGATGCACTAAGCTGGGAATTACTCACATATATAAAAGAAATTTATCGCGATAATCTCAAGATACAGCATACAATAGATATTCAAAGGAAGGAGAAACTTGTTCAACCCTTTGTTACAACAATCTCAAGATACTACACATAACAGATATTCAAGGGAAGGAGAAGCTTTTTTCAACTTCTATCGCAGCGACAACATAGGTAATACTACATTCAGCAAACATGGATAATAGGGAAGCATCGTCTTGATTCGTACAGAGGATGGAATAATTGCTCTTCAACATTAGCTTTCCACCTCCGGAAATATCAAAAGTACATAACAGTTAACAAAGCACCTTCTTGATATTTCACATGATGACTAGTAAAAATAATTTATATGTGAGCAACAAGGAAAACCAGCAAAACCAAATAGTACCCAAGTTGCCCGGGATGGGATGCAAGTGTTCGATAAGGATGAAGATCTAGAAGTCGGATCCTTCCTGATCTAAATTTTATGATTCGGGGGTATGGATCCAAGTATGAACATGGGTGCCAATACAAAATAAAATAACCAAAAATTGATATTGGTAAAAATATTATAAAACACAACCGATTAAACTGAACAATTGACAAATAAAAAGATAATGGTCCAGACTAATAACAACTTGACATATCTAGCGAGGATGTGTGATTATGCGAGAGTGCTGCTCTGTTAAGCCAGCCAATGATGGGAGAGTTACCCCCCCTTCTACTCACACTGCTATGTCAAAGTATTATTAGTGTTGGAATAACAATACTTCATACTATACCAGTATCGCATAATCCCAAATGAACCCTCTATTTATGTCAAGGCTTGAAGAGTTGATTCATCCCAATCGTCTTATTGCTCCCACTTGGGTTACAAGCTCACGCTACTGAGCTCAACGATATATAGTGTCTGTTGAGTTCTTATTAAATGTTTGTATTCGTCTTCTACCACCGGTGTGGGACAAAGACACACTAAATTCTACATTGAATGTTTTAGAATGTGCGATGATATGCCTAGCAAGTCAAAATTGAATATGCTAAAACATACGATGTAGGATTTAGTGTGTCTTGTCCCACACCAGTGGTAGAAGACGAATACAAACATTTAATAAGAACTCAACAGGCACTGTATATTGCTAAGCTCAGTAGCATGAACTTGTAACCCAAGCGAGAGCAGTAAGAAAATTGGGACAAGCCAAATCTTCGGCCCTTGACACAAATAGTGTGTTGGTTTGGGTTTATATTAATAAGCAGTTGTTGTCTCCTTTAAAACCCAACAGCGGCTAGTCTGATGTTGTCTAAGACCAGTTCGCACCCACTCCCAAGTCACCACTAGAGATGTCAGGTTGTTATTGGTTTGGACCATCATCTTTTTATTAGACCGTACTCTATTAACATTGTTCTTGTTTCCTTATTAGTTAAGTTTTAATTTAAAGAGGATTATTAATGAAGGCCTTGTATCAAACAATAAAATCCTATCAAAGGATATGCTTAGTGTTATTGGCATGTTTATTACACGTCAAGATTTCCATGTCCCTCGCGTCCTATATTCTAATTCTATCTAGAGGCACAACATCCCTTTAAAACAATGCTCAAACAGAGCTAAAATGTCTATGGCATTTACTTTTGAGTGTTGAAGACACCAAATATTACAAACAAATAGTTGTCTCATTGAAATACGCAGAAAGGAAAAAGACAAACAAGATCTCCAAGCATATGAGATGTAAAGGTGCGAGTATCATATGCAAAGTCTTTTTTTATAATAATAAAGAACAGAAAAATATATAAGGCGGGATTCTTACAAGTCATTACCAAAAACACTGTCATCCCTCTGAGCTTCTGCAGCCTTCACTCGCGCTTGGTTCGTTTTGTAAAAGGGACAAACTAGGCTTTCAATGTAGATGTTTGACGCAATACTGCGATGAAACTTAGCAACCTTTGTATAGCTGACCAATTCATCCTCCGGATTGTATATCAGGTAAGTTGATTTAGACAGAATCAATATTTCACCTTTGTTTGACATACAAAGTGTCGGAGAAATAACAGGAGGAAAACCAGAAGTAAAGAATCATTTGTCAAAATCAGCAGGATATTTGATGGTATACATTTTTTTCAATGACCCAAACTCTTTCATAACCCACACATCTGCATGACTTTCCCTAAAAGAAAACACAAAAAGATCATTTCCCAACACTCCCACCAACGGAAGAGTACTACCTCCTTCTTGAGAGCAGGGCTTCTCCACCTTTCCCCACTTTTCATCAGCCAAATCAAAAGAAACTATGTACCAATCAACCGATGTATCTAGTACAGCAACAGTAGGGGGCAAATATAGCTTCCTGTTCAAAAACTTACCAAAAACATTTAATATCCCTCACTCGGGCAATCATCAACACTTTTCCAAAAATCAGCTTTTAGACTATATAAGTTAACCTCACCTTGAAGTGGACTCTCAGATTTATTAACAGACACTACCTTATAATCATCACCAAATTCATCATATCCAAAACCATATAGGTGACTAGTATGAAGTCTATTATTAGGAAACTGCTTGAACTTCCTAATTGACGGATTCCACATAAACATTTCAGCTTCTGCTATCGCAAGACAAAACAATCCATTAATTGAACCAACAACCCAAACATGTTTTCCCGCGTCATTCATTGGATAATCCAAGTTATAATCCTCAATCACGGAGTCATTAAGTAACGAACTAACGGAGTAATTCTTAAGAAAGTATTGATATCCCTTAATAGGGAGGTGCCTATAGGTCAACACAAGGCAATGTTGTGTGTAATCTTTGTTATTAGACAAGATTCAATATTTCTTAACATGATTCTTGATAAATTCAGGGCACGATATTAAAGAAAGACAAGATTTCGATACAGACCTGAATTTCCAGAGGGATTTCACTGGAAGCCTTAACAGGATTTCAGTGACGAGTTCTGATGGCAGAGTATGGATTGGATGAATAATGATTTTGCCTTTGAAGACTTCATCTTTTTCAAAATACATTTTGGAGTTCTGCTGTGGAGGCAACTATTTTTCCACAAAGACCTAAAGGGGAGACAATAATATTTTGGACCCTGAATTCTAGTTGTTTTTCTTCTTTTTAATTAGGAAAAATGACATTAATTATGTTTGTTTCTAACCAAAAAAAAATAGCCCAAGTTTCAGCTAATTATCTATTTGGTCATTAACTAATCAGGTCTATGTCTATACTTAAATCTTGACCTTGTTGCTTCACTTGGAAATATTGGAAAGCTGAAATGTTAAAATTTGACTTGCTGCAAATGTGGTAAATTTTTTGACTAAGTAACATATCAAAAGAATTGAAAATATTGAGAGTATCTCATATCAAAATTTCAGGACAAGTATAGATGAGATTTGAGTTGGATGTCCGTTGCAATCTGTCATTAAGGAGCTTCGAAGCTCAAATTTAAAATTCGACTTGCACCAATATATAATTAAAACATCTAGAGGAGTTAATCTGAAAATTTTAGGAGTGTTTAGAAGAGATTTGAGTTGGATGTTTACTAAAATCTGCCATTGAAGAGCTTTAAAGCTCAGATTTGAAACTCGACTTGCTGCAAATGTGAATCGTTTCGACTTTCAAGTGGATAATATGTAATCAAAACATCGACAATATCTAAAATTCATGAAGGTTTAGATGAGATTTAAATTGGTCGGAATTGGAAAATTAAAATCAGCTCATGACGAAGATGAATTGCTACAATGTATTAATATTGTATAACAGTGTCATTGTATATGGATGTATATCTTCGATACATAGTTACATGTCATATACACATGGTTATACTTATTTATATAATATCAATACATTACATACACATGCGGCTATTTTAGTTGAAAAGAATATGATTATATTGTGTCAATTTCTTAAAAGGGGTTCTTATTCATTGATTACTTCCCTGATTCTAGTTCCGATATCATTTGATGCCTTTGCTACTAAATATTTTATAAATTAGGAAAGTTAGCCGCGCTTCGTGCAGTTATTGAATATTCAATTCACAACGTACAAATATGTATTGTTAATAAAGATTAAAAAAAATTCGAGTTAGAGACAGTGAACGATGAAAATAAAGATTTGGAATCAAAGCAACATGAATCTGTGCAGTAACACAAACAAACTCGTGCATTTTATGGCGCTTTTCAACTCAGAGGCTCATGTAAGACATAATTGCCGCCAAATTGGGTTATTTACACCAATTATTAATAGTCAAAAATACATCTAAACTATCCCAGTCTTTTGAATTTCATACCTGAACTATACCTAGATGCTGACTAGACCAAATGTTTGTCTACAAATGCTTCTAGGCGCGTTGGCCATGAAATCTTCCACCTGACATATATAACGGCTCTCTTGGTGAGCTGATGTGAGTTGAATGAATTCATTAATTTTCTAACAAAGAGGGAAGATGCATGAAGTTCAGCGCAATCTTGTTCAACCTTTTGTCATGAATCAAAAGGTGAAGCCATGATTTTAACTTTATGAGCTTTAAATGGTCATAAAATCTTCGTCCATCTGGCATAGATAGCTTGCAACCTTCATTCTTGTTGTGTTCTTCGTTCATTTTCACGTTTCGTGAAAGGGGGCAAACTAGGCTTCGCCCTTAATGTCATGAAAGTTCACGGGAGTCATTCGTAAAGGTTCATACAAAGAAAGAAAAATCAAAGAACAAGAAACAGAAACATTACTTGCACGTTAACAAAGAGTGCTAAAGCCTTTACCGGCATTAGCTAATTGTCATTAGATTCAATGTCGCTATAGGCTTTAGGAACTTTTACAAAGAGTGTTTATCACTAATAATTGCCTCAAAAAAACAACTTATTCAGCGGCAATCAAGCTATTGCCGTTAATTAATAGCCGCTAAAGACCATTTTTGATGCAGTGTTAATTCTCTAATTTAATAAGATAATAGGTTGATCATTAATCCAATTATCACTGTTAATGAAGGACAAATCTGTCAATGACTCCACCATATCTTTGCTTAGCTTTTTCTCCCATTTAACTCTCTTTGATGTGTCTGCTCCTGATCCATCACATTCTGCTTCTGAGAAAGATAACTGCTTCCTAAAAAAACCAAAAAAAAATAAATTACGTACATAGTTTAAAAAAAAATCTTAAAATACAAAAATTCGATCGAGGGGAGCTAGTTGACACAAACACTAGGTGATTTCTTCATATCTGTCCAAGCCTTGTTAGACAGATTTACCAGGTACTTGTGCTGGTGGAGGTAGTCGATACCCCTCAAAATTTAGTCATGGTGCTTGCTAGTTGATGCAGACACCACGAATATTCCAAAAAAAAAAAAAAAAAAAAAATATATATATATATATATATATAAAAAAAAAATCTCAAATTTATTTTCTAGCCGACACAAACACTAGGTGATTTTCTTTATATCTGTCCAAGTCTTTATAGACAGATTTACCAGGTACCTGTGTTGATGAGAAGTAGTTTATATCCCTCAAAATTTACTCGCGGTGCTTAGTATCTTGAAAGGCAAAGAAAAAGATCTACCATGGCCTTATGTTGGCATGGGATTTGGGTTACAAGCAGGTCATTCTTGAAACAGATTTTGAATATTGTTTGCATGTTGTGATTCATTTGATTTCCTCTAATCACCCTCAAGCACAACTGATCCAAGCTTGCAGTGCAAGTTAGTTGATGCGGACGAACATTCTAAAAAACAATTATGTGGGGGGGGGGACTTACTCATGGCCTTTGTAACTCCAAGCATCCCAACCTGTAGGAACAATGATGTTGGAGAGGGAGGTTTTATAAAATAGAACTCTAGCATAAGCCCTCCATGCCCTCCCTAAGAATGCTTTGCCTGTCCCAATAACTTTACAATTTTTGAACACAAATGCACTTGCATCATTTGGATGTGATCTTCCTTGTGCTGTTATAAATCCTCCATAATTTTGTGATATTGATCCAGCATTCACCAATATTGTACAATCCTAGTAAAACAAGATACATGTCATTTGAATAATCAGATCAGATGTGTGATGTGAAAATTTCATGTATGGTTCTGTATACATTAATCCTATAGATACATGTCATTTAAACAAATTAGAGATATGATGTGAAAATCTCATGTAAGGTAATAGTAAAGGTAACTTATCTATAGACTTCTCTACTATCATCTCAAATGAATGAAACTATGTTTTAAAACTACCGCTTATATACTCAGTTTGACCATAATTTACAAGAACATTATGTGTAGTCATAGTTATAGAGGAAGGTTTTTTATCCTCGATGTAGCACGAAATCAAATTTAATTAGGCCTGACACAGATATCGAACACCAAGAGAAACTAAAAATCAACATAGTTCTTAACCTCACATTACCTTACTGAATAACTAAAGGTATCCAAGGCCTATGTATGGATTATAGTTCATTTATTGTCCAAATTAAAGGTAAAGACTATAATTAACCAGTAAACTTTGTTTTTCCTACTTTTTTTAATTTTGTATTTATAAATCATTTGACTATAAAATTGTCCTCAAGTCCATTAATAAAGTAGACAAAAATCTTAATGTGCTCATACATATCTAAAGGAAAAACTTACATTAATTAGGGATTAGCTAAAGCATCAATTATTTTTTAAAAAAAAAAAATTGAATATATCTCAAAATATTTATCTTCTTAAAAAATTAATTAAGAAGTTGTTTACCTCTTCTGTTTTAGTTGCTACAATTAAATTAAATTGCTTAATTCGATATAAATATCGTAAGTATACAAGTATTTACCACTAAATAATCATTAAAACTACTAAACATTCAAAGACATACAAAAATCTTAAAAGACAAACAATCAGATATCGTAACGTAACGTAAAAATAAAAAAGATTACCTCATAAATTGATTGACCACTACCAAAAATGAAATCCATGGCTCCTTCAATTGTACATTGCTTGAAATAATGTTTGCCATTATCATCCAATAAAGTATCTTGTAAACCAGAAAAAGCACAATCATAAAATGATGTTTTATCCCCAGAAACCAATGTTGCTAATGCTGGTTTCATTGGATTTTTTTTATTCATAGGTGGATAATTGTAAGAATTCTACAAAAAAAAAATTAAAAATATATTAGAAGTTATATTTTTGAAAAAAAAAAATAATATTAGGATTTAAGGTTTCTTACTGTAAAATTTAACTTTTCCACAACAATATTTTCAGCAAAACAGGAAAAAGTTGGGCTTGTAATAAGTGAGTCATGGCCATCCCATATCACAATAGTATTTTTCACATCTGAACCTTTTAAATAAATAAAAGGTTTATCAAGTGGAATTGTCACCTGTTCCCTTCATGATTAAATGCAAAAAAAAAAAAATTAGTCTTTAATTAATACCAAATATTGAAACAAGAATTTTGAAGAAAATAATAAAATATGTATGATGTGTATAAGTGTGTGTATATATATATATATATATATATATATATATATATAAAAATAAAAAAAAACTAGACTCGATGAGTTTATGCTGTAAGAGACACGTTTTTCTCCTATGGGCATGGGGATCCCCGTAAATCCATTGAAAAGCTGGAATTTCTGACAGCACATGTCATATCGATTACTCGAAAAAAACGTTGGATAGAAGTTTAGCTCAAATTGTGTATGAGTAAGAGAACATAACTAGTATATATATACAAAAAGATCGAACGGTATCCAATGATTTTAAATCTTGGATTCTCCGCTAGATTTGGACTGTTATTAGAGATATGATGTGAAAATCTCATGTATAGTTCCGTAAAGTAATAGTAGAAGTAATGTATGTATCAATAATCAACTACTCTACTATCATCTTCCCAAATGAATTAAACTATGTCAATTGTATCCCTATAATAGATTTGAGTTGAAATTATTATTTATATACTCGATATTTACCATACGAGTTCACACATGTTTTTTTATGGAGGTTCCCATGATTACTTTCTATAAAAATAATTTCCACCAAGCATAATTCATACGGATCCCTCGAAAAAAATGTTTGATAGAACTCACTATATCGAGTTCAATTTATGTGAGCGTAAGAGAACTAACATGTATACCCAAAAAAAAACAGAATCCAATGACTCCAAATCTTGGATTCGCTCCTAGATTCATTGTGTTTACAACATACATGAATAAATCATTTTCCACCAAACACATTTCACACAAATCCCTCGATCAAAAAAGCGTTCAACAGATTTCACTATGTCTAGCTCAATTTTTATGTGTATAAGAGAACTATAGCACATATACCAAAAAAGAGCATATACTGACTCTAAATTTTGAATTCACGCGTAAATAAAATAGGATGAGAAAAGTGTAGAGTATAGAGAAGTTACTTGTACAACCCAGGTCTGATAAAAATACAAACCCAATGAGAATTATTAGAAGGAATTGAATCAATAGCAGCTTGAATTTTCTGAAATTGAGCAAAACCAGATTGATCAACATAAATTGTTGGAATAAATCCAAAAACACTTATTCCAATTGATGGCCATAATAACACTCTTCCACTTGCTAAACCATAGAACAAGAACAAAAACACTACACTTTTAAAAAAATGTAGTGCCATTTCTTGAAACTTAAAAATATTTTTTTTTGTAAGAAAATCAAGAAGGAACCTTAGGATATACATAAATTTATATATAGTTTCAAGAAAAAAAAAAGTTATGAAATGAAAAGTCAAATTGAAAAATGGGGAAAAAGAAAAGTCACATTAAAATTCATGAGAAATGATTTTTATGTTTTTTTCAGACAAATGAAAAGTCAAGAGTTTCTAGTTAATAAGTAATTAGTAGATAGTAGTGGGGTAGTAATAATAATTACAAATTTAATTAACTATCCCAACTAATTATTTTGGTATAAAGTTAAAATAATTTATTACTCTTCTCTCTCTTTCATAATATTATGTTTTATTTGTGGTAATTAGTCGTAAATAAAACTAGTAATAAATAAAAATAAAAGGTATAATTTTATAATTTGTATAGTGTGATATAATTTTTCATGAAATATGTATTTCAATAAAATAAAATAAGTGTTTGTTCAAGTATTTTTCAAAAAGTTTTTGTAATTTTTGAAGAAATATATTAAGAGTGTTTTTAAAATTATTAAGAGCCGATTTGGAAGTCGCATTAGAATTGAAGTTGAGTGTAATCGAATATGATTATACAGTTTGACTTGTTTGCTTGACTTAATAATAACTTGGTTAGTAGATATTTGAGTTTGACTGAAAGAGGTAACTGGATTCGTATGAGAGCTCGACTAAACTTAAATTCGCACATTGAAATATGCTTGACTAAATTTGAATTCACGCATTACGGATTCCATGGGGGAATTGCTTTTGGTGGAATTTTTCTGATTCCAAAGGCTTAAATCTTAGATTTGTAATTAAAAATGACGATATCTCAATCATTCTAACACAATCCATATCACTCAAACTTTTATATTTTATCCCCCACATACCTCCTTCTCCTTGTCTCCTTCCCAAAATTTGAAAATGAATTCTTCCAATGTTTTAAATTTTTTGCTTATTATTTATTATTATATCAAATTGTAATTAAAATGCCTCACAATTTATTAGCACTTGAATTTTTTAATATATATATATATATATATATATATACACACACACATATATATATTACATTGCAATTACATTCTAACAAACAAACAGGTCATTATAATTAATATACGGTATAATTATCAAATTATATAATTACACCTGATAATTACATAGTGCTTTCTAGTCAAAATGGAGGAATCTTGCATCGAAAAAAACAAAGGCAGTTTATTGTTGGTTGATTTCACTATTGAATTAATTAATATTATTAAATGCAATTTAATGTTTTTAAGCCAAAATAAGGCGTGGGTTAGTGCATTAATTGATGATTAACTAATAACCACTATCATCGACTTGTGAAATTTGCAGCAAATTATATTTGCCTACATTCGGCCACTAACAAAAGAAAGTAAAAAGCATCATTTGAGGCCCAATAATTACAAGTTGAAATAAACTTTATTTTATCCAAAAATAGATAATTTGGGTCAAATGATGTAAATTTGGGCTAAATTATTACAAAGAATCTAAAATAAAATAGCGTTTACTTTTCACTTTTTGATCGTGTTTGAAAATAGTTATAGTAGAGTTTCAAATTTAACAAATAAACTTCAAATCAGAGTGAGTTAATTTCTCAAGAAATGCAACCAAGCAACCATATAAGTATTGATTTTTCAGTTTTATGGTTTTTACCAATTATATGCTGTTTCATTTAAGAAAAACTTTCCATATGTTATAGCAAAAAAATACACGAAAAAACAGAGAAGAGTTTGATCAAATGACGAAAATATTGCTAAAAATGCAAACTGCATCCCCCTAACAAGGAACAAACTAATGTCAAAACATCAATCTTCATCAAAATTGTACTTCAAAACAAACTATATTTCAACTTCAGTACTTGATTGGAGCAATAACCGCGAGTTGAGGACCAAGCTTCTCCTCAGCAGCTTTCTCGGCCTTGACCCTAAGTTTTGCTAACTGCTTTCTCCTCTCGTATGTTACTTGAGCCCTCTCCTTTCTCTTGTTCTCAAGATCCTATGGTAAATCATAGATGGAGAAGAGTAAGCTCAAACATATAAAAATTGCAGAAAGAGTGGCCAGGGTTTGTAGTTTAGATGAACAAGTGCAAAGCAAAAAAAGAGGAATAACACTAGTTGCTACTTGGAGAGAATTGATGTAGGGTAGATGCAAGAAATTTACCCTGATAGTATCATAATGGTTCCATCCGACCTCTGATGAAAGCTTGCCCAAGAGACAGTATTTATGTCCAGCACGGAGCCTCAATACCCTAGTTACAAAATAAGGTAAAAATTTCAGTACTACAAGAAACACTAAACAGTAATAAGCTATGACTGCTGCAGTGCAACTCACTTAAGTGCATCGGGAATGACCATCCTCTTGATCTTGTCATATGGGGGTGGAACACCCTCATAAACCTTCAAACGGGCAAGTGCAGCAGCTCCACGCTTTGTTTTGTGGGGAATCATCCTAATATAAAATGAATGCAGACATTATCATTCACAATTGTAGAAGTAGAGGAGCTTGCAGTGCTGGCCTAATCATCAAATATATAGTTCACAACTCAGTAGCTCTAAAGGTACTAATCCCAACTGTAAAATACTAAAATTTATCAAAGGAAAGGAAAAACAAAATATTTAGACTGAGAAAATGAGTTGTAGTCCTATAAAACACATCAACTATTATGCCTCAATCCCAAATTAATCAGGATCATCTACATCCACTCTCTTTTCAACTAAATATCATTCCAATGCAAATGGTTCTTCAAAACTAGAGTTTATCTTTATTCACACTTCATAGTACACCATACACTGATCTGTATCTGTTCTAGTCAAAAATAGATGTTACAGCCCAAAAGACTAGCCAAAAGTTTTTTGCACCACTGTAATACTTATAACTTCAGATATACATCAAAATGAATACAAAATTCCACTTCACTTTGTAAGTTAACTAACTGAGTACTGTGTCGAACTACTTCAGCTTTGTCACTACAACAAAAAAAGATCTTCACGTTCTGAATGCAAGCTCTGAAAACAAGATCAAGTTCAGTTTTTTTCTACTACAGAGACCATTCTTGGCTTGATGTTGACTAAGTTGGCAAAGCTCTATAGTAAAAAGATGAATGTGCCTTGGCTATTTATCCAAAGTTCTTACAAGAAAATTCGATTGCAAAATAAAAATTTAGAACCTAGCTGCACATCTTATAATGAACTCAAGGAGTATCTGCACTTTTAAAACTAGCTCACACATGCTTAATTAACATCAAAAAGACAGCTTGATACATGAAGCATTTGTGCGAACTGGAACTGGAACTGGAACAGGAAAAGGGCAAAGAGACACACCCCAAATGAGTGTAATGTATGAAGCCTAACCTAACCCAAGCATCAGCTCGAAACAACTTAACGTTGCACCAAGGCTCCCTTTCAATCAAACTACTAACATATTCTCACCTAATCTTATCCTAAAATGAATCTCCCATTACACTCCACAGCATAATTATCTCAATTAGAAGGATTACGTAAACCAAATTATCATTATGCTACTCATACTCATTTAAAATGGCGATGGGTGCATGTCGGATGCTCCAACATAGACTATCATATACATTAAATAAACAACAAAGCAATAAACTCAAATTACTAGATCAACCTCTTGATTCTACTCTAAATAAACAATGTTCAAATATATATCTATACAATTATATTCAAAAACAGAAGCATACCCACGAATGGTACGCCAGAGGATTTTCGAAGGAGCACGAAAATGGATTGGACCATGAGAAGGTTTCGTGTTCATTCTCTTACGAAGGAACCTAAGGTACTTCATTTTCTGACGAACAAGTCCACCAGATAAGCAAATCTCCTCACACCTAACAACCACTACTCTCTGTCCATTAAGCAATTCTTTAGCTAAGATCGAAGATAATCTTCCCAGCATATGGTGGCGGGCGTCCACCACTATCCTCTTTGCTGAGATTCCTGAACCAGACACCATTTTTTCTCTCTCTCTACTCTCTCCTCTCTCTAGAGCTCTGTCGAATCGAGCTGCTGCTAGGGTTTTTCCAGCAGTCGTTTTTCCGTTCAATTTATATGATGATGATGAAGAAGAAGAAGAAGAAAGGAATGTAAATGGGCTGTGGATCTGTACATGTTTTTGGGTTTATAACTTTTTTGGCCCAATAGATGCTTTTTTTCGCTTATCATATAGTTAATGGACCTTTTAGATCATGATTTCCGAAAAAATATTTTTAATAAATTAATAATTTTATGGAAAAAAAATTAGATTATGGTTGTAATATGTAACCTACATCAAATGTTGAGCAAACGCGCCGCTCACTAAAATTGTCTTCACAAAGATGTATTTTACGTGAATATACGAGTCAATTGATATTCATAGTACTTTATAAAAATCGTGTCAAACTTTGACTTCTAATATATCAAGGGTGTAATGTGAATATATGAGCCTATTGATATTCATAGTACTTTATAAAAAATAGTATCAAAATTTGACTCAAAAAGATGACTCACAAATTAAGATTGTAAATTGATCGCAAAACTTAGTTACCCATGACATAAGGGTAATTACATTTACTAGTTTAACTTGTAAAAATTACATTTGTTAGTTTAGCTTATTTAGGACATGATCAAAGATAAAAAGATTTGTAAGTTAAAGATAATGTTAGAAGATTAATAGATAATCAAGTGTTAGTGTTGTCGTACTTGTACGTGGGAGAGACAAAAGATCAGTCTCCTTTTTTCATTTTGTGTATGTGTAATCTCATAAGTGGATTCTTGAGAGAGTAGAGCGCGTAGAGTTATGAGAGAGTAGAGTGCACATAAATTTGATCTACCTAGAGATGAATAGATTATTTCAGAAAATCCTTGATTGTACATGAAATCAAAATAATTACGAATGAGAAACTATGGCAATGAATAAAACATGATAATTAGTAAGAAAAGTAATACAAAGCATAAAAGAAATATTAACAACATCATATGACAACAAATATCAAAAAACAAGATACTAAACGAATAAGACTGATACTACGACATACACGTAACACGATACTCCAGACTATCACTAAACCTAGTTCTACTAGAAAGTGTGACAACACTCAACAATGTACTAATCTTCTACCTATCCACGACCTACACACCTTCTTATCTAAGGTCATATTCTCAATGAGCTACAATTGCGGCATGTTCTGTCTAATCACCTCCCTCGAGACTTCTTCACATGCTTTTACCTTTCTTCATCCCAACCATGTGCAACTTTCTTCCGTCTTTCTTTTTATTATCACTCTCATCCAACTAATGAATGTAATTGGAGTCGAATCCTTTTTCCTTACTAGGTTTAAGAATTCATAAGAGTTTCTTATTAACCGCTAAACCTTCTTTACTTTTGAAGATAGATCCGAAAACAAGCTCAAAAAATAGTTAAGTGAAAGTTAGATACTCCCAGAAACTAAACTATCTATGTGTTGGTAAACTCCACCTAGACTAAAATTCATCAGTTCGATCATTTAGTTTGTGTCATAAGTCCTATATCCTTCGGGAAAGGATCAAATCTCTCAAAACTCCTCGCTGGGACATCCACATATCTCTTCTTCACATACTCAAATTATCTCAACCTCATCTTCCTCAACTTGTCCATCACATAAGTCACTCCTACTTGATCCCAGATATTTTCATTCCTAATCTTGTCTCATCTCTTTAGACACATCCATATATCGACCTCAACATCCTTATTTACAAAACTTACATCTTTTGAACACGACAACTTGAATCGGACTGATCACAACTCTATAAAATTTATCTTAAAATATTCCCGAGGCTCTGCTCCATTTCATGCACCCCCACCCCACACCCAACCCCACCCCCACAATAGGACTCCAAAATAAGCTAGGAGTGAGCTAATACAAAAGAACCTTTTATTTCCCCATTAACAAGAAATCTCACCTTTCAAATCTCTATATTTCCTCGCCCCTGCTTCCTCAGGTCTCCGGTTGTTCTGTCCATCGTATAAACCCTAGCTCTCTCCTCCCTTCTCACAGATCCGAACGCGAATTCCACCAATTATATAGAACAGTTAAACGGCGGCAATGGTCACGGCGGCGACGATGGTGAGTTCGGCGGGTGGTTTATTGGCGATGCTGAATGAGAGCCATCCGCAGTTGAAGCTACACGCTCTCTCCAATCTCAACACCTTTGTTGATTACTTTTGGCCTGAGATCTCTACCTCTGTCCCTGTCATGTAATTCTTCTGCTTCTTTTCTGTACTTTCAGTTTGAATTGAAGTTTCTTTTTTTGTTAGTTGATGTGATTGATTGAGATTATGTAGAATTGGAACTTCTAAGCTGTGTATAGAGGAAAGTCGTTATCTTTTGTGTTTATTTTCCTATTTTGGTGAATTCTTTTGTTTTCTGTTTGTGATCTGAAGTGTGGACATTTGATATTTGAGTAGTAGAGGAAATTAACAGGATTTTTTGGTGGTGAATTGAGCTCATGAAATATTGTGGCTTTACGGGAAAGATTGAAGAGGGGGTAGATTAATGGTCTGCTTAAAAAGGGACTGTTGAGCAGAAATTTTGTTACTTTTCAGCTTGAATTAGTGTATTTGTTGTGGTAAGTACTTGTGTATTTGTTCATCTTTGTACGTAATTGGGTTTTTACTGCATTAGTATGACAGGTTTTGAGTTTTAGAAGTATTTGAACTTTGTGGAGTTTCTGACGAAAGTAGGTAGTGGATGGTAAATTGGATGTTTTAGAGAAAAAAGGTTTTGGCCCTAAAGCTGAAAACTTGAGGGGAAATTTTGTGAGGAGAGCATAAAGCTCGGAAATGTGGAGGAATTTCTAAGTATTAGGATTAGTGGATTTGCTATGTTTGGATTCTGGTGTGAATTGGAAATTTGAGCAATGATAGTTTTTATCCACTGTCTTTGAACAATGGTAGTATAGGTTGCAGGGATAGATTGCCTGTATTTGAGTGCTTATGGTTTTATTTGTAGTTCTTATTAATTAATTTCTCAACTTTGGAGAGAATGAGGCACAATTTAGGGACAAGATATGTTGAACTTCCTAAATTTCACAAGCTTGGCTTGAGATTGTATGTTTTGGAGTAATTATTGATCTTACTGTACCAAATAAATGGCTTTAAATGGTTTGTTTTAGTTTTTAAAGGGAAATTTCAACTTTCTCTCTGTTTCTTTATTGAGTTCTGAAAATCAGCATGCTTATGTGACTGTTCATAATTTACCCCATTGTTGGTCGGCATTGTGAGATGAGTAACACTGACATTGGGGTAGTTATGGTGCTGCTATGTCTCTTAAGATGTCATTCTAGTGTAGATGTAGAATTATCTTTCCTTACAATTCAAAATTTTTGAACAATCAACTTGACAACTATAAGTGAGGTCCCTTGTTTAACTGGATTAGGTTGAGCTAATTGCCGCATAAGCTTGTTAAAACGTCATAGAATAGGCAAAGAGAAAACAAGTCTGTATGAAGCCATCATTAATAACAATCAGAATAATCCAATCAATGGTACCTCTTAAGCTGATGTGGCTCATGTAGACTTGTACCTAATGTAAACTACTAGCATTTTCCTCTATGATTTGACTGAAGCATGGGCTCCTTAAAATTATGGAGATGTTCCCTTCTGTTGCACTTCTGGGAACATGAAGGAGATGGGCATATGAAACTTGAATGTGAGTAGTGGTTGGAATAATGCAATAGCGTCTCCAAGCCCCAAGGAGATGGCTTAGTGTTTTTGAGGTACTAGATTAACAACTTGGAGAATGGAGATTCCAAGTTTGAATCCTAGTTACCATGGCTGGAAAATTTTCCTGGTAGATTAGTCTAAGTGTGTGCAAACTGGTCATGACACTGTTGGTATAAAAAAGATGCAATTGGAATTCTAGGAATTAAATTGCTGATTTGTTTGTCAGAAAATGTAGGATACTACTCCTTAATTGAACTAAGTTCATTTCCACCCCTTCAAAAGCTCTCCTATTTCTCTCTTTCCAAATGACCCACATTAAGGCAAGAGGAATAACATTCCAAGTGCTGTGCCTTCTTGTCCTAGTCCTAGCTCCACTCTCCAGCTGAATACCTACTCCTTCACAGATTTTGGCACTGCTCAAGAAATGCCAGACCACCTAAGATGTCCCCCCATAACCTTGTGGCTAGTTGGCAATGTAACAAAATATGCTCCATGTCCTCACCGACCTTCTTACATAGGAAACACCAACTTAAGCACACAGCGTTCTTTTTCTTAAGATTCTCCGCGTCATAATCACCCCTTTAGTAGCTAAGCACATGAAAAAGCACACCTTGGCACCCTAGGAATCCAAATCGAAGCATGTGGGAAAACATTCTCTTCCCTAACAAGGAATTTCTCATAAAAGGACTTTAAAGAGAACTTTTTGTTATTCCCCAACTCCCAACACAAAACATCGGGACTGTCGCCTGGATCACATTGGTTTTAAAGTAAAACTAGCAATCTCTGCAGCTCGATGCACCTAGAAGTGATCACGAGCTTTACTTATGGACATAAAGCTTTTATTTTGTTAACTGAAAAACTTTCTATGACCAGCTGTCCCCAGGCGCATGATTCCTCTCTATCCTTCTCCACTTAAGTACTAGGCTTTTGTTTGTGATAGGGTATGAACGCATGTCGTGCACGTAGTACACATCACTGTTGTGCTCTTACCACTGGATGAAAGCCCGGAAAGACTAGAACTTTCTTAATTAAGTCACCAAATTGTTTGCTGAACATAGTTCTCTTGAATAGCAGACACTCAGCCTTGTTGGCCTGTTTAGTTGTACATTAATTTATATAAGTATCATCTAATCAGTCTACCAATGTTATTGAGAACTCTGAGCTTTAACTTTATGTTAGAATGTGCATCGTAGAAACCTGGTATTCTTGTTTACTGTCGAGTTTTCTTGACTGTGTATCGCGTTTGCTTGATTGTGTCGGTTGTGATATTGGGTGACATCATGCGCTGCACCATATATATAAATATTATGCAATTCTGAAACCTGAGCTTAAGTCTTAATTTTCTATTTATTGAGTATTCATCATATGTGCTTTGGGATCTCACAGACCTTTCTAATGCAGTGAAAGCTTGTACGAGGATGAAGAGTTTGACCAAAGACAACTAGCTGCATTAGTTGCTTCAAAGGTTACATCTTTATTTTCCTGCCAATTCCTTCCCATCTCACGCAGTAGATAGTTTACCATGGATGGAAGTAATTTTGATATTGGCAGTCCTCGCTAATTTTCTGTTTCTTTCCTCAGGTTTTCTATCATTTGGGTGAACATAACGTCTCATTATCCTACGCCCTTGGAGCTGGTCCGCTTTTTGACGTTTCTGAGGATTCTGACTATGTTCATACAGTTCTTGGTATGAATTTCATATGTGGCATATTGTTCAGATGAATTTGGATCTTACATAATTTCTTTCTCAAGATTCATATGTTGCTTTTGATGAAATTACGTCTTTCAACACTTCTTCTTCAATATCCATATTTTTGCAACTGCTCTTGCCAATTATTATTGTCACTTCTTACTTCTAGCCTGTATATTTTGAGTTCTTTCTGTATAGTTGGGTCCATAGAAGTGAATTATTGTGTCATATCACTGAGAACTAGGGAGAAATCATGTAAAACTGGAGAATCAATTCTTTATTTGGGAGTAAGAAGTAAAATAAGTTAACTGGTTCATGTTATAAGTATTGGTTGAACTTCCAAATAGAGATTTGTGGTCACTTAGTTTTATGTACTATAAACCTGTCAGCTTTTTTAGATGTCCTTTGGTGTCAATTGTTGACTCAATATTGTTGGACTTGCAATATGTTTCCTTTCCTTGCTTCAGCTAAAGCCCTGGATGAGTATGCAAGCTATAAGATCAAGGAAGCAGAGTCAAGTGACGAAGCCACAAAGGTGGATCCCAGGCTGGAGGCTATTGTGGAGAGAATGCTTGATAAGTAAGTGCATTTTTATCTTCTGTTGTGGTAGAATAAGAATCTGAACCTGTAATTCTCACATTATATTCTGGGATGTCCTTCTGGTTTATAATTGCCCTTCTTCTTACTTAGGTGTATAAAGGATGGCAAATATCAACAAGCCATTGGCATGGCCATTGAGTGCCGAAGGCTGGATAAGGTTGCCGAAGCAATTGTGAGGAGTGATAATGTTGATGCCACTCTAGCATATTGCAGTAATGTCTCCCATAACTTTGTCAATCGTAGAGAATATCGTAGTGAGGTATAGTCTTACTGCCCTATGTAACATACTTGATCTTAAGTTTCCTCCTTTCCCCCTCTATCTGTGTACTCTGTTAATTTATGTGGTCTTCTTGCTAGGTTAAGTTATTGCATTGATTGATCTGTTTCGGTTCCTCATAGAAATATTAGTCCCTGCGTATTTATTATATTGTTTTTCTTTTAATTTTTTTAAAAAACCTTAATGCTGTAAGCATAAGTCATAATATTTTTGCATTGAGGTAAGGCGTATACTGTGAGCTCCCGTAGGATCATATTCCACCAAAATTCCCCTTTGAGTCTTACCTTCTTCCCGTCTCTCCTCACTAGCATCGTCGTAATATCGTCTACAATGGGGAAGCATATAAATGGAAGAAGAAAAAAAAAGGAGTTGATTTGAACATTATGGTTACAAGTTCAGGTTCAAGTTTGGAATCTATTATTTGCACTTATTTAGTGAATTTATTTGTAACACATGCATGGTCTATACAGGGTCTGATCCAGATTTACCGCTCTCAGATGAACCTTTTTTTTATGAACTACATCTGCCTCTGACATTATCCTTATTTGCTTTGCTTTTTTTCTTTCGCTATAGATTTAGGGCGATTACATTAATAAATTTGTTACTTCGGTAGATATTCTTTAAGCAGATTCAGAGAAAATTTTCATTTTAACCCCCCTACTTTCTTTTTCAGGTGCTTCGTCTTCTTGTGGAAGTGTATGAGAAGTCACCATCTCCAAACTATTTGAGCATGTGCCAGTGGCTTATGTTTTTGGATAAACCAGAGGATGTAGCAAGCATATTGGAAAAGCTACTAAAATCAGAAAATAAAGATGATGCTCTATTGGCATTTCAAATAGCTTTTGACCTTGTAGAGAATGAACACCAAGCTTTTCTCTTGAGGGTAAGAGACCGGCTTTCCAGCCCAAATCTACAACCTTCAGACACGGTACAGTCATTACCTGCAGATTCTGATCGAGCAGCGACTGAAGATGAAGAAGCTTCAGAGGATGTTCCGTTGTTAGAGGAAAGTAGACCTTTAGGTGGAATTTTAACAGCTGCAGATCCAAAAGAAGTTATATATGCTGAAAGGTTGGGAAAATTGAAAGGAATTCTATCAGGGGAGACATCAATACAGTTGACCTTGCAATTCTTATACAGCCATAACAAGTAAGACAAATGTATTTTAATTGTTGTTACCTATTTGTTCAATTGATTAATGGAAACATGTGTATTCATAGTTTTGTTAATCTTTGCGTACAGGTCAGATCTCCTTATTCTTAAAACAATAAAGCAGTCTGTTGAGATGAGAAATAGTGTCTGTCACAGTGCAACGATATATGCGAATGCAATCATGCATGCTGGAACAACTGTGGATACATTCCTCAGGGAGAACCTGGTGATTATATTTTTCCTTTTACCAGCGTACTTTCTCATTTGGATAAATCTACTGCCTAACATAGTTTCCAATGGAAATCTTGTTTTCCCAATGTCAGGACTGGCTAAGCCGTGCAACAAATTGGGCTAAATTCAGTGCAACCGCTGGACTAGGTGTTATTCACAGTGGCCATTTACAGCAGGGGAGATCACTTATGGCCCCTTACTTGCCACAAGGTGGAGGTGGTGGAGGTGGTAGTCCTTATTCAGAAGGTGGTGCCTTGTATGCTCTTGGTTTAATTCATGCAAATCACGGGGAGGGTATTAAGCAGTTTCTTCGTGAGAGTCTGCGTAGTACAAATGTTGAGGTACTTGTATTAGTGAACTGTATCATTCTCGCTGCCACCTCGTTCTTTCCAGTAATTGGTTTCACATTTGCAACTTTTATTGGTACAGGTCATTCAGCATGGTGCCTGCTTAGGACTTGGGTTGGCAGCTCTAGGAACCGCTGATGAAGACATTTATGATGACATTAAAAATGTCCTATATACTGACAGTGCTGTTGCCGGAGAGGCTGCTGGTATTGGAATGGGTTTATTGATGGTTGGAACTGCAAGTGAGAAGGCAAGTGAGATGCTTGCTTATGCTCATGAGACGCAACATGAGAAGATCATTAGGTAATTGACAGATAAATGCCAGATGGTGAACTATAATTTCCTGTTCTAGCTCTGATCCTATTGTTATCTATTATATATGTGAACTTGAGAAATTCTTTTTTAAAGGTTTAGCTTTTGTATTTTAAAGAGTATTGTGATTAAATCTCATTAATTGATATAAGGAAACAAAATTGGTTGTTCTATACATTTGATAGACTGAGCATCAAAGTAAAGATTTAATGGCTATCTTCGGAAATCTTCCTCGAGTCTGTCTCTGTTACACTAGCCTCCTTACTTTCTTTGCAACAAATCCTGTTGATAACAATTATGAAAATAATTAGCCTGAGATATTTTCCTTTTTTAGAACCCAGTGTTTCATATCCCTGTGTCTGATTTTTCCACTTAAACCAATGTAGCATCCATTTTATTGTGAATGTCACAATTATGTAAAAAAGTAAAAAACAGGGAATGTCTGAATTGAAAGAAAATGTCCATTGCAAAGCAAATGCGCTGCAGTGGGAAATGCTGCGGACTATGTGGCCGGCGAAGTAAAAGATATGCTGGCATCGTCTAAATTTCTGTTTCAAAAGAATGCCAGGAATGTCCATTGCCAATTAGCGGTGTTTGAATTTCTGGTTTGAAAGGAGACATGATAGGTTGATTTCTTTGGTCATTGTCAATTCTAAATATTTGGCAGATATTGCCTTTTGATCGTATATAGTACAATTACAAATTTAGATGCTATCACCTGTTTCAGTCACCAAGTTTGACTTTTGAATGTTGTGCCTATCAATTCCATGAATGTGAAAAACCATAATTTCAAATTTCAAGTTTCAATGTGGAAAAACTAGTTGTGTACTGGAATATTCTGTTCCGTTTACCCCCTAGATTTTGCTTTCACAAAGCTCGTTAGCAAAAAGTTAATATATCAAACCAGAGAGGATATGGATATGTAATTAGCCTTTGGAATAATGATGAGATTTACATTTTGGAGTAAATTAAGGGTGACCATTTCTCCACTCCACTATGTATGAGGCCTGAACACAATTTTCTTGTAAAAAGATTATTACAGTACAAGAGTCCGTAGAGTACTGGAGTTGAACATTCTTTCTGATGCTACATGCAGGGGTTTGGCACTAGGTATAGCCCTAACTGTCTATGGAAGGGAAGAAGAAGCAGATACATTGATCGAGCAGATGACTAGGGATCAAGATCCTATATTGCGTTATGGTGGCATGTATGCTTTGGCATTGGCTTATAGAGGAACTGCGAATAATAAGGCTATCCGTCAGTTGCTTCATTTTGCTGTATCAGATGTTAGTGATGATGTCCGCCGGACTGCTGTATTGGCACTTGGATTTGTTATGTATTCTGAGCCTGAGCAGGTTGGTACTTCTCTGTTCATATCCGAGGAGGTGATGTCCTCTTTGTGCTGATATGCTAATATTGTTTCTTTTGAATGAATTTGCAGATGCCTCGTATTGTGTCATTGTTATCGAAGTCTTACAATCCACATGTGCGATATGGTGCGGCTATGGCAGTTGGAATTTCTTGTGCAGGTACTGGTCTGAGTGAGGCCATCTCATTGTTGGAACCTTTGACGTCAGATGTAGTTGATTTTGTACGCCAAGGTGCTCTCATAGCTATGGCCATGGTGATGGTCCAGATAAGTGAAACCAGTGATTCCCGTGTTGGTGCCTTTAGGTATTTCATCTGAAAATACATGCCACATCTTCTTTTTTTCTATCTTTTCTCTGAGCTTGCTAGCATGCTAAGCCTTTCTTCTGTACAGGCGACAACTGGAGAAAATTGTCCTAGATAAGCATGAAGATACCATGAGTAAAATGGGTGCTATTTTGGCTTCTGGAATTCTTGATGCTGGTGGTAGAAATGTGACCATAAAATTACTTTCGAAGACAAAGCATGACAAAATTACAGCAGTTGTTGGACTGGCTGTTTTTAGTCAATTTTGGTATTGGTACCCTCTTATATATTTTGTTAGCTTAGCATTCTCACCAACAGCCTTAATTGGTTTGAATTCTGACCTAAAAGTGCCGAAGTTTGATTTTGTATCACATGCCAAGCCCTCACTGTTTGAGTATCCTAAGCCCATCACTGTAACCACAACTACTTCTGCTGTCAAACTTCCCGCAGCTGTTCTATCAACATCCGCTAGGGCCAAGGCAAGGGCTAGCAAGAAAGAGGCTGAGAAAGCCAATGTCGAGAAAGCAGCTGAAGAGTCATCTTCTGGTGCAACAAATTTGGGGAAGGGCAAGTCTACTGATAAGGATGGGGATTCCATGCAGGTTCGTATACATTTCTATCATGTAGTTTTGTTCGATGGATGCCTTAATTTAGCAAACTGTTGGACTGACGAATCTGTTTTCTATGACATTGTGGACAACTGTGGATGGGTGATCTGGCATAATAGTCTGCTTCATTGTGTAGTGCATAGAACTAGCATTGAGTTTGTTCACCAAGTGTAATCTCCTTTATTGGCAGGTGGATGCTCCTGCAGAGAAGAAAAACGAACCGGAGCCATCGTTTGAGATCTTAACCAACCCTGCTAGAGTAGTTCCAGCTCAGGAGAAATTCATTAAATTTTTGGAAGATAGCAGATACGTACCAGTTAAATCATCACCTTCCGGATTTGTGCTTCTGAGGGATCTACGTCCTGATGAACCTGAAGTATTGTCCCTCACCGATGCACCCTCATCAACTGCATCCAGCACTGGCGGTGGATCAACTGGACAACACGCCCCGGCATCAGCAATGGCTGTTGATGAGGAGCCTCAGCCCCCACCTGCATTTGAGTACACATCGTGATTTATTGTAATTTTAAAGCTTCACCAATTGGTTTTTCATTCCATGTTGCAAGGTGATGTTGAATGGGCAGAGGTGAAAACCTATAGCACTTTCCATGATCAAATTGAGTCGTGAGATACATCGAAAAGAGCCCCGTGGGCTGTTTCTTGGACTTTTGATTACCCGATTTGTGCTTGTCATCGTATTTTGTGTGCTAGACGACTACGGATGATGGGTACTGGAAGTTTCGATCGCTCGTTATCCTTCTCTGAATCTGCCACAACTCTCCTTTCCTACATTCAGATCTTTAATTACAATTTAATTAAGATTTTATGTTGTTTGGATCTTCAAAAGAATGAAGAAAAAAAAAAGAGATGCCACTGTACCCTAATTGCTTTCTGGAGTCAATTGTTTTAAGAATTATCTATTGCAACATTCTGGTACTAATGTTCTTGCTCAACTTTCAAATATGGATATGCAGCTTTAGCAATTGGTTGCTGGGATATCTAGCCTATCTCATCGCAGGGTCGTACTCGTAGTGATGTAATAAGTACATTAATGAGAGATTTCAGGTTCGAGTCATTGTGATATTACTTTTGGTAAAGCTTTTTGTTCATGGTTCTTGGATGCTGAGTCACAAGTTTGTAAAATTTTCATTTCATCATTCAATGAAAAAGCTCCAACAGAGCATGTAAAGTTCAAAAATCTAACGGTATCACATGTAACATAAGCATCCAATTAAAGAGATTTTTTAGTCAAAAATAAAGGCATCTAGGCTGCAAATTTAAAGGTACTCACATGCATGATATATAATTAAACCAATCTCAAACATTCAATTCAAATTATTTTATAAAGAAATCCACTCATTTTAATTCATAATAAAATCATATAACAAGGTGTTTAAGTATTTATTAAAAACTCGTGCAAAGAGGTGGTAAAGTTAGTTCTACTTGTGATTCAAATAAATAATATGTTAAAGGGCGGTGAAGTGAATATTCATCGAGGTGTAAATTAATCCATTGGCTCCTCTCCTCTACTCTTTTTCAAATCTCGATAATTTAAGATCGATATATATAAGTTAAACTCTGACATATTCACGTACCTTATTTTATTTTTGCGTATATCTATATTGGAAGCAAAATGCAGCCAAAAAGTCAAAGGCAACATCTAGCAGGACACACTGGTCCATCATTTCTGAGATAATCTTATCAAACCTTTCAACACCATATATACATCTTTAATGGTTTGTCTTATTTATTTATTTATTATTTTTTTCCATTCAAGAAATTTCAAAATTTTATTTTCTCACAATATTGTCATGATAGTTTGTTGCTGAATTTGTCAGGTTTCTAGAGGTGGACCCAAGGATTGATACTAATTTGTGTACCATTTAGTAATTAATATTTTTAATATTAAAAAAAAAATAAGGAGAAAAAAGAAAAAAAACAGGTATATATATCCACACACAAACATCTATATTTTTTATGTTCTTTTTATCCTATATACTTATTTTCACTATGTTGTCTCATTTTGAACATGAAATATTATTGCAGCCTTTTTTGCCTACAATTTTTCCAAGTCTAAATGATGATAATTACTACTCTCTTAATGATGATTCTTATAATTGTCATAATTATCAACATCCACAAATGGTAAATAATGAAGAAGAAAAGGCCTTGATGGTGTCACAAAAAGAAGAGGAAATTAATATGACATTTGTTGGTGAAAATAGCAAAGCAAATGAAAGCAAGAAGAAGAGAAAAAGAACAAAAATAAGAATGAAGAGTAGTGAGGAAGTTGAGAATCAAAGAATGACACATATTGAAGTGGAGAGGAATAGAAGAAAACAAATGAATGAACATCTTCATGTGTTGAGGTCTCTCATGCCAAGCTCATATGTACAAAGGGTATTAATGTCAATTCTCTAAATTTATATCACTTTTTTTTTTCGTTTTTATAGTCTGTTCTAAAATAAATGACATGACTTTTTCTATATACATGAGAACTCTTTAAGTCTAATTTTTCCATTTCACATATGTATAAAGGGTATTAAATTAAATTCTTCAAATTTATATCATATTTTTTTCGTTTTTATAGTCTGTTTAAAAAAGAATGACACTTTTTTTATATACATAACTTTTTAAGTTTAATTTTTCCATTTCACGTATGTATAAACGTTATCATATTAAATTTTCTAAATTTTATATCACATTTTTTTCGTTTTTATAATTTGTTGACATTTTTTCTATATACATGAAAACTCTTTAAGTTTATTTTTTTCATTTCACCTATGTTTAACACTAGAAGTTCAAAGAGTACTAAAAACGCCTATGTAATAAGTCTGTCTTTCGTTCTTAATTGAACCTAATTTGTGCTCATCATCAGTCAACACTACAAAATACTCGAATTTCCAACTGAATGTATGTTGGAAATTCACCTTTTTTTTTAATGGTGCATATATCGTCATATAAAATGAAACGAAATTAAAAAGAATTATATTACATTGATCAAAATGATTTTTTTTGACATTGATTCTTTTTGAAAAATTTGTAGGGTGATCAAGCTTCAATTGTTGGTGGAGCAATAGAATTTGTAAGAGAATTGGAACAACTTTTACAATGTCTTGAATCACAAAAAAGAAGAAAACTCTATGGAGATCATCAAGATTCATCATTAATGGAAATTCAAAATCCATCTAATTTAGTATTTGCTCCTAATAATAATGAAATTGGAATTATTCAAGAAGATATAGCTGAGATTAAGTCATGTTTGGCTGATGTTGAAGTGAAGATTATAGGTATTGATAATGCTATGATCAAGATTTTATCAAAAAGAAGGCCAGGACAACTCATTAACACTATTTCTGCATTACAAGATTTGCAACTTAACATCATTAATACAAATGTTACAACAATTGAACAGACTGTTTTGTATACTTTCAATGTTAAGGTACGTCTCCGTTGAACTGTCTGACTATCTCATCTAAGATACATATAGGGTGTATCTTTATTTACTTAAAAGTAGTGATGGAGTTAGAATTTTCGTCAAAGTAGATTCAACATCTACTATACTATAAGTTTCTGTTGAATGAACCCTCTTACCCTTGTGGCCCTAACTGGCTCCGTCCTTAAAAGTTTGGTAGCAAAGTGATTTTTTGATATGTGTATTTCAAGATTTAATATGTATATGTTTGACCTATATATGTAGTATAATTTTATATATACATGATATAATTGACCATCATTCAGCCTATATCCCTACGGAGTTTAAGTTATATGCTTTAATTGCTGACATACAACAACCGTCAATAGATAATTCTTTTGTGCTAGATGATATACTAACCTGAAAAATAAAGTACTAAATAATTTGTTATAATCAGTTAAATTACATCGATAGTGAAATTTTCTTGTTAGTGTACATAACTTAAATTCTTGATGGATTATTTCATCATTTTTTTTTTTTTTTTTGTATTTATTTGTGCAGATTTGTGGTGAAACAAGGTTTTCAGCTGATAATATAGCAAATTTGGTCCAGCAAATATTCAGTTTTTTTCATGCAAATAGTGCCATATGAAGTAAAACTAGTGGAGGCCAGCTGCCTACTTTATAGTATTTTGTATACTTATATCATATAGTAATTAAATCTTGTTTAATTTTGGAGTTGACATCTTAGTAATTACTCCTTATATATATATATATATATATATATATATATATATATATATTATTGAACCTTCAAATAAAAAAAAATTCAAATTCAAATTTCTGCATAATTAATTCATGTTATATATTTTTGAACTCCTTGTGGTTGATTAAAAAGACGAAAAACTACTTAGTACGATTTCTTTTCACTTGACAAAATTGTCTGTTATTTATGTAGGTGAGAAATAACAAGTTCGCATAACAATTAAAGTGTATGTTATCTCGTCAAGCAACATGATTATCTCCCAAAAAGATAATTTTGACATATATTTATTTAACCATTTAGTATATACAGAAATTTACTGTACCGACTAATCTAGATTCATCCTACATTAGGCTCACTTAAGAGGCAATCACTTTAAAAAAAATTATTCTCAAAGTTTGAATCTGTGATACGTGATTAATGTATGGTAAACGCATCCAATCCATCCATTGAGGGGCATTTTTATTTGTTTATTTTTTTAGTTTTCCACCGTTGTTGTTTAATATCTGCATTAGAACCTATTCAGAAGGCGTTTTACTTTCATTATACACTGAGATAGACAATTAAGAAGATAAAGAAAAGAAAAGTGCAATTACAAAGGTTGTTATCAACATAAAATTTCTGGAGAGAAATACTATAAAAGGGATAATATCTATCTATAGTTGTGGTGTTTATTTGATAAAAATAAATAAATGGATTGAAATTGAGAGGTTTATTTTTATTTTTATTTTATTTTACTTTATTTTATTTTGTGCCAATTATATATGTTAAGGTCAACCTACACCAACTGCCAAATTGTACCTTGTTTTCAGAGGGAAAATTGACTTTGTCAGGATTAAATCTTGGAAGTATTTGACTCCTTTAATATTTGTAGGGTCAACTGTCCTAAGAGTTTAGATTGGTCTTTTTATTATTTATTGTTGAGATTTTTAGAGTTTTTTTTTTTTAGTTTTGTCATGTTTTGTAGTTCTGATAATTCATGCGCGCATGCTAAAGAATGGCATGTGGGGTTTTGGATTTTGACAATCATTTGTTTTATATAAATGCAAAAATCAAAATGTAATTTTGCTAGTTACAAAGAGATTTGTAAATGCGTAGCTATCTAATAGGTTTCTTCACTTATATGGCGTAGGTGTTTGTAATTTTTTTTAAAAAAAAAGTGTATTGGTTGATGAAATTTTTTTAGTATAAGACTGAGGATCCTGATTAAAAACGTTGATGAACTATTCATATGGTTGAGAGTCATCACAATCGAGACACAATGAAGTAATTGTCAAGGATGCTTTACCATTGAGGTAATGCAAGAGCTCCCAATGGAGGTTGGCTATGCCTTTTGTTGTTCGGACTTCAAGAATGTTAATGGATATGTGTCACATTCCATAAAATAGTATATTTTAAAAGAATCTGACAGGGATATAATATTGAAAGTGAAGAATTTGCGCCAATTAAACTATACCATACGAGATTTTGGGGGTGGGGGTAGCGTAAAAAAATGACACTATCAACTTGTTCTGACCTAAGATAATTATTAAGCTCATGAGTTTGGCTATATTTCTCACTCGAAAGAAAATTCAAGACTTTCATTTTCAAGTTTAACTCATACTTGATTCCCTTTCTATAAAAACTGATCAATAGGTACATAATTCCGAGTGTGATAAAACAAACAAAGAAACTAAACAATATAATGACAACATGACTTGTAATCTCTTCTACAATTTTATATATAATGTGATATCGTTCTCTTTAACTCAAGCCTACACAATTAATTTTTCTCAAAAGACCTCCTACTCTCACACCTAACATTAATAGAAAAATACAATATAGTTGAATAGGTGGTCCTGTACATAAAAAAAGTAGACAAAACACTGTCCTATAACACACTCTTATAAAAGATGACTTTGGTTTAGTACTTCCTCATTTTGTTCATTATTTCAGAAATAAATTTTCACTTTGACATATTGAGAAAAAATAATCTTTTCTCTATTTTATGTTTTAACATTAATTACTTATTATTTTTTAGGATCTAAGATTATACATCAATTTAATATTGACATTGTGGAAATAAAATATTTATATTAATCATTATTTATTAAAGAACGTAGAAAGTCCAAAATGATCAAGTAAAAGTAAATGGAGGGAGTATTATATTCTTATTATTACTCAAGCATTTGACTTATATAATTATTCGAATAATAATATAATGTAGCTTCGTGCATTTAATATTTCTTCTCCTTTTGTGTTATTGTTGTAGTAATTATAATTATCTAAGTTCATTATTAGTTTTGAGAGTCAACGTAGTGAAATGAAGTTTAACTTAAAAAAGAACAGCTCAAAATGATATAATGGACAAAATTCATTGGTGGGATGATTAAGGAAAAGTGTATAGCTAATGTATACTTTATACTATATATATATATATATATATATATATATACATATAGCAGAAGAGGGATGTGGTTCAACCAACGAAGACTCTTGCAATAACTGGAGTAACAATTCTCCAACTGAGTGTCTTATGAGCAGGGGCGGAGGCAGCATATAATGAGGGGGTCATCCGACCCCCCTCGGCGAAAAATATTACTATTTATACATGATTAAAATTATTTTTTAGGTATGTATAATAGATGTCGAACCCCCTTCCACTAGTTCGTGTGTTTACTACTTAGATTTTGAACCTCCTTATTAAATTTTCTGGCTCTGCCACTGCTTATGAGAGACCGTCAAACACATATAATAAGGTATTATTATATAATTTATATAATTTTGCAATGAACATGATTTGTATAATTTTCATGAACATGATTTTGCAAATTTTCATTTTGGGTTGATCTTAACATAGATAATTAATATTTGTATTAAGCTATTAGATATTATTATATAATTTATATAATTGAAGTTCAATCATTTCCATCTGAAGTTTATAGCTATTCTAATAAGGTAGCCATAGTGGCATTAAGAGGCAAAAAACAACTTTTTTCATCCATAACTACATGAAGTTTGGGGTATGGGCTTGGGCCTTAGCCTGTACCAATGAGTTGAACTGGAATTATTATTTGGGACACACTTGTTTCGTAAATGACCCTCTTTTTATTTCTCCGGTAACTTATACACCTTTTATATCGCTATATACAAATTCTTTTCACTTTTACTTGTCACTTTTAACATATCTGTTTTACCCTTAACATTAATTACTTATTTTTCAAATCATTTCCAAGACTTAATTCTAAAGTAATATGAATCTTGTAGTATAATACTTACATTAATCATTATTTTTTAAGGAGCGTGCAAAATCTAAAGTCGACAAGTAAAAGTAAACAGAGGGAGTAGTACATTGCTTATACTTGTTAACTTGTCATACTAAAAAGCCTATGCTTCATGGGCTATTATCTTACCTGGCCCAATAAAAACCAAATTTGGACCCAATGTGATGTGCAGGCCCAAGGTCCGGCCCACTAATTATAAATTGTGTCAAAAGATTAAATACATCTAGGAGCATCAAAATTAATCTTAGATGTAAAAAATATTTATCATCCTTATCAAAAATATCCGAAACAACAACAACAATTACATATCAGTATAATTTCTATATGAAAGATTTTACCAGTCTTATCTTATGAGGGTAGGGAGGTTGTCTCTGATAAAACCTCGACTCGAAAAGAGAAGGAAAAGTAGTAATAACAAGCTTACAAAAAATATCAATATCCAAATTATCATCTGTATTACAATTTATCACCAAAAACATTTGGTATCAAATTGGCCCAAGACATTTTGGAAGCAATCATTTTTGGGAGATACATATTGAAAAGGGATATTTGGATCAATTGAATTATGGCATATATATATAGGACCACAACAAACTGTACACATATATCTAAAAAACACATGTAGTTTGTGCTTTAAATTACCATGTGTGTGTTGCTATATGTATGTAATTTTAAATTTCTTTTCTAGTTTAACCACCAGTATTGGCTCAATTAATTTGAATTCGTATATCGTGATATACGGATCAATTACGAATATCTCGATTAATTTCATAGAATATACCTGCTAACTCCAACCAATGCATGAATCAAGTAATTCTATCTACTAAAACTTTGATAAATGGAAGAAATCACTTTGTTTTACATGTTTTTCAATCCACTTCAATGACTTTTTTTGTTTTACGTGGGATGACCCTATAGGACATATTCTTGGGTGGATGAGGATGATCTTAGTGCTATGTACCGAAGAATATTCCGTTCTCAAAATTGAACCCGAGACATCTAGTTATTAAGGATGGAAGAACTTATATCGTTGCACCACATTGTTACATTCTCAAAATTGAACCCGAAACACCTGATTATTAAGGATGAAAGAACTTGTATCGTTGCACTATACTCTTAAATTGTCAAAGCATATACGTAGTGCATTCAAATGATTACAATAGATTATGGTTTAATAATGTAGTATTTTTATCGAAAGTACAAACCTAATTCGGAAATTTACATATGTTTTAATGAAGACAAATCTACAGCAATCAGATTCAAGATTTGTTTTCCAAATATTTGTGTTTGTGGGATGTGGAAAGAGACGAGGAGACACAATCTGAGCATAGTAACTTTCAGAGTTACTAGATAAGCACATTGTGGGTCTACTTGCCTCCCTTTTTTGTTCCATTCTATAGTTTGAAAATTAACCTTTGTAACTTTTCCTTTTTATGTAATTAAAAAGCTTTGAGAATTACCCTAAACCATTTTTCTAAAAATGTCATTTCAAATTTTATCTGTCTAAGTATTTTGTGGAAATCTATGTTACACAGGGCAGAGTGTACTTGGTAACGTTCAGATGATGAAGGTAGCAAAAATGTAGATACGTGTTTAGATGAATGTGTGGACATATCAAAAGAGATAAGATTAGAAACGAAAATATATATACAAGGTAAGGAGAAATAGTAGTCTCATTGGAAGAAAAAATATGAGAAGCGACAAAGAAATATGAACGTAAGCTTTAAAATATATTTTTTCATTGTATGTGATATGAGAAAAATTATACCTTATAAAAAAAAATCATATAATTTTTGAATATCTTGGTCAAAATATAATTAAAATGAAAGCAGTCAAAAAGCAAAGTTATTGTGGGAGACAATATATTTTAAACAAGATTGATTAATTGGTCAGCAAGTTAATTAATCAAACCCCACTTAAAGAAATCAGAGTACACAATTATGTCTAATGTGTGAATGCTAATAAGAGATTACTGGGAATTGGGAATTGGGAATTGGAAATTGGAAATTGGGAATTGATTTTCCTAAAGTCTACATAATAAATACTCTCTTTGCAGATTCATTTTACTTGTCATATTATTTTTTTCATACTCCTTAAAAAGTATTCTTTTATTTTAAATTAGTCGTCACGTTTCACTTTATGAGAATCAGGTTCATTCATTTTCAAATCTAGATTAGCATTTTCAAGATGATGGAATGCTTTTCCTCTCAATTTTTAACTTTAACAAAATTAAGAGTACAAAAGAAAATGAACAAAAGAGAAAAAGGAAGTATCAAAAAAAGCTATTTTTGTTGTAACTTTTTTTTTTCTTTTTGGATTTTTTTGCATGGGTAAGCAAGCAAGTGGAAGGAAAAGCCATTTGAAGACTTTGTCGTAAAAAGATTCTTTTTTCAAAAAAAAAAAGCTCAAAAAGAAAGAAAAATTGAAGAATATTTTAATATTTTCAATCACTATTCATTACATTAAGATATATTATCTATTAAGAATGAAAATGGTACCGTATATATTAAATTATTATGCAAAAATCAAATGTTTTGATATTGATATTTTGATATTATAATATTTGATATGACATTTGGCACGAAATTTTTTAATTAAAAAAATGTATTTGATAAGATATTCGATATTTAGAAAAACAATATTGTACACAAGTTATATATTATATATGCAATTTATATATATTATTAAACTTCTAGCAATTAGTACAAACTAATTGTTTAAACGTCTAAACTTTTGATCATTTTTTTTTATATAACAAAATGTCCTTTTTATTGTGTAATATAGATTAATGAAACGAATTATTCATACTTTTTGTTGAATGTCTATACATTTTTAACGTGGTAGTATAATATAATTAAGATATTTCTTGAAAAGTTAAAGTCATACTTCTCTATTTCATGATTGTTGTAAGTCCAACAAATTATAATTACCAATTTACTAAATTACAAAATATCAAAATTGAATTTACAATATATACTAAATCATACTGAATTAATTCGGTACAATAATAATAAGTATTACTAAAAAAATTAATATCACAGCATATCCACCCCCACTATTCACTCCATATATACCCCTTTAAAGTATAATCTTTCCCCCAATTTAAAATATTTTATACATCGAACTATCTCTTAAAAACACAAAATGCCAACAATGAACATATCAAATTGGGACAATAAATCAAACTTAACATATTAACAAACCAATTGAAGTCCTAACTACTTTCACAACCTAACACCCACTTCTTGTATCAAGTACCAAACTACCAATATTTTTCACTTATCTATCGAACACAAGAATATAAAAAAAAAAAAATCATTTTAAAAAAAAAAATAGTTATCAAGAAAACCTTTTTTTATATATAAAATAAAAATTTCCCTTCATACCGAACACATCCTATAAAACAAAATTTAGAGGTTTTTACCCAAATAGCCGACTAAATCCTCCAATAAATTTTCCTAATCGACATACATAGATTATACATCTATCGACTTATTTTAAATTTAAGCAGATTGAGTGAACAACTATTTAAGTTCCATTTTCACTAGATTCCTCCTCCCTCTTTCAACATTTCAAACAAAAAATTTACAAACCAATCATAACAAATTTTGTTCAGATATATAATAAGTACAAAAGATAGACATGATAGTTTTTTTTTTTTTTTTTTTTGAGAATCTTTTCAAATACATGCCCACTAACCAAAGCAACCCCACAACACAAATTTTCACAAGCAGCTAAAAATATGGCAGGTCAATTTGTTCATCTCAAACAGTGAAAAGACAGCAACAACTTGTGGTTGATGAACAGACTTCTATGTCTCACATGTTTATATGAACATGACAAAATCCAACCATACATTCATCAATCAGAAAAGGAGGGGAAAAAAACACTTTTGAGGATCAATTTATTCAGAATATGTCTAAAACCATGTTTTCCATCAGTACAATTTATCAACAAAACAAAGATTAGCAGACCACCTACTACCCCCTTTTGTACCACCACCACCACTACTACTACTAAGACTAGTACTTAGTCTACTACTACAACAACCCTTGGTTCTTTTTCCCTTTTTTTTCATGATCTGTTAGAGTCAATGGTATCTGTTGTTTTAATGTCACAAGCAACTGTTATGTTACAGATCATATTAGTCTACCTTCTAAAAGACTTTACAAGTCAGAGAGTGAGGGGAAATAGAGGTTTCACCACCCACAACACCATTTGCAGAACTAAAACTTACATGCTTTTGTTTCCTATCTTTATCTAAAGCCTAAAGATGAAACGAGGCCGATGGAACGTTGTAATTTGTAACCCCCCCTCCTCTATGTCCATGTCTAATGATTTACTTTCACCCATTCGTAACGTCCGGGAAGGGGCTTGTCGTTCACTGGATCAAAGTTGTACCTGCAAGTGGTTACACAAAGCAAGGTCATGATTAAACATATGAGAGTGGGGGATAGAAATAGCATGTATACTATGTGTGACATGTAAATCTGTACTTCTCGATGAACTTTCTCTGCTGCTCCTTTTCTGCACGGATAAAAAACTCGTCCATTTCAAGATCTGTAGGGATAGTTGGTTGAATTGAATTTGGTACTCTGCCGTTGGCCTCATTTGCATTAGTACGCCTAGTACTGGAACCAGGGGTCTGAATGTTGTCTGAATCCCTTATCAAACTGCAAGGTGTGCTCTCCCTGGTGGTCCTGTAAGGAGCAAGGAAAAACTCTATAGTGCTATTTGAACGTTTTAAGTTTCAAGATCTTAATCAATAGTAAGGTAAATTCAGAATCGCCTACGCTATACATACAGCTCATGGCAGCAAAAAGATTCAGAGATAACTGAATAAAGGCAAATTATTTAGTGGCTGTCAAAAAGCTTTCTTGCCCTTATTGTCTTATCCATCTATAACTTCAATCATAGAGGGACCCCACGTTCATTTTTAAAGGAAAATGGCTCACAACAATCATTGCAACTTTGCAAATTTAAGGCAGAAAGGTACCAATATGCATGCATCATGTAGTTCCAGACAAAACAACTTTTTTCACCATGAAAGTCTCAAAGATCATAAATGTACTGTAGAACAGCAAATCCAGAGGGTCTATCGAAAACACTCTCTCCCCACCGAGTTTGTTGTTGGAAAGGTAAATCTAAAGAGGTAGTAGAGCCATCTGTCTTTTTTATTGTCTTTTGTTAAGTTAGGCAGAATCATCAAAGTTCATCCAATTAGCTTTACTTCACTCACCAAATCAAACACAAAACAAAAGTTACAGCAATAGAACAAAATTAGGATGTGGTGTTAGGTGAGTATGGTGCCAAAGTGTGGAAGCTATAAAAGGCATCGAGAACTCAAATGTGTGCTAACTATTGAAACCAACCAACTAAACAATAGAGTTTCAATCTATTACTAGAAGAAATACTTCATACAACTATCTTACCACTACCACATGGAGAGTAAACTATAACAGCATCCAACAAAATACCAAAGGCATATCTAAGACAAGTACGACGACATTCACTTCTTCAAACAACATTATGAGTAAACAAGGTACTAAATTCAATCAGAACCATATGAGGACATCAATGAACCAATCTCAAGAAACCAGCCATAAAGTTCTTATTCCACCATCTAATGGCGATTCAGTAACCAAATGCAGCACCATAAAGCACCCCTCTTAAAAGGGATAAACCAGTATAGCAGACTTTGCTTGTTAAAGCTTTTCTTTTTTTGGTTGATTGAGTTGGGGGGGGACCTTAATATGGGATAAACCTATACTTTCTCAATAAAAATTAATCCACTACTTTCAATATCATGAATCTACTTTTCATATATATGCACCAAATTTCCATACTCCCAAAAAAAGGAACTTTAAACAGAAGGAATGAGGAATAAAAAGCCGTGTGGAAAGTGACCTCTACAAGAAAAGCAGGCACCAAATCCAAGAATGAAAGAACCAAACCTTAAACTTGAACTAATATCAAGAACACAATTTTGCATTTGTCTGCATTTTCTTCTTTCAATCAAAATCAGCACAAAAAGGATAAACAGAAACAAAGAAAAATCCACACATAAACAGAATCAATAAACAACACCTTCATCCTCAAGAGGGGCAAGAAAAAAGACTTGAAAACCAGCCACATAAGTTCTTTTTCCATTCTAAACAAGAAAGACAAAGCCTTCTAATCAAGAAAAATCTGCACTTTACATAACTCAAACACCAAAAATCATACCAGAAACTTGCATTTCTGAACAATCTATAAACAAGATATACTAAAAGAGCTAATCTTTCAATCTATTTTTTCAATACATAGTAATAATTAGTCATGACAATCAAAAACACAGAACAGAAACAGCAAAAAAGGGGGGATTTTTTTCTAGCAGAATAACTCAAAGCACAAAGCTCTAATCTTCACAGAGTAAGATACATAAACATGCAAACTAACAAAAGTTTTTCTGATAAAAGTAAAAAACCAGAAAAAACTCACCTTTTTCTACCTTCAAATTCCAGCAAGTTTTCTCCAAATGAATCTTCAGGACCCAAGCAGCTCTTCTCCTTCTCCTTCTCCTTCTGATTTTCCATTTCCTTAACACCCTTTCCCTCTTCAGAATTCACACAAACATTAGGGATTTGGTTAGGGTTAGGGTTTACCAAATTGGGATTTTTGGGAACACCATTTTTCTGTCTTCTCCCTTCAAGAACCGTAAAGGGTTTGACCAGCCTTCTACTCCGAAGCTCAAGATACGACCCACCATCACCGCCGTTAAGAGCTAAAGCTTTAGCCCTTGTAAGAACACCAAGAGGAGATACATCCTCTGTTTTTCTTGTCTTCCTTATGTACTTCCCCATTTGTCAGAAAACAATCAAATCTTTCACTTCTTTTTCTGCTTTCTTATGCTTAAGCTACTTCCATGGAGATTCTTGCAGAGAAAAAAAAGAAGAAGAAAAACCCAAAACAGAAAATTCAAGAGAGAATGAGAGGGAGAGAGAGGAATCAGTTGTTGGTTAGAGAAAAGGGTATGCAGTTGTTTGTTAGAAATGAGGGAAAAAAATTGGGGGAGAGATGAATATATAGTAGTGACCTTTTCAGAACAGGGGAAGAAGGGGAAAAAACAGGGGAGGGTGGGGACTTTTATGTGTACTTTTTCCCCTTTAATTATCTCATGACATATTGAATTTATCACCTTATTTTTTGAATCCGCGTCACGCAGGATCTTTATATATATTTGATATTCATATTAGAGTTTAATTATTTTAATTTTACATCGTGTAGGGTCTCATTCAATGCTCCTTATCAATTTTTTTTGTTTTTCACTTGTGTGTCTGGTATTTGCGTTAGAGTTAGATTATTTTGAATTGTCGTCATATAAGGCCCTCGTGTATGTTTGATATTCGTTTTAGAGCTCAACTATTTTAAATTTTTCTCGTGTAGGGTTCTATTCAGAGAGAAGCACTTTTTATTAAAGATTCTCTTAATACTCAGGATTCGAACCCGAGATATTTATTTATGTAGGAGCAGCCACATTCACTTGACATCATCCTTTGAAGGTTTTCTTTGTGATTTTATTTATTTATCATCTTATATTTGAAATTTATATTGACATTTGATTAAATTTGACAATTTTATATTCAAGATTTAAACATAAAATCTTCTATCGAGAATAAAGGAACTTATAATATTAATATTTAGATTTTGCGTTATTAGTATAATATTTTATATTTTATAATTAAATTTTGTATTTATAATATGATAAGTATTTCTTGTTACTACAAAGATAAATTCATTTATATAAATTTTCAGTATCAAATTAATGGTGATTTTATTGTATTAAAAAGTTATTATTTTCGTATTAGACTTATTTCACATTTATCTACTGATTTGTTAGTTGTAATTTCATTAAAACATTGAAATTGATATAAGTTCGTCAACACAGACTTTAATATTTAATATTCAATATTTTTGAATTTTTTTGTATCAAAAGTTAGTTTTTTCCTCATCAGAGTTATTTTCACATTTATTTTCTATCGAACTGATAATTCTAAATTAGATTAGAGTAATGTATTCCGTCAAACGTTGAACTTAATATAAACGCGTCAACAAAAAATTTAATCTCAATTGTTTCACATTATCTAATATTATATTTTTTATAAGCGTTCAACAAAAACTTTAATCTTAATTGTTTGATGTTATCTAATATTAATTTTATATAAGCGCGTTAATAAAATCTTTAATCTTAGTTGTTCGATATTATCTTAACTTTAAACTTTAATCAATTTTCAAGATATTTTGATACCTTTTTTACGAAGGATAATTACTCTAATAAAATTTTATAAGAGTTAGTAGACGTTTGATCATGCGATATTATATGTTGAATAACTCGTGAGACGATATGAGTTGTAGCCGACATTTAAACTCGCAAAACAGTGCAGCATTGGATTCCTTCATTCATTGGCCACGTGGAAATGCATTTTTCTATTATTTTTATTTTAAAAACACTTATACTTCCACACGCAACTATACGGTGTATCCACGCGCCTATTCCTTACGTAAGAAGCAATAATATGCATTTCACACCCCAAACTTCTTTATATATTCTTTTCACCCCTCCCCTCTCTTCCTATTCATATATGACTTTTTGTTCGATATCTAATTAAGAGAGAAATAATGACATCCACTATGTAATGATAAGCTAAAAAGGAAATTAATAAGTTACTATTAAAATTAGAATACCTTTTAATATTGTAGCTAGTTTAATTTGTATGCACTATTCAAATGCTCTTTTTCGTGGCGATAATATCAAAAATTCAAAATATTGACTTGATGTGTTAGGTCAGATCGAGAGTAAGTTTTGATAGTTTCACCAATTTTCATATTTTTGTAAGTTGTGTGTGTGTATGTTATATATATATATATATATATATATATATATATATATATAATAAATATTATGACAAGTAGGAAATATTTGCATATGTGTCACTGTTAAGTCATTAAATAGAAGTGTCCAAACTTTTGAAGAAACAAAGAGTATGAAAGAAGGCTATAAATGGCTTTGAATTTGATCAACTAAAGCAGAAATGGTCCCTTATTATATATATATATATATATATATATATATATATATATTATGCTTGCTTCACAAGTCATTCTCCATATATATATATCATTCTTAATAAGAGAGAGTTTCGTCCGACATTCGGAGGGTAGTACCGTCATTTTATCTTGTGTCTTATTTTTAACAATCAAAAAATGCCACTTGGCTCAATCATAAAATGCCACCTTAATAAAATTAATTTTAAAAAATAAAACTCCTAATAAATAATTCATCATTAATTCAAAACAATAAAAAAATGCCACTTGGCTCAATCAAAAAATGCCACCTTAATAAAATTAATTTTAAAAAATGATTCTGAGGGTAGTACCATCATTTTATCTTGTGTCTTATTTTTAACAATCAAAAAATGCCACTTGGCTCAATCATAAAATGCCACCTTCATAAAATTAATTTAAAAAAATAAAACTCCTAATAAATAATTCATCATTAATTCAAAACAATCAAAAAATGCCACCTTAATAAAATTAATTTTAAAAAATTAAACTCCTAATAAATAATTCATTAAGAAAAACGTCAAATTAATTTAAATCAAGTATATATTTATTAACTCGACGTAAGTATTGAAATAAGATTTTATCTTTGTGAATAAGTGCTGGTGCCTCCATTTTAAAAAAAAAAACTCCTAATAAATAATTCATCATTAATTTGAAACAATCAAAAAATGTCACTTGGCTCAATCAAAAAATGCCACCTTAATAAAATTAATTTTAAAAAATTAAACTCCTAATAAATAATTCATTAAGAAAAACGTCAAATTAATTTAAATCAAGTATATATTTATTAACTTGACGTAAGTATTGAAATAAGACTTTACCTTTGTGAGGTGTAAATACAATTCAATATTATCATTCATTCTTAATAAGTGGTGGTTCCTAGGTCGGACCAGACCAAGCAAAAAATGCCATGTAGGTAAAACCAAGTTACGACCAAACCAATCAAAAAGGCCACGTAGGTAAAACTAAGTTATATTTTAAAAATAAAAATAAAGTAGTACTATTTAAAAAAGGGCCACGTAGGTAAAACGAAGTTATATTTTGGTGGTTCCTTTGTCGGACCAAACCAATCAAAAAATGCCACGTAGGTAAAACCAAGTTAGGACCAAACCAATCAAAAAATGCCACGTAGGTAAAACTAAGTTATATTTTAAAAATAAAAATAAAGTTGTACTATTTAAAAAAGGGCCACATAGGTAAAACCAAGTTATATTTTAAAAATAACCGTCGGACCAAACCAATCAAAAAAAGCCACGTAGGTAAAACCAAGTTATATTTTACAAATAAAAATAAAGTAGTACTATTTAAAAAAAGGCCATGTAGGTAAAACCAAGTTATATAAAAATAACCGTCGGACCAAACCAATCAAAAAAGGCCACGTAGGTAAAGCCAAGTTAGGACCTAACCAATCAAAAAAAGCCACGTAAGTAAAACTAAGTTATATTTTCAAAATAAAAATAAAGTAGTACTATTGAAAAAAGGCCCACGTAGGTAAAATCAAGTTATATTTTAAAAATAACCGTCCGACCAAATCAATAAAAAAATGTCACGTAGGTAAAACCAAGTTATATTTTAAAAATAAAAATAAAGTAGTACTATTTAAAAAAAGGTCATGTAGGTAAAATCAAGTTATATTTTAAAAATAACCGTCGGACCAAACCAATCAAATCATCAAAAAAATAAGTGGTGGTTCCTTTGTCGGACCAAACCAATCAAAAAAGGCCACGTAGGTAAAACCAAGTTAGGACCAAACCAATCAAAATCTTAATAAGTGGTGGTTCCTTGGTCGGACCAAACCAATCAAAAAATGTCACGTAGGTAAAACCAAGTTAGGACCAAACCAATAAAAAAAGGCCACGTAGGTAAAACTAAGTTATATTTTAAAAATAAAAATAAAGTAGTACTATTTAAAAAAGGGCCATGTAGGTAAAACGAAGTTATATTTTAAAAATAACCGTTGGACCAAACCAATCAAAAAAGGTCACGTAGGTAAAATCAAGTTATATTTTAAAAATAAAAATAAAGTAGTACTATTTAAAAAATGCCATGTAGTTAAAACCAAGTTATATAAAAATAACCGTCCGATCAAACCAATCAAAAAAGGCCACGTAGGTAAAACCAAGTTACGACCAAACCAATCAAAAAAAGTCACGTAGGTAAAACTAAGTTATATTTTAAAAATAAAAATAAAGTAGTACTATTTAAAAAAGGGCCACGTAGGTAAAACCAAGTTATTTTTTAAAAATAAAAATAAAGTAGTACTATTTAAAAAAAGGTCATGTAGGTAAAACTAAGTTATATTTTAAAAATAACCGTCGGATAATACAAAGAATAATAACAGTTATACGCCCGTTGCCCGTGCCTTGCACGGGCACCACATATCTAGTATATATATATATGAATTTTTTTGTTATTCATCAGTTTATTTCGTTACAAAATAATGTTCAACTGACTATCCTTTAACAATATTCTCATTTATTTTACTTCATCGATTCAACCACTGATTAGGTAATGTACTTAAGGGCCGTCTGATTCAAGGAATTAGGTATTATTTCGATACGAATTTTAGATTAAATTTGATTATCTCGTGTTTAGTTAGAAATATTATAAGTTAAAATCAGTACTATTTTATTTCAAAATTTTGGTATAACTTTTTTCAAGTAATATAATGTGAATTGATTTTGCTAGAGACTGACTCATCATATGGTTAAACAAATGCAAAACAAAGTAAAGGATATTTGTTAATTTGGAATGTTGGAATAAAATAAAGGAGATCAGCAGTATAGTTTGTTAATTAAGTTGGACAATTGAAATAATAATGTACGAGGCAAAAATCCTGCTTTACAAATAGACGAATCGGTGATACGTGATTGAATTAGAATCAGAGAGACGTTGATTCTTTTTATTTCAACAATATAATCATCCTTGAATCTGCTGGCGCCAACATAGCTACTTCCAATCAGGCTTAAGCCCAACGTTAGAGCTCATATACGTACTATAAAATAACTTTTTTTTCAAAACTAACATGTAATCATTTCACACCTGAACGCAGAATTGACTTTTTTAGCCTATAAAAGAGCCCTCGAATAAGAGGAGAGGGCATGTACAATACTCTCTAAACAAAATATTATTTAGTAACATTTGTTGTTACGGTTTTAATGGAAGAAGACTCTAAATCGACCTTCTCTATTCTTGTATTTTTTTTTCCCTTTTCCTTTAAGCGATATTCATATATTCTTATTCTCAATCTTTACTTTATTCATTTAGCCAAAAGAAATTGAATTTGATTGATCCTTAATTCACTTGTCTTTAACCTTTTTTAACAAATTCTATTGTTAACTAAAATAACAATTTCTCCGATAAACAAATAACAAACAACAAATTCAGTGTAATCCAATAAATTAGATAATTAGATTAAAAAAGAATTACATAAAAATAATTTCCCTTGAACAGTTAATTTTAGTTGAAAGTTGGTGAAACAACCAAAATTGTTTCATTTCATAATTTCTAACTTAGATATATGTGTTTCCTTGACAAATCAATAAGCAGAATGTTTGGCTGTACTTCATATTGGTATTCTTGATTGATTTTAGGTAACTTAGCTTCTACTACTTCTGTTTATATGATTTTAACTTGATAATGAATTTTAAAAAGTAAATTTCTTTTTTTATAGCTTGTGATATAAACTTTATATGTATAAATGTATTAAAGCACCTTTTTTATTTTTATCGTCGTAAGTATATAATGTGAACAGTTGAAAATAAAAAACTGTCAAAAAATGAATGATATACTATTTTCGAAACATGGGAGAAGTAAGACAAACAAATTTAATGGAAGAAACATTAAAGTTGCTCTAGTTTATCCTAATTTTCTTGATATGGCACACGCATGGATTGGCTATTCAAATCAACAATATGTATCTAACGTAATTCGACATATGAATTTTAAGGAGATAGAGTGTACGCAGATCTTATCCTTGATTCATAGAGATGGAGGTTGTTTCCTATAGACCTTCAACTGCAAAAAACATTTCAAAGCAATTTGAAAAAAAGAGAAGACAAAATGAAAAGGCGGCAACAACAACAAAATAATGTGAAATTAGGTGATAAGCTAAGCACAAACAAACGCAAGAGATAGCAAGATCAAAAAACAAGAAACTACCAGAATATTGTTGATACTACTAGTAAGAAAGTCAGTACAAGTACGATTACTATGCATATCTCGCGTGAAAGTAAAAGAATATTCAACTACCAACTAACTTTCTATTCTAATCTAAGTCCATAAAATCCGTATATCTAAGATCACGTTCTCAGTAAGTTCAAGATGTGTCATGACCTCTTTAATCATCTAGCCTCAATACTTCAGTCCTCCTCTACCTCTCTTGACACCCGTCATTGCCAACCTCTCACACTTCCTTACTTGAGCATCCACTCTTCACATGCTCAGGCCTCCTTATCCTTGCTTCCCTCGTCTTGTCCACCATACAGGTCACTCCCACCTTGTCCCCGCCAACATCCACCTCAACATTCTTATTTCCGCTACTTTCATCTTATGATCAACATGAGACTTTTTAACTGGACAACACTCCAAGTCTTACAACATAATCTATCTAACCACCCACTCGGTACCTCATCAGATTAATTCTTCAAATCAAACTGATCTAATTTACAAATAAATATTTTTAAAATAAAAATATCAACGACTTATTATTATCAATTTCAACATTTAAACCAAAACACATAATTAACGTATTATCTGTCTCAAAACTTTTGCGGCTAAATTTTACTTCATCATGTTTTAAACTAAATTAACAACTTTGAATTTCATATAACGTATGAAATATATATTAGTATATAGTCTTTTTGGGAAACTATTATGTGAGGTTTCCAACTTTTAAATTCTCTACAATTTCCCTTAATTTTGTTAATCAAATAATTAGAAAAAGAACATTCTTAAATCTTCATCAATATATAAATAAAATAAAACTTATTAAAATTCTGACTCTAAATTTTAGATCAAGATAAGATGGAATCCATTCATAATCAATAATTAGAACTATCACCAAAGAATTTGATGCAGTAAATGTGACTGTTTCTTCTTAAATCATAAATCTCGAGTTCGAGTCCTAGGTATAAAAAAATTTTGATATGAAGAACTTTCCTCTGAATGGAGCTCTATGCAGTGCAGATTCAAAATAGTCTAAATCCATTGCAGGTAACGAGCACCGAGTAGGAAAAAACAAAAACTAAATAGGAAATCTATTTAATTAATTAGAGGTCAAAAATTTGCCGCGAATATATTTAAAGGAATATTCCCCATTTCAAAGAATTCCCGCCAAACTACGAGACAAAAGCTTTTTACCCCACGCGCCGGCGGTCGTGTTCGCGTTTATTGCACGCACCTGTGGTGTCAATTCAGTTTTTTTAACACGCGCCAATAATGGGAGAATCTCGTGCTTTGTGCCTTAACCTAAATATTAGTGAAATTCTTTTTTGGATCCCTCTACAATTTGCACTACTCAATTTACATACCCTACATTTTCAAAATTAGTACTTTCACTCACTTTATTATGGAAAAAAATCAAAATTACCCCTCTACTATATGAAGTATCTTAATATTTACTCATCATTCTACTTTGGAAACATTGATATTCATATCCTTAGCAAAATTATCTTGTGTTTGCCTTGATTTTTGTGGAACTACAGCGTTGATTAAGGAGTTATAGCCAATATAACATGACGGTGAAAATGTAGAAAAGTATTGACAGTAAAGATAACTCAAGTAGAAGTAGTAGTAGTGATAAAATCAAGAATAAGATACCAACATATGCAATACAGTCCTACAAGTGGAGACTGAGGAGAATGTACAGAAACCTTACCTTACCTTAACAAGTAGATAGGTTGTTCAAATAGTCCCTCCTCGGCTCATAAAAAAAAGCAAAAACACAACATTTACAAAAACGTAAACAATAACAACAACATGATATACAACAGTAAGAAACTAGAGGCAAAAGAGACCATAGGTAATTATAGAAAACTAACAATGCGAGATATAGTACAATAAAATAATAAAAAAATATCAAAAATAACACTAATACTATTTATTAGCAAGAGAGACAATACGTGAAAACTATATACTACTAACCTTTTACACGAATTTTCAACCTTCAAACTCTCCAATCTTGTGTCATATTTTTAAATATCATGTCCTGCTTAATCAATTCTATTTAAGAATAAGACCAAATTCACATAATATTGTTTGGGGGGGGGGGGGGGTAGATTTTGGATTTTAAATGCCCTACCTTTGCAGACAATATAATAAGTGTGTGGCACTAAACACAAAGTATGAGCGATTGATTACTAGATTAATTATGTGTCACAAGTAATGAAGGGCCGTACTAAAAAAGTGACCACCACTCGTGTGATAAAGCAAATTGGTTTTGGTAATATTTAGGTAATTAGGACAATCACGCACTTGCTGCCTTCTTTCTTTATTCATCTCATTAATAATTAACTCCTTTAACTAATTTCAAGGATTAGCTTTTTGTCTCCCTTTCCTTTTCCTTTTACTACTACTAGTGATTAGTAGTAACCTTAATCCTAATGATTAGGCAAGCACCTTTTAATAAAAGCAGTTCGAGAGACTCGAATTTGAGATATTTGATTGAGGATAAACCACTCAAGTTTGGTAAGATCTTTTAGAGCATGTATTTGGCCATGGTACGATTTGATTCTTTGTTTGGTAGAACTAAAGTTACACATGTATTAGTTATGCACCCTATTCAGTATTCTAAGGTGTATACTTAATATATAACAAACCATAATAATAGCAATACAAGGACTATTAATACATGGATAAATATAAGTAAAGACAAAACCACCCGTAATACATCAAATCAAATCAAACAATGGATAGGTCACTTACCTATGAAGTCGACTATTGATGCTTGCATTAGGATTAATTGTCTTATTTCATTACCAACAAAACAACAAAGCAGAGCTTTTGTTGCTCTTACCTTGTAAACAATTAAACAGAGGTTTCCGGTCAACAAAGCAGGGCTAGATAGATATCAGTAAAGATTCATATAGCCGACCCCAACTTGTTTGAGACAGAGGCATAGTTGTTGTAACTAAGGTTGCATACATATCCCATGTCTAGAACATAAGAAACTCAAACAGCAGTGTAATCATTTATCAGAATCAGATCTTCTCTTTCAAAAAGATTGCATGAAGCATAACTCTCTTTTCGATTATTATATGAATACAATGTACAAAGGTCCAACCGCATAGCAACTTTGATACTTAATATAAGCTGTACAGTATATAACAAATCCCACTAGGAGTAGAACTGGAAAAGCGATTCACATATGGGTTGTTAGGGCCTTCATTTCTAAATCACAGAGCCTGATCGAGATAATGACCACAAAGAGTAACCACAACTGTCAAAATAACGTTTACCTAATCTCTGTCTGCACATTCTCTCCCCCGTCGTCGTCTCCAGTACCACTTGAGGATATGTTCCCCACTTGACCATCTCTTAGATCGTCTCGAGGTGAGTTGGTCTCTGAGGAATCTTCTTCCAGGGGCCGCACCTCAAGGGACCTTGGCTCTCCATATTCAAGTTGGAAATCGGAGTCGTTCCCTTCTAATCGTTCAGGTTGAAGAAGCCTCAGTACAACATTTCTCACTTGAAGTGCCTGTATTAACTCAAATTGGTGGTCTGGAGTGTGTTGCTGATTAAATCTGCCCGAGAGCTTTGAGGAGCTCTTATAACATCCTTCACAAAGGTCAAAGCCTATTTTCTCCGTGCAGTCTTTGCATTTGTATCGTTCCCCAACAATAGGACACATCTGCAGATTTCAAAGTCAGTTATATCTAGTTAGCAAAAAGGAACTTCATAGAAATACTGTAAACTTTTAGGCTTCTAAAGCCAATTTCTAAAAAGGGACACACCAGGGGACTACCCTTGTAATTCCTACAGTACTTGGTGTGGTTTTCAACTGGAAACTTCCAACTCAAACCATATAACTGAAACTCCAGTTTTTTCTACTATCGAAGAAACTATTATCAAGGTGGTTTAATGTAGGCTAGTCATCATTTTACTATTGATGAACTTGCACAAACTTCTCGAAAAATTAGAAAGTTCACATCTTTAACTCGATACCTTCTTGTTTTTTAGTTATTACTTATCATTAGTTTTAGACAAGTTCAGACGTCAATCTAAGAAGAATTGATATCCTGCCACTACAGCATATGTCGTGACACATCATTTTCATAAAAAAACCTACACAAAATAGCATGTTATGTAGAGCAAGAAACTTCATATTCTCATTTTATTTTTGACACACTTCACATTCCTATCTTTCAGATCCTGTCAAAGAATACCCACAACCAAGTCATTTGTTTTGATTGAATGAAAAGATGATGAGCAAAGCAAGATTAAAAGTGGGGAATACATCTTCTTTCTTTGTTTATTCAACCACAGATGGCAATAGTGGCTGAAGATGGTCTAAAAAAGAATGGAATCCGACTTTTACAATATTCCTAAATGATTGAGACATGGGGAGGATACTGAGTTTAAGGGTACCAAGGGAAATGGGGATGTTATGGTATGACTGGGAAAGAATCAAGGAACTTTTAAGGTGAAAGAACCTTAGAAGATTTTGAGAAAAGTTAATAATCAAGTGGGCTGTTGGCCATGGAAAATGATGATGAAAAGTGAAGATCCATTGAAAGTTGCTTGCTTCTCTTGGCTTGTGGCTGAAGAAGCACTGTTGACACAGGATAAGTTGAGAAGGATTTAACTTATGCTCTGGATGTTATTTATGCAGGGAAGAGGCAGAGACAGCGAATCATCTCTTGTTATGCTGCAAATGGACAGATCAGAACTGGAAAATATTCATTAACCTGAGGGAATCAGGTGGGTGATGCCAAGAAACCCAACAAAGGCATTAGACAGTTGGGGCAGAGAAGGGTCTTTGCCCAAACAAAAGAAGAGATGGAGAGAGAAATCAGAGGTTTTTTTGAGGATAAGCTGTGCAACATTCAGAAGCTGAAGATGAATTGCTTAGCTCTTTACTATTCTTGGTGTAAACAGAAATGTTTAGTACAAACTGAAGATATCTTTGATGTCCCAGACAATATTTAAGAAGAAACAAAGGAAGCTATTTTGTAATTGTCTGACTTGGGGGACTATACAGTTGGTATAGTATACTTGTTAATATACAGAATGTTACCATTATCTAAAAATTAATAATCTTCTAACGCAGTTTAAATGCAGAAAATAATCATTGCTACTGTAGAAAATTGATGCCTCTTGTGAATCAACCATTCAGTAACTACAAGAAACAACGTGCTCTATATATTGGCCTCTCAATTTTATAGCATTTGAAACAAGTTCAAGGTAGCACCAGAGAAAACAATCAACTTTAAGGTTGAAGCTGCAAAATCAACTAAATAGTCTGAAACAATCCAGCAGCCTCTTGTAGGCCCTATGGACTTGTTCCTGTAAAGAGATAGAAGTACACACAAGCAGGACAACTGGGAGACAAATGAGAAGAGCAATCAATCTTACCCCACAATAATCACAACCGACTTCAAAATGAACCTGTGGTCCTCCACCCGTTAACCATGCCGAAAGATCAAATCGAGGTACTGATTTGCAGCCAGCAGCTTCGTCCCGATTTCCTGTCATACCAGATAGGATCTTGTGATAGAAGGCCAATGGAAGCTGAATCAAGGCAATATGACGAACAGTTCTAATTCCCAAGGATACTGCCAAATGCTTCATTTCACTGCTTTAGCATCCGATGCTTCTTAAATTGGTTTACAAAATAAGTGTGCTCTAACATATCTCCCCCCCACCCCACCCCTCACAAGAAAAGATGAGTATTTATTTAACTATTAACCATTGAGAGCAGTAGGTTCTAGAACTGGTGGTGCATGTACCTAGTACGACCAACAAGAGAAGGATTTCTCTCCACCAGACTCCATCACGGAATTCCTTTGCTACACTGATAACAATAAAATCTTTGACTAGGTGAGTCACCATTATAACATAAAGCGCAGCCTTGTGCACAAAGCATCATGCGTTAGCAGGGTCTGGGGAAGGACCATACCCCAAGGGATGTGCACTCAATATTCTTAAAATCTTCTTTCAAACTTCCGCCTTTATCTGCTCTGACCCCTTACTCTTGCTTTCCCATATTTCAAGCATACAACAGAAAATGCCAAATGCATTGGACATGCTCTCAAGTTAAATGATTGTTAATGACAATAATCCAAGGGAAACTTGGTGTTTATATAGCTTGTAATTCCCTAATTCTGATCTCTTTAGTTGGCTGGAATGTATTCACTACAAGAAAGGAACAATTAAGGGAACTAAAAGCTCATTAATAATGAATTCTACCGAGTGATCCTCAAAGAGAGGTTGTTTTGATAGACCCTTACCGAGTGTCTATGGATTCTTACAACAACAACTACTTACCGAGTGATCCTCAAAGAGAGGCCAGGGGAGGGTAGTGTGTACATAGCCTTACCCCTACCTTGTGAAGGTAGAGAGGTTGTTTTGATAGACCCTCGGCGTAACTCTCAAGTAAAAGTAAAACATATCAAAAATCCAAATGCAAAAAGAAGATAACAAATTGACACCACTTAGTCCAGTATAGTGAATTAGCATTAGCTACTTAAAGAAGTCAAATGCCTCAAGGTGGCCATCCTGAAAGATCTGGAATGAACTGAATCAAATCCGCACTCGTAAATAATGCCGAGTAACAAAAATACACAAGAGATTGCAGCCGCTAAATTTTCAATATCATTGAAACTTGAGATGGATTGTATGTGGATTATGTATTTACATAAAAGATGAGCATTAAATTGTGCATGTGTCAAATCAATATCATATTATGATATTTAAGATAAAATGGTGTAGAGACGCTATTGGTATGTTTTATTTAAGGAGAAGGAAGTATAACATACGTTTTGATGGAATCTGACAATCAGATCTTTCCACTGATGCCCTTTTCCTTTCGGCATACAACTTGGGAAATTGCTCCTCCAGGTAGTGCTCAAGAACCAAACAAATGTTGGGGTATCCATTTGGATGCTCCAGTTGGCAAACTGGACATCTACAGAGCTTGTCACTAGGATTGATCACACAATTTTCACAATAAACTAACAAAAGGAAAAGCAGCATAATAAGAGAAGGAAAATGGAAACTTAAGGCCATCAACATAATAGTTGGAGGAAGTTGAACTGACCATGGCCACAATTAAGAACTACAGGTTTGAATAACAACAGCTCGCAGATACCACAAAGCAAATCTGTCATAAGCACCTGCTTTTCACTTGCACTGGTATGTTCATCTGCAAAGTTAAGATTCTTTGATATTGCGTCCTTATTGATTTCGGAACTCGATGTTGCAGGAACAACTGTATCTAATGAAACATCTATGGAGGAATGATTTCCTTCTCCTGCTGAACCACATTTCTGCAACGAGACAGAATGAGGTGAAGCAGTTTCCGGAACAAGATCTGTCTTGCAGCGGGATTCTGATAAATCATCATCAAACTCATGTGAGCAAGATCCTACTTCCTTCTCCTCCTCTGCAATAAGTTAAAAGAAAGACATCAGTAACCTTTAGAGTTAGAATCTTAAACACTTCCAGGGATAAGAAAAGATCACCAGATAATCATACTACCTCCAAAAGCACAATTCCTGGTACAATAGTCAAGCATCAAGCTCTCAGGTTGAGAGTGGACGTCTACTCATTGACTTTTTAGGGAAAAAACTAGTATGCATAGAATTTACATAAGAAAATACAGAAAAAGGTATCTGACCCAGCACTAGTAACTTTGACATATCAAATGGGAGAGAGGGAACTTTGCCAAATGTAGAAAAGTTGAAAAATCTATATTAGATTATTTTCATCCTCAGAAGTGGCCAACGGTGAATCAATTATGGACTTGATAGTAAATACATGTATGTTGCTTCTACCATATACAACAACAAGAAGCCCAGTATAATCGCATCCCACAAGTAAGGTTTGGGGAGGGTAGTGCGTACGCAGACCTTACCCATACTTTGTAATGGTAGGGGGGTTGCTTTCGATAAACCATCTGCTCAAATAGAGATGAAAAAGAAGCAGTAATCACAGACAGTAACAACATCAAATGTACTAAGATAAATGAAGCAAAGGAAACAATCAGATAATACTAAAGATCTAAGGATAAGCAACTTAAAAAATAATACTAATATTCCTAATACGGAAAAGAAATACGCACAGCAACCTACTAACTCTCTAACCTAATACATGACATCCACATCCTCCTACAAAGGTTATGTCCTCAGTAAGCTAAACTTGCGTCAAGTTCTGTCTAATCACCTCCCCCAATACTTCTTTAGAGGTTCTTTAGTCTACCTCTGCCTCTCCTCAGGCACCTCCTCATTAAGATATTCTATGTATCTCCCCTATACATGCCTGAACCATTTCAGTCTTTCTTCCCGCATCTTATCCACCATGGCGGCCACTCCCACCTTGTTCTCAATATCTTCATTCCTAATTGTCTCTCCTAATATGTTCGCACATCCTTTTCAACATACTCATTTCTTCTACTTCTATCTTTTGGATGGGCATTCTTGACTGACCAACTCTTTACCCCATACAACATAATCGGTCTAACCACCACACTATAGAACTTACTTTTCAATCTGGGTAGCACATTCTACACACAAAATACTGGAACCGAGCCTCCATTTCATCCATACCACTCCAATGCGACGTGTGTCATCATCATCAATATCTCCATTTCCTTGGATTACTACCCCAAGTACTTAAAACTTCCTCTCTTAGGGGCTACTACCATGTACAATGTCAACAATTATATCAAATGAACCCAAATTCTGATTCTACCCCTCATGTAAACCTCAAAACTTTCTAAAATCCTAAAACAACAAATGTATTAAATTTACGAGTTCAATAAAAGCCGAAGATAATTAACTCATAACCATTGGGAAATTCATTAAACAAACAAGAAGACAATTCACTATGATTAATTTTTCTTTAATATTTCGCGCATCACACAGGTTAAATACTAGTGTAAACAAAGCTCAAGACTTTCAAATATCAAAAAACAGTAAATGTATTAATCTTATGAGTTCAACAAAAACAAAAAATGATTAATTCATAATTGGGATTCAGCAGAGACTCACCTGCTACTTGTTTTACCCTTCTTGCACTAGCTAAAGGGTACAACTTCAGAAGCAAAGAGTGCATCAATCTACAAAGACTAGGAAAATGATGATATGGGTGTCGACAAATGGGACAGTTTGATTCCCTCCAAGTATTCATAGCTTTGAATATACACCAGAAACAAGCAATGTGGCCACACCCTACAACCAAGAAAATCAATCAATCAATCTCACAGAAACCATTGAAATCAAAGTAACAAATCAATTCATCAAACACTTACCTAGCACAACTGGTTTATACAAAAGTTCCCTACAAACAAACAAACCAAAAAAATCAATACACAAAAGAAATCAATCTACATATATACAAGACAATTCAAGAAATCATTTCAAAGTGATTTTTTTTCAAAAAAAAAAAAAATGAATTCTTGATTGGATTACAGGCAAACGCAGCACTGAAATTCATCTCGGATTTCCTCAATTTGAATTTCTTCATGATCTTCATGGCCATTTTCCATCTTGAAGTATCAAGATTTATCGAATATGTTCGTCGGAGCTATCTGGAATGTGAAATGAGAGGGATTTTGATTTACAGAGGATGAAATGGGCTTTTGGCCCATGAGAAATGGACCTTGGGAGATAATGGGCTTTTGCTTCTTTGACTTTAGTGATGGTTTGATAATATCCGAGGATTAAGTTTGAGATAAAATTTATACAGCTAACTTTATCTCAGGATAAGTTTATAATGTCAACCAAATGTGCAGTATAAACTTTGTTCAGACTTAATCTTGGGATATTCCATTTTATCCCATTTAACTTGAAACTATTTTATTCCATTCGTCCAGGGATTATAATTTCATAATTGTTTAGTCTACATACCAAATGACCCCTTAGAGTAACTCGTAGAGAGTATAAATCCCAAATAACCATTTTTTTAGTTTCTATAATAGAAAAATAACAAACTTCATAAGTTTCTAATTTCACAGGTGAAACTTGCCTGGTAGTACATGGATATCACTTGTAAATTTGTGAACTTCCATAATAATAACTATTTTTCATTAACAATGTCATGATTATTATCATGGAGCTAATTTTACATGATTAATAATATAAGAATAGGTTGGTTGAGCAATTTAGAATAAAACAAGAAGGTTTTGACATACAAGGTTATATTGGCTTATGTCGAGGATATTTCGATACAATCTCTCTACCTCCATGAAGTAATGGTAGGTCTGTATATACTCAATCCTCTTTAGACTCCACTTGTAAAATTTCACTTGTATGTTGTTGGTTGTTCGTTATATTGGCCTATGAGAGTGGTCCTTAAAATGAAATGGGCTTTTGGCCCAGAAAGAAGTTAGCATTCGAATGAGATGAGCTCTGGGCTAATGAGAAATGGATCATGGAAAATAATGGGTTTGTTTCTTTAATTTGACAAGTGTGTACCATAATATTTGGAGCCAAAGTTGGTAAACCAAGAATAAAGATCGGTTTGGCTTAATTATATTACGAAAATGGGTCTTAAATCTAACATAATCTCAAAATTAATTCATTATTAAAATGGTATACTAATACTATCTTACCACACTCTATGAGTTTGTTGTTTCCCACAAGTCAAAAAATAAAACATTAGAAAAAGAGAGCGATAATCCATATGTTCTCCCTAATCCATCTAGTTTTTAGGATTAGAAATAACTTTCTATCTTTACTAATAAAAGAAAAATAAATATCTGATGAATTAATCGGAGTGCATTCAAAAAAATACCTAAGTATGATTAATATAACCAACACATTACCTAAACCTATAGTAGACTAGATTTGCATCTATATATTCATGGAAAAAGGGACACATATATCCCAAACTATTGTAAATGGTATGCAGATATCCTCTGTTATACTTTTGGGACATTGGTGCCCCTGTCGTCCAAAAACTAGAGCATATATGCTCTTCACTCTAACGGAAGACTAAATAGGAACACGTGGCACAATCTTATCCGTTCATCCGATATTTAATAAATGTAAGATATGTGGATAAGATTATGACACGTGTATGTCGGAAGACTAAGTTGGGGCACGTGACACAATCTTTCAGATATGTTATGACATGTGTATGTCCGTTAGTATAAAGGATATATATGCTCTAGTTTTTAGACAGCATGGACATCAGTCCAAAAAGTATGACGGAGAATATCTGTCTGCCATTTACGATAGTTCGAGGGCATATTTGTCCTTTTTCCCTATATTCATTATTTCTTCTTTTTTATATCACCATCCACCACATTATTTAATTACATTACAATTTGTAATCGAGTTAACAGAAAGTGCACAATTTGTGGTAAAAAACAATTCATGATTGATATAGAATAGTTCAACGAGATTACAGTAACACATTAACAATTTATTCTGATAATTGGGGAAATCATTATCCTAGGCCTCCTCTTGATATCTAAAAAAAATTATTTCATTTACTTAATAACTTTTTTATTCTTTGTTAGTCTAATATAAAAATCCAAAATATACATTATACCTCACAAAATTGATTTAAATTGATATTTTTGGTGATACGAAAGTTTACTCATCATGATCATTCATCCTATTAGAATGAGTTTGAGCGTGATAACAACTTATTACAACAAATAAAACTGCAACCAGTGGCATAGCCACGTATAGTCCAGGTGGTCAATCTGACACCCTTTGTCGAAAAATTATATTATGTATAATATTTTTCATACATATATATTAAATCTTGGATATCCTTAACAAAATTTCTAACTATGTCACTGATCATAACGATTACACTATTGAAGTGTAATTTTAATATAATGACTCAACATGCTAAAAAGCAAAAAGTACTTGAGTATAACGTAACCAACAATACTATTAATACTATCTACATAAAAATAGGTGATATGAACAAAAGTCATGGTTCATAAAGGCAATGAATACTTTTAGACCAAAGAATTTTTCAAACAAATAGCTATCTACATCTGTACTCGGAAAAAGAAGTTGCACAAACTGTTGGCAGGAAGTAGATTAATTTTCACCATTAATGGCATCCCAAGATACCATCACTATACATAAAAGAAAAAGTCTTCTACTTTTGATTTAATATAATAATTAGTACCCAAGTCAACTAATTATTTAAAAAGATGTGGGTTCGTCGGTTATCACTCTATAAAAGTTATTTAGTAAATGATCATCTTTTTTATTTTCAGGATATTAGTAGACGATTTGATGTTTCGTTAGTTCCAATTAGAACTATATTTTGCATAATTTTTGAAATATTACATAAAGGTGGCTGAAAAAAAAGGATATTTGCGTAAATTAACCTAATATTTTGAGTAAGACTTTAAGTTTTTTGCACGTATGATATTTGAGTTTAACTTATTATACATTAAGCAGTATAAGAAATTATAAATAATCATGCATTCAGGAAAAAGTATTCTCTTCATCCCAAATTTATTGACATATTTCGCTTTTCGAAAGTCAATTTAATTAATTTTATTTGGATTAGTTCAACTTAATATTTTATAGTTAAAAATTTAGATATCTAAAAACTATACGAAAAAAACTATAAATTGAAACTTTACTCATGTCAATTTGATAAAAAAGTTGTATTTTACAATGTATATCAAAGTTCACATCAAGGGCGGCTTCAGTGAAAATTTTTTAACTCCCTCTAGTCCATATTCAATGAATTGTTGAGTTTTTTTTATATAGTTCAAAATAAGTGAACTATTCAAAATTCAAGAAAATTATCAAGACTTCTGTATTTCTCCTTCATTTAATAAGGTTCTTAACTCCGTCACATTTTCTATGAGAATAGTTTAAAAATAATTAAAAAGATAATAGTACTCCTAACACTTTTTTTATGTACCATAAAATATTTTTCATAAGAAATGATCAATCATACTGAAAATTTATGAATCAGAGATCGGAGTACTATCTGTATAAATGAGAGGGATACCGTAAAAGTCAAATTTCCCTGAGCCAAATTAAAAGCAGTAATGAAAACAATGCTTGTGTTTGTGACTTTGTAAAGTGTGTGTGTGCGGGGGAGAGGGGCAGTTGCAAGAATTAAATCTTCTGCCCAATTAGAGAGCACAAGCATTTACTTCATTAGAAGGTGACAGTTGAGTTCACTTCTAAGTTGTAATTATTAAGTGGACCTACCATGTGATTTTCTTGCACTATATAATAGGATCATATTGTAAACATTCTTGCATGCCTTGGATATTATTAGTAGTGTTATATAGAGTTTAAGAGTTGGAGTCATATAGAATGGGTTGTTTATTATCTGGTCGTAGTGTTGGGGTTTTAGTTCTCTTGTTTGTGTTTGTTGTAGAAAGTTATGTGGTGTTTGGTGATGATGTTACGAGGGGAGTTGAAGATGATAAAAAGTTTTTATTCAAGCATCGTCGTTTTGGTGATCGTTTTGGTGGGGGTTTAGGACATGGTATTTTTAGGAAAGGGTTTAAACATGATGGAGGTCTTGGTTTTGGTACTGGTGGTGGTGTTGGTGGAGGAGCTGGTGGTGGTCTAGGTGGAGGTGCGGGTGGTGGAGCTGGTCTTGGAGGAGGAGCTGGTGGTGGTCTAGGCGGAGGAGGTGGTCTTGGTGGTGGTGCTGGTGGTGGCGTAGGAGGTGGTGCAGGTGGTGGTCTTGGAGGTGGTGGTGGTCTAGGCGGAGGAGGTGGTCTTGGTGGAGGTGCTGGTGGTGGCTTAGGAGGTGGTGCAGGTGGTGGTCTTGGTGGAGGAGCTGGTGGTGGCTTAGGAGGTGGTGCAGGTGGTGGTCTTGGAGGTGGTGGTGGTCTAGGAGGAGGTGTTGGAGGTGGAGCTGGTGGTGGCATTGGAGGAGGTGCTGGTGGTGGAGCAGGTGGAGGTATTGGAGGAGGAGCCGGAGGAGGTGTTGGGGGTGGAGCTGGTGGTGGTATTGGAGGAGGTGCTGGTGGTGGAGCTGGTGGAGGCATTGGAGGAGGTGCTGGTGGTGGAGCTGGTGGAGGCATTGGAGGAGGAGCTGGAGGGGGTGGAGGCATTGGAGGAGGTGCTGGTGGTGGAGCTGGTGGAGGCATTGGAGGAGGAGCTGGAGGGGGTGGTGGCATTGGAGGTGGTGCTGGTGGAGGCATTGGAGGAGGAGCCGGAGGGGGTGGTGGCATTGGAGGAGGAGCCGGAGGGGGTGGTGGCATTGGAGGTGGTACTGGTGGAGGCATTGGAGGTGGAGCTGGTGGAGGCATTGGAGGAGGAGCCGGAGGAGGTGCTGGTGGAGGCATTGGAGGAGGTGCTGGTGGTGGAGCTGGCGGAGGCATTGGAGGAGGTAGTGGAATTGGTGGTGGAGCAGGTGGCGGTGTAGGAGGTGGTTTCGGTGCAGGTGGAGGTGTTGGAGGTGGTATCGGTGGTGGTGGTGGAGGAGGAGGAGGTGGAGGAGGAGGTGGTGGTGGCGGTGCAGGAGGAGGTTTCGGAGCAGGTGGTGGATTTGGTGCGAGTGCTGGTGCTGGTATTGGAAGTGGAGTTGGTGGTGGTGGTGGCTTTGGTGGTGGTGGCGGCATTGGTGGTGGTCTTCATTGATCAACAAAGTTTCATTATTCTTGCATGCAATGATAAGCAAGGGGTAGTAATGTTCTCCTATTTACTCTTAGAAGTGCCCTAGGTGCTCTTATATCAAGTGGTTAATTACCTTTATTAGTTGTTATTCTTTGAAAAATTTGGTATTCCTAGTAACAAAACAAGTTCATATCTATCATACATACATCTTCTTTTGTTGTTGTTGAGTTAAAGCAAAAGCTTTTGTCCATCTTGTCATCATTAATAAATATAGTTCTCTTCTCAAGTTTATGCGTATTTCAATTAATGGTCTTTATTTGATTTATCAATCTCCCTTCAATATAAATATATGATAACTCTGTGTTCACTAATATTTAAGCAGATTAGTTCGAAAATATAATTTTTCATGACATACTAGTATTGATATAATTAAATTAAAAAAAAATAAGGGAGTGACATGCGACAAACAAATAAATTGACTATCAATATATATAATTCAAATCCGATTAATTTAATAAGTATATATACTAGTGTTGTTCGAATGTTAGTGATGCATATATGCATGATAAATTGGTAAGATGCTCAGGAACAGAAAATGATGACTAATTCAGTATCCCTAGAAGAAGTTTATTATACATACCATCATCATTAATTATTCATGATTATAATAAGTGATAATTGTGTACGAAAAATACATATTTTGCATTTAGTTTTTTTTTTAATCCACATTTAGGATGGGGTTAGGCATGATCCCTACCTCGTATTTTAATAACCAATAACAAAACACATGTACAAGAGGTATGAAATGTCTATCCTCTTCAAAAGTTTCAAGATTGAACATGCCCAATCTTTTACAAAAATTAACTTCTAGTTGAGCCATAGTTTTCTCTTACAAAAATTAACTTCTAGTTGAGCCATAGTTTTCTCAAAATGTAAATGCATCAAGTATGCTAAAGGATTATAAATGGAATTCTCACTCTTTCCGATTTTCTGAAGGTAGAAACAAAGGACTAAATAACAATCAAATCACATCAACATATCTAATTTCAGTCATCTTTTCACCCTATGGGCTAGCGTCCTTGATAGGCACTCTAGAACCCACCAATGCTCATGAAAATTTGAATCGGTCTGTCCTCCATTCATCCAATCAAAGGTATAGATAGCAAGGCAATCTTCACAATCTTCTCACTTCTGTCCCTATATATGTTGGAATAAGGTAATGCAGTTCACTTGAGTTGCTCAACCGCCTCTTAGCCCCATGCTCATGATGTGTTATGGAACCTCCAACGTGCTGGGGAGGGGGACCAAGTAGGACATAACTAGCAGCATAGGAGCCAACTTGCCACAGCGGCTTCTTGCCGCACTGGAGTTATCCAATATGTGGTTCCGTACGTTCATTTCTAATATTGATCGTGAAACACCATGCGTAGCAGAATATTAAGGTCCATAATTCAAAGTGAAAAATTTGATTTGCCTATTCTTAATCGTCATGGGAAAGAAATATACAAATAAAAAAAAAAGATTATTCGTATATCCATGACTACAAGAAGATAATATTAGAATTTGTTGCTATTCGCAAAATAGTTGGTAACTAACATAATTTTTTTGATAATTTATTGTTAAATGATTTAACATCGATTTTTACTGTTTAACTATAAAATTTATCTGTTGGTAATTCTTAAAATATTATTTTAGTGACCGTTAAAATAGCACGGAAGGAGTATTTACATATAACCATGTTGAAAGAAGTGTAAAATAAAAAAGTGAGAATACGAGCTACTAGAGAATCTTAATAGCTCAGACGATTTTTACTATATGAATTTTTATTTTATTAATGAGAGTTTGATATCCCTTCTTCTCCCATCCTCATTTCTTTTTCACCTTATTTTTTTCAAAAAAAAAGAAGTGAATACGAGCCACTTCTTGGTCATCGTGAATTGTCAAATGGGGCCAAAAATTGGGACAAAATATTGTATTTTTTGGAAGATTCTAAAATCTTTTTTGCTCACAAAAAAGAAAACATCATTAATTCCTCATAATATTTTGGTTATTTCTTTTTGCATTAACTACTAAAGTGGGAATAGTATTTTTTAATTTTAACGGGATATTTTATATTTTTGCTTCATATTTTTTAAAATAACCAAATTATAGATTAAAATTAAGTTTCACCATTTTTTAACTAGAGATTTTGAGTTCAAGTCCCAAAGTAAGAGAAAATCTTATTAAAAAGCATTTTCTACTTTAATCGACTTTTCGCATCTCAATATTCAATACAAATTTCCATCAAATCGAATCAAAATTCAATACAGATTCCATCAAACACCGAATTAAAGGAAATTGGACCCCCAAAAATTTTGGGACCTAAAACCCAAGTTTGATGGCTTGATCCTCTGATCGACCCTGATATTTTCCTCCTCTTGGGTGTTTACACACATGTATGGGCAAGCTATAACAACTAAAGGTCGATCTCGTCTTCAATCGGGCCCAAGACCCCAATCGTCTTTGGTAAAAGTGTTTTACCTCTAATATATGATATTCCAATTGAATTAATTAAAATTTAATTGATCCTTAATACAAATACCAAACATCACATGAAAAACAAAAATAATAACATTTCTATTATAAAAAATAATGATGTTTTTCCAGGCTACATTTTGGCAGCTTCTATTTGTCTTGTAAAAAATACCACAGTAAATGTTCAGTTTGATGTAGATGGAACATCCATTATTGGGACCTCACAAAGACCAAATCAAACATGAAATTTTGAATTAAAAAAAAAAGGTTACACTATTTTTATTTTATTTTGGATATGTATAAATAAAGTCATCATATATATCTTCAAGATTAAGGTACTAAATTAAGTACACGTATATAATTAAACAGTTCTTTTAGACTATTTAAAATCTTTATTATAAAGGACATTCACAAATCAAACAAAATACATTAAGACAACTTAATTCAATTATGCAAAATCATCTTATAAAGTTTATATGATGAATGTGTGCTTTAAATTATGAAAAAAAAATATATGTAATTAGTCATCAGTTGTATTGATCTTAAAAATTGAACTTATTAGATTTAAAATTCAATAAATTCAAATCTGAATTTATATATCATTCCGAAGATGTAAATACCTATCGATATTAAAAGTTGAACTCATCAAATTTAAATTTTAAATTCATACCGACGTAGTGTCTAGGCTACCACTCACTTGAAACGTAACTCAATTAGCAAAAAATTATTCAGTAGAATATATTCCTCTTCGTTTTTACTTATCGCATTTTGCTTCACAAAAGTCAATTTGATTAATCTTTAGAGTTAAATCGAATTAGATTAATTCAATATTTTAAATTTAGATATTTGAAAAGATACTATGAATTGTATTCTTTCTCATGTTAATATGATTAAAAGAACATTTTAAAATATTAATCAAGGTTTATATCGTTTAACTCTCGAGAAACGAAATACGACAAGAAGCACCAATGATTTGAATTCACACTATATATTGTATTATAATTAATATTATTTCCTCTGTCCCTAATTATTTGTCTATTTTTGAATTGACACACTTATTAAGAAAACAATTATTATCATAGCGAGTTTATCATTTTACCCCTATTAATTATGAAGTGTATGAATTAAAAAGTTAAGATTTTCAAAAAGTTCTATCTTTTTCAAAGTAATTAATTGAGGGTATAATAAATAAAGAAAATTTATCTTTCTTGATTTATCAAAATGAACAAATAATTAAAAATAATTAAAAAAAAATAATTAAGGACAAAGGGAGTAATAAATATGAAATCATATCAACTCATTTAACTTTTTTTCTCTTATCCTAGACAGCTACTTTATTGTACATGGGCCACTTTTTTGACAAGACACAGACAAAACTCAAATGTAACATTATTTTTCAATAATTATTTTTTAATAAAAAAAATCATGATCTGTAGCAATGAAAATCTGACACAACTGTATTTTATGGGTGACTCAAACTTTTTTATCTCTGAATCACTGCATTAAAAAATAAAATTCAAGAATCACAAGACATGAATTTTCATCAAACATCCTTTGTGCTCACATCTACATTTAAATGTTAAAAATCAACTGCCAAAAAAAAAGTATTTAGAAGTTAGAGTTATGTTTTTTTAACATGTATTTCACTTAAAAAATAATGTTGAAATTTGGTGAGCTGAAAAAAATTTCACTAAAAAAAGTAATCGAAACGAATTTTTCAAACCTGAAAATTCATTCATTCACATGTTCTTCATCAATAATGATTATTCCTTTTCGTTCATATCTCTTTTTAAAATTTCAATCTCGATTAGATCACAAATTTGAAAATTTCTTAAATTGACTATTTTCCAAAAATGTTGAGTAGGGTATTGAAAAACTAACCAAAAAATTATTCAAATATATAACCAAATGATCATTCAAATATTTTAATAAGAATTCATCATTAACATTAACAATATCAAGGGGGAATATATACAATCCACTTTTATTTATTAAAAAACATTAATACTATATAGTAGAAACATAAGAGAACAAACTAATAATTTCCCATGTATAAGATACTAACATATTTTTTTGTGATAAAACAAAGAAGAAAAAAGAAAATCATAATCATAATTATAATATTAATAATACCAAATTGCTCAATAAGATGCAATTAATTTTTCATTTGTTGGACTCCGGATTTGCACCACTAGGAACCTCATGAAGAGCCTCCCCATAATATTTTCGACTCGGCGTACCGGTCCCACCGGTACTAACTGTAGTCGTGGTCGTGGTCATGGTCGTGTCAGTATCAGTAGGAGCTGATTGTTTGTGATGGACTTGCATGGTGATCGATTTTCCACTAGATGGAAAAATATTCATGAGTGGCCAAATGAAGAGAAGAAGAAAAAAAAGAGTTTTGGATTGAGTTGTTTTTGCCATGAAGAAAGAAATAGTTGAATAATATTAATCGAGAAAAATAATAATAACCACCCCCCAATAACCCTAGGGAGATCAATATCCATGAACCAAATGGAACCACTAATAATATAAGAAATTTTACAAACTAAATATAGAAGAGAATTTTTTTTAATAATCTATACTAAGAGAAGAAGTTTTTCTCAATTTTCAACTAACAATAAATGTTATATGACTTATAAAGAGGAGTATTTACAAAAAGGAGATGCATATAAATATGGGAAATCTTGTAAAGTATGATATTCTCTTCATTTTAATTCCCATGTTGCCCTTCTTGTTTATCTATTTTTACAAAAGACAACCCCTCTTTGTGAAGGGAAAAAAAATAAGGCTAAGTTTTCATACATGTGACCTCCTTTGAAGAAAAGTCAAAATTCTCACATATGTGAGGATGAAATTAATTGAAGGATTTAATTATATATATCGACATAATTTATATATATATATATATATATATATATATATATATATATATATATATATATATATATATATATTATTGGAATAATGGAATTTTCACAGAAACAAATGGTTTAATTATTTTTAGTTAATATATATAGATTATACGTTAATTAAATATCAGTATATAAACATAATATATTTATAGGCTATTTTTTGTTTAATCAATTAGATGGATGATTATTTAGGTTAATTCTTTTTTATTTATTGATTGATAACTAATTTTTAATAAATAGTAAATAACCTATTAAATTAAATTAAATTATTTGTGAGTATCTTTTAAATGACCTGAATATGTAAATATTTCACTGTCAGCACACTAAACTTATACTAATGAAGAAGTTATGAATTTAACTTATATACACTAACATTGATATGATCGTACTAACATTAATACTTGTATTCCATTGGAGCTATAAAGTAAAGTGTGTTAGACGAAAGTACTAATCCTAGGTTGATGAGGTGGCCTTCTAAAAATTTTTCGTGTTGCATCCCTTCTTTTTAAGCTAAAAATTTATTGAAAATAATTTCTCTATTCAAAAAATAAGAATAATATTGAGTACACTCTATCTCTTCTATGGAATTACTATTAACAGCTCCATCATTTTAACACTAAAAAGTTTTTCTCCTTTTTTTGCACAATGGCTATTTAACAAACCATATAGCTTTCCATAAATATAAAAAAGAATCAAAATAGCGTAAATGTCTTTCACACGAAATATAATACATCTATTTTGAAAAATAAATCACTCAAAATGTCACTAATCTATCAATCTCCATAATTCTCCACCATAGAAAATATATATCTATCACTACTATTTATAAAAGTGCAAAAGTTACTTTAACTTACAACAACAAAATATTGAGTAAAATTTCATTAAGTGGGCTTAGAGAAGATAGAGTGTACGTATGTCTTATAACAACTACCTCGTATAAACAGACATATTGTTTTCGAGAGACTCTCAGCTCAAGTGCATCAAACTCAAGTAAAGAAAAAGAAAACAATGACGGAAGCATAACAATTAATAAGAAAAGCAGTGTAAAGTTTATAAGAAAGAAACAATAAAATAGTGTGGTAATAAAAATACAATAAACAATATATGAATAGTGGTACGACTACTACGACAATAGGCACTAATAGACCTACAGCTACGCAAGACAAGGTAACACTCTATTCCTACTAACCTTTTACCCTAATACGCGACCTCCACTTTTTTCTATCTAGCGTTATGTTCTCAATAATATGAAGTTGCACGTCATGTCCTATCTAATAACCTCTCTTCAATACTTTTTTGTAGCTGATTTATTTTTTTCGTGTAAATCATAAGATAATTATAATCCCAAGATATCTTGATTCCGAACCATATTTCTAAGGGGACAATAAAGTAAATGGGGTGTTAGAGGGTTTTGGAAATTAAAGTAAATGTCAATAAAAAGAGGGTGATGTTAGATCAATAGAAGAAAAAATGGTGTGGGGCTTTTTGTAGCTTGGACTTTTGCATAAGAAATCTCTCAATTTTGACTCATGCAAATCTGTTGAAAATTACAGATGATTTAAAAGCCTTATCACCTTTTAATATTAAAATAATAATTACATTTTTGGGGATTATAAAATTAAAAGTTGCTAACAAAAAAACAAAAGCAAAGTGTCCATTGCTTTCTGCAATTGTTGCCTTGATTGTATGCATTAGGTCCCCACTGAATTATTTTTTCAAAACAGTATAAACACATGCAAACTTGTACGTTAAGGTTATTATTGTAATTTAATATGTTTGTGATTTTTAACACTTTATTGTATTTTATTTTTAATTGGGAAACAAACCAACAATACTCTTGTAACAATTCGAAAATAAGACATGTCTTGAAAATAATTATGATAAAATATAAATAAATATTATGTTATCTCCCATGGACATGTGGCACGATATTATACGTACAAGTGACATGCCACGTCCCAAAGTGCCAAGTGTTATTAGAGACTTTTGATAGTTTTTTTTTTCAATTAAGTTTTTATTATATAAGGGAGAAAGTAGAAAATTACAAGGTGGATAATCGAACTCTTAACTAATTGCTAAACCACTAAAACTCCTTATTGTTTGATATTGTTTTGAACTTTGAATATTGATTTAGCAATTTCTAGTTTTCCTCTGGGCATAATAAACATGTCTTTTTACTTGGATTTTGCTAATATTTATGTTCTTCAATTTTTAGTGTGTATAAATAAACATTTACAAACTAGTATAAAGTTGAACAAATAAATACACACTTTCTACATGTCATTTTGTGTAAGATACACTCGGATAATTGATTTGAGTTATGTCATATAGGACACACATACATATATTTTACTATTTACAACGCGTGTGTCTACTTCTTCAAATTTGTACGAGTTTGAATATCACGCATAAGAAAAAAAAAACATAGAAAGCACATATTGCGCCTTCTTGTCTGCTGATAGAGGCATTCAAGTCCTCAATATAATATATACAGTAGTTTGACAAAGACTTAATTAGAAGCCTTCTTATATATACACTCAACTATCTTTAGTATATAATACAAAACTAACATTAATGATATGCCAAAATATGGAATTAAATTTCCAAAAAAAAAAATATTTATATCTAAACTACTTTTTTTAGTTGTCTTTTTAACTCTATCTATTTCTTCACATAATTGCATTTTTATTTTTATATCATTGTTGAATTGGTGAAGCAAAGGATCTAGTTTGGGTCCATGTGGTAGAATTATATATTCAATTTTGTGCTTTGTCAAAGTCCAAAACCTGAAACTTCAATATTTATTTGTATTTTAAATATTTTAGTTTGATAAAAAATTGTAACCATGAACCTGATTATAATTAATTATTAAATCACACGTGTATTTTATTTATTCGATTGAAACACAACCAGGCTTGTTCATAGATTGTTTTCTAAGGTGAAAGGATTAAATTGTAGTCACGTCATAATAATTTCTCTCTAATTCGATGATGAAATAACTATTTTTTTGGTTTTGTCAAAAAAAATTAAGAATATATTAACCAAGTAATAATTATATGACCAAGTCATAATAATATAATAATAAGAATTAGATAGAAAACCAAACTATATTAGTCAAACTTTTATACTGGCGATGCAAAACATTTTTTTGTCTTTTTGTTTGTGAAATTCATGTAGCATGTCTGAAAAAGATGCATCAACTTTATTCTAGATGTATAATATAATGCAATAATTGATAAATAAATATAAAATTCTATACAAAGTGAGAGCAAAAGACAATTATATTCGAAATTAAAATTCATTATTGATTCAAGTGACACTACAATAAAATATATTTATAGCTATGAAATTTAAGCTATGAATTCAAATATTGTAGCTATTGCCTAGAAATAGCCACAATATTTTGAATTTCATAGCTATCGACAAATTCGTAAAAATTCTTAGCCATAAAATTCAATTAACGAAGCTAATTCTTTATTTTTGCTTTAATTATTAATAATTGTGGCAATAATTACCTAAATAGCTACAATTTTATTGCTACAATATAATTCTGTAGTTGATCATCAATATTTGCTACGTGATAAATATTATTGTAGCAATAGTAGTCTTTTAGCCACGATAAATTATTTGTAACAAATTAATGTAGCTAAATAAAATATTTTGCTTCAAGTTATAAAAAATCATGGCAATAGTTAAATAAAATACCCATAAGTTTTTTTGCTATGATAAAATTTTGTAGTTAATTATTAATTTTTGCGACGAGTTAAGATTTATTGTAGCAATAGTAACTTTTTAGCCACAATATCTTATTTGAAACAAAATATTGTAGCTAAATACATATTTTTGCTACAAGTTATAAAAAAATGTGGCAATAGTCAAATGATATAGCCACATGTATTTTGCTATAGCAAAATTTTGTAGTTAAATTTTAGCTTAAGCTACCCGTTGAAACTTATTGTAGTAGTAGTAATAATCTTTGTGCCACGATAAATCTATTTAAAATAAATTGTTGTAGCTAAATAAATATTTATGCTTCAAGTTTTTAAAAATTGTAGCAATAATTAAATGATTAGCCATAAATATTTTGGCTATAGTAAATTTGTAGCTAATTATTTATTTTTTCCATGAATTAAAATTTTAATAGAAATAAAAACCTTCCGCCACAATAAATTATTGTAGCTAAATAACTATTTTTTCTTTAAGTTATAAAAATTATGTTAATGATGGACTTAATTGCTATAATTATTTGCAATGACAAAATGAAATAGTCATTTTTGTGATAAAATTTGTAACTAATTGTTTATTTTTATCGTGAATTATAATTATTGTAAGATTAATAAACTTTTTGCGACATTAAGTATTTTTTTTGAACAATTAAAGTTACAATTACAATAGTACTAATATAATCACAATAAATCAATTATAACAAATTTGTATAATTAGATGAATATTTATATTTTATAGAATTATATATGTATTTGCTGTCATAGACAAGTTCTTACGTTGTATCATAAAATTAATTATTCATGGTAGACAAATTTACCAACTAAGGTAAAAAAGGTAAATTAAAGAGACAATCTTTGTCATAAAATCATACAACATGAGATTATATAGCTATTATATGTCTCGTAACTCGAAATTCTACTAATGAACAATACATTTATCGAGCTAGTATAATTAGAGGTGTTCATCTTTCTATTCGATTCAATTTTTCAAGGTTTTAATATTAAATTTCAAAAATAATTTAAATAAATAGGATGTTATTATATAATTAACTTTGACCAATTAATTTTATCAAATTTTAATAAAATCAACTTCACTAATTCAAGGCTACATCTTGATCAGGTACTTCGATAACAATTGTTATTCGACTCGAACCTATTTTATTAAAACAATATATATATATATATATACACACACATACATTTTAGGTAATTAATTATAGGTTTCATTGTTCCATTCGATTAAATTTTACAGACATACTTATAAGTTTAAAATATAATTTGAAAAAATAGTAGTTACATCTAATGGCATTTGATCAAGTAAAATTATATAGAGTTTAAGGTAAAAAATTGCACTAAGTTTCACTCATTCAGCTTGATCAAGTATTTTAAAATTTTCTATTTGACTCGAACTTGTTCAATTGAGATAATATCTTTACCCATTTAATGTATTTAGGTATTGATTATTTTATTTGGTTCAATTTTATATTGTTTAACTTGTAAGTTTCAATTATAATTTATAGGTAGATTATATCTAGTTAAGTTTAATTGACTACTTAAAATGAATTTATACAAAATCGAATCAAGGTTCACTCATGCTTATCCTGAACAAGTGCTTTAGAAATTAGTTTTTGACCCATACCTATATAATTATTAGACTAATGCCTTAATTAATCTACTTAGATGCTCATATATAGTTCGATTTGATTTAGTATTATGAGATTTTACTTTATAATTATAAGTTTTAACTCTAAAAAATAATAATACTAAATACATGAACATTACTAGTAATTATATAACATATTATAAATGAGCTTGGACTAAAAATATGATTAAAACTATTTGTTTAAATCTTTCCCTCTCAAAATCTCCCAATAACCCAATTCCTCAAGCAGCTTTAACAGAATCTATATAAAATGTATTGTCTTCTTGCTTGACTCTCTCTCTTTTTTTTTTCTCTAATATATTGTATTTTTAGCACAATTTAAGATATTTTGCAATAATTGTCTATATATTTCATTTCAAAAATGATTTTTTAGCTAATTGTATGAATTTTTGCGGCAAACAATATTTGTGGCAGAATTTTTATTCCGTAGATATAATAATTGCCACGCAAATAGTAATGTATATATATTTTCATTTTCATGGCAATTGAAGAATATCTTTTGCTACAATTTATATCTTGTGACTATAAAGTATATACTTTTAGCCATGAAATGTTGAATTTGTAGCTAGACATATACTCCTATATATAATTACAATGTATTAAGAGCATGGCTAAAATATTTCACTTTTCGTAGCAAATAATGATTTTTTAGCTATAGTGATATCTATTTCATGGCTATAGGTATGAATTTTTAGTTACAATATAAAAGTATTTGTGGCAAATACTTTAATTCATAGCGATGAATATTTTAATCTGCGACTAAATATGAGTACTATTGCCACGAGACTAAACCATAGAAATAGCCATAAAATTAAAGTTTGCATGGCAAATAAATTAACTTTTTTTGCTACAATACAACACCTTGTGTATATAATATAAAGATAGCTACAAATTTTATTAATCATGGCATAAGAATAAAATTACTTGCTATAAGTATATTATTCGTGGCAAAACCCTTTTTACATCGCAACTACACCATAATTATTTTGTAGCAATAAGTATAAGTACTTAGCCACGGGCCATGTAAGGTTTGTAGCTAACTATTAGCCACGCTACGAATGCTACGGAAATTTTTTTTGTAGCTACAGTGTTTAGCCACGAAAAATTTAATATTTAGCTACAAAACAATTTATAGCAATATAAACAATCTTTGACAGAAATGTTAAGTAAAGTTGCGTAAAATAAGTCCTCATGGTCGAATCTTTTTTCTAAATTTTGTGCATAGCAGAAGCTTTAGTGCACCAGACAGATTGCTCCATTATAAATATACTCAGTAAGTATCATTGATTGATGTTGAGTCTCCAATGTACCCTTTTCTTTGTTTCAAGTGATCATAAAACAAGTAAAACCCACCATCAAATGGTGGATAAAAGTGACTCTTCCGCTTTTAGCTATTTAGAGATATTGAGTTTGAGCTATGAAAATAAAAAGAACCTTGCTAATTAAGAGTGTTTTCCCCTTTTCTAAAACCCACACACGCAAATTTGGATTAATCAGATCAATATTATTATGATACCAAATGGTTTAAGTAAAAAAAACACTTTCTTTCGTCTTTTTAATTTCATTCTTTGCACATATATCAGAGCAAATATTCATGTGATACAAAATTATTTTTCACTCGGAAAGAAAAATAGATGCGAAGGTATATAATAACCAACACTTATATTTATGTTGACAAAAATTTATTCGCACTCGATAAATATTTATTGGTTTAATATAAGCTCAAGTAAATCTTATTATCCTTAGATGTTTCCATTAGTTCATCAAAACACTCAAAATTCAAGAAAGCACAATCATGGGCTTCTATAATGGGCTACTCACATTAGGGCCCAATGTCTTATGTTTGGGCCACTATACATGAACTAGTCAAATATATATATTTCTTATATATAATTTGTGATATACAAATTAATGTATATTTTTTTAAATATTGACTAACAATTGTAATAATTGTTGGCTGAACGGCCAAATATGTAAAAATATCTAAAAGAAAACTTACTAGGAGTAAAATTTATTTTAATAATAATTTATTTTCTGATTAATACGTTCTTATATTTAGTATTTACATCCAATCAAATATTTATACACATCATTTATTCATGATGAAATGATATTCATAAATGTATAAAAGACATATGTCTTGCATTTACTGATTTGATGTAAACATCAAGAAGCATATACGTTATCAGAATGATTTTTTTTTTTTTGAAATGAAAAAACTTAATCAAATTAAAATATATACTGGGTTTCCATGTTGATTTGACTCTTGAACTAAAAGTACAATAGTGCAAAACCTGAGGGGAAAAAGTGGTCCATTTGAAAAAGTTCAAGGGCTTTTAGTACAATTTTACATCTTTCAAACGTCGTCGTTTTAAGTTTATGAATCTCCTCCTTCAATCACAATTTCTTCTTCCCAAAACCACATAGATCAGATTCAAGTTTCCATCTTTCTCCTTCTCTCTCTACAATGGATCCAAAATCTTCTTACAAATTCACCTTTCTATTACTTCTATCACTCTTCCTGTATTCTAAGGTATTTTTTAATATTTTTTTTGGTTACTGGATCGATGATTGTATTGTAAATTTGTGAATTTGATGTTTGAATCTTGAAATTTGATCCAGGTTGCTGATGGAACCTCTTCAGTGTTTTTCCTAGACCACCCATCTCACCGTTACTTCCGTTCTCCTTCTTCCGATGCTTCTTCTAAGGTATTTCGACTTTTTAACCATCTGGTTGTTTCTTCAATTGTAAGATTTTTTGTTCTGTTGTGATTGGTTAGTTGTTGAATATCGAGATTGGGGAGCTTTAGAACAATATAATGACCATTTGGGATTTGGGAACGTGGGGTTGTTGTAATTAGGATTAAAGATGTGAACTTGATAGTAAATATGTGAATTGAAAGCTTAGCAACTGCCATTACTGGTTTGGAGCTAAATGCCAAAGATATTTCAAGTCAACTAGTTTGAGATTGGGGAGCTTAAGAACAATATAATGACCATTTGGGAACGTGGGGTTGTTGTATTAGGATGAAAGAGGTGATTTTGATTGTAGATATGTGAAATGAAAGCTTAGCAAGTTCAGTTACTGATTTGGAGATAAATGTGGAGGATATTGCAAGTCAACTAGTTTGAGATTGAGGTATAGTTGAATTTACCTGTGTGTGTGTTTGATTTTAAGACAAATTATTTATGATTAGCTCAAATAGAGAAGAATGGTTTACATGATTGATATGGTTGGTACCAACTATCTTGGAATTGAAGTGATTTGATAGTAGATATGTGATAGAAAGCTTAGCAACTTCAATTTCTGATTTGGAACTAAATGTTGAAAGCTATTGCAAATCAACTAATTTGGGATTGAGGTATAGTTGAATATAAGTGTGTGTGTGTCTTGTGTGTTTGATTTTAAGACAAATTATTTAGTATTAGCTTGAATAGAGCAGAACGTTTTAGATGGTTCAAATAGTCGGTTCCAACTATTTTGGAATTGAGGCGTAGTTGATTGGTTGGTTGATTGCCACTCGCAAGTCAACTTACCTAAAAGTACTGGATCAGTGATTGATTTAGTTGTTTCCTCTGGCTTATTCTAACTTGGTTATCTGAAATTACATGGGACGTGGCTGGCTGATCCTAAAACAGCATTAACATCCAGTGAAGATTTGTCAGTAATTGGTTGAGATAAAATGGATGATTCTGCTCAAGATTTTATGTCTTCAGCAATGATTAACGTGTCCCTAAGAAGGATCATGAAGGTTACCCTCCTTCAACAGATTGTTTTCTGCATGCACAACCATATATTCATAATATTCACCTGGTGGGTAACATGTGTTAGCTCAAATTAAATGAATTAATAGTGAGAGCTAATAGAGCACTTGAGTGGACTAACCTTAACGATCCACTATTCTAGCATTGTCCATTGTTTGTGTTTGGGTATACTTGCATAAGCTAGTAATTTTGACTCTTGAGTATAATTTTAGGAGTATCCAGTTATAAATATACATGAAGACACTCAAGGCTATTAAGATAGCGTAATCACATTATAAAGTTTCTGTGTAATGATGTATTAGAAGACAAATTGAGATCAAGTACATGGACTCCAATACCAGAAGGCTCCTGCCTAGGAGGGCAATGGGGAAGGCGATTATAGACAGCCTTACCTCATTGGAGAGGCTGCCTCCAAGATTCAAACCGTGGCCACCAATAGAAATGTATACCGCTTCTACATTGTTCTGAGGTTCACTTTTGACACATGAACATAAAATACACCCAAAAAAACAGCCTCTAACACACCCAAGGGTGTGACCTCTAGTGGTCAATGAAGTGGTTGAGAACCATGAGTTCTCAACTCTCAGGTTCAATTCCCATTGGAGACAAAAAACACTAGGTGATTCTTCCCATATGTCCTAGCCTTGGTGGACAGAGTTATCTGGTACATGTTAGTGTTGGTGGGAGGTGGCAGGTATCACATGGAATTAGTCGAGGTGTGCTAAAGCTAGCCTGGACTCCACAGTCATAAAAAATAAACCAGCGTCTATAACTAATATTTTAATATTCCACTACAATTATTATGTTCAGACTCTTGGAATAGGTATTATTATCTACACAGTAAGACATTGCCTCCGTAGTTTCTAATAATCTGAGTCGCCAAACAACTCGACAATATGACATTACAAGTTCCTCTAGAGATTTTGTTTGTTCGACATCCATTTTTTCCATACCACCATAGTCTAATTATTTTTAATTGACTAACTGCATAATTGTCTTTTGGACACAGATAAGTTCCTTGTCTCTTTCCGAAGTTGGTGCTACTGTATCAGTCTTGCTTGGTTTTGCACCTCCTGCTACTCTTTCCTCAGCTAGTTCATCGAAGGTAGGAAAGATGAATCATTTATTAGCTAATGTTTTGACTTTAAAGCGAAATATACATCATCAAATATCCATTGGTTGCAGTTGAATGAGGTACTTGTACCAAATCCGTTTGATAGGCCGGGTTCTGTCCTCATCCTAGAAGTTACAGGAGCTGAAGGTATGCAAGCTGGAATAAATATATAGTACAGTAGATTAACATACTGAATTTCTCTTTCTCTCTCTCACTCATGTGTGAGCGCGTGCATGTTTGTGTATTTAAGATAAATGACATACTTATTGGACATTCTAGTGTGCCTTTTTTGTCTATTAAGCTTCTATCTGGTGATTATATAAGATTGTGCTTATTGATGCCCATTTGTTGTAATAGGTGTTTCTTTTGAGGCCCTTAGAAGCAATGTAGTAAACGAAAATAGAGCTGACATTCAACTTCCAGGTAGTTGTCTTTTACTCTTATACATGTTGTAAGGTGTTTTACTAGTTTGATATGTTAATTACTTGTAAAAAAGGAGAATTAGATTGGTTTATGTCTAATTAATTTGTCATGTATGCAGATGCAGATAAAGTTTCTCTTTTTTCATTGGATGAACCAAAAACAGATGCTGAATATTCAGACAAAGAACTAAGTGAATTTGTGAGCGTCTGTTAGCAGTTGCATTGCATGATTATCTTTTCACATTGAATAGCTTCAAGGTCATACAACTCATGAGAGGATTGATATTTGTAAGCAGGCATCATGGTTGAGTGGTTCATATGTGAATGGAGTGCTGACAATCCCCTTGGAGGATGACGCTAATTTGAAATTTCAATTGTCAAAGGTACTTTTCTAGGCTTAACAACCTATACTATGACTTCTATTTGTGGTGTTCTTTCCTATTAGGCCTTTATTGATTGTCTTTTTTTACTTGCGGCACAGGAAGCAGAAAGGGAGTTTGTAACAAGTCTTGTTTCACTCACCCATAAGATTCAAAGAGCAATGGAGACGCACCAAGATTTGTCTGGAGCTGTGCACCATCCATCTGAGCTAATTTCTGGAAAATTTGATGGCCTTAAGGTTACATTTGAATCCTGAATTTACTTCGAGAAATAGTTTCTCCTTTACCCCAAATTAAGCTTTAGTGCATACATGATATAGTTTTTCCTTTACCCCAAATGAGTTTTCTGATTATAAAGTTATACCCTTGTCTCAAAAAAAGATTCCACAAGTAGGATATGGAAAGGGTAGGATGTGCGCAGACCTTACTCCTACCTTTGTGGGGTAGAGAGGTTGTTTTGCGTAGACCCTCGGCTCAAAAGAAGTGTAGATAAAACATGATAGAAAGGAAAATAACGACAACAAAATAGCAAGATAAATAGAGCAAATGAAGTAACAAGTAACAGTGAGAATTGAAGAACGCATGACCAAAACAGGCTAAGAAAAATTAATGGCAACAAGATGAACACAAACAATGAAACAAGTGACAAATAAATAAAAACAAAGTAAATGTTACTATGCAAGTACTAGATAGTAATACTAATAATAAGGAGAGACTAGTCCCCTGATTCTCCCATATAAAAGTCCTACAACACTCGCTACCTACTAACCTTCTACCCTAATCCTTGACCTCCAAACCTTCCTTTCTTGGGTCATGTTTTCAGTAAGTTGGATGTGTGCCATGCAGTTCCAGATGATCATTAATGTCTTTTATGTCTGTCATTTGTCTGGAAAAGAAAAATTCTTTTCCTACATTGGTGGTAATTGGAAATGTTTGACCTCACTTAAGATACATACAAGAGGCGAACATGAAACATGTTATACAGGCCATACCAGCTCAATTAGTCTTTTGATTTTGTGTAGGCTCTCAAAGAGCAGTATGGAGCAGAAGGTGTTGGGGAAGGAGCTAAATTGTTCAGTATTGTGATGTCGAAGATGTTTGATTCCTTAACTGAAGGCTATAACGGTTGGATTTTGTTCTCTGATTTTGACAATTTTGATACAACTTTTAGCAGCTTCAGCGATCTCTGAATCTGCATTTGGTTATGTAACAAGAGTTGAATTTACCCATCTAGTGTATTCTTGAAACTGGGGTTGCGTTTCATGAAAGCACTTGAACTTCTTAAATGAAAAAAAAATATGTGCAGCAATTAAGAGAAGAATGTGTTCCTTTGTTTCTTCCTTTCTTATTTATGTTAAATTCAACTCGGTATTACTCATGCAGGTCAAATTGTTGGAGTCATTGTCTGCAATGAAACACCTTCAGTAGCAGAGCCATTATTTGATGTTGTTTTCACTTCTCAACCATCTGCCCGCTGGCTGGAGGAAACACAAACTTCACCCAATTCAACTGCTATTGAAGAAATTATTTTGGTTAGACGAACTGTTGCATGGATTACAGGACTCTTGCTTATAATTGCCACTCTATTAGGAGTAAGTTTCGCTGACTAAATACATTTCAATGCTTCAATTTTCAGAATTGGAAGAACTATTGCATATTTGTTATTGCTGACCATGCATGGGATTAACTTTTAAGTATAGCAATCTAAGAATACATGACACTTACAGATGGACCAGGCTGATAGCTTTAGAACAGAAATATAGATATTTCTAGATTGTTTTCTATGATATCTACTTCATCAAAGATAAAAGTCCACTTTATTTAGATGGGCTTAAAATTCTGTCATAGATTGTCTTCAATCTCGGACGTGATGATTATATTTCTTTATTTATAGCGTTCTTCTATAACGTGTTATCATGTCGTCTTCTCGTTTTCCTTGTACATTGTTTTCCTGCAATCTTATTGCATCTCTAAATGAATGCAGATCTACTTTCTTCTCAACATGCCACTTACAAGGGACACCCTTCTCTATTCTAACGTGAAGCTCGACTAGAATTCTAATGCTGCATTAAACGTCGGGACATCAATGGTGCAATCTGCCCATGATATTGTATAATTATGATTCTCTCTCATTTCCTGCTGTTTAAATTATGTTGCCATTGCCAAAGATCAACTTGTAGCTGTAATAAAGCTGGTTTTGCCTTCCGGGGGTTTTCACGACACTAGCTGTTTGTATTGTAGCAAATATATGGGTAATTATTCATGGAAGCAAATGAGGAGGAACTGTTGAAGTGAAAAAGGGGTTGAGGAAACAGATTGTGTTTTTGCTATTGTGTATTCATTTAGATTCTGGTATTATGCTCTTTATATTTGTTGTATTCCAAAACTTGAACAATGGAATATCGTCTGCTTCAATATTTTCGTCTATGAATAAGATTTCGAATTTGGATCATCTGGATTCTGGTACATTGCAATAGTTTCAACGCCTATATTTAACTTCTACCCATCTTTTTAAAATTCTTGCATGTTTACTCGCTTCAGAACAATTTTAAATATCTTCTGAGTCAAGCTTGTCGTATAGGGCTTATTTAGTGCGATTTACATCATATGCATAGGATTTATCTAATGCGATTTACATCACCTTTAGAGCTTATCTAGCGCGATTTAAGACTAAAATAATAATGAACACATAATAAAGAAACACGACATATAATTTAAAATAAATCGGGGCATTATAGCATAATGCACTGTTTAGCTTCCCGCCAGCTCAAAATATCTCTAATTAGTTTTTTCATATAAATAAATAACAACCGTTAAAACTGAACAAAAAAAAATCTGTTAACAGTTTTCACATCCATGGCGTCTTCACTACCACTGAGTTTCCATATCTTCACCTCAAATCTCCATAACAACAACACTTACACACCTAAATTCTTCTCTCTAAAAAATTCCTCGGCATCCTTTTCTGTATCTCACGTTTGCTACAGTGGTTCACCAGAACGGGAGGAGTCGCGGTGGTTAAGGGAGGAGCAGCGGTGGTTGAGGGAGGAGCAACGGTGGTTAAGAGAAGAGAGAAGGTGGGAAGCGGAGCGAGAGGCTTTGTTGGTTCAAATTCGGGAGTTACAGCTTCGTGTTAAGGAGCTTGAGAGTAGTAGGGATTCGCTTCTTCCAGAAGCTACTTCTGTAACGGAGACGGTAGCTAATATTGCTAAGTTATTGCAGGTGCGGTACAGGGATGACGGATCTATTTGAATTTGGGAAGAACAAATTGTTGATTGACTTGTGCATACTAACTAAATGCCCTAAGAATGGAAATGAAGTGAAATCATCAAATATGTGTATGATTTGATTTGGATTATTACGCCTGATTTTGTTTAGTTTCTTATTAATCGGTTTTCCTAATTGCAGTTTGAGCTTCAGTTGAATTGATTATTCAGTATTGAGCTGAATTTTTGGTTTTAACTGACAATAATAAGGGCTTTTAGTAGCAACAACAACACTGGAAAAGTGGCTTTTTTTCGTAGTTCGGAGTCGGAAAAGATGAGAGTAGGCTCACTAGTCTATCATTGTTTGATTAAAATGTGAATGCCTAAATTGCTAAGTATACTCTTTGAAAGTGTGATCATGTTTACTGAATTCACCTCATTCGTATCAAAATTTATGCTTTCGAGGCTTTTGATGTTCTTCTCTTATATACTTTTAGAAATTCAGTTTGGAAACTGTTTCCCTTTCTTTAAATTAAAGTTTTACAAGTTCATGAGTTTCTGAGATTAGTAAATGATTATCTTTAGGTAATTTGCTTTTGATTTGTTTGTTTGATTCACAGATGCTGGTAAATTTGTTACTTTTGCTTTGAGAATTTAAGGAAAACAAACACAAATAAAAATAAAAAATTCTATTCATTGGTAAGGTTTTTCTTTTTTGGTAAATTGGTACTAGAAGTTTTTGAACAGTTCTATACCTAGTGCATACATGAAAACCTTATTTTTATGTTTATGTTTCCTTTTTTTTTTTGGTTTTCTAGATGCTGAAGGAGGGGGAGGGGGGAAAGAATGTAACTGTGATTGCAGAAACTGGGTCGATTGCGTTGCCATTAGTTTTAGAAGCAGCAAAGCAAAATGAGGCTGTTGTCAAGGAAGCACCACAACAAGAGAAGGTGATCAGGGAAGTTCCTAAAGTGTCAGAAGGAGAGGGTAAAAAAGCCAAGAAGAGGCAGACTTTGAAAAAGGGATCTGAAGGAGATGAAGTTCGACTGCTGCAGGTCTGCTAACTTAGAGTCACCATATCTTTTTATCACATTAACTTGGTTAAATCAACTCTCCTGCTTGTTTGATTGATTCTTTGCTTTCTATTTTGTATTTTGACATATACCAGATGCATGAAATAACTTGATGAAGTTTTCAATTAAAGACAGTACCAAAATAAAATGTGATCTTAAAAGAAATCGCTGAGAATCTGGAAGTAATGAAAACTACGTGGAAACTGAGTAATGAATTTTGATAAGAGATTTGCAAGAAATTGTTCTTGCTGCTGAAAACCCATTATGGGTCAACCTGTAAATTTGAACCCAATTGTTCATTTACTCTATACTTGCAATTTTTTCTTTCATCAGCAGAGCTTGTCTGTCATGTGATCTTCACGTGACAAGTTTCCTTCCAACATGAACAGATTGGTAGTCCTTGTACCATTGTCACCAAGTAGTCCAAGAGTATCCAGGATATTCTGAGGATAAAATGAGCTTAGTGAATAGATAGCTTGAAGCATCAAAAGTGTTATTGTCCCAAGTATACATCAGCACCAAAGAGTTTAATATTATATGACGGTCACTTCCCTTATTGGTATTGTTATAACTCTCTTGCTCCAGTATTTTGGTCAATCAAGCTAATTTTACTGAGGTATCATGGATGTGGCACAGAATACCTGACTTCCTGTTTTGGAGTCACGTTTTCGTAGTTGTGTTTATCTCTTAGCTGAATAAATTAGTGATAACAGTAAACTGTGTAAATTCAGACTTCCTTTATCCCTGTGTGTTCTGAACTTCATGCACTTGCCGGAAACTTGGATTGTGTTGGATCAGATAAGCACATATGTAATGGTTCATTTACATTGATTAGTTCTGGATTTGCTTTTAACTTTTGCAGTTTTCTCTGCTTTGTGGGTCTTTATACTTCTACTTAAATACATCCCTTAATTCCATTTGCCCTTTTCAGGAACAATTGTTAAAATTGGGCTTTTATTGTGGTGAGGAAGATATGGAATTCTCCAGCTTCTCTAGTGGGACTGAGCGTGCTGTGAAAACTTGGCAGGTTTGTTTCCATTTTGTAAACAGGAAAGTCTCAAATTATATTTGTTTTAGCTGTGGGTAAAATACAGATGATTCATATTTCTCTCTTATCCATCTGAGCAGGCTTCATCTGATTTACGAGAAGATGGCATTATGACTTCTGAACTTCTTGAAAAATTATATATGGTACAAAATATTGACAGAGTGAAGGAAAATCCTAAACAACCAGATGGAACTGAAGCTAAGGTGTGTTATCCCTTTTGTCAATACTGATATCTTGCTCTCCCTACAAATTTTGAACTTGAACCTATTACTCATAGCAGATGTTTGGTTTACCTTTGCTTTTTTTTTTTCTTTTATCAAAAAAACTTCGAGTGAAGAGGTTTATCTGACATCATTCCAGAATAGAAGCTGTGGTCCTATCTGGTCTTGTATGAGTGCTTTCTTCCATGAGACTGTTTCACCATTGTTTCTTGATATGTCGTTCATAGAGAATCTTGGAAAGAGATACGTATTACAAACTCCTAATATGATAGAAATCAAGGAATATGAAAAATGAAATTTCAGTAGTTGCATGGTCATATGATACAAGTCTTTATGACTTAAATTATGCATTTTTCTATCACGAATGGAAATAAAACAGACCCATTAGTTGCCTTTGACAAATCATATCTGCATGGAATTAACCACTATTTGGGACTGGTTGGACCTCCTTTTTTTCCCACTGTAGTTAATTGTAATGCCATCGACATTGTCTATACCAAAAGTTGGTTATACGAATTTGGACGTGTATATTACTCGATAGAAAATCTCTCCTGCTAACAAACTGTCTGCTAATTCAAGGACATTTGGGGTATGCATGAAGTTTTGAAATGGCTGAGGCACTGACCATGAGATAACTATATTTTAAATTTGGAGCATTCATTCATCTCAATGATAGACTTGGATCATATTTTCTTGTACATCATTCTTTCCCTGTATGGATTTAATTACTACATTATCAGTGTGGGTTTCCAACGTCAGTTGTAATTCAGATTCATCGTAGATAAAAAACATAAGTAATCTCGATTAGTATACTATAATCCGATGTTGTTCTTTCCACCTCAGACTAGTGCAAATGGTGCACCAATTGCATCTATCATGGAAATAGAGGAAGTTCAGCAGACAATTGTGAAAGAAGATAGTGTATCTGAAACTGAGGTTTCACACCATCGAGTTTTTCTCCTTGGAGAGAACCGATGGGAAGAACCTTCCAGACTTTCTTCAAGTAAGAAACCAGCAGAGACTACTAGTGGCAGTACCACCACGAAGTGTATTACTTGTCGTGGAGAGGGTCGCGTATTATGCATGGGTATATAATCTGTCCCTTTCTCTTGTCTTTGTATCTTCATTAGTACTAAGTATTGAAGAGCATGAAGGATTATTGTCAAACATTGAGGGTAAATGTGTTTTGTGCAGAATGTGATGGGACTGGTGAACCAAACATTGAGGAACAGGTTAGAGGACTTTGAAAGCTTTTTCATAACTGTACTTTATTTATATAGCAATATATAATTCTTCAAATATTTGGTTGAGAAACTTTTGTTGGAATGTGTTGCAGTTTATGGAATGGATAGATGAAGGAATGAAGTGTCCTTATTGTGAAGGCCATGGATTCATAACTTGTGATGTTTGTCAAGGCAAAAAGATAATGCAAGCTTAGTTTTCTACTTTTGGTTCTTCACCTTTAATGGTAGATAGACCGGAGGTGAATATTTGAGACAAAAGTTCACAAAGAGAGAAAAATGATTTTCAAGATTATACCGATGCTAAAGCTGTAGATTATGTTACGTTTCAATTTATTTACCTTTCTTTTTCTTCTATTTTCTTTTATAAAATTATCATTTCTATATCCTACCTAACATATCTAAGACCACAAGATTGAAGTACATTTTGGTACATCAAACATATCTTTATGATTGAAAAATCTTCTGTTCCGTGTCGAGTAAAACTAAGACAAACAAATTGAAAGGCAAGTACAATAACAACATTCTCACAACTAGGATCTATTGAGGGTAAAGTATACATAGACCTTACCTCTACCTCGTGGAGATAGAGAGACTTTCCGAAAAACACTAACTCAGATGGGGAGTACAATATTAACACCAAACCACTGCTTGAAACTTGCTGCTAGTATAAATATAAAAAAACCCAAGCTACTTTTTATTCAACATGCAGATATTACTATTGCCAACATTTCCCTGTTGGTCCTCAAACGTATTCAAAACCACAAAAACAAATCGCACCATGTAGCTAATACTATGAAGAGTGGTTGTAAATGCTGAATGTAGGTGTTCTTTTTTTCCTCATGAAATCACCCTTTTTTAATGTGGTAGTATAATTTTAACAAATCTTTGGTTCCTCAGAGGTTTGTCTTTGGTTTGTTCGAAGAAACACGCCTCGACTCTGAACGCATGGTCACAAACTCTTCTGCGGCAGAAGGATGTATTCCCACCTGGGGTAATAAATAAGGAAAATAAATGAAGTACGATATATATACATATATCTCGGTTAGAGAAAGCAGAAAACCAAAACCAAAACAAAAAACAACTCACTATAAGATCTTCTATGTCACCATTCTTTAGTGATGAGGAGTTGAGGATTCAGCCTATAGGGTAATCATTCTATGGAGTAGGTTTTCATTCTTTTTTCTTTTTTTTTTTTGGAAAATGTAACAAATACTATTCAAAAAAGCATATCCCAAATTTATCCGTGGATGGAATCTATGAAATCAAGTACTGCAATGCTCTTAGTACTTGGCCTTATAGGAAGAAATTGTAAATGTAACATAAAGACTTACTGTACTGTCAAACTGCTCCTTGGTTGCTCCACACTTTAGTGCAACGGCAATGCCCTGCATTGGAGGAATGGAGAAATTTTATCAAAGCATGATCACGATGTAGAAACCTTAGAATTATGGTAAAAGGAAGAAATTCATGAGGGGCACTAAGGATGAAAATTTTAAAGCTCATCTGTCACCCAGGAAGAAGCCATATTATTACTCGATTTGTTATTTTGTTTACTCAAATTATACTTGGTGAGAAAAAACGCTGAAGATTTTATGTTCCCTTTTGGGGGCCAATAGCTAGAGGAAGGGTAGCTAAGCATAGCTAAAATTGTGCATGTTGGGAAGTAAAAATGCAGGGAAGAACAAAGACAAGTGGGGAATAATCTAATATTTAGGGCCTACCACCTGTAACCATGGGGTTCTAGAGGTTGGCATCAGGAAGCAAAGTTGGAAAAGTCATTGTTCGGACTCCTGAGTAGGGGGGTTTTACGGGTGAGGATTATCATACCTATGGGACAAGGATGCGGAGGAGAACGAAGTCTTACATGGAATGCATATAAAATAAAATTGACTACAAAGATGACAAAGGCAGTGAGGCACAACATTCAAAAATTGAAATAAGGCATTCAGCAAAGATGAATGGAGATTGGATTTTAGGAGAGACAATGCTTGAGAGACGCTTAATGATGGAGGCTGTTAAACATTATATGCAAGAAAAAGGATGCCACCCTCAAAGATGCAGAAAATTAGTTGGAGCAGTCATATTCTGCCATTAAGACTCAGATGCACCAACTACATGGCATAATACTCAAATTATTCACAGTGGAGAATCTCATTATAGCACTCATGAAGAGGCAATATAAAAGGTTAAAATTAACACAAACATAGAAAAGGCAAGTGTACAAGCAAATTATATGCAGCACTGAAGCAGAAAATACATGCCTGCATGATTTCAGGTGCATCTGGACCGCACATGGATGCCCCTAAAACTTTATCTGTCTGGGCATCAACAAGAAGCTTCATTACTGACTTCTCTGTTCGTCTGTTACAGTATAATGTTGGGAATTAGTTGCCACAATTCTACTCTTTATTGGTATGATCAATTCGTAAATACGAAAAACTGGTCAAGAATCAATACATAACATGACTCCAAGATTAAACACTGCATTCGTTCAATCACAGGAATGCCACATACAAGAAATCAGTAATCATCAAATATCCACTACTTATCAAATATGCTGATATTGGAAACATTTTGAACAAATAAAAAGATAGAGAAAAGAAAAATCTCCCCTCCATTGTTGCATAAGCTTACATGCACACACAAGAATCATGAAGGGCCAGTGAATTGATTTACGAGCCAGGTAAAGAAGAATTAGCTGTACTATTGGGTACACATTTAGGGGCAACCTACTGACAACAAATCAAAAAGTAATTTGGTTGGTACCCAGAAATGGTGTTCTTCATTGGATTGAATGATGATGTGTAAACTGAAACTTCTCCATTTACTTGCTCTGTGGCCTGTTCTTCGCTAAACCCCACAACAGAGAGAGGCGGGATGCTGTCCAGCAAAAATAATACTTGTTATACATTCAACCAAAAATATCAAACAAGATATTAATCATGTGATTAACCTCAAAGAAATACTTTCTACCAGGTATGGGCTTACTTCACAACATCGAAGCAATTAATTTCAGAAGTTGGAGAAGAAAATGAGAACTGATTTTAAAAAAAAGCACCCATCCACACTTCAGAGCTAAAGTAACTGCGAGTAATGGTTTTTATTGCCTATTTGTTTCTCTAGATAATTTGGTATCACTCAAGCAATTCACCCCCAAACTTAATAAAATCGTCGACTTCGTCTAGTTTTCATCAATTGACATCAACTTGGGTCTAACCCAACCCCAAAAGCTAACTCAAGAGTTGAGGACTGTCTAAGATGTAAAGAGACTACAGTTCATATCCTCAATCCACGTGGGGGCACTCCAACACCATCGATGCTTTGTACTGGATATCTAGGATGTGGATAACATAACTTGGGGTCCAACATTGGGAAACACAACAGGGATTGGTCTGATATTGTTATGATAGAAAGAAAATGGACCTTAGGCCTAACTCAACCCCCAAAATTAGCTCAGGAAGTGAGTAGTCTCCATAATCATCTGTAAAACTACCTGCCATTCCCTCAGCCAATGTATGACAGTCTAAACATAATTGATTTCCGATAAGTACCGGCTTCTGCTGCTGTCCTAAAACACTTCACAAAATGTTGACATCGGCTTTTCTATGAAATTGAACTCAAAAAGCCCCAATTTCTCTGGCGAATGTTTCCATCAGCTGTCCCATGAGATAGAATTCAAGTAATCAATTTCTTTGTTTGTCATGTTTTCTCCACTAGAAGTCAGCTCTGTATTGACGGTTGTAGAAGTTGTACTTCCTAAAAGAGATTTGGTAAGTCCAACAACTATATATTGGGAGATCTTTCTCAAATTGATTCAAACTATACAAATAAAGGATGGCATTTAGGAACTGACCTACAGTTCATTAAGGACTAGGACAAGCTATTTGGGATGAAGAGTTACAAACAGGTCACAATAACAAGAAAATAAGCAATAAGAAGGTCTATCAAAGATGTACCAGAACACAGCACATGGGATATGTGAGTAGTCAGGCTTGGTAGGCTTTCCACCAAAAACAGTTCTCTGCAGACAAGAAGCACAACATAAGTAGGCAATTACCTTTCAGGAGATGAAAACAAAAGCAACCATAGTGAATCCAGCAATCCAAGTTAAGGACAAATAAATAATTCTATTGGCAGTAAACAAGCATAAGAAAAAGTTACCGCAAAACAGGTTCCTTCCATCAAAGCAACAGGAGTAAGATTCATTCGATTGGTGACATCACCAATGGCCCAAATGCTGGGTATATTGGTGCGAGAGTACTCATCTACCTGGAACAAACATTAGGGAGGTCTCTCTCAAGACAAGATCATGAAATATCTTTACGTTGCTAGGAATTACAGCAATTTGCTAAACAAGGTTATCAATAAAAGGCAATATTAATTACAAAATGAAACATGAGCATGTTTATTACACTGATGCTAGTAAGAAAATTAACGAAATCATATCCTCCTTATCTGAGTATTCCTGATCTAAGGATAATAGGTCGATTGATGTTTAATTATTTACGCAATTTTAACAAGTACAGATATACAGAGCTCCAAGGAAGGTATGTTTTTTCACTTGGTTGGAAGTGGTGGGGGTGCATTCTTATACATGTGAAAACGTGCTGAAGACGCCAATTACTTTTTGCTACACTTTGAAGTTGGTAATCATTGGGGTGGACACTCTTGAGTCTACCAAAATATAGTGGGCAATTAGTCAAGAATATGGTGTTCAACTGAGCCCTCAAAAGAAAAAAGATGCAAAGCATGGATGTAGGCATATAGCTCCATTAACTCTTTAGGTATCTTGGAGAGAAAGGAATAGGAGAGCCTTCAAAAGTGTGAAAAATGATTTGAATAGATGAGGGCATGTCTTCTATTTCTAGTAAATTTTTGGTGCACCCACAATATTCCTGTTAGATGTTTGGGTGTTATTTGCTTGAAAAAACACATTATGGGCAAGTTCTCGACTCCCTTTCTCTTTTCTGTAAGGTATCTTTTAGTATACAGATTGGATACTGAAAAAAATTCCACAGCCTTAATGAGATTATTCTTTATAGAAAATAATTGTTCTTGATAACAAAAAGAAAAAAGCAATTGTCATTAACTTAAGTTAGTACTGAATATTAGAACAACTTTTTTTTTTTGAAATTGGTAGCATTACTGAATATTAGAACAATTTAGAAGCAAGAAATTAAGAAACCACATAAACCATGCATACTGACTAGCATTGAAAGCCAACAGTTAGAATTTCATATACTGGAAAAAAAGGAAGAGCATTTAAGGACTCCTAATGCAACTTTTCCCTTTGTTTTAGACTCTTCAATGTGTGTGGTAGACTGCCAGACGGGCTGAAGGGGATGCATATTAACATACAAGATCTAAAGTAACCCAGCTTAATAAACCACCCACACTAGACACTTCACATTTTTATATTCAGTTAACTCTAAAGTCCTGCAACTGCCTCAACAGATCTCATTCATCATAATACATTCAATAGATGACCTTACGCCATTAAAATTTTCAAAAAGGAAATTCGCATTCAAATTTATAGCTCAATACAGCATCACATTTTTTTTTTGAGAAAAAGCAAAACAATACAGCATCAAATTTGTAAAGAAGATGCGGGCCACATCTAAGAAAACCCACAAGGCACCAACAATCATCATCTCCAAGATTTTCATGAATAAGATAAATCAAGAAACTCAAATAATAGGTAAAGCACTTGTTACTAACCTTCACCGCTTTCATGTTGTCAAGCTCGACACCAACAGCATCCAGATTCAACCTTTTTGTGTTAGGGAGACGACCTGCAATACGTAGTATTGAGCTTCTTAAGACCACTCAAACAAGATAGGGAATTTCAAAAAAAGAGGGGGGAAAGGGCGTTGCTGGTTAAGAGACACAAAAGCACTGATGTAATTAGAAAATGGCTCACTACATTGGCAACAGAGAGAATAATAGGAGGAACTTCCAGTTCTATTGGACTGCAAGTCTAACTCATGAGAATTAAGGAGAAGATACTTGGACAGCCAAAAATAAATAAATTGCCCAACCCAGTAGACTTAGTAACCTGACTTCAGTTTCTCTATTGAGTATTGACTATATACATAATGTAAAATTACCAGTTGCAACGAGCACAACATCTGCCAATATCACTTCACCATGGTCTGTGTGCACTTTGATGCCACCTTCTGTTTTTTCAAGCTGAGATATTAAATTGCAGTTAGAAGTAGCAAATATGTAGATGCAATTACTCGAAATATGCAATATAGGCATAGCAAAGATAATCAATGGTAAAACTATGTTTTCTTTGGGTAAAAGGAGTAGAAGAACATAACATAGGAGGATAGACAACACCTACTTTTTCCTTTAGGGTAGGGGTGGGGGTGTAGCTAGAGGATAGGTAGTGCCATTTGAAGATAAATTGCAGAATAACCAATCAAACCAAACCATATTCTCCCCAGTCCCTTTCAAACTGGATAAAGAAGATGATTTAATTTCTCTTTTAATGATTCCATTCATATCAAACAGTAATTGGTGATGACCAAATCCTTAGGTAAATGGGGAAAAAATTAATAATTCCATCTGTGGAACTACAGCTAAAAATCAAGTGTTCAGTCTCCATACAGCTATGGGAAATAAAGTACCTTAGTCAATGTCGTGCAAGGATGCATAGTGATTCCTCTGCCTTCTAGATTTCTTGCAACTACAGTTCGCATTTCATCATCAAAACCTCTGCAATTTCAATTTGGTAATATTATAACGTCACATGAGGTGTCACAAACTTATAACCACTAGCACTAGAATAGAACTCTCTTTTTAATTTTGATTTACACAACCCTAGAGCAGTGACTGCAACAGTGGAGCCTGCTGAAAAGACTCTCTATTCCTTTGGGAAGAGAATAGTTGGTCTGACTGACTAACTACTTGGGAAAATAGACCTTCTTTACTCGATTTTCGGTGAATTATAGTGTCTCACTTCGACAAGAAACCACTTCCCCTCTTTAGAAAAATAGAATAAAGATGATGTATAACAAGACATATTTTCACCTCAGTGGGAGTTCCTTTCTGAAACATAGATCCACTGTTGAACCCATTCCTCGCCATATAGAAGCAAACTCAACAGCAATGTACCTGTAGTAAAAAAAACTAGTTCACATCCTAATTCATCAGTGTAAACGAACTCAAGAAAACGAAGATATGGATATGCACATACCCTCCACCAAGTATCACAGCACGCTTTGGTAACTCTTCCAAGCTCAAGGCTTCATCTGAAGTTATGGCTAGCTCCTATTTGCACAACATAAGGTACACAATTAAGAAAGAAAAAGGTAAACGACATAGAGAAGAGAAAATGAGATGCAACAAGAAAACCAAAGGAAAAGAAGGGAACAAGATTATACAATCAGCAAAGAGAAGATATAAGAAAACTACTGGCTCTTTCTAAAGTAAACAAATGGAAGAGAAACCAGGGAGAAAGGTGCCCAGGAAGGGGACAGGATGATCATCAATCACATTGTTAAACATCCAACGAAAGTTATCCCACACGCAGAACCACCGAAATTTAAGCTCCATTTAACCATGTCGCAATAATTATGAAATTTTAGATGAATCTGATTCACCTGTCCTGGAATGTCTGGACGATTAGCCCTACTACCAGTTGCAATTAGAATGTGCTTTGCCGAATAGCTTATCTTGGTGCCATCCAGTTGAATTAACTCAACTTCATTTGGACCTACCACCCTTCCCTCACCTTCAAAGAGTTTAACTCCTGCATTTGAAAGTAGCCTCTTATAGATCCCATTTAACCGTACAATCTCCTCAGTCTGCAAGTTTGAAACACAACATTAGTAAAATTTGTCTCTTCGAATTTAAATTGTCACTCAAAGGCAAAACACAGGGGCTAGTGAAAAGGTGGACATTTCTGTTTCTGCATGTAAAATATATTAGTTTAAGAGGGTGTCCACAAATTAGGCCCGACAGTGAATACCATATCAAAGCTATCATACTCTCTGTTTCATTTTCCATAAGATGTTGATGCTTCAATCAAAATGAACTTTTAAAATTTCTTGTCTATATGAGATCAAACTCTCCACAATTATTTCCATTGTACATCCTCAGAGAAATGGCAAGTCATAGAATAGAATTCTTAGATGAGTACTGGCTCAGTGTAAAGGTAACGGCAAGGTCTGCATACACCCACCCTCCCAGACCCCAATTGTGGGGAATATACTGGGTATGTTGGCGGCGGCGGCTCAGTCCCTCTTATACAAAATTATATTTCTAAAAGAAGTTTGAACAACCTTTTTATGCAAAAGCTTCTTCCAGTTGAAATTGACTTTCTCATTCACTTCCCATCCATAATTCCTCGCATCCTGCAGGTCACCCAGAAGCATCAGAGGACCAAATAACTTGTATTCATTACACTTTACTGTTGTGTTCTCAAACTAAGGTAATGGTGGAACAATAGAAATAGATAGTTCTGTAAGCAAAAATATCTCGTAGGTGCAAAGTTTCACCTCCAATTCTGGCCCATAGGCCGCTCCATACACCAAAATCTTTTTAGGAACACAACCACGAAGAACACACCTGTAAAAACAGGATTTACATTGAGCTCCTGTCATCTAATATGCATAAAACTGAAATAGTATAAGCACATACAAATATGTTTCTACCACATGATATGTTTTTAAATGAAGAGCAATCTTTATTATTGACAGGTTACATATGGGACTTCAAAAGAGAGTCCATTTTCAATTGTAGTCATAAACCAACACAAACCATAAACATTAAATTAGTCTGCAAAGGTTGTAAGAGAAATAATATGAACTCACGTTCCACCAACTCCCCCACTAACTTCAGAGCCGATAGGATCAAATGGAAGCTCACAGATTGCAACCTTCAAAATCAATATAAAATTATTGTGTAAAGGAAAATTGAATGGGTTCTTATTCAAGGATTAATAGAAGATAAGTAAATAAGAGTGGTAAGAACAAGTCATGGAACAACAGAAACATGTTTCATCATAATGTGATGGCATATCCCAGCAGGAAATGCAACCATTGAGAAAGAGAGAAAACAAAAACCTCAAAATTTGTAACCAAGCATGTTGCTTCAGTTAATGGTACTCAGGACATAAAGCCATCAGAATGTAATAAGATTCTAAAGATGCTATATCCTATATTTATCAATATTTGATTATAATGGTTTCACCATCTGCCTGTCCATGACTAGATCATTCTAGTCTTAAAGCTCTGTTAAATTGAGTTCCGCAAAGAAAAGCTTAAAATACCACCTGGATAGAATAATCATGACTTACAAAATGGACACTAACTATCTAGTCTAACCATTCTAGAAGAGACCAACTCAACCAACAAATAAGAGGACAAGTCATTTTGGCATCAGTACTTATCCAGCTTGTCAATGTTGTTCAACAACATGAATGGAAATTCACTCTTCATGTAATCACAAAGACGCTAAGACCAATAAATGAAAGCAGGAACAAACTTTTACTAGCTTTGCTGCATATCTCACTTGTCATATCCATCAACAAAACTAATGGAAATTTATCCCTTTCAAGCGACCTTAAAGCTACAGTTGAACAGAAAGATCCCAAGAACTCCAGTCCATTGCTTCGAACTAACTGCTGGACACATTAGATTGAAATAATTGGAATCATAAACAAATTGCAGAAGTACTATATACCTTAGCTCCGTATTGGGCTGAAAACCGACTAGCTCGAACCCCACCACTTCCAGCACCTATTACGAATAAATCAAAGTCATAGTGCGCTTCTTCTTCACCAGGTTTGCTCAACTCTCCATCAATTAGCATCTTCCTAGCCATGATTACAAGTCTGTATGCACAACACCCATAAAGGAAAATAACCACTTCCATATACTGTTTAGCAGGAAAGAAATGCACAGAAAGAAGAAGGGGAAACAAGAGAACTCTTGTGACAAGTACATGGGAACTGCCAAAAGAAGTTTAGCATAGCATTTCAAAACAAGGAGTTGAAAAAACTCAAAATTTGAAATGACCCACCAACTTAAAGATGCCGATAAAATGATAAGAAAGCAACTTGTTTGTAAATAACTCAAGAAAATAACACCTTCTGTTTATACTTTTCTGCCACCCTTTAGTTCTTATATCACACCAAGATTCTTAGCAACAAACTGTAGAAAGAATCACATATTAGAATACCTTAGTGAATTTGAAGCAAACAGTTATCAGCAAAGTTAATCCTTTTCAGCTTAAGGAGATAGTTGGTCTGGAAAACTTCTGAATAGCACAAAGTGTTTATAAAAAACTAAATGAAGATTTTTGAGTGGGTCAACGGAGAGATGTGTATACCTTAGTGTTCATACATAACTGTGGTTGAATCTTGACTGAAAATAAATAGTTGAATGTGTATAGGAACTTTTAGAACTATAAAATTAATAACATATCTTTCTCAAAAATATTATTATAACAATAAATATAATCTTAGTCAAAGAAAAAAAGTTCTTTTGGTCTCTATCAATGAATACAGCTTATTTCCACACAATAACAATACTATTAAATAAAACATAAATGCAGCAGCCCCAAAATCAAATAATCACGCAAAATAAATAAAATTCTGGTTTCACGATGACCTAGCAAAACAACCGACAGCAGACCGGTGCCGGATCGAAATCGAAAACCCAAAGCTCAATACTAGTATCAATTCCAGGATTAAAATCAACTAAAAGCAGTAAACCTCGATAAATAGTTCGACGATTTTCAAATTAAAACTTCAAAAAGTTTCATAGTAAGCTGAAAATATGAAATTACCAGTAGATATTGTGAGAAAGACAACTTCCACTCGCCGGCGGTAGATTATCGCCGGAGTAGATAACGGAGAATTAACTGCAACTGCTCCTATATATAGTGTAGAAATGAGAATCCGGTTTTATAGAACAAAAAATGAACCGGCACCCACCGGTTCATCTCAGGAATAACCCAAGTTCCGGTTTTTTCTTCTTTTTTTTTTTTTGAGTGACTAGTCAAGAATATAGAAAAGTATTTCGATTTTTTTGAATTTTATATTTTAATTATCATGTATGTAAGTTCCGAGTTTCCTACATTATAATTTAAAAACAAAAACTCAAATGAAACAATTTTGATGTATTTCGTAGACAACAAATATTAGATATATTCTTTTTATCTATCTTAATCTTAATGAACATTAGTGAAGCCTTAACTTTATATTTAATATACTATAGGTAGGGCGTAAGGTCGAAATAGATTTTTTTTTATATTACACTGTAAAATTTTATCGAATATGTTATTATTATATTATTTCAAAAGGCCTTCCATTAAAAAAGATGGTATGATATGACGATCTCCCGTTCGTCATGTTTGATGCATATAAAAGTTGTCTTGTGTTGAAACTATAACATGTCATACTAATAAAAAAAAATAGAAAGAAACAAAAAAGAATAAGAAGATAGGAAAGTTCATATGTATTAGTAATAAAATAATCTGGACTATATAATATAATATAATGAAAATACTTTTAAGACAAATAAACCTATTTTTTGGAGGGGTCCAAAATTAATGTAAAGCAATAATAAGACCAAATTCATTTTCATAATTGTTGGACTAACCAATCATAAAACTATGGAGTATTGATAGTGGTGAAAGGGGGCCATAACTAATAATTTGCTTTTTTTCTAAAAGGAAGAAGTTTTGATGTTTGATTTGATTGGTACTTTGCAATAAATATAGTCATTTGCCCTACATAATGAAAGGTACTTGGTCCGAGTGTATGTAGACCTTATTATAAGGTCATAAAAGTAGAAAAATTGCTTTCACGAGATCTTTTACTCAAGAGTATCAAACTCAAATAATAAACAAAAAAAACCATGAAAAAAAAACCATAATAGTAATAAATCAATAATTTCGGCTATCCCATTATTTTGCTACAAATATTATTTGTATTTGTAAGCGCTACATTACTGTCAGACCTTATTATAACCTCATAGAAGGTTAAAAGTTGCTTCCACGAGATCTTTTACTCAATAGTATCAAACTCAAATAATAAACGAAGAAAACCATGAAAAAAAAAAACATATTAGTAATAAAACAATAATTTCAATTATCCCACCATTAACGGTTCTTTCTTTATTATTTTCTTCTACCAAGAGTTTTTCAAAAACAACATTTCTACCACTATAAGATAGTAAAAAAGATTTGCGTACACTTTATCCTCCCCAGACCAGACCCCAAATTTCACAGTTGGATATGTGTTGTATCAAATACAAAAAGATGTTAAAATTCATTCAAAAGTAAGCAAGTCTATTATCTACAATCAGAGAATTCATTAGAACAAAATTGTGCTCTATGAACAGAAAATATTTCATTTGTTCCATATTAATAGCATACCCGAAGCAAGTCGAATCCACTCCAGTTTTCATTTGTTCCATATTAATAGCATACCCGAAGCAAGTTGAATCTGCTCCGTTTAAAACCGTCTCAGCTCAAGATGTTTCACCTATATAGCAATGCACCGAGATATTACATGGATCTTGTAATATACACATAAGAGATGTGTACGTTACGATGTTGAAACTCATCGATGAAGAACCAAATTCTCATACCAGCTTTTGCCATTATATCTCTATCAAGTCAGGTACTGCAGATCTCTTTATTGCCCTTTGGTGTTAAAAGATTAGCCAGACAGCGACTTTTCGCTGTCCCCCTAGACGCGGAAGAAAGGAATGAATTTCTACAAAAGGTTAAAACCTATGAACTGAAATGACTCTTAGCAAGAACAGCTGAAGATAGAATTGTTAAAACATTTTGCTTTTTTGACTATTTTCCGGACACCTGTCTCCTGAGGTGTGTGGGGGTTCACTTGAATTCTGTCCATTATATTGACCTTAGGAGCATCAAGGACTGTCTTAGGCATCGATAACGCCCATTGCATGCCCCAAATTGAGAGAGGCCTCATATATATCAAAGATCGAAAATGTCCATCAGTGGTCCAACCTTCTGGTGTTTGAAATGAGTATCTGCATGATAAACAGAAAGATAAAGACACAGAAGAAACCCAAGGAGACAAATTCTACTGCTATCTTCAACATAACAGTTCCCCCATTCATGGGACACACTTTTATTTGACTAAAGACGCGACGAAAATAATGATTCTCTTCATAAGATGAACAGGATGTAGGAATTATGTGGGTGTCCAAATGCTGCGAGTTGCTATGCCAATTGACCATGTTCCTATTTGTTTTTAAACTTTTCAAGTCTTTTTATGGAAGGACCAACAATTCATCAACAAAGAAATGCAGGAAGCAAAACATTACTAAGTATATAAAGTTGGCCTATAGCAATTGCAAGAAATAAATAAGGAAACTTCAATTCTAAATCTAAAACAACAAGCAGTCATTTGATGCGAATATTGATCTAGAAGAAGAATGGGCATATAAAAGTCAGATTTCCTGCCTAGCTTTCTTTATTTATGTATACTGCTCTGTTAATGTTGCTCCCTTCCCTAAAAAGAATAACCAAGAAATACCCTGCAAGTTAGATGCCTCAATCCAGTAGGCCAACAGGTTTGAAACTCAAGGCCGTATAGGCCCGCACTTTTACTCACACCCACCTATATATCAGGCTTCAGTCACCTAGCATGTTTTGAACTCGTGATGCTCTACCTACACACCTACGTTTCTTCCTCACCACTGAACCCAAATCCTGTGGGCTCTACTAACTCTGCGTATGCTCCATTTCTAGTCCCCCTATATTTTATGGTCTTTGCTGTCTGCTGAACTTTTTTCTTCTTGGTCTCTCTATTTTTTTAAGAAGAAATTCTATTGAGACTTCTTCAAGGGACAGTGGTGGACAGATGCTGGATTCAATATACAAGGCTATCAATTAAAGAAAGCACTTTTGGTACGGCACACTCCATATAATTTGTTGGTGATGAGGTATCCAAGATTTGAACATCTTTCCATTGAATGACTAACTCTGTGCATGCACTAGAAGGGTGGAGTAGGGTATATTCATCGTGTTGGTAATTTCCACAAGATTGGATAAAATGCAACATGTTTTTTTCTGTTTATGTAACAAATTACTTGATATGTTATGGATACATAAAAATTATACCGTTCTATATCAAGAATAACATGGTATGCATTACCAAATCATGAAATATGTTTTATATGATCACTTTCTAATTATCAGTGTGTCCTCTAGGCTCCAGCTATACTTTAAGCAAATTATGTACAGTACTTAAAATCACTTCTTGAAGCAGTGTCTCATATGCTTCAAACATTTAGGTGTTCAAGTCTGATGTTATGTTGCTAAACAGGGATTTTACAAAACGTGATTGTTTTCAGGGAGTTGCCTAATTTTAAATTGTATATCGTCCAGCTATTTATAAAGCAAAGTTCACTAAATGATGCAAGGGAAAAATGATAAGTGCGTACCCATAGCCATCCTCTGACCAGCCTGCGGTGAATATGCCTTCAGCTGTAGTGAATGCCTGTTCCTCCATACCAGCATGAAGCATGGTGGCAGCCACACCATATGTGACACCAGTCCATATCTCACGGGATTGCATGCAAGTATCATCCACCTTACCATTTGGATGCATTCCATTTACTGCACCCATTCTGCCTCCACGAACTTTCATGACATTGAAGTCGTAAATCTTTTGAAGAGCACTCTTGATCTTTACACCATCAAAGAGATCAGGCAAGCCAGAAGACGCCATATACCACTGACCAGCTAGCTGATCAGCCTGGATTGACTTACTGTTACTACTAGAACCACTGTCATAGTTAAAATATGAGCCGTTCCACAATTTTTCCTCATATACTGTCTTGGCTTTTATCAATTTGCCTTTGCATTTTTCTGCAAAGGTATAGTCGCCCACGTGCATGGCCATCGCAGCTGCAGCTTGAAGAGCAGCAAGCCATAAACCACCACAGTATGCACTTATTCCATGAACTGTCCATGTATCATATGTTTGATCAGGGAAGCCATCATTTTCAATTAGACAATCATTGTCATGATCAAACTGATCCATATACTCCATTGCAGCGCATACAGAAGGCCAGACCTCTGTAGCAAAGGAAAAATCTCCAGTTGCAGCAAAGTCCCTATAGACCTGAAGCACAAATTTTGGATTGAGGTCCTTCCATTTACTAGTATCATGTATGTTATAGGCATTCATTTCTTGCCAAGGATCATGCATTCCAAGATCATGAGGAATAGCCCCCCTGGGCTTCCGTATTCCCCAATTACCCTCTGCCAGAAACTTCACTTTTCTCCCATCTTCACATAAGACAGCTTTGGCAAATTCCCGCTGAATGCTGAGCTCAATTTTAGGAAATAAAGCAAGAAGTGCAAACGAGGCATAGAAGTGCACATCATATGTACACCACATAACATATTCTACGCCTTCCAAGTATAGAAACCTACCCACATCATCACTGTCAGTACTTGACCCTAATAACTTATCAGGAATTGACAACTGGTTGTCTTCCCCATAACCATTACATGCAGTCTGCTCCACTTGTAAACCATTTTTAATCGATTTAACTTTAGTTACTTTCGGTCTCGTTGTTCTGGTACTAACTGAGTCTGAAGAAGGAACACCAGAGTCTACAAAAGTGAGAGTAAAGAAAAAATCAACCATAGTGATTTAGAGGATTTAAAAAGAATAACGAGCCTCTCTTTGTTCCTAGAGCAACATGTTAAACAGGTACTATGTCAGTCAACAGATGAGTGATAAAACCCAACTCTCTCACAGGTAGAGCTTTTATCGAGATATCTGAATTCAGCTGAGTACAATAACATTGTGACATTTATAGGACAGCATATGCCAGACTAGAGTTGAGAGAGAGAGAGGGACTTGCTGTGGGGACTTTCTACCCAAGGTAAACATGCAAACTTTAACTTAATGAAGTATATCCTTAAGACTTCAGCTACCCCATTATGAGAAGGGATTGAAGTACAAAACCAAAAAAAAAATGCAGGACTAAGAAGATGTCACAAAATTCTGTCAACTGCTATGATACAACTACCGATTATCCATGAAAGAACAAAGATCTCTAAAATTGTTCTTCCTTATCCCCTCTGAAAGTAAGACTCTGAGAGACTCGGACCACATCGCCACTCCACCTGGAGCCCCACAAACCACTTAGTATGATGCTGCAGACTTATAGAATAATGTCATTCGGGGTTCAACAGAATAACAAAAGAGAACATCAGAAGCAATCAGATGTCTTCCCTCAACCCGCAAGAACTTCTAATCAACTGTGTTGGATAGGAATCACACCCCAATCATCCATTCGGATCCAATAGGTGTTTCAAGTGGCAAAATGAGAGGTTCAATATAGCACTTACAATTCAGGATTCATTCAATAATTTAAGACAATAGCAAGTGTAGAATGAACGAAAAGATGAATACCAATCCAAACTGTCCCACCAGCCACCAGAAAATACAGCTCGTTGAACAGCGTAAACTTGTACCTGTAAATATCAGAGTTGTAACACCTCAACACTCAGATCAGACATACATATTTTGACCGCTGTGTGAATAGAGCGTATACAACAGTAATGTTCAACTACAACTCCCAAAAATGTTCAAAGCAAAACAGCGAAACACGAACTCTGTAAATAGCCCAAAAACAAACAAGCAGCCAATAGCTAGAAGAAAGAGTGAAAAGAACAGTACAAAAGAAAGAGAACAACAACTGCGCTGCCAAGCTAGTTGGTGTCGGCTATACAAATCCTCACTAATCATGTTTCTCCATTCAAACTCATCTGAGGCCACTAATATACAAATAAAATAAGAAGTACTAGAAGATGTCCTATATACTAAAAGCTAAAGAAGTCCTAATAAGCTTGGGACTTGAAGTAAATGTACTAACATGACTAAAACATATTCTCAACTAAGTGGTATCGCCTACATTTTTTTTCTTCCGTTGAGCCCTATCTTTCGCTAAGTCTGCATGGGATGCCAAGAGGAAAAAGTAACTACATTCAAAATCGTCATCATACGTCCACTTCACATTCAGAAAAAAATAATAAGAAAAAGAGACGACATCGGTTCTCCCTCAATATGCTTCATCTGTCCCATTCCATGTCTGACCATACAAATGGCATGTATCAATAGCAAATACTAACATTATGGTCACCATAATATGCTCTTTTGTAGTTTATATGTGAATCATAAAATGTTGTTTGACTTTAATTACGCACAATATAATTGTTTCATGGACAGCTGATATGTGGGAAGTTGAACCTTCCACAAGAAGGAACACAGAGAGCAAAGAGTAGATACATAGTGACAAACTCCTGGTAGTAAACACAATACGTAATTGGATGTAGGAAGTGTTGGTAAGTCGTACAGATCTTATCACAAAAAGTTGTATGTGTTAATTTTATGTTAACCTTCCTTTCCCAAATTATTCGCATGCTCATAATGATAACTAACACAAAAAAGAATAATGCTATTACCACAATTGCAAAACTCTATCAATACTTACCATTCCGGTAGCTTATCATCATTAAGGATAGGATTTTGCCATTTCTCAATTTCTTCTTCCCACAACTTATAATCTGATCAATGTAAAAGAATAGTAATGCCAACAATTAGTAAGTACAACTAAGAAAACAAACAGGAATCTAAGCAGAACAGGAGACACTCACTTGTCAATGAATGATGAACCAAATCTACAGCAGCCCTTTCTGAGGTTCCATAAAACCTTGTGTACCGCCTGTAGCAAACCCCCACACCCAAAAGAAGACAAATAAAAGAAAGAAAAAGAATAAGATGAGCATCCTCTAACAGATAGGACTTCAAGGAAAACTTAATACCTTGACAAATTTGACTATATAGCTTGACACACTTGACTATATAGCTTGACACACTTGACTCTAAAATATGACAAACTCCTGATATAATGAGGATGGAGATTTTTTCCTTGTTGCCTATTCACCTCCTTGTGTTGTTACATTTTTGACGATAAGGTGACAGGTAAACATTGTACTGACCACATTTATGATCAAGTTCTTAGACAAAAGGTAAAATTGTATTAGTCACAAAGAACCTAAATTTTAACAATATGGGACCACAATCGAATGTACGTCCAACATCCAAGAAGAGTAACCCATGCATGAGATCTTACCTATAGTATGACATTCCTTTCATGAATTTAACTTGAGGAGATGACCAAGCAACAGCAAATGCCACGGTACATTTTCCATGTGGTTCAACCCATGCAGATGCAGAAACAGCAGCACAATATGTCTCCCCAGGTGATGATGGCATGCTTGGTCCTTTGCTATAGTTCTCTCGATCAAAGTGCCCATCCTTAAAAAAAAGATAAGGTAGCCATGAGAACATTGTATTAATGCCCAAACAGAACTGCTTCAGAAATTTTACCCCATATGGACTGATGCATTACTTGTCTCCAGACGGATAAAAAGTAAGGACGATAATGGACCATCAATTCAAGGTTAAATAATGCACTGGAAAGTCTTAACTATCAGAACATGGTTTAAGCAATTACCTGCACCATTTTACCCCACATATCCTTTGCTGTTACACAGCTTCCCTCAGTCAGGCCGAAACAGGGTAAAACAGTTACACTGACATTCTGAGTTTCGCATGCAGCTACAGCGAAAGTAACAGGAGGATTTTCTTTTGTCCTGTAGTCCAGCCAACAACATATCTGTCAGCACGACACTCAAAATTTCAAATCATAGATATGGGTCCACAAAAGAGAAAACAAAACCTCAACCATGATGATGGAATAAAAGACATTTCCTTTTGTAATGACCATGGATGTCAATATCCCAAGAGGGACGCTCCAAAGAAAGGTCAATAACTGTTACTAGCAGTTAATACATGTTAGAAAGGTCAATAACTGTTACTAGCAGTTAATACACATCGAAAAGCAGCTCCCGAACGTCAAAAGTAGAAAGGCAGAAAATCACACTAGTACAATAATATGCAATATCAAGCAGTAGCTTGCTAAAATCAGAAAGAAAATATAAGCTTGTCCTTTTAACCTTTTGCTCTACTCAAAGTTCAGTCTGGTATGGATTTATTGATAAAACTGTTCACAGACATCCACTTGCCGCTTTGAGCTCAAGTCACGTGCTTCAAGCCTCACAGTGGATGACTGCCTCATTAAAGTAAGTGTTCAAATGAGAAATCTTTGAACTCCCTCGTATCTCGTATGGTGAGAGGAAAATAGTTTAATCCAAAACTAATAACATTCTCTAATCGTCAAAAGTTTGTACATAAAAAGAAAAATAATGGATGATTGTACTATAATGACTGAAAGATCAAGGCCTGTCCCTTGCTATTTTAACAGCAGCTATTCAGCTCTAGAGAAGGGAACAGTAAAGACTGAAGACTTAAGAGCCCAGATATATAAAGATACTTTGACTGTGTTATGGAACATATTCTCCAATGTAATGCTAGATTATTTGTTTGCTTGACTAATCTAAACGTAAGTATTCAAGAGGGAAGACATATTTAGTGTCTCTCTGGAAGTTGTTTATAACTGTTGACCTCTACAGATACACAATTTTCTTTTTCACTTATCCACTCAAAGCCTTTCCTCGATTTTCACCAACTACAAAACTGAAAATACCGAGGAACATCTGCAAACCAACCGTCATATCTAGCTAATAAGGTTTGGTGACTTGCTTGTGATGTAGGAGTACGCCAGAGACTCCATCTTCACCTCTGTCAAAAGGAAGATAAAGAAGAGTTAGAAATCAATTGCAAACCCACAAGTATATGGAAGATAATTGAGATTGAATGATAAACACTCACATAAATGGTTCGTTCACGTGATCTCCCGATAGGTGTGAGACACCACCAATTGAATTCTGTATAAAACAAATTATTGCGACTAAATATTGAATAATTCCATAGTCTTTTACTGAAGGGGACACAATAGCAACAATCAGAAGAGCGGAGCCACTAACCGTCCATGTAAAAAGAAGGCTAACTTGTGCTCTTTCCTTCCCAGTGTTCACCAACTGCCAAAGAGACAAGAAAAGATGCTAATAAGCACACAAGAGGAGCCGTTAATCAAGTCCCTCGGATCGAGCTTAATGCTGATCATATTAGGTAATATCACTTCATTGATTTCCAAATGACTTCCGACTTTATGCATTGAGTTGAGCATGTCTGCATGTTAAATTCTATGGATTCTAAAAATGTCCAGAAACAGGAACAAATATGTTCACTTTTCCTTAAATTACATAGTTGACTCTCTTGCAAAGAGAAACAGTTACTGGTGAATAAAGAACACACAAATAATGATTATGGCATTTATAAATCTGAGCATTGAAAACAGCACTTGGAAAAATATTGATACACATAAACCATTTTTTTAATGAAAATCTGTGTGAATCGTTCACATGACTTCTGGTTCCACCACAATACAAGATCTTCATAGATGATGCTGCAAAGTTGAATTTAGCACTACAATTGTGTTTCAATTTGAGATGATGCAATAGATGTATGAATTATATTGCCGGGAAAAGGGAAGTCATGACATTTTTTTCTTTCTCAAAAAAGAGACAGTTTTTTGATGAATTCATTAAATGACTGTTACTTTATTAGATCAAAGTATCACATTGTTCAAGAGAACAAGAAGCAGAATTTGAAAGGTCATATAGCAGAACCAGTATGCATACAGTGTAAACAAAAACTGATGTAGGAAGACTGCTCTCGCTGTAGTCATGTGGGATGAACGGAGATATTTGACGACAGGAAACTTTCAGTTCTGGATCTGGTTCACCTGAATATGAAAGAAAAATCTATATGACATCTATAGAAACTCAAGTCAACATATCAGATAAATTAATACTTCAGATAATAAGTACATACCATCATATACTGTCCAAGCCCGAGGAAAGAGTGCATGATATGTAGAATGCTGTCCAGTCAGATTCCAGCCCCATGATGATATACCATGATCACTAGCCTTCCTGTAAGATGGACACCACAGACATGAGTATCTTTGCTTTTTACCTTTTCTTCTTTTTCTATTCTCTTATGTAAATAGAATTCAGGTATCAAGTCGAGGTGTGTTGAAATGATTTTAACAAGAGGAAGCTCATTTAATTCATCATAAACAAATCAATTCACACCTCATTTCAACACAGTAGACCTCCTGTACGCATTAGCACAAAAGCCACTGGAACTCAACATAAGCATACCGCCAGTTATTTTTGAATAAGTTGTGTATGAAGAGTAGTAACAGGATGGCATCAAAGGGACTCTTTTCTTTCTTTTTTTCTCTCTTTGAGACAAATTTAAGTTGGTTGTCCATCAGCTATTGAACTTTCTCTTATTTCGACAGGAGACTCATTTTTTATTTTTTAATTCCAAGGATCTACTGATGTGGCTAATGTATGCAAGAAATGGAGAAAATATATCAGAAATGGAAGGAAGATGGATGTTAAGGACCATCCCCACCCCATCCCACCTCCACCCCAAAAAAATAAATAATTTATAATAATAATGAAAGAAGAAATCTACTATCAGTTGGCATGAAATTGAAATTGCTCTTCAGAAACTTAGTTCCTTACCCTAGCCCTTCATGTTCTCCCGGAGATAAAACGGATGCATACTTTTTGTTTCCTCCATCCCGGGATATGAAAATCTGCATTATTAAAGAAGAATCATGATAAACTGAGCATTACCATCATATATCCAAGACAAGGAATCATGATAATTTAATTGCTTTAGTCACACATTCAACACAAGAACAGTCTTCCCAAGCAACAAATTGCAAGCCTTGTTATAACTATATGCTTGACAGCTTATCGTGATACAGAACTGTTAACTCTATCAAATGCATATACCCGTTCTATAAAACCAACTGGATTGGCTCAACCCAACTCACAAATCCGCAGCGGAAAATTAACGTCAGTTGTTTAATTCAAAGACCCACCAATGGCATGTCCTAATTCCGTTTAAGGAAAAGCATTTTTAATCCTAAAACTAAAGTTAATGGTAAGTGGGATCCAATAGATGGAAGGACGCCTTTTAAAAGTCATTTCTAATATGTAAAGGGCATTTCTGACTCTTTCTTGTTTAATTATATCATCAGATAACCCATTTATTCTCTTTTCTTTGCTGATTTTTCTAATGAAATACGTTATTTTGGTGACGGGAAGTATTAACACTAACTTTCAAGACTACTCATGCAAAGAGTTGAAAAATCCTTCAAAAGAATGATCATAAAACACTATATATTTTTTTCCTGTATCCAAGAAATATGTTGTGTTAAAAATTGAGACATGGTGTATGATGGCTCCATCCCTCCTCTACCCTTCTCCACTTCAATACAAGATTTGGTTCTACCGGCATTGAACTAATGAAGTACGCCTACTGCAACCCCATGATTGTAACTTTGCTATTGAACCAATGCCCAAGGGCTACAACATGATATATATATATATATGTATAGAACCTATGGAGAAATGACATTTTTTGTTGCATGATAAGTACGCTTCATTTTAGATCCAGAGTTTCTGATTGTTTACAATGAGAAGAAAAGGATAGAAGTGGCATGACTGTAGCTCACACATCGTGAGCTCACACTCATTGCTCCTCATTTGGAAAAAGCACAAAACAGCATCAAATTATCCAAATAAAGATATTTAGTGAAAGAATATAGAGTTGAAGGAATGAGAATTACTGAGAACTGATTGGACATGATTGGAGAAGTCTCACATGTTCCAGGAAGAATTTGAAAGTGCTTAAACTCGCCTCTAAAGCCTCTGGATATGCTGCCGCTCCTGTGATGTTATAGGTTTGATACCTCATCAGATCAATAAAAAGAATTCCAATATGGCAGAAGAGCAGTTGTTCACTAGTCTATACGACGTTTGGTAGCTGGTTCACGTTATCAGTTAGAGGGAATACAAACTTACCAGTTTCAAAAAAAAAAACTATGTATTATTTATGCAGGATTCAATTATTCATTCATGTATTAGTTATTTCATCTTCTATCCTACAAAAAATAATGCATAGACTCCCTTATGAATAAAACTTATTCATGTATTAGTTATGCGGATTTCTAAATTACAAACCAAACACTGTATTAGGGAGTGTTGAATTTTATACATAGCAAAAGAATACTACCAAACATGGTACTACTTATGCAAGATTTAATACATGAATAATTTAGCTCTTAACCAACTACCAAACGACCCGTATACACTTACCCCATCCCTCCAAGTGGAACACCTTGAGATGCTGATGGTTTGCAGCGTTCTCGTGTAAAGGGATCAATTGGAGCTCTCTGCACATGTAAGAGAATGGTAAGACCTTGCTTAAAGCCCTTAACTTACAAAACTAGTTCTAAGCATAAAATTATTCTTGTGGTTACCATAAATTAGATGAGATTGAGAAAGTTACCCTTCCATAGGACGCTTCTTCCCTTACATATGACCATAGACGTATACCAAGCCGAACCTAAAAAATGAAAAAATAAACAAAGATTACAAGACAAAGCAACAAGTCAAAATCGAGGAGAATTTTCCAATCTGACAAAAGTGCTAAAAGCCTAACAAAGACTTGCTTACCATTTTTATTGCCTCTGTGAATGTGACACTAAATTCTTTTAACTTGCTAGCACGGCTGTTTAGTTTCCTTCTCCAAGCTTGAGATGGTGGTGCAGCACTATCAAAATCAAACTGCAGCAAGCAAAATACAAGAGAGATCACTAAAACTATAGAAGAATTGAACATCTCAAAAGTGAAATATCCCAGTGGAGGCAAAAGCACTAGATGATTTCTTCCCCCTCTCCAATCCTTTGTGGACACCACAATTACCCAAAAAAAAACACTAACTTTTGAAAAACAACAGAAACTAAAGGAGAGAAAAATGGAGTTATGCTTGCAGAGTTGCAGGACCAACATCAAGACATTAGAAAGAAAAAATGATTCAGTTCATTACAACTTCAAACATCCTTAACAACATTTCCTTTGAGCCAAGGTTTATCGAAAACAACCTCTCTATCTTCCCTGAGATAGAGGTGTACACTATACCATCTCCGGACCTCATTTGTGGGATTATAGCAGGTATGTTGTTATTGTTGTTCTTAAGTATGACTTTTTTCTTTTGAAAGTCAGCAAATATTCAACAATCATATTCAACTGTTCCCATATATTTTCCCCATGGCATAAAACAACAAAACTTAGTTCATTACAAACAAAATAACAGAACTCAAGTAGTAAGATAACAACAATCAAGACAGCAACTTACCAATTGCAAAGTTGCTTTAGTTATGTACTCCTCAGGTGGCCATGAGTTCTTCCTATAATGAAACAAAGTACCACTCACCATTTTATTCTAACTCTATAAACCTCTCACCACCCCCTTTAACCACTCAAAATCCAATCTTTCTCCAATCAAAAGACCCTCAAAACCGTTTACCAAATCCCCATATACACAAAACACCAAAATCTCTTGTCTCTCTCTTCAGCAGAACACCAAACAGTGCCTTAACCCCAAGAAAGCAGAAAAAAATAACTTTAGTTCAATTCTTCCACCACCCTTTAACCACTCAAAATCCAATCTTTCTCCAATCAAAAGAACCTTAAAACCATTCACCAAATCCCCACATACACAAAACACCAAAATCTATTGTCTCTCTCTTCAGCAGAACACCAAACAGTGCCTTAACCCCCCAAAAAGCAGCAACAAAAAAAAGGGTGGGTTCAATTCTTCCACCAATCTCCTCTTTCAACTACTACACTACAAAACTTTGATCAAATTCACTTTGATCCAAAATCTCAAACAGTGCAAACACAAAAACCAAAACTTGGGTATTATAAAGATTGGATTTTTTTGCCCAAAATCCAATTTTGACAAACTATCAAAAGAAATAACCAAAGAATACTTTTTGGGAGTTTTTATTTTTTGGGTTTATTGTATTCTTTTTCTATACCCTCTCCTCCTTCTTTTGGCTGGTTTTTGTTGAAAAAGGTGTTGAGTATTGAGAGGATCCAACACCTGTAAACCAACTGTATCAAACACTTGCCAAGTGTATCATCAGAGACATAAAATTGGGGCTTCTTGTTACGTAAAAAATGTAATGTAATGGTCTTACTACACTTTTGTTGATGTGTGTAGAGAGAGAGAGATAGTGGAGAGAAGGGATGATTGCAGAAAAAGAAAGGTAAATTCAGAATTTTTAATTGTATAAGATAGTGATGTGATATGAGAAGCTGTCTCTTTTCTTTTTTTTTTTTAATTCAACATTATACTCATATCTCATATTTAAATTAGATTAATTTAGATTTGTATTATACGATTTTATTTGGGAGAAAATGTTTCCGACCAGCAACTTTTTTATTTCTATAACTTAACTCCAAAAAAGTCTAAATAAGAGAAACAGTCCATCAACTGTATCATATCCGTTGGTTATAAAAGTTGATTTTGTGATGGCTGTAAAATAACTTTTTCGAAAGGTCTAAATAATTTAAAGTCAAGTTATCTATTAAAAAAAAACTACTATTATTATTATATATTTATATATGAAGACAGTGTATATTAATATAATTTGTGAAATTTGAAGAAGGTGGAATGCAAAATAATTACTGATAAGTGAACTATCATTTAATTATTAAACACATATTTATTGCATTTATTTTTCCACAAAAAAAAAAATAGATCAAGTTAATATCCTCTTTTAAGCTCAATTAGCATCATTAAAGATAGAGTCAATATTCATCACGTTTAAATTTAGGTCATTAATCACATATGAAAAGTTGTGAAAATAACTACCTAGGGAATAAATATTCTTGTTATATCGTGTGAGAGGTATCTTTTAAAATAACTGTTGTGATAATTAGAAAAAAATTAAAATTTTATAAATTTTGAATTTAATTTGTAAAAAAATTAATCAATCGACCAAACTAAATGAATATCAATAGTTAAATTAAGATAGATAAATTATTTCTTACCTATGGAGCTCATTGTTAAAAATTGGGATTAATTTAGGTTGTCTTCAAGCTACCTAAAATACAACTTATTTTATTCACCTAAAGAAATAATCATATTGTAATTTGACATAAGGAATAATTAAGTCACCTAGAAGATTCTAGAATTCAAATCGATGTCTTTTAATAAAACAACTTCATTTGTTTTCTAGAATATTTAATTTTTAATGATTGAGAACAGTAAAGAGACAATTAATTTTTTTTTAAATACACTTATCAATTAGAAAAGATTTTTTTTAAAAAAAAAAATCTAAATTGTTTCCTTTATTTAGATGAATCATATGAAAAAAAAAATATTTTCCCCCTCAATTTTTGTAATTTCAATAATTATTAAAATCAATTTTAATTTTTGAATTAATGTTGATATTTGCTTACTTCATAATTTTTAAATGCAATCTTTTTCGAATTTATGAATGTAAAATGATTCGTTTATCAATTTTATTTTATCAGTATTGATACTAATTTTAATCTGTCTTTCTATTACCCTTCAATTTCATATTATTTGACTATAATCTAGCATACCTCTTACTCTTAGCAAACTTTAATTATACGAAGCTTTAATATCAAGGATAGTGTGATTTAAAAAAAAAAACTTTTAATTTGATAAAATAAATAAGTATATTAATTTTTTTTATAGGAATCAAGTAAAATAAAATGAGGAAATATTTTATTGAAAAAAAAAAATAGAAAGTCGGACCCTTTGTGATGAACAATTTTGTGCCATCAGGATTGAATTAATTAATTAGAAAGAAAATAGCAGGCCAAAAAGACTTTTGACGGTGAACGGCCATCCATTTTGAACAAACATTTTAATTTAAAACACTAATTTGTTATGAGAAAAATTAATTTTAGTATAAAATTCAGTACATTATTTATATTGCATTTGATGTTACTTTATACCAGATTCACCAAACATAACTAATACAGTGATAACATATCTAAAAAAATAAGATATTATATTATTGATATCATCTTCAATCTTAATTCTAAAATCGTTGATGTTAACAATGATATTTGTGAGGAGATTATTTTGCAAATGTTGATAATATAACTATCAAATACAGTACTAATATCAGTAATAATAGTTAATGAAAATGACAATCAAACAAGAACGCTTGCTTTATAGTCTTTATTGTAACTTTATTCATGTATCGGTGACTTTTAAAGATCGTTAACGTTATGCTACAACTATGAAAAAATTATTTTTGTGAAAATTGATGATGTGAGCGTAATACAAATATTAGTAATAGGTATTTGAAAATGACAATTAAATAAGAAATAAATAATGCTAAATTTTGTCCTAAACTCTCAAATCATCCAATCAAGTGACTTCTAAGTACATGAAATGTATCTTTCAAAATACTATGTTTTTTTTAATTTACCTAAATACAGTTAATTAATATATATTAAATTTATGACTTAAAATAGTAAGTTTTTAATTAGATAATATTTATATCAAATTCTATGTCGGCTATAGGCCACGGCATGTGATCAAAACAAAAAATTAAATTTATTATTTTACAACTATTTGATATAAATAAGACTATTTTCAATTTTATTTTTTTAAAGAGAAAAAATATCAAAAATGGCTTTTCGATTAACAACTATCTGCATTTTGTTGAAAGTCAAACTACATCGAATTACAACAATTTCTAAAATTGAAATCAATAATTTTAGATTGTAAAGGTATTCATGTTGGATTCTTCAAAAATATATTACTTCTAAAAAACTTAATATTGATAATTTTCTTTCTTTCTAGATGATGACTAGTCTTAACTTGGATTAAAAATAAAAGATAAAAAAATAGCCTTCGCAGGCCCTTAGTTTTCCTAGTCAAATTTTTGAATAATTTATCGTCAGTCGATTTGCAAATTTCAAAAAATGTCTAATTTTGCCAATTGTAAGGCTTGATTATATTTAATAATGCGAGAAGCGGATTTAAGATTTCAATTTTATAGAATTTTAGAATATTGACGACTTCAAATAATAATAATTAAGTTTATAATTAAATAAAAGATTCCATACAAATATTTTGCTCGAGTAAAAGTTATTTGAATCGATCAAATTAGCACTCCATCGTCTTCTAACACTAAACCCCCGATGGGAAGACTAAACCGTTAAATGTGTTTTACGTATGTACTTTTTGATAGTGATTAGGTTATGAAATACAAATTTTGAATTCGATATTTAAGAGTTTTTACAGTAATTTTAAATTAATTTGTTGGACTTAAACCAAACATATTTCTGTTAATAAAGCATAAGTCTATGAACCAATATTAATCAACCTTGTAAAATTCAACTTAGTACTCAAGAATTTGAGGATCTGACTATTTTCTTTCTTTTCTTTTTTGGTTAAAAAAAAAAAGTTTTTGAAAAGAAGTCAATCTAATAATTAAAAAAAATTGAAATATTGCACCAATTGTAAAGTCACATTCCATATTGAATTAGGAAAAAAGATTATTCTATTTCCTACCAGATTCCATGCCTAATTATGACTACCTTGTAGTAATCTAACTTTTAGGAGATGCTTTCATGGAATATTTAGAAATTTTGATTAATTCGAATTCTTCAAAATATTTCTAAACATGATTTCTTCAATATTCGAAATCTGACAATTGTGGTGCAGTAGATGTGGTTACTTTTCTCTTAATCATGAATCTCAAGTTCGAGTATTAAGTATGAGAAAATCATTGATAGCAGTCGCGGAGCCACCTTATAGTTAAGGGGTTCATCCGAACATCCTTCGACAAAAAATTATATTATTTATACATGGTTAAAATAATTTTTTAGGTATATATAGTAGATGTAGAACCCCTTTCGACTACTTCGTGTGTCTATTTCTTTAAAATTTGAACCCCTTATTGAAAATTCCAATCCGCCACTGATTGATAGGAAGCTTCCCCAAATGAAGCTTTATACGACGCGAATCCAGAATAGTCAGACTCTAATGGAAGTATCATACACCAAAATGTCTAAATTGTGTATTTTTTTAATTTAAGATAAAGTAGGTAATTTTCCTAAAGCATAGGATAAATATATTATTACATACACCCCCCCCCCCCCCCCGCACAATACACTTTTTAGTCAAAAAGAGAAACACCATTACTCTTAAGCAACAAATTTGCGCTTTAGAATTATATATTTATCACTAATTTGTTATTAGAGTGAATAACAACATAGACAATTTAATGATCGATTAAACTTTCACGTATAATAAGTTTCATTTTCTTCATTTTCTTATTTTTCTAATATTAAAAGAATTATATATATTTATGGTTATCTATATGTGTTAGACGATCCAAAAAAAAATGGTTTTTAATATTATTGAGCAACTAGTAAAATTATCTGCACTTCATGCGAAAATTTAATATCACGTAATATATAAAATAATACTTAAAACCTATCAGTCACTAAAACTAAAACACTATATTATCTTACATAAAAAATTAATAATGTAAAGGAAAATGAAAATTATTACGTCTTATCATTTATCCTTAATAACATAAGCATAAATTAATGATTGTAAAAATACATATCAGGATCTGTAACATAAGCAATGATGTCACTAAGCCACTCAACATGAGTAAAGTACACAAATATTTAATTGTGAAGAAGAAAAGAGGAGGTTCAGAATTGTTGTGATTTTAAAATGAGAGGAAATCTCTCTATTTATAGACAACAAATGGTAGTGTGAACAAATATTTATTGTGCCTTATCGGAAAGGTTACAACTATTTGAAAAAGTTGTGACCTTTCAGAAAAGTCACAACCTTTCATAAAAGTCACAATTTTTCATAAAAATCGCAACTCTTCATTAAAATCGCAACTTTTCATAAATGTCACAACAATTTTTTCATGAAAAGGAAAGACTAATTTTGAAAAAAACATAAATTAAAAGTGAATTCTGATTTGTGGTGGCGTCACATAGACCGATCTAAAGTTCTTTCTATATAAAATCCAATTTAATTTTCTTTATATGATATGAGAGTCAAATTCACTTATATGGCTATGTTATTTGTATTGTAAAATTTGTGGCATAAAGAGAACCAACATTTTTTATTGAAGAAAACACAAACTTTTTTCACAAACTTTCCAAATTTTGGCATTTTGTTGTCATCTTGCATCTGTTTTCCCCCTTTACTTTTTTTTAATTTCTAGCACTATCTTTTAATTAATCTTTTATTTTATTTTATGTTGGTAGGGCAATTAGTGTGGTTTGGAACTATTATATTATAATGTATATAAGAACCTTAAGAGCAACGTAACCTATTTATAGTATAGTTTCTTAATGTATAAGAAACTTAATTACAGATTTTAAGTTCGAATTTTGAGTACAAGAAAAGTTTTAAAGGAAAACGTTGTCTCCAAAAGCAAGTTTTATAATGTATAAATTTAAATTAATCAGACTCTAATACAAGTACTGAATACCGATAAAAAGAAAATATAAGAAACCATTTTATTACACTTGGACATGTTGTCTTTTATTTTTCTCTTATTTATTTTTTGAGGTTCGAAAGGGTGTATATATATATATATATATAACTTATGTTCTTTTTAATTTATTTCCAACTTTTGTTTGTGTAAGAAAATATATAATATTAAAACAATCAAAGGAAGATTAAAGAACAACCTAGGGAGTTTTAATTTTTTTTTAGAATCTATTCCATACACAAGTCTACACTATTACGTAATGATTTCAAATTAGCATCCCTTTAATTACACACTAAACATGATTGCGTATAATTTAAAAAATATTTACAAAGTTGTAAAACAAAAATAAATAAATTAAACATTGTGAAAATATATAAGGAAAAAAAATTCCACTTGATATTTTATTTAGCAAAATCCTAGATTTGTTTCCCAAATAGGAAAAAGAAATTCGAAAAAAGAAAAGGGTCCCCAAAAGATTCCAATTATTCCTATCCACTTCTATTTTTTGAGATCAAGAACAAATACACAATATTAATTAATTTAATTTTTAAAAAAGAAAAAAACGAGGGCAATCGAAAGAGAAGTGTTTGCCACAAATTACAATTAAATGAAACTATGGTTATAATATTTAATTTGAATTAATAGTTTGTTATTTTATACATTTTTTTTATTTTTAATTATGAATAAAAGTGAATTTTTAAGCAACAATAATATAGTTAATGATTTTTCTACCGTTTTAGATAGAAAACCAAATAAAAAAGCAAAACAATAAAATGGAGCTAAGTATAGATGAGAGCTACTTATGATGAGAGCTTTGACGGACCGCTACATACTCAACGGACCATCAACTTTATCGTCAAGCGCTAATAAAAATTTCATAAGCTCGAAAGTTAAATAACAGTCCACCTGATGTTGACGGTCCACCTGACGTTGATCGTCAAATGAAACGCCATTAATCATAGGGTCAACTTTCACGTTTTAGATTTCAAATTTTCAGGGACTATATAATACTTTTTAGGGTTTATTTTATTTGTGATGATTTTTAGCAAAGAACACATTCACAGTATACGCTATAATTGAAGTTTATTCGATGATAACTTGATTTCTGATAGCAAAACTTTGGTTGATTGTCTTCAATTTTGTAAGTTAATTCTTATTCAATGCATACAACTGGTTGTTTCGTTTTAATTATCACGAATGACTAAATTCTACAATTAGGAATTGTGAAATTCATCACGATTTGACATAAATAATAATTATTTACAAAAGAAATCCTCTAGTATCGACATGTACATTGTGAATTTTTTCGTCTGAAACAATTTTTAATGATTGCAAAGTTTAGAACCCGTCCTAGGTTTAACCCGTTTAAGGAAAATGATATAAAATAATAAAAAAAAAGTACTAACAATGGAGATCTACGACCAATTCAGAGTAAATGTCAATTTGCTTTAGTTAACATTTTAGTTTAAGAGAATAAAAGTGAAACTCATTTATTTTAACGTATGATAAATTTAGATTAATCGGAGTTCCAATTTCATAAGAAAAAAAAAGATAAAAATATATTTGGCCTTGTTCCTTCTCTCTCTCTCCTGTTCTTACTGGAAGTAATTGGAGTGATGATGATTTCAAGAAATAGAACCTTACTCTGCTTCAATAACTTGTACATTTCTGCTCCTTTCTTCTCTGTTTATAACAATGGATTTTCACCCCCTTTTTTCTGTGAGCTAAGGATGAGCATTTGAGTAGAAAGATCATCATCAGATTCCCATTTCTCCCATGGCCACAGTGTATCGAGTTAAAGGTCAGTGCTTTCTTGTTTGAGCTTAAAGCTCTAATCTTTTTATTTTTTGTAGTATAAATTTGAAGACTCTTATTTCTGATTTTGTTTCCTAGGTTGTTTGATAGAATTATAGAGTTATTTGCTTGTTTCTTGTAACCCTAGTAAGAAAGTTCTCTTTTTTGATAACTGTGCCATTAGTTACTCTGGAAGAATTCATATATTGCTTTTGCTGGCATTTGAACCTGAAACCTCGTGATTTTCAATGGTATTCGCGGGTCTGATGGTACCTAGACCCCAATGTGTGGGACTACAGTGTGTATGTTGTTGTAGTATTCGCGGAAACATAGCTCAATTGAAGGACTTTGGAGAATAGGGTTCAAATCAGGACTCAAACCTTGGTGAACAAAGTTATTTGATACATGTGCTAGTGGGAGGTAGTAGCTATTTGGTGGAATAGTTGAGATGTGTGCGAGTTGGGCTGGACAACACGGTACAATAAAAAAGGGAAGAAAATAAGGAGGTGAAGGAGCTTATTGTGCACAAAACTAAGTTTAGTACCTTGCCTTTTTTGTTTATTACAGATTTTATGTAATGAGGACTGTAAGACAGCATGCACTAGGTGAATGAGGTCAAATACTCCTACATAACAAGTGATATTATCACTTGCGAATGCTCTATTGGTTGCAAAGGCCAGAAAGAGTATAGAAACTTGTCTTTATATGTATGCAGTGAAAATAAGTATATCAGACAACTTTTTCTTCTTTATTGACCATGAGTATTATCATCAAAAGGCACTATTATGAGTTCTGACTTAGATAACTATGTATGCTAGAGCAGTCAAAGAATATGATTTTTCATAGTAGAAAATGCTTAAGGGAAAGAAACTGTTACTTTCTAACTTTATAGTTTCTGGGCTGGTAGTACGTTTGCCTTTTAGAGACATACTTTGTGTCTTAGTGGTATATAATAAATCAACTGTGATATGTAATGGTTCTTGCAGCATCAACTAGTCACTATGTTGAATTATCATCTGCTTTACTATTGGCTGAATCATCAATTGATTAAACTATGATGACAGTTATTCGTAAGAGAGCAGAGAGGCATGAACGGAAGCGAATGCAAAACTATAAAGTGCAGGCGGAGCGACTATCTGCATTTGAAGAATTGCTTAATGAGATTTATACAGTTTGCCGGCCTAAACCAAGGGATTATGAAGTCAGGAGAGATTTGATTTCTGCTTTTAATGAGATAGCAAAGGATATCTATGGTAATCTCTGCACCAAAACTTTTTGTAACACGATTGAGCAAATGGATCCTCTGAACTGGCTTGTAGTAGCTATGTTAATCAACTTGATAAAAAAAATATTCAGCATGATGTGACAGTTTCTCCTTTTTCTCTTCTTTTTCAGGATGTTCTGGTAATGTTCCTGTTGTGGAGGAGTTTGGATCTTTTGTAATGGATCTATTCCATTCAAAGAGTGACCTAGATCTATCTGTTAATTTTGACAACAGTTCAGTTCAATTTTCGCATGAGAAGAGGATTCAAACTCTCAGAAAATTTGCAAGGAAGTTATATGCACTTCAAAGTAAATCTTTGATTTAATTCCTTTTTTTCCTTGATACTGTCTGCAGTTCATGGATTACTGCCTGTCCTAACCAAAATTTGAAGTACATTTTTACTTTGAAGAGTAGATCAAATTTTAGTCGAAAAGTAGATTTACTACTCTGAATGTTCTCTAGGTGAAAAAATATGTTGCCACTTCAAAGAATTGGCTATTTCCAATTTTCCATTAGCAGAACCAATAAAATAAAGCTTTTAAGGTAAATGTCAGGTGCCATTTATTTTGAAAAAGAGACCTGGTATTCTTAGTTTTTACAATGGAATATGGTCCACATGGTGTATGCAATGAGGCAGGTAAATGTGGTAGAAAATAGTGAAAAACAAGAAGGTTGAGTCAACTGTTCCTCAGTCCCAAACTATTATGCAGTTATATGGGTCCTTTGTATATATTTGCTATATTTAGCACGTTATTTGTCACTATTAGGGTTTAGTATGTTTGGTTTATTTCATCTGTGGTTTTCCGTGCTTCAGGATATGGGCATGTTTCTGGTGTTCATCCAATAACAGCTGCTAAGGTGCCCGTTCTGAAAGTTGTTGATTGTGGAACAAAAGTTGAGTGCGATATATCAGTTGAAAACAGGGATGGAGTTTCAAAGTCTAAGATAATCCACATGATTTGTTCACTTGATGAAAGGTTTCAGAAGCTGAGCTTTTTGGTAAAATTCTACAATCTCTTGTATGTTTGCAATATGTACAGCTGTTCCGGAAATGAAGTAAAAGTTTAATTTTGCTTGTTCAATAGTTTGGAAGACTGTTTCTTTGATTCCTGAATGCATCATAGCAGTTTCACAGGGCTACTAGTTCTAGGCACAATTACCTGTGCTCCTCACACTTAAATGAATAGGATAGCCATTATATCACTTTCTCTAACTTCACTTGAAATATATTCAGAAATAAAAATTCCTGTCATATGGCCCATGAAATATACAATTCAAAGCAAGTAAAAGGAAGTTCACAATATAGGACTATGCCTCCTATTTTTGGCAGCTCGAAAGACATGTCATGCAATCACATGGGACAATGGGAGTAGAAGATTAAAGAGAAGAAAAAAAAAGCAACAAAAGGAGCCGATTGCCTCTGTTTGAAAGGAAGCAAACTTTGCAAGGTGTATCAATTAGTTATGCCACAAAGATTTGCATCTTTTAAGAACATAGATTGACAAACAAAACTAAGGAGATAAATTATTTTTCATCCTTTTGAATCATCTTAACTTGTATAACATGTAAACAACACTGAATCCTACTTACTCCAAACAATGGAGAAGTACAAAATATTTGTTCTATATCTATAACCTCATCAAAGAAACTATTAGGTTATGTGATCTTCCATGATTGTTTATTTATGAGAGAACTTCAGTTCGAGGAAGGACAAAACTAAGCCATGTTGATGAAGGGTTAGCAATGTAGTTTCCATAGCTTGTCTGGTCTCTCATTTGTGCTGCGGAAATATTCTTTTGCTTACTGATCAAAAGAACTTCAGAGGCCAGCTATATTTTATATATTAGAGTTTATTTAGATTTATTCACATCATTCTATTCACATCCTTAAAAAGTATGATCTCTTGTTTTTTGCAGATGAAAGCTTGGGCAAAAGCGCAGAATATTAATAGCTCAAAAGACAAAACTTTGAACTCATTATCTGTAATACTTTTGGTTGCTTTTCATTTGCAGGTATGAGCCAAGTACATGTTATTTCTCTGTTGCCGTCTTACTCTTTTTTTCCTTGCTTACATATTATGGACAGCATGCTGATTACTTTGAGTCAATATAGATTGTGCCTTCAGCTGAATGTTTTGTTATTGCGGTTAATCCGTCTGCCAGCATAGGAGCTACTGGTGAACTAATAACATAACCTTACACAGCGTACTCTATGGTAAAATTTGTACTGATTATAGCTATGAATAAAATCTTCACCTTATTAGAAGAAAATTTACTCTAATAAGTATGGACAGCTGTAGTTTAATGCAGCAAATAGTTATACAAAAAATGTTACCTTCTCAAAAAAATTTAGAAGAAAATTTACTCTGGTGAAATCATATGATTTGATTTTAGTCTGTTGTGGTTATTCAACTTTTTTTTTTTCAATGCCCTCTCATGATTTTGTTGCTTTCTTGTTTTATTTAATAGGGACCTTCATTTTAGTGATTCAATGCTCTGAGCTATAATACCTTCTATGAAGGCTATTCTAAGCAAAACAGAATTCCCACAGTTTTAAAAATGTGGTTATAAGACCAAATTTATATTGTTTCAACATAAGAAAAAACAAAAAGAGGAAAGGAAAAACTGTTCTATCCTAGCTGGTCAACCAAGTTTGGTATCTAAGTGAAGAAGGATAGAGGAGCAAGACCCATTAGCCACCAAGTTTGTGCTGTTTCAACTTATAGAACACAAAAGAAATTTACTTTTTTCCTCTTGCAGTACCTTGGTATTATTTAATGAAATTTACTTTGCCTGATCCAAAAAAGAAAGGAGAAAGAAAAAAGATGGTTTGGTGCACCCTCTTGTACAAACGGTGTTGCTCTTGTATGCTTTTTGTTGCTGGATTTAACCCTTTTTGTCAATAAAAGCATTATTAATATTTCTGATTGCGTAGTATTATGCTTTGCTGATTTAGTTTTGCGGGAATATAAATTATGAAAGTCTTGTCTTTTTTTTAAAAGTCCGTGAGGAAATTGATGTGTGCGGAGAACTGAGAAGTATGTGTGGATATCTTGATTCCTTTCTAGAGTGCTATTGATGTAGTTTTTTAGTTAATAATCTTTTTTTTTTATCATTTGGGGTCGTGTGAACTTCTCCCTCTAATGAATGGTACTTTGCAGACACGAAATCCTCCAATACTACCGCCATTTTCTGCCATATTAGAAGGTAACTATGAATCTTTACTTATTCAGTTTTCGGATGCCTTTTTTGAAGGGGTATCAGTACAGTGTAGTGAAGTACTGTAGCAGAAAAGAAAAATTCCCAAGAATAAGGATCATGATAGAAATACTTTTTTCGTGAAGGAAATATATAGGACCCTATGCATCAGAACTGGATGTGTATGAAAAATCTTCCATTTGTCATGCTGTCAATGCAGTGATACATATGCATCATTCTTTTTCTTTTATACATGACTTGGCAGTTTTGGTTTAGCACTTGTTGCCTTGTTTGACTTTTGATTCATATTGATACATGGCCCTACTGTGAATAGTAAAGGAGAAATATGTTCTCTTTCATGTTAGGATTCTGTATTATGTGGTGTAATAGTCATGGCGGTCAAAAGGGAGTAAGATGATTATCTAGATTATTGCCAGTTACATGATTATGTTATCACATGCGATGCTAATAACAAACGTCTGAAACACCAAGCAAGTAGACCAGAGGAACTGAAATGCAGGTCCCCATGGAAAAGAAAGAAAAGCTTTCAGAGGATATCAGTTTTTGTTTTTGGTGCAGTTTAATTGCTTGAGTGTCTTGTCTGGCAAGTCTGTTCGATGATGTTAAAACTACACAGGGTCAAGTCAAATAGGAAATCCTCAACACTACCAGTAAAATAAAATGTCAAATAGGAAATCCTTATATCCTTTCTGATTAGAAAGTGAAGAACTAAAACCACACTATAAGATTCTAAATTTCAAGAATATTGTTGAGATTTTCTATTCAAGTAGATCCTAAGTGATGCTTCTCTTTGCACTTGTTTTTTTCATGAGATCTTTTGTTTTGAGTAGCTCGGTAATATTCCTTGGCGTTGAAATGTTCTAGATGGCTCTGATCCTGATTCGGTGGCAAAGTCATTGAAGAAGTTTGTGAACTATGGGAAGGGGAACAAAGAGTCAGTGGCTGAGCTGCTAGTTACACTGTTAATCAAGGTACTGTGAATTCAGTATCATCTTAAAGCAGCGCTGTGCATGAGACTCCCAATTCATAGCAAACATCCAGTTTTCTGGCTCATTATGGTCTCATTTCATTGCAGTTATTGTCGGTTGAGAAGCTATGGGCCAAAGGACTATGTGCAAGTACCTATGAAGCATCTTGGCTATCTAAAACATGGGACTCCAAAGTTTGCTGCATCAGTGTAGTTACTTATTGATGTCCTTTGTGCTTAGCAATCTTTGAAGTGTTGAATTAATGGCTTATTGTGCAGGTTGAGGATTTCACTGACCGGTCTCAAAATGTTGCAAGGGCGGTTGGGAAAGGAGAAGTAAAACGGATATACAAGTGTATCCAGCGTACCAGCGAATACATTTCTGCTTTTATGGACGGTCTGATCGAAATACCCAAATTAAAGTCTCAGTTGTTTGGCAATGCTGCTCCCTTTGAAGAAGTTTCTGAGACAAGGAACATTAAAGAAGATGGAAATATAGTCACTCTTCCTTGTAGAGATATCAAGAATAAGGAGGATCAAAGTAAAGAAGGGCAGAACAGAAGTCAGTTGGCTATACCTTCTGAACCTATTGCGACAAAAAGAAAATGGTCTACCGAAGGTTGGGAAGGATTAACTTCAGTGAGTGGGGGAAAGTCAAAAGGAAAATGGTCTACTGAAGGTTGGGAAGGAGTACGCTCAGCGAGTTGGGGACAGCCCATGGAGGATGGGGGACCAGCCGACTCTCCATGGTCAAAAGGAAAATGGTCTAGTGAAGGTTGGGAAGGCATACTTTCAGCAAGTTGGGGACAGTCCAAGGAGGATGGGGGACCAGCCGACTCTCCATGGTCAAAAGGAAAATGGTCTAGTGAAGGTTGGGAAGGCATACGTTCAGCGAGTTGGGAACAGCCCAAGGAGGAAGATGGACCACCTGACTCTTCCTGGTCAAAAAGAAAATGGTCTACGAAAGGTTGGGGAAAAGCATCTTCAGCTAATTGGGGACAGTCAAACGGGGACAGTGTACCACCAGACTCTATCTTGACAAAAAGGAAAAGATCAGAAGAAACCCGGGGAGGAACTTCTTCTGCTCATTGGCTGGGAAAATCAGACACGAAAAGTTGGCCCAAAAGAAAGCATAACAGTAAGTATGCACCTAAGGCTAAGTGGTCAAAAATGCAGACAGGAGGTTGGGGAGGAAGCTAAATGAACCATTTGCGCGTCTCTAGTTGAATCATCTGCAACAACTTTTACATTCTTGCTAGGACTTGGGGAGTAGCTTGTATGAGCTAGATACCGTACCCCTCGTTATCCTCTTGTTATTGTACTAGTTGGTTAGGACATTTTGTGCAGAATGACTTAGCAATGACCTAACAAGATGGCATGTTAACTGCTCAATGTACATTTAATTTTATGTACCTTGTGAACATCAAGGAATTGAATGAAAAACAGATTCTCGAGAAGCCATTCTATCTCTCTCTAATAGTCGAAGTGTGTGTAAGCTGTTCCCACACCATCATTATAAAAAAAGAAAATGAAATCAACAAAGGAAAACAATCAAGCAGAGAAGATCTATCAAATTTCTACAACAATATAAACTAGATTTCAACAAAACAGACAAAAACAAACAAGGTCTAGCTGAAATTAACAACTAGCAACAAGTCAAGCCTGGTGTATAAAATATCTTGCATTCATGCAGAGCTCGGAGAATTTAACAACATAGTAAAAGAACATCTTGGTGCATAAAGTATCTTGCGTTCACACATGGTCCAATAAATTTTTTTAACAACATAGTTTGTAATAATAATTAATAATAAAAGTCTAGATTTTGTCTCCTCTTACAGTCTTAATATTATCGGCAATAGCTATAGCATCCATTGAAATACCTGCAATGCCCCTTTTTGAAAATCCAGCAGCGTAGAGCCCATTCTCTCCTTTCCAATTTATCAATGTGCCATCTTCAAGGAATATGGAGCTATAATCCTGCATACAAAAGAAAAAAAAAGTACATTATTTGAGACAATGATAGTAAACTTAATAGCAAGTGAAATTAGTAACCCGGAAAACTTACCAAAAAAAACTTATTTGCACACGATATTTATAGGATTCAAAATTAGAATTAAAAAAAGGAACATAGTGATAATTTGCAAAACGTACCTTTAGCCATTTGGTAGCAACATTCTTGTATCCAGTAGCAAAAATGATTGCATCAAATTGATGTTCATCTCCATTGTCAAACACTACTGTCTGTTCCCTTATTTCCGATATTCCAGGAAGTACCTAATTAACAATTCACCAAAAGTTATTTCACAAAAAAACCAAAGTGTTATTTCCTTTTTTATTTTTTATAATAGTTTATTAATGCATATTAGATGAACTTTTTATACAAATTTACTATTTTAGCCAAAATTACAGAATTCTACCGATTTCGTAACTATAACAGTTAAACTGTTGCCCATGATAATGAACATGTATTTTTACCCTTCATTAAATTCTACTATTAGGTTCTTAACAGTAATCAAATTTGAACTCATGATGTGTGCCTAATCGTACATCACATGTTATATTTTTACTATCAGACCAAAGCCCTCGGAGAAACTAAAGTCATATGTTTTCACATAATATTTCTTAAAATAGAATGAAATAAAATAAAGATAGTATCATACCTTTATCTGTCCAAGTTTGATCTTGTCAATGGCACCAACATCAATTACTGGAGATCTACCTTTTGATATTTTAACAGAAAATGGGCCTTCTTTTGGTTGTGGTATTCCAAATTCTGCCAAATTTCCAAATTTAAATTTGGCATACTTTGCAATTACAATATCAACCAAAGACACTGGTATATATTTTAGCATTAACATTGCAATATTCACCATATCCCTTGTTAAAACCTGAATCTGCAAAAACATTAGGATAAAATATATTAAAACCTTTAGAATTAACAGCCAAATTTATCAAAAATACAATTGATTTTGCATGTGAAAAACTTGCATCATCTAACTATAGAAAAATTATACCTTTTTGGGAGAACATCATGAAACATATTTATGATAAGTTTCATGATGTGACGATATTAATAAAGAAGTACAAAACTAGGTCAATTATAGGGTAATTGCATATAAATCTTCATGGCAAATATTAAGAGTAACCACATAAAATTATAAACGTTAAACTATGTATGTTGTTAGTGTAAAAAATATTTATGTTGTAAATATTTATATTAATTGATGGAAATGACAAAGATGTAGGAAACGTGTGTATATGTAATAACTAAATATAATCTTTTCTTCGAATGAAATATACATATTTGGTAGAATAAATCTGATACCAAGTTGACAACAACAATGGTTTCATCAAACATAAATTGGTGCTCTAATATTTGTGAAAAAGTGACTATCGAACTAATTAACAAAATATAAATTATTTCAAAATAAGTAGAACATTATAAAGTGGTCAAATAGGCTATTATGTCATTAATCCAATGACGAAGGGTTAGAGATACTCTTTTAACCATTATGGCGAATATTAGATGATGTAATTACACAAAATGAGACTTTTGATCATTACGTAACAATAAATTTAATGAAACAATACAACAAAAATTTAAGTAACAGTCAAAACATATATTATATTAAATCTAACACAATAGGTAACAACATCCAAACAAGTTGAAAAATGAGGCATATCATTAGCCTTAAGTTTGTGGCATATTAAGAAAATCGAATATTATCATTACCAAACAAGGATAATGAATTTGACTCGACTTTCCGCTTCTCACAGTTACTCTACACACCTTCAGACATTTGATGCCAAACGGTAAAGCATTTTCTTGTTTCTTTGATAATAGAGTTGAGTCTTGTGACAATTTTTTTTTTGGACATTTTCTAAGAAAAGAAGGAAATACTATAATAACATATGTGCATTTCATTCTTTTTGATCTTCTCTTTGACATTTTCTAAGAAAAGAAGGAAATACTATAATAACATATGTCACGTCGAGATTTTGTTCTTGCAATATAAGAATTGCTCCATAGATCACATTGAAGTATTTGAAGCTTCTTTGGCAACTATGAAGTCACTAGAAGAATTGCCACAATTCCTTTCTTGCATTGTTTACCTTTCCTTGCTTCTCACGCTAAAGCAATTGTAGCAACTAGGAGAAGAATATCGTCACATTCCATTTGTGGAAGAAAGCAAGTACAACTTATGAATCGACAACTTTCATGCAACTATTGTGCTCTTGCTTCTTGCCTTGAAAATATTGCACAACATCCAAAAATTTAATTATTTATATGTGATTTCTCTTGCATTGCCTTCTCCATGTTAAGCAAACAATGTGCATGGCTAAATAACTCTATAAATATGGAGATGAAGAATGTAGCTAATCCATCAACTCCATAAATTCCATGTCACCTTCCACTTGTATATATAAGTCGTGCTTAAGAACTAATCTTTGTAGTCATATAAGAAGTTGAGGCAAAACAAGATCACTTAGCCAATCTCTAATATGATATTTTTTATATGTAGAAGCTTTTGTAAAATAACTTACCTAATAACGACTTTGTGTATCAACATAGTCTCAAAAAGGTACTATTGCAACGTCACCAACATTGTGACTTTGCATCACCTCTTCAGAGAAATTGACGTTGCAAAACATGTACAAAGTTTCTTCCACACCACGATGGGTCGTTTGATTACAAGGATAAAGGATTTGATGGACATATACAACTAACACCATGAAAACCAAAATCCAAACATGTATCAAATTTGCACCCTTCATGACTCGGACGGTCGATATTTTCGTGTTTTTTGGGAAATGCATGCATGCATGCATAATTTTCGTTCTACTTCTGTACCGTCGATTGAATGAAGACACCCGATTGGCCCGACCTTCCCAAATGCCCCCCACCGGCCCTTCTCCTTTACGGGTCTGGATTTTTCGCATCGTTTCAGTCGTCGTGGTAGACGGGGATTTCCCCTTCAATTGGTTATTGTTATATATTTCTTGAGCTGACATCAATAGACATTTATATCTCGCATCATGTCTTGTCCTATGAGTATATCTAAGGTTCAATCTACATGGGGTATACCACCTTCTTCATAGGGGTCATTTGGTTTTGCGAACCTTTTTGTCTCATAGAGAAGAGATTGAAAGTCTGAGTCTCCTAGATCACTCTACCTTACAACTTGAATTAATTGGTATATATTTATGTTTAGTAAATAAATAAAACCCTTCTCACGGTATATTCCCCTACTATTAATTGAATCATTAGCTTTTCCGCTCCTCTCTCCTTCTTCAAGACTAATAATCACGTCTTTCTCTTCATAAGTAGAGAGATATTTTGAATTTGGATGAACCCTTCATTCAAGAGTGCAACATCCATTATCGTCCATATATAGGCCTCCCCATTTGGACAGACTTGGTTCTATGCAATTCAACTTTCTCTCAGTGGAGAAAGAGTTTCCAAATCGAGACATTAAATTAGGGATTCTAAAAGAAGAAATATATACTGTTAATGCAAGATAGATTAAATTAAATAAGGAATCTAAGTTTAATATACAATTAGTGTAAATAATTTTTTATACTATCATTTATCAAGTTATCTAGCTGATATCTACAACCAAATTTCTTAAAAAATATGAGATTCTAAATATAAAAAAAAAATATGTTATCTATATAACATGTGAACATGACTATGTAAAAAATTGTTAATATGACAAACTATTCTACTTATAAGAAAAAGGAACCCTAATTCTGTTTCTTCAAACTTAGTTCCTCAAAGGAAAAAAAGTTATTTAAACAAATTAACTATATATGTATGGTTGTTTATACTAAACAACTCATCACCTCTTCAAAGCATACCCTTCTTTTTCTGACGGTATAAAATACCCAATGAAAAAGCGAACATGAATTTGAAATTTCTAATTTTGTGCGATTTAGAAATGGAATTAAAAGATCTTTCTATTTTTTTGGAAAATTTTATTATCTACCCAAATTTTTAGTAATTACAATAATCCAACTTTCATATTCCTTAATCACTTTCAGATCAACCAAAGTCCTTTTTTAAAGAAAAAAAAAAAAAAACTAAAAGGGCCATTTCCCCAAATGTCCTCCATTGACAATAGTAGCCAATAAATTGACCCTGTGTTGACGGTTAAGAAACTCACACTCATTCTCTTGATGAATAGAGTTATAACATAACATGTGCTTGTAAAAAGAAACAAGTATCGAAAGAAAAAAATTAAGACACCGACTAAACTGACTAAACACCATCGATATCGATTAAAAAGAATCAACAAACACAAACCTACATGCATACAAACAAAAAAAGAAAGAAGTAAAAACAAGGTATAGAGACAGATAGAGAGACTTACTGGGCTTCTAACAACAATCGATGCGTGACTTCCATAATTTGAAAGATCAAACGCTATTTCCATTCCAGAGTTTCCTGATCCAACAACCAATACGTTTTTTTCTTCATATTTTTGCCCGGATTTATAGTCACTTGAATGAATAATTTCGCCTTCGAACTTTTCAATTCCTACCACCTTTGGAATATAGCCTTCGTTATTTTCCCCTGTAGCCAAAATTAAGAAGTTACAGGCATACACTTCCAAATCTCCACTAGCCAAATCTCTTGATTTGACGTTCCATTTACCCTCCTCACTATTGAAAAACGCCAATTCAACACAAGTTTGAAATTTTGGTTTGATACTGAAATGCTCCACATACTTGTCTAAGTATTGAATAAACTCATTTTTTGACAAATATTTCGGGGTTGAAGTCGTATGTGGCATAAAGGGTAATGAACAAAAACCCTTAGCTAAGTGTAAATTAAGTCTGTCATAGGTCTTTTTCTTCCACAAATAAGCACAACAATCCTCCTTTTCTAATACAACATTTTTTATACCAAAATTATTTAAGCAAGCTGAAACCGCTATCCCTGATGGACCGGCTCCAACTACAACAACTTCAACTTCTTGCTTCGAAAAATTTACCATTGCAAAATTTTCAAAAAGTTAAAGAGACATTTTTTTTTTAGTATTGTTGAAATACAATTGCAACAAGAGTTCAAGAAAGGGGAATTTAGCTAATGAGGTATGTATATAGAGTCTTCAAATGAGATTTATTGTTTTTTGCCTTTTTTAAAAATGTAATGGAGAATAACAGTTACAAGTAAATGTAGATTAGTTTGGAAGTGAGACTGTAGACTTGTCATTTAATGTTATGAATGCATATAATTTCATCTATAATTTGTTTTATATGAAGACACTATTGCTTTGTGTCTTCACTTATGTTCATGGTATTTAATATAGTTATTCTCGCGATTTCATTTTATATGATGACAATTAGATATGAAGCTTAAAAAAATAAAGAAATAGTTTTAGAACTTGTTTCATCGTAAATTATATGTAGTGTCATAGTGGCCCAAGGATGATTAGTCGTCAAACACCTTTCATCGAAAAATTTGGTAGTCATAAGTCAAATTATATTAGTTTTTATATATATATATATATATATATATAAAATATGCATACGTATATTAAATCTTAAATATCCTTTACAAAAGTCTTAGATACATCACTAACTATACAAATGTACGTCATAATTAAAGGATAAATGAAGAGTTCAAGTAGTATAAGAAGTTCGATTCATTTTAAACGGATTAAAAGGAAAATAGTGTCATGTTTAATTAACGGAGTGAGCCTGGAGTTGGATGATATATATGTTTTTTTTTTTTAATTTTGAGTGTAAAAAGTATTTTTTTTTCCTTCAGAATTTGTGTTATTGCAACAAAATCTGAGTTTAATTTTCTCTATTCTTTGATAGATGTAAAAGTATTTAATTGAAAGTTATTTTTAGCTTAAGCTAAAACGTGGCAAATACATTTTGCTATAAATGAACTTTGCAGATTCAACAAGAGATTTAGAACAATTTAATTGAATTTGAAAAATATCTAAATTACAACTTTAATTGAATTTGACTAAATTTAAATTACAACAATTTAATTGAATTTGACTAAATTTAAATTATAACAATTTTATTAATTTGACTAAAAAACAACAAATTAATTGAATTTGACTAAATTACAACAATTTAATTGAATTTGACTAAATTACAACAATTTAATTGAATTTGACTAAAGTTTATTGACGGTCTAAACCCAAAGTATATTTTTTTGTCTTTTTATCTGTGTCTAAGATTTTTTAGATACATAGTTACTCAACTAATTGATAGTTATTAATTAATTATATTAGAAAGTTATTTCATTGTTGAAAAATAAGAATCAAGAAAAAAAATGATTTGATGATATAATAACAATTAGTAGAGTGACCATATGATAAGTCAATCCTCATATTTGTGTATGTTGGTAAAAGTATAAGTACGGTAAAAACAAAAAGGCATATCACATAAATATGCCCTTTAACTTGGCCTTAACTCACATTCTTATGCCCTTCAACTTTAGATGTGTACAAGTAGACACTTTAACTTATATAAAATTGAACAAATCGACGCATACGTCCTACGTAGCATTCTACATGACAATTTGCGTCCTACGTGTATTATGTCACATAGGACTCATGTGTCTACTTGTTCAAACTCATACAAGTTTAAATTCCTACTTGTACACACCCAAAATTGGAGGACATAAATGTAAAATGAGCTAGGCCAAGTTAAAGGACACATTTATGTATTATGCTTATAAAAGAATAATAAGAATAATTTTTCAAATTAATGCACAAAATACTAACTATTTCTTAAGAAGATTCAAGTCGTGCAATTACTCTATAACCTTAATTTATTTTTATCGACTTGAATAATCCTCAAGTTTTACGAAATATGTAGGATGAATATTTACTTTTTTTAGCTAGTGCTGATGACATAATTTTTTTTTACTAATATAATTGTGGTGTCTTAAGGCCACTTGCACGCACCTTGACTAATTCGAGTAATGACATATATTTTAACTCTTTACACACACAACCCCCTCCTCATACATGTCGCCTTCCCCTCCTTTGCCTCCAGGTACTCAAATTTGATCAATGATCGATTTCTAGATTTCGTTGTAAACCTTATTGGTTATTTCAAATACATAAATTAATAATGTTAGAAACAAACATAATGAGCACGTCAATGGAATCAAGAACAAGCTTACAAACTCAACATATATGACAAAAGAATGTAAATTTATCTTCCAAATTTTCCAATTTTGACAAATTACTAAATTTAGCAAAAGTTTCATCTCATTGTTGATATTCAAGAACACTTTTGATATCTCAATCCTTTTCGTGGATTAAGATATCGTTACAACTAGAACGAATCATGATCTTAAGTAGCAAAGGGCCAAACGAGGCTTTCAATGTAGTTCTTTACCTCAACAAGATGATTACAGTTGGTAACCTTTTGAAATCTTATCGAGTCATCATTTGGATTGTAAATCACGAAGATTGATCCAATCCTACACAAAATTTCGCCTTCAATTAACATACAAAAGGGTGGACGAACCAAACTATGCCCCACGAGATCATCAGAATACTTGATGGTAAACATCTTTGTCCAAGATTATTTAACCCCGTATTCCTTCATAACGTGACTAATAAGCTGACTAGAAAACAAAGAAAGACCATTTCCCAACAAAAATTTCCTTCTCCGTCCAAAGATTTTTTTTATTTCTCCCCATCTCCCATCAGCCAAGTCAACAAAAATTATGTCCCAATAATTATAATTATAATTACTAAAACGCTTAGTAGTAATAGCCCAATGAAGCTTCCCATTCACAAACATACCTGACTTGACTTCATGAATGGTATCCCAGTTTGAAAATCATCCAAACAACTCCAAGAATTATTATTCAGACTATAAATTTTGCCCACATCAGAATGTGAATAGATGTCACGCACACTACGGGTAATACCCACTACCTTATAATCATCATGAAGCTAATCATATTCAAAATCATACGAGAAAACATAACTAGTTTCAGAATCAGGCAATTTCTTGAGCTTCCTAATTGATGGATTCCATAGAAACAAGTCTTTTTCCTCAATAGCAACACAAATCAGCCCTTTGACGGAACCTACAGTCTTAATAGATTGATGAGATTCTTTTGGAGGATAATCCAAGTCAATTGTCGTAGTAACATGGTCAGAAAGCAAAGAACTAACGGAACAGTCCTTAAGATTGTTTTCAGGTAGATCAAACCCCAACATAAGCCTGTGGTAGGCCTTGTTATTAGAAGATATGATGAGATGAGCCTTGACAAAATCAGGGCTAGAGATTAAACGAAGCCGAGATTTGGAAACACACAACTGAATTTCACAAGTGATTTCACCGGTAGCTTAACGAGGATTTCATTGATAAGTTCTGTTGGCAAAATAGGGAATTCAAAGCTTGAATCTCGATCAATTGAAGTAGAAGAAAATGGAGCACTGGTGGTGTATGTGCTCCGATTTTAGTGTAAAGTGACTGAATGGAGTAATTCTTTGACTAGTGTAATTAACTAATTTTCTTAAGGGTGTTCCCCTCCCTCATGTTATTTGTCGTGATTCTCTTCTACACGTCCGTTAAGAAACATTAATTAGGAAAGACTTTTAACTATATTATCCTTCATTGATATTTTAACAATCATAACATCATCCCATGATTGATGTGTTTGTAGTGTTAAAAATAATAAGCATCGTATAATACATAAACAGACACTCAGACTTGGCCTCAGTTGGTAAATAAGCACTTCAACTTTGAAAATGTATGTCTAGACATTATGAGATTTTACGACTCACACTTGATCAGAACCCAATAGCTATACTACTTCTAATGCAAAATGGAGAGTATTACACAACAAATAGAAGAAAGAACAATAATGACAACAAGATAATGCAATAATCGAAGCATAAAAAATACTAGTGATAGATAAAATCGAAGATCAATAAACTACGAGAATAGTGTTAATATTACTGGTGAAGGAAGGTCCAAGTATATATGACTTAGCACTTTTGCTTCCACGTTGGTGTATTATTTTATCCTCCCAAATATATATACATCAAATTAAGTACCAGTTTGAGATATAATTTCTTTTAAATTACACTGCAGATCATTTTTAAAAATACCAATTTCTTTTAATTTAGTTATTAGATTTTTACATTTAAAGATTAATGATTTTTCAACTTCTCTTTTTCTTTACATTTTTTATTTTTTAAAACAAGTTTTACATATCTAAGATTTATTTTTGAAAGAACGTTCAAATATTTTTGATACTATCGACTTTGAGTATTATTTAAATAAATTGGAGTACGCTCAGGATCAGGTGAGCGCGCTGGAGGAAGTCGCTTCCGCTGGGCTTCGGAATTAACAGATTTATTTGGAAGTAGTTCCCCTGCTAATTCCGAAGCCGGTCTGAGAGTTAAGCCTTTCTTGCATTTTCACTCGGGCTTGCTGCTTTTGTTTTAAAAAGCCCCGGAAATGATCTGTTCCGATGCGGGAAAAAATCTTTTTAAAAGGCATCTTGGCGAAAGAAATAGAGGCCGTTAAGGATGTACTTGCTTTTCCTTTTTTTCGTCGATCATTCAACAGCAGGAACCTACCCTAGGATCCAACCTGCCATCTTTCTTCTCTTATGATATTTCGAACTGCCTGCCTAAAGGCTTATTGGTAGCTCTTAGGTTCTCTGTCAGTAGAGTGATTGTCAAAACCTAGGTATGTTTTCGGAGAATAATAAGAAGAGACGGTTGTAGCTTTTATATGATGGTATATGAATCAAAGTTTGTTTTAAATTAATTTTTGTATTGTTGATTGAATGAACTAAGAAGATGCAATATAGCCTGAAGCAATAGAAGCACCAATTCAAAAACTTTTCATGTTGCGAAGAACACTTAATAAGTTATGAATTATTATGTTATAAGATTAATTAGTCTAGATTTTAAAAAGAAAAAAAGAGTAAAAAGTTACTTGAGGATTGTCTCAAATTGTTTCAATGGTGTTGAGGAAGAACGAGGTAAAAAAACGAGGACAAGAAAGCGATGAAAGAATCCTTCTTATTTTTGACAACCAAATAAGAATTCTAAACAAACTCTTATAATTAATTTAGAGTTTAAGTTACAATATAATTTTTTTTTATTTAAATATTAATAATATGTGAACATATTAAAGGAAATTAGTATTTCTAAAAATGATTTGAGAGTGTAATTTTGTTGTCCACTGTCAGTTGAAGAGAAGTTAATCTCATAATGAAACTAGATTAGTGATGAAACTTATCCTAAATAATTGGAGAATTAAGATTAATTAGAGTTAGATACTATGTGATTAGAACAATTCTGCTAAGTCATGGGTCTGCCCCATACAGAATAATTGACAAATTAAAACTTTACTTAAAAAAATAATAAAAAAATGATGTTAAAATAATTAAATCGAAAGAAATATTAATTTTTTTTATAACAAAATTAAAGAATATGTAAATAGGGGCAAAACGGGGCGGGCAAGGCTGAATCTAGGGGGCCGTGCAAAACTTTAGCAAAGCCCGCCCCGCTCCGCTCCGCTGCCATTCCTATTTTAAAGGTCTAAAATGCCCTTGTTTTTCATTATATATAATTTACACATAAACCTACCACTCAAACTTTTCCAATCCTAGTGGAAATGCAAGATTCAATTCTTGTTCCGCCCGAAGAACTCGTCATTGAAATCCTCTTAAAGCTTCCAATAAAATCCCTCTTGAAATTCAAATGCTTTTCGAAATCTTGGCTCGCTTTAATCTCTAGCCCTAAATTTGTCAAAACTCATCTCCGTTTAAATGCTAATAACAAGGAATACACTCACCATAAGGTTATGATGAGATGTATTTCAAACTAACCATGGTTTTAAAAGTTGTAGTCTTACCTCTTTATTTAATGAGTCTCGTGTTACCGAGGCAAAAGATTTGGATTATCCCACCAAATCCTATGGATTGGAGCGAGATCGATATGATGTTTCTATCGTAGGTTCTATCAATGGATTGACTTGTCTTGTCAATGACGACAAGGAATTGTTTCTATGGAATCCGTCAATTAGGAAGTACAAGAAATTGTCTGATCCTAGAACATCTCTGCCTCCGCAAGGTGGTCCCAGACGAGCATATGGTTTTGGATATGATGAGGTCCATGATGATTACAAGGTAGTTATTTTCAACGAGACAGAAACTAACATGATTCGTGAGTTTGAGGTCAAAATGTATAGTTTAAAGAGTGATTCTTGGAGATGTGTTGATGACGAGAAATGGGGAGAGATGGATCAACCCTGCGATAATGTAGGAGAAATTGCTTTGAGAGTAGGAGTGTTAGGAAGTGATCTTTCAGTCCTTTGTAATTGTAACATGATTCTCGTAGATGTTTGGGTTATGAAGGAATATGGAGTTAATGAATCTTCGACAAAGATGTTTACCAACAAATATTCACGAGGAGTGGATATCTTGGGCAAAGAGCACATGTCAAATGAAGGTGAAATTTTGGTTGTGATTAATGGAAATTTCATGATATACAATTCAAAGGACGACTCGCTCAGATATTCAGAAGTTATAATGCACTCTGATAAATGGGACGGGAATGAAACTTACTTTGTCATTGAGAATGAAATCGAGTATCAAGTAACTTGTAAGAGTACTTTCTTGTCAAGTGTTGTTAAATTCTGTTTGTTATTTCGAACATTGAACAAGCAATGTATATGTAAAGCATATATTCCTTATATTGCCATGGAAATGAACAATAATTTTAACATGTACGTAAGTCATTTTTATGACGAAGTTCTTTTATCTCAAGAACGAATAGTTTGAATTTGAAGCTATATGTATTAAGATGTATTCATTTTAACTCAATGTAGAATGTCAGTATTAAAACTTGTTTTCCGAAGAGTAAATGTTTTCCAAAATATTTGATCAGTCAAGATTACTAACTTGAAAATCTAATCTAGAATACAATTTATAAGATAATACTAACTTGAAAGACCTAAAAATGTGCTGAAAATAACCAACTCCCAAAGACTAGAAAAATAAATTATTTTTCAGTAAAGAGTAATAGGGTTTTAGTATATGTACATAGATTTAAAACAAGGAGATAGTGCCAACAGAACTATCATTGAAATCCTATAGGAAATTTCTATATGGTGTTTCTATATATATATATATATATATATATATATATATATATGATTTAGTATCAGTTAATTAAGCAAAATTATCAACCTTAATAATACCAATACAATATATGATACTGATTTAGAATCAGTTAAGCAAAAATTATCAGCCTTAATGAATGAATAGTATGAACTGTAATTTTTTTTTTGAGAGAATGAGTATTTATTGAATTACTTTGAATTGATGTATGAACATGTAATTATATTAAATTTTATGACCCATTTATGTAGTTTTTCCAAACTTCATTACATTTGGTAAAGTATTTTATTGGTAGGTAGTAGTGGACAAGATTTATTAAGTACATCACCAAGGAATTTGCATCAGTCATAAACTATGCGAAATTGAATAAAAACAAGTTAATAATTTGGTACAAAGGTAAGCCCACGAGTGGTATCTGAAGAGGGTGGTGTGTATGCAACCTTATCTCTACCATGTGAGGGTAGAGAGGCTCTTCCAATAGACCCTAGTCTCAAGTGAAGCATACCAAACAATATGTAAAGCAAATACAAAGAAGAAAAAGAACAATAGCAACAACATATAATACAACAACTGCGAAAAAACTTGGTCACACCACAATAAATTCGCAGAGTCGATCCGCAATCAAACTTGAGACATGACTTCAACCCTTCACACTGTAGGACTAAACTTTCAAGAAATAAGAGATGGTCAGTATAAAGTTTGAATAAATATCCAAAATATTAGGTGAAAATGATGAAGAAATTTCCATTAACAAGAAGCCAGAAGTCTTTGAAATTTACAGGTGTATATTTTCTCACCTTGAATGGTTTAAGTCTTGCTCTATGCACACATAAATAACATTACTACATCGCAATGAATAGTCTAAACTCGGAAAAAGTCATGTTTCTTTATTGCAATCCATGAACTCGGCACTCAGCACGGGGTAATTTAGTTGTTTGTACCATCAGCATTTACTTCCTGAAAGTTCAATAGTACATAACAGTTAACAGCGCGCCTCAGAACTAAAAAACTGAGTACATAACGAGAGTAAGACATGCAGGGCAATCCACACACAGAAATCACACATAGAAACTGAATGTCTTGCTAAGGCAACAAAAAAAACAAGCTCTAGTTCCCTACGAAGTGCGAATGACATTGAGGCATGTCAAATTAGTTCCATTGAACTTCTAAACAATGAACACAAACAGATGGAACATGTTGCAACTTCAAGTGGTACACACAGTCTACTAAAGATATTAAGAGAATAAAAGTTAAAGACAAATCATTAGTAATACTCATGCAGATCAAACACACTATGCTGCCAAAAAAAGGGTAATTAGATGATCTAGAACTGGAGATTCACCGTGTCCGTCTCTAGCTCTAGTAAATCTAACTCACAAAGATTTCCACATTATACCTTTTTGACTACTTTCGCTTTTCTCCTTCATATCATTCCATCGATGCACAACAAGTACTTTGGCATGCGCTATATTTCTCCCCTGCTTCCTCAGTTTAATAGATCATGAAGGACGCAAATCAACAAATTTGAACCACAATTAAGACAATGCAAATCTATAAACTCCTGAGATTGTTTCTTGAAATAATTATTTCCTGTTTGTATAGCTTGGCTACATTGACTTAGGACGCAAATCAACAAATTTGAACCACAATCTATAAACTAGATACGACGTCATACCTTAGATCTTAACTGTTATTGTTCCATATTTCCTATGTTTCCTCCTTTCCCCCTAATAAAGTCCTCTATATCAAAGAATAACCCTGGCAAGTGCTACACCTACGCATTATTGTCGCAATTCACCTGCCATGATTTCCATATTTGTCGTGCTTTCTTTATTTTTAACTCCGTTTTGAGGCAGAGCATCCCCTCAAATTACCGCTCAAGAAGATAATCAATGTAGAGTACCACTTAATTTGAAGACAAAGACACCAACTACTTCAACCAAATAATTGTTCTTGCAAAAAAATTGTTGTCTCATGAAGCAAAACGGAAAAAAAAAAAACAAAAAAAACAAGATCTCTGGGAATAGATGGTTCAATGTCTTGCTTTATATTTGGAAATGTAACAGTATTTAACAGCACTAGAAAAAAATGTGTAGAGAGCTCTTACTAAATTACTAATGACACGATTGTCTTCATCTAAGTTTCTAGCCTTGGTTGTTGTTGCATCCTTGGTTTCGTCAAAATGGGCCAAACTAGGCTTTCAATGAAGATGTATGCCTCATAAAAGGCATTATAGCAGGTAATCTCTGAATATCTTATCGAGTCATCCTTCGGATTGTAAATCATGAAAGTTGATCCAAACTGAAACAAAATTCCACCTTTATTTGACAAGCAAAACAATGGACAACATTGATAACCTATGGGATCATAAGGAAGATTAATGGTAAACATCTTAATCCAAGACTCTTTAACCCCATACTCCTTCAAAACCCACACATCCGCACGAATTCTCTCATAATTACAGAACACAGAAAGATCACCTCCCAAAACTCCCATCGTAAAATCAAAAACTCCTTCACCATAACAAGGTTGCTCCACCTTTCCCCATTTCCCATCAGGCAAATTAATAGAAATGACGCTCCAAGCATCATAAGAGATAACACTTTGAACAGCACTATAGGCCCAATGAAGTTTCCCATTCACAAAAACACCTGACTTCATAAACAACACCCCACTCGGAAAATCATCAATACTTCTCCAAGAATCCTTATTTACACTATATATATCAACCTTACAAGAATTCCAACTTCGAAAACCTGCCACTACCCTATAATCATCATGAATCTCATCATATCCAAAACCATACAAGTAACATGAATTCCAATTCATACTAGCTCTAGAATCAGGCAATTTGTTACACTTCCTAATCGATGGATTCCATATACACAAATATTTCTCTTCAATAGCAACACAAATCAATCCATTAACCGAACCCACAATCGAAAGAAACTTATTGCAGTTTTCCACAGGATAATCCAAATCAAATGCCTCAGTAACAGAACAACTAAATAAAGAACTAAAAGAACAGTCTTGAAGACTACAGTAAGGTGGATCAAACCTCAATAGAAGCTTATGACGCTTGAAATCCTTGTTATTAACAGATAAATTGAGATGGGTGTTGATAAATTCAGCACTAGAGATTAAAAAAAGCCAAGATTTTGAAACAGACTTGAATTTCATTAGTGATTTTACAGGTAGGTTTAACAGGATTTCATTGATGAGCTCAAATGGCAGATCAAAAGGGGTTATAAAGATTGAATCTTTACTATGATTTATGGGTTTTCTTCTTTTTGGGTGTTGATTCGAGGCTTCATTTACATGAAATTCCATTGGGGTTTGAGCAAATTTGAGTTCTTGGAGAAAACTGTATACAGGTTTTGATGTCTTTTTTTTTGACTTTGCAGCTGCTTCGTTTTTTTCTCAAATGGACTGAAGATTTTTCCAATTTGTACCTTATACTATTATTATATACAAATAAATACTAATATGTCACTTTTGGAATTTTAAAATTCAAACAAAGATTTTATTTTTAATTTATTATTTTCTTAATAGTTTTTATGGGGAAATTACGGGAATAAGTAAATATATACTAGTTAATTAGTTAACATATGTATAATTTAGCTAATTTACCGTTTGAACTCATCACTAAAATCCTCTCGAGGTTTCTAGTAAAATCACTCTTGAAGAACGATCGTGGGTTCTATCAATGGATTGAGTTGTTTTGTTATTGAGTGTTAGTGAAAAACTTACAAGATAACAAAAATACAAGATTACAATTGAAAATAAAAATGAAGAATAAATCTCTTTAGGCTGAGACACGGATATCTCGCTCTCTTTAAGGAGATTCAAGCCCACTGCAGCAAATTTTTTCACCAGTCCAGCAGTAGTTCTTCTTGACTTGTCCCCTCCGGGATACAACAGCCTAATCACAATATATAACTCAACAACTCTGGACAAGAGTTGAGTCCAAATCTCCACAAAAAGAACACCTCCCTTCAACTAATAAGAACTCTCTTTTTTGACTAACTCTTTCACTCTATATTTTTCTTATGTATTATATCTTACAAACCAAATGAAGACCACCACTATTTATAGTTGGAGATGTCTTCCTAGCAATGAATAGGAAGATAATGGGGTAGTAAATAGTGAAGATAAATGGCATAGAGGTTACATATGTTACATATGTTACATAAGTTACAAAGAATAATGGAGGAATAAAGAGTAAAAAATAAAGAGAGTGTAACAAATGCCTCCAACGGCAACAAATGAACATGCTGCCCAATTCAACATTTTAAGACACCAATTCATGAGTAATTAGGCAATATTATGACACCAAAATAATGAGCAAATTTAATAAGAAAAATAATATTAAAATGCTCAGTCACTAACATTGAGTGCACTAATTTGTTTATATGGAACCCGTCTATTAGAAAGTTTAAGAAATTGCCTGATTTTAGACCTAGATATAGACATTGTTTTAAATGTGGTTTTGAATATGATGAGTTTCTTGATGATTATAAGATAGTATCTTCTTTTCGTACAAATACAATAATTTATGTCAGGGTGAGATAAAATATATAGTCTAGAGAGTGATTATTGAAAAATTGTTGTTAAGGAATGCAATTCCCTTCTAAGACAGGAACGTTTGTTAATGGAACATTTCGAAAGTTATTCTGAAGCAACTTGCAGCACTTAGTCAAGACTTCTTTTGAACCAATTCTTTGTGTACTTTGTCTATATTTTCTAGTATGGTCGGCTTGGAGAAATCAGAGGAAGACCATCATCTCTATCCGAGTACTATTGATTATAGTTTCATTCAATCGTTGAATCTTGAGATTATCATTAGCATTGAAGTCAATTATTTTACTATTCATATCATACATATTATATTACTCGAAATGAGAGTGTATAGTCGACGCACACCTAGAGTGTCTACGTTCTGCTTACAATCAATAAAAGTTAAATGATATGTTTATGTATTATGTGTCATTTAATTTGGCTTCAGTTAGCATCTATGTCATCCAAAGTAACTTCATGTGTGCATAAATAAATACTTAAACTTGTATAAAATTGAACAAGTAAGCACACACATCTTACGTGACATATTACACGTAGGATGCCATGTAGGATACAAATTGCCATATAGGATGACATGTAAGATGTATATGTCTACTTGTTTAATTTTATACAAATTTAAGTACGTAGATTTTTCTTATACAAGAAATTCCTTTTCTGCCATCCGATCTCATCACTGAAATCCTATCGAGGCATTAGGTGAAACCCTCTTTGAAATTCAAAATGCAACATACTTACAAGTGATCAATTAATATTTATCAAGTTAATATCTTAGTACTACGTAACAACATAGATCAATTATATATATTTTAATTTATTAAATTGTTCGTGATGCACAATAAATCAAATTAAGATCAAGTTTTTGAATCATCCAATTTAATTTCTTCAAGTTCAAGATCAAACTCTCGAGCCCTTGAATTAGCTTCCATAAAAATATTATAAGTGTACAAATCCCTAGTTCATTTAATTCGTAAAGTTGATAAATAATCACCTTTTGTTTGGTCCCAAGATGACTATAGTTCAGTCATTGAGATGACAAGTACCAAGTTTATTTATTTTTTTTTTATGATTTTTTTTTTCTATTCGGGTTCAAAGCCCTGATTAAATTTAAATCACACATAACATAGCTTATTTGGACGTGTCACTCCCAACTAGATACAAGTACAAAGTTTATATCTTATTACTATTATCTTTTACGTTATTCATAATTTGAACCACTAGCACTATAGTAACATGTTTATGAATGTAAAAATAGAAGTAATAAAAATACGATAACGATATATTTAGTGTGATAAAATTTAATTAAATTATACACAAATTGAATTTGACACTATAACTATAAAAATAAAAATAAACTCCACCACAAGAATTTGGGCAGACTTTTTGTCATATTCATTAGCATTGAGTTTCTTTCAATTTTAGCCAAATAATAATAATAATAATAACAATAATACAACTTGTCTCTATAGTGAGGTCCACTCTAATGTTATTCTATGAACTTCTATCACTCTTGTCTATTCCATTATCCCAAAGTCCGTTTTTGAAATTCGATTAAATTTAAATTTATATTGAAAAGTCTTACATTAAAAGGTGAAACACTTACTAAAAAAACAATTTCGTATTAAAAAAATTCAAACTCAAAATCTCTAATTAATGATAAAAAAATATTAATCTCTCCATGACAATCCTTATTGGTAGAGTCCTTCATCCAAAGCCACACAATCATTTGTTCTAACCAAAATTTAATTAAATTTATAATTAATAATTCTAACATAGTTTTTTAAAGATAAGCGGCAAGAAATTTAGGATTATTTTATTCCGCATTTGATTGAATTTTTTATTCTACGAGTAACCATTCTAGGGTAATTTCCTATTATAATATCAACATGTCAAAGATATCCTTCTTCAAAGCTTTTATTCTAAAGTTCTTTTTAGAAAAAAAATAAAAATAAGGCTAAAATTGAAAATCAATGTTTATTTAATTTCAATTTTAATATTATAATTTTTGTATTACTTGTTGCAAACCAAACTATGAAACTCAAAATTGATGTTTTGAGTCATTGCCTCATGACACTTGCAACAACCTATAGTTGGCAATATATTTTTTCCTTTTTTGAAATAAATTCTAAAATTATTTTATAAAGTTGACATTACCAAAATGTCATGTTATATGTCTTGTTTATTGTCAAAAGAATAAATTATGGACTAGGACTACTTTAATCAATTGGGGTATGATTAATTATTTAACCATGCTAAATTAAACTAAGTTGCTTACTTTAAAAACATGATAGAGACAACACACCAATAAGTAATACTCATTATATCTCAATTTGTTATGCTTGATTCAGAGTACGATAATTAAATTAACTAATGTTGCTCTATATTCGGAAAAGTATCAAAAATAAAAATAAATTAATAATTAAAAAAATGATATTTGAAAAAATTATAATCGAATGAACTGTTTCTTGATTGTTCAAATAATAACTAAGATAAACAAGTTAAAACAAAGGGAGCAGTACTTTTGAAAGTAAAGAAAGAAAATGTTGAGATTAGCCACTAATCCAAGTAATTATTAAGACAAGATTGTCTCACTAATTATCTAATGTTTAGGGTGTACTTAAGTTTTAATTAATTCCACTAGGCACTAATAATAATATTATTAGTTAATTACTCAAGTTTGAGTTGACAACTCTGCAATCATGGAGTTCAAATAATTTGAAATATATAAATTTTTAGTTTCTATTTTTTTAACATCCTATTGTCTCTCTTAATTTCGAAATGTTACATAATAGTCTTTTGAAATATATAATTTTTTTTTTTAAATTATACAAATTGCATACATGTTTTTTTTTTCTTAATTAAACAAGGATAAAAATAATCTGTTTTTGTTTTTGAGTTCCAATATGAAATTTGGTAATATCTTTGTTTCAATTTATTTGATTTGTTTTGATTTAGCACGAAATTTAGAAAAATATACAAGACTTTTAAATCTTGAGGTCTTAAATTAAAAAATGTGTAAACTGTATCAAAATATTATTTAATCTTGTGGTATTAAACACATCATGTGAAAAGTTAAAATTAAATAGTTGTTAAAAAGGAAAAGAGTAATTATTTTTTAAACGGACTAAAAAGAAAAATATGTCAGGATATAGAACTTCGTTATCAAATACGACTTTATTTTCAAAATTTGAATTCGAAACTTCTATTAAATATTGATGGATACTTGCTAATTCGGATCAGTGTGAGAAAATTCACTCTTTTTTATGTTTTTTTTTTTTTGGTGTTCGGTGCTCCTTACTAAATTTGAATCATACGCTACAGAGTCCATTTGAGGTTAACACTTTTAATATAATTTTTTTCATACTCAATATTTAAATTTGAGATCTTTAATTAAAAATTGAACAATCCTAACATAGGTGTTACTTTGGGGTAACTTAAGTTGTCATGCCCTTTTTTTAATTAATTAAGAACACTTCCATGTTTGTTTTATTTAATTTTAGATACAACGTAAGTTGACATAAAATATGCAATTCAACATACAATATTGTATTGCCTCCTAATTATAATATTTTTCTCAAATATTATGTTTATGAATTTGCCCACTATTGTTAATTATGATTATTAAAATATTTTCCAGAAAAGAAAAATAAAAATTGAAAAGTACGTAAGAGAAAACTCATCATTGAAAAGACAATACATTAATACGAAATCTTCATTTATTACTAAAAGGAGTAATATGAAAACAAGAAATGTCAGCCACACATCGATACTTTTTTCTCATCCAAAATTTAATATTCCCATTATAATTTAATTAAATTAAAATTTAACGTATTATGAAATTGATTTGTTTCTAGAGACACACTACCAACAAAAATTACACACATATATATAAAGTGGATACTGATTTCTAACTTCTTAATGTGAAAATTCTAGCTCAATTATTACATGTATAATGTAATATTTAAAATGACGATTTTTTAATTGAATATCTGAACATATGATAAAATATTTATATAAGACACTTTTAATTTTAAAGTTAGATCGTTTTATATGTGTTCTCAAATACTTATTATATAATTACAGTTAAACACATAAAACAATTAAGCTTCTTTCATTATATACTTCAACTTCAAATACGAAATACTGAAGATTTATGACTTATTAAGATAAAGACGTAAATTTAATTAAAGAATACTTCTTTTGTTCCTAATTACTTGTCTACTTTTGAATTGACACACATATTAAGAAAATAATTATTGACATAGTGAGTTTACCATTTTATCCTCATTAATTATGAAATGGATGAACTAAAAATTAAGATTTTCAAAAAGTTCTACCTTTTTTAAAGTAATTAATTGAGGATATAATAAATAAAAAAAAATTTATCTTTTCTTGATTTGTCAAAATGAATAAATAATTAAGAATAACTAAAAATGAAAAAGTAGACAAATAATTAAGGAAAGAGGGAGTATAACATATTTCGTCTCGTTAACTTATAATACAATCATTTCAATATTTTATCATGAATGTAAATGCTCAATTTATATGAAAAAAAATTTGAATGTCTAAATGAAATATTTGGATAAATATATATTGAGCCAAAATCTTCTTTTACTCATTAAAAGTGTGACATACATACAGACTGCAGAGAGAAAGAGAGAGGAACACAAAGACAGAGACAGCAAAAAGAGACAGTACATAACAAGACAACTCTGCCTTGTCCTTCCCCCACTCCACCCCTATCCCCAACCCCACGGCAACCTCGCACCCTCATCTCCACCATTGTTCTTCTTCTTTGGGGTACCCCAAAAATCTTCACATTTTTCTCACACTGTATAAAAAATGCCCATTTGAACCAAACCCCATTTCCTATCACACCACATAGTTAAGTTTTTGTTCATCAAGATTCAATCTTTAAGCATTTTTCTTCATTCTTAGGACTTTTCAAGTTTATGGGTCATCAAGAAAAACATTAAAAGATCAATCTTTAAGCATTTTTGTTCATTTTTAGGACTTTTCAAGTTTTTGGGTCATCATGAAAAACACTAAAAATTCAATCTTTAAGCATTTTTGTTCATTTTTAGGACTTTTCAAGTTTTTGGGTCATCAGTAAAAACATTAAAGATTCAATCTTTGAGTAGTTCTCTTCATTTTTAGGACTTTTCAAGTATTTGGGTAAAAAAAAAACATTAAAAATTCAATCTTTAAGCATTTTTGTTAATTTTTAGAACTTTTCAAGTTTTTGTGACATCAAGAAAAACATTAAAAATTCAATCTTTAAGCATTTTTCTTCATTTTTTGGACTTTTCAAGTTTATGGGTCACCAAGAAAAATATTAAAAATTCAATCTTTAAGTACTTTTCTTCATTTTTAGGACTTTTCAAGATTTTGGGTCATCAAGAATTTTTTGAAAAAATGTACTCAACATTGTCTATGAGGAATTTGGGTATAGAGGAAAGTGGGGATTTTTTCAATCATCATATGAATCATAATCTTCAGGGTTCTCTTTCAGTTGATGGTACAAATTTGCCTGGTGATTCTTGTTTAGTTTTATCAACTGATCCTAAGCCTCGTCTTAGGTGGACAACTGAACTCCATGAAAGGTTTGTTGATGCTGTTACTCAACTTGGTGGTCCTGATAGTAAGTCCTCCAATTTTTACCTCTTTTCTCTTTTATTTGCATTTTGCTTACTCCCTTCGTTATAATTTATGTGTCACTTTTCATTTTGTGAGAGCTAATTTGAGTAAGGAAAAAGTTAAATTGGGACAAAAGATGCACCAAGTGTTTATTTAGTGGTCAATAAAGTGTGTTGAGTAGAGAAGACGGAGACAAAAACACAAGGTGATTTTGTTACAATTTATGTGACACTTTTCGTTATTCGAGAGTTAATTTGACTAAAAAAGTTTAATTGGGACTAAAGATGCTCTAAGTGTGTTATTTAGTGGTCATTAAAGTGTGTTGAGAAGAGAATCCCGAGTCTTAGGTTCAAGTTCTAGCGGAGATAAAAACACGAGGTGATTTCGTTACAAATTATGTGTCACTTCTCACTGTTCGAAAGTTAATTTGACTAAAAAAGTTTAATTGGGACAAAAGATGCACCAATTGTGTTATTTAGTGGTTAATAAAGTCTCACGTTCAAGTCCTCGAGGTGACAATACCACTAGGTGGTTTCTTGTGTTGTTGGTGGGACTTGGTAGGTGAGAAGTATTTCGTAGAATTAGTTGAGATGCTCGAAAATTGGCCTTGACACCACCGTTATCAAAAAGGAATTTTTTCTTTAGGACAGATGGAGTACTCTATAATGGATTTAACTTTAGTTTCCTCTTTACCCTTTAGACCATTCACACTCCTTTGTAGATGTTTAGTATTTCTCCAACAGAGCTTAAGTTTAACTAAGGATAATTTTAAATCATGGTGTAAAACTGAATTTAAAATATAAAGAAGAGTAAAATTAAGATATTCAGTATAGCAGAGGGTAAATTTGGAGCTTTTAACTTTATTAAAGAATTTCTTGATAAAATTTTGATTTTGATTTTTTTACTGTGTTGTTCTATGTCGTACAGTATGCATTAGTAGTTGTTCTTTCCTTTTATGGCTATTTGTTTTGCTGCTTTTCTATTCAAACTCCCTTATCTCTCTCTGTCTCTCTTTTACTTTTGGGTATTTTTTGTCTCTTAAAAAGAAAGAAAGTGTCATAGTCTTATAATATAAGGAACCTTTTTTTTTATTATATGGATTCCTTTTTTCCTGTCACAAAAGCTTTAATGTTCTTAAAAACATAAATAAGTACTAATTATTGAAGACTATCATGATTATTGTGAGTCATGTTGATTGAGGTGTATGCTATATTGCTTGTATTCTCTAAAAATATTGTCGCACACGTGTCAGATCCTCCAAAAATAGTGTATTTTTGGATGATTCGACATGCACGCGTCGACATTCTTTTAAGATTCTAAGTAACATAGGAGGTGTGTGTGTAGCTTTTGACCCTTTCTCTTGCGAAAGGGCGAAACTAGGCAATTAAGTAATCTTTTTTATCATTGCCTCTACTTATCTTTTGGGGAAAAAAGATCTATATGATAAAATGGAAGCTCGGTGCACTAAGCTCCCATTTTGGAAAAGGTCAATATGATGTTGCTTATTTTTCAATGACTGGAGCAAAGGCTTGTTCTATTGAGCTGTCGGTGTATTCTTACAGAAAAATTGTCTTTTTCTTTACTTCTTAGTTATTTCCATATACTGCTGATTGCAAATGTCTACAGAATGGAGTGATATGGATAGTCAGCATTCTTATAGACGACGCCAACCAGATTGGTGTATAGCTGTTGTATTTCTTTTTTAGTGCTACTTTTCTGCATAGTATACGTCTACAGGATGTAAAATGTATAAAATTCTAGCATATTATCATGGAAGTAAATGGTATTGAAACATATGATTGTTAATAATATTTTGAGGAGATAAACTTTCGATGTGAAAATCTTAAGAAATCTATTGATTTGGTTGCATGTTGCCTTCTCTTTACTAGTCAGTAGCATAATTATAATTATGGGGTTGTTGCTTCATTTTGCAGAAGCAACGCCAAAAACAATTATGAGAACAATGGGGGTGAAAGGTCTGACCTTATACCATTTGAAGTCACATCTCCAGGTATGTTTTCTGATTGCAATTTATGTTTTGCTTCATTCCTACATTTCACAGACATTGCAACGTCTATGTTTATAAAGGGTAACAATACGCTCCAAATACACTAGTGTTTCACAAAATGTTGTAGGACCAACTTTATGCTAGCTCCAAAATTATTGTTTTTATAACAACTAAGTTTATGTTTTATAATAACCAATGAAAGAGGTATCAAATGATTCTAGTATAGTGATCCTTCGGTTTTACATTCTGCTTGAACATTACCAAACAGGACGGATATTGTGTTTGATTAAGCTCTCAGTTTTATCAAAAGAACTAAATAAGATCCTTTAAAAAAAAGTTTATCACTAATAATCAATTCAGATAGCTGGATAAAACTTAGAATTGCTTAAGTCTGTATCTTATATTTCCTTGCAGAAATACCGCATGGGGAAGCAATCTGCTAAAGAGGCAACTGAGAATTCTAAAGACGGTAATAAAGAACTTTTCATTAAATACTACAGTTTCCTGCAAATTGCTTTAATTAGTTCACTGTCCTTGTAATTTGTTGTAGTTAGTGCTTCTTTTTTATTCGCCCTTTGGCATGCATGCATGCATAACGATGATTTCGAGAAGTACAAGCACCATATGAACAGTGCTCCTAGAACTTTCTCTGGATTCAATTGTTCGAATTGCCATGCCTTTCCTTAGTTCTCTTTCTATTGGCTATTCTATAGAAAAACTTTTGGAATTTCCATCTAGATTACACGTTTTCCGGTTGTTGATGCATAGTAAGAAAGATGTATATATAAATGACGATGACACCTCTGAGAGGAGTATGTAAATGTTAGAAGAATAATCTATTGGAGAAATAAAGAGAGGCCGAAATGGATTTGTTTCTAAGCAGAATAATCTATTGGAGAAATAAAGAGAGGCCGAAATGGATTTGTTTCTAAGCCCTGTGGTAAAGTTGAAACTGCAGTCGCTTTTGTTGTTTGTGTTTGCAGTATCATGTCCAGCCGAGAGTCAAGATACAGGTTCCTCTACATCAGGCTCATCCAGAGTTATTGTGCAAGATATAAATGAGTATGTCATGTCTTTTAGCATATATTTTTTTGGCAAAAAAATGTTCTTTCTTGTTCGCATCAACTTTGAACTCTCTTATATTTTTATTGAACAGAGGTTTACAAGTAACCGAGGCTTTACGAGTACAGATGGAAGTCCAGCAAAGACTACATGAGCAGCTAGAGGTTGGTCCAGTCCCTCTTCTTGCTCTCTACTTGTACTTAGTACTGTGCTTGCGTTAGACGTAATCTTGATTATCTTTTTAAGTCAACTTTGCACTATGTGTTTTTTGTCCGGTTTCCTTTTTCTACCCTTTGGTATTCTTCTGTACAACGGGTATATAAGAGTGGTGAATGATATGAGAGTAGATTATCTATGACTTTTTGGGATACCGTTGTGTCACATTTTGCATCTCCTAACTAAAACCTTTGTGGTTTACCAAAGTAGGTACAACGCCATCTACAGCTTCGTATAGAGGCACAAGGAAAATACTTGCAATCAATTCTTGAAAAGGCTTGTAAAGCTTTCAATAGCCAGTCCCTCGAATCGAATGGCCTAGAAATGAACAGAGAAGAGCTCTCTGAATTAGCATTCATCAATGGCCCTTCATTACCTGATATTGGCCCGAGTTTTGAGAACAAGAATGCATGTCACGTCCCTGTCAGACTTGGCGATTGCTTGCTTGACGACTGCTTGCCATCAAATGGAATCGGTGCTCTAAAGAAGAGACCGCGAGCTTATACTAACGTTAACGGATTGCCTATGGAAGGCAATACAAGGGAGGTGGAATGGATGATGAGTAATATATGAACAAAAGATGTAATTTTTACCACCTTTTCTACATATCTTGTTTGATCCAAGATCAAACAATGTTGTTGCAGATGTATGTTTTATCACCTTTAATTTAAGTACCTTTTACTATTGTCTTTGTACACTTTTGAGTGATTTCCTTCTTGTTTTGGGCATTTCTCAATGTTGCAAATGAAGGTTTAGGGTGTGTTCGATTCGAATGAAAATGTTTTTCAGAAAAATAAGTGGCGTTCGATACTCCGTGAAAAATATTATTGTAAAAGTATATGTATTTGTATATCATCTAGATAGATATTATGGCATGTGTTAGAAGCTGGGAGGTCACAATCAATGTAGCGTGTTATTTATGAAACTTGTTTTTCGTATTTTTACTAAGAAAGTTAGTTTCTTCTTTTAAGAATTTTGTTTTTCTAGAGAAAATAATTTTAGTAATTTTGTCTAACTAAACATGAAAAAATTTAAAATATTTTTTCAAAATATGTTTTCCTTTGTATCGAGCACACCCTTAGTTCTTAAATGTTTATTACATAGATAAGTTAAACACTTAAAATATGTCACTTTTTAAATTATATGTATTTACCTCGATAAATTATGAAACCTCGGGTTTATTCCAAATAAGGTTGATGTGTATAATTAAAAGAGATGACATATTTTATTTAATCAATCAAACTACCTATTAGACGTTTGAATTTGTATCGAAGAGTCCAAATGCTCTTCAGTACAATTTTTTTAAAAAAATTTGTACCGAAGAGTTAAGATGCTCAATTAGAACAAACAAAAAAATAGTTATATTGAAACAAATTTTAGTTTAAGTTATATATATAATCTTTTTCCTCCACAATAATAAACATCTCTCTATCGGCACAAGATAAGAGTAAGATTACGTACACATCATCCTTCTCAGACTTCACTCGTAGAATCACACTAAATATGCTATTGTTTTTTTTTCCTTTTATTCCTTCATGGATTTATTTTTCTTTCCTATATTAACTAATAATAGAACAACAACAAACATAATAACAATAACATTCAACAATTTTTATTTTTTTTATTTTGCCACCTTAAATTGGTATAAATATTGATTTTTTTTTTATTTTATTTTTCCTGAAAATGAATGTTAACCATCATTAGAGGAAGGAAAGATAATATAATATATCAAGCCATTTTAATTTATGGTAGTAAATTAATAACTTTAGGTAATAAATATATATTATGATTAATTGTTTTCCTCTATTGATAGGACACGAATATTTTATCCTCACAACAGCAAATCTTGAAATTCTATTTCCTTTTCTACACATAAATAAATAAATATAACTTGGATGAAAATAAAAACCCTAATACAAATCTGTTTTTTTTTTTTTTTTTTTTTTTTTTTTTTCACAATTGCAAATTATATTATAATGTCAAATAATATATTAGCATTTGAAGATCATGATACTTCCATTCCTCCATGCGATGATGTCCTATATTTTTGTATCTTCATAGGGTTCCTTGTTAAATCTTTGTTACGTTTTCGATCTGTTTTTAAATTATGGAATGTTATGATATGCGACAAACACTTCAAGAAAGCATATCGTGATCACTCCAAAGTTTTGGGACGTGAAAAAATGTTGTTACAAAGAGTTGATACTAATGAATTTGAGTTCATACACTTGGAAAATCCCCAAGTTGTCATAGAATGGCAATTGTCACTTATGATAAAGAATTCTCAAGTGTTATGCTCATACGATGGATTGCTATTATTAGTGACACGTATGGCTTACAAGACGTTTGTTTTATGGAATCCATCAACTAGACAACAAAAAACCTTTGAATGTTCATATTTGGACAATTCCACATGTCCTTGTGTTAGTGGATTGTGTTATGATTCTGCAACTGATGACTACAAGGTAATATTGATTTATAAGTCGATCGTTTTATATTGTTTGCTCTACGAATAGAAATATTTGGAGGAAAAAAACAACTCTTTCTATATTAGAGCAAAGTATTATTTCTAGTTGTTCCGGAACAAAATTTTGTAGTATAGGAATCAATATTGAGGATTGTGTATATTGGTGTCGAGATCATAAAGAATTACGTCGATCCTTTAATTAATGTCAAGAAGATTAGTCTATAATTTTTTTTATTTTTCATTTAAATAAGTTTTGTAATACTTATTTCTTAGTATTCATATTGTTTCAAGTCTATTATAAATTATATGCATTTGCTTAAAATTTCATGCGAGCTTAATGTATATACTTAAAAAAGATGACATATTTTTTATAAAATAACGATTACCTATGAAGATTTCTAAAGTGTTATGCTCACATGATGGATTGGTACTATTAGTGATACATAAGGTTTAGAAGACGTTTTTTTTTTTTTTATAGAATTCATCGACTAGAAAATAAACTATCCTTGAATGTTCATATTTGAACAACTCCACACAACGTTTGACTAGACAATATAAACTTTTTTTGTGTGTGTTTAAATGTCTATTATATAAACAAGTTAAATATTTAAATTATGTCACTTTTTTAATTATATGTATTTGCCTCAATAAATTATAAAATCTTATACTTATTTCAATTGAGGCTGATATGTATACTTAAAAAGGATAAAATATTTTATATAATAAATTTAACTACCTATATATTAGATGTTTGAATAAAACACACACAATGTTTCCTTCTTCAAAATATATACCGATGAGTTCAGATGCTCAATTGAAACAAACCAAAAATAAATAAAACAAATTTTAGTTCAAGTTGTATATATAATATTTTTCCTCAATAACAATAAATATTTTTCTACTGATACATGATAAGAGTAAGGTTGCGTACACACTATTCTTTTCAAACCTCACTCGTGGATCATGCTAAGTATGTCATTATTGTTATGGTCCTTTTTGAAATAATTAGTATATATATATATATATATATATATAAACCAACATTAGTGGAAGGAAAGAATACCAACTCGTATTAATTTATGGTAGTAAAATAATAACTTTAGGTAATTAATATATATCATAATTAGCTATTTCCCCTATTTAATTGGAAAGGAATCCTTTTTCTCACAACAAGTCTTGTAATTCTATTTCCTTTTCTACACATAACTCATATAAACAAATTTATTTTTTTAAAAAATTATTTTGGGACGTACAAAAAATTAATTTCCTTCTTCTATCCATTAACGGATTTGTTTTTTCCTTCTCTACATATAAATAAATATAACTTAGATGTAAATAAATGAACCCTAATACATATCTGTTTTTATTTTGTTCTGTCACAATTGCAAATTATATTATAATGTCAAATAATAAATTTGCCTTCGAAGATCATGATACTTCTTCGATTATTCCCAATCAGATTTTTGTAATACAGGAATCAGCATTGAGGGTTGTGTATATTGGTGTCGAAATCATAAAGAATTTTGTCAATCTTTTAATAACACATCTACAATTATATATTTTGATGTGAAGTCGGACGAATTTAAGGAGCTTTCCACACCAGATTTTGTTGATAAAAGTAGTAAATCATATCGTTTGTCTACTTTGAAAGGTCATCTTATTTTATATGGTGGAAAAAACTTTGATTTTAAAGATCAAGGAACAAGATGGATCGAAATGGTCAAAATTTTGCAACATAGCATTAGCTTGTTGTGATTATTATTTAAGGCATTGTTATAAGCTTTTGTGGTGCACAAAGAATGGTGAAATTATTTTTCATAAACCATGGCATCATGAATTATATATCTATAACCCTAAACAAAAACAATTAGTGAAGACAACATATGCAATAAATACAGCAATAATATGTATAGTCTTGTAAATTATACATATTTGGATACTTTATGTTTTCCTAGACTATTGTTTTTTCTATTATTTTTATTGTTTAAGTTTTGTAATATTTATTTCTCAGTTTCAAGTCTATTTTCTTATTTTTTGCAAATGTATTTTTTTTTATGTATGTCATTTAATTTGGCTTCAACTGATATTTATATCCTCCAATTTTAGTGGGGTGCGCAGACAGTTAAACTTGTATAAAATTAAACAAGCAGACTCAGACATTTTGTGTGGCATAACACACATAAGACACCATGTAGGATACAAATTATTATTGTTATTAGATGTCTATAATTATTTGACTATGAATTTAATTATTATTGTTATTGACTAAATTTGAAATAGTCGTAGAAATCTCTAAATTGTTATATTTGTAGTTATTAGAAATTATAAATTATAGTAGTTTGAATTGCTAAAACATTCTTTTCACCACTGAGTTTTCCATGTGAGAAAAAGCCAATTTTTAGATAAAATCCAAAAATGATATTCATATATGAATAATTCACAAAAATAACACAACTCTAGCATTTATAGCTTCCAACAAGTTAATAAATTAAAAAAAAAAAAGCAACTCATCATAATTTAACCACTTAAAATATATCACTTTTTTAAAATTATATCCATCTATCTTAATAAGTTGTAAAATCTCAAGTCTATTCCAATTGAGATTGATCTATATACTTAAACAATATACATATTAGACGTTTCAAAACACACTTTTTTTAAAAAAATTGTATCAAAAGTATATAATAATAACACTTTATTATGAATGCAGATGTGCAATTAAAAAAAAATTGAAACAACCCTTATTTATATAATCATTTTCCCACTTTTGAAGATTTGATATATTTTATATTCATATTTTTGGATTAGTGTACTCTGTAGAATTTTTTTCCCTCAGTAGTAATTATTTCCAAACAGAGCAATATTTGGACTAGCTAGTTAAATAAAGCTTTTGGATATTACTTTTTAAAGTTATTTGAAAGGATTTGATATGATTTCTTTTATGGATTTTTTCTGCATAAATTTATACCTCAGTAGCAAATCTTTCTAAATATAGAAAAAGTTAAACCACCAGCTGGCTAAATAAATTGATATGATTTTTTTTTTTGGATTTTTTGTGCATAAATGTTTTTTTTAAGCATCTCCTTTTCTTGTTACTAACGCTCTCGAAAGAAATGTTGATGGAACTAACGTTCTCGATGGAACTGTTTCATATACGTCATTTTTTTTTATTTTATATGGATGATCCTTAATTATAAATAAAATTTTTTTGATCTGAGGAAAAAAAATGGATTGTTATTTTTCGAAGGACTCCTTTTAGAAATTATTACCCTATTCTTTTACTATTGTATTTCTTTTCATATTATTTTTATATGTTTTATTTGAGTCAAGGGTTCATCGGAACATCTCTATTATGAGTGAAGCCAACTTATACTTGGAGTTCATCTGAATCTCCTTAATTCGACGGAAAATGATATTATATACATGATTAAAATTATTATTTTTATGTATGTAGGGTAAATGTTAATTCTCATCAACTAATTTTTGTGTTTTCTTCTTCATCTTAGTAAAATTTCTAGTTCCGTCACTAAATTGGGTATGTATTATTGTTGTTATTGTCCTTTTTGAAATACGGGAATACTTATCACTCCATCCGAACCTGGTTGGTAGTTGTTTCTAATTAATTGAACTACTATTTTTGCTTTGCTTCTGCCTCTAGATAATATACACAAACATAGAAAGAATAACTTTGGTACTTTTTATGACCATTACATTTACTTCACTCTTGTTTTTTTTTTTGGTCATCTCTCTTAATATTTTCTTCCAATTGTAATTATTTTTCTTCACTTAATTCACTCTCTATTTTTTTCCCCAAAAATTAAAAAGAAAGAAAATGGAAGGAAATAAGAGAAACAAGAGGCCATTTGAAGAACCAAGTGACAAAAACCATATAAATCTCAAAATTAAATCTCAGGTTAGTTCCTCATTTCACTTTTTAGAGTTACTATATATCCGATGAATTTAGTAGATCGTTTTAGAAGGTCCTAATAACTATAGATCGAACTTATTCAATATGTGTACATGTGTTGGGACGTAACATCCCTATATATATATATATCCTGAACCCAATAGATGAAAAATTGTTATTCAGAATCTATAAACTAAAAGTCGTTGCCCCGCCTCTTTATGTGTGTATGAACTTGTTCATGGAATGCTTTGGACTGCATTTTTACCCTTTTTGTTCTTTTACTAATTCACCGTCTTAAAATATTTGTCATGTTTTGCTTTTCGTATTTTAAACTATATAAATTTCAATCAACATTTAAGATGTAGTCTTTCACCAAATCGACGTTAGAATAGCAAAATGTAGTTTTTTTTTTAATAGTTTTTGAATATTTGAATTTTAAATTTTAAAAAATTGAATCAACCTAATCAAATTTAGCTCTGCAAAATAGTCAAATTGATTCTCGAGAAGTGAATCATGACAACAGTTTAAGAGCGGAGGAAATATTTTATTTCCTTGTTCAAACCACACTGGTTTTTTTTTTTTTTTGATAAATAATCATGAAAACTTAGATAAAATGCCTCCACTATTATACTACTCTCTATTTCAATTTGTTTGTTCTGTTTTGACTTGACACAAATTTTTAGAAAGTAAAAATTATTTTTGAATCTTGTGGTATTAAATTAAAGAAATGTCAAATATACTAAAATATTATACTCTTAAACATGTTATGTTGAAAGCTGAAATCAAAAAGTTATCCAAAAAAATACATTTTTTTAAAACTACAAATATTTTTCAACATCATTGTGAATTACATTTCTAATCTTCGAATTTATTAAAATTTTAAAGTAATATTATTTTTTTAATGTTTTTTTTATTTTTGGTTGTAGGATGGTACATTTATGTACTACAAAGTTAAGCCTACTTCAATAATGAAGAGGATATTCATGTCATACTCTGAGAGGAAGCAAATCCTAAATTACAAAACAGTTCGATTTCTCTACAATGGCAATCGTGTTTCATCAAGAAGTACTGTAAATCAAGTAAGATATAATTTTTCGTTACATGGATCAATTTAATTATATCACGATAGCCTTTGTGTTTAACTTTTCTAATATATTTTTTTGCGTATTTATTGAATTTTACGAAGCTTGGATTAGAAGATGGTGATGAAATTGATGCTATGTTGGATCAAGAAGGAGGAGGTTTTGCAAATTGAGTAATGAAGAAATATCACACATGAATATGTTGCACTTCCCTATTTTATGTTAAGCTATGCATTTTGTTTTTTGTTAAAGACTAAGAACGTTCATTCATCTTGTTTCATGATTCAAATGTTCAAGTCTTCGTATATGTATCGTCATCATATGAATTAATATAACCTTTTGAAGAAGTCAGACGAAATAGTTCATTATCACCTATAAAATTTGGTTTCAAAAGCTCTTTGAGTTCATCTAATTAAATGTCAAAAGTATATAATCGTAAAATTTCTATATAGTAATTGGTGAATTAAACAACACGTCCACCGACCATATTAAACAACTCTATCTATTAAATAACATGCCTACCAACCTTAATTAAATATCTCTATCTATTAAACAACATGTCCACCAATCATATTAAATAAACATATCTATCTATTAAACAACATGCCCACCAACCATACCTCCTCCGAAAAAAGTTTGAGTTTTAATTTGAGTGACATAATTGAGAGAAAAAAAGAACAATTTATTTTTAATGAGTTATAATTACAATTGAATCAATGACATGTTTGAGTATGCGATTAATGTATTACTCTTGCCTATATTGTTAAATTTTTATTGTTGATTGTTATCAATTACTCTCTCCGTTCCTTTTTATATGTCATCCCTTTCTATAAATAGCTGGACCATAATACTTATCATTTTATAAAATCAATACATAAATTACCATATTCTTCCCATATCCTTGGTAGAGTAGTTAATTAGTATTGAAAATATATATTTTGACCAACCTTGGAAATCTATAAGTAATTAATATTCATTGGAGTACTTCACACATTAATTTCTTTTTCCATTCACTATCTTATAATATCTGATTTTGAAAATGAAATATCAACAAACAAATTAAACATTTTTACACAAAATGTATAGGAAAATTGAGGTGGGAAAATTTAATTTTTAATTTTTTTTTTTGGATCAATTGGTAAAAAGATTTGGCTGCAAAAATAAACTCAAAATTTAAATAGTCATCCAAATGCATTTTAATCTTTGAAATCTAGCATATTCATCATTTATTATAAAGTTAGACTTAAAAAAATATTAAATAAGGGTAGAAGGGTAAAATTACTTAATTTCTTAATACAAGTGCAAATTAAAAAGGTAACATATAAAAAGGAAAGTATGTTATAAGGTTATGTTTTAATATTTTTTGGGTAGTTTTGTTTGGACAGTAGTTAACCTTATTTTACTTACTTAATTTATGTTCACTACACTATTATTTTTATTTTTGTGCTGTCTTTTTCTTTTAACACTTTGAGCAATAATTAGTAAAAGTTACATGAAAATGGAAATTTTACAGAAAACAGAATAAAGTAAACTATATTAATACTTACTGGCTAATGAGGACAAAAAGGTCCAGTTTATTACTTGTATCTTTAAATTACACCAATTGTTTGTATCTTTTCTTATTTCTCAAAAATTTCCAAGAAAATTGAAGAAAAAAATGGCAGACGGATCAAGAAAATTCATAAAGCTCAAAATCAAATCTCAGGTTCATCATTTCATACAGTTTTTTGTATTATTATGAGTTATATGCCGTACGTTCTATCACCTTCAGACTCAGAGATAACATGAACAATATTATTGTTGTTGTTGTATAAATGCACTTTTAGTCTTTGAAATTGTTTTATACTTTTATATGTTCTCTCATTTCCTAATTAAATTGTTTTGAACGAAACGTTCTATCCTCTTCAGACCTCGAGATTACATTATATTTTTCTTTTTCTTTAGGATGATACAATTCTTCATTTCAAAGTGAATCCCAGTACAATTATGAAGGATATATTCATGTCATGATACAGTTCAAAAAAACAAATGATGAACTATAAAGTATTTCGATTTTTCTTTGATGGCAAACGCCTTTCGTCAAAGAAGACCGTGAATGAAGTAAGATCTTAATCTGCGTAATTTAATCTAATTTATCGCTAACGTAACAATTATATAAATTTATTTTGTGTATGTTTTATGAAGCTTGGATTAAAAAACGGTGATGAGATTGATGCTATGATTCATCAAGATGGAGGAGGATGTACACGTAACTAGTAATGAAGGAGCATATCACATGAAAATGTTGCACTATTCTAATTAAACTACTTAGGTATCTTGTGAAGTTGACACAATTGGGATTCAACTCTTCTAAATCTTAAATCTTAATGTTTGATTGTTCGTCAATTTGTGCTAATAATAGTTTCTTGATTTAGACTGTTTAGATTGATTATCATGAATAATTTTTGAATTTTTCACATATTTGAAAGAAAATTTTATCATTTGCAAGCGGCTAAAATCACACTATTCTTTATAAATTGCAAGAAATATTATGAATAATTTTTATCTTGTTCCATTACTCATTATCCAAACGTTGAATGTTTTGCTATTGATTTTGACACCATATAAATCACTATGTTCTTTTCTGAAAAAAATTATTTATAAATTTTGATTCTAATTAGACCTAACTAGTAGTTGATTTCAACTTACTAAGTGGTTAATTTTTTAATCCATTGACCAAATCACACGATTTTCACATATGGATTTTCATGTATTCCACATTAGTTAACATAAGAATATCACAATGCATATGATTTATAAATTATATAACCCCTTAATAGAATCAAAATATCATATAAGCAAAAAAAGTTGGAACATGTTGCTTAAAGTAATGCCACTAAAACATCTTTCATATGCTGTAATTTTTAATTTTATATATAACTAGTCAATAGCATCTATTTATAATTTATAATTTTGTATCTAAAGAGTAAGTATTTTATTATATAACTTGAAAAAAGATTTTTCAAATTAATATAATATTAGTTTATTGTAATACAATACCTTGGATGTCATATTTAAAAAATTTATTAATAGTTAATAAACTATAAGTAATTTAATTTAAAATTTTAAAATATCAAATAAAGTTCTAATATCATTTAACTAAAAACTTTTATTTAGAAAAACAAAAAACTATATATTGGGAATATGTTTCATTCCTAATGCCATGACTTTGTAAGAAAATGATAAGCTTTTTAAATATTTTGGGAGTATGAAATAAAGAAAATTGTATTTCCTACTCCCATAACTATTAGTACTTTTTTTTTGTTTTTCAATTGGTGTTTGCCATCGATTTTAGGGTCTGATAAATTCAAAAGTAACTATATATTCATGTGACACTTTAACATAATATGCTCGAAGTTTCGGTTTTAGGATTTGATTAATTCAAAAGTAACTCTATGTCCATGTGACACTCTAACGTAAGGAATTTGTTTTCTTAATAAAATATCTTTCCAAAAAAATCTGTCCAACAAAATATGTAAAAATGAAAAATATTTTCAGTTTTTTTTTTTCCATGTATACCAAATAAATTCAAACTTTTATTCGATCCCCCAAACTTCACCCCATTTGTCTTAGTATGATTTGGTTTTTAAGTATTATAAATAACAATGTCTTGAAAATCCTATAGTTCACTAGTCTCATATGTCTACGTAAATCACTCTATGGTCTGAAACAGTTTTTGCAAAGACTATTTCAGATCATAGAGTGATTTACATAATCGACATACAAGACTACTGAACTTTCTTTGAGCAACAAAGTTAGGTGGTTGCTTCGTATATATAGACTTCTTCATAATGTAGCGGTCGCCGAAAAGTGCTCAAAATCTAGTATAAAGTACATGGATCATGTTGGAATCAATAGACGAGTCGATATTGAATATGAAAGTCACCGAAAAAATTGGTCGGAACATGCTCATACGCTGGAGTATTAGATTTGAGGGCTGAAAGTTGTCACAATTTAAAAAATAAAATTATATGGGTAGGGTTGAAATGACGGCACGACCAAACTGGAAAATAGAAATTATAAAGGAAAGGTCGGATTGACAGCACGACCCTATTGAAAAAGAAAAATAATATGGGTAGGATCGGAATGATGGCACAATCCTACACAAATCAGATTTGAGAAGTCACAGGAAAGACGAATGAAACTATGCAGATCAAATCTGAGGAGTCATCGAAAAGACACACGGTGTTATGCAACTCATATATATGAGAAAGTAATTCAGAAAAATTCACGGTACCATGCAAATTAAATATGAAAAGTAGTCTAGAGAGATGCACGGTGCTACACAAATAAGATAGGCAAAAAAAAAAAAAGTTAGTCACCAAAAGGATGACACGGTGCTACATAACTTAAATATGAAAAAGTAGTCACCAAAAAGATGGCATGGTGCTACACAAATTAGATATAAGTACATAGTCACCGGAATGATGGCATGGTGCTACACAAATTAGATATGGAAAATAGTCATATGAAAGATACACGGTGACCCAATTTTTGCTAACATAATCATTGGCCAGACGGGCGGCACATAAGGGTAATTGCCACCCGCCGGCAACAGAAGTTCTTTGATTCTCTACCAAAATCGTAGAGACTCTGATACCATATGAGAAATATAAGGAAATAATATTATTGAATTGTTGTATTTACATTATTACAGAGAAACCCTGTTTATAGATACTACAATAGACACCTTTTCCAACTAGGATACTACAATACAATCCTATTTTAAGTAGGACACTATAAACTTTTCATATTCCTATTATTATTCCTATTCCTATTATAAGTGGGATTGTGTGCATACAAATAATATGTACCTAACTTGTTGCAAATATAATTAATCGAGGACCGATGAAGGATTTGGTGAGATATCTGCAAGTTGATCACTCGACTTCACAAAATTGATAATTAATCTCAACATGCTTAGTTTTCTCATGAAACACTAGATTTGATGCACAATGTTGATAAAAATCAAAGTGATAAAATTACAGTCTTGAACTTCCCGAACTTACAAAAACTGTTTCAGACCATCATCATACTCTTTGACCATTCCACCCCATCTGTCTTCAGTACAATTTGGTTTCTTGGTATTATAAATAGGAATGCCTTGAAAATCCCACAACGTACTCTATCATCATACTCTTCATTGTACTCTTCATGAGTTGAAAACAAATTGACAACATATTCCATCATCGTTGGCGGATTCGGTAATTGATAGTTAAAAATAATTTTAAATTTTGGTTCAGTAATTCAATAATCGGTAAATTAAATTTCATTTGGTATAGTATTATCTTCGGTAATACTGTATTAAAGTTGTAGTTGATTGTATTACAAAGTTTATACTATTTCTCAGCCCTACTTACTCTTCATGCTCATTGAAAACGTATAGGATATCAGAAAGAGGTGAATTGTAATGCGAAACCTAATGCTTAAATATTATATTTCCAACATGATTGCAATCTTTAAACAAAAAAAAACTCAATTTCATGAAATCCTTTAGTTCAACCTATCACTTCAATCTGCATCTGCATTTGCTCATCTGAGTCTCTTTTTGTTCTCTTTCTGCTCAGCTGAGTCTCTTTCTCTTCGTATCGATTTTCGGAAAATATAAACTCTCCGAAAATATTGGAACCATATAATATCGCAAATTGTTGAACATATTAATTTGATTAACGAATCGATGTCGTTCCAAATCATAGATGGCACAATATTGAGACTCAGCCGTTCTGATGTGAAAGAGAATTTCATCATGATTCGTTTCATCAACCAAAATCACACTATTCTTTACAAATGGACCGCACAAGGCATAATGTATGCAAGTAACAGTTAATGATAATTTCCATTCGTGTTGTTCCATTATCCAAACGTCAAATGTTTTGCTCGAGATTATACCACCAAATAAACCCACGCAACCTTTCAAAGAAGTCAATCTATACAATTGATTGTTTTCACGTATAAAATCTGGTTTTGGGAGCTCCTTCAATTCATCTGATTTCACGTCAAAGTATATAATCTTAGAATTTCGACCTACTAATTGGTGAATTTTCCATTCGATTGACCAAAACACACGATTTTCTGTGTTTATTCCCGGACTGCAATCCCATGATCTTACATTCAGTTCTTTCACATGAACACTTGATTTCTTCTCCCAACTTTTCCTAATTAGGCTATAAACAGCGTAAAACGATCTATAGATCAATATAACTTTGTAGTCATCTGCGTAAGGATCGTAACAAAATCCACATGCGTGTGGAGTTGTGAAGCTGTAAGTTTTCACATATGGACATTCATATATTCGATATTCGTTACTATATGGATTCCATAAAGCAAACGATTTATAACCTAGATGACTTTTTAATAGAACCATACCATCACATGAGCCCAAAGTTGGAACATGTTGAAATCTCTTTAAAGGAAACTTTTGTCTTATCAATATAACTTGTGGATTTTCGAAGGGTCGAAACTCGTACACACCATCAATCGTTGCAAACAAAAACGATTTTTTGGAACTCGACGATGATTTGGATCGATTATGGTGAACTTTTCTGAATATTTTGTCACCGATTATATTTTTCCATGACTTAGAAACATATTGAAAACGTATCAATGATTTAACACATAGCATTATAAGGATGCTATATATGATATCATCTGCAATCAAGAATATACTATGTTCCATGGCTGACTTCGTTGAGCATAAGAAAAAGAATTATGCATTTAGATTTATGTTTTAAGTTATTATAAATCATAATTATTATTTTAAACAAGGTAAAGTATTTTAGTTAATGTGAAGAAGGAAACAAAAAATTCGTGCTAGTTTAGAACTTTAAATAGGGATTCAAGAGCCATAATTAAGAGTTTTTTTAATTTATTTATTTCCTACTTCCAACAATATTATATCTTACTAAAATTTATTTGAAGTTGGCACCATATTATATTTTCTTTATTTAGCTTTGAAGTTGGCACCATATTATATTTTCTTTATTTAGCTTTAGAGGGGTATAAAAGTGCGGCTTCCTTTTCTTTTTAGTCCGTTCCTTAAAAAAATATCACCTTACAATAGTTAGAAACAAATTAACTTTAAAATTCCTTTGTTACCCTTAATGAAATAATTTATAACTCTGGATCGAGTATTATTTTTGCTGCTTGTTATTTTCATCCTAGTGTCCATCCATTAAGCACTTCCTACCTATGTTTTTTCCAAAAACCTCTAATTAAAAATGAACAGGTTCGTAATAAATATAGAAAAAGAAAACATGTATAGCCTTCTTGCAAGACAAAACCAAAAACATACGCAGACCTTACCACTACCTTTAAGAGCATCAAATCAAGAAAGCATAGTTTTCAATAAGAAAAATAGTGTAAAGTCTACGAGAAAGAAACCGAAATAACCACGAATTAAAAAGAGAAGTTGTGATACTTTTCTCTTTTTTCTTGAACTAATAATAAAGTCCAAGAAACAAAATCTCTAGTACAACAAAAATGAAGTCAGAGTTTTCTTGTTACATAAAGAAAATGCTTTTTAACAATCTACTTAGCAGCAAAGACATGATTCTTGATGCAAACAAGACTCTAAATATGATTTGTATCATGCTTTTCTTACTCTTGATCTAGTTATAGCCAAAAAAAAGAAAGAAAACCCAGACGGGGGACGGGGCAGAGAATAAACCTAGCCTATAAACGTTCATCGGGATCATTCTTCAGCCAGCTCGTGTTTACTTCTATATGAGCTCAGGCAGGAAGTTGGAGTTTGGTATTATTCTTCCAGCTGCAAACGAGGAACAATGGCTTATTATAACGTTAAAAGAATGTAGCTCGTGTCTGGTTGGTTTTATACGGAAATGCTAAAAAATTACCTTTGGAAGTAATAATAGAAGAAATCAGCATAAAGCAACGTCTGCACGAGGCCTGCAATCCAAGCTGCCATAACACAAAAGAGCAATGAAACATAGGAAGTTGTCATTTCCATAACGAAATACATGAAACAGAAACCTTAAAAAGATGACCGTCTGCAAGGAATAAACGAACAGCAAAAGAAATGAGGAGAGGTGGGTGGCGATTCATACTTATCCAATGTACAAAGTGTGGTTCTGTGAAGTAGCGGTATACCCAGTTCAAGATGTAAAGTGACCGATATGCACTGCAAAACAAGAATCAACACAACATGTTAGGTAAATTTTTTTTTTTTTGATAACCAAGAAATCCGTCTGTGACCCGCCCTTTGGACCAATCACAGCCTTCTAAACTCGGTGGATAATAGGCCCGTCCCTCTACCCTTCTCCACTTTAATACCGGGCTTCGCTTTGCATGGTGTGGGGCTTGAATCTGCGACCTAAGCCACAAATCCTTCACCTTTTGCCACTTGAGCTAGGCCTTGGGGACCCATGTTAGGTAAATTTGTCATCACTTCCATGGTCACATATGAACAATGTGAAGAGCGAGATCAAAGAATGGTTGCTAATCTCATATCTCCGAATTTTTCCAGAAGCTCATCATCCAAGAGCCCCCATTGGTTTGTAATAGCACAAAGGATTGTTACATATCCCGTTGGCTGACAAGTAATATGTTCATTGTAGACAAAGGTGGTGGTTGTCAAATGATCTCAGTAAGAAAGGGATGTGAGGCAGAGACTCGAATGAGGCAAATCTGTCAATCTAATACCTGATGAATTATGTGACCAGCTTATCTAATAGCTTAATTACATATTTATACCTTAACGGGACGTTCAACAAGAAGAATTGTTTCAATGATATGCCCTAAAACGACCTTAAGCAAATGAAAACAGACCAAATTTCACAACCAACTACATAGAAATACATACAACAAGAGGAGGTACAAGGACAGTATCAGACCATCAGGCTTCACCATTCTGAACATTTTTACAATTTTAAAAAGAGGATCCATTCCCCCTCCTTACTTTTCGTCATCTCGACCTTCCAGACAGAACTTAAACCCCAATTGTCTTACCAATAGAACATGCATTGGAAATTCTCAAATACTGAAGAAGAAATAAAAGACAACTACGCTTTAGGGTGTTAAGTTGACTGCACGACACCTTTGTACCCTGCCAATGATTTGATGTTGCTAATTTCCTGGTTGTGTGAAGCAAATTTTTAGGCATAAGCAGCATTACCTATCCGGTCATGTATCAGGATATACGACATTTTAAACTCTGGATCTATATACTCACCCATAAAATCAGATCATACAGAATTAATAATAATAATAATAATAATAACATCAATAAATTATCTTGTAAGATTGCATGACCTTGTCAGCCAATCGAAACTAGTTCAGACTTCTCAACCTCTAGAGAATCTATGGCACTATAGGGTATAAACTTGGTGACACACTCAGCAAGCTAATAGTGAACTCTGAAAAGAAAAATTACACCAACTGCCCAGCAACTGAAATCAGTTCCTCAGACAGATTGTAGCTGTTTTTGGGCTCAGAAGTTCATTTTTCAGACAAGGGATAAGAATTGAACTCCGAGAATCAATCAATCAATCAATTTACTACTCCTCATTCCTAATTAGTTAAGATTGGCTATTATGAATCCTTGGTATCCATTTCCCTCTATCCAGGTCCACATGGTCAACAAAAGATTACCTGGGGAAGTTACTCTAGCCCAGGCAATTGTATCTGTCGGTTACTGGTTCACTTCTCTCATGACGATTTGCCAATGCACCATTAGCTATATGTTCTTCCTATTCCTTCATTCCGATATTAAGACGTACTCTAAACTTTTTGCCTATTTATCATAATTTCTTCTATAAAATAATAAATAGAAAAACAAGCACCGAGAACCTGTTATTTGAAGTTCATTTAACTTTCTAACCAATCAACACAGAGGGAGAGAGAGAGAGAGATGTGACTCTCCATGAATAAAGAAGCTATTTAAAACAAATCTCAAGGAAAAGGCAACAACAATTATGGATCCAACAATAACTTATCACACATAAATATCCGATAACCTTAATGAGACGTAGTTGCTACAAGCGGATACCCATCCCCCACCGGCCCACCCCACCCAAAAAAAAACAAAACAGCATGACAGAAAGAGACAGATCTTCATGAAAACAAAATAAAAGAGACTGAGAAAGAAACCCTTAGTAAACAAAATAAGAAGAAGAAAAGGAAAGATATTGAGACATGAGGATAATCAAATCTTGCAAAAGGAAGAAAAGGAAAGATACTGAGACATGAGCATAATCAACTCTTGCAAAAGGAAAGAAAGGAAAGATGTATCACCCCAAGAGTAAAATGTATTGTCCAGTCAAGTTGTCTATATTTCTTGTTCTCTGCAACAAGACAAGCTGAGGAAGGATGGCGACAGCTTCCAAGAATATGGAAAAGGTCCACATTATCTGTTCAAAAATGCAACCAAATGTCCTTGATAATGAATATACCAATTAACGAGAAAGTGGAAGCACATCCAAGTGACAATAATATGAAATGCAACAAAAAATTAATTTCAATGAGCTATAGAGAGTGCATTAATACCTCCTTGAAGGTAAACTTCTCATGTATAACAAGAGCCAATACAAGGCAAGGAACCACAAGGAGAACATGACGGAAAGTATCTTGGTCTTTGTCATAAGATCTGCGAACAATTTTGTGATGCCTCATGTACCACACAATTGACAAAGAGCTTCCCAAGAAAACCAACTTCATTGTAGTATTGTATAGTGAAATAAAGTCTGTAAATATGTCCAAGTAGCGAGTAACAAAGACAAGAGCATATAGCTCTTGAGTCTTCAGAGAAACACCTGTGAATAAATAACTCAACCATTAATAAACATAGTCTAGAAACTGGATATTTCCCTAATGTACCATTCCAATGTTAATGATGTCGCATGAAGAGAGATTTTTCCCCTTAGAGATAAGAAAACTAAAATGTAAAAGGAGCACAATCCCTTAACATGATGGCTTTCAGCTCACCACCTTCTTTTTCTTACATATCTCATGTCCATGTTTGACATTTACACCTTGTAAAAGCACCTTCAGATCCAGAGTTACTTTTTTTTTTTTTTTTTGAGAAAGCTAACTGGTATTATAAACATAGAAGTACACCAATAGTGATTGGTGAACTCCTGTAGTAATTACATCAAAAGTATAGAGGCTTTACCAAAATGAATCTAAACACCTATCTCCCTCATAAACTATCTAAGAATAGGGTGATGTCCCCCCAGATCCTTGGGAATAGAATGGATACACCAAAAGTAAAACGTCACTAAACAATTCATTTTAATGCTTTGGAAAGGAATCCAGAGTTACTTTAACCTTTCGAGGATAATATTTCTCCATTAGAAAAGTTAAACCAAAAAAGGAGTTAAAGAATTGTCTCTCAAAAAAAAAAAAATTCTCCCCTGTTTGTCATGATGTTTAGTCTTTTCCTAAAAGAATACTAGTGATTTCCACTTACTAACAACTTTTCTCTAGTTATTTGCTCTCGACTAAAGGAAAAGGACCTCTCCGGCATTATAATTTTGTTTCTGTTTGACGCTTCTCATTTAGTTTCTAAAGAATAACACTCCATTAGCCAATGAAGTGTTAGATTCCGCTTTCTGCAATAGTGCAATATACAGGGTAACGGGAGTTTATAACCCAAATAACAGCTACTTAATGCAGAAGAAAGCAACATTTCTGTTCATTGAACAAGCTATTCACGAAAAATTTGCTTGCTTCATTATTAGCAGTATACTATATCTTGGATATTTTTCTCCCATTTCTGGACCATTGTTGCAAACAATGTGAATAGCTCACACAAAATTTCATAAAAAGTCAAGATTTTCAGAATAACACAATTATGAAACCAGGTGGCACAAACAGATTGCCTCAAATAAAGTCTGCCCAGATTTAAGCTCAGTAACATCCCTTAACCAACAAATCCAAGAGCAACCTCAATCTAAATGCAGTGTTATCAAAAGCGAAAAGCACAAAAAAGCTCTAAGGTCCGTTGGGACTTTAAGGCAAATAAAGATGGGCGTTAATGAGAAAAGGTGAAAATGGAGAAAACGTACAAATATACATAGGTTTCATCCAAGACTAATAATTATAAGCATGGAGAACAAATATATAGACAAAATCTTTTACAATAAAGTCATCTCTTCATGAAATCGTCATTCGCAAGGAAAAGTTTATCTTAGAGATTTGATGACGACACTAAAGCACAAATTAAGTGAAGTGAAGCGCTCAACGTGAATTGAGGCTCGTTTCCGGACTTAAGTGTGGTTTAAATGCAAAAAAGCCCTAAGGTCCGTTGGGACTTTTGGTCCAAAACTAATAATTATAGGCATGGATAACAAATATATGGACAAAGTAATTGAATCTTTACAATAAAGTCGTCTCATCACGAAATTTTCATTCGCAAGGAAAAACTTATCTTAGAGCTTTAATGACAACACTAAAAGCGCAAATCAAGCAAGGCGAAACGCTCAACATGTTTTGAGTCTTGCTTCAAGGCATAAGTGCGCTTTAAGCACGCCTTTGACAACACTATCTAAATGTACAACATTTCTGTGCAAAACTTAATATTTTTAATCCAAAATTCAACCTATCAAGACAATTTTTCTATAAGAACCAAAAATGACAGCAAACAACACTTCTTTCTTATATATGACAATGGTGTCCAGGCCAGCTTTCACACCTCAACTAATTCCACGGATACCTTCCACCTCCCACCAGCAACAACAGGCATCAAACAACAATTCAAAACTCAAAACTCAGCAGGAAAGAACAAATTGCCTCAACACCTATCCAAATCAGCATTACAACAAAACAAACAAACCTTACAAAAATTCATCTCAAATCCCATAAAACCCAAATTCAACAACATGAAATACAATCCATTCAGCTCAACAAAAAAAACTACATTCCAATAAAATCCTACAAACAACACCTTCCAAGACAACACATTTACAAATCCCAATTAAAAAAAAAACAGCAAAACACTAAATTTCAACATTTATAACTAAAACAGAGAAAAGGGTATCATAATTTGAGATAAAAAACATACCAGCACAAGATTTAATAGTATGGATCTTGAGAAGCAAAACAAGAACACTAGCCAAATGGGTCATATCCCCAGCAAGCCTGAATATATTCATCTTTTCTCTAAACAAGATCAAAATTGAATCTTTATCAACAAACGCCACCAACAGATCTACCCAGAAATATCACAGATCTTGGCTAATTCTCGCGCGCACACACACACCGCCACCAGTTATTTTGTTCTTGAAAAAATTGTACACAAATGTTTCGGGCCAAAAAAGGGATTCGTTTAGGTAACGGCAACAGAAAACGGGTTTAACCCGTTAATGTGAATGAATAGATGTACGTGGCTCGTCCAATCAAAATGTAGCTTCATGCGTGTAAGATTTTAGTAATATGTCATAATCCGTTTTCTTTCGTTTTAATTTGTTTGTTTGAACGTCTTTTTTTTCTTTTTGATAACTTTTTAATTCCATGTAATTATGTGTCAAATTAAAATAGAACAAATAAATTAAAATAGAAGAAATAATAACAAAATGTAATTGTTTTCATAATAAAACATTTTTATATTTAGAAAATAGTAGCTAATTTTTACTCTTGTTATTATAATTTTATAATGGGAAAAGGGAAAAATATACTCCCAAACTATCGTAAATGGTTGCAGATACCCTCCATCATACTTTTGGAATATTGGTGCTTCTGTCGTTCAAAAACTAGAGCATATTATACTAACAGACATACATGTGTCATAATCTTATCCATCGAAACAACATTTATTAAATATTGGATCGACGGATAAGATTGTGCCATGTGTCTTTATTTAGTCTTCCGCCAGAGTGAAGTGCATATATTTTCTACTTTTTGGACGGTAGTAGCACCAATGTCCCAAATGTATAACGGATGGTATCTGCATACCATTAACGATATTTCAGATATATAATTTCAATTAAAAACCAAATAGTTTAGTAATTTATCCATATTATCTATTTCAAGTTTGTTACTCCCTCCGTTCCATTTTATGTGGCACTTTTCAGATTTCGAGATTCAAACAAGTCTAACTTTGACCATAAATTGTTCATAGATCTTTTAAGCATTTTGAATTATCAATTATTGTGACTTATAGTACTTTTTACGTAGTTTACAGATATATAAATTTCATTTCAAAAAAAATCAAAGATTCGATGCATAAATTTCTGATCAAATTTAAACTATTTGACTCTCGAAAAATGAAAAGTGTTACATAAATTGAGACAAATGGAATATTATATAATGTTGTTTCAACTAAGCTAATAATATCTTTACTGTTTTATTATTCATCACTTTTCGTAAATAATTTATCTGGTGATTTTATTTATTAAAATTAAGATAGATCGAAAAAATTACCTATTTGAGAAATGTTATAGAAAGTATTAAAAAAATTGTGGTATGTATATAGATGACGTTTAGATATATTAGAATTTGTATGAAATGCTTAGAATTTTTAAGGTCAACTTTGGAATTTTCTGTGTTGATTTCTTAAAGTATTATATTCTATAGTTTAATAAAATAATAATTAATTCTTATTATTATTTTTATTATTATTATGGATATTAATTATTCTTAACATATCGTATGGACTTTCGTGTTGTATGGGGCGGAAAAAGAGAGTTGGAGATTTTATGGGCCTAGACCAATTGACAATTTATAGGCCCAACTCGATGAATGAGTACATAATTTATGTATTAATCACTTCATCGATAATAATGATATATTCAGTATAATTCCATAAATAGAGTTTTAGAAGGCTGGTGTGTATGCAATGTTACCTTTACCTTCACAAGTAGAGAGGTTGTTTCGGATTGACTCGTAGCTAGCTCAAGCAAAGTATATTAAAATAAAGGATGGACAGAAAATAAGTAGTGAAAAATTAGAAAAGGAAAACAATAGCAACAACAAATAATAAAGTAATCGAAACAAAAGAAACGATAGGTAACAGTTATTTGAACAACAAGATAGTAGAAAAGTAATAATAATAATTCTCTTGAGGGAAACTAAACAACGTTGGACTACTTACTAATTTTCTACTCTAATCATTGAGCTTCATAACCTCCTTCTGTATCAAGTTCTCCATAAGTTACAAATGTGTCATGTAATGTCTAAGCACCTCTCCCTTATATTTTTTGTGTGTACATATACCACTCCTCATACCCGTCATATTGTCAACCTCTCACATCTCCTCAATGGGGCATTTGTGCATCTACTCTTTTCTAAACCACTTAAGTCTTGCATGTTCATCTCGTCCATCACGAGAGTTGCTCCCACCTCTTCTCGAATTTCTTCATCCATAATCTTATCTCTCCTAGTATGCTAACACATCAATTTCATCATTCTGATTTCTACTACTTTCATCTTTCAGACATGCAAGCAGGAACGGACCCACTTAGAGTCCTATAGGTGTTTGAGTTGCACCCATTAACCTTGTATCAAACTATACATATCTATGTAGAAATTAAGAAGCATTTGTGTAAAATTAACATAAAGCACCTGGTGAAAAATAGTTTAATTGGTCTTATGGTTGTGGTGGGTGCTTAAGGTTGTTTTAGTGTTGCTGAGCCTGGGCACACAAGTAGTCCAGCTCTAACAATCACTTTATAAATCTCAAACAATCACTTTATAAATCTTACTTTTAAGTCTTACTAGCACAATCTTATCACACAATACATCAAATATGAATCGAACCTTCATTTCATTCATCTCGCTTTAATACGATAGATAATATCATTATCAATCTCTTTATTTTCTTAGTTTATTAACCCCAACTACTTAAGAACTTTCATCATGAAAATAACTTGTACATCAATATTCACTTCCATAGTTATCACATAAATTACATCACTCAATCTATACTCCAAATAATATGCAGAAAAAAGTACTAATAGTGAGAAACCAAATCATATATAGTCAATGGCCACTAATTAAATAGTACAAATAAATGAATTTAATGCTAACTCCTTCAAACTTAATGTACAGCCCACAAAGTAAAGTGAATGCATTGATTAGTTTGACTAACTAATTATTGCTTCAATTTTTTTCCCAATAAAATATGATATTTCCCATTTAGAGACTAGGAATATACCTTATGGTATTTTGATTATTCCACGAGAAAAGGAAAAAAAATTGTCAACTCAATAATGTAATAACAATGGAAAAAAAGGTAATTTTATCGATGAACCAATTCATATCCACGTTAGAATTTAACTAATTTGAATTCGTGTTGAAAAGTCTCACAATAAAGAGCTTCAGACCCAGGCCACAATATTTGTTAGTCACTTTGCATGTTTCTAATCTCCATATAACTGAACATTAACAAGTTGATTTGAGCTTAGTTCAATCTCAATTATATTTTGATAAATATTATTTAAACTCGCTTGATAATATAAAAGCTCGATTAATTTCGATGGACTCAAAATTGTAGTAAGCTCCATTGGACTCAACTTGCTCTTTTTAAAGGAGACAAAAGTCTATTTTTAATTTTATTTTTTGGTAACAACAAAGCTCAAATTTTTAGGAGGAAATAATATAAGAGGAAAAATATGATATCTTGAAATATTTTATTTTGATTTTTCCTCATTATACATTAAAGAATAATTTATACCATCATGCACTATCCTTCTCCATATATATATATATATAATAGAAAAGAACTGAATTTTACCTTATTTTGTGTGTTTGATATAGTGGTAGAAAATATCATTGTAAATGTATTTGTATTTAATATAAACAAATGTTATGTAACTTATAAGAATGAAGATGAGTCGTGTTGAAGGATGAAAAAGACACTATAAAATATCATTCGTAAAACTTTTTATTATTATTATTTTCATTAAGAAAGAAACTTATATTTATAGAAAATATGTTTTCAAATTCTTTGACCAAACGAATATGAAAAAAATCAATAATATTTCTCCATATCAAACACTAACGAAAAGGGAAAATGGTCATATTTGCACTTTTACTGTGTAAAGAGATTTATTACCTTTCATTATACTATTAGGGGTCGTTTGGTAGAGTGTATTAGGAATATAATGCATGTATCAGATGTGTGTATTGTTAATACTTTATTTGGTACACTTTTTCATGTCATGTATAACTAATGCTTGCATTAGTTATACACTTTATCGTGTATTAAGTTGTGTATTTTTAATACCAAGGAATTCTAGGTATTAGTAATACATAGCATTTTAACACTTGCATTAGATTAAATAATTACAAAACTACCCTTAAGTCTTTTCATTGTCTTTGTTGTCATAAGTTTTTATTTTGATGTTGATTTGTTTTTTAGTGTCTTTTAATTTATTGGTGTCTTAATAGGCTTTATGGCCTCTTAAGTATCTTTCAAAAAAAAAAAAATCTAATTTCAATATAATTTAATCAAAAAATTTTCTGTTGTGATGATAAAATTTAAGCAGCCCACTACCTCACCCCAACTTATTAATGCAAAAAAAAAAAAACTTATTCTTTTTTTCACATCCGTTATGCTTTTCTTAATTAGTAGTACATAAATTCATCCTTAAAATATGATTAAAAAAATGAAGGTAGAATTTTTTTGTTGTAAAAGAATATGATCTTAGTTGATTTATCTGAATAGCCAAGTAATAATTAGATATAAACAAGTAAATTACTGTATCTTTTTCTTGAGTTGATTGTATTACTTTCCTGTATTTTATTAATATTCAATGACAACCTAAATGCTTTGTTTTCAATGTAGACAAAAAAAAATTCTTTGCCAATTTTTTACAAAAATGTTTTGACTCAATAGTATAACTATTTAATATTATTTTTGAAAAAAAAGAAAAAGAAGAATGAAGAGTTAATGATGTTTTAGCAAAGAAATATGTTTTTGATGTTTTAGCAAATAATTTTGTTGCAAAGGAAGTGTACAAATAAATAAAGTGTGAAGGGTATTTTTGTAAACATATATTTTTTAATAGAAATTATGCAAGATTTGTTATTTTTAATACATCAAATCAAATAATGCATAAGAAATAATGCTTCCATAACTAATGCAGACATTGCTAATACACCCTATTTTATATTATTTTTTAGACACTCTACCAAACAACCCGTTGATACATAACTAACCCCGTAATTACTTATATATATATAGTAATAACATCCCACGCAACATTTAACATTTTTAGTAAAGTAAAATCACGCGACATGTCACCAAAACAAATAATGGCAGGCCCTTTGGCGTGAGAAACTCTGCAAGTTTATAATATAACAAAAGTTGGCGTTAGAAACTAAAAAAACCCATTGATTTATGGCCACCTTTTTTTCCCATTGTTTTCTTTTTCTCTTTTCAGTATAACTATCATAACTGTGTCTTGCACTGGTACTTTTTGGGGACTAGTCAAATTAAGTCGAATTTTTTGGAGACTATTCAAATTTAATCAAATTTTAATGATTGTGTAGGAAAAAAAAAACCATGTATAAGGAATAGCTCTACCCTTTTTTTTCCCAATCCAAAAATACAAAAAATAATCAAGAATTTTCATTTTCCCACCTTTTCTAGCAAATTCCATTTTTCTCCCTATGGTTTTTTATTATATATATGTCTCAAAACTTCAAAAATAAAATCAAATTGGAGCATATTAAGAGCATATTCTTTAGTTTCATCATTTTTAGCTATTAGTTATATAACCCCTTTTGATTTTTATGGGTGTTGTAGTGATAAAGTTTGAATCTTTATCTATATTTCTGTGAACCCTTTTGGTCTCTTGAAGTTTTAAACCTGGAATTTGGTTAGTTGGGGCATGCAAATTCTTGATTGATTATGAAGTATTTTCGGGTTGTGGGGTCAATCTTGATTTGGTTTTTGGTTTTTGTTAGCTTTGTTGAGGTTAATAAGGGTCAAATTCTAACTACACTTGATGGACCTTTTAAGCCAGTGACTGTTCCTTTGGACCAAAGTTTTAGGGGACATGCTGTAGATTTGCCAGACACTGATTCTAGAGTTCAAAGGACTGTTGAAGGATTTGAACCTGAGCAGATATCTGTTTCCCTTTCTGCTACTTATGACTCTATTTGGGTTTCTTGGATTACTGGTAAAAATTTTCGTTTTTTTATGTTTTTAGTTTGAATTTTGAATTTCAAATCTTGTTGTAGGTCCAGAGTAGTTGTTGTAGTTTCTTGTCCTTCATTTGTGTTATTATATGTTGTTGTATTTCGACTATCGTATTACTTTGTTGTAGTATTGTTTTGTTGCTATCTGTTGTTTGTTGTATTTCGACTATCGTATTACTTTGTTGTAGTATTGTTCTGTTGCTATCTGTTGTTTGTTGTATTTCGACTATCGTATTACTTTGTTGTAGTATTGTTCTGTTGCTATCTGTTATTTGTTGTATTTCGACTATCATATTACTTTGTCTAGTATTGTTCTGTTGCTAGCTAGGGGGAAAGAAGAGGAAATCAAATTAAGTATGAATAGTTGTATTTCGACTATCGTTTTACTTTGTTGTAATGTTGTTCTGTTGCTATCTGTTGTTTCTTGTACTTCCATTACTAGTTGGAGTTTTTTCTTGAGCCGAGGGTCTATTGGAGATAACCTCTCTACCTCTAAGGTAGGGGTAAGGTTTGCGTACACTCGACCCTCTCTCCCGAGCAGAGGTGGAGCCATGGTTTCAACTTTATGCGTTATGTATTTTAGAATGATGACTTCAAGTGTTAATAACTTTCTTTATACAAACACACTGTTTGAGCAAAAGCTACAGTGTTCGATTGACCCTGTAGTGGCTTCTAGATTCGCTTGTGCTCCCGAGAATCCACTTTGTGGAACTACCCGGGGGGCGGGGGGGTATGTTGTTGTTAGTTTGAGTATAAATTCTAGCTTGAAGAATTAGTGCTTGTATCAATTCTATATGGTATTTTGTTAGCACAAGAGTTAATATTTTTGAGTCTTTTGTGGCAATGTCCCAATGCTTATCTATAAAATGTATGTTAAATTCAGTTTTTAGTCACAAATCTGAGTTGATAAATATGGAACTTACAAGACCCTGTTTGCTTTTAACTCATGTCCAACTTTTGACAGTGATATGAGCACAGTATTGGATATAAAAGATCTTCTTTGTTGGTTTGTCCAAAGTTTAAATTGTTTGTGATGACGCATATTTGCCTTAACGTCTTCCATCTCAGATATGTTAAAATTCAATTATCTGTCATCAAGTTTGAGTTGATAAAATGGAAACAAGATTCAACATTTTATTCTTTTTTTAGTCGTGGCAAACTTTGAGCTCCTGTTTGGCCATGAATATAATACAGAAAAATATTCGATACTGGTTTGTGCAATTTTAATTTGTGTGAGATGAGATATATTTAGGCTAACTGGTTAGAGAACTTAACATCCTTGATTGGAGATGGAGTTTAAGAATGTGTGTTTTACTGTATTTGCAGGCGAATATCAAATTGGCGACAATATTAAACCATTGGATCCAAGTAAAGTTGGTAGTGTTGTTCAATATGGGAAAGATAAATCCTCTTTAAGACGCAAAGCAATCGGCCAGTCCGTTATTTATAATCAACTTTATCCATTTGAAGGACTTCAGAACTACACTTCTGGTATTATACACCATGTCCAACTTATAGGTATGCTAGCTGAAACTTAATAGCTGTTTCTCTGTTCTAGTTGAACTTCCATAGCGCGATATGTTCGGTGTTCAGCAGAAAGTTTCTGAGATTGTCAACTGGAGTTTACCAATTTGCTACTTATGAAGGAGTATAAAGAGACCATTCATTAGTCTTAATCAAATTTCAGATCATGTTAGCACTTTCTCTCGGCCTGTCCTATGTTTTTCTAGGAGTTGTTTTAACCTTTCAGAGAATTTATACATCAGTAGAAAATATAAAGAACTTCGTACTTTAATTATTGTTTTTATGTTTAATATGGCCTGAGATGCATTTTAATGAAGTAATATTGTCACCGAGAATTCATATAGCTGGCACTAACTAGGCTTGGACCATTGTAATAATTTCAGAAAACAAGTCTCCCATGTAATGATTGGTTTCTCATGTTTGATTTAGTCATTTGGTGCAATTTTTCCTGCTGCAGGATTGAAACCAGACACATTATACTATTATCGATGTGGAGATCCTTCAATACCAGCTATGAGTACTATCTATCATTTCAAGACCATGCCTATTTCGTCTCCAAAGAGTTATCCGAAGAGAATAGCAATTGTAGGGGACCTTGGTCTTACATACAATACAACTTCTACGATTAGCCATTTGACGGGAAACAATCCAGATCTTGTTCTATTAGTGGGAGATGTTACGTATGCTAACTTGTATCTCACTAATGGAACTGGTTCAGATTGCTATTCATGCTCATTTCCCGACACTCCAATACATGAGACATATCAACCTCGGTGGGACTATTGGGGAAGGTGAGAACTTGAAATTGTTTTTGCCCATTCAAAGCTCTTCTTTACGCATCTCGAGTAAAGTAATAAACACATGATTCATTACCATAGAACAAAATGGATAGTTCAACTTCTGTACTGAGAGTTTAGTATTTAACAGGGATAATCCCTAACTATTCATAAAAGACCAGTTTTTTATTTCCGTCAGAGCAGAAAAATATGTTTACTTCACTAGTTTAATTGGTGCTTCTGTTTCTGACATTTTCACGATAGATATATGCAGTCGTTGGTGTCCAAAATTCCCATCATGGTGTTGGAGGGGAACCATGAGATAGAAGAACAAGCTGAAAATCAGACATTTGTTGCGTATCGTTCTCGCTTTGCTTTCCCATCAAAAGAGAGTGGATCATCATCCCCGTTATACTATTCTTTTAATGCGGGAGGCATACACTTCATCATGCTTGGGGGATATGTCGCCTATAATAAATCAGGTAAACTACAAACTCAACCTTTTCTTCAATTCTGTTACTATTTCCCCTTTGTTATGCTTGTAATCAACTTCAACAAATTATCTCAAATCATTGATCAGCTGGAATCTATTGTGTTTTCACTTCTTTGCCGTTCTGCTAAATTTCGCTTAAGTTTCATGATTCTCTAAGCTTATGATTACAGATGATCAATACAATTGGTTGGAGAAGGACCTGGCTAACGTTGATAGGACAGCTACTCCATGGCTAGTTGCCACTTGGCATCCACCTTGGTACTCTACTTACACAGCACATTATCGAGAAGCTGAATGTATGAAGGTAGTGATGGAAGAGTTGTTGTACGAGTATGGTGTCGATTTAGTCTTCAATGGACATGTAAGTACAAGACTAATATACCGATATCCAAGAGCACACAAACTACTTTGTACCCTTCTATGTGCAGCAAAATAACATAGATCTCGGATACTGATGAATTGAAGAAATCTACAGGTTCATGCCTATGAAAGGTCGAACAGAGTCTATAACTACACACTGGATCCTTGCGGTCCAGTCCATATAACTGTCGGTGATGGTGGAAACCGCGAGAAGATGGCAATAGAACATGCTGATGAGCCAGGAAAATGTCCTGATCCAGCTAGCACACCGGACAAATTTATGGGTGGATTCTGTGCCTATAATTTTACATCAGGTCCAGCAGCTGGCAACTTCTGCTGGGATCAACAACCTGAATATAGTGCATATAGAGAAAGTAGCTTCGGCCATGGAATACTCGAGGTAAATATATATCTCTTTCACCATAAAATTTAGAGTTAATGGCCAAAACCTAAACTATCACTTTTTTAACAAGTTTCATACCACAACTATCACTCCCCTTGTATTAAAACACACCTCGATACTGAGTTTGACTATGTTTTGTAGCACAAAATCATTTGGAGAACTCATTTTATAGACTGTTTGACAATTGCCAAAACTTGTCAAATGCCTATAAACCAAAATAATATGCTCCCACGACTTTGGTCTAGTGGTTAGGGACATGTCACGAGTTTGAATCCTATCTAGGTGATCAAAAAGTGTCGTATTTAAGTAAAGAAGGGTAGGGTACAGTGGCAAACCATGTACCACCTTACCCTCAGGGATTTCTTGGTTACGAAAAAAAGAAGTTTTGAAGAGTCATTTTATAGATTGTTCAAGTGATTCATCCTGTTATGCATAGGTTCGACTTTCAAGATAGAGAGATAGAGCCCTTCCATTTCTTTGATGCACACGACTTTTTCACCGAGTCTACTTCCACAGTTGCTTGAGCGACAACCACCTCGCGTCCCGTTCTAGTTCTTGCATATTTTAATTCTTGTGGTTAATATTTTTGCAGGTGAAAAATGAGACACATGCTTTATGGACATGGCATAGGAACCAAGATATGTACAATAAAGCTGGAGATATAATTTACATAGTGAGACAACCTGAGAAATGTCCTATTAAACCAAAGGTAATTAAGCCCTGGTTAATACAAAATTACAAATTTGATTGAATTAAAAAATTAATATAACCCCAATTAGCTGAGAAAAAAGGAATAGATAGAGAGAAAAAATTCCACATTTTGGAAATTATTATTCAGAAATCATAGTATTTGATAACACTAATATTCTTTAGTACATCAAAAAATGTTGATTCAATTAAGAAACTCCACATTTGTTGTATATTTTGGAAGAGATTACTATATTTGAATTTTAATATTTAATGTAATTTTTTATTTGATTTGTTATGAATGTAATGGAAACTCATTCCATCTTCATTTTTTTAATCAATTAGGGTTGTTTAGTTGTTGATTAGAGTTATGCAAGTATTAAATATATACGGATTAGTTATGGGGATTTAGTTATTTTATTTTTTTATTTTGGATAAAATAATACGTAAATTAATATTTTTTTATGTGGGGTTGTAAAATAATAACAAAACATCGTATTTGGTGTGTTGAATTTTATACGAAACAACTAAAATGCCCTAAACATGATATTAGCTATGCTAATTTTAAATGCATAAATAATTTTCTTCCTAATTAGCAACCAAATGACTCCATAAATTCTTCAAAAAAAAAAAAAAAAAAACTATTCCTTTTGTTTTATACCCATCATAAAGTTTTTGTGCAATTCATATGCATCAATTTGGTTGAGTTTCATATTTTCTGAGATTTATTTATTATTAAACTTATTTTTTGCTTTTTAATTATTATATTCTTAAAATCTTAACAGAAGCAGATAATGGGAGACAATTAGACAAAGGCAAACGTGATTAGAGACAATATATCAATTTGCAGTTTATTAATCATAAGCAATAAAAAAATTAAAAATTTATGGCTACATTTGTTGGAATCGAAATAATTAGGTGTTATGCGGAAGCCAGCAAAACAAATCTCGAAAGATCATGAGTAAAAAGACAAACAAGTTATATCAAAAGAGACAAACATTTAACGTGAGTTGATCAATCAACTTACGTCTATAAGAGCACATGAGGAATTCACCATATAAAAAATAGTATATAATATCAAGAGAAATAACATCACACAATTTACTCGGACTTAAAAGATGTGCACACAAATTCTCTATATTTAGCGATTCAGCACTTTTGAAACATTACCTCATATTATGTTGATGGGAATTGGGAGGTAACATCAAGGTACATGCAAATTAATCCGATGTAATCGAAAAATCCCTAAGTGTAAGTGGCGGACCAATATATAATGGGCCCACCACTTTGTCATTTTCAATCAAATATCACACTTTTGTATGGGACAAAAGATCAAACTCCTGACACGCATCTAACTCACACATCACGTGTTGAGCTCTTACCATTAAAAAGACCAGAATGTTACTCCCAAAGGGCTAAAGTTTTCATAATAGAAAAATGAAAACTTTCATTTTCTAACCAAAATTGTAATGCCTTAGCCTTAAACTACTAGCAAAAGTATGGCTATATTTCTAAACATGAATGGCTACAACTACAATAGTTGAAAAACATGAAGGAATAGAAGCATAAAAAATGCAACATGAACCAAATTTGACAACTTGTTAGAAGCATTCGATGTCTCTGAGTCTGGAATCCCCGGTCCTCCGCGCGGTGTCGTTCCTCCGTTGCTATTCAAAGGAAGTGCAGTCCCCGGTGGTGGTGGTGGATATAGAATTGGCGTGGTGGTGGTTGTCCCTCCAGTACCACCACCGGGGGTGCTCGAAGTAGTAGTAGTAGAGCCACCAGCAGTGCTGAAAATAAATGAAGTTCAATACAATATAATTTTCATTTTGTATATCACAAGTCACAACAAGTGAATTTCATTTCAAGTCATCTTTTAATTGATCTTTTTTTTTTCCATTGGTTGACTATCTAAACTCTCGTCTTATAATGTTCTGTTGATCGTGATGCATTGGTATGCAACACAAAACTATGTGGCAATATCCAATGTAACTAATGTGATTCATACTTACTCAAACTTTTCAAAAATGTTGTCGGATCATCAGGAAACATTTGAAGTATCCGACACGAATACAAGTATACAACACTTTCAAAGAGTCCAAACAACCTTATATTTGTATTGTCAAAATCAAAATGGTCTGTTCGAGATGACTATTTCCTATAGCTGGCTTTTGCAGCCTTTATTTCAGATTTTTCCCTATGCATAATGACATTACACATTCTTTAACGTACACAATAATTTCAAAACACCATTAAAAAAAATAAAAATAACACGTTCGATATTTACATCAAAACAAAATACTATAGCCTTTTTTTTCTTATCGGGCACATAAGTTTGAAACTAATTGTGGTACCATAGCTCTATCCTCCAAACTTAGAGATCATAAATTTTAAATATTTTTTTATTTGATTTTAAATAGGATTTTGTTTTAATTTCACACTTTAAAATATAGAATATCCAACTTTCTTTTGGTTGCCAAAGTTGAAAAAAAAAAAGAAGAAACAAACACAATCAAATATAATAACTAAGAAGTGTTTTTTTTGCTGTCTACAAAATTCCCTAAACACTTTTTTTTTTTAAAAAAAACTATTATTAAGACAACTTTCAAGTTTGTTTTTTTATAAAAATAAAAATAAACAGACAGTAGGCAACCGACAACTAAAGAAAGAAGTAGAAAATTATCAAGAATTACCATATTTATACACAAAAGAAAAAAAGAAAAAAAAAGGAAAAGCAATGTGAGAGAAATTAAAGTTAAAGTTCATACCTTGGAGATGCTGGATAAACACAAGATCCATAACCTACATTAAACACACAAAAAATCATGAATAAATAAAACTTAATCAATACTCAACAAATAAAATTTAATATATATTTCCTTCGTTTCATTTTTTGTGACAAATTCAGAGTACGATGATCAAATTATTCAATTTTTCTAAATTTAGATATTCAATAAACTACATTAAAAAAAACACTTCTTTTCTAAAATAATCAACTAACATTCAAAATACACTAATCCAAACTTAATATCGAAATCTTTGATTAACAAAAAAAATAATAGTAAATAATTCAAAACATTTCAAAAAAAATCATAGTAGAAAAAATAATACTTTTTTCTTTGACACTCAAACAATAATAGTATTGGAATGTCAATCACGGCATCGTGTCTCGAGTTAAAATCCTAAATATGAAAAAAGAATCCTATTGGACCCTATAATCAAGACTCCGATACGAACTTCACCTTAACCAAAAGTCTCGAATTCAAACTCTGAATATAAAAAAAAAATTAGTGGAAACATCACACCTAAAAATAGGCATTTGGGCCGCAGTCATACTCCAATGCAGATACTGAACACCGAACATAAAACTAACATAATTAACAAAGAAAGTTTAAGGGAAAAAAATGGTTACTTGGATCAGTTTTAGCAATGGTAGCAGTGCCAGCAAATTCACAAGAACCAGGTGCTCTATTCATTCTTTGATAAAATCCATTAAATGCATAAGAAGCATGAGCTTGAATAGTATTAGGAAGATAACAAAGTCCATTTTCTAAAATTGGTGCACAATCAGCACCAGCAAAACAAGCATAATCTAAAGCATTTTGTAAAGATTGTTCACTAGCATCACTTCTTGCTACACACCATGTTGCTTTAACATCGTTTAAAATTGAAAAATGTAATATTATTACAAGAAATAATAACAAGTGAAATGGTGGTGGTTTTGCCATGGATTTGAAGGGGAAAAAAAGATAAAGAAATTATATGGGGTTTTGTTCTTTTTTGGTTTGTGGGGTTTGAGAGTTGAGATTTGAGAGTGACAAGTTGGGTTTTTTTTGTTTTGGTTAAAGGGAAAAAAGAGAGGAGTGTTGTGTTATAGTGTAGACAAAAGGACCACAAGTGGAGTATGGAGATGGGGTTGGGGGGGCGGGGTTAAGTCGAGATGATATCAATATTTAAAGTTTACGAGTTTTTATAGTGTAAGATGTAGTAATAATAATTGAATTTGTTGTGGTATAGTGTAGACAAAAGGACCACAAGTGGAGTATGAGGGAATTACGTAGAGACAAATTTAGTATTTAAAGTTTATTAATTTTAAAATATTTTTGTATTAAAATTAATGATTGAGTTTACGGTTAGTATAGATACTTCATCTGTTTTTATATTAGTTGATAAAAGGGGAGTGGGGTGTAAATTGAGGTGATTTTAGTATTTAAAATTTATGAGTTTCTATCGTGGTATCGATATTTATAAATATTTTTATAGTTTGGATAAGCTTGTACTTCAACTCTTTGTACACATATTATATTTCTATCTTTATGAAATAAAGAAGTTGTTTTTAGACTTTTGGTTCAATAAGAAACAGAAAAAAAATAGAAGTTTTTTTTTTCCTGATTAAAAGTTTGAAGTTTGAGGAAGATTTACGCGATATAAATTTAAATTAGTCAAATCAATAAATTTTGACTAAAAAATACATAAAGCAAGAAAGGAATTAGTTGCAAGAAGATGGTTGGTTACTCTTTTTATTTTTTTTTATGTGTTCTTTTAGTTTGTTTCCTTTTTCTTTTGTTTTGTTCTTTTTGTGGGTTTGCTTTTTCTTTGTTCTTGTGTATATTTTAACCTTGATGGATGTCTTTGTTGTTTAAACATTTCTTTAATTTTCCTTAATTTCAGCTTGGCTGTCTTTGGAACTTACCAAAGTTACCACAAAGTACAACAGGTAAATATTTATTTGTATTCGATGTTTATGTCAAATTAATAAATATATAAAGTTAAATATTCATGTTTAATGTGTAAAACGGGATGGAATAGACAAAGATATCTCATGAGATCAGTTAAAAGTATCAAAACAACATATAAAATTAGAATCTTGATCTTAAAAGTTTATATTCATCATTTATATATCAAACTTTGAAAGGATGGTCAGTTAAGCACATTTTGTATATAAAAGAAAATTTCTAGCTTCACCATTGATCAAACATTGAGATTTATTTTGGCCATTTAGAGTAACTATCTTACATTACTCTTTTAACCGGAAACAACCATCCTCCAACACCCACCAATCTTAAGTCGGAAAAAAATAATAATAAAGTAACACTAATACTCTCAAAGCTTATAGTTTAGCGATACCAATACTGTCAAAGCTTATAGTCTAGTGATATCAATAACAGTCTCCCACGCGTTTCACTCGGAATCGATGAACAAAAACAAGGTCATCATGCCAACTCTTGTTACTCAAAATGCCAAAACATACTCACAACATGTGCATTATGAAAAACATTTTGTAAGAAATAAGAAAAAGAGATTTAAAATAAGGATTGCTTCCATAAATAAAACAAAGAATTACACTTTCTCAACATGTACATCTTAAAGTGATGGCACATTGAAATATAAAATAACAAAAAATGGGTGTTAATACTCTATGATTGTAATAATACAACTCACAATTTACCCCTCCAGAAAACCCCTTCCTCTTTGTGTATATGTATTTGTTTCTCACATGCGAATACGTAGGGTGATCAGATCAACCCCGACCATTTCAAAAAGTTGCAAAGAAATTCGTATCAAATTTCTTCGTAGAACAAAATATAGGCTTCACTCCGAAGAACTTCTTCCAATGGGACCTCTCGTACGTAGGCATCACTGGCATAATACCACACATAATCTTCCGCGTCCTTGTCTTTCCCAGTAATCTTTGGGCCTCCTCTAACATATGCAACATAGTGACCTCCTCTCATAGTCCCTGAATGTTCCACGACACCTACAAGCCGGTATTTGTAAACCTCCCTCTGCAGGCACCTGCAGTTTACATCATGTCATCATAAGACAAGTGAAGTACAGATACCATGTTGCGAAAAGAGACTTGAATTGTTGAGGTACTAGAAATGCAAACTGACATTTTGAAATCGAAGCTTCAAGACAGTAAATGAACAAACAAAACTCAAGAAGTCCAAAATTAGTGAGACACTTTCTAGGTCTTGAGAAAAGAAGCAGTTTACAGGCGACCAAATGAGTCTCACTCTACTTGGTTTCAAATGTATTCTCTTTCTTTTATGGTTTTGCAGAACAAATCTAGTTTATTTACTATCATCAATTCTACGGATATCAATTTACTTCTCTTTAAAAGACAAATTCAACATTTTCTTTTGAATAGGTTTTACTTCAATAATAGATGTCTCAAGTCCAATATGTAATCAGCAATAACCGAACAAACATTTTTAAAGAATAAAGAGTTCACATCCTACTTAGAATCAATGCTCACAGATCCGCCAATTATTACATCCTTTGCAACTGTTTTTGGCGAACCTAAAGTCAGTGAATTACTTATTGAGAACTGAAGTATCCACATACCAATTAGAACAACAGCTTCATCATGAAACTGACAGTCCTAGGAAGAAAGATATAAAACTCAAAGAACTCGCACTGCTATCCCCTTGCTCATGAAGGTCACTAAAGAATCCGAGGTTAATTTTAACTTTGACACAGTGTTGTTAAAAGCGTGCTTAAGCTCTGAAGTGAGGCTCAAAACATGTTGAGCACTTTGCCTCGCACAATGTGCACTTCAGGGTCATCATTGAGATTCGAAGGCATACTTTTACTTGCCAATGAGCCTCTTCTAAAGAGGCAACACTAAACGATTGATATTTCACTTTATCATTAAAAAAATTCAACTTCTTTGTTCATGCTTTTGTGTTTGTCATTCATGCATATTTATTAGTCTAGGACTAAAAGTATATATTTGTATTTTTTTCTCCCTTTGTGCCTTTTTTCACTAAAGCCCACACTTTATTTGCTGTTAAAGCCCCAATGCACCTTAGAGCTTTATGCCCCTTTTGCTTTTGATAACACTACTACGACAACACCCAGTTTGGAAGAGCAGAGTTAAGCTAATGTCGAGCAAAGGACTCGGATCCTTACAACAATGATTAGACTAATGATCCTAAGAAGGCACAAGGAAAGGTGAATTCAAGGCATTGAGGACAATCTTGAAGGTATAAATCTAACTGTTCCCTAAACCCAAACTATGGCTCGCCAAAATCAAGAAACCCAAACAACAACATACCCGGTGGTGTGTATGCAGACCTTACCCCTACCTTGTGCGGGTAGAGAGGTTGTTCCCCAAAGACACTCAGCATAAGTAAAGTACCTCTGAGGACAGTCTTGAAGGTACAAGTTTACCTGTCTGTAAACCCAAACTATGGTCTATCAAGGGACTGAAATGGATATTCAATTCTGCCACATTTTTTTTAGTACATTTGCCAACAAATCTCCATAATATAATAGAATAGAATAGAATATGAGCTGTTATATCTGGCGAATTGCATGCAAACCAAAACCAAAACACCAACTCATTGCATGCAAACCAAAACCAAAACACCAACTCATTGCATGCAAACCAAAACCAAAACACCAACTCATTACATGCAAACCAAAACCAAATATTTGTAAAACATAAATATGTTTTTTTTTTTTTTTTTATGACAAGTAAAACATAAATATGTATGCATCCATACATTTGACAAAGAAACATCATTTAGGCTACAAGACTATTCAACCTCACCATTGCATGCTTTAAGATACTGGAAACCTCTGATGGATTATTTTATTTAATAAGTTAGAAAATTTACTGACTCGCACTCCTGCTTCTTTTGTTCTTTACCATAATGAATAACCTTGGGACAGAGAAGAAAGTAGCAACTGTGTTCCTCCATAGTCTCAATATGGTAGTTAATTCTTTAGTCTAAGGTCAAGCTTTCTCCAACTGGAGGGAGACAGTAACGCATCTACACATTCATTCTCATCTTCCAAAAGCTTATTATGTTTAAAGAGGCCACTTAACTGGCATGGATCTCGTAGATTTGACACATAAATGCAGGTTTTCATTACAAGATAAAGAAAATTGCTTGAATCTCAATTTAGTGAAGAAGACAAAGGTAAAAGTTCCAATTTTAACTGATCTTCCAAATGAAGGAAAATGAACACACCTGGGATCAACAAAGGTTGTGAGATCAATTGTATATCTGAAATTCACGTGGCCACTCAGCTTACTTAAGCGTCCGCGAGCATCTTGGCTGAACCTCTTTAGATGAATTGTCAAAATAGGAGGGGCTTTATCAATGAGTATCCTTTTAGTTGCATCTCTTTCCACTTTGGCACCTTTAGAGTCTGTTTCGTTCTCACTTTCACCAGATTCATAATTAGCAGAACGCTCATCCAACTGAACTCCATTGTTCTGACTATCGCAATTTACTAGACTACAAGCTTCATCCTGACTTGAATGAACCCCACCTTCTGATGGGTGAGAGACTGGATCTTCATCAGCTCCGTGGCTAGTTTCTGGCATGCAGTTCGAGTAACCATTTGTTCCATTTTGGTACACCAACCTGCCATCAAAAGCATCTGACAAACCTTTACCGGGACTTCCATTAGTGGCTCTCTGATCAATTTCCCTTGAATTACTATCCTCTGGCACATTCCCCAGATCCCCTGATTCAGGTTTCAGCAATTTCTTCTTCAATCTCATCCTCTGTTCTTGTAGAAGTTTTGCACAGTTTTCACACTGCCAAGCATGTTCTGTTTTAGATAGAAGCTCAGGCTTTGTGAAACAAGCCAAACAACTCTCCACTGACACTGGAGCATCAGTACTATCAACCTCATCTGGATCAGATTCAGAGCTATTTCCAACAGCAGAACTAGCTTCTCCGAATCCATTTGCCATAGAAGCAGCACCACTTAGTAAAGGCTTTTCAGCCGGACCTGCAACCGGCTCAGGTTCATTAAACAGGCCACCAAAACCATCAAAGTCCAAAATATCTTGTTCACAGCCAGCAGCACCTGGGGATACCTCGCTTTCTCCTTTTAGTACATCATTGGTAGTTGAGGTTTCTTCTTTATATGGAAGCAACAGAATATCTGAATCTTTTACCTGTAATGGGGCTTCAACTTCCTCAAGCCTTGTTGATGAATTAAGATTTGAATCCACTGAGAGGAACCGGCTGCTTGATGCTGAGTTATGCTCAACTTCTCTAGCATTCCAATCTTTAACTTCTACTTCTTCACCAAATTGAGAAGCTATATTGCAGTATGGTGACTTAGATTGTCCTTGATCATCCAAGCGCATTAAATCATCTGGAGAACAAGCTTCCTCACCAAATGTCAATTTACTGTCACTAGGAGCATTCAGATCATTTTGCAAGGACACATTAGGTTGAACAATGTTTTCAGCCGCACAACCCTGATTAGACAGAATATCAGCTTGTGATGCGACATCATCACCCTTAGGCATAATATCTTGATCAAGATACTCCGAACATGTAAAATTATCCATTGAAGTCGACTGTCCAGTAACACCATCGTCATTTTGTTCATTACCATTAGGCAGGATATCTTGATCAAGATAATCCAACCATGAAAAATTGTCCACTGAAGTCGGCTGCCCAGTAACATTGTTGACATTTTTCTCATTATTAGACTTCAAAGAGGAATATATATTATGTGAAGTTAAGCCCATATCATCAGCCATAGAACTAGCATCAAGAGAATCTACCAATGCACAATCAGAAGGAACTTCCGTTCCCTCAGCGATGGGCGCACTAGACTGTACCTGGCAGAACGACTTGCTACCACTTTCTTGAGCACTTTGAGAATTAAGAGAAGCTGCATCTCTGTTAATTTTGGGGCGCACTCTTCCACTTCTCTTTGGAGCATGTTTTGCCTTCTTCACACAGGAAACTAGTTGAGCTTTTTTAGACGGAGTCTTCTTAGTGGGAATCGGTAATGAGAGATCCAAGAATGGCTCATAGACTAATGAAGAGTGTCCACACTCCAGACAAGTAACAGTACTAGAGAGACGACCCCCAAAGATAGCATCGACATAAGTAGGAAACTTGCCATGATCCTGAGAAGACTTGAGTTTCTTTCTGGCAGTCAATTCCTCGGTACACAAACCGTCAAGCAAACAATGAAGCAACTCATGGCTGTCGTGCTGCTGATATCCCCTAAACTGTGGAGCCTTCGCACACAGAGAACCAAAAAAGGATTTTGGATTTATAGCACTTCTTGAGGCATCCCCAATACTTGTCTCAGAAAAGAGATTTTTAAAAGCAGCAGCAAGAGGACCATCACATTCGTCCAGTTCCAGAAAGTAATCCCGTAATCTATTCACTGCTAGTAGGTTTTGAATTATTGAATTGAAAAAGCAGGTGTTCCCTAAATTATGCAATCCCCTAACAATGTAGCCACTTTTCCCGTAGGCATCAATGTCAAGACTAGCCTCTGACTTGATCCCACTTGTGATACTCCCCCTCCCAAACCAAACATCCTCAGCATCAAGACTAGGCCCTTCAGATGGCCGCCCTTTAATCATCTTGGCAATGACCTGAAATGCATCTTTTTGTTCAGTGCCATGCTCTACCTTTTCAGCAGGAATTAGTCTATCGCACGGGAAACACCATCGCAACTGAGGATTTTCAAATTGTACAGCCAAGTGGTGGTGGTACTGTCTTGCATGCCGAACTGCATGGCTCTGAGGAGTAGTAGGAAATCCAGCACCTCCGCATGAAAAATGACCACATTCTAAACAGACCCAAATGGCTTTAGACGCCGATTTTGATTCTCCACCTCCCTTCTTTTTTCCATGTTTACCTTTTCCTTTAGCAGCCCGTCGATTAACTGCTCCTTCCCTGCAATCTTCACACCTAACAGGTCCTGAAGAGCCAAGTTTAGCAGAAACTTTCTCCACATCAATACCCTTGTCAATATGGGGGCATGTCTTTTTCTCATTCACAGCTGTAACTCCATCCTCAGGTGCATTAACGTTTTCAGTATCTTGTTGAGCGATGGGATTTGGAGAGGCCACATGATTCTGCCTCTCCTTTGCACCACCTCTAGCCTTTCTCTTAGCCTTTTTAACCATTATTCCCTACAATCAAATCAAGAAAAGATCATAGACCCTTAATACAATACACTAATACATGAATAACTACGTTACAATATTCCATAGGCACCACATCTAACCTTGTCCTAACTTCACTTGTTAAAACCTACTTCTCAAAGATCAATCACTTAGACAAATACATGATAGATGCTCAAGACACAATCATTGAGTTCACATAAATACACTAAAATGGCAAAGAAACCAAAAACTAGATGTTGCAACAACAGAAAACCCAGCATAATCCCACAAGTGGGGTATGGGGACAGTAAGATGTACACAGCCTTACCCCAACCTTTACGGGGTAAAGAGGTTGTTCACATATTGACCCTCGGCAACCCCCTCCTCCTTTATCAAGGCATGGAACCAACAATGTGAACGAGCTCATACAAGATAGCAAGTCCAGTGAAAAAGCTACACATCGAGTTGTAGGGAAAAACAAGACAAGATTGCAGTCTAGTAAAAGCAATTCCATCCGATAAACCAAAACTCATTACTATAAGACAAAATCAACTAAACATCTCTTAATCAATAAACTAAACAGCACCAAAACCAAAACCTAGCTATTAGATTAAACACAACCACATTCAAAAACAGCAAGCCTAATAACCCATCCATCTCACAAATTTCATAACTCAAACTCTTCACCATCAAAACCCAAAATACCCAAAAAAACATACCATTCACAAAACTCCAATAACTAAACAATAAACAAATCAACTAAAAATTGTCTTATTCCTTCCTCTTCTTGATGGGTACCTTCAATCTTCATATCAATAAGATTGAAACTCAAAAGGGTATCCTAAAAATCGTTTCTTTTTCTCAAATTTTCATATAACAAGCCTAGATACACACACCCAAGTTCAACTTTTTTTTAAAAAAAAACACAAGAACAAACAAGTTCAATAAAAGGGTATTCTTACCTGAAACTATGGATGAAAAAAGCAAAGATTTTTTCCAGTAATTTCAACAGATTAGCGGTCACATAAGAAGAGTATAGATTTAGTATATCATATAGAAAGAAACAGCTACACAGAGAGAGAAAATAAACGGAAAAAAAAGGAAAAAAGGAAAAAAAATAATGGGGTTTTTTGGGGGCACTTCTCCTAGTTTTCTTCTAGTGCTATCAATGGAGGTGAAAAGGCCTCTTTGTAGGTTAAAAATTAAAAAATTCTTTGGTTTTAGTTCAAAAACCTCTCTTGATATGGTAATTTAGGAGTTAGGGTTGCTAATGGAAGTGATTAGTAGTTAAATCCTTATTATAGATTTTAATAAAAGGCTATATAGTCTAAAATAGTGTTTGTGTTAGGGATATCGAGGCGGAATCAGGTAGGCTCAAGGAGTGTTAAAATTATTTTTGATTCTTTTTAAGTTTGTGATGTGTTATATTTTTCCTATTTTGAACTTTATAAATAGGCATTTGAATTGACTTACTAAAAATAGTTTATAAGTTAAGGGCTCGTTTAGTTTAAGAACAAGTCATTTCAGAGTTTAATTTTAGAATTCAATTTAAATTTGTTAAAAATATGAATAAATAAATAATTGTTCAAATAAAAATACGTGATTCAGGTATATTTTATTTTAGTAAAAAAATTAAACTTGTAATTCAAAGAACTCCAAGTATAATATTAGTGAATTTCACATATAAATTCTTATGTTAAAGGTAAAATAAAAAGTTGATTAGTAGGTCCTGACATTATTAAATGGTTTTTTTTTTTTTGTGGTGGATGCAATTGTTTTAAGAGATAGTTCTTATAATATATTGAAAAACTTGATATGGGTATAATGAATAGTTATCATGTCTATTAAGACAGTGAAAATTATAGTAAAATTTATGAAGAATTTAAAGTTTTAAAATGAGCACATTATATACCCAATGAATAGAGATAGTTTAACACAAATAAAGTCCAATTTTGATCTCATGAAAATGATTGGATAATATCGTATTTTAGTGTAATTAGTGCACTTAAGTCACGAGTTTATTTGTTAATGTGCAAGAAAAATATATCTTCACCTTTATAATAGAGATATGAAGTGAATCAAATATTTATATAAATTTATTTATTCTAATCAATCTTGTCAAGATATTTAAAATGCAGAAAAATTAGATTATTTATATAAAGTTTGATCTAAAAACAAAGTTATTATCTTACAATAAAATTTTGTGACTTGATTGTTGCTATGAACAAGTCAAACAATTTGCATGCAATGTCGAGGTCACGAACAAGATGAAAATTTAGACAACAAAATCATACAAGTGATTGTCAAGAACATATTTGGCTAAGCTCAAAGACTCAACATATCCAAAAAAATATATACTATGATCACAAAGACCATACTACGATATCGATCCATGAAAAGCTAATATACAAAATTGAAATGCATATCTACAAAATTAAATGATATTTTTATTATAAAAATAAAATACACACTGCACTTTTTTTATAGCCTAGATTTTGTCTTCTTTGTATTTTCTTTTAATGATGAGGCATCTATATATATATATATATATATACATATATTAATTTTGTGCTAGATTTTTTCTTTAATCAAGTTTTTCAAATAATATTTTAATTTAAGCTATTCGACAAAAAAAATAAAAAACTATTTAGCTTTGACAACTAGATCAAAACATGTTAGGTACAACTAAGGACTAATTTTTTTACTAACACCATAATGTTACCACTTTTTTTTTTTTTAATTACCAAAAAAATAATAATTTATTTTTCCCAATTTAATGGTGATTAGGAGAAAAATAAAAAGTCAAAACCAACTATTTAAATAATTAGTCCTCCAATTCTCCATTATTACAAATCTCCCCCCACCACTTTATATTTCGTCTGCCTTGGTCTTTCTCCAGCGTTTCTTTTGGTAAAGACCATCTTCCGATTCTTCTCCACCGACCCATTCAACTACTTTACAATGACTCATATCCTTCAAAATTCATGAATTTTTATGTAATTTTTACATATTTATGCATAATTTTAGATTGGGTTTGTGTTTTTTTATTGGTTTGATTGTTAAATTTGTTAGTATTTGCTAAAGTTTGGTGATTTCTGTGTTTGGACTTTTGGGTATTTGAGATTTATGGTTATTGTTGTTTGTATGGTATTTCTTTTTGAAGTTTTATGATAAAAATTGTATCTTTTTTGTGTTTTGTCTTGTGGGTATTTGAGATTTATGCTTATTGTTGTTTGTATGGTGTTTCCTTTTGAAATTTTATGGTAAAGATTGTATCTTTTTTGTGTTTAGTCTTGTGGGTATTTGAGATTTATGCTTATTGTTGTTTGTATGGTGTTTTCTTTTTGAAAATTTATGGTAAAAAATGTATCTTTTTTGTGTTTAGTCTTGTGGGTATTTGAGATTTATGCTTTTTGTTGTTTGTATGGTGTTTTCTTTTGAATATTATGGTAACAATTGTATCTTTTCTGTGTTTAGTTCTGTATCTGAAGTTGGTTGAGATTTATGCTTATTGTTGTTTGTATGGTAGATTTTATAGAATCAATGGCAGAAATTGTATCTTTGTTCTGTTTAGTTTTGTATGTATTTGAAATTGATTGAGATTTATGCTTACTGTTGTTTCTATGGTGTTTCTTTTTGAAATTTTTGTGAGTTCTATGAAAAAAATGTATCTTTTTTGTGTTTAGTTTTGGTGGTACTTTGAATGAGATGTTATGTTTTCTTGGTAGCATGATCTAGTGGGTGTTTGGAATCTAATCAGATTTGTATGTTTTTGTGGTTTCTGGTGCTTGGTAGCATGCCTTTTGTGATTGACCAAACCAGTTTTTTGTTAAAGATTGTGCCTTTTTTGTGTTTAGTTTTGAGTGTAGTTCAAATTAGATAAGATCTATGTCTCCTTTGTGTATCATGGTGTCAGTCTTGGTAACTTTTGTGTGAACTTTGTGGGTCCATGAAATTTAAGCAGATCTACTTCTAGTTTTTTTAGTTTTATGGTGGTTTTTTTGGTTTGGATTTGTATATATTTGTGTTACCTTGACTGAATCAGACGCGGAAATCAGAGGGAAAAGGATCGGGAAAGAGCTGCAGCTCGTGCTGGTAAAGGCAAGAAGGCAGCCGATGATGGTTTGACTCCTGAGCAGCGCCGTGAAAGGTTTTCTTTATTTTCTTAATTGTACTTGTTGTATAGGTTTTATGTATTTTGCCTTGTGTTCATTATTGGATGTTTTTGAGTTTTTATATTTATATGTTTGTTGAATGTAGGGATGCGAAAGCTCTGCAAGAGAAGGCTGCAAAGAAAGCAGCAAAAGAGGCCGCCGGGGGTAGCAATGCTGGAACTAAGGATACTAAGAAATAGAAAGCTAGGTGTTGTTACTTCCATTGCAGTCAGTACTTTGTCATTCCCCTTTGTTTGTCACGTTATTCACTGTTTAAATATTGTGATGCAATACAACTTAATACGTCTGGATTGTCAATCCATCTGGTTTTGAACTATCTCGTCTTCCTTTTGATATGATAAACTCCACCTTCAAATCACCTGTGTTTCAGTTGTTGCAATACTTATGTCAATTATGCTGATAGAGAGTTGTAATGCTCCTTGTGCGTAGAATTTATGCAATGGCAAAGGCAGGGTAAATGTGATAGCGATGTCATTAGTGGAGCGTTTTGTGTTATTTGTAAGTTGTTTGATGTGTTATTCCTTTTACTGGATACACACTACTCTCCCCAGACCTCACTGTTGATTATTGTGTTATTCCTTAACTCTGGCTTGAAGTTAAAAAGAGAAAGTAAAATTCTCCAGTTTTTGTAGTATATTTATGTCCCAAGTATGAATTTCATAGAATGCAGAAGGTTTCAAAGTTCTACGGTTTTCTTGGAAAACAGAACAATGGCCTTATTGGTGTTCAAAACTGATACACTGTATTCTCTAGATACAAATTATGGTCTAAGATGCGAGATCCAATAGCTTTCAGATTATTTGTGGATGATTTTAATATAACTTTAGGAGAGCTGTGATCTTTGTGGTTCTGTACCTTCCAACATCCAGGGCTTCAAAAGTAAATAGGTGCTTAGAGTCAGTTCTAGCCTCTCTACCTCTCAAGGTAGGGGTAAAGGTTTGCGTACACTCTACCCTCTCCAGACTCCACTTGTGAGATTACACTAGGTATGTTGTTGGTTCGAGATAGTTCAAGACTAGATAACAGTTCCTGCATCTACTGGTATGGTACAATATTACCTCACTATATAGAGGATTTGAGGAGCTAGCATCACGGTGAGTAATAATGTTATGCTTACTTGATTTCCCTCTGAAGTTTTCGATCACACTGTATCGGTGTTGATCCATAGAAAAAATACTGTATAGCTGCTGCCTTATAACTTTAGATTCCTGCTAGTTAGAGGTATCAAAGGTATTTCATAATGGTTGATGAAGTGAGTGAAAACCATAGGAGGGACCAGGGTTTAAATTCCAGCAAAAACAAAGATGCTAGAAAATTCCTTCGCATTTGCCTAAGTCTTGGTGGACAGAGTTTCCTGATACCTACGATGGTGAGTGGTTAAGTGGAATAGTCGAAGATACTTGAAGTAATTGGAGTGCATGCAAGCTGGTCCGGAGAAAAGAAACTAGAAAGCAGGCCTTAGTGTCTGAGCTTTTAAAGAACTTAGTCGAAAGCTTCTTACAGCTTGTCCATATGCATAACGACTTGCAATTTACTGTCAACATTTCCAGTTTACATAAATTTGTTTGCAAGATAATGTGTTCAATGTCTGGGTAGTTGTATCTGAACTGGCTATGCTCGTGATCTTTTCCCGTTGCGTTGTTCCTACAACTCGAATTGCTCTTGCTCTTGCTCTCATTGTTACGATTTCTTTAGAGTCTCCAGCTTTACGAGTTCTTAGCCCTCGTCTTTTGTATGATTGCTCGTAATGAGGAAAATCATCAGCCATGAAATCTGCTAGTATTTCAGATTTTTGTTGTTTAAATGGCTTGAGAAAACTCCATACTGGGTTAGTAACTTGAGGTAAAATTGGTGTTGGATTGTTTTGTAAAGAGTTGAGTAGGTATTGTTTGTGACTTGAAAATACAGCAAGAGATTTGCCTTCTGGTTGAGCTCATCACACCGGGCTTGCCTAGTGCAGATTATCTCTCCTGCATAGGAGCGGAGGTTTTACCCAGGTAGCGGCTGTGTGTTTCCCTTAAACAAGTGAAGATGGATTTATTGTTGGTCAGAACATGAAATAATTATTTTATTTCTTCAATTCATGTGACACTCTTTTTTGTTTGTTAGTAAAATTGACAATTTTCATATTTGGTAATTGGTTTAACTTTAATTTTTTTATTCTACCGTAAAAAATTTCAATTAAAATGAAGGGGATATTTTTTTTCCTTTCATTTAGAAGGCATTTTTTCTTTATTAATCTATTCTAAAAAGAATGTCGCCTTTTTATATTCCGAGACAATTTAACTTTAATATCATTTTTACCCTTAATGACATACTTTAATACCCAAGAAATAAGATGATTGGTTTAATACCACAAGTTTTAAAAATTCCTTTTTTAATAAATGTGGTGTTTGAATTAGCTTGCATGCATTTCAATTAATTTCACGGATTATTTGCTATCTTTCACCAATAAAAAATATCAGGTAATACTCTATCCACCAAGGCTTAGATGAATAAAAGAATAACCCAACATTTTTGTGTTCATTAGGAATTGGGATATGTATTGAGACCCATGATATTTCTACTTTATTGATCATTAGTTTACATCTTGGATACGTTTTTTCTTCTCTTTGTTAAATTCAATGTCTAATCAAATTCTGCCACATATAAAAGTGTCCCATCTAACATGTCAAGATTTCATATGAGATGATAACACAATTGAAAAATCAATATTCAATGCATGATTCTTATAACATTAGAGATGTGCCCAATAGAATGATAACTAGCCCTAAAACTAAAAATATTTATTTTCCATTAACCTTTACATTTTATCATAAGAAAAAAATTAGAAAACAACCAAGAAACATACCTCAACAAGCCACATCCATACCATGTTAAATGCTTTAGTGGTCATGTTACAATTACATGTGATGTTACAAATTAAGTTGACCAAAAACATATATCACAATACCTTATAATATTAGAAAGTTCAATCAAGGAAGATGAAGAGCCTCTAAAGTTGGAGCAAAAGTAAGGTTTGTGTTTTCGTGTAATATGTATACGTCATAAGTTTGAGTCGTGGAAGCAACCATTAGTACTGGTACTAAGATAGACTGTCTACATCATACCTCTTGAGGTACGACTCTTCTATGAATCTTACGTGAATATAAAATGATTTGTAGATTGAGCTACTCTATTTCAATTAAGGCATATGAGCCAGGGGAAGTATATTCCAAAACCCTTTAATTGATGGCTTGTAGTTGAAGCAATTAGAGAATAAAAGAACATGCATCTAAACAAGCAAATTAGGGGTGCCTTTTTTTTTTTGGATATTTATTCTCACTTTAGAATAAGTAGTAGTATATTGTTTGTTGCTGAGTTTATGTTTTGTATTGTATATATTATTTTTAAAAAAATTGTGCTACCGCGAGGTTAAGTTGACCTACAGTAACAAATGACTCTTTTCTTAGGATGAATAGTATAAAGATATTCTTTGTAATAACAAACATTTTCTATGATTCATCACATCCGTTCAAGTTTGAGTGAGTAATCCATTCATTTTGATCTGCAAATTCAGCCCATCTAAACTTTGGTTGATTTGCGCGAAAATATGTAATCTAAATTGATACATGAGAGTCTTGTTCGAGCATAACTTGTGAAATATTATGATATGAAAATATAAACTTATGTTATCGGAAAAGTTATTACTTAGTTGTTACGAGGGGCATAAATTAAAGACCAGTACAGAATAGGGGCATAAGTGCAAATGACCAGGAGATTTTGGGCTAGGTGTCAGCCCAATTTAGGTTCATTTTGTGGCCCAAACTAGTGATCCATTCTATTTGGCCCGATAAAATGTACGAATTCTTTTTCTTTTTCTTTTTCTTTTTCACCCGGTGTTTGGAGCCCCAACTAAATTTGAATCACACACTGCAGAGACCATTTAGGGGTGACGGGGTGACGCTGTTGGGATTTTTTCCATACTCATGACTCAAACACAAGATCTCTAATTAAGGGTGAAGCAGTTCCAGCACTGTACTACAACCCATGTTGGTGACTAAATGTAATATATTTTGTCCCATATATTTTCCTATCTTATTTTTTAAAAAATACAGCTTTTCTAAAAATATTTTTCAAGGAAAAGTATATAAAAAAAGGCATTATTTATAGTGAAGAAGATATATAATAAGAGACAAATGAGTCATTGTTGGATCTTCTTTTAATTAAAATAATTTAGTAGTCAATTTTCATGATGTAGTTCTGCATAAATATTCTAATTTGTGGCCAAAAAAATAAGTTATCGACATGAGAATATATGTATATCTAATTCCAACTTCTCTATTACAAAATTGTGGAAAATATAATATTCGTTTATTTATCCTAAACATATTCAAATCATCTTTGGGAGAAACAAAAAAAAATAGTTTGTATCTTTATAGGTACTAACTGCTAACAATAATACCATATGCAATGTAGTTTTAGAAATGAGATATGAAGATCATAAAGAATACGTAAATCTTATTCCTATCTCGTGAAAGTGGAGAGATTATTTTGAATAGACTCTTAATTCAAGTAAAATATTTTAAATCAAGTTGAATGATCGAGGAAATACGAAAATGAAGGAGAGTATATTTATAAACTAACCTTAAATGAAAATAATACCCTTGCCATTTTAATTTATTTATTTTACTTTCCTTTTTAGTCTGCTTAAAAAATATGTCTCTTTCCCTTTTTGTCAATTCTTTAATTTCAACTTTCCACATGACATGTTTAATAAGAACATACGATTAAATGATATTTTGATACATTTTACGTATCTTTAATCTAAGATTATAAGATTATTATTTTTTTTAAAAATTTCGTGTTAAGTTAAAATCAGATAAATAAATTGAAACTGCTAAAAATATTAGTAAATAATATAGTCTATACTATATACTACTTATAGGCAAGAATAAGTAGGTGCAAATGTGGTCCTAATTATAATTTTGGGTTTTTGCTTTTCCTAATAACGTGCAATCCACACCACTCATCATATATAGGTTATATGTTAAAAGTTCAATTAATCTAATATTTATGGTTTTAATCAATATTATCATCTTTATTACTCCTATTAATTATGAGATAATTAATTATGCATTGATTTAATTTTTTTGCTTTGAATTTAACTCCGAATAAGATGGAAATTAGAATACCAACCTCTCGGTTGTAGTTATATCGTGTAGTTTGTTTGTAGTATTATAGTTACATTATTATCTATTGTCTCTTGTACTTTCATTATATCTTTAAGACTTTTATTTTGAACCGAGAACCTATCAGAAACAACTTATTTGCCATATATATTCACTTAATTAAGTAATGTTTCTTAATTAATTTGTGTTTCTTAGTTACTCTTTTTTTTTTCTTTTTTAAATTGAAGGTTCTTAGTTACTCTTAGATTACGAAACACTCGATTGCTACCTTTTTCTTTTTAATTATTAATTAATATTACTTTTGCTTGTACTTTTTCTAAATATTCTAATTTTCCTCCTTCATCTCTCATAAGCGTGCTTAACAATAAATTGCAACAAAGGTTCATTATTCAAGTCAAAAAAATAAAATAAAAAGTTTAATAAATACCTTTAACGATCGTAGTACAGATAAAAATACTAGATGATTTTTTCACACTATCTTAAATTTGATGGATTGAGTTACGTATTATCTGTTAATAGTGAAAGGTGACAGATGTCCCATAAAACTAGTTAAGATGCATGCAAACTGACCTGAATATTAGAATTATTTTTTATACCTTCAACAAACAATGGAGTAGTTACATTAATTTGGATTATTTTATTCTAATTAATTTCTTACATAATAATTAACAACCTTTTTTTGTCGTTTAGGCTAAACTAAACAAACTTATCCTAGGATTATGAAAATGTCAATGGTGGAATGAATATGACACCCTCATTAAATTAATTAAAACTAATCAACTAAATTAATCCATTTTACATTTGTGGTCCAAATTTAGGGAATTACACACAAAAAAAAGAATTAATAATTAGCAAACTAACGTCGAGTCGCTAACATCGTGACATGTGTTGCGGTCCCATTCGTTGTCCGATTACTTTGTCAGAATTTCAGCTTATTTGCCAACTAATGGTTGGTCCATAAATTTTTTAGTTTATCTTTTTATAATTTTATTAGCTTTTACTTAATTAATTAAAATTTTGTAAATAACCATTAATTGTGTCTAATTGTTAAAATAACCAAAAAGTGCAGTGGGGTAGATCGTGGTTATTAAATAAATAGCCATATTTGGTGGAAGTCGTGATGGTTTGCTTGTTCATAAGAAGTAATTGAGAAAGTACTACATAGTTTTCATACTGATATAGGATAATGTTTTTTAAAAAAATTAATTAATTAAAAAACATTGCTGTATCTCTACGTATATATATTGCCAAAGATACTTTTATATATATATATATATATATATATATATGACCAATATTTTCAGTTACCGATTTGATAAAATCACCCGCTGATAGGAGTCTAAATTCACATCATAAAGGACTCATTAAAAGGAACCTATCAAATAATGAAAATGGGATGAGACGAGTTAGATTTATTTTATTTTTTTGAAATTTTGTGTTGGGTGGGTAGGTAAAGTGTTTGGTGGTTCATACTGATTTACCCTCCAATTAATCCTAGGTTTATGTACAAGAGCTAAAAATTAAAGAAAGATTCCTTTTGACTTAATTACCATATATGATATGCATGTTTATATCATCACTAGAAATTGTTCCTTTATATATACAATAATAAATTTCAATGTAATATTCTTACAAGTTCAATGAATTGCATTTTGTTCCAATAATTACATTACCTTTTAAAACTCATGATTCTCTTCAAGTCAACATAAATTAACCTTATAATTTATAAATCCTCTTTTTGATCAAAAGGAACAAAATACAAAGATAAATTATTATCTTCCATAATATGCCAATTTGTGTGTAAGGAAAATTCTTTGATACCGTACCATACATTTGTCAAAACATAAATAATTATTTAGTTGAATTTTTTTAATATTCTATTTTTTTCACTATTCTATAGAGGCTAATTAAATTTTATGAACATTTGTTCTCACAACATTACATATGTTGATATACAAACATAAAATCTTGAATGTTATATGTGGTATAAGTGAATGTGTTCCAATATTCTTTTTCCAAGTGTTCAATTTGTGAAAATTAAAATATAACATAAAATGGTAAGAGATAAGTGGTGTAAAGCAAAAGTAAGAATCATTCTATTTCCTATTTGTATACATTGTATTCACTTTTTGTGTGGTGGGTCATGTGGAAGAATATTACATATATATGAATCCATGGGCAGCCATCACTATTGGGATCCGATTCACGCTGAGAAGTCATATAGAGTAAAATACTCTTAACTAACAATGAGATATTGTATCGAGATTAAATCCAAAATCTTTTGAACGTTGTTACAAAGTATTACTGGTCACTCCAGTACAAATTTTATTGATGACAAATACAGCGTAACGGTCCATAAAAAGTGAGATTATAATCTATTTAATAGAATAAGAAAACTACCTTATTTTAGCCAAAAGCTAAAAAGTAGTTGCACCACCACCACACAATTGTTTCTTTGTAATTTTTATATTCATAATTAAGTTGTTAATTAAAAGAGGCATTGTTAATGTACACCATGATGGACTGTAGCTAACACGTAAAGTATCTCGTTTGAGGAATAAGATCCACATATCGATAGAGTATATGGTTTAATTAAATACAAAGCAAAAAATTTTATTAAAACTTGACATGCCGTAAATCCTATTAAAAGAAAGGAATAATGCATTTGGAAATGCCGACACATGTGAAATATGATTGTCGTCATATATAGCTCATGAATAAGGTGTTGAATTAAGTCCTGCAATGAATGGAACCCTCGTATTTATTGCCATGCATCTTAAGTTTGAATCTTGCCACCGATTGTACTTAAAATTAAAGTCCTATCATTAACACAACCAAACGATGAATATAGGAAAATAATTTATAATCTAGTAATCAGTGAAATGAATTGAGAAAATTTTCGAAAGCAAAAAGAATGTGATTTCTTTTAATTTATTCAAATTATGATGGATAGAATTAGCTAATACTTATGTCCTTCAAAACATTGACATGTGTGATAAAGACTAAAGCTTAGTCAGTTAATGAATCATTATTAGTTGAAGGCATATATACAACAAAATAATGATCATGCTGAAGCTTAATGAGAAATATAGAGTAATTAATTAATTAACTATGTTATTAGTGGTGTCATAGTGTCTAATAATATTATACCTAAGATAACATTAAAGATAGGTAAAAATTAAATAAAGCTGTCCAACCAAGCAAAATCCTTATCTTCACATTAGAGAAACTAATAAGAAAAAGAAATGATGGTTACATAGATGGCTATACAATAAACTTTTCTTCATTGTCTAGTACTTTCTTCTATTTGATCGGAGTTTTGATGCAACGATAAAAGTTTTCATCGTACGATCTGTCGAAGAGCTAACACCCCCTCCAGCCCCTTCATCTGATCCGGAGTCTTAAAAGTTTACGAGTTTAAAGAGCCTATCAATTGATAAATTGCCAATGCTATCAACAAAATTACTACAAACTATAAAGTATGATAGATCTTTACAATTTAAGTAATTAGTTGATACTATCAAAAATTATCGATTGCATGCCTCAACCAATTAATTATATTTTTGATAAATTCATCGCCAACTATATTATTAACAATAAACTATCATTAGTATGTATCATAAAAAATTGCGTATAAAAGATACAATATGATCCGATTGTACCTAGAGTGAAACTTTAGTGCATCGAACTGTTGTTTTTTTTTAAAATATTTATTATTATCATTTGATGACAAAATTCGCTTATTAAATAATTTTGTCTTTCTTTGTTGTGCACATGATTTGTCAATTTTACTGTTTGGTCAAGCTAAGCCACTTTCCACTACTCCACATGTCTAACCCTTTAATTAATTATTTTATATTAATCCAATTAATTAAAGCAGTGGTTATGTGTTACAAGGATGTTGATCAATTTATTCTAATTAATCTGTCTTTTTGTGTATTGTGTGAGGTTGAAAACTGAGTTAGGAATAAAGACAAATAATAATAAATTAAACAGTATATTTTATAATAAAAGTTAAATTAAAAACTAAGAAAGGGGAAAACAACTTTAAAGAAAACATGGTTTCTTGTCTAGCTGCTCTTCATGACGTATATATTAATTAAATTAAACTCAATATTCCTCCTAATCCCTAGGAAAAAAACTTCTATAATTGGACAAATACCATGTTCTCTTCTTTTATTTTTTTCTTAAAAGTTTTTACTCGGTCTGTTTTATATTTGATAGAAAAAATTACACACTATATAAATAAACAAATAGTTTTTTTTATGTATATACATTATTTTGACTCTCTTCACAAAAAATTCTGACTTCACTATTTATATTAGGGTATCGATTAATTCACACTCGTTTAGCATATGGACCATTAAAGAGAAAAGAGTTATACAATTTTTTTTTTTTAACCAAAACTCAAACTTGAGAATTCTGTTTAAAATCGATAATTATTTTTGGACCAAAAGAAGTATTTTATAAGGGAGTTTTTTTTTTTTTTTAAATGAAATGATAAGTGATATGTGGAATTTGGGAGGTAGCTTAATTATGAATGAAATAAAATTAAATAGCATGCACTACCAATAGTATGAGTCAGAGTGACTACTAATCATTTGGATTTACAAATATTTAATTTATAACCTTTTTTTGTTGTTGTTTCTTGTTTTGCCTTATTTGGACTGAACTTTGACATTTTTTTTTTGTTGGTAAAAGTGGCTCAATGTTATTCTCAAAAGGCACGTAAGAGAAATGTCCTAATTTGAGAGTTTTATAATAATTTAGTATTAAATCATGTAAAGACAACCATGATTTCCTCCTAATTAAGTACAAAAACTAATTAAACCTCATTATCTTTTTTCTTAAAAATTCATTAATTCTTTGGTCCATTATTACAATGATGATGATAATATTAATTAAACATTAATATAGTTTAGCTTAAAGTTTTGCTGGAAAAGTACCTATATAAAATTTGGAGATGATGATTAGGCCAACTAATTAATCTTCCGATTAACATACATAACTATATATGAGTCAAATAACAATTATCAAAAGACAGTTCGGTGCGCAAAACATTCTGCATTCACGTAGGATCTAAGAAAGATTGTCACACTCATTAGAGATGTGATTGATTATAAATAGTTGCTACGACGCGTGACTCAAACTATAAGTCATACAAAGATAATTTTACCGTTGCTTTAAGCTCCAGTAGTCAAATAACAATTATAACTTGAGGATTATCATATGATATCTTTTGCTTAATTAGTTACTAATTATAACTTACTATATCCTAATAACTAATACTTGCTAAAAAGAGAAAGTGAAGATACCATTTTCATACTCAAAAAAAGAAAAGTGAAAAAGAGAAATTGATCATGTGCTTGTTAATGAAAATCACATGATCATTTGCTAATAAAACCAAGAAATGAATACAAAAAAACAATAAAGTAAATTAAAGCAAAGTTTTTTTGAGTTTTGTTTTTAAAAATTTTTTTTGCAGTCACTATCATGAAAAGAATATACATCCCTCTTGTTATAAACCTTAGAAGACAGGTAACAATACAACTCATGAGTTGGCACATTTGGATTGGTTATTAAAATAGAATATATGAAAATGGGATGCACGAATTTATGTTTCTAAAACTTCTATCAAAGATCTACATTTTGAAAAGAAAATTATGAAATTGTCATGAAATTTTCTGAAAATAAAAAAATATGAAGTGGAAATTAGATGGTCCTAATTTCGAAATTTATTGATTCGACTAATAGAGCTTTATACTGCTTAGGACGTCTGTCGGAATTGGTTGGTCCAAATGATATGAATATGCATTGTGTGGGGACGTTAAAACAAAAGCGCTTTTTACAAAATTTCTTCATTTTTAAGGCTTAAAAGTCACTGATTTGACTAATTTGAGTTGACACTACTTACAGTATCAGTCAAAACCTATACCGCTTCAACTAATTAATCTGAATATGTATTATGTAGGGCTCATTAAAGAAGAAATGCTTACTATTACGAGTTTCTCTTTTTTTCAAGGCTTGAAGGTCATCGATGACTAATCTGAATTAGCATTGTTTACTATATCTGTCGAAACCTACTGATTTAGCTAATTTGAACTTGCGCATCATATTGGGCCCACTAAAGAAGAAACACTTCCTATCAAGATTTTTTCTCTTCATTTCACAAATTGAAACTGGGCCTTCTAATTATAAGTGGAGAGATCTCAACCATCTCACCACACCCACACCCCTCATTGATGATCCTATTTTTCTATTGACCCTTTATTAAAGTGCCTCTTTAGTAAACATATAATATAATCTTCTTGCTTGAGACTTAATATATATACTACATTTTTGTAATTCTATTCTTCATCATCATCATTATCTCTCTCTCTTTTTTTCCCAATACCAATCTATTGGATTTCTTATGGAGAATCAGTCTCTAAAATCAGAATCCTTCATGCAAAAAGAATTGCCAACTTGTTATAAACAAGTAGCCATAGAATCATTATCTAGATTTTTCAAGGATCCACACATTTTTAGTGATTTAAATCATGAAAGTACTTCTATAAATTCATCTTCAACAAAATTTTCTCAATTTCTTCCACTTAATTTCCATCAAAATGAATCGTCATTATCATCATCATCATTATCGACTTCTTCAAGTTATCAACATCATCAAGATCAAGGGAATAATAACAATATTATTCCTTTAAATAATTTTCTTGAATCTTTTCATCATCATCCTCAAGTTCTTGAACATCAAACATGTTCTTCTTCAACAAATTCACTATCATGTAATTACCCAACTTTAGGGTTGTTTTTGCAAGAGCCTTCCATTTTAGAGATTTCAAAAAGGGCAGCTGAATCTCTAAGCAACAAGAATCACAAGTATGATACTAATTCTTCCTTTTATTTATTTGCCATTTTATTCATAATTTTCTCTTTATCAAATTGAGTTTACTAGTAGTACATATTTAATTTATACTTTCTAGGATCAGTAGCAGATTCAGTAATTCTATCAACGACATTTAAAACATGTTAGAATGTAACATCTTTCATTTATGATCAATAAGATTCAAAAATATATATATAGTTCTTTTTATTAGCGAAGGGGATTCAGTTGCACCCCTTCTAATCAATATGTAGCTACACCACTATCTAGGATGCATGAGTCCCAATATATTGACAAAAGAAGAAAATATATAAGTATTGTGAAATTACGATGTATCTTCAACCTCTGAAAGACATTTTCTTTTTCGTGTTTTGCCAGGTCATCATCCGGGGCGTTATTCCCTATATCTTCATCAATAGGTCATGAGAGCCAAATTCATTATCAAGAGGCTGCAACTACAAATTCAACAAATTGGTTGAAAATGAATCAAACCATAACAAATTGTACCACCACAAAAGGTTTTAGTGACTATTGGCTTAGCACTACAAAAACTCAACCAATGAAATTCAAAGGATCATCAAGGAAATCAACACTTATTCAGTATGAAAAGTCATCTTCTTCTTCTCCTTCTTCTATGATCGTGTCCCAAGGGAAGCTTTTTCGAGGAGTAAGACAAAGGCATTGGGGAAAATGGGTGGCGGAAATAAGGCTACCAAGAAATAGGACAAGGGTTTGGTTAGGTACATTCGATACTGCTGAAGAAGCTGCTTTTGCTTATGATACCGCGGCTTATATGCTAAGAGGTGAGTATGCACACTTGAATTTCCCACATTTGAAGAATCAATTAAAGGCCAATTCTATCAATGGGAACATAACATCACTCCTTGAGGCGAAAATTCGAGCAATTTCAGCACAATCAAAGAAGGCTAATAATATTAGTGATCGCGATGAAATTATTATATCTCCAAAAGGGCTATCGGATGATAATGCAACAATCAAGAACACGATCATTCAGAATCAAGAAAAGAAAATTAATTGTGAGAAATTAAAGGAGATTACTAAGGTGAAGAATATTAATCAAGAAAATGTTGATGGTGTTCAATTGAGTAGAATGCCATCTTTGGATATGGATATGATTTGGGATGCACTTCTTGTTTCTGATTTATCATGACCCTCAATTGATGTATTGTATTTTTTTTCTTTTTTTTTTTTTACCAAAATTATTTCAAGATCAAGAGCATATAGTTGTTTAATTTTATAAAAAAAAAATTCACTTTTTGGAAGATCATGTAGTGGCATTGGTTGGACTTATTCTACATTAATTTGTTGTTTTAAGTGTGTGTTCATTATTTTTTTGATCATGTAATATTTTTTGTTTTAATGGCCATAAGTTTGTTTTGTGTGTGATTTATTAGTTCGGTGATTTTGGTAGTTTTTGTTTGTTGTAAAGGAAATACTCAAATTTATTAGAAAGCAAAGTTTGTTAGACGATAAGGATATATATGCAATACTTTTTTAATGAATGAGTGCATTTGTTCTAAATTGCAAAGTTGAGAGGTATATTTACCTATTTTCTATTTTTAAAAAAATACTATTACATCAGAGAAAATGGAAGAAGAGGAACCTTAAGGTAAAGATATATGTCTCCGTGTGATTTATAAAAATCATGAGTCGAGCAGTGAAATTAACAATCGATGCTTTCGTGGGAATAAATTGCCAATATTATATTCCCTGGGTCAGATGCGATCCTTCCTTGAATTGAACCATTGAAATCAATCACATTGATGCTTGATGACGTGAGGATAAGTTGCCTACAGTAAATATTCTTCGGATGCGACCCTTTCTTGAATTGAACCCTTAAAATCAACCACATAGATGCTTACATGAGGATAGGTTTCCTACATTACATCCCTTTAGGATGCTACCTTTCCTCGAATTGAACCTATAGAATCAATTATCAATGCTTATGTGGGGATAAATTACCTACATTTGCATACCTTCCCTTCCTAGAATTCTTTATGAATGCGAGAGGCTTCGCGATCAAACTTATAAATATCAATTATCTACGATATTGTGTAATATATGCCTTTCAAATTTCAAGTTAACAAGCCGAGATCAACAAAATGTATATATATGTGAATGTTGATCTTGGTGTAAATAATTACGAATATTGAAGCGAACGAGAGAAAGTAATCAGAAAATTATTAAACACGTTCATATATCGTTCACTGTTGCTAATATAATAGAAAGTAAGATAAAAATGAAAGTAAAACTCCGAACAAGTTATATTTCTATATGAATTTCAATTCAAACCTTCTAAACAGAACTTCCTCTAACTTAGACAACGATAACGTTGTAGTTATTGAAGAGTGATCAGTTGAATATATTTAATATATATATATATATATATATTAAAAAAAAAAGCAAATTTGTAGCCCCTATTGTAGGATTGTCATGAATCATGATGTTCCCACTTATTATAACTTGTTCATCATCATCACATTTTGCTAAGTTAGTTGACTTTGGGATTTAATTAAGTTTTACTTATTTAAATAAAAATATAAAATATCAAAATCAAATACTTCTTGTTTTGTCAACCCCTCTCAAAGGTTAAGACTTTTTTTTCATTTTATAATATGAAAAAGGATTCCCATGCTTCTTTTCTTTGTCCATATAATTAAGTGACTTTATAAAAAAAAACACAATTCTTTAACAAAAAAAAATGCCTCTTCTTATCTTTCCTTGACTTCTTTTTTTCTAGACTACAGAATAAAAAAAACACACATAAGGTCAAATCATGTTTTCGAATTGAATGTACGATTTGAGGAATGGCTGTTTAAGTACTATAGAAAAGGAAATAATTTCACAAGTTTAATTTTGACAAGTTCCCTTATGTGATTTCCAAAATTTGCTCATTTAGATAATATTTAGTTGAATTTTTTTTATTTTTTTTTTAAAAAGAGTTAGATGATTATTTTCATATTTGAACTATCAGATGTATGCGAGTTTATTATTCGAATAATGTCACCCATTATTTTTATCAAAGATGCCTCAACTATTAGGCATCCTACCTAAAATATAATCACACTATTGTTTATATAGGAAAATAGAACAATCAATAGTTGAAATATGTTTTCATAAATGCACAATTGCACATATATAATGTAACAATTAATTAACCAATTGCACTATTAAGATTCAAAGAACTGCAATTAAATTAAGGGATAAGGGTCTGAAAAATATCCCAATTTTGGTCAAATTTGCTGTTGCGATACTAAACTTTCACGAGGACCTATTACCTCCCTAGACTATTTAATAGTGTATTTTTTACCCCCTGAACTATTTAATAGTGTATTTTAAAGGTATATATGTGCCCACGTGGACACATTACTATTTATAATTTTACATTTTTTTTTATGTCCACGTGGGCAAATATATGTTTAATATACAGTATTAAATAGTCTAGGGAGGTAATAGGTCCTCATGAAAGTTTAGTATCGCAAAAGCAAATTCGATCAAAGTTGGGATATTTTTTAGACCCTTATCTCTTAAATTAATCAAGAGCAATTATTTATTTTTTTATTTTTTAAAAAGTAGTATGGCAAATAACCAATATATAATTTAGCAGTTGACAACTTCAACCTTGTTCATTTAAATTAATTTTGGTTGACCTAATTAATGTCTTTAATTTCTTCTGCATGTAGCAGTCCTTCATTAGCAAGTTAGCTTTGACAATGTATACAAACTTGTTGCTTAAACTAAATAAGCAAAGTTAATAATTAAGACACAGTTTGATGTGTAAAGCATCCTAAGCTATCACAAAATTCGAAAAGTGTCGTATAGCCAATTTTTGAATTTAGGAGTCGCGTAACATGAGTGCATGACAAAAAAGAAAACCCTAAAATAAAATGAGTCGTGAGAATCATGACTTAAAAGGAGATATGCTGACACAAACATCAGTAATTGAATTTACGAAACTCACAAGTCATGAGGTTACTTAAGACAACTTTAAGAATACTCTTTAGTTATCCAAAAAAAATATTTGATATTAAGATAAAACTTTAAGAAAGGAATTTTCATTAAATGTTGAAAATGTTGCATATATAAGCAAATGACATCAACATTAATATAGTTGCTATAAACTGAAATAGGATTGGTTGGTCGGTTAATTTTTAATATTAAAAATTATTAAATTTCCTTATTATGATGATATCACAATGAAAAAGCCATTTTGAAAAAGAATGTATAAATTTAGTTAAAGGTGAAATTTATATAATATTTGCTAATTTTTGTTTTCTAATTGCAGTGCTTATCAAGAGTGGCTGTCCTCCATTATTTTTGGCAAAGTCTAATAGTGATTAGCTCATTGTCAAATGAAATGAGAAATTTAAGAGGTTTCAATTTTGAGTCATAAAAATAAATAAATGACCTTTTAGATATAGAGTGTTTTATCCACCTCCTTAGTAGGTTTGTATGTGTAAATTTTTAAATAAAATAAATGAATAACCTTTCAAATATACGCACAAATATGAATTTATCATGCGACATGATTAACACCGAAAAATTAAAATAAAAAATTGATGTTCAATGTAGCAGTTTGTACATAAAAAAGCCCAAACCTAACCATGTTTCAATTATATGTTACTTCGACTCTCCGAAAATGTTGTTGCACATGTGTTAGACATCAAAAATGCACTATTTTTGAAAAATCTAACTCGCACCTTACAACATTATCAAGAGTTCGAGTAACACAAAACAAATGAAAACTTTGAAAACAAAATCATCAAGTACGAACCATTTCCATGTTCCATGAAAAAAATCCTTGGTGGAGCACTTTTCCTAGATAGAACCCTACGCGGAGCGTATCCAAATTAGACAGGCTCCCATGCAGGTACCAGACAACGGATGTGAAACCAAACAAAAAAGAGAAAGTATTCAATGATAAACCAAAAAAAGAAAATGGAAAGATATTCTCATGTGCTAAAGTCTCATAATTTTTTAACCTTGCAGAACAAAAGGGCAGTTAATCTGTGAAGTATGCCCATGAAATACATTAAAATGGTTCATACTTTTTAAATTATATCCAAAACTACTGCTAAACAACATAATTATCACTAAGTCAAAACAAATACTATATAATTAAGATAAGTTGTAATATCTAGGAAGTTAAATTAACTTAAGCTTTACCATGTTTATATTTTCCCCTCAGTTGGCAACAAAGTTTTTTCTTCTAGGAAGAAAAAAACTTTTTCCTTGCTGTGTTGTAATTCTTCTTGTTTATCACCTTCATCTTCTTCTTCCTGCATTTCTTTATCCTCGCATTCGACCATGTCTACTCTCTTAAGCAACTCAAATTCCTCAACGATCACGTTGTTTGTCTGCATTTCTAATACTGGAGGGTCTGTGCCTTTGTTGTTGTTGTTCTCCGAGTTGCTCTGTGCGCATTTATCAGAACTTGTTCCGTGCTCTGGACTCCAAGAGACGTTTCCATTTTCACTTTGAAGTTCACTTTGCAGATCAATCATATCGACATTGTGTTCAAGAGGAGATTGTATTAGCAGTGGACTGCTAATGATTTGTCCAGTTGTTAGTCTCTCATGATAGTCCTGCATCTCCATTCTGTATCGTTCTTTGTCTTGCAATGCTCTCTCCTGATAGACCTGAACTCAACAGAATATAATCATTGGAAGTAGTTAGCATGACACAAACAAGAACAATCTCATATATCTCAGGATATTTAAACTGGAGAAGGGCTCATAAATAACCACCTAGAATACGAAATATCTTAATTGTCGTTATACTTTGGAGCCATTCATACCCTCAGTGTCCGTCAACAAATCATTTCGTATTTGACCTCGACTGTAAAGGAGTTTCAACCTTAGTCCATGCTAGAACCCCATTAAAGTCAAGGTAAATACGAAGCAATTTGATAACAAGGGCATGAATGGCCTGAAAGTATAACGGAGGGTAAAATTAAGATATTTTGTATAGTACAGGAGTAAATTTTTGGACCTTTTTCCAATATGAAATATATCGTTTGGTTCCTACCATCTTCTCTGGTACGTTCAAATTGTTCCACAATTCACCTATCATCCTACTAATCTCTCTATCCTTTCCAGGATAAAGAGATTTCAGACGGGCATGTTGTTCTGCAAAGAAAAAGTTATAACCACTTCTGTTAGGCTTGGGATGGGCAGGGTCACGCTTTTTGATTTCATTTTTCTTCCTACGCTTTCTTCGAACTACCCCAAGTGTTGATGTTTCTTTCCGAGTGTTGTAAGCAGGTAGATTCTGATTTTGCAACTCTTGGTGCATTTGGTTCATTGGAACCTGATATAGAACACCTTTAAGATCCTCGGATCCAATCTTCACTGTAATAAGATATCCACTCTCAAACTTTCCGTCAATGAAACCAGACACAGGTGAACCTGTCGATGGTATGGTAGTTTCTGCAAGCACAAAAGAATTGGGTGATGCAAATTATTTGTTGGCTATAGTAGGAAATTATCAGAGTCTAAACTGTTAAGCAGTAAAGATTTATCATGTTCTACTACTTCACGTGTAACAGAAGCATCATTTTATCATGTGAATCTGTCGATACAAAGTTTTAGAGACTCCCACGGTTCAAAACTCAATGGATAACCAATTTCGTGGACGTAGCCCCTATTTTATTTGTTCTCCTCGTAAGGATCACCTCACTTATCTCGAAAAGGACATCAAAAATATCTCCATACATGGATTTGAAGACTTCCAAAAGATGTGAATGAATGACTATGACATAAAGATTTGGAATAACTCTTACCAACATAGTTAGGAAGCAAAGACAAAAAAGAGATAGAACATGTGCAAGAACAAGTAAGCAACCTTCAGGAAATGTTGTTTCTATCCTCAGCGGCTGGGGCACAGCGGCTTCTATTTCTGGTGGTGGAAGGATATATCTGGCCAAATCTTGAGGTGGAGCTGCAGTACGGGAGGCTGCCTGCAACACGTCTGAAAGATATCTATGTTTTAGTGAGAAAGCCTCAGCACAACTAATTAAGTAATGAAAGATTCCACACATACCAGGAGAAGGAGTCCAGTACTTTGCCTTGAAATAGTAGAGTCTTTCGTAGTGAAATAGCAATGAAATATAGTATTTCCGAAGAATAAATGAAGCATTTGTGGCTGAAGAAGGAAAGCTAAACACTAATGTTACTTCCTTCCATCTTTTCTCCCCTAGAACCTGCAATTACGTTCGAAAAATCATAATTATACAGACTCAACATTAATTTCAACCCAATCATTCCTTTCTATGCAGATTAAGAGCTATACTTGTTTACAACAAACAACAACCTGTAAGGCCACAAAATTCTCCAAACCCATCCTACAAGAAGTTTGAAAGAACAACTCGCGAAACAACTGAAATGAGATTGAAACTGAGCTCCAAGTGTACTGGTTCCTTACACCAAAACGCATACACCTTCCACCTATTAGCATGATGTTCTATTCTTACCCGTTTCTTGACTTTACTCCAGCTGAGCATCACTCATGAGCGTAATAAAATAAGGAGAAGCATTTAAGACACGAAAGCTAAACATGAATGGAGTTATATCCTAACCATGTGGGGATGCATAACAAAAATAGTGCCTTCTGTGGCTCTTTACTATGGCAAAGCCAACTCAAATGAGGTTCATCAATCCAGAGGTCAATATACCAACTTATGCTTTTAGTTAGAGAAAAAATTAAGAGAGAATACCATTACATGGTGATATATGATGAGAGTTACTCTAACCTTCCCCAGCTATTCTACATTTTAAATAATTAATCATGGATATAAAACGGAAAGAGCACCAAAAGTTTGAATACAATGTGCCCAAGTTCTATTACCTTTGAGAGACCGCCACGAGTAGTTACCTCGACAAAGAGGCGATGCAGATCCAGCGCTTTGCCCCCTATAACAGGGATCCTGAAAAAAAGCACAACCAACAGAAGCATTAATAAATAGTTGCGTGAACTATATAAACATGAGACAATGTGTGGGAACTCAGAAGCATATGGCATAGTTTCAAGATTGAAACATTTGAAACTTAACAAGAAAGAGTGGTGGACCAAATTTGGAATAAGGATAGCAGTCTTTAGCAGAGATTAATCAAATCACGAAAATGTTGGTGGTTGCTATTAATCAATGAAATCCTCAATAAAACTGCCTAAAAATCTTCTCAAATAATTGTTGCTTTCGGAAAAAGGATCTTGTGCCTAACTCAACGCACAAAAGCGAGCTCATGAGGTGAGAATTGACCATCTAAGGAGAAAATCATATACTAAGAAATATAGCATTTAGACAACATTTCTTGATCAAATTCAATATAAGGGAGGGAGGTACGCCTTGTGACAGGATATAGAGACGGGATTTGGGCATGACCTAGTAGTTAACGAAATAGGTGAAAACCATGGGCAACTAAATTCAAATCCCAATTCAGGCAAAATCCCTAGGTGGGCAAAGCTATCAAGTCGGTGAAATAGTCAAGGTGCATGCAAGCTTACATAAAGAAACTCATAAAAGGGCATAGGTTCCATAATAGGCAAAAAAAGAAAAGAAAAAACTCACATGAACTTAGTTCTCATGGCAGCATGGAGCTTCTGCAAAGTTTCCATGAACAGTTGAGGAGAGGCAACAACATTCTCATATGTAACCAAGGGAGGTGGATATGGATGATAATTTGGGGGTGCTACTCTGAGTGGCACTGGACTATTTTCAGCAGAAGATGATGCCATTTTTAACTTCTCATAACATGTTTCAAGAATCACTTATCACTCCAATCCTTGTTTTCTCAAGAACCTCTAAGCTGCAGACTACAGAAATACAAATCAACACAGCTATAAATAGCACCAAAATCACAAAACAAAACAAAGCTCAATTTTCAAGGTGAACTTAAACATGTAAAATGTTAGTGATAGAAAACAGACAAAAGAGCATCATCAGAGATTTCCAGAAAATGAGACTAATGAGTCCAAAAACAGAAACCAATGGTAATTATACACGGTCCAAAAATTGAAAATAGATACAAAATGATTATAACAAACAGACAAAATCAGAAACCAGAAAGCAAAAAGAAAGTGATAGATAGACAGATAGATATACAAAGAAAGAAAATACATACAGAAGCTGATAGATAGACAGATAGATATACAAAGAAAGAAAATACATACAGAAGCAGAGAAAAGAGAACTGAATATCTGTATCACCATGAAAATGCCACTGGAAGAACTGCATAACAACAACAACCCCTTTATCTGAAGTAACTCCAAGTACCATAACAAAATACCCAAACCCCAAGAAAAGCATATACAGTACACCATAGCTGTCACAGCCATGAATTGTCAGAGAGTACTAAATATAGGAATCAAGAAAACCTATCAAAACTCAAAAAAAAAACCCAAAAAGCTGAGATTTTTATCATAACAAAATGAAAAAATCAGACACCCTTTTAGCCCTTTTAGGCTCAGGTCATAAAGATCCCAGATACAATACATCAAGAATCCCTCTCTAGGCCTATTATCTACATAAGCTATATAATCTTTTGCTGACATTCTAAAGATTTCTGCTAATATCTGCATGTTTAACAAAGTCCAAAGCTCTCTATTCCTCTTTTCTCCTGACACACTTCCCAGAAGTAAAGATTTATGGCCTAAGCAAAAAAACAGGATGGTGGGACATTACCCCCACCCCGAACCCCACCCCACCCCACCCCACTCCACCTTACTCCACCCCCAACCACCCCAACCCCACAAATAAAAAATGCTTCTGGAGAACAAACAACACATAAAAATCCCACCTTTAAAGATTACAACATCAAAACACAGTTCTCCACCATGCATGGAACACAGATTTATATAATAATACACCATACTAAGTAATAAAAATCAAGTCTTTACATTATATTACAAACAAAGAAAACTTACCAGCAACAGTAAAGACAGATTTGATTATGTACTAAGCAAATGGGGCACCAAATAAAGTTTCTATTTTTTTTAATACTGAACCTTAAAAGAAAAAAAAAATTAAAAAAAAAATCAAATGGGGCAAAAAGCTTATGAAAAAGATGGTTTTTTTAATATATTAATCATGGAGCTTGTAAAATTTTTTTTTTGGATGATGGAGAAATATGAATCTCTGAATAGCCATGAAAATATATTTATATGTGTGAGACTGATGGAATTTTGTTTATGTATAATGACTATTTTGCCCTCATGGTTTATATATAGGACAATAAAAGAAAAGGCTATAATAGGAAATTAAGTTTAATGAAAATTGTTAAACATCATAGAAATTGCAGTTATGGTTTTTGTATAATGCCCCGTTTGGAGCGGCACGTTATTTTATTATCTCTCTACGTGCATAGCCACATATTAATATTAAATTTAAATTTTTTGAGGTACATATTAGATCACGGAATTAACTTTATAATATTGACTTATTAAAAAATAAAAATAAAAGATGATTTTTTTTTTTTATTTAGATTTTGGTTGGTGGAATTTTTTGATTTTTATATTGGTGGAAAATGATTACATAATGAAATAATCGAGATATGAATGATATAAAAAAAGTTAATAATGTTATCGATTAGAATAAGTGATTTTTTTTTAATAGTAACACAAACTGACTAACCGTCATTAAACATATTGACTAATATATTGAGGTTGATGATTATGAAGGTTAGTAGGTAGTTGAGTGTTCTCTCGTTTTATTGTGTGGTATGGTTGGTGCATTAGACATGTTTCTCCATGCATATCAATAGCATCAGTACTTATCTGAGATATCTATTATTGGATGCTGTTTTTTTGCTTTGATTATCGCATTATTTAGTTGTTGCTAGTAGGGGCGGAGCTAAGTGGGGGTTTAGGGTTTAGATGAAGTGATGAACCCACTAGTAGCTTTTCTATAGACCTTTGTATTTGTGTTAGAAAATAAAATATATATATTAACTAGTGAATTCCTAACAAAACTGATTGACGGCTCAGTGGTGATGAAGGGTTGCAAAAAAGCTTTCCACGCTAGAGTTGTGGGTTCTTAGTATTTTATTCTCCTTATCCTGGCTCCGTATCTGATTGTTGCGACTCATGTACTTTATTTCCTCTTTGTTTTGATATGTGTTACCCGATGGTCTTTCAAGGATAAATTTTTTACCTCTCGATATAGAATTAAATTAAATATGTTGTTATTATTATTATTATTTTAGTATTTATAAATTTCAATTGATTATAGTAACTAAGTTATTTATCTCTATTTTTTAAAAATAAAATTGTTATAGATATTACCTTATAATAGGTGATCTTAGAAGTCATTAGATCACACGTAATGTTATTCAAGTGGTTAAAGAAAATGGTTTCTTAAATTTATTTATTTATCATAAAAACATGTTTATTATTTTTCTTGAAAGAAGGTAATAACCAAAGGAAATAATTATATTAATTAATTATATGCATCTATTTAAACAATTAATTTGAACGTCTTACTGTGAAAAAGGAAGTGCTCTCTTTTTCTGAACCCCTCACTTATTATTCTTGACATAGTTTCAAGAAAAAAGAGAACCAAATATTAATGACATGTCAGTTCCTTCAACTCTGATAACCAATCACTAATTAAAAGTTTTCTTTTTGTAATTTACACCATGTAATCTCATAAATTGAGTTTGGAGAGATGATGTATGCGCAATCTTATTTAATGATATTACAAGACGAGTTACAAAATGTGTGAAATATAGGTTACTCTAACCAAAAGCGAATTCAGAATTTTAAGAAAACGGGTGCACCATTACTTTAAAGATAAGATCAAAAAATTTATAATAATAATAACTAAGCGAACAATACATAAAGATTACATTACCACAAAACTTTCAGAATTTAGCTTCTTTTTTTTTTTAATGAAAAATGTGTTTTTAGTTAGTAAAATAAAATTGAAGCGAACTGGGGCTGCCTGAGATCGAACCTGCGACCTTTGTGTTGAAATCTTTTAGTCGTATCAGTGAACCATCCAGTCATCTTGAGAATGGGTTCAACAAGTTTTAATTTAATGTATTCTTTAATAATTATAGAAGTAATTTATCGACTTTAGTCGGACGACCACGGATTCGGGTGACCCAAAAAACATACATAAATTCGCCCCTGAGTCTAACCCAATAACAACCTTAGTGGTTGTTTGGTAGGTGAATTAAATTATCTTTGGGATTATCATTTTTGAATTAATTTATCTAAAAGGTAAGATAAAATAATTTCAGGTTTGATGGGATAAGATGGATATTCAGGATTGAATTTGAAATCAAATTTACACTATGTTTGATTGACAATGTAAGAATATAAATTCATGTCGTTAATAAAATAAAATATAAATTTAATCTCAAACTAAATATTTAGATATTCCACCTTATCTCGTGTATTTTATGTCTTGATTGGACTTTTCTAGTTAAGATGCAAATTGCAAATTTACGCAAAATATGAGTACCCATTATTCAACCTACTTTAACCCGTATTAAATATGGGTTGAATTTCAACTCATTTTCAACCCGCCCATTTGCCACGGCTACTATGCTAATTGGACTCAACAGTTGTAAATTCATACTATTGGGTTCATAATATGAATGCAAATACATATGCAACTCTCAACATCAACTCGCCTCGGGGCTCATGAAAAGTTCGTCCATGCAATAACAATGCATCCAGTGAAATCGCACAAGTGATATGTACATAGTCTTACCGCTACCTTTTAAGATAGTGATATTGTTTCTGATAAGACGCTCGATTCAAGTAAAGCATAACTAGACATATACTTTTGACACTCACATGGTGTTTATAAATTGAATTTTGGCTCATCAAAAATAAGGAAAAAAACTCATATGCCCAGACAACAACAGCAACAACAAGAAATTATTCGTGTTTTCGTTCCGTTTCCAGGCATTGAAATGAATCAATTCAATACAGGTTGATGGTTGATCGGTCTCAGGACATGATTGCTTTCAACGCGTCTTTAATATATCGGTATTTGAACGAAAATCCCAACTCCTTGGCCTTCGTTGGAACCACCTTTTGTCCGTCCAACACCTGAAATACACATTACTCTAGCAATATCAACAACAACGTAGCCAGTGGAGTCTGGGAAAAGTAGAGTGTACGCAGACCTTACCTCTACCTTGAGAGGTAGAGAGACTGTTTCTGATCAACACAGACAAATAAGTACTAGTAAGCTGAGGTTACAAATATCATACCACTGATGCACCCTCTCCAAGGACAGCTTTCACTGCAATTTCTGGTACTGGTAGCCAGGACGGTCTTCCTAACGTGGATCCTAGTTGTTCACACATTTCTCCCAGACGTACAGGATTCGGTGCTGTTCCATTTATCACCCCTGCCATTGTATATGAATCCATTACTTGTTATTTCTTCAACTATACTGTTCAGACAAAAATACTACGATCGAAATCCATAGTATAGATGCCTGGCAATGATTTTACCTTTATAGGATGGATTGGATAAAGCTTCATAAATCAAATCCACGAGGTCATCGAGATGAATCCAAGAAAACCTGTGAAGTGAAGTCAGTAGAATCTACCAAGTGAGAATGGGAAAATCAACAACAACATACTCAGTGTAATCCCACAAGTGGAGTCTGCGGAGGATAGAGTGTACATAGACTTTACCCCTACCTTGTAGAGATAGAGAGGTTGTTTCCAATATATCCTCGTCTTAAATAAAGCACATCCAAGCAGTTTGAAAAAGGAATGCAAACATAAGAGCACTAACAACAACGAAATAATGTGAAATGCAGTACACAACATACAGAGGAATAATAGTATGACAATAAAATAATGTGATAGTCGAAGCACAAAAGAAACACAAAATAGTGCTAATATAACCGGTAAGAAATAAGGTCTAAGTACAACCACCAAGCCTATCCCGCAAGAAAGCAAGATAATGTTCAACTACCAACTAACCTTCTATCCTAATCCTCGACCTCAAGACCCTCCTATCTAAAGTCATAACCTCGGTAATCTTAGGACTAAAACTCAAACAGACGAATACAGATAACATATCTCTAATCCTTAGTAACGGGAAATACTTAAAACAAGGACAAAAATTGAAGGGCAGTACCATTGCTTTCCAGAGCCCAAAGGTCCACCAGCAAACATCATGAAGAGAGGAATCATTTTAGCTGCAGAAAGGAAAATCGAAAGATTTTAACAATGTTAAGTATCAAAATATTAAAGATATGCCATGTTCTGTCACAGGTGGATTCACATTTAACTGAGGGTGGGAAAACAAAAAAGACGTTTTGACGCTAAACATCATAATCCAAAAGCTAGGCAAAACAGGCTATTAAGTTGTTATTGATAGGAAAAGAAAGAAAGCATACTACCTAAAGCACCACCATCTTTTCCAAGGACAATGCCAATACGAATTAGAGCAAGCCTAACATCCTTATTGACTTTGAGCGCAGCTGCCTCCCATTCTCTACAAACCTGAAAGAAATCATGACGCAAGAAATCGAACATGAAGATTAAAAACATATAACATGTTCTATATGTATGCACCTGTTATACTTACCTCAGCCAAGTAATCATTTCCCGATGGACTTTTCTCATCAAACACTTGAGTTTCACTGGTTCCTAAGTAAGGTAGTAAGTAGATTTATCAGAAATGACAGATTATCATAACACGAGGATATTCAGCTTAACACTTTTATCAACAAGGTATGGAAGTGCTTTGGAAGGTAAATAATGATGCATAACATAGGAACAGAGAAATAAAGCAAAACATGAATTAGTTCACCCGTACCATAATAACCAACTGCTGTTGCACTTATTAAAACTTTGGGACGGGCATCATCCTTTGAATTATTGATTAATTCTACAACCTGCAGGATCAATCGACGTTTCTCAGATTCTTGCTCATATCATTTGTAGCTATAGATAAATTCTTATAATGAATTCGCCTTTTTCTCTATGCTATTAGGGAGACCTTGGAGGTTACTCTAATCCTGCTTTGCTTGATATCCTTCTTGATCTGCAGCATTACATTGAAAAGTTGATACATGAATGAACGACTGATCATTCGTCACATAGAAGATATAAAGTAATAATAATGCATCGGGCATATAAAAGGGAAAGTAAGACAGAAACGAGAACCGAAAGTCGTCCTAATACCTCAGAAGACCATCTAGTACTAATGGACGTTCCAGCCAAATTCACAACAGCTGTTGAACCTTCAATGCAGTTTCTCCACTCTGGCTCCTCGGCAATTACAATTCCCGGAAACTCTTTAACTGTACATTTTTGGAAGCACAATCAGGAAAAACATTAGAGTTACAACTTTCAACATTCTGTTTCATGTATAAAATAAAAAAAAAATGTAGAAGGACAAAAAGAGTGGCAATGAGTGAATCAAAACAATCATTACCTTCTTACCCGGAAATATCGATTGTGCTTTGGATCTTGACCTTGTCAACACTCGAATCTGATGCTTATCTGCATTTAGAACGACAAGTTTAAGTTTAACTAACAACCTGCTTTTTCTACAATAGCAGTTATGTGACACATCCTTGGGAAAAGTCACATTTCATGATACGTTAAAATTCGGAACAGCTTCATGTATGACAATGTCTCATAAATAGAAGTGTTAACTCAAGAGCTGCCCATAGTGTTGTATCCAAACAGCAACCGTGTGTCGAATGCAGACTCATAATTAAGAACTATATAGCGAAGCATGGGCAGACCGATAATGAAGGAAGCACGTGTGTGCACATCCTCAGCCTACAGCTCAAGTAATACACACACAAACAGACACATTTACTACATGTTTATCGATACTCCCTACATTCCAATTTATTAGCATTCTTTCCTTTAAATGATATGTGCATTTGGAAACTAGTCCTTTTACATTCCAATTTAGTAATTGACTTTGACTTATTCCTTGAACCGAGGGTCTATCAGAGACAACCTCTCTACCTTCCAAGGTAGGAGCAAGGTCTACGTACACTCTACTCTACCCTCCCCAGATCTCACTCGTGTGATTACAATAGGTATATTGTTGTTGTTGACGACTTTGACTTATTGTAGGCTCAACTTCTACCCTCCACAGACTCACTCGTGGGATCACAATAGGTATGTTGTCGTTGACGACTTTGACTTATTGTAGGCTCAACTTGGTAGAGAAACAAATAGTTTGATTTTGATTGGTACATTTAGTCTCGAGTTGGTACAATCAAATATTTCCACGTAAATTGAGTTGGACGGAATATATATATTTATACAAAGATCAAAACCGTAGTCACGAAGAAGTAGTTGGTATACCTGCATGCAATCTTTGCACCAATCTTTTCCCAACAAAACCAGTAGCTCCAGTAACTGATACAATCATCTTACTTTCCTGAACCAGTAAAAGAAAGAAGTAAATGTCCTCTCCGTTAACGGTTAACCTAAGCATTGTTACATCACTAGATTAATAGTTTGTCATCAGAAATCATCATATGCACCAAAAATTAAAACACAAAAGAGTTTACTACTAATTACTCTAGTCCCTCCGTCCCAATTTAAGTGTCTTACATTCCTTTTAGCTCTGTCCCAAAAAAAAAAACACCTCTTTCATATTTACTAAGTTTTCCAATTCCAACATTATACATTGCAAGTTTAAAACCACAAGATTCAAAGGCCGATACACATCTTTTCTTTTTTATGACTGTGCTGTCCGGGCCAGCTTTCGCGCACCTCGACTAAATCCACCATATACCTACCACCTCCAACCAACAACAAGTAACAACAAGTACCAGGTAACTCCGTCCACCAAGGCTAGAATAGATGAGAAGAATCACCTAGTGTTTTTGTCTCCAATGAGTTTTGAACCTGAGACCTCAAAGTTCCCAATCACTTCGTGTCCAGTCAAACTAAGACACATAAATTGGGACGGATGGAGTAATATCTAAAACTTATATCCACAATTCACAAAGTATAACCAATTTTAGCTTCACATATGAGAAAAAGAATAAATTGAGTAAATATGGATTGTACCTTGGGAGATGAAGCAGAGTCCATGTTTGCATTCACACACCAAAATGTAACTCTTTTAGACTCACCTCCCTATTTTCAATAGAAAAAAAAAAAAAGACAAGAGGAATGATAAAAACAATAAAAATGACAAATTAAATACTTAGGGATAGATGAATACATACAATTAATAGAGTGTGAGCTTGATGTAGTTGAATAGTAGAAGAAATGGAATTTGTCCATGAAAATGCACTTGCTATTCCCATGGTACTCATCAATGAACTAGTAATTGTGTGATGAAAAAAAAGGAGTTGTGTGTTTTTTTTTTTGTGTTCATCGTGTATAAATTTGAGTCACATAGATGTGATTGCTGTCATTTGATTGTAAATGACTGTTTTGTCCTCATTGGTTAACATATGTTTAAAGAAACAATAAGGGTAAATGAGTAATTTTGAAAAAAAATATTTTCATGATTTTTTTTCTTCAAGAGTTCAATTTTTTTTATCATAAAAATTGTGGCTTTGTGCAAGATTGTATTCAAACACTTGGTTGAGTCGGATTTTGAGGTGTTTTAATAAATTGTTGATAGTAATTCAAATAGAAAACGCGAATGCTTAATGGTGCATATATAAAACTACTTCAAATGTATTTTGATGATTGTGCCTTTTTATTTCTTTTCATTTTTAGTATTTGTATTCTCATCCAGCAACTTCAAATAAGTATGTTCTTGTTCTGTGAAGAACAAGGACGGAGAAAATACATGTCATGCATTTATTGACTTAATATAAACATCGAGTGAAGGCCGTTAAGCATAACTGTTCTATCTCGACTACGATTCCCTGCTTGAACATTAACACGATGTGTTTCTCAAATTTCCTGTCAATATTGGGGATGAAAATTGAAAGCAGAGCTCATTAAAACAGTTTTCAGAGCATAGATGCATCAATAATCAGGTGATTGATGACTATACCTTCCAGCAAACAAGATATCAGTTTCTACAACTTGACAAAACAAAAAATTTCTACCAAAATTGGGATTATAACAAGAAAAAGGCCGTCTAAGGTGGTCTCTTTGGCATTTGGCAACAACATAGCACAAGACTTTGTTGCTTGGACTCTCCAAAAGTGTTGTCGTACCCATGTTGGATTCTCCCAAATGCATTACTTTTGGAGTGCACGACACACACCTGTCGACATTTTTGAAGAGTCTTGAGCAATGTAGGCACAAGTTACCTGTTTAATCAGAATATTCAGTTTACATGTTGTGTTGGCAACAAGGGGGATTTTCTCCACAATGTATGTGCTCATTATACTCTAGGCTCTCATCACCAGCATCTGCCATGGAATTAAAGGGCTGTGGTTCTACGCGAGGAAATAATAGCTTGAGCCGGAAAGCATCTACACCATTCAAATAATAACGAAAAAGTCTCTTTGCTCTAATAAATCCAAGACGACCATACAAAGCGAGTGCTCCTTTATTTGTTACTTCTGCTTCCAAAGTCACCTACAGAACAGAGGAACAGTTTAAGTGGAAACAAGCCATGGCAAGATAATATATCATGACGCTATGATGCTTTGTCAATTCGATTCTATGTCTTTTTAAACAAGACAAACTTAACTATCCCCAAAATAAAAAATAGGCTACGTAAACCAAGTAAGCACATAACACATTTCAGCTCTTGATTTGTAGAAAACAGCAGGCAAGATCGATAATCATGAAGTATCTAATCTTATCAAGGTGGTTTTCATCATTAAACCATTCATGTTTTCTTTCTTTTTTAATTATAATGATGGTATCTGGGCCAACCTGTGCGTACCTTGACTATCTCACTGGGTACTTGCTGCCTCCCACTAGCATAAGAATCAAATAACTCTTGCCACCATGACTTAAGCGGAGGAAAAGAAATCACCTAGTGTCTTTTTATCTCTGCGGGATTTGATCCCAAGCATTATTAAGTCATTTCTTATTCTACACCTCCAACAAGCCGAAGTAAAGAACCTTATGGTTATAATTAATGATAACTGTTAAACACAAAGGAATTTTTTCAATTCATCTCTTTTTGTTCCGTGTTAATTCATATTTCAAACTTCTTACAAGCCTAAGCAAACAAAATTCCTTATTCAACAAATCTGTGACGTTTTCGTTTTGGATACATCGTTCTTCTTGGTTCCTGTAAGAAAACAGAAATTTTATATCTGGAAGAAGGTGGAGGGTGGTTTGGAAGAAAACACCATGTGAAAAAGCATAGGAAATCTTAAGAGGTCAGACTTAGTTTGAACGGCAGAAATGCACTGAACACATAGTTCTGCTTGATCTGCAAATTGGACTAAATTATCAGGCCAATGTGCATACTCTGATGCCGTGCAGCAAGTCACAAAGAATGGCCTACTTGAGCTTGTACAACCAAAATGGACAGTTAACATCTTTGATACCGTGGCCATTATATTTATGTTTCTCACATCGGCAGTCTTAAAAGTCGCTAATATGAATCTTTCAGACTGATGTGACATACCTCTTCACAACCAGATTCCATCATCACCTTGATTGATCTTGTGACAAGTTCTGTAGCTGGAAGATGAAATATCAAAAGTTAATATGCATATGTAAAGTCATAACGTAGAAAACACTTAATCAGTGAAAATACCCAGAAAACCAGCTGAACCAGGATTACCACCCGGAACTTCTTTTTGTTTATTTTCCTCAATTATCTCTTTCAAATATTGTACTTAGTGCTAGGCATGCATGCATATACCTTATTTTTTCCCCTTTCTTTAAGATTCAGCAGCCATACCACCACCACCAACAACAAGATACCAAGTGTAAATCCCACAGGGTCTGGGAAGGGTAGAGTGTACGCTGACCTTCAGCAGCTACACCACATCAAGCAAAGGCAAACTAATCAACCAAAACTCATTTTCAATCTTTATAACCTCGCAACCACATCTAGTTCCACAGTAAGAAAAACTTTTTCAATATGGGGTCAGGTTGCTTATGGCTGTTGAATTAGACTTCAATGTGTAAAAGAGAATACAAAGAGTGTACCTCAAGCAGAGGAGACAGCAACGAAATAGGGAGGTTACTTGTGCTTTGGAAGGTAAGGAGTGAGAAGATTTTGATGGAAAGAGGAAACAAAAAAAGGGAAAGGGATACAATTTTCATTGTGATAAGTATGAGTGGGAAGTTCTTTTTAGCGAGAAATACCTTTTTCAAAGAAAACTAAATGAAGGATCAGAAAAATAAGAGCCTGTTGGTGGTGGGAGGTGGCATTATCCCGTGGAATTAGTCAAGGTGCGTACACCACGGTTATAAAAAAAACTGTATTTTTAGTTTTGTACCATAGGAGGAAACTCAGACTCATTCAGCAACACAAGATACTTCAACCGAAATATAAATCTGATTAATGTTGATTCAATCAAACACAAAACCAACCTGCTTCATTACAGCGACCCGGAATTAAGAAATATCTCAGGGAAAAACAATATGCTTATCTAGGTACATGAAGAGAGTGTCACTCTATAGACATCATCTATAATTCTAAAATAGTGGACCAATATGAATTAAAGGCCATTATCAACTTATCAAACAAAGAATGATAAGATACTGACCGATTCCTTTGCCTCTGTAAGGCTTAAGCACCACAAGCATCGCAATGTAACCTTTGAACGTTCCACGATGTTCTCCCATCTTGCAGACCACCGTCCCTATACATTTCCCCTTATGGAAGGCCTGCAAATATCTCAGTAATGAAGAAAGAGTTATGCTCCTGATGAAATATAACATAACTAATATGACAAAGGAGTCGGAGTAGTACCATAAAAGACAGTTGTGGCCAAAGATAGACAAAGTAGCGGTAAGTGAAGATGGAGTAGGGCTCGCTGAGCTCTTCGTCAACAAGGTTCATGATAAGAGGTAGATGATGTTCACCCCCATAGCTAACATATTTTATTTCTGATGCCTTGATGTCTACTTCTGGTTCATTTTCACTCCTTGTCTCCATGAGTCAGCGATGCACCTGGTGGCGATCCAAAATAAAGACCTCGTGTGGTGTGCCTGTGAGATCGGAAAAAAATAGGCAGGACGGGCAGGGGGGTTCAGAGGGACTGACATGATGAATATCAACTTTTTCTTTCCAAAGATTGTTCATTAGCCAAATCACAAACTAAACTTTCACGCAGCATTTAAAACCATTGGAAATTGGAAGATCCATGTTTACGTTGTATATGTCAACTATCTAGGCTGATGAATCATAGGGATTTGTAGGATTAAACAAAAACAGCCTATCTATATTGACATAAACAAATGAAACTATAAAATCTCAGGTCTACGAGGTATTATGCTGCATGATGGCATATTCTCAGTAAGTTGACAAACATCATCCTTTTCTCTTTCCATTTTGATAAGTAAGTAAAGCAAACATCAATTTTTCTTATCATCCAATTATAAAAGCTGATTCCACCTCAAGCGACCATAATAAGGAGCTTTTCATTTGCTAAAAATTGCTCAACCATGAGAATTTGATGTACCCCACACACTATTTTTTTTTTTTTTTTTTTTTTGAGAAACCCAACGCACTATAAATTAGTAGCATTTCTTAGTTGAATCCCCCCTCATGGTCCTCCTCTATCTCTTTAACTCTCTCTTTTGAACATGGGAACAAACCAGCACACGATCATAGCATACAATATATACATACACATTTCATGTGTCTTCTTAAGTCACTTAATGAACATATTCACTGATATCCAACATAATGACGGTCTTATGAACAAAAAAGGACTCACTATGTATTTTGTTTTATCACAATAGGATCATCTTGGGCACACTTTCACTAATTCATAACCTGCCCACCAAGGTTGAAGCAAATGGGCTCACACTAATTGCCTTTGCTGTGATTCAAGCTTGGGATATTTAGGTTGTTACTCCTATGTAAACCGTCTCTTTGGAGACAGGCGAAACTTAGGCACTTAACCTTCTTTAAATATACTTCTGAGTAATTTAATCTATTCTATTTCTCAAAAATCTCAATGTTAACTCCATCCCAATCATGCTACCTAAACAGATAAAAAATTATACAAGATACAAAATTGGTCAGCTTAATCACACAAGCTAGCTCACACCTTGACTAATTCCACGGGATACCTACCAAGTTACATTTTTTCCCCAGTCACTACCGCAAAGAGATGAAAAGCAGACATACCAATTCAGAGTACCAACAAAACACACAATACAGGCCATACAATATAGCTTCATTCATCTCTAAATTCAGTACATCAAAATAAACACTCTAATCTTGCTACCAACAACACCCAAGTTCAAATCCAATAAAAATTCATTCTTTACAAAAAAAAACACCCAAATAACAAAATTAAAAATCCAATCTTTATACAATCTACAACTCAATTCAAAAAAAAAGAAACAAGAAAAAACCATTTCAAGAACCCCCAAAAGGAGGGTGGGGGTGGGATGGGGAGCAGGAGAGAAAAGATGCTTACCTTACTTCAATGGCGAAAAGGTAAGCTCATTGAAAAAACTGATGGGAGAGAGAAGCAAGGAGACCAGAACACAAAAGAAGGAGAAATTGACAAAAATGGTCTCTTTTGTTTGAGACATGTTCAAAATAGTTCCTTTAAGTATGCATTTAATAAGTTTGATCTTCTAAGTTTGTCGAAAGTTAATATTTTAAGTCTATTGTCAAATATTTATCAAATTCTATCGTTTAGGTTTGATGGTAGCTATGGAAAAAGGGAAATTAGAGGGAACTCGCGTTTAGAGGTATAGTTTTTGTTATTTTTAATTTGTTTCTAGAGTTTAATATAATTTTCGTCATTTTTTAAATATATTTTTAATATCTAGTGTAGCTTATTGTGTTGCGTTTTTTAGAATTTGACGAGATTTTCTTTGTGTTTACCGTTACATCTTATTTACGTTATTTCTGTCAAATATTAACATACAAAATTTGATAAATATTTTATGAAGACCGAAAGTGTTAACTTTTTAACAACGTAAAAAAATAATCAAAAATGTTGAATTTATTCTTGGACTATTTTAGACCTACTTTCAAATATAAGGGGTCTTTTTCTTTTCTCAAAAAATAAGAGCTTTGCAAATTCTTGGATTATTTTTTTATTATTATTATTTTAAAATTTGTGATTGCATTTTGAACCATTGTTTTAAGGCTTAAATTTGGGCTTGGTTTTGTAGTGGTCCTTTCGAGGCCCAATTTTACCTTCTATGCATTTTAAAAGAAATTTTAACTTTTAAGCTAGCGTTTTGACTTTTGCCGATCATAGATTTTAAAATTAGATTTGAAAATTTTATCTTTAAATATATATTTGATCATAGATTTTGAATCAAAATTTTAAAGATTATCTTTAAATATATGTTTGACCGTAGATTTTGAATTAGATTCTTAAAAATTATCTTTAAATATATATTTGACCATAAATTTTGAATCATATTTTTAAAATTTATCTTTAAATATATGTTAGACCATAGATTTTAAAATTTTAATTTTAAAAATATATTTGACCATAATCGGATTTTGAAAATTTGTCTTTAAATATGGATTTGACCATTGATTAGAATCAGATTTTTTAAAATTGACTTAATTTTTTTTTCAAATTTCAAAAATTGGGTCTCCCAAAAAATTTAAATACTAGAACTGATGTTATGAATAAATTTAGTGTGGTCGGATAGAAATGCTAAAACTAAAAATAAGAAATTGATTTATTTGTATGAAAAGGCGAGGATACATTTTATCCTCCAATTATTGATAAATTTTAATTTTGATTCTTGTGATATTTGACTATACATATTTAACCTTTAATTAATAAAATGTGCGTTTTTTTAATCTCTTTGGTTCTGGATAATTCACAAATTTATCAAAATTATTAATCATTTCACCTTTTAATTATATATGTGTTATATTAAGCTTGTATTGTTACTTCATATTTGACTAACAATATAGTTCTAAAGTAATCTAAATACAACATAATTGTTACAAAAAGAAAGAAAAAAAATACATTTCAATTAATTAAGAACTAAATGTACTACACAAATATCACAAGAAAAAAAATCGAAATATACCTATAATTCAGAGATAAAAAATGATATTATTCCTACTTGAAATGTCCTCAACCATAAGCAAATAATGTTTTTGTTTGTTAAGCTTTTGAAGATAATTAAATTGTTTGGATGGACTTTTATATATTTGAAACATATTACACTACACTTCACATTTTAGTCACTATTCAGTTTTTATATTGAAAAATAATAATTATTATTATAAAATTTTACAATTAAAACTTCATAATAATATTTTAAAATTTCACCAATGGACGATTATTTTACAATTATTTAGATTGAAAAATGACTTTATCCCATTTATAAGTAGAGTTGGAACATTTGATATATTAAAAAGTATTTTAAGGATTATAATAAAATTAATTCAGGAATTTTTTATATTAAAAACTCGTAAGTTGATTATTCTTTCCAAAAAAATATATTTTTTGATACTCCTCCTTGTGTTCGATTATAATTCAATCTAAACTCAATCAACAAGTCCAACATATCTTAATCAACTTATATTTAACATATAATACATTCAAAATTAGTCAAAGACCAAAGTTTGATACATTCACAAGTGTGACACATGTAAATTAATTCCACAATCACATTACAAAATAAATAGGCATGTATAACAAGTCATGATATTATATTCAATAAATAGGCGTGTATAACAAGTTACACTTGTATTTATTGCATGAAAAACTTTGAATGATATCTTTAAACATAAGTAGGGATGGCAACTAGATGGGATTGGATAAGTTTAACCTCAGTCTAGGCGAGATATGTCTGTCCTTTTGCAGGCAAGTGTTGGGGCGACTTGAATTTTTTTTTTTTATATATTGTGCGAGGTGGGACGGGTTGTGGGTTTCACAAATCAATTCTTTTAATATTATAATTAGTTTTACATGTTTGGTTCTATTATTAGGTTTTTTTTTTTTTTTACCTAAATCATAATAATTTTATGTTATTGCTTGTAAATATTCGATGTAAGTAAATATATTTTGCAACGAAATTTCTATTGAACAATAAGAGTATATATTCTAATAGGATTAATTAATAATCAAAACATATTTTTTTCCCCAAATAAACACCTTCTGGAATTTTGACTAGTTGATCAGATTTGGAAGATTAATTCAAATAGTGAGAAAAACAAAGAAAAAAATTAAGATTATCAATCACCATTATATACTTGTCATATTAATTTTCCTTAGTTGCTTGACTACTATTCAAGTAATTGACGGTGTAATTTAACATATTATAATAGGTAAAATACGATTTATTGGCAATGTAATTTGTTCCACTTGTTATAACTATGTATCTATCGTTATCTTTTAAATAATATGATATTGTAATATTTTTTTTTATATTGTTAGTATATGGAAGTTAACACATTCCCAATTAAGTATGTTAGGATTGTGGCTATGGAATAGTAAGTAGTATACATTCATTTCTAATAAGAGTTTTTGAATTCGTACCCTAGGTATATGGTCGACCTTTTTAGGAAATGCTTTAACCCTAATGTGGGATGCAAAATGTGGAGGTGCTTTAACCTTAATGTGGAATTTCATAGTGCGAATTTGAATTTAGTCAGACTCCAATAGAGATATCGGATATCGATGATTTGCAAAGAGCACTTTCATACTTTTCCAAAACTTGCCTAAACTAGCAAACAAATGTAGAATCAAAGAGATTGGGGGACACATTTTTACACCAAAAAACAAGGCAAAAACATGAATTGTGGGATCCTCCATGTCAATAATTTTAAGAGTTTGATGGACAAATTTTTTTGGGGTTGTTAAGCACTAGGTAAGGGATAAGATAATGACAATTTTTTGATTAAAGTGTCAACTTTTCATAGTTGGAAATGACTTCTTAAATTAAGTGCTAATGAAGAAACTTCAATAATTGAATTATTCATTCCACAAGAATGTCAGAAAATTTTTTACGTCTTATCTAATTAATAATTTCCAAATATCATGTCATTGGTTATTAATTGGAAATATGCTCATAAAAGAAGTCTATATATCAATTAATCTAAATAAACATAAATGTTGAACAAGTCCACTTTTGGAAATTGTAAAATGTACTATTATATTGAAACTCATGCAAATACTCCCAAACTATTTTCCATGTTCAATAATTTAATTATGTTTTAGCTTCCTACTAGATTTTTGACTAGTAAATTAAGATCCATGAGGTAAAACAATTCTCCATATAACATGCTTGGTCATGAGGATGTTTTATCAATGGTAGGTTAATTTGCATGCATTTTGACTATTTTATTGGCATCAAATACCTGTAATCTCCCATCAATACGAAATATATGTGAGGCCTGATCCAACCCATTAGTATTTTATTTATTCACGTGCCTCGAGCTTTCTTTGTACTATTTTAATTTCTAGATTAATGTTTTTTCTAACAAAATATAAAAATTTCAATGAGAAATTTTAAATTTTCCCAAGTAGGATGACAAAGAAATTTTCAATCAAACAGATGTAAGGCACAAATTGTTTTCTTGAAGGAAAAAGCAAAATATGAGATGCATTATTGGGCTCCAAAAAATTTGGCCAGAATTTGGCCAAAAAATTAAAAATTTTATAATATCTTTTTTATTTTAAAATAAAATAATATTTTTTTCCCATTTTAGTTAAAAAATATTAAAGTTAAAAGGGTAAAAATATTCAAAAAAGGTAAAATAACATTGATAAAATATCATTCTGGCCAAAAAAAATTTCCTATAATATTATATATGTTAATAATTTGAAGAATTAAATGTTTGATGGCAATGTTTGAGTTGTTTATCCATTATGGAGGGGACAATATTCAAAACTAATTATTGTATTCAATAAAATCTTGTTTATATAGTTTAGGAGTGGCAAACTTAAATGGAGCGACATGAACAATAATATAATATATAGTCGATGTTAATTTATTTAAGATCGAAGCGTAATTGAAGTCATAAAATTTTAATATTAGAGAGTTGAAAACCTTAGAACAAGAAGAAATAAAGCATTAAAAACTTAATAGTACAACATTCAAATGAATCTACTAACAATAAAATTGTGCACATAATTCACCTAACATGCTCAAGTTTGAATGAATTAATGATCCGTTTAATTATTAATTCAGTCTAGTTTTGTCTAAGTGTATAACCAACTTGACTCACTATTTTATTAACTCCACTCATTTTATTTCAACTCATCAGTTTCAAGCTAAGTTATAACCTTTGGATAGTTAATGATCTGCTCATTCATCAAATCAACTCATTTAAACTTACTTAGATTCAACTTAAACCGCTCATTCAACAACCCTAAATAAAAGGAAAAGAAGGTCGTTTTTCAATATTGGAACATAAAACAATCACATTTGGATTATACTCATTTTGTCTTAAAATAGTTGTCATATTTTTGTTTCTTGAGAGGTAGCTTGATTAATTTTTTGAGTTAAATTAGATTAGAATAATTGTATTAAAATTAAATGTAAATATTCAAAAGCTATATGAAAAGTATTTTATGTTACATTGTTTTCTCATATCAATATGATGAAAAAATATATTTTAAAATATTGATCAAAGTAAATGTAGTTTCACTATCAAAAAGCAAAATCTGACAAATATTTTGAGACGAAGGGAGTACATTAATTTTCTTGGAACTTGTGAAATTATTCATCTACTTTTCAGTTCCCTTTCAAAATTAGGTAAATGGTTAAGTTTAATCTCACTTAAAAAAACTATACTAATTACCCCACTCAACTCCTTTGATATTCTTTTCTCTTATTAATTATTTTATTCTTTTTCTTTCCCAAATGTCATTTTCTTAGAGCTAACTTATGAACTTTTTCTCGAGAATTGTCAATAAATTAATATAGCAATCCATGATTAAGCTACTTTCTACCAAACCCAAATTAGTTCAATTATACATATATAGGTTAATCAAACTTATCTTTTAATTATTATATTGTGTTGTTATTAGTAGCTTTGGTGGTTGTTGAAATTGAGGATAATTTCAAGTTCTAACAGTAACAAACAATAAATTCATGAGTAGTTGAAGCCTAGTAGATTATTCTTTAAAGTACTTAATTTTTTCCTGTAATTAATTATATATGTTGTTCAGACTCTTTAAAATTATTGTTGTATTTGTGCCGAATTCTCCAAAAAAGAAAAACACATCATTTTTGAAGAATTTGACGACACACATATAATCTATCAACATTTTTGAAGAGTCTGAAATCATTTTATTTTAATCAAAATTTGAACAATAAAATCTTTTGACCGGTGAAAATAACACCTTAACCATTGAAAACAACATTGTTCCTATAATGATTAAACTTTTTAATATGTACCTTTGTCTAAAATTCACGATAAAAATTATTAGATTTGATTGACTCAACATATGGAGAGAACTATACCATAAAAAATTTCAAACATAAAATAATGGAAGAAAAAAGTTATTTATATATATGATACCAAATACTTTCTGATTAAATTTTAGTCATGTTTGTAATGAGTCTTTTAGATCTTGTCAAAGATTTTTATGCCAACAAAAAAAAAAATATTTGGGATAAATCTAATGAAGTGATATAGACGGTAAAAATTTATATAGTAAATTTCAAATTAATTATTTGGGATTTAGACGTAGCGGTTGTTGTAATTATAAATAGAATGTATTTATATAAATTTATAAACTGATTAAATTAGCTTATTATTTATTTTTAATCAATTAATCCAAAAGGACTCTACTCTATATCTTTTAAGTAGATTTAGATTTATAAGCACTTGATTTATTTGCCAAATACATAAATAAATAAATAAAATACTCATAAATTATTTTTTACCAACTTATAAGCTTAGTAAAAAAAAATAGTTTGTAAATATTCACTGTATTAATTCAAGATACATGGGGTGAGATGGCACCTTGGGGTACGGCTTTTTCTCGGATCTTAAATAAATATGAAATACTTTATATACCCAAAAAATCCCGTTGAACTTGCGGATTGTGATTAAGAAAAAAATAAAAACTATCAAAAGGGAATTTTTTCTAATTTTATTTTATTTTTGTCTATTTTTGTGATTGATCAGAAAAGTCAAAAATTTAGAAACGAACAAAAGTGGAAATTGTTTCGTGACGTGCGTGAAATAATAGTAGGCGACCGACTTTTAACCTAACATCTTCCTTCCATTAATATTATATTTATTTTTCCCGTAAATACTTATTTGTATCAAATATATACATCTAAATTCATTTTCAATATTATATTAATTATATACTTTAATTAACAATAATCATTCAAATACAGAAATACATTCAAAATGTATATGTCACGTCAGTGCAAGTGTCTGGAAATTTAATGGAAAAAAGTTAAAATACCTAATTGTGCATTCTCATAATTATAATATTTAATTATCAGTTAAGACCAAATTATTATCTATATCTTACCTTCATCGACAATACGTATCATTGATCTCCTTTTAGGTGGTATAATTTCAATTATATCTAATCTCATTCATTCTCATAATTTTCTACCTACGCGACTCACATAGGTTTAAAAAACATATACATGTAGAATAATATGGTTTGTCTCTCAATGAAGTGTTATTAATGTTGTTTGATGTTTTTTTTTAAATTTCTGCGTTTTCGTGAAAAATTTAACATTTAATTTCTTATTTTGTTGTTTGGCCTATTTAATTTATTTATTTTTCAAGTTGGAAAGTTACACTTCCTTTATTTTCGCCATTGATTTTCGTCAATCTCCTATAAAAGGCCAGCTCCATTGACTTTAATAATAATTGATTTTTTTATTAATTTGAAAAATCAATTAAATAAATAATACTTTACAAAATTCTTCATATTAATCAATTTAATTTGAAGATTTGATTTAAAAGCACCATCTAAAATTCTTCTATAAGACTTAATTAACCAAGTTGTAGCTCCAAATTTTCAAAAAGTCTGAAAATGTCATGTTCAAATTATGCAATCATGAAATTTGTTTGGTTTGAATACATGAAAAATAAGAAATAATAATCACAATCAATATTTCCACCCATTTAATAATATTATCATATCCACTTAATTGGTATAGTCTAGGTTAATATAACTTGTTCACGAACCAAATGACACCTAAAGTTGATAGCATATATTGATTCGAGGGTATATTTTCCCCTCCTAATTTGTTTGTTATAAATGGTGGGAGAGAGAAGCAATGGTAAAGCTATGTTTATTGATATAGTTTAAATTAAATCGTCGTTTTCACCAAATCTTTTCAATTATATAAATGAAAGAGCAGGGTTTTTTTTAATGAAATTTCTTTCTTTGACACTACAAAGAATATCAAGGTAGATTCTAGATGAAAGCGAAGGAAAACTAAGACAAAATTATTGATATGATTATAACTTTAGTATAGTCTATTATTTACTGCTCAATTAAAAAAAATCTCTTGAATTTTCTAATGTAATGTTTGAAATATGAGAGTCAAGACACAAGAGCCTCCAAATAGAAAAAAACATAACTCGGATATTAGGAGTCTATTAGGATTTTCAATCTAAATATAAAAAAGTAAATACGACTTTCCTGATGAAAAAAAATTCCTCACTCAAATAACCCTCTATATTATTATTCACGGGATTATGTATCGCTAGAAAAAAAATATAAATTTTTGATGATAATTAAAAATTCAAGACAGCCAATATGAAGTTGGATGTTCACTTCAAGCATAGACAATGTATTATGGAGAAAAAAAAATTCAAAAGCACCATTTATTTTTTACACGTCTTAGTAGAAAAGATTTCTCAATTCAAAGAGTTATCTACATGTTGGATTACTTAAATAAATTATTATTTGTATTGAATTGTCGAATTGGATAATGATATATATGATAATATATTTGACTACAATTTAATAGAAGTGAAGGATAAACTAACATTGTCAAATTATTATGATTTTTATGATTTTAAGAAAATTTTGGAAAAGAATAATGAAAGAGTCATATCATTCGTTTTTCTCTACGGTAGAAGATATATTAAAACCTAAATTAAGACTTAATATTTATGTAGAAAGCCCCTACTTATGCTAAACAAATTACATTACTTGCCACAAAGTTTGACATTTAAAAAATTAAGATTGATTTGCGTGTTATATAATTCTATAAAGTTAAAAAGAATGTTTATGCCTTTTCTTTTTTCGAGTTGCTCCTAATCAATTAAATCTTATTTTTCTTTCTTTGATATAAGGCTTTATGTATGTCAATGTATGTGTTATCAAATTAAATAAAAATCATAAAAATATTCTTCTATGAAGATAATACTTTCTATTTTTTTTCCCTTTTCAAATAAGAATTTTAAATTTGAATTGAATATAGTGTTTAATGTAACATGGCATGTGAATTAGAAGAGAAGAAAACTTTTGTTGTTTAGTATATGTTAAGGAAAAAACTAATAATTAAGTGATTTTATAGTATTAAAAAATCAAAAAGAGCTATTTTAATAAACGATTATAAAATATAAATGACAATTTAGGAAATTAACTCAACCATAAAATTACTTGGCTATAGTGTTTGAAATGAGAAGAAAATCTACTCCTTTGCCCTTATAGTTAAAGAATTAATTTGTATAGTTTTTGAATATATGAGCTTTAATTTTTTTTTTTATTTTATTTTAATTAGTTTATCCTATAATCCTTTTTAGTCTGTTTCATAAAGAATATCTTTTTCTTTTTTGGCAAGTGATCCTTTTTTGACTTTTTACTTGGCATGTTTAGTATGTTTCATAAAGAGTGTCTTTGTTTCCTTTTTTGGGCTAGTGATTTTTAATTTTAACTTTTCACTTGGCATGTTAATTAAGACCATATTTTGATACATATCTTTAATTTATGATCATATATATATGATTCCAAAAACTTGTTTACTTTATTAAATTTCTTATTAAGTCAAAGTCAAAAATATGAAGTTATTTTGGATCAAACCAACTTAATATAAATTTAATCCCATGCAAATGTTTAAAGTAAGTAGATGATAAAGTCAAATAAGACATTTAATAAGAAAAAATTTACTATTTATAAAAGCTTGCAAAGACTTTTAATTGACTCACTCAGTCTTCAGCCTCTTTTTACATAGGCTACAAAGATGATACCTATGAGAGGAATCCCTAGACTTCCCCAAGAACTAATTATTGAAATATTCATATGGCTTCCTGTTATATCATTGATGCGGTGTAGGTGTGTTTCCAAATTTTTTGATGCCCTTATGTTGGATTCAGATTTCACTCATGTCCATCACCTACGCTTTATGACTCGCGAAGGTGGAACAAAATTTCTTATGGGAAAAACTGAAAATCTATATGTTGTAGATCTAAACGAAGATGAAAATACATCTAGATGGAATTCTGATTGTCATGATCAATACTTCAATGGACCGTGTGTTAATGGATCATACTGCAATTGGAAGTACGATAAGGAGCCTGTTAGAATTTTCAATTCCAGTACAAGAAAAATGCTAGCACTTCCCTATTAGAGAAAATATTCTTGCTCAGTTGAATCTTCATATTACTATTCATTAGGTTATGAACCCGTAGAGAAGAAGTACAAAGTTTTGATGCAGGTTGATAATTCACGTGGACATGTACGGAATTTTGTTTTCACTTTAAGCATAGACAAATCATGAAGAAAAATTAAAGGTATCTTTGATTTTTTCTCAAGTTTTAGTATAAAAACTTGCTCTATTGAAGGAGTTATCTATATGATGGATTACTTGAAGAAATCAATAATTGCATTTGATTTAAGAGCTAAAAATTTCAGAGCTATCAAATTGAGTAATGACATATGTAAAAATACATTTGAATATGATTTCATAGAAGTGAAGGGCAAAATAGCATTGCTAGACTGTTCAGATGTTTCACTGGTCAAAATGATTTGTGGATTTTAGAAAATTCTGAAAAAGAAGAATGGAAGAGTCATGGCATTCACATTCCTTCGCAATGGAGAGATGTGGAAGATATATCGAAACCAAAATATTGTCCACTTCAAGAATTCTATAATTGTTGTAATGGAGAGATTATATTTATTGCGATGAAAAATAATAGTTTATTTTATAACTTTTATGATGTTGAATAAAATAGTTGGAGACATTTGAAAATTCATGGAGCTCCAACAGATAATGAAATTTATGTCATTTTTTATGTCGAAAGCCTATACTTATGCTAAAATAAATAAAAATATTTCAATACTTATTACTAAGCTTGGACTTGTGTTCTTATTTTTTTCCTTTGATTTGCTTGTTATTTAATTCTATAAAGTTGGAATACATTATTTTTTTTCTTTTCTTTTTTAGTCACTCCAAGTGAATATTATTTCTCTCTATATTATATTAGGCTTTATGTATGTCAAAGTATGTGTTATCAAATAATGAAAATTTCATAAAAATTTCTTCTAGAGTGATAATAATTTATCTTTTTCTATTCCCTAATAATTAAGAATTTCAAATCTGAATTGAATAAAATATTTAATGTTACATAGAATGTCGATTAGAAGAAAAAAAAATCTTTTGTAATATTTAGTATAATTTGAAAATACTAATAATAAAAATTGAGTGATTTAACAATTCTAAAATACAAAAATTATTTTATTTGACTATTTCATAAACATAAATTAAAGTTTGGACTTGTGCTTTTTTTTCTCTTTTTCATAAAAATGATTTGCTTATTATTTAATTTTCTAAAGTTAAAAAAATTGTTTTGTCTTCTTTTTTTTTGAGTCCCTTCAAATGAATTAAATATTATTTTTCTTTCTTTTATATTAGGCTTTATGTATGTCAATGTATATGTTCTCAAATAATAATAAAAATGATCATAAAAAATTATTCTAAAAAGGTAAAAAAAAAAAAAAAAAAATTCTTTTCAATTTTGAATCGAGTATAGTTTTTAATGTGACATGGCATGCCAACTAAAGAGGAAAAAGTTCTTTTGTTATTTAGAATATTTTGAAAAAAATTGAGTGATTTTATAATCTTAAAAAATCAAATATAATTTTAATCAATAGATAATTTCCCAAATATAAATGACTATTTAGGACATTAACTCAATCATTACATTACTTGTTTATAATGTTTGAAATATGAGCGTCTACAAATGGGAAAAACATTACTCATTTTCTCTTATAGATAAAAAAAAAAAAAAATTAAGTTGTATAGTTTTGAATAAATAAATTTGATTATTTTTTAATTTTAGTTAGTTTATCATATAATTATTTTTAGTCAGTTTCATGAAGAATGTATTTTTCTTTTTCGGCAAGTGATCTTTAATTTTGACTTTTTCACATGATATATTAATTAAAATTATATTTAGATAAATTACACATATATTTAATTTATGACCATATATATGATTCAAAAAATTTATTTACTTTATTAAATTTCCTATTAAGTCAAAGGCAAAAAAATAAGAAGTTATTTTGAATCAGATCAACTTAATATAAATCTAATCCAATGCAAATATTTTAAGGCAAGTTGATAATAAAGTCAAATAAAACATTTAATGAGGAGAAATTTCGCCTACTTATAAAAACTTGCAAAGACTTTAGTTTGACTCACTCAGTCTTCAGCCTCCGCATAGGATACAAATATGATACCTATGAGAAGAATTCCTACCCTTCCTCAGGAATTAATTATTGACATATTCTTTTGGCTTCCTGTTATGTCACTGATGCATTTCAAGTGCGTTTCCAAATTTTTTGATGCCCTTGTGTTGGATTTAGATTTCACTCATGCCCATTACCTACGCTCTATGACTTGCGACGGTGAAACAAAATTCCTTATGGGGAAAACTGAAGATCTATACACTGTAGATCTAAACAAAGATGGAAATACATATAGATGAAATTTTGATTGTCACGATCAATATTTCAACGGATCGTGTGTTAATGGTTCATACTGCATCTGGAAGCACGATAAGGAGCCTGTTAAAATTTTCAATCCCAGTACAATAAAAATGATAGTACTTTCCTATCAGCGAAAAAATTGTCACTCGGTCAAATCTTTATATTACTATTTGCTCGGTTATGAACCCGTAGAAAAAAAGTACAAAGTTATGATGCAAGTTCATCATTCAAGTGGGCATGTACGAAATTTTATTTTCACCTTAAGCATAGACAAATCATGGAGAAAAATTAAAGATATCGTTAATTTTTTTCCATGTTTTAGTATGAAGAATTGCTCTATAAAAGGATTTATCTATATGATGCGAAGAATTCAATAATTGCATTTGATTTAAGAGCTGAAAATTTCAGAGTGATTGGATTGGGTAATGATATATGTGACAAGATATTTAATTATGATTTGATAGAAGTGAAGGGCAAAATAACATTGTTGGACTGTTGTGGAAGTTTCACTGGTTGAAATGATTTATGGATTTTAGAAAATTCTGAAAAAGAGGAATGGAAGAGTCATGGCATTCACATTCCTTTGCAGTGGAAGGATGTGGAAGATAGATTGAAACCAAAATATGGACCTCCTCAAGAATTCTGCGATTCTCGTAATGGCAAAATTATATTTATTGCAGTGAAAAATAATATTTTCTTTTGTTACTTTTAAGATGTTGAGAAAAGAAGTTGGAGATATGTGGAAATTCACGGAGCTCCAATAGAGGATGGAATTAATGGCATTAATATTTATGTAGAAAGCCTCTACTTATGCTAAAATAATAAATAAAAATATTTCAACTGATTACTAAGTTTGGACTTGTGATCTTATTTTTTCCTTTGATTTGCTTGTTATTTAATTCTATCCAAGTTAAAAGACATTGCTTTCTTTTTCTTTTCTTTTTTGAGTTGCTCCAAATGAATATTATTACCCTCTACAATATTATTAGGCTATTTGTATGTCAAAGCATATGTTTTTTTTTTAATTTGTTTATGAAGTATGTGTTATCAAATAGTAAAAAGTTCATAAAAGAATTATTTTAGAATGGTAATATTTTATCTTTTTCTTTTTGTCTAATAATTAAGAATTTCAAATTTGAATTGAATAAAATATTTAATGTGACATAGAATGTCAACTAGGAGAGGAGAAATCTTTTGTAATATTCAGTAGATTTTGACAACAACAACAATAGTTGAGTGATTTTACAATTTTTAAAAAATATAAAAAATAAAACTAATTGATAATTTCATAAACATAAATAATCATTCAAGGAATTAAATCAAAGACTCTCCGAATCATTACTCATTTACTCTTAGATATAGAGAATTAATTGGTTATCTCGCAAATAATAATTACTCCTATTACGCTAGAAATATTCTTATATTTTATATTTAAAAAATCAATTTAATTTAAATAAAAATATATATCTTTAAATATTAATAAAAATTAATATAATTTAATTCTCAAAACACAAAAGAAAAGAGCCGACAAACCATACTTACTAAGCATTTGATCATATACATTATTATTTTTTACGTTATCTCTTCTGTCATTGCAAAGAATTACGAGGTGAATTCTAGATGAAACAAAGGTGAAATTAAGATAAAATTACATGCATGATTATATCTTTATTAGTCTATTACTCAATTAAGAAAAAATCTCTTAAATTATAATGTAATGTTTGAAATATGAAAGTCAAGACTTCAGAGTCACCAAATGAAAAAAATTAAATAAAAAATTACACAGGTATTTAGAGTCTGTTAGAATTTTCAACTTCAATACTGTAACAATCGGGTTTCGTCGTTATAGAAAAGCCAACGGGCAAAAAAATTGGGTCGAAAATTTTTTTCGTAGTAACTTGGAATTTCTCAACCTAGTCCAGATTTGAACAAAATCGAAGTCATTAAAGTCTAGAGAAATCTGGTAGCAATTGGGTGATCTAATTATGATTTTGATTACATTAGTAGTTAGATAAGTCATTAAGGAATTCGTACGACATTATGGAATTGAATTCGAGCGATTAGAACTCCCAAAATTTATCTTAGCATGAACGGGTAGTTTCTGAGTGTCGTTGGTTGAAAGTGTGTTGTGAAATGGGGGTTTTGGAATTCTTTAATTCGCTCACTGTTTCGTGCATGCCGCTTTGGCGATGGTTTTTGCCGCCAAGGTGGGGCTGAAGTCACAGGGTGAGGACTGTTGTGGTGGGCCAGACGCGACTTAAAGTCAAAAATAAACTCCAAAAATGATTTATTCTGCAATTTTTGAATTTGAGAGCTAAGGAACGAATCCAGGGATTTTCTTGATAGTTTTCCACCATTCTTGAGGCGAAAGGTAAGGTTTTAACTCTTCGAATCCATTTTTTGATCCGTAGAACATAATCTAATGGGTAATTATCGATGGTAAAGGGTTTTAATCTACAAACCATGGTGGAAAAAGCCCTAATTTAGATGCTTGGGATCATGGGTATGATCCAGGTTTGTTAGAATTGTTAGTAATCCGGGTAACTAGTGATTGTTTATTGATTCCTATATTATATTGATGTTTGTAGACCAAGAACAAGCGGAACGGATTTGGAAAGGGAAGGATTAATCTTCTTAGGGTTTCAAGCTTGTTTCGAGGTAGGTGATGGTTATGATTCTATGATTGTATGATGTATGCTTGTCTTTGCTTCATTATGATACATATATGTATGTATATATGTATGTATGTGTGTGAATGTTGCATTATTGATCACACCTGTTGTAAATGAAGATATGTATATATGATTATGAGAATGTGTTTTGTGATTGTGATTATGGCTTGATGAATGGATCGGGTGTTGCTTTCCGACATACTAACTTGGATCGGTTGTCACATTATGGCCTAATTATGGAATCGGTTGCCACGTTCCTGCAAAATCATTCGATCAGGTACCACGTTCTGGTATGCTAACTGTTTGGGTTTGGGTTCCATGAGGGGACCAATGACTTGTCATATTTGTGTATCTTGAGAAATGTGAAGTTGTTCATTGTTCATAAATGTTGATAATATTGTATATGTTTGATATATGTATGTGATTATATTGTTGTATTGATTTACGTATGTTACACTTAGTGGGATAGCCGTGTGATCCTACTAGTACACTATGATTGTGTACTGATACTGCAATTGCTCTTTCTTTGTTGAGTACAGGGCATTTTCAAGCGGCTATTGACAGACCTCGCTTAGAAGATTAATGATCATCGTTCAAATTCAAGGGTGAGCCAGTTCTTCCAGGCTGCGATGAGTTCTCCTTTTGTCTATGTCCATATTTCGGACTTAGACTTTTCTAGTTAGTTATCAGTTCATTAGTTTGTGGTTGTATCCCTTCATGTTTAGACTTGTTGAACTTTAGATGTTTTGGTACATTGACTTTCAGGTTATAGGTGTAATTTCCACATTGTTTAGTTGTTAGATCTTTTGTAATTTTATGGGAACTTCAATTTTAGCTATTTAACTTGCTTCCGTGACTTAAATGCTTTAGTTTTTGGTTTAGTTGCTCTGTTTGGGTTGTAGTAGTGGCTCTCCTACCAGAGGGTTAGTGTGGGTGCAATCACGATGGTCTGGGTCGTGACAAAGTTGGTATGAGAGTCTAGGTTCATTGATCTCGATGTGCCAAAATGAGTCTAGTAGAGTCTTGCGAAATAGTATGGGGATTCCTTTACTTTTCTTCGAGAGCCTATAGGACTTTGGGAAATTTCTCTATTTTCTCTTGTCTCCTTTCGTGCTATAACTTGATTCCAATTGGTATATGGCGATTCAAATTGGTATCTAACCTCCTTCACTCTTTTGTCCACAGATGGTTAACACTAGATTCAACGGTGTCAGGCCCGTAGCTCCCGCCAATACTCCAGTTGAGGAATCTACAGTGAGAAGTCGCGATCGAGGAAGGGGTAGAGGAAGAGCTAGAGGTAGAGGCTGAGAAAGAGTGGCACTTACTAGAGATGGGGTACCAGTCGGAAATGCTCTCCAAAATGAGGCCCCTCCCGTACATCATAAAGAGATAGAAAAGGATATTGAGGTTGAAAATGTCGAGGAGGTTGGACAAGAAGAAGAGGTGAAGGCTGAGACTACCTAATAACATTGTTTTTGTCTCTTTATTTCAGTTGTTTCAAATGAACCAAATATTATTTTTCTTTCTTTTATATTAGGTTTTATGCATGTCAATGTACTCTCAAATAATTAAAAAAAAAATCATAAAAGAATTCTTCTCAAAAGGTAATATTTTCTATTTTTGTCTTTTCAAATTTGAATTGAATATGATGTTTAATGTGACATGGCATGTCAACTAAAAGAGAATCATTTTTTTTAGTTTATTTTGAGGAAAAAAATAATTGAGTGATTTTCTAGTTTTAAAAAATCAAATATGATTTTAATTAATAGACAATTTTCAAAATATAAGACTATTTAGGAAATTAACTTAATCATAACATTACTTGTCTATAACTTTTTATATTTGTGAGCTGGCAAATCTTTGTAGAAAGGCAAGAGAGTCTACACAAATAGAAAAAAACATTATTCATTTGCTCTTATAGATAAATAATTAATTTGTATGTTTTGAATATATAAATTTAATTATTTTATAATTTTAATTATTTTATCTTATAATCCATTTTAGTCTGTTTAATAAAGAATGCCTTTTTCTTTTTCGGCAAGTGATCTTTAATTTGACTTTTTTATATAGTATATTAATTAAAATTGTATTTTAGTAAATTATATATATCTTTAATTTATGGCTATATACATGATTTAAAAATTTTATTTACTTTATTAAAATTCTTATTAAGTCAAAGTTAAAAAAGGAAAAAATTTAATTTGGATCAGATCAACTTAATATAAATTTAATTCAATGCAAATGTTTTAATGCAAGTAGATAATAAAGTCAAATAAAACATTTAATGAGGAAAATTTAGCCTACTTATAAAAGCTTGCAAAGACTTTAGTTTGACTCACTCACTCTTTAGCCTCCATTTAGGATACAAATATGATACCTATAAGAAAAATTCCTACTCTTCCTCAAGAACTGATTGTTGAAATATTCCTGTGGCTTCCTGTCATGTCATTGATGCGTTTTAGGTGTGTTTCCAAATTTTTTGATGCCCTTGTATTGGATTTAGATTTTACTCATGTCCATCACCTACGCTCTATGACTCGCGATGGTGGAACAAGATTCCTTATGGGGAAAGCTGAAGATCTATACGCTGTAGATCTAAACAAAGATGGAAATATATCTAGATGGAATTTTGATCGTCACGATCAATATTTCAATGGACCGTGTGTTAATGGTTCATACTGTATCTGGAAGTACGATAAGGAGCCTGTTAGAATTTTCAATCCCAGTATAAGAAAAATGATCGTACTTCCCTATCAGAGAAAACTCTCTCACTCGATTAAATCTTTATATTACTATTCACTAGGTTATGAACCCGTAGAAAAGAAGTACAAAGTTTTGATGCAAGTTCATAATTTAAATGGGCTTGCACAGAGTTTTATTTTCACCTTAGGCATAGACAAATTATGGAGAGAAATTAAAGATATCATTAATTTTTTCCCATGTTATAGTATGAAAGTTTGCTCTATTAAAGGATTTATCCATATGATGGATTACTTGAAGAATTCGATAGTTGCATTTGATTTGAGAGCTGAAAATGTCAGAGTTATTGGATTGGGTGATGATATATGTAAAAATATATTTGATTATGATTTGATAGAAGTGAAGGGAAAAATAGCATTGCTAGACTGTTGGGGAAGTTTCGCTGGTCAAAATGATTTATGGATTTTAGAACATTCTGAAAAAGAAGAATGGAAGAGTCATGGCATTCACATTCCTTCGCATTGGAAAGATGTGGAAGGTATATTGAAACCAAAATATGGTCCTCCTCAAGGATTTTGCGATTCTCGTGATGGGGAGATTATATTTATTACAGTAAAAAATAATATTTTATTTTGTTACTTTTATGATGTTGGAAAAATTAGTTGGAGATATTTAGAAATTCATGGAGCTCCAATAGAGGATGAAATTAATGGCATTAATATGTACGTAGAAAGCCTCTACTTATGCTAAAATAAATAAAAGTATTTCAATGCTTATTACTAAGTTTGGACTTGTGATCTTATTTTGTCTTTTGATTTGCTTGTTATTTAATTATATCAAGTTAAAAGACATTATTTTTTCTTTTCTTTTCCAAATGAATATTATCGCTCTCTATATTATAATATTATTAGGCTTTATATATGTCAAAGCACATATTTTTTTTAATTTGTTTATAAAGTATGTGTTATCAAATAATAAAAAGTTCATGAAAAAATTCTTCTAGAATGGTAATATTTTATCTTTTTTTTTCCTAATAATTAAGAATTTCAAATCTGAATTAAATAAAATATTTAATGTGACATGAAATGTCAACTAGGAGAGAAGAAATATTTTGTAATATTTAATATATTTTGAAAATAACAACAACAACAACAACAGTTGAGTGACTTTACAATTCTACAAAAATATAAAAAAAAATTGATTGACAAATTCATAAAAATAAATAACCATTCAAGGAATCAACTCAAAGACTCTCCGAATAAAAAAATATTACTCATTTACTCTTAGAGATAGGGCATTAATTGGTTATCTTGCAAATGATAATTACTCCTATTACACTAGAAATATTATCATATTTTATTTTTAGAAAATCAATTTAATTTAAATAAAAATATATATCTGAAAATATTGATCAAAATTAATATAATTTAATCCTCAAAACACACACAAAAAAAAAACTGAAGGGCCATACTTAGTAAGCCTTTGATTATATAAATTAAATATTTTTTTAATTTTATCTCTTCCTTCAATGCAAAAAGTTACGGGGAAAATTTTAGATGGAAGCTAGGAGAAATTAAGATAAAATTATAGACATGACTATAATTTAGTAGTCTATTATTTACAACTCAATTAAGAAAAAATCTCTTGGATTGTAATGTAATGTTCGAAATATGAAAGCCAAGACTTAAAAGTCCTCAAATGAAAAAAAAAAAAAAAAGAAATTACTCAAGGTACTTAGAGTATGTTACAATTTTCAATTTCGGAAAAAAAAATAGGACTTCCTTGCTGAAACAAATTCTCAACTTAGATAACTCTGTACAACCCTCTAAATTACTGTCCATTAGGTTATGAACGTAGAAAAAAAAAGTATAAAGTTTTGATGATAGTTAAGATTTCAAGTGGGTCCACAATAAGTTAAATTTTCACTTTAAGCATAGATAACGAATTATGAAAAGACATTAAAAATATTGTTGATTTTTTACATGTCTTAGTAGGAAAGATTTCTCAATAAAAGGAGTTATTTATCTACATGTTGGATTACTCGAATCATTTTTTTGTTTAGTTTATTTTGAGGAAAAAAAAATAATAGAGTGATTTTCTATTTTTAAAAAATCAAATATGATTTTAATTAATAGACAATTTTCAAAATATAAGACTACTTAGGAAATTAACTCAATCATAAAATTACTTGTTTATAATTTTTTATATTTGTGAGCTGACAAATCTTTGTAGAGAGGCAAGATAGTCTACACAAATAGAAAAAAAAATTATTCATTTGCTCTTATTGATAAATAATTAATTTGTATAGTTTTGAATATATAATCTAATTATTTTTTCATTTTGATTAGTTTATCTTATAATCCTTTTTAGTCCGTTTCATAAAGAATGTCTTTTTCTTTTTCGACAAGTGATCTTTAATTTTAACTTTTTTGTATGATATATTAACTAAAAATGTATTTTAGTAAATTATACATATCTTTAATTTATGACTATATACATGATTTAAAATTGTATTTATTTTATTAAAATTCGTATTAAGTTAAAGTCAAAAAAAAGAAAAAAGTTATTTTGAGTCGGATCAACTTAGTATAAATCTAATCCAATGTAAGAATTTTAAGGCAAGTAGATGATAAAGTCAAATAAGACATTTAGTAAGGAAAATTTCACCCTACTTATAAAAGCTTGCAAAGACTTTTAATTGACTCACTCAGTCTTCAACCTCCTTTTACATAGGATACAAAGATGATACCTATGAGAAGAATTCCTACACTTCCTCAAGAAATAATTATAGAAATATTTTTATGGCTTCCTGTTATGTCATTGATGCGTTTCAGATGTGTTTCTAAATTTTTTAATGCCCTTGTGTTGGATTCAGATTTCACTTATGTTCATCACCGGCGCTCTATGATTCGTGATGGTGGAACAAAATTCCTCATTGGAAAAATTGGACATCTATATGTTGTAGATCTATACGAAGATGGAAATGTCTCTAGATGGAGTTTTGATTGTCATGGTCAATACTTCAATGGGCCATGTGTTAATGGTTCGTACTGCATTTAACAACACTACAAGGAGCCTGTTAGAATTCTCAATTCCAATACAAGAAAGATGATAGTACTTCCCTATCGTAGAAAAATTCCTCACTCAGCTAAATCTCTATATTACTATTCGCTGGGTTATGAAACGGTAGAAAATAAGTACAAAATTTTGATGCACTTACAGAATTCTCGTGGACATATACAAAATTTTATTTCACTTTAAGCATAAACAAAACATGGAGAAAAATTAAAAGCATCAATGATGTTTTTTTTTCATGTTTTACTCTGAAAAGTTGCTCTATTAATGGAGTTATCTATATGTTGAATTACTTGAAGAATTTAATAGTGGCATTTAATTTAAGAGCTAAAATTTTCAAAATTATTGAATTGGGTAATGATGTATGTGACAATAGATTTAGTTATGACTTGATAGAAGTAAGGGGCAAACTAGCATTGCTAGAGTGTTGTAAATGTTTCACCGGTAGAAATGAGTTGTGGATTTTAGAAAATTTTGAAAAAGAAGAATGGAAAAGTCATGGCATCAAGTTCCTTTGCAGTGGAAAGTTGTGGAAGATATACCAAAACCATTGTATAATTCTCCTCCAGTATTCTATGATTCTCGTGATGGCGAGATTATTTTTATTGTGATGAAAGTTAATATTTTAACTTGTTACTTTTATGATGTTGGAAAAAATAGCTGGAGACATTTGGAAATTCATGAAATTCCCAGAGAGGATAGAATTTATGGCATTAAATTTTATGTAGAAAGCCTTTACTTATGTTAAATATAAATAAATAAAAATATTATTTTATTACTAAGTTTGGACTTGTCAACTTCTTATATTTTTTCCTCTGATTTGTTTGCTATTTAATTCTATAAAATTAGAAGACATTGTTTTTTTTTTCTTTCTTTTTTGAGTTTCTCCAAATGAATATTATTACTCTTTATATTATAAAATATAGGCTTTATGTATGTCAACGTATGTATTATCAAATAATAAAAAGTTCATAAAAAATTCCTGTAGAATGTAATATTTAATCTTTTCCTCTTTTCTAATAAGAATTTCAAATCTAAATTGAATATAATATTTGATTTGACATGAAATGTCAATTAGAAGAGAAGAAAGCTTTTGTAATATTTAGTATATTTAGAAATTAATAATAATAATAATAATAATAGCAGTAGAGGAATTTTACAATTCTAATAATAATAATAAAGTTTGGACTTTTGGTCTTTCTTTTTTTAAAAAAATTGCTTGCTTGTTAATTCTATAAAGTTAAAAATAATGTTTTTGTATTTTTTTTTCGAGTTGATCCAAATAAATCAAATATATTTTTCTTTCTTTTATACTAGTCTTTATGTTTGCCAATGTGTGTTATCAAATTTGAATAAAAAAGATCACAAGAAAATTCTTTTCGAACGGTAATATTTTTTATTTTTTCTTTTTTCAAATAAGAATTTTAAATTTGAATTGAATATAATGTTTAATGTGACATGTCATGTCAATTAAAAGAGAAAAAAGTTTTTTGTTGTGTAGTATATTTTGGGGGGAAAACAATAATTAAGTGATTTTATAATTTTAAAAGTTAAATATAGTTTTTTATTAATAGACAATTTCAGAAATATAATTGACTATTTAGGAAATTAACTGAAACATAACCTTACTTGTGTATAATGTTTGAAATAGTCAAGACTCAAGAGTCTACAAATGAAAAAAACATTACTCATTTGCTCTTATAGATAAATAATTAATTTTCTATAGTTTTGAATGTATAGATTTGATTATTTTTTTAATTTTAATTAATATATCTTATAATCATTTTTAGTCCATTTCATAAAAAATATTTTTTTCTTTTTCTATAAGTGATCTTTAATTTTGACCATTTTACATTATGTATTAATTTAGATTGTATTTTTGTATATTATACATATCTTTTATTTATGACTATATGCTTCAAAAATCTTATTTACTTTTAAATTTTTCTATCAAGTCAAATAAAAAAAGGAAAAAAATTAGTTTAGATCAAATCAACTCAATAGCATACAAAGATGAACCCTATGACTAAAATTCCTAGAACTTTCCAACAAATAATTATTGAAATATTTTTATGACTTCATATTATATCATTTACGTGCTTTAGATGTGTTCTAAATTTTTTAATATGCCCTTGTATTGAATTCAGATTTCACTTATGTTCATTACTGACATCGCTCTATGACTCGCGATGGTGAAACAAAATTTTTTATGGGAAAAATTGAAAATTTATACGCTTTAGAGCTAAATGAATATGGAAATGTCTCTAGATGAAATTTTGATCATCACGGTTAATACTTTCATGAACCGTGTGTTAATGGTTTGTACTACATTTTGAAGCACCACAAGGAGCATGTTAGAATTTTCAATCATAGTATAAGAAAAATAGAACTACTTTCTTATCAGAGAAAAAATTTGCACTCAGTTAACTCTTCATATTATTATTCACTAGATTATGAACTGTCGGATAAAATGCATAAAGTTTTGGTGCTAGTTCAAAATTCACGTAGGCCTGCACAAAATTTTATTTTCACATTAAGCATAGACAAATCATAGACAAAAATTAAAAGCATCATTGATTTTTTCCCATTTTGTCGTAGGCAAGATTGCTCTATTAAAGGAGTTATCTATATGTTGGATTACTCGAAGAAATTAATAGTTGCATTTGATTTAAGAGCTAAAATTTTCAGAATTGGGTAATGATATATGTGACAATATATTTAACCACGGTTTGATAGAAGTGAAGGATAAAGTAGCATTATTGGATTGTTGTGAATGTTTTACTGGTCGAAATGATTTGTGAATTTTAGAAGATTCTGAAAAAGCAGAATAAAAGAGTCATAACATTTGCTTTTCTTCACAGTGAAAAGAAGTGGAAGATATATTGAAGCCAATAAATAGTCGTCCTCAAACATTATGCAATTCTCATGATGGTAAGATTATATTTATTATGATGAAAAATAATATTATAACGTGTTACTTTTATGATGCTGAAAAAAATAGTTGGAGACATTTGAAATTTATGGAATTCCCATGGAGGATGAAATTTATGGCATTAATATTTTAGTAGAAAACCTCTTCTTATGCTAAAATAAAAATATTACAATACTTATTACTAAGTTTGGACTTGTGGTCTTCTTATTTTTTTTCCTTTTGATTTGCTTGTTATTTAATTCTATAAAATTAAAGCCATTGTTCATTACTAAACATAAATAACTATTCATGGAATTGAACTGTATTATGGCAATTATGTTTGAAATTGGTTATCTTGCAAATAATAATTTCTCCCATACTTTAGAAATATTATCATATTTCAATTTGAGAGTTCATTTAATTTTGAACAAAAAAATATACCTTAAAATATTAATAGAAATCAATATAATGTATTTCTCAAAAATCAAAACAAAAGAAATTGTGTTTGGTTATACCTATTTCAAAAGAGAGAATGAAATTTTATTCAAATAATGAAGATTGGAGTCGAAAAATAGGTAATAAGTTGTTTTTTTAATTCGGAATCCAATTTTAAGTTGAATTTGAATTGTTCATGACCAAAAAGAAGAATTTTCATGAAATTTTCATGTTATCTATATTTATTGGGGTAAGAAAGTCGTATATTATTATAATTATTTGAAACAGTTCACAAAAGGAAAATTTTACTTAAATTGATAAAGTCTTTGCTTTTTCTTTATTTCCTAATAAAATTATCAACCTTTTAATTTATAATGCAAGTAAATAAAGTCAAATAAGGCATTTAAATATGAAAATTTTACCCTACTTATATCGACAAAATAAAAGCGCCCATTATTTTTATTAAATTCAACCTTTCAACTGCCTTCCATACAAGAAAAAAAAAAAAGAAGATGAAACCTAAATCAATAAACTCTACAATTCTTGAAAAAATAATTATTGAAATATTCTTATGACTTTTAAAGTCTTATCATTGATTCGTTTCAGGTGTGTTTTTAATTTTTTTTAATTCCCCTATAGTATTGATAGTTATGTAGAAAGCCTCTGCTTAGGTTAATATATTTTTTTTTTTTTGCATATGTATTAAGGATTTTGGACTTGTGGTCTTCTTAATTTTTTTTTTTTGCTTGTTATATAAAGTTACATGCATTATTTATTTATTTTCGAGTTGCTCCAAATTAATCAAATATTATTTTTCTCTCTAGGATGATTTATGTATGTAAAATGTGTTCTCAAATAGGAAAATAAAAGTTCATCTTACCTTTAATATTTCATCTTCTTTTTTTTCTCAAATAAGAATTTAAACTCTGAATCCAAATGTCGAGTTCAATTATTCAATTAAGTAATAAATTTTGATACAAGAATAATGATTGATAATTGCGGGACAAAGTATAAAATTATTTGATCATGTATAATATTATCCAATACTAGTACTAGATTAATAGTATCATACAAATCATTCAAGTACTAATATTTATCTTATATTAGACCATTAATATTGAAGGAGTCAAGAAGTCAAAACTTGTAATACCACGTATTTCAAAGAAACCGTGTACCCTTTATTGTTTTTGTTTTTTCAACATATTTTCTTCCACTTTGGGTTCTAAAATATTTTCATATTTTTGTTATGGAAAATGAAGTTTCTACTAATGACTTGCAATACTCATCTCTCTAAAAAAAAAGCAAATTGTTCTAATTAATATATTCATTTCTCTAATTTTAGCCTTTTTGTAGCCATTTAATTATTTTCAATACTGAAAAATATGATATGTTTTTTTTTCGATTATGGATTACGATCAAACAAACTTATCATGTAGAAGAAAACAAGATTAATAGTTACAGAGTCACTCATTTGTCAATGTTTTTCAGTCTGTTACTATTTTATTTTGTTTTCTAGAAATCTTGCTTAGAACGTGTTGAGGGTCCACTACATTATTATATGCTATTGTTGTTGTAGTAATTCCAATAAAACCTACTATATATATTCAGATTTCATTAAATGTTTACTGCATAAATGTTAATTTCGTTATTTCTTATACTCTATCCGGTCCACTTTACTTGTCGTGTTGCGTTTTTCAAAAATTAATTTGATTAGATTTCAAAGTTAAATTAGATTATATTAATTCGATATTTTAAACAAAAAAATTAATATTCAAAAACTATATGAAAAGTAAGTATAAATTGCAACCTTTTTACACATATCAATATGATGAAAAATACATCATAAAATATCAATCAAAGTTCTTATCGTTTGATTCTAAAAGAGAAAATCATAACAATTAAAAATAGACGGAGGGAGTATTCATTAAACCTACTTTCATCAAGACATAAATGTCAAACTGTATAACATCAATACATAAAAATTAAACTCGATACATGTTATACTCATTATTTATACTCATTTTTATATTGTTTTTGCACATAAGTTTATCTTGCTACTCATTATTGTATATTGACTATCGTCACTAGATACACATCAAATTTTATAACGTCGATCAATGTACAAAAGTTAAACTATCAACCGTGTAAACGCGATTTTAATGTGAAAGAATCTATCATCAAAACCAAAAGTGTGAACGTATGCTGACGAAATTGAATGTGTAAATCTTTCCAGAAAACATAATTTGTCATTTTTTACACAAAAAGACAAAAAAAATGGTTGGATTTCTTTGGGATTTTTGTTGTTGGCCAGTTCATGTGCATCACATTTCAAACCTTGCAACCTAATTTTGTTTGAATAAACCATATAAACCCCTCTTTTTTTGCATTGAATTCTTCTTCATTACAACTACTCTCTCATTTCCCCAACTAAATGTTAGTATTCTTTATCCTATTCATGAAACCATAACCATGGAGCTCAAACGTTTGTGCTTTGTTTTGCCTGCTGATGATTTTGATGAGATTAATCATGAAACACAGGAAGTAGAATCACACAAACCAAAGAAAAAGATTGAATCTTTATCCAAAAGGGGGTGTGGGGGTCAAGTTTTTGATGGTGAAAAGCAAGTTCCAAAGATAAAAAATGAGTCTTTTGCTAAAAGGGGTTTTAGGGGTCAAATTTTTGATGGTGAAAAACAAGTTTCAAAGGGAAAAAGTGAGTCTTTTTTCAAAAGGGGTAGTGGGGGTGAAGTTCTTGATTGTGAAAAACAAGTTTCAAAGGTAAAAAATGAGTCTTTTTACAAAAGGGGTAGTGGGGGTGAAATTATTGATTGTGAGAAACAAGTTTCAGAGGGAAAAAATGAGTCTTTTTCCAAAAGGGGTTATGGGGGACAAGTTCTTGATGGTGAAAAACAAGTTGTACAACAGAAGCCAAAGAAAAAAAAGGAGTCTTTATCCAAAAGGGGTTGTGGGGGTCAAGTTCTTGATTTTATTCATGAATCTTTTTCTAAATTACTTGATTCCAAATGGGTAACTTGTTGTCATCAAGAATTTGGGGAAAAACAATTTTCTGGTGTTTTTCATGATACTGAAGGTATGCAGCTAGGTGAGAAAGGTGGTGGTGATTATAATCATCATCATAATCCAAGGATTTTTAGCTATTCTGAGCTGTTTATAGGGTCTAATGGATTTAGTGAGGATGAAGTTTTAGGAAGTGGTGGATTTGGGAAAGTTTTTAGAGCTGTTTTACCTAGTGATGGAACAGTTGTAGCTGTGAAATGTTTAGCTGAGAAAGGGGAGAAATTTGAGAAAACATTTGCTGCTGAGTTGGTAGCAGTTGCTCATCTCCGCCATCGGAATCTTGTGAGGCTAAGGGGGTGGTGTTTTCATGATGATCAATTGTTCCTTGTGTATGATTATATGCCTAACAGTAGCCTTGATCGGATTTTGTTCCGTAAACAGGACAATACAGGGTCCCCTGTTCTTGATTGGGAACGTCGAAAAAATATAGTTAATGGCTTGTCTGCTGCCTTGTTTTATCTCCATGAACAATTGGAGACTCAGATCATTCATAGAGATGTTAAGACAAGCAATGTGATGCTTGATTCTCATTTCAACGCCCGACTAGGCGATTTTGGTTTAGCTAGGTGGTTGGAACATGAACTCGAGTACCAACCGAGGACGCCTTCTATGAAGAATCAACAGTTTAGATTGGCTGAGACAACAAGAATTGGTGGAACTATAGGGTACTTACCTCCTGAAAGTTTTCAGAAAAAAGGTTCTGCCACTGCAAAATCTGATGTGTTTAGCTTTGGGATTGTTGTTCTGGAGATTGTTTCGGGAAGACGCGCTGTTGATCTCGCGTCCCCGGATGATCAGATCATACTTCTTGATTGGATCAGGAGACTTTCTGATGAAAAAATGGCTTTACAAGCTGGAGATAGTAGACTTGTTGATGGTTCGTACAAGCTTAATGATATGGAGAGGCTAATACATATTGGCCTTCTTTGTACACTTCATGAACCTCAATCAAGGCCTAATATGAAATGGGTTGTGGAAGCACTTTCTGGTCATATTTATGGTAAATTGCCTGATCTTCCTTGTTTTAAGTCCCATCCTCTTTATATATCTTTGTCATCACCAAGCAATAGTACAACTAGCAACACAATCACCACTGGGTCCACTGCCACAACCAGCACGAGCACGACACCCGGTTTCAACTCAACAATGTTCGTCACAGCCACAGGAGATACCATGTATCTTAGTGCTGAAAGTGGAAGCACCAGCAGCAATAATGAGTCTGGAAATTGCAGCAGTAGGCGTCAATCGAGTAATTTCCTGATGGTTGAAACTGCTAGGGAGATCACATTCAAGGAGATCATTGCTGCCACAAACAATTTTTCGGATTCAAGAAGAGTTGCTGAGATTGACTTTGGAACTGCTTATCATGGCTTTCTTGAAAACAACCAGCATGTCTTAGTGAAAAGGCTGGGAATGAAAACTTGTCCTGCTTTAAGGGTGAGGTTCTCGAATGAACTTCAGAACTTAGGACGATTACGCCACAGAAACCTGGTGCAACTCCGCGGATGGTGCACCGAGCAAGGTGAAATGCTTGTTATTTATGATTACTCTCAAAGCAGTCTTTTAAGCCACCTCCTTTTCCATCAGAATCATCATAGGGACAATGCCTCCAGTACCCTAAGATGGCGTCATCGGTATAACATTGTCAAATCACTTGCCTCTGCGGTTCGCTATCTACATGAGGAATGGGATGAACAGGTGATACACAGATGCATCACATCATCTGCTATCATTCTTGATCCAGATATGAACCCAAGGCTTGGTTGCTTTGCTCTTGCTGAATTCTTGACTCGAAATGAGCATAGCCATCATGTTGTGGTTGATAAAAAAAAATCTGTTAGAGGGATTTTCGGTTACATGTCACCGGAGCATATGGATTCTGGTGATGCAACAACAATGGCTGATGTCTATAGCTTTGGTGTAGTTCTGCTTGAGATAGTTAGTGGTCAGATGGCAGTAGATTTCCGCCGGCCTGAGGCTTTGTTGGTTAACCGAGTTCATGAATTCGAGGTGCAGAAAAGGCCATACGAACAACTGGCAGATTGGAGGTTGAATGGAAACTTCAACACCAGGGAACTGAACAGGCTAGTCAAATTAGGAATGGCTTGCACCAAGTACGATCCTGAATCAAGACCGAGCATGAGGCAGATAGTGAACATTCTCGATGGACATGATCAATGGTTAATGGAAAATGGACGAAAGAAGGAGAGCCCGGAAGAATGGAGAACAAGAAATGCTTCTGCTTTGTCCCTCGTAAGGAGAATTCAAGCTCTTGGTATACAATGATCATCGCGTAAGATGTGAAGTAGTTACATGTTGATAGAAATGAACATTAAGCTTTATATCTCTATGTCTTTGTTCTTTTATGTATTCATGGTATGACTGTGTTGCTTCAGCAGAACTTTTTGTGTAATTTAGTGTGGACGACTTTGATAGCATAGTTGAAATGGAAGCATCACATATGCAAATTTTTATGAAATTGATGAGTTTTTTTAGATGCAATAGCAGAACATAACTTAAATATGAAGCCTATTCAGAGCAGATGTTCAGAAATGCAACAATAACCTAACTTGAACGTATACAGAGAGCTACTTTATATGTACAAATACTAGTCTGACCTTACTTCATTTAACGGAGTGACATGGTTAGTGAGGATTCATACAGCTGAATCCACTAGTTTGGTTAAGTTGTTGTTGCACTTAGTCTCCCTTTTAGTTGTGTGATTCTCATCGTCTGTGTCTACACCAACCCAATCAAGAAACACGAAAAGAAATTGCCTGAAACCGACCTTGCCACTCCTGTTCCAGTCCATTTCTCCTGCAATTTTCAACCAGATCATCATCATGTTAGAAGTTATCACAGCTAGTTAGTATGATTTTAAGACAATTTAGAAGGTGAAAAGACAGTACTAAATCGTGTACGAGTGACATGAGAAGGGGATTTCTCGCAAGGACATTCATCGTTTAATGCCTTGAGGACATCTTTCTTGTGCAGTTTCCCATCACCATTTTTATCAAGAAACAAGAATGCCTCGACTATTGTGTTGAATGTTGCTTCCAGCTCTGGTGAACCGATCTTTGAGGTCTGAAATAAACGTGATCCTAATGAATATAACTTCACATCATCAACAACAGTTGGGGGAGGGTAGAGTGTACACAGACCTTACCCCTACCTCAAAGGTAGAGAGGCTGTTTCCGATAGACCTTTCAACAGTCAAAAGCAATCCAGTGAAACAAGTAATGGAAATACAAGAAACAGCAGTTAATAACAAAAACAATAGATAGTAACAAAAACTACAGCAAAACAAGAAACAACAGGAGCAATACTACGACTACTTATAGTAAAAGTACACAGGAGAAGAACAACAAAGAGGACAGTATTCACGTACATTGTCAGAGGAGGAGGATGAATCTATCAATAGATAAAGAAGACACAGAAGAACAATGAACTCATTGAATTGAATTCCTTCCTTTTCATCCACATCACAGGAGTCGAAAAGATCATTAACTTCCTCATCTTTAACATGAAAATGCAGCTTCTTTACACATTTCTTTAGTTCATCCCGGTCAATAGTCCCATTCGAATCTTCATCTTAGGAAAAAGAACCAAACACAGAAAACATATAAATCCATTGACAGTAAAAATGTAACGAAAAACTCAAATCCCAGCATATACAGAAGCTACTAACCGAACTGTTCAAAGACGTCTTTTATCTCCTTCAACCCCTTTTTAAAATGAGGAAATTTCAAGATTATGCTATTAATTGACCTGAATTTGCTTTGCCCCGGTGAACTTCTCTTAAGCTCTACCATTTTTGTTTCAAGCTTAGTATCCAATCTCATGTACTTTTTCGGTGCATTCCAAAAACACAGTAAGCTTCCAACCTTGCTGGATAATAACTTGAGTACCAGACATGGTTGAGCTGAGCCTTAAAAACAAATAAAGACATCAAGTTAACAATAGATACGATCACGAACAATCAGAAATTCAGTTTTTTTTTTTTTCGATATCTTAAGCATTGATATGTTGCTGTTAGTACAAAACATGACAGACATTATGGTTTTGGATAGTACTCGCCTAATGAGCTAACTTTTGTGATTTGAGTTAGATGCGAGGCCTATTTTCTTCAAGGGATCTTCATTTTTACACTTAGAAGATCTGAAAAGAAGGTCATGTTCTTGTATATTCAAATTGTAAGTGAGCAAGAGATCTCGAAATTATCCTAAAAGCATCAACATCAAAACATACTATTCTGATTCAATTTTTCCACTCTATCCCAATTCCATGTTTCAAAAATAGGCCACATTAGCAAAATTACACAAAATATACAACAACAACATACCCTGTATAATACTAACCTTCCATCTTAATCTGCGTCCAAAATGCAATAATTCTAACAAGAAACAAGAAACATGAAAAGATCTCAAGAAATCAAAAGGGACTATTACTGATTCCTTTATATATATATATATATATATATATATAGGTAGAGTGTAAAAAGGGGTGAAGTAGAGAGGAAGCAATGAGGAAAAAAATGATTCTTGAAAAATAAAGTAGAAATTCCATTTAAGACTTTGTCTTCCACTACCAGAAAAATTCCATCATTTCCTTTGACTCAAGTCTCCATTGATGCATTATTCAGTGTAAAAACATACACCTATAATTATGTTTAAATTTCTTATAGACTAAACGGTCACCGCCTGAAAGGACTATTTTCCAGGAAATATGTTTATACATTAAGATATTCAACACCTATTTACATTTCTTGATCAAGTAAACGAAGCTCATAAGAAAAAAATAAATGTGTTACATAGATCAATCATAAGAAAATATATAAATAATGTTCATATAACAACAAGCTGAAAAACGTTAGTTATAGCTAGGCTAATGCACATTGGTTTTCTATGATTGATGCTTTGCTTCTTTAAGCTCCGCCCAACGATTTTTTTTTTTTTAAAAAAAATTGTTTAGAGAACGAATACGTCTTTCACAAAATACTTAGCCACACATAATGGTGGCATCAAGATTTTTACCAAGAAGTTTAAAATATGAATAAATAAATATTCGAGGAAGCTAAATGAGATTCAATATATTTTAACCATGTATGCATAATGTGATTTTCTGACAAAGAGGGTTCAGATGAACACTCAGCCCTACGTAACTCCGCCCCTAATCACACAATATAAAGTAATTTAATTCAGGTTTGCTTTCTTATTTTTTTCAGAATTTTTTTTTAATACTTTTTTCCTACAAACTTTACTATTTTATACTTAAGCAAAAATGCAATTATACATCCAATATTAAAAAAATAAAACTGAGGTCCCCAATAATGAAAAGACATTATTATCTCATAATTAAAGTTAAGACCACATAATCTAAGTTAAGATTTTGTTCAAGATATTAGTAAAAAATTAGCAATATCATTCCATTGATTAACTAAGATTAAAAAAATAAAAAAAAAACAGTTCAATACATAAAATAACTTTTTTTTGTTAGTTGGTCAGCATTTTTGGGCCAGACACGTAACAAAAAATATAATTGATCCATTTTGATTAGTTTAAGAATATATGTTGACCATTTTTTTTTTATAATTAAGCAAAAATAAAATCACGCATCCCCTATTCAAAAATTTGATGTCCAAAATAGAGAAAAGACGACTTAATTAACCATCTTAAATTCACATACAAACTTAAGATTATGTTTGCATGATCAACTTGGACACATGACATCCAAATTGTCTTTAGTAATAAAACAAAAGTACATAGCTTCGAAATTAAAATTCTAATAAAAAGCAGAAATTAAAAAAGTGCAACATATTCATGTGTGATATGTTGTTCTTCTTTTATATTTAGTTTGCGAATCCTCCTCCAGTTTGAGAAAACATAGCATCGATCTTATCACCATCTTTTAATCCAAGCTTCATAAAAACAAAAACACAAAAACAAATTTAAAAATTATATAATTTTAAATTAACGATAAATTACATTAAGTTATATGCAAATTAAGGTCTTACTTCATCAATAGTCTTTGCTGGTGAAATGCGTTTTCCATCTAAGACAAATCGAACTGTTTTCCAGTCTATTAGTTTTTCCCTACAGTATGTCAAGAAGACCCTCTTCATAACCATATCAGGCGATACGCTTAAAAGCGTAATTGATCCATCCTATAAAAATAAAGATAAAAATTAGGAACATAAAATTTTTTAAAAAAATTATATTAGAGAGAGTGAAATGATGAACCTCAGATTGAACTTGGATATCAAAATTATTTCCTGACATTTTTTGTTATGTTTTATTGGAGAAAATGAGGGATATTATACCAGTTTATATAGGAGATGAGAAGGAAAAAATAATAAATGAAATGATATAAAATATTATAACAATTTATGGTTCTCTTGTCCTCTTGTGCCAAAAAATATTTATGATATATTTCAATTTATGAAGTGTTTGACTAATACGGAGTTTAAAAATAAAATGCATATTTTTAAATTTATGGTCAAAAATAAAAATAAATTACCTCATTAAGAGTAAATAAAAGGTTCAAACTTAATTATTCTTGAAGATTATAAACACTTTAATTATGATATGAAATAGACTAAATATTCAAAGAATAGATTATATCTTAATTAAGACATAAATAAGAATAGAATAGTCAAATACACCTGTTAATTAATATGTATTTTTTAAAAGGATGTGTAATGAAAAATAAAATAAGCATTGTTACGGATTAAAATAACAGTGTGTCATATAAATTAAAACTCGAAAAGTATTAGACAACATAAATAAAGTTTGACCAAATTCTGCAAAATTATAAGTCACATATTTATTCACATATAGTTTAGTTTCAATTTTTTTTTTCCCTCTTAATTCTACGGAAAAGCATTGGACATTTAGATCATGGAAAAAATGCTTGGAAATAATTAGTAAATATTAGTTGCTATATCTTTTGCGATCAATTTGTACACAATGTGTGCTTTTGAGCTGCACGAATCTATCACGATTCAAGTATATATTTCGAACATAACACGATACTTGAAATCACGAGTAATCACAGGCTATTCCTTAGCATACATGTCAAAGCATATTGTAAAAATACTAAGCGGAAGCTAAAATACATACTGAATAATAGAATTTAGAAATTCATGAAACTACATTTCTACCTTTTGAAATAAGCATCTATTAATTCAATCGAAAACATAAGTCTGGTGGGACATGGCCCCAAGCTACCTCAAAACCAAAGACAAAATGAAGGAAAATCTACTAACCTAAATTGACGGAGTCTCCAAATGAGAAGGGCTCACCAGGTGCTAACTGCAAACACTGAAACCTTGCCACGAGTATGAATACGAATGTCGAAATTTACATCATAAAAGGATACAACATAGAGAAAAGTATGTGTTAGTACGTAGAATGTACTGAATAAGTAAGGGACACCAACATAATCAAGCATAGTAAAATAAGATATCCAAAATCATAAATATAAGAAAAGAACTGTAGAGCAAACAATCATAGTTCATACATAAGTATCATTTAAACCTTCATTCAAAAACATATATAAGGATAAGTCTAATGCAGTAGTCTTACATGACCATATGCATAACACAGCATACCTAAAATGAACCATATAGACTTAAAACATATAAAACAATGCATAATTGAGAGTTTCTTAGAACCGACACATGTCATTTGAGCTCATGACGCCCAACTTATAATCCTAATTGCATGGGCTTCACTATGCATTGCTAGAGTATAGAATCATATCTTATCCTATGTGGATCCACTAATCTGAGCCTCTCAGGGCCAGAAGGTCAACCTATAAGAGGTGAAACATAATCCTACGTTAGCGCGTAGTTATGGAAATTGAGTTTTTTAAACCCGCATTCTCTCGGTACTAAGTAGTGCTCTCAAAACAACATATATTCATATAATGCTCATAGATATGAAAATCATTTATCATCTGAAATCATATATGAGGACAAGCTCAAAAGTCATATCATAAAATAGCTTGTATCTAGGTTGTAATTCATGACATGCTAGTTTTCATGCTTAAAAGTCATAAGGGTTTGAATGACCATAAAAAATCATGCTTAATTAATACCATAAGGTTTCAAAACCAAACTGAAACAATGAAAACATAACTAATTGAAGAAAGATCATAATTTCATACAAACCCTATTTTAACTTCTAACAATCTTGTGAAATTCTTAAGAAACAAAATACTTTAGGTATGAGAGTGAAGGGATGCTCTCATTGAAGCCTTACATACTTGAGAGAATGAAGATCGAAAGAATAGCTTGCTTGGAAGCCTTGAAACCCTAACTTTTATTTTCCTTGCGGTTTCTTTTTGTGTTGGAGAGTTGAGACCGTATAAATAAAAGAAAACTAAGTACTTGATGAAATGTATTCTCCTAATACAATTTAAAACATTGAGGTTTAGGATTAGGAAGAATGGGAAAAGACAAAAGAAACCCCAATCAAAAATCTATCGGGAACCTTCCATGAGGTCATCTACGGTCTTTAGTTTGATCTACGAGTCGTAGATCCCATCTGTGAAAGCCAGACCGAAATTTTAAGTCTCAAAACTTCATTCTATGGCCCAAATTATGGCATGTAGATGGTAAACCACTCGTAGTTGGTTTCGTGAAAATAAGACCAAAAAATGACTTTCTAAGAGTTTGTTCATGAGTTGACAGTACACGTTGTACTTCAATTTACGACTCATTAATGAGGTTTGTAGTTACTGACTCTAAAAACTTTGTTGTGGTAGTCTCTGGTAAAACGGTCATAACGTTTTACTCCAAACTCGAAAGGATGCAAACTTGGATCTTTGAAAAGAAAACTCATGATAGACCTTTATTTTGATAGGTCATCAGACACCTAATTCATGCTGAGAGATATGGTTGTTTAAAGTTGAACCTCGCATGAACTAATGTGAAAACTTAATCGGTATAAATGTTTTGAATTAACTTGATGTTTGAGGTGTCTTAAAACCCTAAACCACATGTGATATACTTACTACACTTAGTAAAGGACCTTAACATAAATGTATAACTTAGAAATCATTGAGTTCGAACCAATACACATATGTAAGATGATTAAAATCTTTTCTTAAATGTTGTGGGGCGTTACAAAATCATAATTAAATTCTCTTGCAAATAGGGAGGAGACTTCAACATTAACTTCTACGACCTAAATTCCGAAAAAGCAACTAAACTTATGAAATTAAAGGTCAAACTAAGAATAAATGTATGATCTTAAAAGAAAAAAAGCTTGATTTTATGAAACTAAATGCCCATATTAATGAGTAATAATTAGGCCAGAAAAATTAAAATTCTATAATATCCTTTTTATTTTAAAATAAATCAACTTTTTTCTATTTTTAATTAAAAGCTATTAAAGTTAAAAAGGTAAAAATACTTAAAAAAATAAAATAACATAATGTGAAATATGTTATTTTACTATTCTGGCCAAAAGAATTTTTCCTTTTTCATTCATACAAACATAAAAGTTCGTTTTGTTCTATTTATTTTAAGAACTTTCATAATGGCGAAAAGGTACACCTTTTTTATTTTTCAAAAAATCCATTGGATATTGTGAATGATGAAAAAAATGTTTTTTTAAAGAATACAAGGATCATAAAAGGTAAATCTTTTGATGACGTTTAGTTTAACCAATTCACAAGAGAGAGACTTAATAAAATTAATAATTTAAAGATAATTACTAATAGGTAGTTTTTATATACATTGTCTTGAATTTGAAATTTTATATATTAAGATAAAATTTAAAGTAATTTAATTCAGATTTTGAACTAATTCAACGGTTAAAATCAATACAATCTTTCTTGTATTTTTTTTTTTTTTTTAAAATAATACCTTTTCTCTACAAACTTTACTATTTTATAATTAAGCAAAAATAAAATTATACATCCAACATTAAAAAAACTAAAATGGAGGCCCCCAATAATGAAAAGAATTTATTGTCTCATAATTAAAGTTAAGATCACATAATCTAAGTTAAGATTTTGTTCAAGAGACTAGTAAAATATTAGCAACATCATTTCATTGATTAACTAAGATTGAAAAAAAGAATAATATAGTTCAATGCACAAAAAGAGTTATTTTGCTAGTTGGTGAACATTTTTGAGCCAAGTAACGGAAAATACAATCAATCTATTTTGATTAGCTAGTTTCAGAATATATTTGATCATTTTTCTTTTATAATTAAGCAAAAATAAAATCATCTTTTTTGAGGCTCAAAAAAGAGAAAAACTAACTTTATTAACCATCTTAAATTCACATACAAATTTAAGATTATATTGTACGATCAACTTGGACACATGACATCCAAGTTGTCTTTAGTAATAAAATCAAAGTACATACTTCGAAATTAAAATCACAATGAAAAGCAGAAATTAGAAAAATGCAACATATTCATGTGCGATATGCTCTTTTTCATATTTAATTCGTGAATCCTCCTCCAGTTTGATGCAGCATAGCATCGATCTGATCACCATCTTTTAATCCAAGCTTCATTAAAAACAACAAAACACGAAAACAGATATTAAAGTAATATAATTTTAAATTAAAAATAAATTAGATTAAATTATATGTAAATTAAGGTCTTACTTCATCAATAGTCATTTTTGGTGAAATGTGTTGTCCATCGAAGAGAAATTGAACTGTTTTGTAATCTATTATTTGTTTTTTCTTACAGTATGACTTGAAGAGCTTCTCCATAATCATATTAGGTGACATACGTAAAACAATAATTGATTCATCCTATGAAAATGAATAAAAAATGAATTAAAAAAAAACATAAAAAAATTTAAAAAATAAAATTAGATAGGGTGAAATAATGAACCTGAGATAGAACATGGATATCAAATTTTGTGGTTTCTTCACCAATTAGAGTCTTATTTTCTGACATTTTCTTTGTTATTTTTTTGTTGGTGAAATTGAGGGATATTATACCAGTTTATATAGGAGATGAGAAGGAAAAAAATTAAATGAAATTATTTAAAATATTATAGCAATTTATGATCCTCTCGTCTTCTTGTACCAAAAAAGATTTAAGTCAATTTATGAATTGTTTGACTGATACAAAGTTTAAAAATAAAACTAATATTTTTGAAATTTATGATCAAAAAATAAAATATAGATATTTGTATGATTATGAAAATTTTCATTTAGAGTAAATAAGAAATTTAAATTTAGATAGTTTTTTAAAACCATATATTATAGCAATTTGTGGTCCTCTTGTCTTCTTGTGCCAAAAAGAGATTTAAGATATATTTCAATTTATGAATCATTTGATTGATACAGCTTTAAAAATAAAATAAATATTTTTAAAATTTATGGTCAATAATAAAATATAAATTTTTGTGTGATTATAAATAATATCTTTTAAAGTAAATTAAGAAGTTTAAACTTGTATCGTTCTTGAAAACTATAAGTAACTTAATTATGACATAAAATTAGACTAAATATTCAAAGAATAGATTAATTATGACATCAAATTGTTTTCCTCTTATAAATTAAAACTAGTTATGAAAAATTCGTGTTGCGTACGGATTCAATATTTATTTACAATTTTTTAAATTGATATTAATTAAATAATTTTAAATCACCTCATTAAGTGTAAAATAAATGCCTAATAAATGTTATTAATATTAATAAATTTTAAATGGTATTGATTTAAATGATTTTAAATTATATGTGTGTGTTCGTGTGTGCGTGCGGGCGGGCGGACGTGCTTGCTTGCGTGTGTGGATGTGTGGATAGTATCATCTCAATATTTTTCTCACAAATTATATGGGAAGAATGCCATTAGGATGTCTATAATTAAAGCATTTTTCTTCAACAGACAGTGTTTTACATAAAATAGTTATAAAATTTACACAAATATTAGTGACATTCAAAGTAATAAAGATATAACTTAAAATAAGAATTTACTGAAGGGTAAAAATTTGTAAAAGTTGTATACTAATTAAATTATAATATAACAAAAAATATATATATAAAAAATGATTTTTTAAAACTTTTTTCAAAAATTTCTTCGCTAAAGAATACATATAAGAGAAAAATCGACTTTATTAACCATCTTAAATTCACGTACAAATTTAAGATTATATTGCATGATCAACTTGGACACATAACATTCAAGTTGTCTTTAGTAATAAAACCAAAGTACATAGCTTCAAAATTAAAATCATAATAAAAAGCAAAAATTAGAAAAATGCAACATATTCATGTGTGATATGTTGTTCTTCTTCATATTTAGGTTGCGGACCCTCCTCCATCTTGATGCAACATAACATCGATCCGATCACCATTTTTTAATTTAAAATTCATTAAAAAAAAACATGAAAAAATTAAAGTATATAATTTTAAATTAACAACAAATTAGATCAAGTTATTGGAAACTAAGATCTTACTTCATAAATAGTCTTTGTTGGTAAAATGTATTTTCCATTGAAGAGAAATTGAACTGTTTTGTAATCTATTATTTGTTTTCTCTTACCGTATGACTTGAAGAGCTTCTCCGTAATCATATTAGTTGACATACGTAAAATCATAATTGATCCATTCTATAAAAATGAAAATAAAAATAAATGTAACAAAAAACATTAAAGAAAATTAAAAAATTAAGTTAGAGTGAGTGAAATGATGATGAACCTGAGATTGAACATGGATATCAAATTTTGACATTTTCTTTGTTATTTTTTATTGGTGAAATAAGGGATATTATATCAGTTTATATAGGAGATGAGAAGGAAAAATTAATAAATGAAATTATTTAAGATATTATAGCAATTTATGGTCATCTTGTCTGCTTGTGCTCAAAAAGGATTTAAGATATATTTCAATTTATGAATTGTCTGTCTGATACAACGTTTGAAAATGAAATTAATATTTTTGAAATTTATGGTCACAAATAAAATAAATATATTTATATGGTTATGAATAATATCATTCAGAGTACATAAGAAGTTTAAACTTAGATCGTTTTTGAAAACAATATATTATAACAATTTATGGTCCTCTTGTCTTCTTGTGCCAAAAAAAGATTTAAGATATATTTTAATTTATTAATCGTTTGACTGATACGGAATTTAAAAATAAAAATTAATATTTTTAAAATTTATGAAAAAAAATAAAATATAGATTTTTGTCTGATTAATCATTTAGAGTAAATTAAGAAGTTTAAACTTATATTGTTCTTGAAAGCTATAAGCACTTTAATTATGACACAAAATTAGACTAAATATTCAAAGGATTAATTATGACACCTCAAATTGTTTTCCGCTTATAAATTAAAACTAGTTATGAAAAATTCGTGTTGTGTACGAATTCAATATTTATTCATAATTTTTTAAATTGACATTAATTAAATAATTTTAAATCATCTCATTAAGTGTAAAATAAATACTTAATAAATATTATTAATACTAATAAATTTTAGGTGGTATTGATTTAAATGAATTTAAATTATAAATGTGTGTGCGTATCGTGTGCGTGTCGTGTGAGTGTGTGTTGTGTGTGGGTGTGTGGGGTGGGGGTGGGGGGGTGGGTAGTACCATCTCAATAGTCTTATCACAAATTATATGTGAAGAAATCCATTAGAATGTCTATAATTAAAGCATTTTTCTTCAACGGACAGTGTTTTACTTAAAATAGTTATTAAATTTACACAAATATTAGTGACATTCAAAGTAATAAAGATAGAACTTAAAAATAAGAATTTACTAAAGGGTACAAATTTGTAAAAGTTGTATACTAATTAAATTATAATATAACAAAAAAAAATATAAAAAATGATTTTTTAAAACTTTTTTCAAATATTTCTTCGCTATTTATTAACCATCTTAAATTCACGTACAAATTTAAGATTATATTGCATGATCAACTTGGACACATAACATCCAAGTTGTCTTTAGTAATAAAATCAAAGTACATAGCTTCAAAATTAAAATCATAATAAAAAGCAAAAATTAGAAAAATGCAACATATTCATGTGTGATATGTTGTTCTTCTTCATATTTAGTTTGCGGATCCTCCTCCATCTTGATGCAACATAACATCGATCTGATCACCATTTTTTGATTCAAAATTCATTAAACAAAACATGAAAAAATTGAAGTAACATAATTTTAATTTAACAATAAATTAGATCAAGTTATTGAAAATTAAGATCTTACTTCATCAATAGTCTTTGTTGGTAAATGTATTTTCCATTGAAGAAAAATTGAACTGTTTTGTAATCTATTATTTATTTCTTCTTACCGTATGACTTGAAGAGCTTCTCCGTAATCATATTAGTTGACATACGTAAAATCATAATTGATCCATTCTATAAAAATGAAAATAAAAATAAATGTAACAAAAAACATTAAATAAAATTAAAAAATTAAGTTAGATAGAGTGAAATGATGATGAACCTGAGATCGAACATGGATATTAAATTTTGACATTTTCTTTGTTATTTTTTATTGGTGAAATAAGGGATATTATATCAGTTTATATAGGAGATGAGAAGGAAAAATTAATAAATGAAATTATTTAAGATATTATAGCAATTTATGGTCATCTTGTCTGCTTGTGCTCAAAAAAGATTTAAGATATATTTTAATTTATGAATTGTCTGACTAATACAACGTTTGAAAAGAAATTAATATTTTTAAAATGTATGCTCACAAATAAAATAAAGATATTTATATGATTATGAATAATATCATTTAGAGTACATAAGAAGTTTAAACTTAGATCGTTTTTGAAAACCATATATTATAGCAATTTATGGTCCTCTTGTGCCAAAAAAAGATTTAAGATATATTTTAATTTATGAATCGTTTGACTGATACGGAGTTTAAAAATAAAATTAATATTTTTAAAATTTATGATAAAAAATAAAATATTGATATTTGCCTGATTAATCATTTAGAGTAAATTAAGAAGTTTAAACTTATATCGTTCTTGAAAACTATAAGCTCTTTAATTATGACATAAAATTAGACTAAATTTTCAAAGGATTAATTATGACACCTCAAATTGTTTTCCGCTTATAAATTAAAACTAGTTATGAAAAATTCGTGTTGTGTACGAATTCAATATTTATTCATAATTTTTTAAATTGATATTAATTAAATAATTTTAAATCACCTCATTAAATTTAAAATAAATACTTAATAAATATTATTAATACTAATAAATTTTAGGTGGTATTGATTTAAATGATTTTAAATTATAAATGTGTGTGCGTGTGTGTTGTGTGTATGTGGGGGGGGGGGGGTGTTCGATAGTATCATCTCAATAGTTTTATGCCAAATTATATGTGAAGAAATTTAGGATGTCTATAATTAAAGCAGTTTTCTTCAACGAATGGCGTTTTACTTAAAGTACTTATAAAATATACGTAAATATTAGTATCATTCAAAGTAAGAAAGATATAACTTAAAAATAAGAATTTGTTAAAGGGTATAAATTTGTAAAAGTTGTTTACTTATTAAATTATAATATAACAAAAAAAATATAAAAAATGAATTTTTAAAACTTTTTTCAAAAATGTCTTCGTCAAAGCGTGTATATAAATATATATACGCTTCAAAAAAATAAGCCAAGAATCAATATTTTATGGGAATCAATATTTTTTTCCTCACAATAATAATTTCCATTTTTCCCTTTCTTATATTTAAGTAAAACTTGTTTCTTTATTTATAATTTACATAAAAAGAAAAAAAAAACTAATACAAACCTTTTTGTCCTTGGAAAAAATAAAATAAAAACCTAATACAAACTTCTTTGTCTTCACAAAAAAAAAAAAAAAAGTCATGGAAACCTATGATATCCTATTTCTCATCATCATTAGGCTTTCATTTAAATCTTTAATCGCTACACTTTTAATATGTTTCTAAGTTATACAACTTCCGACAAAGAATTCAAGAAAATTCATAATCGCTATTTCACAAGTGTCAAATCCCATAAAATTCTTATTAGTTTACAGGAATGAGTCCACATGGTTACTGTCCTGTGGAATGTATCGCGATTTTGATGACGATGAATATATGTAAGGTTATATTGATTTATATATTTTTTTATGTGATGTATTATGTAAAGAAGAATAAATGGACAAAGAAAACAAATGTCATTAGATACAAAAAAACATAAAAGTTCGTTTTGTTCTATTTATTTTAAGAACTTCATAATAGTGAAAAGGTACTCATTTTATTTTTCAAAAATCCATTGGATACTCTAAATGATAAAAAAATATATATAAGAATCATAGAAGGTAGACCTTTCGATAACATTTAGTTTGGCCGACTTAATAAAACTAATGATTTAAAGTCAATATTAACAAAAGATCTTATATATTGTCTCAGATTTGAAATTTTCTATACTAAAATAAAGATTTGAGTAATTTAATCTAGGTTTTGACTAATATAATGTTAAAATAAGACCGTCTTACTTTTATTATTATTTTTTAAAATGACATTATACCTTTTTTTTTTTTTTACAAACTTTAATATTTTATAATAAAGTAAAAATAAAATTATTCATCCACTATAAAAAAAACCCAATAATGGAAAGACTTTATTATCACATAATTAAAGTTAAGATCACATAATCTAAGCTAAAATTTTGTTCAAGAGACTAGTATATAATTATTAATACCATTCTATTAATTAACTAAGATTAAAAAAAGGAAAGAATAGTTTAGTGCACAAATGAGTTATTTTGAATTAAAAACGTATCAGAAGATACAATTGATTCAATTTGATTATTGACCATTTTTTTTAATAATAATTAAGCAAAACTAAAATTATATATTCACTATTTAAAAACTTGAAATCTCGAAAAGAGAAAAGACAACTTTATATATTAGCCCTCTTGAATTTGCGCATAATCAAATTTAAGTATTTTATATTGCTTGGTGAATCATAAAGTACATATTCATGACCAGTTTCGACACATAACATTCAAGTTGTCTTTAATCAAAAAACCAAAATACATAACTTCGAAATTAAATTTCTAATAAAAAGCATAATTTAGAAAAGTACAACATATTCATGTGTGATATGTTGTTCTTTCTTCATATTTAATTTGTGAATCCTCCTCCATCTTGGTGCAACACAACAGCGATCTCATCACCATTTTTTAACCCATTCTTCATAAAAAATAGAAACACGAAAAAAATATTAAAGTTATATAATTTTAAGTTAACGATAAATTAGATTAAGTTAGAAATTAAGGTCTTACTTCATCAATAGTCTTTATTGGTGAAACACGTTTTCCATTGAAGAGAAATCGAACGGTTTTATAATCCATTTGTTTTTTCTTACAGTATATCTTGAAGATTTTCTTGGTAATTGTATCAGGTGACACATTGAAAATGATAATTGATCCATCCTATAAAAATAAAAATAAAAATTAGGAACATAAAAATTTTAAAAATTATATTAGAGAGTGAAATGATGAACCTGAGATTGAACAAGGATTTCAATTGTTGTGGTTTCATCAACTGGACTGTTATTTTCTGACATTTTTTCTTTGTTATTTGTTTTTTTTGTGAAAATGAGGGATGTTGTACCAGTTTATATAGGAGATGAGAAGGAAAAAATAATAAATGAAATGATGTAAAATATTAAAGCAATTTATGGTCCTCTTGTACCAAAAAAAGATTTAAGATATATTTCAATTAATATATTGTTTGACTAATACGGAATTTAAAAATGAAATTAATATTTTTGAAATTTATGGTCAAAATAAAATTTATATATTTGTGTGGTTATGAATTATCTTATTAATTAAGAGAAAATAAGAAGTTTAAACTTAGATTGTTCTAGAAGACTATACACACTTTAGTTATGACACAAAAAATATTTATTATATCTTAAGACATAAATAAGGGTAGATAGTCAAATTCCCCTCTTAATTAATTTTTTTTAAAGGATGTGTGATTAAGAATAAGAAAACATTGTTATTGACTAATGTGATTTCGTTTTTAAATATTAATCGTACTTCTTTAAAAGGTTGGGTTGGTTTATACGATGACATCGGTTTATATGGTGGTCACACATGTGAATTGAATTTAGAATGTATGCAGATCGTATTTTTATTTTTGTGGCATAAAAAAATTATTTTCGATATACTATCAGTTCAAAAAGAATGTTACTAATGCAAGATTGCAAGAAAAATGTAACAACCACAAGATACGAAAACAAATAAAGAGGGACAACACCAGTCACTAGCTACCTACTACGATTTCAATAACTTTCTATCTAGGGTCATATCCTTATTACCCGTCTAAATATTCTGTAAAAGCTTCTTTTTTTTATATAATTTAGTTTCATATTTTTCCTCAAATTGTTCCTACTTATAAATTATTTAAAACAAGAATCAATATATTTGGGAATCATATTTTTTTCCTCACAATAATAAGTTCTTTTTTTTATATTAATTAACCTATACGAATTTGTTTTCCTTAGGAGTACTAAGAACAAACCTACACGATTCTCTCTTTATAATTTACATAAAAAAAAAATGTAATTCAAACCTTTTTGTCGTTATCATCCACACAGCATATTCATTAGTATAATATTTGAAAGGGTTGAATCTACATGGTTGTGGATTGTGTTACGATTTTGGTGACGATAAATATAAGGTTTTATTGATTTAAACATCTTTTACATGGTTGTAAATTGTGTTACGATTCTGGTAATGATGAATACAAGGTTATTTGATTTGTACATCTTTTTACGTGGTGTATTATGTAAAGAGGAATAAATGGACAATGAAAATAAATTTCATTAGTAGAGAAATACAAAATGATGTTAAAAGTGTAATAATAACACTCTATTCAAAGTACTCATGGGAGTGCAGACCGGGGGTTAGGGTTAACGGTGGTGTGTTTTGGTCATTGACATTTTTGCAAATTAACCAAATAGTTGAGAGAGATTCCATGATTATATACTTTGACATAAAGTCAGATGAACTGAAAGAGCTTTTAGAATCAAATGAATATCAATGGTTTTATTTGGTGTGACTTCTTTGAAAGGGATGAATCTACATGGTTGTGGATTGTGTGACGATTCTGATGACGATGAATACAAGGTTACATGGTGTATTATGTAAAGAGGAATAAATGGACAATGAAAACAAATGTCATTAGTAGAGAAACACAAAATGTCGTTTGAAGTGTAATAATAACACTCTATAAAAAGTACTCATGGGAGTGCAGGTCGGGTATTAGAGTTAACCGTGGTGTATTTTGGTCATTGACTTTTTCGCAAGTTAACCAAATAGTTGAGAGATATTCCATGATTATATACTTTGACATAAAGTCAGATGAACTGAAAGAGCTTCCAGAATCAAATGAATATCAATGGTTTGGTTTGACTTCTTTGAAAGGTTGTGTTGGTTTGTATGGTGGCGACGATATGTATGGTGACATCACACTTGGATTGGATGTTTGGATCATGGAACAAGATGGACGGACTCGGTTAATGAAAAATAATTGTAACAATTCGTATTTTCGCGATCAATCGTTAAGCAATATTGTACTTTTGGGTTGAACTAGAAATGGTGAAATTCTCTTTAAGGACATTTACAAAGAGTGTTAAAATATTATTGTCACTAGTAATTGCCTATAAAAAATATATTTAACAACAAATAAGTTATTTTCATTAATTAATTTAGTTTCATATTTTTCCTCAAATTGTTTCCCACTTATAATTAATTTATTTATTTATGCCATGAATCAGTCTTTTTTGGGAATCAATATTTTTTTCCTCACAGTAATAATTTCCTTTTTTTTTTTTATTAATTAACCTATACGAATTTTTTTTCCTTTAGGAGTACTAATTGCACTAACCTACACGATGCTTTTTCTTTCCTTACATTAAAGTAAATTACGTTTATTTATTTATAATTTACATCAAAACAAACTAATACAGACCCTTTTTTTCTCTCACAAAAAAAAAACACAATGGAAGCTTATGATACTCTATTTCCCATCTTTATTAGGCTTTCAGTTAAATCTTTGTTACGCTTTCAATCTGTTTCTAAGTCATGGAATGCTATAATATCTGACAAACAATTCAAGAAAATTCACATTGATCAATCCAGAACATCAAGTCTCAAAAAGTTCTTATTGGTTCAAACGAAGGATGGTGTATTCGAGTTTCGAGATTCAAAATCCCCAAATTGTTATGGGAAAACAAAAGTTCCCTCTAAAGAGATTTCCAAATCCTATCGCCATGTGCTCGTGTGATTGTTTGTTACTAATGAAGGCAAATGTGAAGGAAAACATATATGTTTTGTGGAATTCTTATACTAATGAATATAGTACTTTAGTATGTCCATATTGGAAAGGGACCACACCACTTGGTTGTGGATTGTGTTACGATTCTGATGACGATGAATACAAGGTTATATTGATTTATACATTTTTTTATGCGATGTATTATGTAAAGACGAATAAATAGAGAAATAAAGAAAATGTCATTAGAAGAGAAATACAAAATGTCATTAGTAGAGTAATAATAACACTCTTTTCAAGGTACTCATGGGAGTGCATGCCGGGGATTAGGGTTAACGATGGCGTATTCTGGTCATTGCGTAATTCACAAATTCAACAATTAGTAGAGAAAGACTCCACGATTATATACTTTGACGTAAAGTCAAATGAATTAAAAAAGCTTCCAAAAATATCAAACTTTATAGGTGAACGTCAATTGTTTCGTTTGACTTGTTTGGAATGTTGTGTTTGTTTGTATGGCGACAATAGTATATATGGTGACATCACATTTGGATAATGGAACAAGATGGGTGAACTCGATTAATGACAATTAATTGTAACAATATGTACTTTCGCTATCAATCGATACGTACTTTTGGGTTGTACTAGAAATGGTGAAATTCTCTTTCAAGCAGGAACAAAACTTGTTATATATGATCCTAAGAGACTTAAATCCGTTAAGCCAGTTCATATATCAAAATATTCAGAACATGACATAGTTCAAATATGTTCGGAGAGTTTCTATTTTCCGATCAAAACCTAATTTCTTGAGTATCCTTTTTTATTGCTATTTCCTTTTTATCTTTCTATTGCTTTGGTTTTAATTAATAAGCTTTTAATGTAATAGTTAGAGTTATAAGCTTTCAATCAAAGAAATTAGTTCCCTATTATTGAACATTTTAAGTGTTTATTACATTGGTGCTTTCATTTAAACATGGTTGATTTGTATGTTGACATGAGGCTAGTGAACCCTTTTTGGCTCCCTATGACATGGTAAAATATTGTCAATTATTTCGTTGGACTATCAGGTCACATTCACTTGTTCTAAGAAGTTGACTAAGAAATATCTCTCAAAATTGATGAGAATCAATTGTTTTGTTTGACTTCTTTTAAAGGTTATATTGGTTTATATGATAACATTAAAGAATTTGGTGTGTGGATCGTCATTATCAAATTGAATGACTTATTAATGAGTAATTATCTCAAAAACTCTTTTAGATTTTTACTACTCATGATTTTCTAATTCACACGGTTCTATAAATTGATTGTGTTTTTATTTACTTTACTCCTTCTCATGTATAATATCACTGAATTTGCACACCTAATATTCTATATTAGTCTTAATTAACATAAATTCAGAGTCCGTCACCAAACAAATTTTAGTTTTAATATTTTGGCTACTATAATTCGTGCTCTCTTTATATCTTTTACTTATCCAGCTTTTTACCTTGGCACTTTCATTAAGAGAAGGTTTTACTAAAAAAAATTATATGAACTATATTTTGAAAATTTAAATCAGATTATTAGTACTTTATGTAGTTAATATTAATGTTAATGTTAATATTAAAAGAAAAAAAGAAATACTAAATCCGTCTTGAATTATTAAAATAAACAAGTAAAGATAAAAGTATATTTTTTTAATATGATGGACAAGTAAAAAAAAGTGACGGAGTAATTACTATTTCTAGATTTGTCTAATCTCAAATTTTGTGATCATCAAAACAAAAAGGGGAAATCACACCACAACGATAATTAAAACCCTATATTACAATTTTTTTTTAAAAGATACTTTTTTTTAATTATTTACCAAACATAATTATATCACAATAATAATTTCCATTTTTTGTATTAATTAATTTAACCTTAAGAATTTTTTTCCCTTTTGGAGCACTTAACACAAACCTACACAAATTCGGTTTCTTTTCTTTGTTTTTACATTGAAGTAAAACACGTACGTTTATTTATTTATAATTTACATCAAAACAAACCTAATACCAATCTTTTTTTCCTCAAAAATAAAATTGTCATGGGAGCCTATGATATCCTATTTCCTATCATCATTAGGCTTTCAGTTAAATCTTTGTTACGCTTTCAATCTGTTTCTAAGTCATGGAATGCTATAATATCTGACAAACAATTCAAGAAAATTCACATTGATCAACCCAGAACATCAAGTCTCAAAAAGTTCTTATTGGTTCAAACGAAGGATGGTGTATTCGAGTTTAGAGATTCGGAAAATCCCCAAATTGTAATGGGAAAACAAAAGTTCCCTTTAAAGAGATTTCAAAATCCTATCGTCATGGGCTCGTGTGATAGTTTGGTACTAATGAAGACATGTATGGATGATAACGAATACGTTTTATGGAATTCTTATACTAATGAATATCGTATTTTTGTATGTCCATATTCGAAAGGGATGACTCCACATGGTTGTGGATTGTGTTATGATTCTGGTGACGATGAATGCAAGGTTATATTGATTTATACATCTTTTTACGTGGTGTATTATGTAAAGAGGAATAAATGGATAAAGAAAACAAACGTCCTTAGTAAAAGAATAGAAAAAGTGGTTAATGGAGTAACACTCTATCCAAAGTCATTGGAGTGCAGTATTGGGATTAGTGTTGTTGATGGTGTGTTTTGGTCCTTTAGCAGTTTGGAAATTCTTCACCATTTTGTAAATACATACTGTACGATTGTATATTTTGATGTTAAGACAGATGAACTAAAAGAGTTTTCAAAACCAGACTTTGGAAATTCTTCACCATTTTGTAAATACATACTGTACGATTGTATATTTTGATGTTAAGACAGATGAACTAAAAGAGTTTTCAAAATCAGACTTTGTAAATGCATAGCAATTATTTCGTTTGACTTCTCTGAAAGATTATGTTGGTTTATATGGTGGTTTGTATGGTGACATCACATTTGGATTGGATGTTTGGATAATGGAACAAGGTGGATGGACTCTATTAATGAAAATTAATAATAACAATTCGTACTTTTGTGATCGATAAATAAGTAATATTGTACTTTTGGGTTACACTAGAAATGGTGAAATTCTCTTTCAAATAGGAAGGAATCTTGAACGTCTTGTCATGTATGATCCTAAACAACATGAATTCATTCAGATAGTTTGTATATACAAAGATTCAAAACATGATATTATATCCGAAGATTCAAAACATGATGGTATATCTGAAGATTCAAAACATGACATAATTCCAATATGTTCGGAGAGTTTCTATTTTCCTATCGAAACCTAATGTAAGAACCCTAAAAGGGTTTTACTGCTTTTGTTTAATAATTTAAGCTGCTAATTAATGTAATAGTATAGCTTTTCAAGCTTGCAATTAGGTGCTATATGTCCGAAATTTCCACATTTATAACACTTAATCTTGGCGAGTTCTTGCTTGAATTAGTTCCCTATTATTGAATATTTTAAGTGTTTGTTACATTTGTCATTTCATTCAATTAACACAGTAATTGATGTGTGGTTAATTTTTATGTTGTTGAACATGGTTCAAGGTCTTTGGTGGTGACTCAGATTGACATTACTAGTTTTTATTGGCAAGAAATATGCATATTGACGAACAGTTCTAAAGTTTTTATCAATGTCATTAGATTTACTATCGCTATAAATTAATTTTAGGAGCACTTACAAAGCGAGATATAATGCATCCGGTTCCTGAATCCTTCCCGACTCCCGATGACATGGCAAAATATTTCGTTGACTATCAGGTCACATTTACTCGTGGTAAAACGTTGACTAAGAAATATATCCTAAAATCAGTCAAAATCAATGATAGTAATTGTGTTGAAAACTACAAACACCATGGGTGTGTTTGGTATGAAGGAAAATGTTTTCCTAGAAAACAAGTTGATTTTGAATTTATTTTCTCATGTTTGGTTGGTGATTAAAAAATATTTTTCGGAAAAGATTTTTTAGTGTTTGATTTATGAATGAAAAATATTTTTATGTTTACTAGAGAGTAGAAAATAATTTTTGAATCGAAATTGAAAATATTTTTTAAAAATAAACTTAGATTTTTTTTTTTTTTGGGGGGGGGGGGGGGGGGTAAGAGGTGAGATGGGGTAAAAAAAAATAAAAAATTGAAATTGAAGATATTTTTTAATAAACAAACTTAATTTTTTTTGGAGGGGTGGGGGGATGGTGGGGTTTGGGGTGGGGTGAAAAAATAAAAAATTGAAAATATTTTTTAAAAACAAACTTAATTTTTTTTGGAGGGGGTGGGGCTGATGGTTGGGGGGGGGGGTCGCGGGTACGGGTGGGGTGAAAAAATAAAAATTGGAAATTGGAAATATTTTTTAAAAACAAACTTAATTTTTTTTGGGGGGGAGGGTAGGGGGCTGGCGTGGGAGGGGGGTAGGGGTGAGGATTGGGTAAAAAAATAAAAATTTGAAAATGAAAATATTGGGGGGAGGGGGGGGGGTTAGAGAGTGGGGTAACAAAATAAAAAACTGAAGTTGAAAATATTTTTTTAAAAATAAGCTTTAAATTTATTTTTTTCAACAAAAAAAAATTGTAATTTGAAGTTGGAGGAGAGTTTGGAAAATAATTTCCTTAATTTTTTAAGGGAAGTCATTTTCATTAATTTTGAGGAAAATGAGTTGATTTAGAAAATTGAAAAACATTTTTCAAAAAATATTTTCTTTCATACCAAACACACCCCATAATTATGAGATTGCATTATGATTGTTAAATAATCAATGAAGGCTAAATATTTTTTTTAAAAAAAACTCCTAACTAATAATCATTTAAGAGGTGTGTAAAAAAGCTACACAGCCAATAATTGAGACAGAAGGAATAAAAGGTTAGGGGGACAAACAATAGAAAATAAGAGGACTATATTATGGTGCAAATATTTTTTTAAAATGTATACTTTGGAAGCAAGAAACATAAAAAGGTAGTGTAATAGGTCTTGAATTCTATTTTATCTCTAAAACCTATACGATATTTTTTAATCCCCTTTAGCCGTTTCCACATTAAAATCTTCAAATTTGTTTCACAAATTGTGTACATATTTTCTTCACCATAAAAGTAAATTAAACATTTTTTTATTCTTCAAAAAAAATAAATATATATATATATATATATATTCGTAGGTTAGAATATTCTTTACTAATACACACTTTTTTCCCCTTGCCTCTAACAAGATACAACAATGGAAGCCTATGACATCCTATTTCCCATCATCATTAGGCTTCCAGTTAAGTCTTTATTACGTTTTCAATCTGTTTCTAAGTCATGAAATGCTATAATATCCGACGAAGAATTCAAGAAAGCGTTGTGCCCTAGAAAGCTCTTATTGATACAAATGAATGATGGTGTATTCGAGTTTCGAGACTTGGAAAATCCCCAAATTGCATTAGGAAAACAAGAATTTCCACTAAAGAGATTTCGAAATCCTATAGTCATGTGTTTGTGTGATTGTTTGGTATTACTGAGAACATATATGGATTATAACGAATATGCTTTGTGGAATCCTTCTATTAATAAATATCGTACCTTTTTATGTCCATTTTTTAATGGAATGACTCCACATGGTTGTGGATTGTGTTATGATTTTGATGACGATGATTACAAAGTTATATTGATTTATAAATCGTTTTATGCCGTCTATCATGTAAAGAGGAATCGTTGGACTAAGAAAACAACTGTCCTTAATTTAGTACATTATCATGACATGACAGGAGAGTGTAGTAGGGGCATTAGCGTTAATGGTTATGTATATTGGTCATTGGATTCGATAATTGACCGAGTAGTATTTCATGGTTCTACAATTACATACTATGACGTGAAGTCAGATGAACTAAAGAAGCTTCAGATACCAGATTACATAAGTGGTCAATGGTTTCATTTGACTTCTTTGAAAGGTTGTGTTTGTTTATATGGTGTCAGACGTGAACTGGACGTTTGGATGAAGGAACAAGATGGATGGACTCAGTTAATGAAAATTAATTGTAACAATTCATATTTTTGCGATCGATTGATAAACACTATTGTACTTTTGGGTTGCACGAGAAATGGTGAAATTCTCCTTCAAGTAGGATGGATATTTGAACGTCTTGTCATGTATGATCCTAAACGACATAAATTCGTTCAAACAGCTCGTATATCTGAAGATTCAAAACATGGCATAATTCCAATATGTTTGGAGAGTTTCTATTTTCCTATCGAAACCTAATATCATGCATGAACAAGAGAGATCAACTCTCTCAATCAGAATCTTAGTAGTTCAGTTGGTTGGATATACCTAAATCATGAGTTTTCTTTTCTTTATCATTTTATTTCTATAGTTCTATTCATTTTAAAGTCATACAATTTTATAAGTTGATTTATGTTTTATTTATCAACTTTTCTCTTATTCTAAATTATTATCCTCTACAAACTCTAGCCAATAGTTGTGTAGCGGGGAATCTTAGTAACTTGATTGCCTACCTGAACTTATCAGGTTTCGAATTGTAATTATGTAATAGCACATTACCTTATATGACTCTCTATCATAAACATTTTGTCATGAAAAGTGACCCTCTATTTTGTAACGATGCATATTATTAACTATAAGAAGATATATAGATAACTTATAACCAAAAGAAATATTACAAACTTTTGAAAAAAAGAAACGTATATCATTGTCGTATATGTTTGAGTTTCTTCTTCTTGTGCATTACATTACTAGGAAAATATAAGCTATCCAAACATAATATTGGAGTGGCATAAGGAAGCACATACTCGATCGGATTTGATACATAACTTGTTGTAACAAATCGTTTTATTTTAGGATCGTAGATGGAAAGCTTGTTATAACCTGGTCCAGCAAAGATAAATTCACCATTCTTTGTGCAACACAAAAGCTTCAAACAATGGATAAAATAATTAATCGACCTGTTGATTCTCATTAACAATTTCCAATCATCTTGTTCCATGATCCAGATGTTCAATTCATGAGTAGCGCATTTTCCACCATATAAACAAAGGCAACCATTCACACTAGACAATTGAAACAACACAGTTTCATCTTCTCGAACAAATAATGGTGTTGGAAGCTTCTTCAATTCGTCTGACTTCATGTCAAAGTATATGATTGTAGAAGTTTTACGTACAAAAGGCTCGATTTTATTTTTCAGAGACCAATATACACGACCTTCCATGCAAATTCCCCCAACGCACAAAAATAACCTTGAATTAGGTTGTAGTTTTAAACTAGGGAGTTGTTGCACTAGTATAGGGAGATTTATTTTCATCGTTGACCAAGAACCTTTACTCGTAGAGTAGACAACGTAAAACACACTATAGATCAATATAACCTTATAATCATCAGTGTCAGAATCATAACACAACCCACAAGCATGAGGAAGATTGTGGTTATAAAGTTTATGATATGGACACTCAATTGTGCGGTGTTGTCCAGACGATGGATTCCATAAAACAAATTTCTTGTACGCCTTAGGTTTCTTTAATAGTACCAAACCATCACATGAGCACAAAATATGAGCACGTTGGAATTTCTTTATAGGAAAATTTTGTTTTTCTACGATACCTTTATGATTTTCCAAGTGTATAAATTTGAATTCACTTGTTGTTCTTTGTAACATAATTTTTTGACGTCCCAACTCTTTGGATTGATCGCGCTGAGCTTTCGCGAACATATTGTTGTCAGAGATTATAGCATTCCATGACTTAGAAACAGATTTAAAACGTAACAAGGATGGAACAGGTACCTTAATTAGGACGTCGAAAAGGATATCATGTGGAAGAACACATGTATCGTTTTCATACATAGTCTTTCGTAATTTTGCCTTCGACATTGTTATTGTTTATTTCATATATTATAAGAATGTGATGTATTTATAATAATTATATAGAAAAGTAACTTCCATAAATAAGGACAAATTAATAGGGTTTTTAATCCTTTTCTGATTTGTATTAGGAAGACAAATAAACGGTGTCAAATTAACACGTTAATTGGACTTTCTTTTTTTGTCTTATTCGTAGGGCTCGAAACCGAGACCTTTGATTAAGGGTGAAACAATTCTGCACCACAATCCATGTTGGTACGTTAATTGGAATGGTTTGATTAGAGGGATTGGGATAAAATAAATAGTCATGATCAATAAATTTTATATTAATTTATTTAATGTTTGCCTTGTATATTGAATCGTGTATAGTTAATCTCTGTATAATTTAATACACCAATGTGTATATTATTTTATACCTAGTAGTCCACATCTCAAATATTGTTCATCCTTGATAAAAATTATATTTGTAAGGAATACTTGTTATTTTAGAAGTTTAAGACGATATTAATTACTATATTTTTTTATTATTATTTTCCGTAATTAGCCAGTACATATAGAGACTTCTTTGTTTAAAGCAAAAAAGAAAAAGGAATAATAGATTAATCAACTACATATGCTTTTCTTTTATTCGGTTCTCCATCTTTGGTTCCGTACTCATAGTAGGTTCTGACAAAATTTAGATTTGCACATTGCAAAATTTCTTCATGGGGCAGCATTTCCAACAATATTCTCTCCATCCAAAGGCTCGATTAAACGTGCACTTGAACAGAAGATGGATGACTAAATACTAGTAATAAAGTATCACAACTCAAAAACTAGCAAAATTATCGGGTAATAATCAATAGTACAGTTGGTAATAAGGTAGTAGACGCGAACCAAATCAATTGTTACATAAGGATTACTTTTACGATACAATAAAAGTTAAGTAACAATCGAAACAAATATTATATTTAAATTAACAATACGAACTGTATAGACTTACACAAATAGTTCAAATTGTAGATTAATCATCTAAACAGAGCAGGCTCAGAACCAGAGTACTCTGCAATTCCCCTTTCATCTTCACCATTTTCCTCTGATTAACCTAACGAAATTTAGAGAGTCAATATATAAAATAAGAACAAATATAAACTATTAGTCAATACTAGACTGACGATTTTCCATAATCCATATTTCCAATACTAGACTCTGACGATTGCCACCATATAAACTAAGACAATCTTTTATATTAGTCACCAAACCAAAAAAGTCGTTTTCCCTTGCAAAAACTGGCGTTGGAAGCTCTTTAAGTTCATCTAACTTCCCATCAAAATATATAATTGTAAATTTTCTTTCATTAAGATTGACGTTGTAGTATATCCAATATACACAAACTCCGATACTAAGTCCATCACACAAGTAACAATCATGTAGTAGACGGACTACATGACTAATTGAACTCTTCGTCCAACAATCATTCTTCAAAGAATACATAGCATAATTCGACTTATTTATCAATATAATCTTGTAATCATCAACACTAAAATCATAAAAAACACAGAAATTTGGAACTTTGCCATTGTAGCTAAAATAAGGGCATGCAAGAGTTTAATTAACAAAGGTGTAATCCTTTAAGTTGTTTAAATTTAGCTTCTCTAATCCTATCTCGTTTATTAATGTCTCTTCTTCTGAATCAGATGAATTTTGTCTTCCTCCTTCTAAGGCATCTATGCTTATTACTGAATATATACTTTCGTTATCTAACATATATTCGTCTACATTTGTCAGGGTTTCTTGGAAGTCATCTATAAGCTGGGCATTTCTTGTTCTACTGTTGTTTCTTCCTGGACAAGTATTGGCCAGATGTTCTTCACTTTCGCATGTGAAACAAGCTAGTCTATTTTTGTAAATTTTGTTGTTATTATGTTTTCTTACATGTTTGTCTTTATTTAGGTAAGGTTTTCTTGCTGTTGATTTTCTTAAATAATTTTTTTTTTCTTAGGTTTGTACTCTTGGGTATTTTGGTGTGTTTTCCTGTATTTTCTTTGTGGTTTACTTTGATCGTAGCTTTGTGTTGTATATATATTTTTACAGAATCCAGTCTCGTTTTGTTTCAACTGTTTTTGTATTTGTATATTTGTACATTTTTCTTGTAATACCTCCATTACGTGCTGTATTTTATGCCCTATAGACCAATTTGTATTTGGGTTTTGCATTACTCCTTCTCTTTTATTCCATCTTTCTTCTATCCCTCTTCCTAGGGCTCCAGGGAGATTATTAAAAAGTTTCTTTCCTAAACTTTTATCAAACGCGTTACCGCTTATGGCACAATAATAAAAATAGTCTTTTAGGAAGTTCTTTATATGGCATCAATTATTTATGCTAAGTTGTTCTAATTTTATTAACGCATAATCCGCTATTTGGGTCTTCTCCTATTATTAGGTTGTATATTTTATTAGTAAAGTTATACGGGTTTGGTCCCATGTTTACTAATTCTTGGAATTCTTGAGGGTAAGCTACTTTGTATGTTTCCCATACTCCTTTAATTGATTCTCCTAAAAAGGTCTCCATATACCTATACATGGTTTCTGCATCTGTTTCAATATATATATATATATATATGATGTACTCCACTCGTTATAGTAAATTACTTTGATTTTTGTTAGTCAAAAATCTAATTGTCTGATATAAAGATTGAAAGTAAAATAATTTAAGTTTTTTAGAATAGTATGCAAAGTTCTAGTATCAAAAACTTGAAAAAGAATTAACTTAAAAGTTAAAAAAAAAAAATTACTATATTCCTGAAGTATGACCATAAAAAGAAATAATGAACTTTTTTTCAATATGTTTTGATTTGCGTGAGTCGGGTAAGGCTACGTATGCTCTATCTTCACCAAATTTTACTTATTATAATTTCACACTAATTTTTTGTTCTAGACCCACAATTGCTATTTGTATTACAAAATTAAATGTGGAGAGAGATTTTTGAAATTATCTCATTAATTAAAGAAGGAAATTCTTGATTTGAAAATTAAACTTGATTAGATTTATATTACGTGAGAGGAGGAAAAAAAAGAAGGAAAATAAAAAACTTTAGGTAAAACATTGTTTATACGTTCTTAGCAATTAAATACAAAGAAAAGGTATAATGGATTAACTTAATTCTCAGCTCCATATGCTTTTCTTTTATTTGGTTTTCCATGGAGAGGTTCGGTACTCACATTAGATATTGACTAAATTTGAATTCGCAGAATTTATTCTTAAGGTGACTTTCTCATCATAATTTTTTCCATATCTTGACTAAACAATCACTTGAACAAAAGACGGATGATTAAATACAAGCAATAATGTATTACAACTTAAAAACTAGCAAAATTAATGGGTAAAGTAAACTTAGTAGTTCGATTGGTTGATTGAGACTCGGAAAATATAAACTATCCAAACATGTTGAAATAACGAGAAAAATCCTATTCTTTGATATTTGAAATTTTGTAAGCAATTGTTGTCTAGGATTATATATAAAGACTTGGGAAGCTATCCACTTTTGAAAGACAAATTCACCATTTGTCGTGCAACACAATAGGGTTGTATCTTTTATAAATCTTTTGCAAATAGTGGGCAAGTTGCATACTTTCGTTAACAATTTCCATCCATCTTGTTCCATAATCCATATTTCCAATTCTAGACTATGGTGATTGCTGCCATATAAACTAAGACAATCCTTCAAAATAGTCGTCAAACCAAAAAAGTAAAATTTAGTGCTGGAAACTCTTTTAGTTCATCTGACTTCCCATCAAAATATATGATTGCAGAATTGCTTTCTTCAATATTGTCGTAGTAGATGTAGGTCCCTCATTCAAGGAACAATCATGTAGTACATGATGACTAATTGAACTTGTTTTCTTCGTCCAACAATCATTCTTCAAAGAATACATACCATAACTCCACTTATAAATCAATATAATCATGTAATCATCGACACTAGAATCATAAAAAATCCCACAAGCATTTGAAACTTTGCCTTTGTAGTTAAAATAAGGACATGCAAGAGTTTTATATTCTCTCGTAGACGGATTCCACAAAACTTAAGTTTCCATAGGGTTTTTTAGAAGAACCAAACCATCACACGAGCACAAGACTTTAGCTTTTCGAAATTTTCTTGGAAGCAAAATTCCCTTTGACATTATATCTAATTGTGAAGTTTCCAACTCACGAAACTCAAATTCATTAGTACTATGTTTGAGTAACAATAACTTTTCACGTCCCAATGCTTTGGATTCATCATGATGAATTTTCTTGAATTCATTGTCGGAGATTATAACATTTCATGACTTAGAAACAGACTTAAAACGTAACAAAGATTTAACTAGAGGTACCTTGATAAGTATGAGATATTGGCTATCAGTTGGAAGAATGCAAGTAACTTCATCAAAGTCCGATTTATTTTTTGCCATTATCCAAAAATATTTTTTAACCATATATACACTAGCTCAAATACTAATACTCCTATATTTTATATATTTAATTTCAATTTTCACTTTAGTTATCTTCGACAATAATTTTATTTTATTTTTTAAAGTAGAGTTTTAGAAGGAAACAGATTAACCTCTCTTTTTTTCTAGTAAAAGAAAAATTAGACTATTTTAAAGACTGATTGATTAATTATTTTAGTCATTAGCCCGCTAAGATGAAACATACCATAAGAAATTCTACCCTACCCTTCCTAAGAAATAATTATTGAAATAATGTCATGTATTACTATTGAATCGTTAATATCGGAATAATATTTTGTTGACATCCATCAATGTGTTACTAGTCATGCACAAATATGCAATTCATATGATGGCGAGATCATATTCGATCGCGATCGATCAATGCAATATTTATTAGGAACTTGGAAACTAGAAGACACCAAATGTATAACAAACAAAACCATAATATTTTCTTTTAGGATTCAATGAAATAATGTGGGGCAAGGTGCATTAACTGAAAATTTAGCACCTGTATAAAAATAATTTACATAATCTCATAATGATGTGTCTATATACTCTGGAGAAAGTATTATCCTAAGAAGCTCTTTCAAATTAGCTAGTACATGTCTTGGCCCTAAACTTCTGCCTCCAATATAATTAAGAAGTTGTTCTATATCCTGCACACAGAAGAAGAAAAAAAAGTTAGATTGTTTCGAACTTAGTTTCGATGGAAATGCCAAAACCAAAGAAAATTAACATGATGAGAACTGAGAAGTGTCAATTGAAAACCCTCAAATGGAGGGGTAACAATCAAGCTTTTTAAGTCGTACCATGTAGTGCTTGGTAATCACCTATACGGCAAGAACTATGAACTAAGGCTACATAGCCATATGATTTATCACCCTCTCTCATGGCTAAAGAGGGCAAGATTGTTACGAGATCGTTTGGTTGGGAACAAGTTATCCCAAGATTAATTATCCTGGGATAAGTTATTTCACCATATATATGGGATAACTTATCCCATCACTATGGTATAAATGGTGGGATAAGTTATCCCAAACTTGGCAACCAAACAAGACACTAAAATTTTATCCCTAGATTATTTTTTTATCCCTAGATTATTTTTTTATCCCAAGACTTTATTTTTATCCCTCACACCAAATGACCCCTTAATGTCATAAGTAAATAAATGACGACATAACAATATTACCATGAAGAAAGTGTTCATGAGAGGTTAGTAGCATTTATCAAGAAGAAAGGAGGTATCAAGAGTCAAGATAACCTACAAGGGCATCAAGTATAAGAAGCTGAAAGATCTCATAGACAAGATCAAGCATCTACTAACATAAGAAACTTTTGTCCTGGGCAAGCGGATAAATGGATAAAACAAAAGGAAAAAACAGAATAAATTTTGCTATTCAGGAGTGATTTGCAAAACCTATGTACTGAGGAGTGCCCCTACCTGTCTTTCTAAGTTTCTTCATAACTTGTTATTTCTCGCTACAACAGGAAAACAAAGTTAACTTGGTAAGATCACATAACTTAGTCTCTCCTCTGTGGTGGATAACATACTACAACTCAATGATTCATTTATATCTTGCAATCACAAAAAAAAAGTCTCCTTGGCGGTGGATAACATACTATGCCTCAATGCTTCCCTACCTCTTCGAATCAAACTGGACAGTAATAATTGGAAAGGAAGGAAGAGACTGTTTTAAAACTTTCACTTTTTTAACTTCCAAGGCAATTTCCTCAAATGTACCAAGATTAATATTTAGATGGACATTCTAAAAAACAGATATCTAGATTTAAAAAAATGCAAGTGGTATCAGAGATCCAATTCCATTGAACATGTAGTGTCATAGAGTTGTCTGAATAGATAGTACATGGATCATGGATTTTCATACACTCTTACAAGGCCCTAGCTGGATATGCAGAGGTAAGATAAAGAAGCAGACCTTATTCAGCAAGAAAACAGCATAAGCCGCTCTTGTTGAGTCTTGGCCTTCTAAAAATAGAGGAAATTCCACGGGCCTTGAATTTGTGGAAACTGAGGAACTAGATGTTAAATCAGATGATGAAGGCTCTATTGAAGGTGCATAATCACGGATATATGATCGAGAACATCCAAACCTCAAAGGATAACGAAGAGGAACTTGTAAATAAGATGCAATAAGTGTGACCACCTGCATGAAGGTAGATAAGCTAGATTAATATACACTAGCAGACTAATGATAAATTACAGGGAACGATCAACAGAAGAATGGCTCAAAGGAAACAACACATCACTGGTAATTTCCCTTTTTTTATCAATACAATTATTGTTGGTGTATTCCACAAAAAGTAAAAGAATGACTTCAATGCAAATGAATACACACAGAGAGAAAGACAGATGCTGATGAACTACCACAGGATAAGTTCCTGGCTTATTAGTCAACTCTCAAGATAGGATGTCAACCTTGACTTCCCAATTGTTTTAAGACAAAAACTGACTTTGACACTTCGTGATAAAAAATAAAACTGAATTTGACACTTCATTAAGTTGTCTGTGGATATCTGTCTGCACATGTTTGCACAATCTTTTTTGTTATGTAGAAATTTGGAACTGCAAAAGTGGAGAACTTAAATTCTACAAGTCATCTAATAAGAAGTGAAATATTACATTGATTAAAAACAGCCAAAATGGGAAAAATCCAATTTAAAACGAAGAGTCTAAAGCAAAGAGAATGAACACACATGTGCAATATATCCCAGGGCAGTTGCAGACCTCTGAACCTCCTTCTTATCAGTAAAGAAACTCATCTTAGTGAACACGGTTAAATGTAGACCCGCAATGGTCAAGGATCCGTGATCTAAAGGTTTTGACCCAGCAGAGTTATCTGAAAAGGCAAAAAGAAAACTTAGATAGGCTTGTCTACTCTTTGCTTCTTCACATTTTTAACAGATGATTTCATGATCTAACGTGCAAAAACTGTTACTACCAAAATAATCGGTACATTAGGCAGGAAGGCAACATAATTTCCAGACTCTATCAGCTATAGAATCCTCACACATAACCATACTAAGAAACCAAATGAAACAAAACTTCAGGTATTTATTTCATAGACGACATCATAAGAAAATTGACTGCTACATCCGATAGGACAAAGCAAAGATTCTTTTAGGACGCGAAACTAGAATCAATGCCATCCAATGACACAAAGCAATGATTCTTTTAGGCCTATTTATGCACTGAACTACCCACATCTTTGTCGGATTGAATTCATAAATAGGCCTATTTTTACAGTACTCCACAGTTATTTTCATATTTATACATAACACATTCACCAGAAAAGGCCCTTCTCTCAATTTTCTCCATTAGTTATTTTAATCCCTACTATAACTCCACTCAAATTTCTATTTATAATAAATGAATGAATAAAAGCTAACAAGAATGACCCGCACTAATGAGGAGATTATTCTCAGGAGAAATGACTAGATTCTTGTGGGAACACTTGTGGGCATCTTCAATTTTCCTTGGCATAATGCATTAAATGCAAGAATCAAGGAGAGTCTTGGCCCAACTAATATAGCAACAAAACCAAGTCTATTCCAGGTACCAGGCAAGAGGAAACCAGAGGACTTTGCCTAGCAATCCATATGTTAGGCATTCAAATTCACTCTAGTAATGGCCATGTCAGAATGATCTTAAAGCTTGAGACTAAAAGAAGCAGACCAAGCTCTTACACCTTTGTCTCCAAGAAGTGCTTGCAGTCCTATTTCTTACAAGTGTAAGGTGTGACAACGTAGTGTCAAAAAGTAACTAAACTCTGCCATGAAATCAAACCTTTTTCAAAATTTTCGTGCAAGAGCACACGCGTGGAAATATTGACAAAAGTCAAAACAAGTCATCATAAGATCCATTACCTGAGTTGGAACTATAGTTGAAAAATTCAAGTTCTTGCTCAGGTGCCTGTCCAATTGCAACCCTCACAGGATAAAGCATGTGAACTTGAGACACCATATACTGTTGTCTCGTTCTGAATACTCTCTGCAAGGTTCTGAGTTGCCCATAACCCCTTTCTCCAGCTAGGGACCTACTTTCATCCTGCATGGAGAAGATGAGACTTTTGGATATATGAAGTCTCAAAAACCAGAGGGAAAATAGAGAACAATGTAAAACTTTTAGCTAAACAAGGAACTTAGAAAGATAAAAGTATGTGCAAAAAACCATAACAAAACCAGTAGTTGTCAGGACAGCGCCACTCAAAGGAGTAAAACATAGGCACAGGCAGAGACCAGCAGCGGTCCAGATGACCAATCGCCCCATGAAGTACTCAAAGCAGGAGTAATACATCAGAAGAAAAATAATTGAGAAACTCTATACCAGCGAATAGAGCAACATTCAGGTAAATGCAGGACAAGGCCAACTAAATTTATTTAAAACCGGAGGGCAAGGCCAACTAATTACTGGAGGATGAAGGCCAACTAATTACTCTCGACATCAGAGAAAATATAATTCTTATTACACAGATAATCCTATTTCACCAACAACCTCTGCTTACTTAGTTCACATACAACCTGGAGGCTGACCATGGAAGATGATATGGAAAGTCAAAATCTCATTTGAGGTAGCATGCTTCACATGGTTATTGGATAAACAGGCTACTCTGACTCAAGATAATCTAATGAAAAGGGGACTTCAGCTGTGCTCCAGATGCTTTTTTCGTGGATTCGAGGCTGAGACAATAAATCATCTTTCTTACACTGTGAAGTGGCTGATACACTATGGAAGATTCTGATCAATCTAAGGGGTATCAGGTGGACCATGCCAAGGAACATACATGAAGTTAGCTTGTTGGAACAGAAAGGGTAATCAGTCTTGCATATGGTGGGCTATTTGGAGGGAGAGGAACCAGAGGTGTTTTCAAGATAAATCCTCTAACTTCCAGAAACTAAGGATGAACTGTTTAGTGCTGCTTTATTTTTAGTGCAAGCATGAATATCCTTTAGATGTTGAGGACATTTATTGTGTTTTAGAATGCTTATGACTAGATAGGTAGTAGGGTTTGCAGTTCTGACTACTACTGGTAATTATTACTGGAATACACCTTTGGTGTAGTTCCCTGTTTATAATATATATGTTACCTTTCTTTAAAAAATAGTGTCATTTCACAAAAACAATAGAAAATTCCATACATATATCCTGCTAAAAAGTGCTTTAAGAAGCACAATTAGGAATTTGATAGACAACCAGTTGAGCAAAACATTTGAAGGATCTAGAATGCAAGCCACTCAGAAGACAGGCTTTATCAACTGACAAGAATAAATTGGTAGGTGTTCCTCATCCCAATTGCCTCACCATGTCAAGAAACCATATACCACTTTCATGCATCTAAAGTTTTCAATCTCATTATGGGTTGCAAATAACTCAAAGCAGGTCAGCAAACAGTCCTTTGGGATGGAACACATGTATAGAAGGTGGCGTAGATATATGCATATATAGAGGGGAGAACAAACAGTTTTGAAATGATAAGATACCTGCATGCGCTTTCTAGCTGCAGAAAGAGAAGTCCCTGCAACCAAAAGTGACCTGATGTCATTACTAAGTTGCTCCTCTTGCTTCTTGACTTTCTCTTTAACAACTTTAGAATGCATCGACATGTTTCCCATCACTAATTTTCTAGAATCCAGTTTTTCTTTCATCTCATCAAGCTCATTCAAACGACTTAGTGACTCTGCTTCTACCTGAGAAACATATTGCCACCCGCTAACAAGCGGGCTAATTCATTAAAGCCCAAAAAAATAAAGGAAAGGAGAGACAGTATGAGAACATTGAAGTCAAAAGCATTAAAAGAGCACCTTATTACTTCCACTTCTCTGAATTTACTCGCACAAAATGGTTAGAAAGAACGGGAGATGAGACTACGCCCTAAAAGTATGACAATTTACTCATATTCTCTTACTCTTTATTTCACTTCAGGAATTTACCTACCCAATTTGAGGCCATAGACAAAGAGAAACAAGTTGTACCACTTATTAAGACTAAAGAAGAAGAACCACTAACGGGATAACTGAAGCACAGTAAATAACGAGTAACAATAGTGCTACTTTTTTTTAATGACCCTGCTTATCAGGCCAGCTTTCATGCACCTTGACTAATTCCACTGCATACCTGACACTTCACACCAGTAACAGGTGCCCCAGCCGGGTGACATCAAAACTTCCGTCCAGATCTTCATAGTTTACATCGACTCATCCGACTATGATGATCTTGTCTGGGCTCTTATTGATGAAAAGTCGCCTATTTTTATTAAATTTTAGAAGAATGGGAAATTTTTCTCGCGGACAACGTGCTACCAGTTAACAAAACTCCTATTACTACTGGTTATAAACAGGGAAACAGATACAATGCACTTCAGAAGCAAACAAAAAAAAAAACATAAAATAAAAGTTAAAATTCTACTAACCAAGACTATTAAAAAGAAGAAAGCTCAAAACTTTACCTGTATAAATGACTGTAGTTTCTGCTGAACCAATTCTTTCTTCTGCTTAGCTTCATTAAGAGCAGATGTAAGACTACACAAACGAACTAGTTCCTGTTCATAATCTTCCCACTGTATAATCTTCAAGTTTTTGTCTTTTTTATCCTGAATTTCCCCAGATGAAGCTACTTTCTTCGATTCCATTCACAACTAAACCAGTCGATTTTGATTGAATCTTACAATAACTCAAAAAGGGTAGTAGGAAATCATGGTTTTTCTCCCACCACCATATACTTCTCATCATGGTCCTCCTCCAAAGCTTGAAAATTAAGGTTCCAAAAACCCCATTTTTGAAACTCAATATGCAAAATTTAAGGAGAATTTATGAATTAGGGTTTGAGAATCAAGTAGATTTGAAAAGGGCAAGATGGGTTTTGGAGAAAAAACTATGGAATTGAAGAAATATTTGGGATTTTTGTGTTTGATTTTTCACTTTCTTTGATCAATTTTCTTCAAATGTAATCTTTGGTTTATGAGATTTTGCTCTTTGTTTGGAATATTGAATAAAGAAAAATGGTAAAAGAGTTGGGCATTTCCTTTTTGTGAAACATCTCTTTTTTGACTTTCTTATTCTTTAACTATTTTTCAGCTAAAATTATGAAACTACATTTTTTATTATTTACCTGATCAATCGTCGCAAATATATCTTGTCTTTAACTTGTTTCAATCAAATTTATCTTTCTTTCCACTAATTTGGATGAGAGATCTAACCTCGAAGGTATCATATATATATTGTATAATTATAGGTATACTAGAGAATTTGTTTGTGCTTTGTGCGTATGAAAAAAAAATCTTATTGAATTCATGGTATAATTATATTTTTTAAATATACATCTGGAGTACAATGAGTTGTTGTTGCATTTCTTCGTATGAATGCCTTACCTAAACAATGTCTTTGGTTGCTCCCCAAGTTGTGGTAACAATGCAAGTAGGTAGATGATTTCACTTGTATAAATACTTGATACAGCTTCATATTTTCAATGAATAATTTTAAGTTTCTCATGACAATGTTAAGGTCGCTACAATTCTCTTCACAAGCCATAAGTTCATGTAGTTCTAAAAACATTGTATATATAATATAGATGTACACTCTGAACTCAAATTCATTCACACTCCAATATATTAAATCAAACAATTTTCAAAAGACTCAATACTTCTTAGTTTTCATTTGATATAATACCCTAAATTGACTCTCTTTCATTGTCTTTATTCTGATTTCAAGAACAAATAATTTATTTTGAGCTACTAACATATAAGAACAAAAACAAATGAGCCATATTAATGAATCAAATAAAGGGAAAGTGAGAAAACCTTCTTTTATCATTGATGCTTTGTGAATAACTTAAAATTAACTATACCCTTTTTAGTGTAATAACAAAAAGGGAAAATGCATAAGTACCCCAACCTATTCCCGAAATTTCAGAAACACACTTATACTATATTAAGGTCTTATTACCCTCCACCCCCGAACTTATTTTATAAATAATTTTCTACCCCTTTTTGGCCTATGTGGTATTATCTTTTGGGCCCAGTACATGTTGACAATTTTTCAAATTATCTGGCTGATAGTGCCACGTAAGTCGAAAAGGGGTAGAAAATTATTTATAAAATAAGTTCGGAGGGTAATAAGACCTTAGTATAGTATAAATGTGTCTTTGAGATTTCAGATATAGTTTGGAGATATTTATGCATTTTCCCAATAGTTGCCTAGCTTGAGTATCAAAAATTTTAGTAATTCCTCACTTAGTATATTTGAAGTAATAATATTATTTCTTTGAGTGCAGCTTTCCATGTCAACCAAAAATTTCTAATCAATATGAAAAAATAATTTATGTAATCAATTTGCATAAACTATACATGATTATAGGTATATTATGCATAAATTATATATTTATTGGTCATTTTTAATATTATAAAAAGGTATATTATGCATAAATTATTATTTATTGGTCATTTTTAATACTTTAAAATGAAACAATTTAGATTAGTTTGTTTTCGCATATATTATAAGAGTCTATTTGAAGATTAATTTATCTTTGAATAAAAATAATTATGTACAGTAAAAATGTTGACCGGTGAATCAAAATAAAATAATTGCTGAGCTAAATAAGTCAATAATAATTAATGAGTTGGCAATCCCAACATACTTGGATAATCTGAACTTATTATCCGCATAAATAAATAAAAATTGGTTAATTGCCCTTCTTGAAAAGCCTACCTATAAATACAAAATACTTCATACAAAATTTTAAAGTAAACTCACTAGAGAAGTAAAAATTGTACTCCCTCGTTTCACAAAGAGTGATCTTGTTTGACTTGACAAGAAATTTTAAAAAATAAAGAAGACCTTTAAATCTTGTAGTCCTAAATTAAAGTTATGTCAAATGTACTAAATTGCCCTTCAATCTTGTGGCTTTAAACAGATCATGTGAAAAGCTGAAATTAAAATGTTATAAAAAAAATTAAAGAGGTCATTCTTTTTTGAAACAGACTAAAAAGGAAAGGAGGTTATTTTTTTTTAAACGGAGGGAGTAAAAGAGATGGCGGCGATTGAAGTGTTATTGCAGTGTGGCGATTGTGGAACTCTGCTTGAATCGGTGGTAGAAGCCCAACAACATGCGCAGAATTTTCGCCACACCAACTTCTACGAGTCCAAAGAAGCCATTCGCTTTCTTGTTTGCTCCACTTGCGGTCAAAATTCTCGTTGCCATACCGTAAGTTTATAAAATCATCTACTAAGTTTAATTGTTGTTTTGAGCCTATAAACTACATTGGTTAAGGTATATTTACAGATAATTTTTCTCATTTGCCCTAATTTTGGTGAATAAAATTAATTGGTACCTGTTGGCAAAGGTCTTTTTATATCGAGGGGCCACAACACAGGCCTCAATAAAACCAAACAAGCTGTCTAAATCCATATCTTCACAATTATCTTGTTAGACAAGCTCCCCCTCGGCATTGGAAAGTTTTTCATACATATTGGGTATAATGAGTTGACAGTAATATAGTTCTTTGCCAATAGGTATATATGTATCGCTATGGCCACCATCGTAACCCCGGCAAATGAATGTATCTTCATTCCTATTGGTTGCTGGTGAAAGGAGATAGATATCCCGTCAATTTAGTCAAAATGCACATAAATTGATCTATACACCAATATTTTCAACCCAAAAAATAAAACAAAAGGAGTATTTGTATGGTTTTCATTATATTTTCTTGAACATGATGCATCACTAAAAAAAAAATTGTATTAATCAAAATTGATTAGTTAGGATATTATTTGGCCTTTTTGTATGTAAATAGATAATATTGTACCAATTTTAGAAAATGTCCTAAAAACGTCAATAAATGAATTGTGATTGACCACATACACATGTCTAGATGAAAAATTTTGAAGTTAGGATAGAAACATCACATCTGTAATTATATATGTTTATTTGGATATTTGACTTATTTTAATATCACTAGACTCAAATTAGTTTTATATATAAATCATTGAAAACGTTTTAACTTTCAATATATGATGAATTATTATTCTCTACAAGGTACCATTTTTTAAAATATATTATAAAACATATTTGAAGCTTAATTTATATAGGGTAAAAGTAATTATTTATAATTAAAATAATCAATAGATTAATCAAAATAAAATAGTTGTCAAGCTAAATTAGTCAGCAATATGGTGTAAAAACTATCTAAATTTGACTCGACACTCTTATATATGGCCTTGATAATTATTTTTTTACTTTATTTGAAAATCAAATTAACTTTAATTGTATTTTATATTTTTTATAAAATATTTCAAATTCTAAATATGGTATAAATATGATTGAAGCTAATTCAACTCCAACTATAATAACAACAAAAAAAAAAACTTCAACTATAAATACATGAATCGAATCGAAGAAAATAAAAATAAAAATAGGTGAACGGCACTATGGCGGAAGGGATATTATTGCAGTGTGGCGATTGCGGAACTCTACTAAAATCGGCAGAAAAAGCTGAACAGCACGCTGAAGAGAATTGGCATACTAATTTCAGTGAGTCCAATGAAGCATTTGTGTACCTAGTTTGCAAAGTTTGCGGCAAACATTGCGTTTGTAGAACAGTAAGTTATAATCATCATGGAGAAATTTTGTTATTATGAGGTGATTTTGTGAAATTAGTTGTGGTGTACGTATATGTTGCTTAGTTGTGGGAGGTGACAGGTGTCCTGTGGAATATTAGTTGAGGTGTGTGTACATGTTGGTGGTGGTGGGAGGTGATAGGTATCTCGTGGAATTAATTGTGGTGTGCGGGTGGTGGGAGGTGATAGGTATTATGTTGAATTAGGTATCTCGTGGAGTTAGTAGTGGTGCGCTGGTGGTGGGAGGTGATAGGTATCATGTGGAATTAAGTTAGTCGTGGTGTGCGGTGTTGCTTAGTTGTGGGAGGTGACAGGTGTCCTCTGGAATTAGTAGAGGTGTGCATACATATTGCTGGTGGTGAGAGGTTATAGGTAGCCTGGGGAATTAGTTGTGCTATGCTGATGATGGGAGGTGATAGGTATCCTATGGAATTAGGTATCTCGTGATTTAGTCGCGGTGTGCTGGTGGTGGAAGGTGATAGGTGATACGTATCCTATGGAATTAGGTTAGTCGTGGTGTACGGAGTGCATAGTTGTTGCTGGTGGGAGGTGACAGGTATCCCATAAAATTAGTCGAGGTGCGCTTACATGATGGTGTTAGTAGGAGGTAATAGGTATTTTGTGGAATTAACAGTGATGTGTGTAACTATAGATGCTGGGAGGTGTATGCAAAGTGGCTCGGACATCACGATTATTAACAAAAAAAACAGAGGTGTATTTTATACAGATTTCATTGTGATTTTGTGTTGATGTAGCGTTGTTATTGCTGGAACTACTAGCCTTGATATGTTAAATTTAGGATTATATTTGTAATTGACGTCTATTAGATTGTAATTCAATGGGAGCTAAGCTATTGAACTGTTGATATTGCTTAGGGAAGTTTACAAGATTATTTTTGGTATTGAATTCTACATTAGTAATGGGGTGTTTGGTTCCCTCCTCCTTTGTTCGAGGACATAAATTAGGGTAGGAGTTTAGTTAGATAGTTGAGCGTTTTCTCGCTTATTCTTTTATACTATTTGCCGCACCACATGTCATAGTATTACCTTGTAGTTGCTTGTCAAGTTCAATTGTTACCAATGATTTCTTTTACACTTCGATTATGGTTTTATCTGTAATGACTATTGTTGTTTAGGTTAATTTGTCAGGTTATCTATAACATTTTGTCATGATCCACTAAATAATCCAGCGTTTAAGGTGCTCTGCTTATTGAACTAACCCTTAGTTTTGAGGGGAGTTCCAATAGTTAAATTATGGCATTATGTTCAATTGTTGGTATAGTGTTTACATGAGGCTTATGGGAACTTTTGGATTTTGATTATGTGAAGGAGAGTGCTATGCATTCGAAAAGGTCTGGGCATACTGAATTTTATGACAGAACAGCAGAGGTGGCGGAAGAGGAAGCAAGAAGATCCAGAGATAGCCTTCGTCAGATACTGAGAGTAGCTATTGATCATTTGAACGAGGTTAGAAATCCTAACGTTTCCTAAAAATTTTGATTTTGCTAAGAACATGTTAACGAAGGCAGATCCAAGATTTTGAAGTGTATGGTTTCTTGCAACTACCTCAAGTTAGTATATTATAGTAACATCTACGAAGATGTAAGGTTTAATGTGGCTCACGTTATCCTATTATTTCTTGATTCGGATCAATGTATTGATGAACATTCTTGCTTTTTATGATCAACTTGACCCCAATGTGTTAACGATCACGTTGCACCTCATCCAAAGCAATCGAGTTCCATCTGATAAGCATAATTCCGTGCTGTGTCTTTTCTGAAGTTATAACGAAAACATTTTACTTCACAGGCTGATACTTCACTGGCAGAAAGAAGAAGAAGGCAGCGGCTTGGTTTGCCTTCCAGTCATGTTTTAGAGGAAGGACAGGTAATTTCTGTTGAAATCTGTCGATATGGTTTTGCTCCAATTTGGACATGCTTGTCCGTACTCACGTTGCTTTTTAAATTAATGTTGTAGAGTTCATTGCCTCTAGCTGCAAGGGCCGAGCAGATGGCTGAGTGCCTGCGGACTATCCAGCAGAATCACATGGTAATATTTGAGTCGTTTTTGTTCCAGAATTAAGAAGAATTGTCCTTTCATTCTGAGTCTTTGTCAATTTCCACTAGGATGACGCGGCCAAAGTCATGAAAGCTCTCGACTCACTGCGTATGTTTGCTAGGAATATTGCTATGTATCCTGATGAGGAGAAATACCGCAAAATTAGAATCAGCAATGCTGCATTCCAGGTGAGAATATGAATTACAAAACAATTGTCCCTTGTTTTTGTTGTTTATTCAATTCTATGTTGTGTTTCTAACCTTTAAATTCAGTCAAGAGGAAAGATTCTTTTATCCATTTTATACCTCGTTAGTACTCAGATTCGTATGTAATTCGAGGTTACTTGGTTCAGGATGTTTTCACACATGTGTAGGGCAAGTTTTTATCATCCAATGCTTCAAGTCGAACATTTTCTATAGATAAAGAGTTTGATATACATTTCAAAACGTGCTCGTTAATTCTATTTTGACATTTTGATAACAGGAGAAGGTTGGCCACCTACGAGGAGGTATCGAGTTCCTTGAGCTCTGCGGATTCGAAAGAACTAGAGGGGGTGAACACTTGTACATGCCGAGAGAAGATGTGAACATGAATGTGCTTTATTCAGCTGCAAATGTGCTCAACAATGCCATTGGAAATCCATAATATAGAAGTTAAATGTGGTGTTGTTGTTTAGCAAATCAAGAAATTGGAAAACATGTGCTCTTATGGAAAACAATTATTTTGTGTTTGATGTTTTGTAATCAACATATACTCTTGTTTTACTCTTTATGTCATATTATTTGATTGTTGATACATGTATTGAAGAGTTATAGTCTTAAACATGTTACGAGATTTATGAGTAGTACTTATTGAGCACATGTTTTTAATTTATAGATCTTTACCAGTCATGCTTATTAAGCACATATTGTTTCTAATCAACAAATCTTTACGACTCGTGCTTATTGAACATATATTTCTACTCAAAACATATCTTTATGAGTCGTGCTTATTAAACACATATTTCTAACCAATATATCTCAACGAGTCATGCCAACTTTCGTTTAGCTTCTCATTTCATGCTTATTTTCGTCTAGCTTCTCATGTTTATTAAGAAAAAACTAGCAATAGTATGAATTTAAGTACTCACTTGATCACCTCGTATCTCTTAATTTTATCCTTTGATATTAGATTTCTTAACCACCTAGTATCTTCTAATTTTATCCTTCAATATTAGATTTCTTAACGTATATACAAGATCTGAGCAATCAAGTCTCTAGATCCGCCTATGATACAAGCATACATGCATAGAAACATATACGTATAGTTACTTCATTCCAAAATACTTGTCACAATTTTCTTTTTATTGTCAAACAAAATAAACTTCAACTGACATTTTAAGATATATATATATTTTCATCATATTGATACGAGAAAAACTACAATTTATAATATTTATCATATATATATTTTTAAATATCTTAATCTTAGTTTCAAAATATCAAATCAATCTCATCCAATATAACTTTAAAATTCTCGAAAACGTGACTAACTATTTTGAAAAGGAGAAAGTAATAGTAACTATTTTATGTGTTTCTTTCTTCATTGGTGAATCTTTTCAACTTTTTCTTTGCTACAAACCTAACAATCTGGATTTGTTCAAAAATGAAAGTGATTAACAATCTCAAATTTCCTAAAAAATCTCTCAAAATCATCAATCCTATACGCCATTTTGAGAATTTCAATGAACCCCATTTCATATCTCTAATCCATAGTTCCAAAAACACTCTTCAACTCCAACAAATCCATGCCCAAATCATTCGAAAAAACTTATCATCCAATAGTAGAATTGTTACTCAGTTGATATCTTCAGCTTCTTTACACAAATCCATTAACTATGGTTTGTCAATTTTTAATTGTTTTCTTGATAAAAATGTGTTCTTGTTCAATGTTTTGATTAGAGGGTTAAAGGAGAATTCTTTATTTGAGAAGTCCATTTTGTATTTTAGGAAAATGGATAAAATGGGTGTTAGACCTGATAAGCTTACGTATCCGTTTGTGTTGAAATCAGTGACGGCGTTAGGTGAAAAGGGAGTTGGTGGGGGAGTTCATTGTGGGATTTTGAAGATGGGTTTGGAGTATGATACGTTTGTGAGGGTTTGTTTGGTTGAAATGTATGTGGAAGTTGAGTTGGTGGATTTTGCATTGCAACTATTTGATGAAAGTCCTGAGAGAAATAAAGTTGAGAGTGTGATTTTGTGGAATGTTGTGATTAATGGGTGTTGTAAGATTGGACAGATGAGTAAGGCGTTGGCGTTGTTTGAGGAAATGCCTGAGAGGAATGTGGGTTCTTGGAATACTTTGATTAGTGGGTTGTTGAGGAATGGGGAGGTGGATAAAGCAATGGGAGTTTTTGATGGGATGACGAATGAAAAAAATGTTGTTTCTTGGACTTGTATGATTCATGGGTTAATGCTGAATGGATTGCACCAACAGGCTCTGGATTTGTTTTTTAAGATGGTGGAAGAAGGTGTGAAGCCGAATGGTTTAACTGTAGTATCTGCTCTTTCTGCTTGTGCGAAAACTGGGGCACTAGAGGCAGGGAGCAAGATTCATGATAATATTATAAACAATGGGCTCCATTTGAATGCAGCAGTTGGTAATGCTTTGCTTGATATGTATGCGAAATGCGGGTATATTGAGTCTGCAAGCCTGGTTTTTAGTGGACTGAAGGAGAAGGATATCCGTACGTGGAGTATTATGATATGGGGTTGGGCAATCCATGGACATGTAGATAAAGCTATTAGGTGTTTTGAACAGATGAGATTGACTGGTACTTTTGATATACTCTTTTGTCCAAGGAGTTACTTGGATTCTATTGGAAATTGCTTGACAAAGTAAATATTTTTTTTTCTAATGGTTGCAGGAATCAAACCTGATGGAGTTTCTGTCCTTGCTGTTTTAACCGGATGCTCTCATGCTGGACAGGTGGATCAAGGCCTTCAAATCTTTGATAGCATGCAGCGTGAGTGCTCAATTGAGCCCACTATGAAACATTATGCTGCAGTAGTAGATCTACTTGGCAGGGCTGGCCGATTTGATGAGGCCTTGAAATTTATTGCAAGTATGCCTTTGAAGCCAGATTATGTTATTTGGGGTGCACTTTTTTCTGCTTGCAGAGCTCACAAGAACATTGAAATGGCAAAAGTTGCATCCGAGAAGCTCCTACAGCTTGAGCCAAAGCATGCTGGGGGCTATGTGTTTCTGTCTAATGTTTATGCAGGAGCAGGGAGATGGGATGACGTAGAAAGAGTTAGAAGTTCAATGAAGAACAAAAATGTTGAGAAGGATCCTGGATGGAGTTCAATGGAGGTGGATGGTCAATTGCATACATTTGTTGCTGGTGATAGTGGTCATACACGTAAACAGGAGATATACTTGAAATTGGAGGAAATCATTACAGGAGCTAAACAACAAGGTTACATGCCTGAAACTGAGTGGGTGCTTCATAACATTGATGAGGAAGAGAAGGAGGGAGCATTGGGAAGTCATAGTGAAAAGTTAGCACTTGCTTTTGGGCTCATTAGTACTGGTCCTGGTGTGATCATTATGATTGTGAAGAACCTTAGAGTGTGTGGGGACTGCCATTCTCTAATGAAGTATGTCAGCAGGATGAGTCAAAGGGTGATTGTGTTAAGAGATATAAAGAGATTCCACCATTTCAAAGATGGAGTTTGCTCCTGTAAAGATTACTGGTGAACTAGTAAGTGTTGCCCGACTTACTATGTATCTCAAATTTGCTAGTTCAGCTTTTAAACTGTTCATATATGTTGTTCTAGACTTGTAGCACTTTTTGGAAACCGTTGTGTATGACTATTGGCAATTTATTTCGATTTACTGCTTTTCTCATTTGAAACCTTTATTGGTAACTGTTGCTGGCATCTCGAAAAGAAAACTTGTCTTTATCTCGTATTTTTTCTATTTTAGTGCTCGATGTTTTTACCATGTACCTATTATGTCCTCATCTAAAATTCTAAACAAAGATTTTGAGTTTGGACAGACTTGCCACTAGTACAACTGATAATTTGTCAGTACTAACATAATTATATCTGCTGGAAGTGGACAGACCTAGCAAAAATTGAGTGTAGTTAAAAGGCAAGCAGAAGTATTCTTCTCCAATTATTCTATTATCTGGATGTATATGCAGGTCCTGGATTTTCTTTCTGGTTTGTTGGCATATATATGAAGATTTTGTTAGCTTAAGGTCTTTATAATTTCACTTAGTCTTCAAGATTCCCTGTGCTCTCTATTCACTATGGACTCTTCAATTTCTCTAAATCTTACAGATTCACCATCTTCTAGATAGCAGGAGTCAAGCATCCCATACATCTCTCGCGTTCAGTGCCTACACTAATCAAATATGGGATCTTAAAACAGATGGATTACATATGGAGCGTCATGCTAAGACATGATGTTACATCATAGTGTTAGCGCAGGTAATTTTATGTCTATAATCATGTTTGATTCATTGTGATATGATAAAGTATTTACTGCTAAATTGATTCTCTTTCAGCTAAACCTTTCATGCTTTGTTATGTCTGAATTTACAGATCTAGTAAGAAGAAGTTCAGAATTCACTAAGTGATGAACTTTGTTGCTCTTTATTATTTCTTATGAGGAAATAGCTTAATTTAATTACATGGCTCCTATCAAAATGAAGAAAGGTTTGATTTAAATTACATGGTATTTTACTCGACGTGTTCAAACTGCTTACAGGGTTTGGCAAGACTTTCCTGTTCTCCTCATCGTTAGCATGCTTGCCTACTTCTGTTTACTGGAGAAGCTTTTGGTGAGTAAATACGACACCTTAATGTCATCATATTCCAGAAAAAGGGTCTTAAATAATGCTTGTTTACAGATTATCAGAAAAGGATCATGTCCAAATGATTTGCAAGTTTGTCACATTATTTTGGTTTCTTGTGTGGAAAACAGCATGGAAAAATATCTGCTTGGCATGCAAGTTTGTCACATTATTTTTGTTTCTTGGCATGTCTCTGTCGTTTGCTTTCTGTTTTGTTGTGAATTGGCTTATACAATATCTGCTTCTTTCATAAGAATTAGAATGCAATTTAAAGTGAGTTATTTCAGAAAACTATGTTGGCTAAGCTCACAATCACAAAACAGAGAAATTAGAATGGATTTTGCCAATGCTATTTATTTGGTCACATTTTAATAGGCATTTATATGGTTTATGCTAAATCATCACTCATTTTTCTTTGCTCGTACATGTGACTACTTGCTTGTGACTGGTACATGGTTTCAGTTGGAGGTCATCGCCTCGTCAGCATTGACGTAGCTCAGTTTTTTGCGATTGGCTGAAGTTAAGAATGTCACTGGTTGCTCCAACTGCTGAAAAATTCACATATTCAAGAGAGACAATAGTCGTAACAGATCTGGCATTTGGCATCATCAAAATCTTGGATAGCATTTTGTGAAGATCCAAATAGTCTCTTCAACCTCCATGCATATGGCAACTTGAAAAACTACAGTAAGGAGTCTAGTCTTCTGTGCCCTTGTCAAGCAGGAGCTGTGTCACCTGTTTAGTAGGACAGGGAACAAAGCAAACCCCAAACTTGCCCGGGACCATACCTCAGTCCAATAATGTGAAGAAATGGACCTCAGCCCTAACTTAACCCCAACAACTAGCTAATAAAGCGAGGATAACCCAAAACCACTGGCAAATAACCAGGTCTCACACCGATGAGCACACTCAAGACTGGACATCTGGAGTGCGGACAATATAACACGAGGATCCGACATTGGATAAACCAAGAGTTGGACATGAGGTAGTGATCATGTGCTTAGTGATTTGCAAGTTTGTTACATTTCTCTTGTTTCTTATGTGGAAAACAGCTTGGAAAAATAGATTCTTCTTGGCATTTGGTAAATGTATTGTCGTGTCTCTGTCCTTTGCTTTATGTTTTGTTGTGAATTGGCTTATGCAATAATATATGCTTCTTTCATAAGAATGAGAATGTGATTGGAAGTAAATCAATAGTTTCTTTTCCTTCGATTTCTGGTACTATCTATAGTATCTTATACTTCGTTTATCTTACTATTTTTATTGTAGTTATTGCTCTCTTTCTTAAAAATTTTTGGTCATGCTTTTTAGAGTCTTATCAATATGATTCAAATCTAACACAATATATACATGGATAGAATGTGATAAGTAGTAATTTATTTAAGGGAAAAGGGCTTGATATATCCCTCGTTATAAAAGTGGTTAATATATATCCTTATTGTTATACAAATGGCTCACATATACTCCTACCATTACAAAATGAGCTCACATATACCCTTCATTTAACGGGAGTGAAAAAATTAGTTTTAAATTTATATATTTAATTTTTAAAAAAATCATTTAGGGATATATATGATCCTTCTAGCAAAGTTCAAAGTATATTTTAATCTTTTTCACACATCAATTATTTTTGACTAGTTTGATTATCATTATTTGTGTTTCTTAATGATATACGCACAAAGTATATTTTAATGATTATCACACATCAAAGTATATGTGCATATGAGATTATATAAAAATAAATTAAATTAGTTTTTTCACTTAGGGGTATATATGAGCCACTTTCATAACGAGATCAACTCTAAATGCCAAAGTTAAGATCTAAATAATAAAGTTGAGCGGTATATCAGGTATTTTTCCCTTTATTTAATTGTATAAATATAATGAATAAAACATGGTAAACAAAATATAAATTTGCAAGTTTATTTATAGATCAAAAAAATACAAAATTAACTAGTGCCTGATTTTTGGAAAATATAAAGTATCCAAACCTATTGGATATGGATTTAAATACGAATATCCTATATTAGAACTGAATATAAATTGCTTAACAACTTCTTTTCCTTGTTTAGGGTTATAAATGGAAATATGGGGATTCGTTGGTCCTTGAAAGATAATTTCACCATTCTCCCCACAACATAAAATTTTAGCATATCTATAATATTTTGGTAATACCTTGGGAATTTTCATTAACAATTTCCAGCCATCATCTTTCATGATCCACGTGTTCATTTCAATTCGTTTTTTTCTTATAGGATGTATAAGCAAAGATGACCTTTCAAGATAGTCAAACGGAAAAAGTGTTTCTCATCATTATCATCACCTATGTAATTCGGTGTTGGAAGCTCCTTTAATTCATGCGACATCATGTCAAAATACATAATTGTAGAATCTCTTTTATCATCCACCACCTTATACCAATATACACAACCAACCATGGTAATTCCCTCATGTAAATATGATGACCACGAATTAATACTTAATTGTGGGAGAGTTATTTTTCTCGTCCAGAAATTCTTAATAGAATAGACAAGATAAAATAACTTACAGATCAATATAAGTTTACAATCATCTATGATAGAATCATAACACAACTATATGGACATGATGCAAGCTTTAGGCATTGTCTAGTCGAGGGATTTCATAAAACAAACGTGGGGTAATCCACCCCAGAGTTCTTTAATGGTACCAAGCCATCATGTGAGCATAAGATACGAGAGTAATCGAATTCCTTTAGAGGAAACTTGTTATCTTCAATGTCAATTACTCGATTGTTTTCCAAAATAATAAAGTTAAATTTATCGCAAATATATCTTTGTAATAAGAAATATACACGTTCCAACGCTTTGGATTGATTGATACGAGCTTTCTTAAATTCTCAATTGAAGATAATATCATTCCATGATATAGATACAGATTGAAAACGTAACAAAGATTTTACAGGTAATCTAATAAGGATGGTGAATAAAATATCACATGAAACATTAATATCAGACTTATGTGACATTACGTCTAACTTTCTTTTAGGGTTTATTTAATTGTATAAATATAATAGACAAAACAAGGTAAACAAAAGATAAATTTGCAACTTTATTTATGGATCAGGAAAAAAAATACAAAATTAACTAGTGCATGATTTTTGGAAAATATAAAGTATCCAAACCTGTTGGGTATGGATATAAATACGAATCTTTAGAATTGAACATAAATTCCTTAACAACTATTTTTCGTTGTTTAGGGTTATAAATGGAAATATGGAAATTCGTTGGTCCTCGAAAGATAATTTCATCATTCTCCACACAACATAAAATTTTAGTATATTTATAAAATTTTGGTAATACCTTGGGAATTTTCATTACCAATTTCCATCCATCATCTTCCATGATCCACATGTTCAATTCCAATCTGTTCTTTTTTTGTAGGCGGTATAAGCTAAGATGACCTTTCAAGATAGTTAAACGGAACAAGTGCTTCTTACTACTATCACCTATGAAATTCGGTGTTGGAAGCTCCTTCAATTCATCTGACTTCATATCAAAATAGATAATTGTAGAATTTCTATAATCGTCCGCCACCTTATACCAATATACACAACCATCGACGGTAATTCCCTCATATAAATATGATGACCATGAATTAATACTTAATTGTGGGAGAGTTATTTTTTCCGTCCAAAAGTTTCTAGTAGAATAGACAAGATAAAACAACTTATAGATCAATATAACCTTACAATCATTGGTGGTAGGATCATAACACAACCCGTAACCTTGAGGTTTATAACACATCTCGTTACCCCTAGGAGTGGAGATATTCATATGTGGACATGATGCAAGCTTTAGGCATTGTCTAGTCGATGGATTCCACAAACCAAACTTCTTGTAAACCCCAACGTTTTGTAATAGTACCAAGCCATCATGTGAGCATAAGACATGACAATATTCGAATCTCTTTAGAGGAAAATTGCTATCTTCTATGGCAATTACTCGATTATTTTTCAAATTAATAAATTTAAATTCATCATTATTACAACTTTGTAATAAGAAACTTACACGTCCCAACACTTTGGATTGATCGATATGAGCTTTCTTAAATTCTCGACTCAAGATTATATCATTCCATGATATAGATATAGATCGAAAACGTAATAAAGATTTAACAGGTAATCTAACAAAGATAGAGAATAAAATATCACATGAAACATTGATATCAGACTTGTGTGACATTACGCCTACTATTGGAGAAGAATGACTTTCTTTAGGGTTTATTTAATTATATGATTTGTGTAGAAAATAGAATTTCAAGACTCCTTGTTATGAGCAAAAAGGATTCTTTTAATAGAGGAAAATAGCAAATTATAGTGTGTATATATATATATATATATATATATATATATATTTACCTAAAATTATTATTTTAATTTACTTCCATAATAAAAAAGTTTTAAGAGTTGGTATATTATATTAGTGAAAAAGTAAAAACAAGTATATATATATATATAGTACTAAGAGTTTATTATTGGCATTTGGTAAATTGTGAATTGGCTTATGCAAATATCATAATACATAGAAATATAGTTTCTTATCCTTGTTCTTGATACTATCTATTGTAGAGTCCGGAGCCTAAAGGAAAAAAAAAATTTACAAAAATTCCAAGAGGGATCATTAAATTTTTTTCTAACCAAGGGGCAAAATCGCTAGTGGGGTAGCGATTTTGATTTGACGCAGTTAACAGATCAGCGATTTTGTCCAACTTTTTTTTTTGTTTTTTTTCAGAAAATCGCTGCCCGTGCAGCGTTTTTATGATTTAAAAAAAATAATAAAATCACTACTATGACAGCGTTTTTATAAAAAACGAATTTATTTTAGTTTTTTGGAAAGGCAGCGATTTTCGTTAATTTTTTTTAAAAAAATCGCTGCTGTTGCAGCGTTATTATAAAATTTGTGGAAAAACTTTTTTTTTTTTTTTTAGAAATCGCTGCTCTGGCAGTGATTTTGGTTTGGTGGAAATTTTTTTTTTTTTTTTGAAATTTGTGTCAACTAATCAACATCAATTACTAGTTGACAGAAATTTCAAAAAAAATTATAAAATTTTCACTATATTTTTTTTAAAAAAATCCTCTAAAATGATTTCTAAAAAAAAAATTCACAAAACTTATAATAATGTCGCAATAGCAGCTATTTAAAAGAGAAAAAAAATATTAACGAAGATCGCTGGCAGTGATTTTCAAAAAAAAAATTGTTTTTATAAAAACGCTGCCCATAGTAGCGATATTAATTTTTAAAAAAAAAAATTGCAAAAACGCTGCATGGACAGCAAATTTTTGAAAAAAAAAGGGGTTGGACAAAATCGCTGATAGGGCAGCGATTTTGATCTGTTAACGGCGTCAAATCAAAATCGCTACCCCAGCAGCGATTTTGCCCCTTTGGTTAAAAAAAAATTGATGTACCCTTTTGAAATTTTTGTCAATTTTTTTAGCCCTTTAGGCTCCGGACTCATCTATTGTATCTTGTACTTCGATTATTGCACTATTATATTATTTTATGTTGTTCCTTTTTTCTTGATACTATCTATTGTATCTTGTACTTCAATTATTGCACCATTGTATTATTAGTTATATTGTTCCTTTTTTCAAAATGTTTTCTCAGTACTTTCACTTTTGTTATTTGATCATTTTGATATTTCCTTGAGCCGAGAGTTTATCAGAATTCAGAAGCAATCTAGTACATACACTCAATCCTTCGCAGATCCTACTTATGAGATTACACTGAATATGTTATTATTTATTTGATCACAATGTAATAAGCATTTGAACAATATGTGGTTAAAGTTTAAAAGAAGAATGTTAAAGTAAGTATTTGCATGGAATCTAAGTAAAATATTATCTACGAAACTGATTATAACACTAAAGTAAGAATTGGCACACAATATTATCCATTAAATTTGTATTTGCAATGCTATAATTTATTTTCATAACGAGAGATTCAAATTCGAGATCTCTTAATTAAGAATAGAGAAATCTCAATCATCATATTACAATTTATAAGGATATATATAACGTATAAATTTATAAGGGTACGTTTAACATATAAATATAATGGATAAAACATTGTAAACAAAAAGATAAATTTGCAAGTACAACTTTATTTATGAATGAGAAAAAATTACAAAATTAAAGGAACGTAATTTGGTTGTTTATTCTAGTGCATGATTTTTGGAAAATATAAACTATCCAAACCTGGATATGGGTTATCATACTCATATCCAATATTATAATTCAATATAAAATCTTTGACAACTTTTTGTTGTTTAGGATCATAAACGAAAATATGACGATTCATGAAAGATAATTTCATCATTCTCTGCGCAACACAAAATACATTTATTTATGCAATATTCTGATACTATTTTGGGAAGTTCCATTAACAATTTCCATCCATCATCTTCCATTATCCACATCTCCATTTTTGATTCATCATTATTTCGTGTGCTGTAATGTATGTAGTAAAAGCAAAGACGGTCTTTAAAAGTAATCAAATATAAAAAGAGCGCGTTATAATCATCACTTACGAAATTCGGTACGAACGTCGGTACTGAAAGCTCCTTCAGCTCATCTGACTTCACGTCAAAACATATAATTGTAGAATTTATTCTATGACTCGGAAGCATTAACCAATATACACAACCACCAGTGGTAATTCCCTCATATAAATACGACCAAGTTGCTCGTGGAAGAGTTGTTTTTTTCGTCCAAAAGGTCCTAGTAGAGTAGACAAGATAACACGATTTATAGATTAATATAACCTTGCAATCATCGGTGGTAGGATCATAACACAACCCATAACATTGAGGATCATAAGACATCTCATGACCACGAGAAAGTGTGGAGATGTTCATATATGGACATGATGCAAGCTTTACGCATTGTCTAGTTGATGGATTCCATAAAATAAACATCTTGTAATAATTATCTTCATGATGTTGTAATAGTACCAAGCCATCATGTGAGCATACGATACAAGAGTACTCGTATCCCTTTAGAGGAACTCGTTGCTCTTCTATGGAAATTAGGCGATTTCTTTTCAAATTTATAAATTTGAATTCATCGTTAATATGGTTCAGTAATAAGAAATTTATACGGCCCAATGCTTTGGATTGATTGATGTAAGCCTTTTTAAATTCTCTATCGCAGATGATATCACTCCACAAAATAGAAGTAAATCGAAAACGTAATAAAGATTTAACGGATAGTCTAATCAGGATGGAGAATAAGATATCATATGAAACATGAGCATCGGATCTTATGTGAATTCTTTGACATCATGTCTGCTATTGGAGAAAAGTGGCTTTCTTTTAGGGTTTATTTAATTATTTATATGATTTATGTGTATAAAATAAAATTTAGACTTGTTGACTTCTTGTTGTGAACAAAAAGGCCCACTATAATACGACTTTTTGCGTTAATTTTGCCTTATGGTGGTCAATTTTTTTATTTTTTATATATATAGTATTATTTTCATTGAATTGCTTGTATTTTAGGAGTAGAAAAAAATGATGTTAAATAAATTTAATATATAGTTATTAGAAATCCAAATTTTAGTTAAATTCATTAAAAGGAACCTATAGTTAAATTTATTTAAAGATTTAAACAATAAATCAAATTGTACCTTTTTTAGCTTATTTACATTGTCAATCTCATACAAATAAAGAATTGAAATTACTTACTTACTCTTGTAGTATCATTGACTAATGAGTAATTTCTGAATAAGAACCTTAATGATACCACAAAAATATATAAATATTCTTATAATATTATTGACTAATGAGTAATTTCTGAACAAAAAATCTTAATGATACCACAAAAATATACATATATTCTTATAATATCATTCACTAATGACTAATTTCTGAACAAGAAACTTTAATGATACCAATACAATATATATTTACCGATTTAGTATCAGTTAAGCAAATTATCAATCTTAATGATACCAATACAGTATATGATACTAATTTTGTATCAGTTAAGCGGAATTATTAGCCTTAATGATACCAATTCAATATATGATATTGATTTAGTATCAATTAAGCGAAATTAGTAGAGGGGGTATTTAGTGTAATTATTTAGTGGGGTATGAATATAAAAGAGTTTACATTTGTACTTATTTTACTTTTATGGGGTATTTTCTTAGTTTCCCCCAAAAAATAATCGCGTAAATTAAGACAGGAGAAAAGTATTATACTACATTATTCATAATAAACCTTGCATTATCATAGATAAGGACATTTAAGACATAGGAGAAAAGTATTATACTACATTATTCATAATATACCTTGCATTATCATAGATAAGGGCATTGATGGTTCGACTTGAATCGATTATTGATTAAAATCAAAATCAAACCAATCTAATCAGTCTTTTAAATTTTTAAAACAAAATCAAATCAAATGAAAAAAATAACCGTCGATTTATTTCAATTTTTTTGGTTTATTCAATTTGAAAGTAATATTTTTTTAGGACGTACATATCTCAATAGACACAAACACCTAGTACATGAACAATCCACAAAAAAAAGCTATTGTCGGTTCAATTAAGTAATACTAGAGTTATCATTACACAAATAAAGTGATTCAATTAAGAGAAAGTGTGACTATTTTATGTGAAATGACATTTTTTGGTTGTTTGGATGTGGTTCTAATGGTGAGCTGGTCGGAGATAAGGGTTTTGGGTAAATATGAAGATGAAGATGAATAGGTTAATGATTAGGTGGGTCGGATTGGGTTAAAATTGAGTAATACAAGTAAAATCGGGTCATTTTGGTTGATTTGAGATTTTCCATTCAATTGAGGGTTACATGTGACAAGTTTGTAGACGACGAGGATAAGAATAACTTTATTTTAACGATAAGGACATAATCAACTAATAAATCAAAATTGAGAGATATTTTTTATCCTTTTCCCGCATTTAAATTAATCGGAATTTAATAAGAATATTTATTAATATTTGAAACAACAATCGCAAAAGTTCATTTCCCCATGTGACTTTCACGTGACCACTACATATCTACCTGGCAACTTCTTCTTTCTCTTTCTCTTTCTCTCTCTAAAACGCTGATTATCTACGATGTTCCCACGACTTCTCTTCCTATTACTACAATGACACCTCGCCGGAGTATCAGCACCGCCGGCGTTCAATCCTATCGTATCTGCCGGATTCACTTATTCAGCCACCGTATGCTCCGCCGTCGCTTCAATTCTTCATTCCAATTCCGTTTTTAAAAAATAAGCCCTACGATATGGTTAACAAACGCGTTCCCGATTGGCTCAACAGCTCACTTTGGTCGGCTCCTGGACCACAACCTTCAGTTCAATCTCCATCTTCATCGCCGACGCCGTTAAATGACGATGACGACCGGTCTACACGTTCAGCTACTAAATCATCTACTGTTACTGTTAACGCCGTTAAAGCTGGTGGTTCGGCTAGTGACGGAGAGTTTACGGTGGAACGGCCTGGTTATTTGACTGCAGCCCCGGCTGTGATTAGAGCGGAGACTAGGCATGTGCCTACACGCGTTAAAGCGGAAATTAGAGATCCTTTGAGTAGTAACAGTAATTATCATAGTGATGATGAAAATGGAAGTTCCGCTAGTAGTACAACGACGTCTGCATCTGCTGCTGCTGCAGCAGCAGCTATTTCGTCAGCTGAGGATATTTCTCGTCAGGCTCAGCTTTGTCAAGAGGTTAATTCGATGTTTTGCTGTCTATTTGTTGGTTTATACCTATCTATGGCGTCTAAATTGCATGTGGTTTTATGTAAATTCGTCTTACTACTGTCTGGAATTAACGTTATCTTGTTGCTTGACTGCTTAAAATGTCCCCAAATTTATTGAACACTCGAGCAAGACAAGGCTAAGTGGAGTAGAATAGATAGTGAGATATCATTTAGTTAATCCAAATTAGCTTGGGATTGAAGCATATTGTTATTGGTGTTGTTGTTTTAGAAAAAAGGAAAAGTAATCGTTTTTGTTTGAAACATATGTGGATATTAGTTGGAAAGGTAATTCTTTGTCATATGATAACTGAACACTGATTTGATTAATGAAACTGATTTATTTGGACGTATGATTTAATTTGAGAAAGAAAATCAAACCAAACTCACTATAATCATAATATAAGCAGCTCATTTCGGGATATTGAAGTTCCATTGTATGTCGGTTCTCCATTCTTGTTAAATAGAGTATTCATCAGCTTTTCTCTTTTCATTTTTTAAATTTAGTTGTCAAGAAAGATTATAAACATGGGAGAAGTCAGGAGGCTAGCATCACAAGGGATAGCAGATGGAGCTGGCATTCGTGCTACAGTGTGGAAGGTATAAAATTTGCTTGTCGAGACTTAATTTATGCTGACCCATATTCCGTACTTAATACTTCTCTGCTCATTTCTGTGGAATGTGTCTGACCGTGCAATTGGTGTAACCTCTTATCCAAACGTTTTGTTGATAGGAAAAGGTTTTACCTTGGATGAGTCTCAATGTGTAGTTTCCTCCTAATTGCATGTACTTTGTGCAGCTGCTATTGGGATATTTGCCAACCGAGAAAGCACTATGGCCAACAGAGTTGGTTAAAAAGAGGTCTCAATACAAGCATTTTAAAGAGGAGCTTTTGGTGAATCCTGTAAGTTCAAAACTTGTTGCTAATGCAATGATTACAGTCAAACGCGTTAATGTTATTTTTACTAGTTTCTTAAATGTTGTTCTACCGTTTGTCTGTATTAAAGAAGATGCTTTGCCAATTGGAACTGTTACAATTCTGTATATCTGAAACTATGGCTGCAAAGTTTATCCTTGGCATGATGTTATTGATGAAAGTCATGTTGTTGATCCGTTGATACTTGCACTTCTTGCAAGTTCTCAGAGTTTTTGGTTCTGTAACAATAAGGGCAAGTTATTTGACATTTCTTCCATGTTGACACATCCTCTACTTGAATTTTATAAATTTTAGATCCTGTGTGAGAAGAGAAAATATCCACATATACCAACTGAATAAAAACTAATGTTCCAGTTGAAACGACATCTTGTTGAATGATTTATTTTGGTGTGTTTTTTCTTGTTTTGGGTCGTTGAACCCTTGCAATAGACATGTTAGACAGATAAGCTTAGCTAGAAAATGTTATGTATCTTTTTCTTGTACAGATATCACATTGATCGTGTTAATTGCCCCCATGATATTGCTTGGTAGTCCATACTAGAAAAAAACTCCATCGTGAAATTGACTCAGTGAGTTGGGGGTTAAATTGGAAAACATGATAGAAACTCTCTCATGGATCAAAATCATGTATGCTATTTGAGTGTTAAAGCAAACATTGTATCTTCAGCACTTTCTTGGTTCTTTTGTGAAGGCTTACCTATATAATAAAGGGGTGTTATATATCTGGTGGATTTACTTATCAAAATAAATGTGGTAAATTACATGAACTTGAGCATTGCTTGTTTTCAAATGTTCGGTGTCTGAATGTTACTATGGCTAGGCAGTCGGAGATTACGAGGAAGTTGGAGAAGTCGGTAATTCTTGACGATGAAGGAACAGTGATAGAGGACAAGGGTGCACTCCCAAGATCAGAGATACCTCAAGGAGAGCATCCTCTGAGCCTTGGGAAGAATAGCATATGGAATCAGTTCTTCCAGGTACAATATTTATTCTTCTTGTTCTTTTCCATCTGTCACCGCAATGTTTACATGGAGTTCCTTTTAGATTATAACTGAGGGCTGTATGTTATAACCAGATGGTTGTGTGTTTGTAATCAAATTTATACATCTTTTCTTTTTTATTTATGCCTGTAGACGTTCCTCCTAAGGTTTTTAACTCTCGCTGATTATACAATTCATTATTAGTGTGATCGTGATGGGCTCAAATGAGGGAAATGGATCAATTGCTTCTGAAAGCATCCTTCTCTTTTATTCTATAGAGAATTAGAACTGCGAGTTGATAGTGGGATTGCCTGGGATTCGAAACTGGAACTAGTTGGATGGAGTAGATTAGTTCCTTGTTAAATTAAATAAACAAGTAGAGATCCCTCCCTAAGCCGCAAGAGAGAAATCAAAAGTGCCAGATGAGGAAATCTTTCCCCCTGTCACATGTATCCAAGGGGCAGGCAACAGAAACTCAAATAAATATTTGACATAATCTGAAGGAAGAGAGCCCCCCCACTCCCCACCCCCCACCCCCCTCCACCCGGTCTTTACCTTTCCTGCGCTACGTAACTGTTTATGGAATACCCAAGGCAAGAATGTTCTGCTTTGTGGAGTCAACTCGTGTTCTGCTTTTGGTTTGTCTTGAAACTGTTGTCAAGTACTGTTGGTACATTACTCCGGATAA